>OX451737.1:707953683-710353683 GCA_948472305.1 Vicia faba
GAATCCTGCAAACTAGTACAAAGCATGCTGGTTTGAAAATGCCACTTGAGTGAACATGAATTTGCCATGGATACAAAGTGAGTTTTGGCCAACTTCAAGCATTCGATTATCCCTAACCACAAATGTGTTTGAGGATTTCTTGGACAATTTGGAAAGCTTGAAACATTCTCTATAATACATCTTTGAAATTAAACTTGATATTCCAAGTGGAACTATGTGAAAATGGCCAAGAAGATAGGTCAAAATCCTGCCTAAACTAGGGCAACATTTCTCTAAGTTAAAAGTTTTAGGGACCCTTGTTCCAAAAATCATAACTTGAGATCCAAGCTTCTTTTGAGAAAACTTTGTGAATCAAAGTTTTAGACTTTGTGGAGGACTACAACTTTAATGTTGTAAGTTTTGTTTGAATCCATTTGCATCATGGTGAAAATGTGGGACAACGTTAGGAAAAATTAAGAAAATTTCATAACTTAGAAAATTTCTAAGTTATGAAATTTTTCAATTTCAAACCCTAATTTGCAATTTTGGGTTTCTTGATGAACAAGTTTCGTAATTTGACACATCTTGATGAAAAATGACCCTTGGCACTTGATTTTGACCAAAAAGTCAAAGTTTGACTTTTCAGTGTACAGTCAAATTTTGATCAGTTGACTGAAAAAATCATCTGTCAATCCCATGCATTTGAGATCTTTTAAACTTGTTGAATATGTCAAGATGATTCCATTGAGTCCTTGAGTCCATGGTTGAGCTTAAATTGCCATTGGTTAAGTCAAAAAGTCAGAAATTGCCTTTGTACAGTCAAAACCCTAAAAATGACCATTTTGCCCGTTTGGTGATCTGATCAAATTTCTTGTGGAATTATGGTCCAAACTTGATCCAATGATTCATATGAGTTCATAATGTTGATGTGGGTCAAAATTCATGAGGTTTGACTGTAAATTGGCCACAGTTGACTTTTTCCCCAATATAGTTGATTTCTATGTCAACTGTCCAATTGACTGGGCAAAAATTTGATTCAAGGCCTGAAACTTGGTATGGACAAACTTATGAGTCCAACATGAAGTTTGAAAGTCATGTTTGGCATTGTAAGTCAAAAAATCCCTGTGCAAACTCAAACCCTAATTTAGGTCAACAGTGCAAGGAGATATCTTGAGCAAAGCAAACCCTAGCTTGATCTTGAATTCCAAGAGTCTTGTGATGAGAAATGTTGATAAAGTGAGAGGGAAAATTTTGGGGTACAACAGTTGCCCATGTTCAATCTTCTTGAACCTGAAGAGTTAGATTGGCAAGTTTGCCTTTCGTGACTCGGAGGTAAAAGAGGATTGGACACTCGAAGGTAAATTTGCACTCGTCAACATGTAGCTGAGGGAATGGGCTCAAAGATGCCATTTGGAGATGGTAGAATATTGCTGGAGATGGGCTTAGAGATGCCATCCAAAATTTGTTTGTTGAAGATCAGTAGAATGAACGTCAGAATGGTATCCGTATTTGGAACGTATCTGAGTTGTATCTGGAGATTGGATTTGTACGAGCAAAGGAATGACGTCTGTGTCTGGAGTCTATCCAAGCTGTAACTGTATATGGAGCATCTATGTGCTGGGATAAATTCCGAATGAGTGACAAAATGGAAACCGTGTCTAGAGCATATCTGGATTGTATCTGAATTTGAGATCTGTATGAGTAGCGGAATGACTTTCGTGTCTGGAGTGTATCCGTACTGTAACTGGGATCTGGACAAGTGACAGAATGACTTCCGTGTCTGGAGTGTATCTGATCTTGAAGTCGATAGTTGAATTTGAATGAGAAATAGAATGGCTTCCGTGTGTGGAGCGTATCTAGTTTGTTTCTGATTGCTGAAGTCTGAATGAGTAATAGAATGACCGCCGTGTCTGGGGGTGTATCCATATTGTACCTTGACTTGAAATTCTGAATGAGTAATAGAATGACCGCCGTGTCTGAGGGTGTATCCATATTGTATCTGAAATCCCTGAATAGTTGTTAATGATAGCTTTTTAATCTTATCCTAAAAAGGGTAAAATGTTAGCTAAAGCACAAAGTTATGTTGCATGATATGTATGATGCAATAAAATGTGTTCCATCCATGTTTATGATATATGAATGTAATGGATGTGCATATAAGCTGAGTAGTCGTCTCGCTTGAGGAAAATAAATCCTTGATAACTGGAGATAATGAAATCTTTGACTGCTGCCGGGGAAAGTAAATCCTTGATAACTGGAGATAATGAAATCTTTGACTGCTGTCGGGGAAAGTAAATCCTTGACCGATGCCGGGGATTCCAAAAAATCTTTGATTGTTGAAAATGAGAAATCCTGGGACCACTGCTGGGGATTGAAAATCCTTGGTGACTTGTGGGGATTAACAAGAGCTTTGACAAACTTCTGCGGGGAATGAGAATCTTTCATGACTTTCCTGGGAAAATAAGGAAAAATACGACGACCTCTACTGGGGAATTAAAACCTGGGAGGCTTCAGAAATAGGAACTAGAATCTTCGTTCTGTCTAGAAATAATTCTGTGGGGAAAGTGTTTATTCTGGCGAGGAAATCAGGAGCTTGGGTTGTATGCCAATCTACTGGGGAATTATCCTAGTTGGGGACAAGGCAAAAAGTTAACTGTTATCTGGTTGATAACCTGCTGAGGAAATTGGGGAAAACTGAATGGTTCCCGCTGGGGATTGATAGTTGGAAATTTGACTTCGCTGGGGAAGAAGGTTTCATCTTCACTGAGGGTTTGTAGTTCAAAGTTTTCAGGCTCCACTGGGGATCGGGAGTTTAGAGACTTAACTCTGTTGGGAATTTTGAAACTTAACTCCGCTGGGGATGCGTACTCCAAGGTTTTAGCTCTGTTAAGGAGCAGGATGATATACTGCAGGGGATTTCTTCTGGAATAGCCTAAAGACGTTTTCCCATACTTTCGACCTATCAGTAATTATCCTCTCTTATTTCATTTTATTTGTAAGCAGTGATTACATTCAAATGCATATGCCTATTTAACAAACCATTGGATGTTTTCAAATAAAACATAAGTATAAAAAAGAAAGGAAAGGCAAGCAAATTTCTGCACATTGAAGTATTTTTGTATTCACTTTGTAAGTATTTTTGTACAAAGGAGACAGACATCCTAGTAAGATAATGTTGTCGTAAAATTGAGAAAAAATTTATACAAAGAAAGATGGCTATGTGTAACATTACCATGGGGTTCCCATTCCTCTATAGCCTTCACAACTCTGAGTATCTTGTCCATTTGTTGCTTCGTCCGCAGATGATTAGATAGATCAGAAGCTTGAAGCTCATTGGTGAAGAGATTGTCCTTAAAGTGATCAGACGAGACGTAGTCATACACTTTAATTCCCTAACTTTTTCCTGGACCGCCCTTTCGGGTTTTTGATCCACCGGGAAACCCTTTTTTGCCCAAGTCACCCTTTCGGGTTTTCAACTTGCCGGGTGTACGTATTTTTTTGTTTATCCCTAATTTTTGCCTGAACCGCCCTTTCGGGTTTTCGATTCACCGGGATGCCCATTTTTTCCGAAGTCGCCCTTTTGGGTTTTCAACTTGTCGGGTCGTTTATGCGTAGTATATTTTGACTATGTTTGCATTCACAGGGTGCGGCAAGTCATCACCGTCCATGGTGGTCAAAATCATTGCCCCACCAGAAAAGATGTTCTTGATTACAAATGGTCCTTCGTAAGTAGGAGTCCACTTGCCCCTGGGATCACTTTGCGGCAAAATGATTCGCTTGATTACAAGATCTCCGACTTCATATACCTGACGTCTGACTTTCTTGTTGAAAGCCTTGATCATTCATTTTTGATATGTCTGACCATGACAAACAGCATTAAGTCGCTTCTCGTCGATCAAATTAAGTTGATCAAGCCGGGTCTGAATCCAATCGTCTTCACTTAAACCAACATCCTTCATGATCCTTAAGGAAGGAATATGAACTTCTATAGGTAAAACAGCCTCCATGCCATATACCAAAGAAAAAGGGGTTGCCCCAGTTAAAGTACGCGTCGTGGTACGATATCCGTGCAGAGCAAATGGTAACATCTCATGCCAGTCCTTGTAGGTGAATGTCATCTTTTGAATGATCTTTTTGATATTTTTGTTCAAAGCTTCAACAGCACCGTTCATCTTTGGCCGATAGGGAGATGAATTGTGATGTTGAATTTTGAACTGCTCGCACAGAGCGGTGATCATAGTGTTATTCAGGTTTGTACCGTTGTCCGTGATGATCCTGTCGGGGATGCCATACCGGCATATGAGGTTCTGCTTGATGAAGCGGGCAACCACATTCTTTGTAACTGAGGCGTGGGAAGCTGCTTTGACCCACTTGGTGAAGTAATCAATAGCCACCAGGATAAAGCGATGTTCGTTGGATGTCTTAGGCTAGATCTCTCCAATCATGTTGATTCCCCACATTGCGAATGGCCAAGGAGCTGTTAGAACGTTGAGAGGAACTGGAGGAATATGTACCTTGTCAGCATAGACCTGACATTTGTGACAAGTACGAGCGTATTGATGACAGTCAGCTTCCATGGTAGACCAGTAGTAGCCTGCCCTTAGAATCTTCTTAGCCATCGTATGTCCACTCAAGTGGGTGCCAAAGGTGCCACTATGTATTTCAGTCATGATCAACTCAGCTTCAGCTTTGTCCATGTAATGAAGTATAACACAATCATGATTACGCTTGTATAGGATACCATTGCTCAGGAAGAACTTGGCAGCAAATCTCCTTAAGAACTTTTTGTCATTGACGGAAGCTCCTTCAGGGTATTCTCGAGTCTGGAGATACCTTTTGATTTCATGAAACCAGGGTTGTTCCACTACTTCTTCAGTATTAATCTCATGACAGTAAGCAGGTCCGTCCATTCGCTCAATGGTGATTTGGGGAGCCTCATTATCCCAGTTGAGTTTAAACATGGAAGACATTGTAGCTAGAGCATCTGCTAGTTGATTTTCTTCTCGCGGGAAGTGCTCGAAGGTAATCTGCTCGAAATGAGGCAACAATGTCAGAACATATTCTTTGTATGGGATAAGATTAGGATGTTTAGTATCCCGCTCTACTTTGATTTTACTGATAACCAAAGCTGAGTCCCCAAATACGACCAAAGATTTGATTCCTAAGTCAATAGCAGCCTTGAGACCAAAGATACAAGCTTCATATTCAGCGATGTTGTTGGTATAGCTGAAGCAGAGTCTAGCAGTGAAAGGTGTATGGCAACCTTCTATAGAAATGAGTACCGCAACGATACCGTTGCCAGGTGCATTTGAAGCACCATCAAAGTACAGGGTCCATCGGGATCCTTGTTCAGGTCCGTCATACGGTTCGTTACCTTCAATGTTGTCCAATGTCATGATGTCCTCGTCAGGGAAGTCGAACCTCATAGATTGGTAATCTTCGACGGCTTGATGAGCTAGATGGTCAGCTAGTACACTCCCCTTTATAGCTTTTTGGGTAGTATACTGGATATCATACTCTGTCAGGATCATTTGCCATCTAGCGATTCTTCCGGATAAAGCAGGCTTCTCGAAGATATACTTGATCGAATCCATCTTGGAAATCAGCAAAGTGGATGTGTCAACATATACTGCCTTAGCCGGCGAGCAGCCCATAACAAAGCGCTGCAAGTTTTCTCGAGCAGTGAGTAGCGAGTCTCACAGTCAGTAAACTTTTTGCTAAGGTAATAAATGGCATGCTCTTTTTGGCCAGACTCGTCATGTTGGCCCAGTACGCACCCCATTGAATTATCCAAAACAGTCAGATACATGATTAAAGGCCTTCCTTCGACGGGTGGCATCAAGATAGGAGGTTCCAGCAAATACTCTTTGATCTTATCAAAAGCAACTTGACAATCATTGTTCCATTCAACCACCTGATCTTTCTTCAACAGCTTGAAGATTGGCTCACAGGTAGATGTTAGGTGAGAGATGAACCTTGCGATATAGTTTAAGCGTCCCAAGAAACCTCTAACCTCCTTCTCAGTGCGGGGGCAGGCATTTCTTGTATAGCTTTGACTTTGGTAGGATCAACTTCAATGCCTTTGTTACTGATGATAAATCCCAAAAGTTTGCCATACCTGACTCCAAAAGTGCACTTGCTAGGGTTCAGTCTGAGCTTATATTCTTTCAATCTGACAAACAGCTTTTGCAGATGGTCGAGGTGTTCTTCTTCTGTCTGTGAATGGGCTATCATGTCGTCTACGTAGACTTCAATTTCATGATGTATCATGTCATGAAACAAAGCTACCATGGCTCGCTGATAGGTTGCACCGGCATTCTTCAGTCCGAATGGCATCACTTTGTAGTAGAAGGTACCCCACTGCGTAACAAAAGTAGTCTTCTCCATGTCTTCGGGGGCCATTTTGATCTGGTTGTATCCCGAGAATCCATCCATGAAGGAAAATACCTTGTGTTGAGTTGTGTTGTCAACCAAGATGTAGATGTGTGGTAGTGGAAAAACATCTTTAGGGCTAGCCCTATTCAGGTCTCTGTAGACCTTACACATTCTGACTTTGTCGTCCTTCTTAGGCACGGGCACAATGTTAGCAACCCATTATGGATAGGAAGTAACAGCCAGAAAGCCAACATTGAACTGCTTCATCACTTCAGCTTTGATCTTTTCAGACATGTCGGGCCTCATTCGGTGGACTTTTTGTTTGATTAGTGGACAGTCTTCTCTTGTAGGGAGACGGTGAACCACAATATCTGTATCTAGTCTCGGCATGTCTTCATAGGACCAGGCAAAGATCTCGACATATTCATTCAACAACTGAACTAAGCACTCCTTGACACTTGGCTCCAGGTTGGCATCCACTTTTACCTCTTTCTTTTCTTCCTCCGTTCCCAAATTGATGGTCTCTAGCAACTCTTCATGGGGCAGAATGGCCCTTTCTTCTTGTTGTAAAAGTCTGGCTAACTCTCCAGGCACTTCACAGTCTTCATCACCTTCGTACTCGACATAATTGACCAGATCTTCAGAGTCACTGAAGGCCAAAGCAGAATAGTCACCCATGGAATCCGGAGTGGATGGGTACCTGCATTTGTGAGTGTGGGTGTGTGTAAGGGATATCCATCCTTAAACAAAACAAAATGCAAAAGGAAAGAAAATGAACACAACAGTTTATAGATGAAAACGTCCAATGATTCATTAAAAATGGCATATGATAATGAAGAAATCAAGCCCTTACAAATGGACCTATATGCCCCGGGAAAGGCATAAGGCAAAAAGAGAGTGTACGAATTGTTTAATTATTACATACCAAAATAGGAAATTGTTCAAAGATAAATTACTGATTGATGAAAGTGATGGGAATGAAGTCTTTCGCTTCCCAGTTGCTTAATCCTCCTTCAACGGTTGGAAAGATCCAATCTTCAAAGTTGTCAAGGCATTAATTCTATGGTGAGTGATTTTAAAGGGTGGTCCTCTAGCCCGGGAGCGACGCACAGCTTTCTGGCCAGCAGTAGTGAAACCTAGTCCGAACTTATCTGTCTTGTGAGGAAAATCAGGAAGTTTCCCCCACAATGTACTCCGTCCTTCTTTGATTACATCCTCCGCATCCTTGAGGGATGACATCCGGGACACCGGCTTGGTAATGATAGGCACATCAGTCATTGTCTTTGCAACTGCGACTTCAGGAGACACCTCTTCAAAGTTTTGGAACGGTGTTTCTATGAATTCGCCATCCAACCCCACATAGCGGAAGGAGTTAAGGTGGCTTATCATGTACTCTTCCTCCCCATGAACCGTGATGATCTTACCCTGGACTGGGTACTTTAGCATTTGGTGTAGAGAAGAGGTAACTGCCCCAGCATAGTGGATCCATGGCCTTCCCAACAAACATGAATATGGAGGACGAATGTCCATCACGTAAAAAGTAGATTTGAAGGTCTCGGTACCCACTTTGATTGGGATGTCCACCTCTCCGTGAACCATATGCTTAGAACCGTCAAAGGCTCTAACAATGATGTTACTGGGTTTTGAAGTCAAACCTTCCCAGTCTAGCATGTCCAATGCCTTTTTTGGTAGAACATTCAAAGATGAACCGGTATCAACCAGGACATGGGCAAGTGTAGTCCCTCTGCACTCTACCGAGACGTGCAGCGCATCATTGTGCTTCCTTCCTTTAGGGGTCAAATCAGCATAAAAAAACCAAGACCGTTATCGGCTGTAAGGCTAGCCACGCACTCTTGAAATTGGTCTGCAGAAGTTTCTTGAGGCACGTGTGCTGTCTTTAAAAATTTGATCAAGGCCTTAGCATGAGCCTCGGAACAGAGTAGGAGAGCCAACATGGAGATTTTGGAAGGGGTTTGCCCTAGCTGCTCCACGACATCGTAGTCGCTCTTCTTGATTATCTTTAAGATTTCTTCCATCTCTTTTTGGGTGGTCTCGGGGATTACCATAGTCTGAGCCTTCGTCCTGGAAGGCGCTTCTAGTATCCCCTTACCCTTATTGGTAGTATCAACAGAGGGTCTAGCTTCGGGAGCATCCAATTCTTCAATTATCGGGCTTTGCACAGATGGCTTGACAGGCACAGAAGCTTTCGAGGGTCCGAAGACTGCTCGTGGAGGAGCAATCTCTGGAGAGAAGATCCTTCCGCTACGAGTTATCTTGCTTGTTCTTGCAATATTCCCTATATCAGGGGTTTCATCATCGGAATTCTCTTGGACTAATTCTATCTTCTTGATACCATGATAGAAGATTTCTCCTCCGTAATTCCATGGTATCGTCTTGTTAGATTTATACGGGACAGGCCCCGGCATGGTGATTTTTAGCGGCACAAACTTAGGATCAGGCGTAATCTTGACAGGCCTTTTACAGGTCTTGGGAAGATTGTCGGAGATGGTTATTATGGCAATGTCATTGGTTGAAGTAACAAAGGTAGCAGGAGTAACAGGAGTGATAGTATCAACATGAGTCTTTTGAAAGAGGATCTCTTGGGTATCCATCAGGCGTTGGATGCCTGATTTCAACAGTGGGCAGTCATTTTGCATGTTTGAACAAAAGTAACAGTCTTTTCCACAGCATGGAAATATCCCGGCTTTCATCAAATTCACTTTAATCACTGGTAACGGAGTCAAAAGGTCATCAACAATGGTAACATGAAGGTCTTCCACAACGGTATGAACATTATAACCGTGCTTGGGCATTGGAGCGGATATTACGTTGGGTTTTTCAGGAGCATCAAACTCTACCTCTTTGGCGTCTATCAGGTCTTGGATATTGTTTTTAAGAGCCCAACAGTTGTTGGTATCATGCCCTACACTGTCTGAATGGTATGCATATTTTGCATTGGAATGATAATAAGGAGAAGAGGTATTGGGGTTTTTCGGCGCTTCTTTCAAGTTGGTAAGATTCAGCTTTAACAAATGAGGGAGGACTTGAGTCGGTGTCATGTTGATTCGGGTGAACTGCCATTGTGGCCTTTCTACCCTTTGCTGGTTAGCTCTAGGTTGACTACTTCGAGGTTGATCAGCTGAGGAGTTTTGAATCATCACAGCCCCCACCGTTGGTTGGTGCTCCGTTCTTCCTTGATTTTTCTGGGAATAAACAGTAGAAGCTTCTTTCTTGGCTGGGAAGGTCTTCTTAACAGCAGTGGAAGCGGAAGCATCCTTCTGAATTTTACCACTTTTAATGCCAGCCTCGACCCTTTCACCGGTCAGAATTAATTCGGTGAATCCTGCAGACGAACTCCCGATTAAATGATTGAAGAATGGACCTGACAGAGTCCCCAGAAACATGTCAACCATCTCTCTATCCGACAACAGTGGTTGCACCCTTCCAGCCAAATCCCGCCACTTCTGGGCATATTCCTTGAATCCTTCATTAGAAGCCATACCCATACTTTGTAGTTGAGTACGAGTGGGCGCTAAATCTGTGTTGTATTGGTATTGTCGGTAGAAAGCAGCAGCTAAGTCTTCCCAGTTATGAACATCAGATCTCTCAAGTTGATAGAACCGGTCCAATTGCGTGCCTGACAAACTATCTTGAAAAAAGTGGACCCAAAGATCCTTATCAGAGGAGTGAGGTTGGATCTTTCTGACATAGGACCTCAGATGCATCTTTGGATAGGACAAACCGTCATACTTAGCAAATATAGGTACTTTGAACTTGGGAGGAATGACGATCCCAGCAACCAGCCCTAGTTCTTCGAAATCTAAACCAGGTACCCTTTGCAACTCCATGGTTGCCAACCGATCCTCAATATTTTTATATTTATCGTTCGCCGGGGGATATTGTTGTTCGGAGTAATCTTCATCCTCTTCCTCTTCCTCTTCTTCAACTTCATATTCAGAAGGCAACGCAGCTCCTTTTCCTTTACCAACCCCTTCATCAGACGTCGAAGGGAACTCGAGAACCTTTCTAGCCTGGCTTTTAAACCTTCTTCCCAAAGTGGCCACACCTGTCCTTTTCTTCTTTTTCTCTTTATCTTTCTCTTTCTCCAACAGTGCTTTAAGGTCCTCTTGACCCTTTTCTAAGGTCATGAGGAGTTGCTGGAATTGAGAATTTTGCGCTTGCAGATCTTTAACCGTCTGCTCCAAATTCATCTTGCTAAAATAAACAGCAGAAAGATAAGGAAACCTGGTGTGAAGACCTGTTTATGCATATGATGAATGATATGTTATTCATGTAATGCATTCAAGGATTCAGAAATTCAAATTTGTTGCAAACAAAACGAACACACGTCATATTAATAAGAAGAAATTTGTTAGTACATAAATGCCCCATGGGCAAAATATTACAAAATTATTAATGTAAAAAGACATTGCACATCCTTTTTGGTGCGATGTAAGTGTTAAGAGTTTCCTCCTCATGAAGTCGGCGGGTAAGCTCCAAAACCTTCTTCTCACTGGCATAGAAGTTGGCTTCAAAAGTATTCTGTTCTTCTTTGAGTTGGATCCAACTCTTTTGAAATTCTTCCAATGATGTTGGCATGTCAAGATGTAGGAGGGTGTATGGAACCTCTCCTTCCATAACAGGCTCTTTGATCACGGGGAGAATGTGAGGGTAAGGCATCATAAGACTCTGGGCACGGGTTCGTACCCACTTGAGATAAGGCTCAAGGGGGATGGAATTCTTGTGCCCCAGTGTCTTACTATCCACTTTGTTGGGCATCCTCCAAGCTCTGATAAACCTTTGTCAAAGTCCTTGCGCATCGTTGTCGAAGTCAAAAACCAAGTCAGGAATTAGCATGTCATGAGGGCCATCCCTTCGGGCATATCCAAATTGCCTTAGAGCTAAACAGGGGTTGTAGGTGATGCCTCCCCTAATTCCAAGTAGTGGGACATTAGGGAATTCCCCAAAACGATCAATGATGATGACATTTTCTCTAGACCGAGAACACCAATGAACATCAGAATGTGTGAGGGTCATCAACCGTTGTGACCACCTTAAACCCTGTTCATTCTTCAAAACTGACTGGGGAAGGTGAGAAATAAACCACCTTGCTAGAAGAGGAGTACAACACATGAGAACACCTGTTTTCCTCATTGTTCATGTGTAAAATGAGCGTAGGATGTCCCTAAGCAATGTAGGCACAGGATTCTGAGATATGAAAATCTTGACAGCATTCACATCTATAAGTTGATCAGGGTTTGGGAACAAGACCAACCCATAGATGAGGAGTGCTACAATCTCTTCAAAAGCTTGTAGATCTAGAGAATTCCAACAGTCTTGTGCCTTCTCAAACAGAAACTTTGCCAAGAAACCCTTGACACCACTTATGGTTTCCCAATGACCTTTAATATCAGATGGTTGCAAGTGTAAGGCTTGAGCAACATCTTTAGGCTTTGGTTCCTTTTCTGTACCGTTGTAGGGTAGATGATGAAGAGGAACCCTCAGGAGTTGAGAAAATTCCTCCAAAGTAGGTACTAGTTGGTAATCAGGGAATGTGAAATAGTGGTGTAGGGGGTCAAAGAATTGGAAGAGAACTTTCACCATGTCTTCTTCATTGTTGGAGTTGACCAAGCTGAGAAGTCTACCATGTCTTTCACTGAAGAGAGAATTCTCTGGAATTTTGGAAGTAAGCTCCTTGAGTTGAGGAGGGATTCTCACAAGGTTGACTTGAATTGTTTTCCTGCGAAGAGATTCCATGACCTACAAAACAAGAACAAAGATGAAGATCCAAACTCTTGAAATGGTTAGTGGATGCATATGATGCTTTATGATGTTCATGATGTATGCACAAACACATGTACAAGCAAATCACACAAGATCCTAGTTTTAGGCTTGCATGAGGTTTCATAGGTAAGTACCCTCTTGAAGTTAGTTGGCTCAACCTGTCCTATAAATAGTAACTGGGTTCTAAGGAGCTCAATATCACTGGATTATTTTTTGTGTTCATTGTTTTGGTTTAGCCACTTAACTGGCGACCAAAATATTCCAAGAAAACAACCCTCAATGAGTGTAGTATCGAGTATCTACCAACTTCGGACTGTACCAAAGCCGGTCATCTCATTACCCCTAAAAAGGCCAAGATGGTCAAGTAAGGTTCTAAGAGTTCATTAGTGCTTCATGACATCACTCAGCGGCCCCGTATTCTCTTTGATTGACTCAAAGGCTACCGGTACTCATAAATATGTCACACTAATATAGCTATTGATTCAACCATGTCGGTATACCCCGCACAGTTTCCACAATGTATTGCTATTTACCTATGAATGTTTCCCAAAAATCCGGGTGGAGGATTCAAAACCCAAACAAGAGAACCAAATGTAAAGCAAACAAAGCAATCAAGATAAGCATGCAAAGGTGATCTAAACCCTAAGGTTACTCCACTTTTAAAGTTCTCCCCAGCAGAGTCGCCAGTTCTATGATACAGTGGGAGGACTGACTTGGGATTTTGTGTTTTGTATTTGCAATGTTTCGGTTTAGCAAGAGTCGCCACTGACTTTTTATTTTATCCTAAGGAAAGGTCAAAAAGCACAGGAAAGACCTTTGAGATGTTTTCTTGGGTTCGGGGAGTAGATTATGAAAAGGTAAGGTGCAAGCACCCTTTTCATCCATGGTTATCCATGGGCTCTTAGTTACTTGTTTAGATCACTTGCTTTTGCTTTTCAATTGTTTGAAATGGTGCTTTGTGTGTGGTTTTGAAAAATGTTTTGAAAAGAGCCCATCATTGTGGAAACCTTTGTAATGATTCTTGTTTGAATGTATACAAAGATGTTTTTTGTCTTTTGAAAAGATTTCAAAGTTTGAAAGTTTGTTTTGGGAAATGTTTTGAAATTGTATTGTGAAGTGTGTTTGAAAATAGCAAGGATATTTTTTCAAGCTTTGATCAAGTAACTAAGAGCTATCTACCCTATTTTACTCAAAGATCTTTCTTATGTTTTTAACCCTTTTAACAGTGTTGTTTCACCATTGTATTTGGTGAACAACCTTGTGTTAGGATGTCAAACGGGATGGGCGCGGGTCATCGTATAGACCATGATAGCAATTGTGTCAAGCATCTTTGGCAATTTTCTTGAGGGACTTGATCATTTTTGTTTAGGAAACCAAGATAGCGTCATCGAGGGACTATGATCTTTTGTTTTGTTTTTGTTTTGCCAAAGTACCCAACATGCATACCATGGCCCATTTTTGAAGGCAACAAGTGAATTGTAACCCTAGGGGTGCAAGTGTGCATTGTGTTTGATTTTCATGCATATTTGTCTTTGATTAGGTCAAACTATTTGTCAATTTGGATTTTTGCATACAAACCCTAATTCTCTAATCATGGCATAATTGAAAGTGTAAAGTGCGAGAATTTAAATTCTAAGCTATTACAACATGATTATGAGGATGGGGGTACAATTTTGAATGGGGGGGTATTTGACAAGAAATATAAACCCTAATTTACTATTACATCCAAATTGAATCACAATGCATAAATATTTAAATGGACAATATTTAAACAAAATAAATAAATATCAAATAATATGTATTATACAAAAAGGTTTTTAATTTGTAAAAGTATTTTTAGTGTAAAACAGTATAAAGAAATAAATAAATAAAAAAGATTAATTTTAATTGTTTTAAGGGTAAACCCTAATTTCTTTAAGAAAATAAACATATCATATTATTTCTATACAAAAAATATATTAATATATGTAAAAATGAAATATACTTCAAAAAAGTATTTTTTAGTATAAATAATAATAAAAATGAAAAATGTAATATTTTTGTATTTTTATTCTAAGTATTTAATAAAATAAAAGTATATGTGTGTGTGTGTGTGTATATATATATATTATATTTTTAATAATATTTTCAGTGTGAATAAAAATAAGAAATAAAAATAAAAATATAAATTGTAAATATTTTTCAAGTCTTAATAATATAAAAAAGGTATTTAATATGTTTTCTATATTAGAAAAAATAAAATAAAATGCCAAATAAATGTAAAAAAATTATGAAAATATTTTTGGAGCATTTTTTATATTTGGAAATAAATAAACAAAATCGGAAAATAAAATAAAAATGCAAAAATGTCAAAATACAAGAAAATGGGCCAGGGGGTGTAAAAATGAAAAGAGGGGTGTTAGAAGCAAGCCAGGCCAAGCCCAGCCCACCACTTCATCTTCTTCCTCCAGACTTTTGAAAAATGCGCGTCTGTTGTACAAACTTGGACATCCTGTATACGTGATCTTTTGCAAAAACTCACAACATCAAACTTGTAGAGAATTTCAAGACGATTCCAACCATATAAAAAACTAACCCTAACTCTCAATGACCAGAGAAAATTTCTCTGGCCCTAAAATCTGACCTAGTTTTTTCAGCATGTTCATGGATGAAATTCTCCTAGCACACTTAATATAAATGAAAACTGAGCATATGTACAGCTTCATGGCATTGAATACTACATTTTTTATTCACAAACCTAAAGTTAAATGTTCCTAAATAGAGAGATAGAAAGTGAAGAAAACCTGTTTCAGTTGGATTCGTGTAGGACAATGCAGTGCTTCTCAACAGGTTTTGAGGTGTCTGGTAGCTTGCCTGAACTTCACTTGATCTTTTCCAATAGCTAGCTTGCCTTGAATGTCCCTGAATCAGCCTCTAGAACTCAACTTGCACAAGCTTGAAATGAAAATGGTAAACACTGTAAATGGAGTTACAGTTGGTAATGGAGGTTTGGGATAGCTTGAGTGAGTTGAATGGGAGGTGTTTGAAGCAAAAAGGGACAAAACGCACGAGCCAAATGAGCTATGGCACTCAAGTTGCAGCACCTGTCGTGTTTTGCCAAAGAACTGTGATTTCTGGCTATGAGGTGCTTAGGGGATTAAACACTCGTGTATCTTTCTCAAAGGGTTGTGTGAAAGTTGTTTGAAATGTTTGTCTAAGCTAACAATGGCTGGTTTTCAAGTTGTGAGGATTTTGACAAGTTGCTTGTTTTTGAAGTAAGAATGGGAAGTTGAGGTTACAGGCCTGTACAGGACATCTTATCACTTTGCACACAATCCTCTTGGCCCCTCTAATTAGTGGATTTGTTTAGCTGCAAGAGATTTGGCTCTATGCTCAAGGATTAGTGGTTTGACATAAAGCAACCTTTTGCAAAAATGGAAATGTGACTTTTACCATTTAGGGATTAAACTTGTGTACAATACCCTAATGACCAAGAAAATGCATTAGCTCAATGGATTTGCATTAAATTATGGAGTGTGAAGTGGTTTAGAGGCCTGCAAACTAGTACAAAGCATGCTGGTTTGAAAATGCCACTTGAGTGAACATGAATTTGCCATGGATACAAAGTGAGTTTTGGCCAACTTCAAGCATTCGATTCTCCCTAACCACAAATGTGTTTGAGGAGTTCCTGGACAATTTGGAAATCTTGCAACATTCTCTATAATCCATCTTTGAAATTAAACTTGAGATTCCAAGTGGAACTATGTAAAAAATGGCCAAGAAGATAGGTCAAAATCATGCCTCAACTAGGGCAAAATTTTAGGGACCCTTGTTCCAAAAATCATAACTTGAGATCCAAGCTTATTTTGAGAAAACTTTGTGAATCAAAGTTGTAAAATTTGTGGAGGACTACAACTTTCATGTTGTAAGTTTTGTTTGAATCCATTTTCATCATGGAGAAAATGTGGGACAAAGTTAGGAAAAATTAAGAAAATTTCATAACTTAGAAAATTTCTAAGTTATGAAATTTTTCAATTTCAAACCCTAATTTGCAATTTTGGGTTTCTTGATGAACAAGTTTCATAATTTGACACATCTTGATGAAAAATGACCCTTGGCACTTGATTTTGACTAAAAAGTCAAAGTTTGACTTTTCAGTGTACAGTCAAATTTTGATCAGTTGACTGAAAAATTCATCTGTCAATCCCATGCATTTGAGATCTTTTGAACTTGTTGAATATGTCAAGATGATGCCATTGAGTCCTTGAGTCCATGTTTGAGCTTAAATTTCCATTGGTTAAGTCAAAAATTCAGAAATTGCCTTTGTACAATCAAAACCCTAAAAATGACCATTTTGCCCGTTTGGTGATCTGGTCAAATTTCTTGTGGAATTATGGTCCAAACTTGATCCAATGATTCATATGAGTTCATAATGTTGATGTGGGTCAAAATTCATGAGGTTTGACTTTAAATTGGCCACAATTGACTTTTTCCCCAATACAGCTGATTTCTAGGTCAACTGTCCAATTGATTGGGCAAAATTTTGATTCAAGGCCTGAAACTTGGTATGGACAAACTTATGAGTCCAACATGAAGTATGAAATTTATTTTGGGCATTGTAAGTCAGAAAATCCCTGTGCAAACTCAAACCCTAATTTAGGTCAATAGTGCAAGGAGATATCTTGAGCAGAGCAAACCCTAGCTTGATCTTGAATTCCAAGAGCCTTGTGATGAGAAATGTTGATAAAATGAGAGGGAAAATTTTGGGGTACAACAGGTTGTAATAGTTGACTTAGGGTTTTAATTTCTTGCAAATATCCCCCTATTCAAACTTGTATCCCCCTCCCCATAATCATGTTGTAATAGTATTAGATTTACTTTTACGCTTTTATAGCTTTCTAATATGCCATGTGTGATCGGTGGATCTGGAACTGACTGTTTAACGCTGGTTCGCGAAATGTCGCGGAAGCAAGAGTCGCCACCGTCTTTTATTTTCTCCAATTGGAAAGGACAAAAGCACAGAAAAATTCCTTAAAGAGATTGCTCTCGGTTCGGGAGGTAGGTTATAGAAAGGGAAGGTGTTAGCACCCTTTCTATCCATGGTTATCGATGGACTCTTAGATACTTGCTCATTGTGTTTTCAAAAATGTTTGCTTGCTTTTCAATTATGGGTTTTAAAAAGTTTCTTTGAAAAATTTCAGTTCGACTCGTACGTCAGAGTGTTTGAAAAATTTGCTTTGAAAGCTTTTGAAAATGTGTTGGTGTGAAAAGATTTTTGTTTGTTTGAAATTAGAGCAAGTATCCTTGAGAACCTACCTACCCTAAGGAATTCGTCTGTGTAGATGTCCTTTAAAGTAGTGCCATCCCACCATTGAGAGGTAGGTAGCACCACTGTTGGAGGTGTTCGGGTCAATTCGAGTTTGTAGGGACATGGTGATCACCAGAGCAATGGGAAGACACCTTAGATGCTACCCTCATGCCAGGTTCCCGGATCATGAGGACTTACTAAGACGTCCTCTACTCGACGACCACCTTTCGAGGCAAGGCAACAGTGAGGCGTACCCTAGGGGTGGTGTGTACGATTCGTGTGTCATGTTTCAGTTATTTTTGTCTTGTCAGGTTATGGGTGATCTACGCTTGATTTTATTATATCCATTCATTCTTGCATGCTTATTTAACAATATTTGCGGAAAAGTAAATTCTAAGGCTATTACAAATGGCGCGGGTCCACATCGCCAAAATTAAACCGGACCCGATTTAACGGGAAATAAAGAAAGCAAATAACAGTGCGAAAAGTTTAAGTTACAACGCTTTGGGAGAGATACATAATAATTTAAGCAAAAATAAAATAAAGATGCGAAATTAAAGAATTATCGAAACGAGGGCGTTGGACCCTTTTGCCAAAAATTAAAGTTAATAATGGAATTAAAATTAAGAATTAAAAGAAAAATGTTTTTTTAGTATTTTTGTGTTTTTTAAGATTTAAAAGAAAAAAAAAGAATTGATTGAAATTAACTAACCCTAATTCTAATGGTTTTTTAGTTTGTTATGAAAATATTAAAATATAACCTAAATTAAATCTAAGTTAATTTATGTACAATTTAATTATGAAAATAAAATAAGTAATATTATTATTATGACAAAAAGAAAAATTAAAAAAAAGGAATAAAATTCATTAAACCTAAATTCTATATTTTTTGTATTTTTATGAAAAGAATTAAAGTTGCAACCTAAATTAATACTAAGTTAATTTACATGTTAATTTATTTATGAAAATAATTAAATTAAATATTTATTATATTTGTCATCTTTTCTGATTTTTTTGTGATATTTTTATATGTATGGTAAAAATAATTTATTAAATTAAAACAATAAAATAAATAAAATAAGAATTGAAAACAAAATAAATAAAAAGGAAATTGCAAACCAGGGGGGGTGGAAGTCCCAATTTGGAGGTTTTATTAGTGAAATTCTGGCCCATTTAATATGCAGATCCATTGACTTTCCCAGGCCACGTATGCGCGTGTTGACTAGTCCTCATGGTAGTCTTCAGTTCTGAGCCCTTGATCTGCATCCCTTGGACGCGTGGACCTTTGGATTTTGAGGCATATGGTGTGCCTTAAGGTTGTGCCTGCATATGATTATTAATGGAAAAATAATATGAACATGTGAAAGACCTGGGGTTCGAACCCAGGTCTTGGATGTTGAAGCGTTAAGCGTTTGCCAGCTGAGCTACGTGGACATTCAAATATATTATGACCAATAAATAACAAAAAGAAAAACAAAAGCATTAGTGGTTCAGCGCACGAATTTTCAAACGCACCAACCACCGTTCGCCACGACTCCATCTTCCTCCTCATCCCTGTAACACAAACACAAAAGCAACGGTTTTGGACGCGTTGCATTAGGCAGGCTATTGAAAAATAGCGACTAGCGCTATGGTGTACATAAATTGATCGCGAATGGTGTTTCATGTTCGTCCAGGCTTACTGAATACAACCATCATGGTCTTGAGGGCCAATTTTACTTGATCTTAAAAGCCCTAATTCCTCATCCTGAAAACCCTAGAATTTAAATATGGTGGAATCGAATATAACGCATAATAATTCAATCAAAACATTGGGTTAGCTTCAGAACAAGGTAATTAACATGAATCCATGAATAAAAATCACAAAGAATGTGTAAATCATGATGCACGACTCTGAAATTTTCCTTGCACAGGTACGGTTTGTTTTACCAGTTCTTGGAGTTTTGAGGGCTGATTCTGATTGGAATACACTCAATAGGCCTTGAGCAAGCTTTTTGAATGAAAATTAAGCTTTGAATCGCTTTGTAACCTTGTTTTCAGAATTTGAGTTTCTTGATAAAAATCCAAGTTTGCAATGGTATTCTCTGCGCAGCTTAGAGTGTCTTGTGATTAGGGTTATCATTCTGATTATGTAGTAAAGCTATTAGGTTAAGAAAATTGAATAAAATCCATGGCATTGATGATTTTGCATATTTGATTTTCCAAGATCTTCCATATCTTTTTTTCATGTGTTATTTGTTCAATCATGCTCAAATTAAACCAAATCTTTCCATGTTGGGATGTGCACGAAATATTGAAGCTGAAATGTGTACAAAAAGATTTTTTAGGTCAAGTTTTATATTTTCCACCTATTTATATAATTTAAATGAATTAATATGAATAATAATTCAAATAAATAAATAAAAAATGAGAAAATACTTCCCTTTGGGCCAAGTGGTCGTGCACATGCTTGGAATGATGAATCATGGAAGAAAAATGGGCCCATTAGCAATTTTAGGTCATTTGGATCAAAGTTGACTTTTCAAAATATCCAAAAATTTCCCAACTTCCACAAGGCATAACTTGCTCAATTTTTAAGCTTTTAACATGTTCTTGGACATTTTGGAAAGTTCTTTGAGTCCTCTAACCAATGCCTTTGGTCCCATGTCATTTTGATTTACCAATATCAAGTTATGGCCTTTGACTTAAAGTCCCTTTTTGTTGACTTTTGAAAATGACCTATAATGTTGAAATTGATAACTTTTTGTGAGAGCATTTCTTGGACTTGAAGTATGAAGATGAGTTGTAGGAAATGTCTTTCTCTTCAAAATGAGCTTTGGATGGAATTTTTCTGATAATCCATGTGAAAGTTATGCCCTGGTCAATTTCAGTTGACTTTTTCAGCTGTTCAAATATAGTAACCTTTGCATCTTTGATGATTTCTGAGCCAAATTTTGAGAATCATGATCAAGCATTGATCAAATGATGTTTGTGGCTTCAAAATGATATGTTGACCAAAAATTTGAACTTTTGACTGTCAAATGACCATTTTGCCCCTACAGTTGACTGTAGTGCAATTTAGGGTTTTGACTGTGCAATTTTGAGCTGAATGCCTTGAAACTTGATATGAGGATACTTGACCATATTTGTAGGCATATGGGACTTGGTTGGGCCTTTGAAAACTTCATTTTCTTGATCAGAACACAAACCCTAGTTTTGACTGTGTAGGAGACAGTTGAACTGTGCAACCCTTGGGGAGTTTTGTGACTTGACTTGGCAATTTCTTGGAGAATATGGGAGGGAAAATTTTGGGGTGCAACAGTTGCCCCTGTTCAATCTTCTTAGACCTGAGGATGCAGATTGGCTGACGTGCCTTTCGTAATCCGAGAGTAGAAGATGATTGGACACTAGAGTGCCCAGAAATTTGCGCTCACATAGTAGCAGTGTGATGATGGAATGGGCTTATCGATGCCATCTGGAGATTGCTGGATAGGGTTATGGGCTTATAGATGCCATCTGAATGTCGGTTGCGTGGGAGATTCCTTGGTGAGAACCTGCATACCTGCAAAAGAAAAAATGAGTACCTGACACGTTGCAGGAGCTGATCTTTAGATGCTTGGTATAGATGTGTCCTGACTGGTTACAGGAGCTGAGTCTGGAGCTTCAGACGCTGATGAATGAACCAAGTATGGTTACTGCCTTAGCATGAACGGTAAGAGAGCCTTGGGTGATTTTAACTTCAACAACGCTCGTTGAGAAAAATCTTAGCGGGAATTACCATCTTTGCAGTATCGGGAAGAGAACCATAGGCAATTATAATCTGAAAGGGAATCACCTCACTCGCCGTCGGAGAGGGATTCATAGGAAAAGGAAATGTCACCTCACACACCGTCGGAGAGGGAACCATCTGAAAAGGAATTGTCACCTCACACACCGTCGGAGAGGGAACCATAAGAGACTATCACCTCACACTCATCGTCAGAGAGGGAAACATCTGAAAAAGGAATTACCACCTCACACTCATCGTCGGAGAGGGTACCATAAGAGATTATCACCTCACACTCATCGTCAGAGAGGGAAACATCTGAAAAAGGAATTACCACCTCACACTCATCGTCGGAGAGGGTACCATAAGAGATTATCACCTCACACTCATCGTCGGAGAGGGAAACATCTGAAAAAGGAATTACCACCTCACACTCATCGTCGGAGAGGGTACCATAAGAGATTATCACCTCACACTCATCATCGGAGAGGGAAACATCTGAAAAAGGAATTACCACCTCACACTCATCGTCGGAGAGGGTACCATAAGAGATTATCACCTCACACTCATCGTCGGAGAGGGAAACATCTGAAAAAGGAATTACCACCTCACACTCATCGTCGGAGAGGGGACCATAACTTCTGCTGAGTCTTTATCAGAAAAATCTGTTGGGAGTCGATTTAGCTGGACTAGAGAAGGCCTTGAAATATGTTTTGAGAATTTTAACTGCGTCTTTCCTGAAAGGTAAAGGTCAGTCATATGCAATGCATGATATGGATCAAGCAATAATGTTCTCAATATAAATGAGATTTGTATGATATGATGCGTTATGCATGCTATAATGATGTATGTGATGTTTTATGAATGTTTTCGTCTAAGAAAGTAAACTCTTTGACGGGTGCCGGGAAGTCCTATCCTGGGTTGATGTTGAAGAATAAGCTTTTACTTCCGCTGGGGATGATAGAACTGCGTTGACGACGCTCTTTCCATGGCTTTTGGCTGAGGATAACCCAGTTATATCCCGTTAAGGAAACAACTCTTTGAATAAAGCCGGGCGCGTTCGTGCTCCGCAAGGGATAAGCTTCCAGAATCTACTGGGGATAAGCTTACTGCTTGGGGAGATGGACTCCAATTTTTCTGGGGGAGCTGGATTGGACTCTCCTGGGGAGATTTTGAACTGTAATTTTGTAAGTTGAAAGAGGGAACATATGTAGGGTTGCCTGCTGATGAGCTCGTGTAAAACCGCATCTGAAATGGAGAAGGAACCTGTGTAGGGTTACTTTGATGATGAGTTCGTGTAAAACTGCGTTCTTGGAAAGGGAGAACCTGTGTAGGGTGTCCAGGTGACGAGTCCATGTAGAACTGCATCTTGAATAGGGGGAACCGGTGTAGGGTTGCTTGGTGAGGTAAGTTCATGTAAAACTTCTTGATGAACCGGGGTGAGGTTATCTTGAACTAAATCCATGTAAGACTTCTGGAGGAACCGGGGTTAGGTTACCTTGGGGTAAATCCATGTGAGATTTCTTGACGAACCGGGGTAAGGTTACTGGAGACGAGTCCATGTGAGACTTCTGGGGGAACCGGGGTTAGGTTACCTTGAGATAGATCCGTGTGAGATTTCTTGACGAACCGGGGTAAGGTTGCTTCGGGATAAGTTTGTGTAAAACTTCTGGATGAACCGGGGTAAGGTTGCTTGAGATAAACCCATGTAAGATTTCTAGAGGAACCGGGGTAAGGTTACTTGACGAGTTTGTGTAAAAACTTTTTGATGAACCAGGGTTAGGTCATCTTGAGCTAAATCCATGTAAGACTTCAGGAGGAACCGGGGTTAGGTTACTTGGATAAGTTTGTGTAAAAACTTCTTGACGAACCGGGGTAGGGTCATCTTGAGATAGGTCCATGTAAGACTTCAGGAGGAACCGGGGTTAGGTTACTTGGATAAGTTTGTGTAAAAACTTCTTCTGAAAATTGAAAAGGAACCGGTGTAGGGTTGCATGATTTTGATTAAGTGGATGATTGTCCTGTTCGGTTTCGGATGTTAACCCACGATCTGGAATTTGTAAAAAGTAGATGGTAATCATCCCTGTGTTGATCTTTCCTTTATACTTTGGTTGACAGAGCAATTGGATCGCCTGGATAACCCATTATTTCCCCTGCTTCGGAGATGAGGGAAGAGGATACCTGTGTGGGTGATTGACAAATCTTCAAGTGACGAGATGTCGGGACATAGTCGTACGCTTCGATCCCTAACTTTTGCCTGGACCGCCCTTTCGGGTTTTCGGTCCACCGGGATGCCCATTTTTGCCCAAGCCGCCTTTTCAGGTTTTCGACTTGCTGGGTGTACATGTTTTTTCATTTCATCCCTTCATTTTGCCCGAACCCTTTTGGTTCGCCGGGAAACCCTTATTTTGCCTAGGCATGTCAGCCTAGCGGGTCTTTGATTTTGCATAGTATTCTCGACTATGTCCACGCTCTCAGAATGTGGGGAGTTGCCCCTGTTAGAAGTACTTTGTCATGCCCCAGATAATGGACCATGGTCATGTCGTGCCCCTTGATCGGAGGTACTTCTGTTCACCAGGTGTTCATCGTGCGAATTTCCCTGCTGTTCAAACAAATAGTCATATGCGAACAAGATTATTTTAAGAATGCAAAAGCCTATGTCTGTCTTGAATTTTGAAAATGCATTTTTTGTAATACAGTGCAATGTCAACTCAATATTTTACAGCAAACCTTCAGGAGTCAGGATACCTTCGTAACAGTATGCTTTCGAACTAACCCATGCTTCAGCTAGGACTTTTAAGGGTTATATCGTGGCTTGGTTCACGGTTTAAGAAACAAAGGATAAAGGCTCAAATTATTTGTACCCACCCGCTCTTCGTGATGTTCTTCAAACCTAAACTCAGTTGATCGTGCGTTAGACCTTGGTTGAGTCTTTGCTTTGATATACCAGCGATGGTTCGGATATTGACAGTATATTTTGATTAGGCAGTCATTTCCTTTTTTGTTGAGGGTTTGTAGGACCTCTTTCTTTTTGATTTCGTTATCCCTGTTTTTTGCCTGACTGCTTCTTTTTGAATTTACAGTCAGCGGGATGCCCCAGTTTCGTGAGTCCCTTTTTATAGGTTTTGACTTCTTGGGCTTTTCGTTCATGATTTTTTTTTTTTGATAATGACTGCCTGTCCTTTTGATTGTTCTGAACCATCACTGTCTTTCTTTTTTTCGTAAAGATCTCTTTGGTGCCATTCGTTATGCACTTGGATCAACTGAGAGACTACCCTGCCCCAGGTTATGATTAAGGGTTTTAAATTTTGAAAAGAAAAATTCCTACTTCTTTGGCTCAGATGGGTTGACGAGGGATTATCTTCCTTATAACTCCAGTGTTTAGGGATCAAAACAACGCCTGTACCTCATCAGCGGGGTCTGTTCAAAAGCATACTGTAGATTGTGGTATTGTTTTCGTCATCCTCCCTCAAGAGGTTTAGAATTTTCAATTAAGAGTTGACCATCGCAAAAATATGAAAGCAGTTTTAAGCATAGTAAACATAATTAAATCAAGACAGACATGTGTAATGCATTCATGAAATAAAAGAGTTTAACATGATAATTGTTTATCTGAACAAGAAAAGAAAAATACAACTTGAATTCAAATGAACAAAAATCTCTCGATCCTAGCCATGTTTTGGCAATGGAGCAGTGATCACGTTGGGAGTCTCGGCAGGCTCGAACTCGATCTCTTTGGCGTCGATCATATTCTGAATTTTGTACTTCAGTGCCCAACAGTCCTCAGTATCGTGCCCCGGGCTATCAGAATGATAAGCACATCTTGCTTCTGGATTGTAGCTAGGAGAGGAGGTCTTAGGATTGGCAGGAGGGTTGATCACTGCAATCAGGTTCATCTTCAACATGTGTTGTAATGCTTGTGACCATGGCATGTTAATGTTGGTGAATTGCCTTTTAGGCCCGTCCGGCCTTTGCTGGTTTCCCTTTTGTGGTTGACGGCGTGGTGCAGAACCAGAGATCATGACTGCCCCTGCGTGTTGATCACGGCGACTCTTTTGACTGTATGCAGCATTAGATTCCTTCTTTCCCGTGTAAGGCTTTTTGTGAGTGTCAGAAGGTGTGGCCTCTTGAATTTTCCCACTCTTGATACCAGCTTCAATTCTTTCGCCAGTCAGGACGAGGTTGGTAAATCCAGCAGATGAGTTACCAATCAGGTGGTTGAAGAATGGCCCGGATAGGGTCCCCAAGAACATATCAACGAGTTCCCGGTCAGTCAATGGTGGTTGTACCCTTCCAGCAAGGTCTCTCCATTTCTGTGCATACTCTTTGAAACCTTCATTTGACCCTATCGACATACCCTGGAGTTGGGTACGTGTGGGGGCAAGGTCGGCATTGTACTGGTAATGCTTGTAGAAAGCAGTGGCTAAGTCTTCCCAGGTACGGATGTTAGCTCCATTCAATTGATAAAACCACTCGAGCTGAGTCCCTGAAAGACTCTCTTGGAAGAAATGGATCCATAAGTTTTTGTCAGCTGTATAGGGTTGGATCCTCCTTGTGTAAGCCCTGAGATGCAACTTAGGACAGGATGCCCCATCGTATTTAGCAAAGGCAGGTGCCTTAAACTTGTGCGGGATTACTACCCCAGAAGACAGACCTAGATCCTCAAAGTCCAGGCCGGGCACTTTTTGTATCTCCATTGCACTGAGCCGGTCTTCCAACTGTTTGTATTTATCCTCAGCCGGAGGGTATTGTTCGTTGTTGAAATCTGTCTCGTTGTCGGAGACCACTGGACTAGGCACCTCCCTCTCATGGTGACTGCTTTCCCTCACAGACGGAGTAGTCCTCTCAGTTTCAGCCTGCGGGGTGTTCCCAGATCTGCGTCTAGGGCTGAACAAAACAGTCCTCTTCTTCTTCTTTTCCTTCTTCAAAAGCAGAGTCTTCAGATCTTGTTGCCCCTGGGTCAAATTCATGATCAGCTCTTGGAACTGGGCGTTCTGAGCCTGAAGGGCCTTGATGGACTGCTCACTTGAGGATTCAGGATTCATGACGAGACTGCTGAAATAAACAGTGAAGAAGGTAAGCAACCTGCAGAAAAAGGGTACCTATTATGCAATGATGTGTATGATATGCATGCAATGATTTCAAGGACCTCGCGGGGTAAACAGAGAAACTTGTTAGAGTTGAAAACTGATGACTTGATTGAAGGTACTTCATGTTGTTGAGAGTCCTTCTTCAAGGGTCAAAGGCTCACCATATCCAGTGGGTCATAGCCCCTGACAACCTTGGCTAGAGGAAAATAAATCCTCCCTGCCCCTTGCTGGGATAGTTGATTCACCATGACCTGCATCACAAGCCCTTGAGATCCTTGAAATGGGTTAGGATGTATGCAATGGTATGATGTTATGGTATACATGGGATGATGTCCGTAACCCTGTTATGAGCCCTAATTAAGGACTGAAACAAAAACCTGCAAGGACAAGTGTTAGGTCACAAGCATGCAGATAGTCAAGTACGAAGGCACACAAGTCACACAAGACAAGCTCTTAAGGTTTAAGGCCAGTATGGGGTCTGGGTAGTACCCTCTTGAAGTTGGTGGGCTCAACCTGTCCTATTAGAAGTAACCGGGTTCTAAGGTTCCCAATATCACGGGATTGCTTTCATTGTTCATCGTTTCGATTTAGCCACTGAACTGGCGACCGAAATATTCCAGGAAAGCAACCCTCAATTGAGTGTAGTATCGAGTATCAACCAACCTCGGACTGCACCAAAGTCAGTTATCTCACTACCCTAAAGAGGCCAAGATAGTTCGATTAAGGTTCCTAAGGTCTGTTGATGCTTCACGACACCACGCGGAGGCCCCGTACTCTCCTTGACTGAACTCAAGGGTTACCGGTACACACCAAAGTGCCACATCAACGTAGCAGACTGTTTCAACCATGTCGGTATACCCCGCACAGTTCCCTCACAGCCTTGTTGCTACTTTCTAAGAAGGTATCCCCCAGATCCGGGTTAGGATCTATAGAACTCCCAAGCAACCCACAATTTAAAGCATACAAGTCAAAGCAATTGAAAACACAGTGATCTTAGTCCTAAGGTACACCCCACTTTATAAGATCTTATCCCCAGCAGAGTCGCCAGTTCTGTGATCGGTGGATCTGGAACTGACTGTTTAACGCTGGTTCGCGAAATGTCGCGGAAGCAAGAGTCGCCACCGTCTTTTATTTTCTCCAATTGGAAAGGACAAAAGCACAGAAAAATTCCTTAAAGAGATTGCTCTCGGTTCGGGAGGTAGGTTATAGAAAGGGAAGGTGTTAGCACCCTTTCTATCCATGGTTATCCATGGACTCTTAGATACTTGCTCATTGTGTTTTCAAAAATGTTTGCTTGCTTTTCAATTGTGGGTTTTAAAAAGTTTCTTTGAAAAATTTCAGTTCGACTCGTACGTCAGAGTGTTTGAAAAATTTGCTTTGAAAGCTTTTGAAAATGTGTTGGTGTGAAAAGATTTTTGTTTGTTTGAAATTAGAGCAAGTATCCTTGAGAACCTACCTACCCTAAGGAATTCGTCTGTGTAGATGTCCTTTAAAGTAGTGCCATCCCACCATTGAGAGGTAGGTAGCACCACTGTTGGAGGTGTTCGGGTCAATTCGAGTTTGTAGGGACATGGTGATCACCAGAGCAATGGGAAGACACCTTAGAAGCTACCCTCATGCCAGGTTCCCGGATCATGAGGACTTACTAAGACGTCCTCTACTCGACGACCACCTTTCGAGGCAAGGCAACAGTGAGGCGTACCCTAGGGGTGGTGTGTACGATTCGTGTGTCATGTTTCAGTTATTTTTGTCTTGTCAGGTTATGGGTGATCTACGCTTGATTTTATTATATCCATTCATTCTTGCATGCTTATTTAACAATATTTGCGGAAAAGTAAATTCTAAGGCTATTACAAATGGCGCGGGTCCACATCGCCAAAATTAAACCGGACCCGATTTGACGGGAAATAAAGAAAGCAAATAACAGTGCGAAAAGTTTAAGTTACAACGCTTTGGGAGAGATACATAATAATTTAAGCAAAAATAAAATAAAGATGCGAAATTAAAGAATTATCGAAACGAGGGCGTTGGACCCTTTTGCCAAAAATTAAAGTTAATAATGGAATTAAAATTAAGAATTAAAAGAAAAATGTTTTTTTAGTATTTTTGTGTTTTTTAAGATTTAAAAGAAAGAAAAAAAGAATTGATTGAAATTAACTAACCCTAATTCTAATGGTTTTTTAGTTTGTTATGAAAATATTAAAATATAACCTAAATTAAATCTAAGTTAATTTATGTACAATTTAATTATGAAAATAAAATAAGTAATATTATTATTATGACAAAAAGAAAAATTAAAAAAAAGGAATAAAATTCATTAAACCTAAATTCTATATTTTTTGTATTTTTATGAAAAGAATTAAAGTTGCAACCTAAATTAATACTAAGTTAATTTACATGTTAATTTATTTATGAAAATAATTAAATTAAATATTTATTATATTTGTCATCTTTTCTGATTTTTTTGTGATATTTTTATATGTATGGTAAAAATAATTTATTAAATTAAAACAATAAAATAAATAAAATAAGAATTGAAAACAAAATAAATAAAAAGGAAATTGCAAACCAGGGGGGGTGGAAGTCCCAATTTGGAGGTTTTATTAGTGAAATTCTGGCCCATTTAATATGCAGATCCATTGACTTTCCCAGGCCACGTATGCGCGTGTTGACTAGTCCTCATGGTAGTCTTCAGTTCTGAGCCCTTGATCTGCATCCCTTGGACGCGTGGACCTTTGGATTTTGAGGCATATGGTGTGCCTTAAGGTTGTACCTGCATATGATTATTAATGGAAAAATAATATGAACATGTGAAAGACCTGGGGTTCGAACCCAGGTCTTGGATGTTGAAGCGTTAAGCGTTTGCCAGCTGAGCTACGTGGACATTCAAATATATTATGACCAATAAATAACAAAAAGAAAAACAAAAGCATTAGTGGTTCAGCGCGCGAATTTTCAAACGCACCAACCACCGTTCGCCACGACTCCATCTTCCTCCTCATCCCTGTAACACAAACACAAAAGCAACGGTTTTGGACGCGTTGCATTAGGCAGGCTATTGAAAAATAGCGACTAGCGCTATGGTGTACATAAATTGATCGCGAATGGTGTTTCATGTTCGTCCAGGCTTACTGAATACAACCATCATGGTCTTGAGGGCCAATTTTACTTGATCTTAAAAGCCCTAATTCCTCATCCTGAAAACCCTAGAATTTAAATATGGTGGAATCGAATATAACGCATAATAATTCAATCAAAACATTGGGTTAGCTTCAGAACAAGGTAATTAACATGAATCCATGAATAAAAATCACAAAGAATGTGTAAATCATGATGCACGACTCTGAAATTTTCCTTGCACAGGTACGGTTTGTTTTACCAGTTCTTGGAGTTTTGAGGGCTGATTCTGATTGGAATACACTCAATAGGCCTTGAGCAAGCTTTTTGAATGAAAATTAAGCTTTGAATCGCTTTGTAACCTTGTTTTCAGAATTTGAGTTTCTTGATAAAAATCCAAGTTTGCAATGGTATTCTCTGCGCAGCTTAGAGTGTCTTGTGATTAGGGTTATCATTCTGATTATGTAGTAAAGCTATTAGGTTAAGAAAATTGAATAAAATCCATGGCATTGATGATTTTGCATATTTGATTTTCCAAGATCTTCCATATCTTTTTTTCATGTGTTATTTGTTCAATCATGCTCAAATTAAACCAAATCTTTCCATGTTGGGATGTGCACGAAATATTGAAGCTGAAATGTGTACAAAAAGATTTTTTAGGTCAAGTTTTATATTTTCCACCTATTTATATAATTTAAATGAATTAATATGAATAATAATTCAAATAAATAAATAAAAAATGAGAAAATACTTCCCTTTGGGCCAAGTGGTCGTGCACATGCTTGGAATGATGAATCATGGAAGAAAAATGGGCCCATTAGCAATTTTAGGTCATTTGGATCAAAGTTGACTTTTCAAAATATCCAAAAATTTCCCAACTTCCACAAGGCATAACTTGCTCAATTTTTAAGCTTTTAACATGTTCTTGGACATTTTGGAAAGTTCTTTGAGTCCTCTAACCAATGCCTTTGGTCCCATGTCATTTTGATTTACCAATATCAAGTTATGGCCTTTGACTTAAAGTCCCTTTTTGTTGACTTTTGAAAATGACCTATAATGTTGAAATTGATAACTTTTTGTGAGAGCATTTCTTGGACTTGAAGTATGAAGATGAGTTGTAGGAAATGTCTTTCTCTTCAAAATGAGCTTTGGATGGAATTTTTCTGATAATCCATGTGAAAGTTATGCCCTGGTCAATTTCAGTTGACTTTTTCAGCTGTTCAAATATAGTAACCTTTGCATCTTTGATGATTTCTGAGCCAAATTTTGAGAATCATGATCAAGCATTGATCAAATGATGTTTGTGGCTTCAAAATGATATGTTGACCAAAAATTTGAACTTTTGACTGTCAAATGACCATTTTGCCCCTACAGTTGACTGTAGTGCAATTTAGGGTTTTGACTGTGCAATTTTGAGCTGAATGCCTTGAAACTTGATATGAGGATACTTGACCATATTTGTAGGCATATGGGACTTGGTTGGGCCTTTGAAAACTTCATTTTCTTGATCAGAACACAAACCCTAGTTTTGACTGTGTAGGAGACAGTTGAACTGTGCAACCCTTGGGGAGTTTTGTGACTTGACTTGGCAATTTCTTGGAGAATATGGGAGGGAAAATTTTGGGGTGCAACAGTTGGGGTGTTTGGTGTCCCATTCCCCTTTGATCTGGCTAATGACCAGAGTTGAATCTCCGAATACATTTAAGGATTTGATCCCCATATCTATGGCAGCTTTGAGACCAAAAATATACGCTTCGTATTCTGCCATGTTATTTGTACAATTGAAGCAAAGTCTTGCAGTAAAGGGAGTATGACATCCTTCAGGGGATATAAGTACAACACCAATACCATTGTCGAGTGCGTTGGATGCCCCATCAAAAACCAGGGTCCATCGGGATCCTTGTTCAGGTCCGCCATATGGTCTGAATTCTTCACAATTGTTTACCATCATGATGTCTTTATCTGGGAATTCGAACTTCATGGATTGGTAGTCCTCCACAGCTTGGTGAGCAAGGTGACCGGCTAGTACACTGCCATTTATTGCTTTTTGTGTAGTATACTGGATGTCATATTCTGTCAGGATCATCTGCCACCTTGATATTCTCCCAGAGAGGGCAGGTTTCTCGAAGATGTATTTTATTGGATCCATTTTAGATATCAATAAGGTAGTATGGGTCAGCATATACTGTCTTAGCCGGCGAGCAGCCCATGCCAGAGCGCAACAAGTTTTCTCGAGCAGTGAATATCTGGTTTCACAGTCGGTAAACTTTTTGCTCAGGTAATAAATAGCATGCTCTTTCCGGCCAGACTCGTCATGCTGCCCCAGCACACACCCCATTTGTAGGTGTTTAGGTATTGGCTTGCATTTTTGGTAAATCCCAAGTGTATGTGTGAATGTCATGACTGATGTCATAACATTCTAGTTCAGTTTGTACTGACTCATTAGGTACCTTTGCAGAAAAATATTGTAATTCAAGTACTGATGTTTATAAGTGCGTATCTGAGCATTTTGCAAAATGATCACATTTTGCTAAATCAGTAGACAGGTTTTCTCAGATGTCATAACAGATGTTATGAAATCCTGTTCTGAACTAACAGGTTTGCAGGTTGGATAAGTCTGAGTTTTTTCAGGAAAATAACTCAGTCTTTCCTGAACAGAATCCTGCGTTTTCTGAGGGGTAACCTAGCTCAACCCTAACCTGGTTAATAAAGCCCTGTGACCTGGTCTTTAGGTCAAACGGAATTAACCCTAGGTTTTTGTGGAAACCCTAACTGAAGTTGCAGCTGCTATATATTCAACAGAGCTGCTGTTTTTCAAGGCATCCCTTTTATTGATCAGAAGATCATTTGTAATCTGTATAGATTTGATTATTGTACTCCAAGCAATTATCATTGTGATAAGTGCCTTGGAATAGGTTTCTAATTGTAAGGGCTGTGTAGCACTCAAAGCTTTGAAGAAAGAGTGTTTGAATGTTCCTTGACTAAAGCTGTGAAGCAGAGTCAAGTTAGATGTGTGCATCACTCAAAGCTGTGAAGCACGAGTGATTGTGTTGCTTGATTAAAAAGCTGTGAAGCTTAATCAAGTGTTTGTTTTTGAAGAGTGTCTTCATCAATTCTTAAGTCAAATTGGTTTATGTATCACTGCTGTGATTGAGGGGGAGTGAGTAGGAACTCAGGTTTAAGTTGTACTTAGATTGGAATTGCATTGGGTAGGTCTTAAGTGAAGGAGATAAACTGGTTGGTTTATTCCTGAATTAACATCTCTTATAGTGGATTTCCTCCCTGGCTTGGTAGCCCCCAGAGTAGGTGTTGTTGCACACTGAACTGGGTAAACAATTGACTGTGTTCTTTATTGCTTTTGTATTTACTGTCATATAGTAAGTCAGATACGGTGTCATAACATTGAACGTGACATTGAGTATTTGCAGCCAGAATTTCAATTGGTATCAGAGCAGGCACCCTGCCTGTATTACTGGGTGAGATCTAGGGATATCACTTTCTGGCACTATGGACAAAGAAGGAGTTTTTGGAAATAGACCACCCATTCTGGATGGAACTAACTATGACTACTGGAAACCTCGTATGATTGCCTTCCTAAAATCTCTGGACAAAAAGGCTTGGAGAGCTGCTGACAAAGGATGGATTCATCCCACCATAACTGAGAAAGATGGGACAATCAGTCTGAAGCCTGAGGAAGATTGGAGTAAAGAAGAAGATGAGTTAGCTCTGGGAAATTCAAAAGCTTTAAATGCCTTGTTCAATGGAATTGATAGAAACATTTTCAGACTAGTACATCAATATGAACTGGCCAAGGAAGTTTGGGACACTCTCAAAACTACTCATGAGGGCACTTCCAAAGTAAAAATGTCAAGGCTTCAGATGTTGACCACCAAGTTTGAGAATCTAAAAATGATGGAAGATGAAACCATTCATGAGTTTCACATGAACATCTTGGAGATTTCCAACACCTCAGGAGCACTGGGAGAAAAGATGTCAGAAGAAAAACTGGTGAGGAAGATTCTCAGATCCTTGCCTAAAAGATTTGCAATGAAGGTAACTGCCATAGAGGAAGCCCAGGACATTAGCAAGTTGAAAGTGGATGAACTTATTGGGTCTCTTCAGACTTTTGAGATGGGAATCACTGATAATGGTGTCAAGAAGAACAAGAGCATAGCACTTATGTCCAACACTGATGTTGAAGAAAACATTTCAGAAGCTATAGCCATGCTTGGAAGACAGTTCAACAAACTCATCAAAAGAATAGATCCAAAGTCAAGGTCTAATGTTCATAACATTCCCTCTAACATTGACAGTTCCAGCAGAAGACCAAGGTCAGAAGAGAAGGGAATTCAAGGCAGAGGAATTCAATGCCATGGTTGTGAAGGATATGGGCATATTCGAGCTGAATGTCCTACCTTTCTTAAGAAACAAAAAGGAATGACAGTTACTTGGTCTGACTGTGATTCAGAAAGTAATTCTGAAGAAGAGACTGCCAAACGAGTTACTGCTTTAACTGGTGTTTGTACCTCTGAAAGTGACATCAGTGATGAAGAGGTGACTTTTGAAGAACTGGCTGATACTTACAAGGAATTGTGTATCAGAAGTACTAAAGTCTGTGTGCAGAATGAGAAACAATCAAAACTCATCATAAAGCTGGAGGCTGAAAAAAGGGCAAACCTTGAAACTATAAGTCATCTAGAAGGAGAAGTTCAATTGCTGAACTCACAACTGAATCAAATGACCAAATCTGTCAAGATGTTGACAAATGGAACAGACAAATTGGAAGAGATCCTTCAGGTTGGACAAAATGTGGGAAATAAATCTGGACTAGGATTTATGGAAGCAACGAAATCTGGTTCTGGTAAGCAAATGTCAAAACAAATGTCTCAACACAACTCTCGACATCAGGAACAGAGACATATGAGGAAAAGGTACCAAAGATGGAAATGTCATCATTGTGGGAGATATGGCCACATAAAGCCCTTCTGCTTCAGATTACATGGATACCCTAATCAGAACTCAGGTGTCAAACCTAAGTCTAAAAAGGTACCACATGCTCCTCAATGGAAGAGAAAGGCTACTGCACTGATAGCTCACACTTCCCTGAGGGTCTCTACAAAGGAAGACTGGTACTTTGACAGTGGATGTTCCAGACACATGACTGGAATCAAGAACCTCCTCAATAATGTTAAGCCTCACACCACCAGTTTTGTGACCTTTGGAGATGGGGCTAAAGGTGAAATTAAAGGAGTTGGTGATTTGGACTGCCCTGGAGTTCCAAGTCTGAATGAAGTACTGCTGGTGAAAGGGCTGACCGTTAATCTCATTAGTATCAGTCAACTGTGTGATCTAGGATTCAAGGTCAATTTCTCAAAATCTGAATGCCTTGTAATCAATGACAAACAAGAGATAGTAATGAAAGGAGTCAGATCCAAAGACAACTGTTACTTGTGGGAGCCTGAGAACACTAATTTCTCATCTGTGTGTTCCATTGTAAAAGAAGAAAAAGAGGTGAAATTGTGGCACCAAAAACTTGGTCATCTTCATCTAAGGGGTATGAAGAGGATTATCTCCTTGGAGGCAGTCAGAGGGATTCCAAAACTGCAAATTGATGAAGGAAGAGTTTGTGGTGAATGTCAGGTTGGTAAGCAGACTAGGATGTCACATCCAAAGTCAAGACATCTGACCACCTCTAAGGTTCTAGAACTCCTCCATATGGATCTGATGGGACCAATGCAAGTAGAGAGTCTTGGTGGTAAAAGATATGCCTATGTGGTTGTGGATGATTTTTCCAGATTCACCTGGATTAATTTCATTAGGGAAAAATCAGATGCATTTGAAGTTTTTAGAGAACTGTGCAAGAGAATTCAAAGAGAGAAGGAAGGATGTATTGTCAGAATCAGAAGTGATCATGGCAAGGAATTTGAAAACAGCAAGTTTGATGACTTCTGTTCTTCAGAAGGAATCAGTCATGAGTTTTCTTCTCCTATAACACCTCAGCAAAATGGAGTTGTGGAAAGAAAAAACAGGACCATACAAGAATCTGCCAGAGCAATGTTACATGCCAAAAGACTTCCTATGTATTTTTGGGCTGAAGCTATGAATACAGCTTGCTATGTTCATAACAGGGTCACCTTGAGAAAGGGAACCTCATCCACCATATATGAACTCTAGAAAGGAAGAAAACCAACTGTGAAGTACTTCCATGTGTTTGGCAGCAAATGCTATATTCTGTCTGATCGTGAACAAAGAAGAAAACTGGACCCCAAAAGTGATGAAGGCATATTTCTAGGATACTCCTCAAACAGCAGAGCTTATAGAGTATTCAACTCCAGAACCAAAACCATGATGGAATCAATAAATGTTATAATTGATGACTATCATGAAGAAATAGATGTTCCTTGTACTGTTGAGACATTCTTTGAGACTTCAACCCAACAGAATGACCTACCCAACTCCACCACAACAGAATCTGAATCAAAGGAAGCTAGCAAGATCCCTTCCATCAGAATTCAGAAGGATCATCCAAAAGAGCTCATCATAGGAGATCCCAATAGTGGAGTCATCACAAGATCTAGAGAAATCATCTCAAACTCTTGTTTTGTGTCCAAAATGGAACCAAGAAATGTCAAGGAAGCCTTAACTGATGAATATTGGATTGGTGCAATGCAAGATGAACTGAACCAATTCAAGCAACATGAAGTTTGGGAACTGGTTCCTAGACCTGAAGGAACTAACATCATTGGGACAAAATGTATATTCAAGAACAAGTCAGATGCTGAAGGAGTTGTCACCAGAAATAAGGCAAGACTTGTTGCTCAAGGATACACCCAGGTTGAAGGGGTTGATTTTGATGAAACCTTTGCACCTGTAGCCAGGCTGGAATCAATTAGACTCTTGTTGTCAATTGCTTGTCTTCTGAAGTTCAAGTTATTTCAGATGGATGTGAAAAGTGCCTTTCTAAATGGGTACTTAAATGAGGAAGCTTATGTGGAACAACCTAAAGGTTTTGTGGATCCAACCCACCCTGATCATGTCTACAAATTGAGAAAAGCTCTATATGGCCTGAAACAAGCTCCTAGAGCATGGTATGACAGGTTAACAAAGTTTCTCTCAGACAAAGGCTACAGAAAAGGAGGTTTGGACAAAACTCTCTTTGTCAAAACTGAAGGAGGGAAGTTGATGGTTGCCCAAATATATGTTGATGACATAGTGTTTGGAGGAATGTCAGAACATATGGTTAAACACTTTGCTGACCAGATGCAGGCTGAATTTGAAATGAGTCTCATGGGAGAACTAACTTATTTTCTTGGACTACAAGTCTCACAGATGGAGGACTCGATCTTCTTATCTCAAAGCAAGTATGCTAAGAATATTGTAAAGAAGTTTGGTATGGAGAATGCAAGTCACAAAAGGACTCCTGCTCCTACTCATCTAAAGCTTTCCAAAGATTCAAGTGGGGTTAAGGTGGATCAAAGTCTGTACAGAAGCATGATAGGAAGCTTGTTGTACTTAACTGCCAGCAGACCTGATATTGCCTTTGCAGTTGGAGTTTGTGCTAGATACCAAGCTGATCCCAAAGTCAGTTATATCAATCAAGTGAAGAGAATTTTGAAGTATGTAAGTGGTACTTACAACTATGGATTGATGTATACTCATGGATGTGAACCAGCTCTGACTGGCTACTGTGATGCTGATTGGGCTGGTAGTGCTGATGATAGAAAAAGCACCTTTGGAGGATGTTTCTTCTTGGGAAGTAATCTGGTTTCCTGGTTCAGCAAGAAACAGAATTGTGTGTCTCTTTCCACTGCTGAAGCTGAATACATTGCAGCTGGTAGTAGCTGCTCTCAAATGATATGGATGAAACAGATGCTCACTGAGTATAATGTCACACAAGATGTTATGACATTGTACTGTGACAATCTGAGTACAATCAACATATCCAAGAATCCCATTCAGCATAGCAGGACCAAACATATTGACATACGACATCACTTTATCAGAGACCTTGTAGAAGAGAAGACAATCAAATTGGAACATGTTGCCACTGAGCTACAGCTGGCTGACATTTTTACCAAGGATCTGGATGCAAATCAATTTGAAAACTTAAGGGGTAAGCTGGGTATTTACCAACATGAGGAATTGTAGCAATTAATTTTGCTTAAAACAAGGATCAAAGGAGTTATGCCTGTTCTGATTGGTTTAAAATTGTATTTTCGCATTTCCTACAATTCTTTTAAGAAGTTGAATAGACACTCCCTTGCTTCCTTCCCCTCTCGTCTCCTCATCAAAACCCAGTCTCTCAATCAGAAATTTCTCCTCAGTTGCTGTTGGTCCTCTAAGACTGTCAAAATGTCTCAAACACCATCATCATCCAATACGACTATTTCAACCTCTTCCTCTGATCAAGATTCTAGGACAATCTCTTCTTGTCTGGACTCTGACGTTCTGGAGATCTCTTCTCGTAGAAAAGTGGGAACTAACCCCACTAAGGTCAAAGAGTTGAGAACAAGACATGCAGGAAAGCCCCAAGCTTCTGCCTCTGGTAATCCATCTCATCCTTCTTCTTCAGTTCCCCCTGAAATTGCAAATAGGGAAGGGACAGCCTATGTTAATCAAGCAATAGCAAAAATTGTTTCAAGAATTCTGAACGAGAACCACTCAGTTCCTGGCATTTCTGTTCCTCTGAACCAAGAAAGCTCAAATGCTGAAACAAATCCAGATGTCTCTAAGAATGTTGAGACATCAAATAAAGAGAAGAATGCTGACATTGCTCACAAGAAAAGAAAGAAGCCCGAATCCTCTGGATCTGATGACAGTGCTTGAAGGTTGGTTGTTGTTTGGTGGTGTTGCTGGTTGGTGCTGATATCTGGTGGAGTTTGGAAGTGTGTTCAGTTTTTTTTGCTGCTGCTCTTATTAATTGTTCTTGGATATCTGTATAATCATTATGAACATGTATCTTTGGCCCATTTGTGGCTAAAGAGGGGGAGAATATTTTGGTACTTACTTAATTAGTACTTGACATTCTATTTTTCTGCTGTCACTTATTTCTGCTGCTATCCATCTCTGATTGCTTAGGGTCTTTAGCCAAAAATCTGCCAAAGGGGGAGTTTGTAGGTGTTTAGGTATTGGCTTGCATTTTTGGTAAATCCCAAGTGTATGTGTGAATGTCATGACTGATGTCATAACATTCTAGTTCAGTTTGTACTGACTCATTAGGTACCTTTGCAGAAAAATGTTGTAATTCAAGTATTGATGTTTATAAGTGTGTATCTGAGCATTTTGCAAAATGATCACATTTTGCTAAATCAGTAGACAGGTTTTCTCAGATGTCATAACAGATGTTATGACATCCTGTTCTGAACTAACAGGTTTGCAGGTTGGATAAGTTTGAGTTTTTTCAGGAAAATAACTCAGTCTTTCCTGAACAGAATCCTGCGTTTTCTGAGGGGTAACCTAGCTCAACCCTAACCTGGTTAATAAAGCCCTGTGACCTGGTCTTTAGGTCAAACGGAATTAACCCTAGGTTTTTGTGGAAACCCTAACTGAAGTTGCAGCTGCTATATATTCAACAGAGCTGCTGTTTTTCAAGGCATGCCTTTTATTGATCAGAAGATCATTTGTAATCTGTATAGATTTGATTATTGTACTCCAAGCAATTATCATTGTGATAAGTGCCTTGGAATAGGTTTCTAATTGTAAGGGCTGTGTAGCACTCAAAGCTTTGAAGCAAGAGTGTTTGAATGTTCCTTGACTAAAGCTGTGAAGCAGAGTCAAGTTAGATGTGTGCATCACTCAAAGCTGTGAAGCACGAGTGATTGTGTTGCTTGATTAAAAAGCTGTGAAGCTTAATCAAGTGTTTGTTTTTGAAGAGTGTCTTCATCAATTCTTAAGTCAAATTGGTTTATGTATCACTGCTGTGATTGAGGGGGAGTGAGTAGGAACTTAGGTTTAAGTTGTACTTAGATTGGAATTGCATTGGGTAGGTCTTAAGTGAAGGAGATAAACTGGTTGGTTTATTCCTGAATTAACATCTCTTATAGTGGATTTCCTCCCTAGCTTGGTAGCCCCCAGAGTAGGTGTTGTTGCACACTGAACTGGGTAAACAATTGACTGTGTTCTTTATTGCTTTTGTATTTACTGTCATATAGTAAGTCAGATACGGTGTCATAACATTGAACGTGACATTGAGTATCTGCAGCCAGAATTTCACCATTGAATTTTCCAAAACAGTTAGATACATGATCAATGGTCTTCCCTCGACTGGTGGTATCAAAATAGGAGGCTCTTGTAAGTATTCATTGATCTTGTCGAAGGCAGTTTGGCACTTATCATTCCATTTGAATACTTGATCTTTCTTCAGTAATTTGAAGATTGGTTCACAAGTAGCTGTCAGGTGAGAAATGAATCAGGAAATGTAGTTTAACCGTCCCAAGAATCCTCTGGCTTCCTTCTAGGTACGAGGAGCAGGCATTTCTTGTATTGCTTTCACCTTGGCAGGATCTACTTTAATACCTCTACCGCTGACGACAAAGACTAAGAGTTTACTAGACCTCACTCAAAACGTGCATTTATTTGGGTTCAACCTCAGCTTGTATTTCTTTAGCTTCTCAAATAATTTATGTAAATGACCAAGATGCTCTTCTTCTGTTTGAGATCTGGCTATCATGTCGTCCACATAGACCTCTATTTCGTGATGTATCATGTCGTGAAATAGAGCTACCATGGCATGCTGATAGGTTGCCCCAGCGTTCTTCAGCCCAAATGGCATAACCTTGTAACAGAATGTGCCCCACTGTATGACAAAGGTTGTTTTCTCCATGTCCTCATGCACCATTTTTATTTGGTTATAGCCTGAGAAACCGTCTGTTGTACCCCAAAATTTTCCCTCCCATATTCTTCAAGATATGCCAAGGTTCAAGACTCACAACATCAAATTGCACAATCAAAAACCCTAAATGCTTCACAATCAACTGCAGGGGCAAAATGGTCATTTGACAGTCAAAAGTCAAAAATTTTAGTCAACATCTTATTTTGAAGCCACAAACATCATTTGATCAATTCTTGATCATGATTCTCAAGGCATGGCTCAAAAAGTCTCAAGATGCAAAAGTTTCTATTTTTGGACAGTTGAAAAAGTCAACTGCAAATTGACCAAGGCATAACTTCTTCATGGTTTATCATAAAAATTCCATCCAAAGCTCATTTTGAAGAGGATAACATTCCCTACAACTCATCTTCACACTTAAAGTCCAAGAAATGCTCTCACAAAAAGTTATCAATTTCAACATTATAGGTCATTTTCAAAAGTCAACAAAAAGGCACTTTAAGTCAAAGACCATAACTTGATATTGGTAAATCAAAATGACATGGGACCAAATACATTGGTTAGAGGACTTCAAGACCTTTCCAAAATGTCCAAGAACATGATCATAACTTCAAAATTGAGTAAGATATGCCTTGTAGAAGTTGGGAAATTTTTGGGAATTTTGAAAAGTCAACTTTGCTTCAAAAGCCTCAAAAATGCTAATGGGCCACAAATTCTTCCATGAATCATTACCCAAAGGCTATACACGACTCATTGACCTCAAAGGGAGTTATTTTATCATTTTTAATTAATTATTTGAATTTTTATTATCATTAATTCATTTAATTAAATTTAAATATAAGAAAAATACTAAATCAATGTTTTAAATCTTTTTTTATGCAGCAAATCAAACTAGGGCAAGGTGGCAAATTGTTTCTCATTCAAAAAGGAAAGATTCTACATGATTGGTAATAGTTTCATGGCAAAAAGATTGAAATTGATATCATTAAAAATCAAATCTCCAAATCATCAATGCATGGACCTTGGGTTGGTTTTTTAACCTAATTCCATTCACTTACATAGGGAGAACGAAAACCTATTCCATTGGACACGAAATATTGCTCAAAGGCTGCACACAAAATTGCAAATTTTCAATAAACTTTTGAAAACTGAATACCTAGTTACAAGGCGTTTCAAAGCTTCAAAAGCGTTTCAAAACATTGCTAAGACATCCAGGAAGCGATTGCAATCAAGAACCAATCTCCAGACCTCAAGAATTTGTAGAACGAAGTCTCACTTTTCATAAATATTTTCATTATCGTGTTTTAATTTCCAGGCATTGTTCATGCATTTTAATTGTTGATTTACACTAATATGGATGTTCTGAAGCTAATGACATAACTCAATTGAATTATCAAGCCTTGTATCATGATTCACCATTAACGCTTTCTAGGGTTGCAGAAGCTTTGAATTAGGGCTTTACACATATGGAAAAATTGGGCCACCAAACTGGTACCATTGAAATCGTGACCTCCAAACGAGACTAACTCACTACTCGCGCCCTTTTTATGTTTGCCCCTGTGCTAATCGCTATTTTTTCTGTTTGAGTTTAGTGGGGGTTTAAAACCCCCGCTATTTGCTTTTATTTATAGGAAAAAGAGGAAGAAGATGCATGCGTGTTTGAACGTGGTTGGAGGATTTGAACATTGGCGCGTTTTTTTGATTGTTTCAGCATAATACTTCTTTTCATATATATTATTTATATTCCATTATATAAATAAAGACGTGTGAATGGCTTAGTGGTTGGACATACGCCTGGCAGGTATTGGGACCTGGGTTTGATTCCCAGGTCCCCCACTTATTCTATAATTTTTTCCTTAACATGTTTCTATGCAGCATGCCATCAACGTCCTACCATACAACTCCACATGCTGGCTTGCCACATATGCATGATGATCCATCTGAAGGCTATGAATGGAGGTCTACCGTGCATGCTAGTCAACCACTCTGCACGCAAGCGCTGGAAAGTCAAAAAGGGCCTGATTCAATGGGCCAAATTACTCTACAAAGACCTCCAAAAAGGGCCTGATACCCCCCCCCCCCCCCATGGTTTGCATTATTTTTGCTTTTTATTTGATTTTCTTTAAATTCTTTTTAATGTTTTAATTATTTCTTTTCACCATAAAATAATTTCCACAATAAAAAAAATCAGAAACTAAAATGCTTTTTTTTTTAATAATATTTATTTCACCATTATTTATTTTGTAAATAAACTTTAATAATTAACTAGTTAATTTAGGTTTTAAAACTTTAATGTTTTTCTTAATAAATTAAAATAGGTAGAATTAGGGTTTTGATATTTTTTCACCTTTTCTTTTTAAATAATTTTCTCATCATTATTATTATTATTAATTATTAATTATTTTGTAAATACCCATGTAATTAATTAATTAGTGTAAATTAGGTTAAACTTGAATATTTTTCTTTAATAATTAAAAACAATTTAGAACTAGGGTTTCATTTAACTTCTAATTTTAATTAATTTTCTCTATTCTCATAAAAAACCAAAAAACCTAAAAACCTAAAAAACACTTCTTTTCTTTTATTAAATAATTAATTAGCTTTTTAATTTCATTTAATTTCAAAAGGGTCCAACGCCCTCGAACATTCAACTTTGATTTCTTTCGCGCATTTATTCTTAGTTTCTTTCAAATATTATGTAATTGCTCAAGCCTTGTAATAGTAACTAGGTTTTACTTTCCGCATTTTTATTCAAAACGGGTCTTTGTTAATTTGGCGATGTATAGACCCGCGTCTTGTAATAGCGTAGGATTTATCTTTCCGCACTTTAATTTCCGCACTTTTAAACTGCTAAACTTTGCATGAAAGAATGAATGGCCTAAATTAAAAACAAGCGTAGATCACAACAAATACAATGATCAAAGATAAATATGAACATGAAAACAACACACAAATTCACACACCACTCTTAGGGTACGCCTCACTGTTGCCTTGCCTTCGAAACGTGGTCGTCGAGTATAGGACATTTTTGTAAGTCCTTATGTCCATAACATGATCCAGTTGCCTCAGAAAAGTTGCCTCGAATTAAAAAGGATCAATGGCATAAGGGTAGCTTCTAAGGTGTCCTACTGTTGCTCTGGTGACTACACTGTCCCTAAACTCGAATTGACCCGAACACCTCCAACGGTGGTGCTACCTACCTCTCAATGGTGGGATGGCACTACCTTAAGGACATTTACACAGCCTAATTCCTTAGGGTAGGTAGATGACTCGTAGATACTTGCTCTATTTCAAAAAAAAATCCAAACTCTTTTCACACTGACACTTTCAAAAAGCTTTCAAAACAATTTTTCAAACACTCTTGAGGACTGATACAAGAGTCGATCTGAAATCTTTAAACGAAACTTTTTCAAACCCACTCACAATTGAAAAGCAAACTATTTTGAAAACACAAATGAGCAAGTATCTAAGAGCCCATGGATAACCATGGATAGAAAGGGTGCTAACACCTTCCCTTTCTATAAATCTACCTCCCGAACCGAGAAACTATCTCATAAGGAATTTTGCTGTGCTTTTGTCCTGTCCATGTTGGAGAAAATAAAAGACGGTGGCGACTCTTGCTTCTGCGACATTTCGCGAACCAGCGTTAAACAGTCAGTTCCAGATCCACCGATCACACCGTCCATGAAGGAAAACACTTTGGGTTGTGTCGTATTGTCAACTAAAATATCAATGTCGGGAAGTGGGAAATCATCTTTAGGGCTTTCCCTATTCATATCTTTGTAATCCACGCACATTCGTACCTTTCCGTCCTTTTTAGGCATGGTAACAACATTGGCGACCCATTGCGGATAGGAGGTGACGGCCAAGAATCCGGTGTTGAATTGTTTCATGACTTCCTCCTTGATCTTCTTTGGCATGTCTGGTCGCATGTGACGGACCTTTTGTTTTATCGGTGGGCAGTCTTCTTTCGTTGGTAGACGATGTACCACGATATCTGCATCCAGTCCTGGCATGTCTTCGTACGACCAGGAAAAGACCTTAACATAATCATGTAGTAACTGAATCAGATGCTCTTTGACATTGGGTTCTAGATTGGCACCCATCTTGACTTCTCTCTTGTCTTCTTCGGTACCTAGGTTAATTGTGTCCACTTGTTCTTCGTGGGGCTGTATGGTCCTCTCTTCTTGTTGTAGTAACCTGGCGAGTTCCCCTAGTACTTCACAATCTACCTCACCTTCATCTTCGGCTTGGTAGCCTAGATTTTCAGAGCCACAAAAGGCCATAACAGAATCGTTACCCATGGGATCCCGAATGGATGTAGATCTGCATTTTGAATGTGAGTGTGTGTAAGAGTATAGTTATCTTTGAAAGAAATAAAAATGTAGAAAAAGAAAGACAAAGAGCACAAAGTTTGTAAGCAAGAACGTCCATGATTCATTGATGACATGTGAAAATGAGGTAACAAACCCTTACAAATGGACCGTTGTGCCTCGGGTAAGACACAGGGTTTTAAAAGTCTGAATTGTTTAATTATTACAGGTCCGGCAAAAATTTAAAGACAATTACTGTTGGATAAAAGTAAGTGGGACAAAGTATTTAGCTTCCAAGTTGTTGAGTCCTCCATTGATGGTTGGGAAAATCCAATCTTCTAGGTCATAACTATCATCATTATCATCCTCCACTGTGTTGACTCCGTGGTTGTTGATCTTCAAGGGTGGTCCTAATTTACATAAGCCTCGGAACATAACAATAAAGCCAGCATGGAAATTTTTATGGAGTTTTCCCCAGTTGTTCGACTATGTTGTAGTCGCTTCTTTTTATAATCTTTAGAATTTCCTTCATCTCTTTTCGGGAGGTCTCAAGGATAGCTACTGATTGTGCCTTCGTCCGGACAGGCTCAACAAGAATACCTTTGCCTCGAGTATCGGTTGACTCGGAAGTAGGAATTTCAATAGGGATGATAACAGGGACTGCAACAGTTTTGTCAACAGGGGTATCAGTAGAGATGATTTCAGGACTGGGAATAGCCTTTGGAGGAGCAACAACAACAGGAATGATTACAGGTCCGGAAATAACTTTTGGAGGAGCAATTTCTGGAGAGAATACCCTTCCACTTCGGGTTATCTTGCTAGTCCTTGCGATGTTACTGATATTGGAGTCAACTTTCTCAGAACTTGAATTTTCAGCAGCTGGCCAATCTTGCTTGATACCATGATAGTAGACATCACCTCCATAATTCCATGGGACGGTTTTGTCTGATGAATACGGGATTGGTCCAGGCATTGTAATTATCAACAGAGCTACTTTAGGAACTGATGTAATTCTAACAGGTCTTTTGGTGGAGACCCTTGAAGAATTAGTGGATATGGTCACTATGGAAATATTATTATAAGAAACAGTTGGAAAGGAAGTCTTCTTGAACAAAATCTCCTTGTCATCTATTAGGCATTGAACGCCTGCTTTTAACAAATGATAGCTGGTTGGTGAGTGTTGTACCCCAAAATTTGCCCTCCCATTTCCTCAACATTTTCTCATCACAAAACCCTTGAAGATCAAGATCCAGTTAGGGTTTCCTCTGCTCAAGACTTCTCCTTGCACTGTGAACCCAAATTAGGGTTTGTGTTTGCACAAAGATATTTTGACCTAAAATGCCTAGGATGACTTTCATGCTTCATGTTGGACTCCCAAGTTTATCCATACCAAGTTTCAAGTCTTGATTTCAAGTTTTGCCCAGTCAATTGGACAGATGACCTAGAAATCAGCTGTATTGGGGAAAAGTCAACTGTGGTCAATTGACAGTCAAATCTCATGAAAATTGACCCACATCAACATTATGAACTCATATGGACCATTTGATCAAGTTTGGATCACAATTCCACAAGAAATTTGATTAGATCATCAAAAGGGCAAAATGGTCATTTTTAGGGTTTTGACTGCACAAAGGCAATTTTTGACTGTTTGACCTAGCCAATGGCAAACCAAGCTCACATATGGACTCAAATACCCCATGGAATTATCTTGACATGCTCAACAAACCCAAAAGATCCCAAGTACACAAGATTGATATTTGAATTTCCCAGTCAATTGATCAATTTTGACTGTATACTGAAAAGTCAAACTTTGACTTTTTGGTCAAAATCAAGAGTCAAGATTCATTTTTCATCAAAACATGCCAAATCATGAAACTTGTTCATCAAGAAACCAAGAAATGCAAATTAGGGTTTGAAATGGGAATTTTTCATAACTTAGAATTTTTCTAAGTTATGGAAAACCCTAATTTTTTCCCAACTTTTCCCCACTTTCTCACCAAGATTCATTTGGATTCAAACAAAAGTCAAAACATGAAAGTTGTAGCTTGTTTCATAATCTACAACTTTGATTCACAAAGTTTTCCCAAATGAGGCTTGTATCTCAAGTTACAAATTTTTGAATAAGGGCACTAAATCATTCATAACTTAGTGAAAATTTGACCTTTTTGACAAGGTTTTCTACCTAACTTCAAGGCCATTTTCCATACACTTCCACTTGGAATTTCAATTTGCATTTCAAATATGGATTGTAGTACACATTCCAGGCTTTCCAAAATGTCCAATAACTTCTCAAACAACCTCATGGTTAGGGAGAATCGAATTTTGCAAAATGGGAAAAAGTCACTTTTGTTCTTGGCCATGCACATGTTCATAACACTATGCATTTCAATCTCAGCATGCTTAAGCTACATTACAGGTCCTAAAACCCTTTGACACTCAATAATTCAATGCAAAACCATTGTGCCAAGTTGTTATTTTAAGCGTTTGGACATTACATGGAGAATTAACCCTAAACTAGAAAAAGCATAATTTCCATTTTGAAAAAGTAGAACTTTATGTCAAGTTTGCAATCCAAGTGGTACAGTCCAAATCTTCTTGGCACAAGTTTGTGAGCAAATTGCACTGATCAAGGCCAATATATGCAGCATAGTGTGAGGGCCTGTACAGGCTAGAATCATCAAGTGGCCATTGCTTGCTTCAAGTTCAAGTAAGATAGCATAACTTGTACCAACTTCCATATCAGCTTACAAACACTGAGACAAACTTATCAAACACATTCTACACATTGATCCAAAGCTAAAGCACGAGCCTTTCACCTCCAATCCTTCCCAAAACTCAGAATCACCTTGAAACTGCTCAAACAGAGCAGCCTCTGCAGATTGAGTTCCAACTCTCAATCCTTTCAAGCATTCTTGCCCAAACCAGTTCATACACCTTCCCTACCATCTATGCAAGCTAACCAAAAGCTAAAACACGACCTGTAATCCCTCTAACTGTTTCCACCATTTTCACATTTCTGATTTGCAGGTGAAGTGCTCTAGCTCGATTCAAAAGCTTTCAAGACAAAGTAAAGCTTGGAATAGCATCCCTGGACCTCAAGGAAACTATCCTAATCATCACCTTGCACTGAGAGCTTCTCCATTGCCAGATAGAACTTCAACTGAACAGGTAAGTTTTTGAATTCGTATCTCTCTTATTAGGCATCATTAGCTCTAAGTTTGTGAATAAACAATGTTCTACTCATGCCACTGAACATGCACATGTTTTTACTTTTCATTTCTTTTGCTTGAGCTGTGAGAATTTAAGGTTTGAAAATGGCAGAAAACTTAGGTCAGGATTTGGGATTGATAAAATTCTCTCTCATTTCTGAGAGTCAGGATGAGTTTTTTATATATTTGGAATCGTGATTCAATGCTTGACATGTTTTGTGTTGAAAGTTTGTGCAAAAGCTCAAAGAATCGGGATGTTTGAATCCCTGTTACAAGCGCGCGTTTTTGGCTGGAGGTTGAAGAAGGTGTCTCATGGGCTGGGCCAGCTTTTGTTCTACTTTTCACACCATATAATTACTTCTGCACCCCCTGAGCCCATTTGGTTTATTTTTAATGATTTCTGACTTTTTCTTTTTTTGATTGATTCATTTATTTTTTCTCATGTTATTAAAAATATAAAAATCTTTTTTCTCACCATTTTTTAATTTATTAGGTATTTATGTGATTTTCTTTTGATTAATACACAAATAAATGAATATATACATTTCATTAAAAATATTGAGAAATATGTAAAAATACTTTTATTTTCATTTTTATTTTATTTTACCTTCTGAAAATACTTTATATAAAAAATACCTTTTTTTACAAATATTAAATATTATTATTATTTACATATATATAATACATATCTAAAATAATACATATATACATATATTTATTAATATATTTAGAGTAAATACAAAATATATACACTTTTGTTTTTTTTATTATTATTAATATTTAATATAAAAATACATTTTTGACAAATACCCCATTTTATTTTATTTTTTGTATATATAAATAAATATTTGTACATAATAAATGAATAATGTATTTTATTTAATAGAATTAGGGTTTTGCCCTAAATATGAAAATACTCCAAAAAACAATACCTTTTTTATTTTCTTTTTATTTTACATAAATAATACTTTTTTTTTCATACATATAAAAATTCTTTTGCATTCTTGCATATTTGTTATTATTTTTATTTAATCTATGCAAATTAATCACCTTGTAAGTAATTCAACATTGATGTAATAGTTTTAGGTTTAAATTCCTTGTCAAAATCCCCATTCGAACATTTGTACCCCCCTTCCCATATATGGTTTTGTAATAGCTTAGTAAATTTATTTTCGCACTTTATTGCTTTCTAATTATACCATGTTAGAATTAGGGTTTGTATGCGAAAAAACGACAAAATAGTTATGACCTAATCTCAAGACAAAAAAGCATGAAAATGAACACACAAATCACACTTGCACCCCCTAGGGTATTCCACTTGTTACCTTTAAAAATTGGGCCATATTGCATGTTAGGTCTCTTTGGGCAAAACAAACAAATCAAATGATCATAGTCCCTCGATAACACTTTCAAAATATTGCCAAAACAAATGATCAAGTCCCTTAAAGAAAATGCCTAAAGATACTTGACACCATTGCAATTATGGTCTAAACGATGACCCGCGCCCGTCCCTTTCACATCCTAACACAAGATTGTCCACCAAATACAATGGTGGAACAAACTTATTAAAAGGGTTAAAACATAGCAATAAACTTTGAGAAAATTTAGGAGTAGATAACCTCTTAGTTACTTGAATCAAACTTGCAAAATAAAACACTTGCCTATTTTCTAAAACCACACTTCACAACACTTTCAAAACAACTTTCAAAAAACAAATGAATACCTTTTCAAAAGACATACACTTTTGTATACATCCCAACATGGATCATTACAAAGGTTGCCACCACATTGGCCTCTTTTCAAAAACATTTTTCAAAACACACACACAAAGCACCATTTCAAACAATTGAAAATCAAGGCAAGTTAATCTAAGCAAGTAACTAAGAGCCCATGGATAACCATGGATAGAAAGGGTGCTAATACCTTCCCTTTCTATAATCTACTCCCCAAACCCAAGAAAACATCTCAAAAGGTTTTTGCTGTGCTTTTTAAACCTTTCCTTAGGACAAAATAAAAAGTCGATGGCGACTCTTGCTCAACCGAAACATTTGCGAAGACAAACGCAAAACCTCAAGTCAGTTCTCCCACCGTATCACAGAACTGGCGACTCTGCTGGGGATAACTTATAAAGTGGAGTAACCTTAGGGCTTAGATCACCTTTGTTTTCAATTGTTTGCTTTGTTTGCTTTTATATTTGTGGGATTTGCATCGGAGTTTCATAGATCCTAACCCGGATCTGGGAAATACCCTTTTTAGGTAGCATAATCTGTGAGGGACCTGTCCGGCGTAGACCGACATGGGTGAAGCAGTGGCTACGTTGGTGTGGCATCTTGGTCTGTACCTATATCCCTTGTGTTGTAACGGGGAGAATATAGGTCTTCTAAGGAGTCATTAAACACCAACCAACCTTAGAACCCTAAATTGACCAACTTGGCCATTAGGACAGTAGCAGTATGCTACACTCATTGAGGCTAAACTCTCGAGATGGTTCTGGCCGCGAGAAAAGATTGCGATGCTGGAGTTATGACCGATTGAGGGTAGCCAATGATTTGAGATCCTCTAGAACCCGGTTACTTTTGATAGGACAGGTTTTAACCAACAAAACCAAAAGAGGGTAATACCTGAAATTCATGCTGGCCTGAAACCTAAGGGTGTCTTGTGTGACTTGTGTGCCTTATCATGCTTGCCTGTGTGAATACTTGTGGTGTGCTTCATCATAGCATCATGCCATCATACCATTGCATGCATCCTGTATAAAGGACTAACCCATTTCAAAGACAAAAGAGTTTCATCTTTGCTCTGTTTTGTAGGACATCATGATGCCCGTGCGTAGGAATACTGTCCGGCTCAACTTTGTTCAACCACCAAATTTGCTCAAGGATTTGGTTGGTAGGATTCCAAACACTTCTTCCTTCATCAACAGGCATGGTTCTCTCCTTGGCTTGATCACTGCAAAAGGGGACCAACAACTGATGAGTGTTCTGACCCAGTTTTATGACCCTCTGTATCATTGTTTCACCTTTCAAGACTTCCAGCTGGTTCCTACCCTGGAAGAATTCTCTTATTTGCTTGGGATCCCTGTCTTGGAACAAACTCCATTCACTGGTTTGGAAAAGGCTCCTAGGCCTGAAGAGATTGCTGCAATTCTCCCCTTGACCAAAGAAGAGGTATTGGCTAACTGGGAAACTAGAAATGGGGTCAAGGGATTTTTGGTCAAATTTCTGGTTGGCAAGGCTAATGATTTCTGGAATGACTTGGACTTTAAGGCGTACGAAGATATTCTGGCCCTTTTGATTTATGGTCTGGTACTGTTTCCCAACCCTGACACCTTTATCAGTATCCATGTCATAAGGATCTTCATGTCTCGGAATCCTGTCCCCACTCTTTTGGGTGATATCCTGCAACAGCTCTATGCTCGTACTGCTCGAAAACGGGGAACTCCGTGGTGTTGTGCTCCTTTGCTAGTGAGGTGGTTTATTTCGCACCTTCCTAAGTTCGTGCTGAAGAATGAAGAAGGAAAAGGTTGGGCTCGGAGGTTAATGTCTCTCACTTATAATGACATAACCTGGACTCTCAGAGGTTTGGATGAGGTAGCTGTTATTGACCGTTGCGGAGAATACCCTAATGTTCCGTTGATTGGTATCCAAGGAGGAATCTCTTACAATCCATGCTTAGCTCTCCGTCAGTTTGGAAGAGCCAGAGGAGATGGGCCTCATGAAATGTTGGTTCCTCACTTCCATTTTGAGTTTCAGGCAGACAATGACAAACTACGCCATGGATTCATTAGAGCTTGGGACAGAATTCACAAAGCAGACCCACATGAGTTGGGACCAAAGACTTCTCTACCTTTGGGACCCTATTGCAAATGGGTCCGCATCCGTGCTCAGAGGTTAGGTATGCCGTACGAAGCTGTCAGACCAATCATTCTTGAATCTCCTGATGAAGATGGGGTTCCTCCAACTGTCCTCCCTCCTCAGATACCCACTGATTTTGACACAATGAAGAGATCTTGGGCGCAGCTAAAGGAAGAGCGGGATTTCTATCGGGAGAAGTTCAACGAGCAGGAACGGAAGATCCAGAGGCTGACTAAGCAATTGGAAGAAGAGAGAGTCCTGAACAACTACATCAACACTGAGAAAAGGAGGCCATGGGAGCATTGATGAGCTTTGGATAGTTCCTTTTATAGCTTTTATTTCCTTTCCAGTATTTTTCATTCCTGTAATGCCTAAGGGCAAATTGTTGAACAATTGAAAATTTTAATCTAATGAAGTGTGTTTCCCTTTTTGTCTACAAAGTTGAATCTTTTTTGTCTTTGAAAACATAAAACATATGCATTCCATTGCACCATATGCATAGCAGGTACCCTATTTCACAGGTTGCTTAATCTCCTTCGCTGTTTATTTTGAACAGTCATCATGAATCCAGACTCATCCAGTGAGCAAGCCATCAAGGCCCTTCAGGCCCAAAGTGCCCAGTTTCAAGAAATGGTCCTAAGCCTAGCTCAAGGTCAGCAAGAGTTGAAGACTCTACTCCTGAAGAAGAAGAAGAAAAAGAGGACTGCATTGTTCAACACTGGACGCATATTTGGGAACACACTCCACAATGAAGCTGATCCAACTACTTCTTCTGCTGAGAAAAACAGTCCCCAAGGGGGAGGAGCTCCTAGTCCCGTAGTCTCCGACAACGAGACGGACTACAATGACGAACAATACCCAGCCGCTGCTGACAGATACAAGCAATTGGAGGACCGCTTGAGCGCCATGGAAATTCAGAATGTGCCGGGGCTGGATTTCGGAGATCTGGGGTTATCTTCTGGGGTAGTAATTCCACATAAGTTTAAGGCGCCTGCCTTCGCCAAGTATGATGGGGTCTCCTGCCCAAAGCTGCATCTAAGGTCATACGTAAGGAAGATCCAACCTTACACGGCAGATAAGAACCTTTGGATTCACTTCTTCCAAGATAGCCTTTCGGGGTCACAGCTTGAATGGTTCTACCAATTAGATGGAACTAGCATCCGACACTGGGAAGATTTGGCAACCGCATTCTACAGAAAATACCAATACAATTCTGATCTCGCTCCTACGCGTACCCAACTTCAGGGTATGTCTCTAGGAACGGGTGAAGGGTTCAAAGAATATGCACAAAAATGGAGAGATTTGGCTGGCAGGGTGCAGCCTCCATTGACTGATCGTGAGCTGGTTGATATGTTCCTAGGGACTTTGTCTGGTCCATTTTTCAATCATTTGGTTGGTAACTCCTCCGCTGGGTTTACGGATTTGATACTGACGGGAGAAAGAATTGAAGCTGGCATCAGGTCAGGAAAGATACAAAAGGCTGCCTCCACAAGTACTGAGAAGAGGCCGTTTAAGAAAGAAGCAAGCGCCGTCTATGGTCCTAGACGATAAGTCAAGCCCGAAAGTCGCCAAGCTGTCAATGCTTTGGTCATTTCAAAACCTGTTGCTGCTCCTCAGCAGTACAATCAACAAAGAAGTGAAAGGCCCAAGAGGCAGTATACTCGGCTGAGTATGACCTTATCTCAAATTTTACCCCAACTGTTATCAGCCAACTTGGTGACCCTCAAAGAAGCTCCTAAGGTCGTCAACACTGCGTCTCCTAAGTATAACCCAAATGCCCGGTGTGCTTATCATTCTGATAGTCCCGGGCACACTACTGATGATTGCTGGGCCTTGAGAAACAAAGTGCAAGATCTTATCGACGCAAAGGAAATTCAGTTTGAAGCGCCTGAAAGACCGAATGTTGTAACTGCTCCTATGCCCCAGCATAGAGTAAATGCCATTGAGGAAGAGTTGTATGCTGTTTCGGTGAATGAAGTTGTTACCCCTCTTTTGACTGTTAAGAGGAACTTACTACTAGCCGGTTTATTTCCGGGTTGTAGTAAGGGTTGCCTCCTGTATGCTGTAATCCCTACCGGCTGTCCACTGCTGAAATCAGGCATCCAAAGCCTGATGGATAGCAAAGAAATTCTGTTCAAGAAAACTGTTGTTCTGTTTGTTTCCATTGAAGAAGTATCTGTTGTCACAATTTACAATCCTGCCAAAGCTCCCGTGAAGAAACCAGTCCAAATTATGTCTGTTGCACCCATCACTATTACTGTCCCGGGGCCTCTCCCGTATGAGTCTGATAAAGCTGTTCCATGGCATTATGGGGCCGACGTGTATGTGCTTGGGGTGAAGCAGGAGTTCAACACCAATACCAGTATCAGTAACATCACTGGTCCCGCCAAGATTACCCGCAGTGGCAGGCTCTTCTCGCTTGACATTGCACCGCCAGTTATCCGAAAACCTCTCACCATCACACCCGCAAGTGTGCATGTTCCAATTCAAGTTCCTGTGTCTACTACTGCCGCCGAGTCTTCTGATACTCGGGGAAAAGAATTTGCTACCGATTTGCCTGCCAGGACGGAGGCACCAAAAAAGAAGACTGCTGTGGAAGCCTCCTGTTGTACCCCAAAATTTGCCCTCCCATATTCTTCAAGAAATTGCCAAGTCAAAGTTTCAAAATTCCCCAAGGGTTGCACAGTGCAAGGGCCTCCTAAGACAGTCAAACTAGGGTTTTGGTTCTGATCAAGAAAATGAAGTTACCAAGGGACCAATCAAGTCCCACATGCCTACAAATATGGTCAAGCATCCTCATACCAAGTTTCAAGACTTTCAACACAAAATTGCACAGTCAAAACCCTAATTGCACTACAGTCAACTGTAGGGGTAAAATGGTCATTTGACGGTCAAAAGTTCAAATTTTTGGTCAACATATCATTTTGAAGCCACAAGCATCATTTGATCAATGCTTGATCATGATTCTCAAAGCTTGGCTCAAAAATCATCAAGATGCAAAAGTTTCCTTATTTGGACAGCTGAAAAAGTCAACTGTAAATTGACCAGAGCATAACTTTCACATGGATTATCAAAAAAATTCCATCCAAAGCTCATTTTGAAGAGAAAGACATTTCCTACAACTCATCTTCATACTTCAAGTCCAAGAAATACTCTCACAAAAAGTTATCAATTTCAACATTATAGGTCATTTTCAAAAGTCAACAAAAAGGGACTTTAAGTCAAAGGCCATAACTTGAGATTGGTAAATCAAAATGACATGGGACCAAAGGCATTGGTTAGAGAACTCAAAGACCTTTCCAAAATGTCAAAGAACATGAGTAAATCTTAAATATTGAGCAAGTTATGCCTTGTGGAAGTTGGGAAATTTTTGGATATTTTGAAAAAGTCAACATTGCTTCAAATGACCTAAAATTGCTAATGGGCCTATTTTTCTTCTACAATTCATTATCCAAGGCATGTGCACGACCACTTGGCCCAAAGGGAAGTTTTTCTTCATTTTTTATTTATTTATTTGAATTTTTATTAATAATAATTCATTTAAATCAATTAAATACATGAAAAATACTTAACCTAAGTTTTTCAATCTTTTTGTGCATAATATATACTCATGATTTCGTGCCTAACCATATATGGAAAGAATCAATTGGATTGGTCATGATTTGGTAGCAAAAGCATGTGAAAAAGATTTGAAAATCATGGTTAAAAAATCAAATATCATATTCATTAATTCATGGATTTTGATCAAGTTTTTCAACCCTAATTCACTCCATACATAAGCTGAAGCAAGACCTAATCCTCAGGAACCACAAAGCTGCGCAAAACTCCATTATCAAACTCAAGCTTTTTTTGCAAAAAACTCAAATCTGAAAACCTATTTGCAGGTCGATTCAAGCCAAGAAACTCATCCTATTGCCTTCCAAGGACATCAAGCAACCTTCCTGGATCAAAAGTATCGATTCTAACACCTTGAAACATTGTACAGAAGTCAAGCTTTCTTCACTTTTTTTCATAATCGTGTCTCCATATTTAGGCATTTACATAGCATTTTGTTTGTGTATTTATACTGATTGATGTGTTCTGAAGCTAACCATACAAATTAATTGTATTTTTATCACCTATATGCAATTCTACCATGGATGCAGATTAGGGTTTTGCAAGCTTGAAATTGGCGGTTTCCAAACGCGGTAAAATTAGACCACCATAGTACCATGACTGAATCAAGCATGACTGGACGATCAATAAACATATGTCACGCCTAATTTATGAAGCCCCAGGGGCTATTCGCTATTTTCTAAAATAGTGTCTATAGCAACGTTTGAAAACCGTTGCCATTGTTTTTATATTTCAGGAACGAGGAAGAAGAAGACCCGGTGGCCAACAATGATTGGTTCTTTTGAATTCAGCGCGCGCTTTTTCATATTTTTAGGCCACTAACCAATTTTTGTTTTTGTTATTTATTCATTATTATATGTATAAAACGCGTAACATGGCTCAGTGGCAGGCACAAGCATTGGCAAACTACAGGACCTGGGTTCGAGCCCCAGGTCCTCACCCCTTTCATATTATTTTCCATTTAAGGTTCCTATGCAGTTTCAGCCTGGAGGAACACCATACATCCACCACATCAAGTCACCACGTGCCCACTAAGATGGATCAGAAGGTCCAGATGGGGAGAATACCGTGTGCGTCAGTCAAGGGAGATCCACGCCAGCGCAAAAGTCAATCAGGCCTGAAGCTAATTGGGCTCAAAAGTACTAATCAGAACCTCCCAATTAGGGGCAGACCCCCTAGGTTTGCTATCTTTAAATATTTTTTTTTTATTTTATTCTTTCTATTTTGATTATTATTCTTTTCAATTAATTCTTTTAATTTAATTTCTCAATAAAAAACACCAAAACAATAAAAAAATCAGAAAAGCTAAAAAATTTAAATATATTTATCTAATTAGTATTTTTTGTAAATAAATTCACTAATTAACTAGTTTTAAATTAGGTTTTAATCTTAACTTTTTTAATAAAAATCCAAAAAAATATAGAATTAGGGTTTATGATAATTTTTATTCCTTTTTATTTTTCTTTCATAATAATTAAAATATTAAATATTTATTTTTATAATTAAATTGCATGTAAATTAATTAGGGTTAATTTTAGGTTAAAATTTAATCTTCTTTTTAATAAATTAAAAACAACTAGAAGTAGGGTTAGCATTTATTTTAATTAATTCTTTTTCATTAAAATCATAAAATACCAAAAAATACCAAAAACAATTTCTTTTCTTTTTTTAATTAATTCCATCATTTAATTTAATTTTGCAAAAAGGGTCCAACGCCCTCGTCTTAATTCTTATTTAATTCGCGTGTTTATTTCTTTTTCGTTTAATATTTCTGTATCTCTCCCAAAGCCGTGTAATTAATTTCTCGCACTTTATTTTCTTTAATTCTTTATTTTTCCTGTCAAATCGGGTTCAAGAAATTTTGGCGATGTGGACCCGCGCCTTTTGTAATAGCTTAGAACCTTTACTTTTCGCAATTTTTAACTGTTAATCGAGGCATGCAAGAATGAATGAATAAAAATAAAAACAAGCGTAGATCACCTATACCATGACAAGATAAATGCAAATGAAAACGACACACGAATTCACACACCACCCCTCGGGTACGCCTCACTGTTGCCTTGCCTCGAAAGGTGATCGTCGAGTAGAGGATGTCTTAGTAAGTCCTCATGATCCGGGAACCTGGCATGAGGGTAGCTTCTAAGGTGTCTTCCCATTGCTCTGGTGATCACCATGTCCCGAACCTCGAATTGACCCGAACACCTCCAACGGTGGTGCTACCTACCTCTCAATGGTGGGATGGCACTACTTTAAAGGACATTTACACAGACGAATTCCTTAGGGTAGGTAGACGAATCTAGATACTTTCTCTAAATTTCAAAACAAAACAAAATACTTTTCACACCAACACATTTTCAAAAAGCTTTCGAAAGCAATTTTTCAAACACTCTTGAGGACTGATACAAGAGTCGAACTGAAATTTTCAAAGAAACTTTTTAAAACCCACAGTTGAAAAGCAAACAACCCATTTTTGAAAACACAAATGAGCAAGTATCTAAGAGCCCATGGATAACCATGGATAGAAAGGGTGCTAACACCTTCCCTTTCTATAATCTACCTCCCGAACCGAGAGCGATCTCTATAAGGAATTTTTCTGTGCTTTTGTCCTTTCCATTTGGAGAAAATAAAAGACGGTGGCGACTCTTGCTTCCGCGACATTTCGCGAACCAGCGTTAAACAGTCAGTTCCAGATCCACCGATCACACCTCCCAACAAGAAATGGAGGAAATCCTTAAAATTATCAAGAATAGTGACTTTAATGTCGTTGAACAGTTGGGGCATACTCCCTCCAAAATCTCTATGTTATCATTGCTGCTTGCTCAGAGGCCCATGCAAAAGCCCTGATTTCATTTCTGAAAACGGCCCATGTGCCGCAAGAGACCTCCGCGGATCAATTCACCGACTGTGTGGCTAATTTGACGGCTGACAATGGCCTAGGGTTCTCGGATGCTGACCTTACCGCCAAAGGGAAAAATCACAATGATGCCCTGCATGTTTCCATAGAATGCAGGGGTACTACTCTCGCACACGTATTAGTGGATACCGGCTCTTCCATGAATGTCTTGCCCAAGAAGGCATTGGATCGCTTGGATTGTGAGGGCCTGGAGTTGAAACCTAGTAACATCATTGTTAGAGCCTTCGACGGTTCTAAGAGGATGGTGCACTGTGAAGTAGACATCCCTATTCGTGTGGGTTCCCAAGTTTTCAACTCAACGTTCTATGTAATGGATATTCGTCCATCTTATTCCTGCTTGTTGGGTCGACCCTGGATTCACAAATCTGGGGCAGTAACATCCACTCTACACCAAAAGCTCAAATACCCTGTCAAAGGGAAGATTGTTACTGTGCAGGGTGAGGAGGAATACATGGTTAGTCACTTGAATTCATTCCGGTATATCGAGATGGACGGGGAGTTTATTGAAACCCCCTTTCAGCATTTTGAGGAAGTACCTCCAATTTTGGCATCAGCTGAAGCAGTGGTTGAAGAAGACTTTCCGTTAAAGATGGCATCTTTGAAGGATGCACGGGCTGTAATCGAGAAAGGCAATTGTGCGAACTGGGGTCAGCTTCCTGACTTCACTCAAAAGAACGACAAGTTTGGGCTGGGCTTTACTGCAGAGGCTCAGAGGGTTGTGCGCAAGGAAAAGATCAGAAAGGCTCCAGTGTTTATCACCAGTCCAAGGGTGAATGCTATTGAGGAGGATGTAGAGGAAGCGGAGTTTGACAGTTGGATCTACCCGACTACTAGCAACGGACCAAGCAACTGGACAGCAAAGGATTTTACACCTATCACATTTGTCACGCAGTAATTATTTCTTTTGATTTCCAATTTGTAACAAACAATATGTTAAAACTTTATTGGCTCGGTGTCCTACCCGGGGCATCGTAGCTCCATTTGTGAGGGCTTTTTGTATGACATTTCCATATATCATCAATCAAAACATTGGATGTTTGTTGCATTTCAAATCTTGTGCTCTTTTCTTTCTGTGTTATATATTGCAAAACAGCTATATTTACACACACTCACTTATACAGGTTTCAATCCACTCTGGATCCCACTGGTAACAGCTCTGCTACCGCCAGTTATGACTTCGAGAATCCAATCAACTTGGCCGAAGACGAAGGTGAAGATGATTGTGAAGTGCCTGGTGAACTTGCAAGACTGCTACTCCAGGAAGAGAGGGCTATTCAACCACATGAAGAGCCAGTGGAAACAATTAACCTGGGTACGGAGACAGATAGGAAAGAGGTCAAGATTGGGGCTAATCTAGAGCTCAGCGTGAAGCAACGATTGATCCAGATGCTACATGAGTACATGGAGGTCTTTGCTTGGTCATACGAAGATATGCCTGGTTTGGATGCCGACATTGTAGTTCATCACCTGCCAACTAAGGAAGACTGCCCTCCGGTAAAGCAAAAGGTCCGTCGTATGCGCCCGGAGATGTCCGAAAAGATCAAGGCTGAGGTTATGAAGCAATTCGACGCCGGGTTTCTAGCAGTAACTTCTTACCCTCAGTGGGTTGCCAATGTGGTGCCAGTGCCGAAGAAGGACGGTAAAGTCAGAATGTGTGTCGACTACAGGGACTTGAACAGGGCAAGCCCCAAGGATGACTTCCCCTTACCTCACATCGACATTCTTGTTGACAATACTGCTCAACACAAGGTTTTCTCCTTCATGGATGGTTTTTCAGGGTATAATCAGATCAAGATGGCTCCGGAGGACATGGAAAAGACTACCTTTATGACTCAGTGGGGCACCTTCTGTTATAAGGTCATGCCATTCGGATTGAAAAATGCTGGGGCAACCTATCAACGTGCCATGGTTGCTTTATTTCATGATATGATCCATCATGAGATTGAGGTTTACGTGGATGACATGATTGCAAGGTCTCAAACTGAGGAGGAGCACCTCGATCATCTGAGGAAGCTATTCGACCGACTGAAGTTGTATAAGCTAAGGTTGAATCCCAACAAATGCACCTTTGGGGTAAGATCCGGAAAATTGCTAGGTTTCATTGTAAGTGATAAAGGTATTCAGGTGGACCCTGCCAAGGTAAAAGCCATACAAGAGATGCCGACTCCAAAGACAGAGAAAGAAGTCAGAGGTTTCCTGGGACGACTGAATTACATTGCCTGATTCATCTCACATCTGACTGCTACTTGTGAGCCAATCTTCAAATTACTGAAGAAAGATCAAGTAGTACACTGGAACGATGAATGTCAGGCCGCCTTTGAAAAGATAAAGGAATATCTCCAAGAGCCACCCATTCTTATTCCACCAGTGGAAGGAAGACCTCTAATATTATACTTGACAGTACTTGACAATTCAATGGGGTGTGTGCTGGGGCAGCATGACGAGTTTGGCCGAAAAGAGCACGCTATTTATTACTTGAGCAAAAAGTTTACCGACTGTGAGTCTCGTTACTCACTGCTTGAGAAAACTTGTTGCGCTCTAGTATGGGCTGCTCGCCGGCTGAGACAGTATATGTTGACTCACACTACTCTATTGATTTCAAAGATGGATCCCATCAAGTACATATTTGAAAAGCCTGCTCTGTCTGGAAGAATAGCGAGATGGCAAATGATCTTGACAGAATATGACATCCAGTATACAACTCAGAAAGCAATTAAAGGAAGTGTATTGGCAGATCATTTGGCACACCAACCTGTGGACGATTACCAATCATTAAACTTTGATTTTCCGGACGAAGACATCATGGTGGTAACCGACTGTGAAGTACCTGGACCGGATGAAGGACCTGAGGAAGGATCCCGATGGTCTATGCATTTTGACGGAGCCTCCAATGCTTTGGGTAACGGCGTCGGCGCTGTAATCATATCTCCCAAAGGAACTCATACTCCACTCACCGCCCGATTATGTTTCAACTGCACCAACAACATGGCAGAATATGAGGCATGTATCATGGGTTTACAAGCTGCAATCGACTTAAGGATCAAGTTTCTGAGTGTCTTCGGAGACTCCGCTCTCGTGATCAATCAGATCAAAGGCGAGTTGGATACGAAACACCCAAATCTTATTCCTTACAAGGAGTATGTGTCAACCTTGCTTCCCCACTTTGAAGAAATAACTTTTGAGCACTTCCCAAGAGAGGAGAATCAGCTAGCGGACGCACTAGCTACGATGTCTTCAATGTTCAAAGTTAAATGGGACAATGAGGCTCCCCAGATCATTATCTGGAAGTTGGACGAACCGGCATACTGCTGCGATCTTGAGGCCGAAATGGTGACTGAAAAACCCTGGTATCATGAGGTGAAGAGGTATTTGGAAGCTCAGGAATACCCTGAAGGTGCATCTGTCAATGACAAGAAATTCATGAGAAGGTTTGCGGCGAAATTCTTCCTCAGCAACGGCATTCTCTACAAGCGGAATCATGATTCAACTCTACTACGTTGTGTGGATAAGGCTGAAGCGGAGAAGATCATGTTAGAACTGCATGAAGGCACATTCGGAACACATTCCAGTGGACACACCATGGCTAAGAAAATCCTTCGGGCAGGATATTTCTAGTCCACAATGGAAGCTGATTGTTACCAACACTCTCGAACTTGTCATAAATGCCAGATCTATGCTGACAAGGTGCATATTCCTCCGGTTCCTCTGAACGTCCTGACGACACCTTGGCCTTTTGCAATGTGGGGCATTGATATGATCGGTGAGATCCGACCGACGGCATCCAATGGGCATCGCTTCATCTTAGTGGCAATCGATTACTTCACAAAGTGGGTTGAGGCAGCTTCCTACGCAACGGTGACCAAGAGTGTCGTGGCACGTTTCATCCAGCATAATCTGATATGTCGATACGGTGTCCCAGAAAGAATCATTACGGACAATGGTACCAATCTCAATAACACGATGATCACTGAACTCTGCGAACAATTCAAGATACAGCACCACAACTCTTCTCCCTACCGGCCGAAGATGAATGGGGCTGTAGAGGCAGCTAATAAGAATATCAAGAAAATTGTGCAGAAGATGACAGTGACCTATAAAGATTAGCACGAGATGTTACCGTTCGCTCTTCATGGGTACCGTACCTCAGCAAGGACGTCAACCGGGGCAACTCCTTTCTCCTTGGTCTATGGCATGGAGGCCGTCTTGCCAATTGAAGTCCAGATACCCTCTCTCCGGATTATGAAGGATGCAGACTTGAGTGAAGATGACTGGATCCAGACTCGACTTGATCAATTAAATCTGATTGACAAAAAGAGACTCACCGCTATCTGTCATGGTCAGACGTATCAAAAACGGATGATCAGGGCATTTAACAAGAAAGTCAAACCACAAGAGTATCAAGTTGGGGACCTGGTAATCAAACGCATCATCCTTCCTCAAAGTGATCCCCAGGGCAAATGGACCCCTACGTACGAAGGGCCATTTGTGGTTAAACATGTGTTCTCAGGAGGAGCCATGATCCTGACCATCATGGATAGTGACGACCTTCCTCACCCCGCCAATGCAGACATAGTGAAAAAATACTACGCATAAATGAAAGACCCGCTAGGTTGACATACCTAGGCAAAAATAAGGGCTTCCCGGCGAACCAAAAGGGTTCGGGAAAAAATGAGGGATGAAATGAATTAAAATCTGTACACCCGGCAAGTCGAAAACCTGAAAAGGCGGCTTGGGCAAAAATGGGTATCCCGGTGGACTGAAAACCCGAAAGGGCGGTCCAGGCAAAAGTTAGGGATAAAGCGTAACACTATGTCTTATTGGATCACTTCGCATCCGGAATTCGGTCTCAACTATCTGGCTCAGATTTCGGCATCGACCAATCAGCTTCATCTTTGACCAAGCAGCAAAGTGATGAGACGCTTGAAGACATAAAGGCGATAGCAGAGTTGGAACCCAGTGGGATTGTTCACATAGCTGTTTTGTTTCCTTTTCAAAATTGTAAACTCTATGTTATTTGGCGGCGTCCTCCTACTAGGATGTCAGCCTCTTGTACAAAAACGCCTATTCACAGGCAAAATTCAAATCAATACAAATTCACTTGTCTATACAAATTACCATTGCTTTTCCTTTTTTCTGTTTTGTCTTGCGAAGAACGTCCAATGTTCATTTTTGATATATGCATTTGACATTAAAATTGCTGATTCATAAATATTTGCATATGAAACAAAAGATTAATTACAGGTGACATCAGAAACAGGGGAAATGTGGAGTTGTCTAATGCAGTCTGGTTGCTTGGTCCGCCAAGGTACCAAGGTAGATTCTATTGAAGAATGTGACCAAACCATCTCAACACCCTGCAGAGTAAGACAATATTCAGCAATACTTTCCCCAAGCGGAGTTGATTCCCCGACAATCCTGAAAAGGGACAAAATTCCCCGGCAAGTCCTAAAGCTCATCCCCAGTAGGTTCTGGAAGCTTGTTCCCTGCAGGGTACGGACGTCTCTCCCGAGTTTTATTCAGAGTTATTCCTCCAAGGGCTTATAACTGGGTTATCCTCAGCTAATTGCCACGGAAGATCGCCTTCGGCGAGGTTCTTTCAATCCCCGGCAGGAGTCTATCTTTGGTGTTCCCCAGCGGGGTTTATCATCATTATCCCCAGAGGAATCTATCATTGAAGTCCTCAGCAGGCCTCTCGTCAAAACTTCAGCAAAGTATTTCGGTCACAGAGCAACTCCCCGGCCGATCGTCAAGGATTTATTTTCCTAAGCCGAAATTACATTCATAAACATTTCACATTTTCATACATCTTGTTTACATACATGATAAGGTGCATGCAACACTATCTCATGTTGAACATCATGACATCATGAATATCATACATCATGACATTGCATACAACTTATGTTTTGCCTTTTCAGGGAAAAAGACAATCCCAAAGACAACTACCTTCAACTGTCACAATTCCAGATTCGACTCCTGTATCTAGCCAGGGCACGTCTGAAGAGTTCGAAGATTTGATTCCTGTATCCAGCCAGGGCACATCTATCAACTACAACATTTCCAGATTCGATTCCTGTATCCAGCCAGGGCAGATCTGCTAACAACATTTCCAAATTCGATTCCTGTATCCAGCCAGGGCAGATCTGCTAACAACATTCCCAGATTCGATTCCTGTATCCAGCCAGGGCATATCTGTTGACCACATTTCCAGACTCGACTCCTGTATCTAGCCAGGGCACGTCTGAAGAGTTCGAAGATTCGATTCCTGTATCCAGCCAGAGCATATCTGTTGACGACTATTTTCGGATTCGATTCCTGTATCCAGCCAGGGCACATCTGTGAGCAACCGATTGTAGATTCGACACCTGTATCTAGCCAGGGCATATCCGCATGAGGGGATTGAAGATCAAACACCTGTAACAAGCCAGGAAAACATCTGTCTTTCTCAAATACACAAGTTCCCGCTAAGGAATCTCTTACGCGATCAACACTTCCAAATGGCATCTATAAGCCCATTCCCGACAAAGTTCCGTCACATTTCCAGATGGCATCTATAAGCCCATCTCCCTATCCACCACCTCTCCAAATGGCATCTATAAGCCTATTCCCGACATCAAAATGCTGATACTCCAACATGCGAGTGCAAATTTCCGGGCACTCTAGTGTCCAATCTCCTTTTACCCTCGAGTCACGAAAGGCAAACTTGCCAATCTAACTCTTCAGGTTCAAGAAGATTGAACAGGGGCAACTGTTGTACCCCAAAATTTGCCCTCCCATTTCCTCAACATTTTCTCATCACAAAACCCTTGAAGATCAAGATCCAATTAGGGTTTCCTCTGCTCAAGACTTCTCCTTGCACTGTGAACCCAAATTAGGGTTTGTGTTTGCACAAAGATATTTTGACCTAAAATGCCTAGGATGACTTTCATGCTTCATGTTGGACTCCCAAGTTTATCCATACCAAGTTTCAAGTCTTGATTTCAAGTTTTGCCCAGTCAATTGGACAGATGACCTAGAAATCAGCTGTATTGGGGAAAAAGTCAACTGTGGTCAATTGACAGTCAAATCTCATGAAAATTGACCCACATCAACATTATGAACTCATATGGACCATTTGATCAAGTTTGGATCACAATTCCACAAGAAATTTGATCAGATCATCAAAAGGGCAAAATGGTCATTTTTAGGGTTTTGACTGCACAAAGGCAATTTTTGACTGTTTGACCTAGCCAATGGCAAACCAAGCTCACATATGGACTCAAAGACCCCATGGAATTATCTTGACATGCTCAACAAACCCAAAAGATCCCAAGTACACAAGATTGATAGTTGAATTTCCCAGTCAATTGATCAATTTTGACTGTATACTGAAAAGTCAAACTTTGACTTTTTGGTCAAAATCAAGAGTCAAGATTCATTTTTCATCAAAACATGCCAAATCATGAAACTTGTTCATCAAGAAACCAAGAAATGCAAATTAGGGTTTGAAATGGGAATTTTTCATAACTTAGAATTTTTCTAAGTTATGGAAAACCCTAATTTTTTCCCAACTTTGCCCCACTTTCTCACCAAGATTCATTTGGATTCAAACAAAAGTCAAAACATGAAAGTTGTAGCTTGTTGCATAATCTACAACTTTGATTCGCAAAGTTTTCCCAAATGAGGCTTGTATCTCAAGTTACAAATTTTTGAATAAGGGCACTAAACCATTCATAACTTAGTGAAAATTTGACCTTTTTGACAAGGTTTTCTACCTAACTTCAAGGCCATTTTCCATACACTTCCACTTGGAATTTCAATTTGCATTTCAAAGATGGATTGTAGTACACATTCCAGGCTTTCCAAAATGTCCAAGAACTTCTCAAACAACCTCATGGTTAGGGAGAATCGAATTTTGCAAAATGGGAAAAAGTAACTTTTGTTCTTGGCCATGCACATGTTCATAACACTATGCATTTCAATCTCAGCATGCTTAAGCTACATTACAGGTCCTAAAACCCTTTGAAACTCAATAATTCAATGCAAAACCATTGTGCCAAGTTGTTATTTTAAGCGTTTGGACATTACATGGAGAATTAACCCTAAACTAGAAAAAGCATAATTTCCATTTTGAAAAAGTAGAACTTTATGTCAAGTTTGCAATCCAAGTGGTACAGTCCAAATCTTCTTGGCACAAGTTTGTGAGCAAATTGCACTGATCAAGGCCAATATATGCAGCATAGTGTGAGGGCCTGTACAGGCTAGAATCATCAAGTGGCCATTGCTTGCTTCAAGTTCAAGTAAGATAGCATAACTTGTACCAACTTCCATATCAGCTTACAAATACTGAGACAAACTTATCAAACACATTCTACACATTGATCCAAAGCTAAAGCACGAGCCTTTCACCTCCAATCCTTCCCAAAACTAAGAATCACCTTGAAACTGCTCAAACAGAGCAGCCTCTGCAGATTGAGTTCCAACTCTCAATCCTTTCAAGCATTCTTGCCCAAACCAGTTCATACACCTTTCCTACCATCTATGCAAGCTAACCAAAAGCTAAAACACGACCTGTAATCCCTCTAACTGTTTCCACCATTTTCACATTTCTGATTTGCAGGTGAAGTGCTCTAGCTCGATTCAAAAGCTTTCAAGACAAAGTAAAGCTTGGAATAGCATCCCTGGACCTCAAGGAAACTATCCCAATCATCACCTTGCACTGAGAGCTTCTCCATTGCCAGATAGAACTTCAACTGAACAGGTAAGTTTTTGAATTCGTATCTCTCTTATTAGGCATCATTAGCTCTAAGTTTATGAATAAACAATGTTCTACTCATGCCACTGAACATGCACATGTTTTTACTTTTCATTTCTTTTGCTTGAGCTGTGAGAATTTAAGGTTTGAAAATGGCAGAAAACTTAGGTCAGGATTTGGGATTGATAAAATTCTCTCTCATTTCTGAGAGTCAGGATGAGTTTTTTATATATTTGGAATCGTGATTCAATGCTTGACATGTTTTGTGTTGAAAGTTTGTGCAAAAGCTCAAAGAATCGGGATGTTTGAATCCCTGTTACAAGCGCGCATTTTTGGCTGGAGGTTGAAGAAGGTGTCTCATGGGCTGGGCCAGCTTTTGTTCTACTTTTCACACCATATAATTACTTCTGCACCCCCTGAGCCCATTTGGTTTATTTTTAATGATTTCTGACTTTTTCTTTTTTTGATTGATTCATTTATTTTTTTCTCATGTTATTAAAAATATAAAAATCTTTTTTCTCACCATTTTTTAATTTATTAGGTATTTATGTGATTTTCTTTTGATTAATACACAAATAAATGAATATATACATTTCATTAAAAATATTGAGAAATATGTAAAAATACTTTTATTTTCATTTTTATTTTATTTTACCTTCTGAAAATACTTTATATAAAAAATACCTTTTTTTACAAATATTAAATATTATTATTATTTACATATATATAATACATATCTAAAATAATACATATATACATATATTTATTAATATATTTAGAGTAAATACAAAATATATACACTTTTGTTTTTTTTATTATTATTAATATTTAATATAAAAATATTTGTATATATAAATAAATTTTTGACAAATACCCCATTTTATTTTATTTTTTGTATATATAAATAAATATTTGTACATAATAAATGAATAATGTATTTTATTTAATAGAATTAGGGTTTTGCCCTAAATATGAAAATACTCCAAAAAATAATACCTTTTTATTTTCTTTTTATTTTACATAAATAATACTTTTTTTTTCATACATATAAAAATTCTTTTGCATTCTTGCATATTTGTTATTATTTTTATTTAATCTATGCAAATTAATCACCTTGTAAGTAATTCAACATTGATGTAATAGTTTTAGGTTTAAATTCCTTGTCAAAATCCCCATTCGAACATTTGTACCCCCCTTCCCATATATGGTTTTGTAATAGCTTAGTAAATTTATTTTCGCACTTTATTCCTTTCTAATTATACCATGTTAGAATTAGGGTTTGTATGCGAAAAAATGACAAAATAGTTATGTCCTAATCTCAAGACAAAAAAGCATGAAAATGAACACACAAATCACACTTGCACCCCCTAGGGTATTCCACTTGTTACCTTTCAAAATTGGGCCATATTGCATGTTAGGTCTCTTTGGGCAAAACAAACAAATCAAATGATCATAGTCCCTCGATAACACTTTCAAAATATTGCCAAAACAAATGATCAAGTCCCTTAAAGAAAATGCCCAAAGATACTTGACACCATTGCAATTATGGTCTAAACGATGACCCACGCCCGTCCCTTTCACATCCTAACACAAGATTGTCCACCAAATACAATGGTGGAACAAACTTATTAAAAGGGTTAAAACATAGCAATAAACTTTGAGAAAATTTAGGAGTAGATAACCTCTTAGTTACTTGAATCAAACTTGCAAAATAAAACACTTGCCTATTTTCTAAAACCACACTTCACAACACTTTCAAAACAACTTTCAAAAAACAAATGAAAACCTTTTCAAAAGACATACACTTTTGTATACATCCCAACATGGATCATTACAAAGGTTGCCACCACATTGGCCTCTTTTCAAAAACATTTTTCAAAACACACACACAAAGCACCATTTCAAACAATTGAAAATCAAGGCAAGTTGATCTAAGCAAGTAACTAAGAGCCCATGGATAACCATGGATAGAAAGGGTGCTAATACCTTCCCTTTCTATAATCTACTCCCCGAACCCAAGAAAACATCTCAAAAGGTTTTTGCTGTGCTTTTTAAACCTTTCCTTAGGACAAAATAAAAAGTCGATGGCGACTCTTGCTCAACCGAAACATTTGCGAAGACAAACGCAAAACCTCAAGTCAGTTATCCCACAGTATCACAATGAGGATAAACAGAAATGACAGCTTTTATCATAGCCTGGGAATACACCGGCATTCAACCAGTTCTTTTTGATATTCAGGAGTGGGGTCACAAGTTCATCAACCAAAGTAACAAACACATCTTCATCAACAACGTTGACATCACGGCCGTGGTTGGGCATAGGGGCAGTGATGACATTGGGAATTTCTGGCGCATCGAATTCAATCTCTTTGGCTTTAGTAAGGTCTTGTACCTTGTTTTTCAGAGCCCAACAGTTTTTAGTGTCATGGCCGGGACTCTCAGAATGGTATGCACAGCGGGCATTAGGATGATAATAAGAAGAGGTTGTGTTAGGATTCTTTGGAGCTTCTTTCAAAGTTACTAGATTGGATCTTAACAATTGCGATAGCACTTGAGATAGTGTCTGTTTTACCCCAAAATTTGCCCTCCCATATTCCTCAAGACTTGTCAAGAAGAAGCTTCAAGTTACTCAAGTTGGCTCAAGGTATGGACAGTCAAATCACCTCCTAAAGCAGTCAAGTCAAAATTAGGGTTTTGTGTTGCATTAATGTCCTCACATCCAAATGACCTCAAATTCTCCCCAATATCCTAATATGTTATCAAGTTCATCCATGTCAAATTTCAAGCCCTGCAGAGGAAGTTTGGTCAGTCAATTGCTCAAGAGACCCAAAAATCGACTGTGCTAGGGCAAAAGTCAATTGCGTCCCAAATACAATCAAACCTCAATATTTTTTGTCAACATTCTCATTTTGAAGGTTAATTCATCATTTGATCAAGGGTTGATCATGATTCATCAAGGATTGCTCAAAATTCATCAAGATTCCGAAGTTGCTAAATTAGGGTTTTGTAGGAAAAGTCAACTCAACTTTGACCAAGCATAACTTTCTCATACTTTATGAGAAATGACCCATCCAAAGCTCATATTGAAGAGGATGAAATTTCCTACAATCCATATTCACACCCCAAGATCAAGAAATGCTCTCACAAAAAGTTACTAATTTGGACATTATAGGTCATTTTTGAAAGTCAACAAAAACACCTTTTTGGCCAAAGCTTATAACTTGAGCATGGAACATAAAAATGAGATAATACCAAAAGGGTTGATTATAAGACATCTCAAGGTTTCTAAAAAGTCCAAGAACACCTCAAAAAGTTCAAAATTGAAGAAGTTATGCATTGTTGAAGTTGGGCATTTTTCCAAAATTGTCAAAAGTCAACTATCCTCAAAACTCCAATTTTTGACAAAGGGCCCCACTTTTTTCCACTTGATTTGGTCTTGTCATGCCACACACGTGTCCCATCTTTAATTTCATGACCAAACATTTATTTTTCTATTTTATTTCATTTTTATTGATTTAATTCATTATTAATCAATATTAAATCAAATAAAATCTAAAAATTTATGTAAAGGGATTCTTGTGATTTGTACAACTTTCAAATACCATCATGAATCAAATCAAATTTGTATCAAGCTTGGTTATGCACAAAAAAAATCAGATTTGGCCTATTTTTGGAAAGCTTATCAATGGTGATCAAATCCAATATTCCATCTTCAATGCACTTGGATTACAACCCATATTTTGACCTAAAATCATTCTATTATATGCACACAAGCAAGCCAGACAAAAAACACGCACAAAACTCTACAGAAACGGCCACACAACTTTGGAAAAAAGCTTAGAAACTTGAATTCTGAAATCCATCTTGGAGCTCGATACAAGGCAAAATCACAACGCAGCCCTCTTCCTTGACATCCAGTGAAGCTATACCAATTGAAACCAAGCCTTTTTGTTGCCTAAAATGCCCTGTAAGTCACCACGAACTTGGCTCTGGACATGATATCGTGAAATCATTTTCTTGCATCCTCTTGCCAATTTTCTTGTACATTCATACTTACCATTCAATTTCCATTGATTCTGCATTATTTGATTTTATTTTTGTGGCTTCTAACCCTGTATCCAGAACCTAGGGTTCTTGTTCTTGTTTTTAGGCATTTTGTGTACAGGAAAAATCAAGGTGAATAATGGTTACAGGGGTGACCAGGAGGAAGAGACGAGTACGTTGGGACTCTTGGATTTCATTTATATGGCCTAGAGAGGGTTTTTGAGATACCCTATGAAACTTCCTGCGAATAAAAATCCGCAGGTAAATAACTACGGTCGTATGAAGAAGACGATAATGTGTCTTGGCGTGATTGGCTCATTTAAACAGTTAGCGTGTTTTCTATTTTGCAGGGCATATTGAATTGTTTTTGAATATGTTATTTATTTTCTATTCCCATAACGAATGAAGCAGTTTGGTTGAGTGGTAAGCGCGTTGGCATGTGAGCATTGGGACCTGGGTTCGAATCCCAGGTCCCCCAAAAATTTGATATATTTTGTTTTCAGGTAATCTCACACAACGTGCAAAAACGTGGTCCACCATATGCCTCAGGCATCCATGTGCCAGATGGTTCCAGACTTAGATCCAGTGGTCCAGGATGGAGGTTCACCATGAACCCTGGTCAACAAGCGCACATGCAATGTGAAAGTTAAAGCAGGCTGGAATACGTTTGGGCCAAAGAAATGCTGACCAAACCTCCTGATTTGGGGCCCAAACCCTCTTTGGTTTACTTCTTTTCTTTTCTATATTTCTTTATTTAATTTGTTTTATTATTTTTATTGTTAATTAACCAATTAATAGTTTTTCTCATAAAATCAGAAAACAACAAAATAATGTTTTTTTAATTCCATTCATCTTATTATTTATTTTTGTAAATAAACAATTAATTAATTTTATTTAGTTTAAATAGGTTTAACATTAATATCTTTTGCAATAAATTAAAATTAATATAGAATTGGGATTTTTATTAACTTTTTAATCATTCTTATTTTCTTTCCTTGATTAAAATAAAAACCCAAAAATATTTTTCATTTTCATTAATTAATTCAATTATTAAATTAGACTAATTTTTAATTCAAAAAATAACAAAATATGCTTTATTGAATAAAAAAGGGTCAAAACGCTAAAGACACTCCGATTTAATTTTCTCGCGCGCGTACAATTTTTTGATCCATATTTCAATATTGTAACTGCTCCGGGAATGTAATAGTTTTTAACTTAGGACTTTATTTATTTATTTATCGCTTTTATTTACTTTCCGCAATTTAATTTTCAAGGGTTTGTTTTTGGCGATGTAAATACCCGACGCCTTGTAATAGCTTAGATTTATTTTCCGCCATTTAATTTCCGCAACCATTAACTGTTAGATGTTTGATAAATAGGCTATGTATGACAAGATAAAACTTTAACCTAAAATCAACAGTAGCTCACCATTAACATGTACAAAGATAACATAACTGAAAAACAATACACTCGCACATGCGCACTCCTAGGGTACACCTCACTTGGTTGCCTCGAACGTGGTCATTGAGTATAGGAAGTTTTAGAGGTCGCCCTCTTGTCCAAAGATCATAAGTTGCCTCGAAACGATTTCCTCAGATAAAATGATCTAAGACATTAGGGTTACCGCTAAAGCGTCCTAACATTGCTTTAGTGGCCACACGTCCCCTTAAATCGAATTGACCCGAAAACTCCAACGATGGTTCTACCTATTCCTCAATAGTGGGATAGCACTGTCTAAAGGACATTTGCACAGTTTATTTCCTTTTTGAGTAGGTAGATGTTCTTAAGTACTTGCTCTTTGAAAACAAAAACAAAACTTTTCGCACTCACACTCTCTTCAAACAAAAAACTCTTTTCAAAACCCACAATCATAAAGAAAAAGCAAACTTTTGAAAACATAATGAGCAAGTACCTAAGAGCCCGTGGATAACCACGGATAGAAAGGGTGCTAACACCTTCCCTTTCTATAATCTACCTCCCGAACCCGAGAAACATCTCAAAAAAGGAATTTTTCTGTGCTTTTATCCTTTTCTTGTTGGATAAAATAAAAGACGGTGGCGACTCTTGCTTACCGCGACATTTTGCAAAAACAAACGCAAACGCGAACATGCATTCCAAAAACAGTCAATTCTCATTCCCACCGATCACAGAACTGGCGACTCTGCTGGGGAAGTTATAAGTGAGGTGTACCTTAGGATTAGATCACTATGTTTTCAATTGTATGCTTTGTATGCTTTAATTTTGTGGGCTTGTATCGGAGTTTTATAGATTTTAACCCGGATTTGGGGATACCCTTTAGGTAAGTAGCAATAAACTGTGAGGGATCTGTCCGGCATAGACCGACACGGATGAAGCAGTAGCTATGTTGGTGTGGCACCTTGGTTTGTACCGATATCCCTTGTGTTGGAACGAGGAGAATATGGGTCTTCTAAGGAGTCATTAAGCACCAAATGACCTTAGAACCTTAAATTGACCAACTTGGCCATAGAACAGTAGCAGTATGCTACACTCATTGAGACTAAACTCTCCCGATGATTTCGGCCGCAAGAAAAGGTTGCTAAACTGGAATTATGACCGATTGAGGGTAGTCAGTGATATTGAGATCCTCTAGAACCCAGTTACTATTTTTTAGGACAGGTCTTAACCAACTGAACTGAAAGAGGGTAGTACCTAAGCTTCATGCCAGCCTGAAATCTAAGGGCTCTCAGTGTGACTTGTGTGCCTTTACCATGTTTGTTTTTTATGGATACTTGTGGTGTGCCTTTACCATAACATCATGATATCATAACGTTACATACATGTTGCATAAGGACTAACCTATTTCAAAGACAAGAGGGTTTCATCTTTGCTCTGTTTTGTAGGTCATCATGATGCCCATGCGTAGGAATACTATCCGGATCAACTTTGTCCAAGTACCTACCCTGCTTAAAGATTTGGTTGTCAGGATTCCAGACACTACTTCCTTCATCAGAAGGCATGGTTCTCTTCTCGGTTTGGTCACTTCAAAATTGGACGAGCAAATGATGAGTGTCTTGGTCCAGTTTTATGATCCGTTATACCATTGCTTCACCTTTCAAGACTTCCAGCTGGTTCCTACCCTGGAAGAGTTCTCTGAGCTGCTTGGTATCTCTGTTTTGGAGCAGACTCCGTTTACTGGTTGGGAAAAGACTCTTAAGCCCGAAGAAATTGCTGCAGCCCTTCACTTGACCAAGGAGGAGGTAATGGCTAACTGGGAAACTAGAAGTGGAGCTAAGGGTTTTCTGGCTAAGTTTTTGGTTGACAAAGCTAATTATTTCTGGGACGGCTTAGACTTCAAAGCGTACGAGGACATTCTGGATCTTTTGATTTATGGTCTGGTATTGTTTCCGAATCCCGACACTTTTGTTGACATTAATGCGATAAAGATCTTCATCTCTCAGAATTCGGTACCCACTCTCTTGGGTGATATGCTCCATCAGCTCTATGCGCGTACTGCTCGAAAGCGGGGAACTTTGATGTGTTTTGTTCCTTTATTGTCAAAGTGGTTTATTTCGCACCTCTCTAAGTTCGTACTGAAGAACAAAGAAGGAATGGGTTGGGCTTATAGGGTGATGTCTCTTTCTAATGATGACATTATTTGGACTCTCAAAGGTATGGATGAGGTGACTGTCATTGATCGTTGTGGAGAGTATCCTAATGTTCCATTGATCGGACTCCACAGAGGGATTTCTTACAACCCATGCTTAGCTCTCCGTCAGTTTGGAAGAGCCAGAAGAGAGGGGCCTTATGAGATGCTGATGCCCCATATCATCTTTGATTTTCAGGGAGATAGAGACGAGTTGCGTCGCAGATTCATAAGGGCTTGGGACAGAGTTCACCAATCTGACCCACATGAGTTGGGACCAAAGACTTCTCTGCCAATGGAGCCATATCTCAGATGGGTCCGCATCCGTGCCCAGAAGTTAGGATGCCATATGAAGCTGTCAGACCTGTTACTCTGGAAGTTGCTAATGAGAAGGGGGTTCCTCCAACCATTCTCCACCCTTATATGCCCACTGATATTGGAACACTGAAGAGGTCTTGGATGCAACTGCGGGAAGAACGGGATTCTTATCGGGAGAGGTTCAATGAACAGGAGCAGAAGATCCAGAAGCTGACCAGACAACTGGAGAACGAGCGGATTCTGAATGATTATGTCTGCACTGAGAAGAAGAGACCATGGGAGCATTGATGGACCTTTGAGGATTTCTTTTACAGTTTTCATTTACTTTTCAGTATTTCCATTTCCTGTAATGCCTAAGGGCAGTTTGTTGAACAATTTAAATGTTGAAGTTTAAATCTAATAAAGTGTGTTTCCTTTCTTGTTTACAAATTTGAATCTCGATTGTCTTTGAAATCATAAATCATACGCATTTCATCCCATGCACTTCATAAACAGGTACCCTATTACAGGTCTCTTATCTTCTTCGTCTTTATTTCAGCGCTCATCATGTCTACTGAACCTTCCACTGAGCAAGCTATCAAGGCCCTCCAGGCCCAGAATGCCCAGTTTCAAGAGCTGTTCATGAATCTAGCTAAGGGTCAGCAGGACCTGAAGACCTTGATTCTGAAGGAGAAAAAGAAGAAGAAGAAGAGGACCATCCTGTTCAATACTGGACGTAGGTTTGGAAACGGGCTGCAGAATGAAGTTGATCTGACAACCTCATCTGGGGGGAAAGATAGCCCACAAGAAAGGAGGGCTCCTAGCCCTATGGTATCCGACAACGAGACGGATTATGATGAAGAACAATATCCTCCTGCTGAGGATAAGTACAAACAGCTGGAAGATCGTTTAAGCGCTATGGAAATTCAGAAGGTGCCCGGACTGGACTTCGGAGATCTGGGTTTATCCTCTGGGGTGGTGATTCCCCATAAATTCAAGGCACCTGCCTTTGCCAAGTATGACGGAGTCTCCTGTCCGAAGTTGCACCTCCGATCATATGTGAGGAAGATCCATCCTTACACTGCTGATAAGAACTTGTGGATCCATTTCTTTCAAGACAGTCTCTCAGGGACTCAGCTTGAGTGGTTCTATCAGTTGGATGGAGCCAATATCCGCAGCTAGGAAGATTTGGCTACTACATTCTACACGCAGTATCAGTACAACTCCGACCTCGCTCCTACGCGTACCCAACTCCAGGGTATGTCAATAGGAACGGGTGAAGGATTTAAAGAGTATGCTCAAAAGTGGAGAGACCTTGCCGGAAGGGTGCAACCACCGTTGGCTGATCGTGAGCTTGTTGACATGTTTTTGTGGACCCTGTCTGGTCCATTCTTTAACCATCTAATTGGAATCTCTTCAGCTGGGTTAACAGATCTTATTTTGACTGGTGAGAGGATTGAAGCTGGTATTAAGGTTGGGAAGATACAGAAGGGTGCCTCTTCGAGCACCAAGAAGAAACTGTTTAAGAAAGAGTCCAGTGATGTCCACAGTTCGAGAAGACAGAATAGACCTGAACACCGCCAAGCTGTCAATGCGGTTGTTATTTCAAAACCTGTTGGTGCCCCTCAGCATCATAATCAACAAAAGGACGAGAGACCTCGAAGGCAATTCACTCGTCTCAGCATGACTTTGTCTCAGATTCTGCCACAGTTGCTGAAGACCAATCTGGTAACTCTAAAAGAAGCTCCGAAGAATCCAAGTACCACATCACCAAAGTACAACTCTAATGCCCGCTGCGCTTTTCACTCTGATAGCCCAGGGCATAATACAGATGATTGTTGGGTTTTGAGGAACAGGGTGCAAGACCTAATTGATGCAAAGGAGATTGAGTTTGAGGTTCCCGAAAGGCCCAATGTTGTAACTGCTCCCATGCCCAAGCATGGAGTGAATGCTGTAGAGGAAGACTTGTTTGTAGTTTCCTTGGATGATATTGTTACCCCTCTGATGACTGTCAAGAAGAACCTGTTGCTAGCCGGTTTATTTCCGGGTTGTGGCGTAGGTTTCCATACGTGTTCTGTTTCACCTACTGGTTACCCATTTCTGAAGTCAGGTATCCAAAACCTGATGGATAATAAGGAGATCCTATTTGAGAAGATTGTTGTTCCTCCCATTCCTACTGAAGAAGTTGTCATCATTACCATTTTCGATAATTCTTCCAAGGCTCCCTCGAGGAAGCCTATTAAAATTACATCTGTTTCGAAGATCGCACCTGTAATCATCACTGTTTCGGGGCCCATCCCCTACACCTCTGACAAAGCTGTCCCTTGGCACTATGGGGCAGATGTTTATGTTCTGGGAGTTAAGAAAGAGTTGGATGCTGATACCGGTGTCAGCAACATTACTGGGCCTGCTAAAGTCACCCGCAACGGTAGACTTTTCTCACCTGATATTGTTCCACCAATTGTACAAAGACCTGTTGTCATTACACCTGCAAGTGTGCCTAATGCCATTCCTGATCAAGTTCTTAGTCCTACCCTTGTCTCCGAGTCATCTAATGCTCGGGGCAAAGGGATCACCACTGATGTGCCTGCCCAGACGGAGGCACCGAAGACTGTTACTGTTGATGCTTCCAAATAGGAGATGGAAGAGATTTTGAAGATTATTAAGAAGAGTGATTATAACGTAGTTGAGCCGCTGGGGCAAACCCCATCCGAGATTTCTATGTTGTCACTGTTGTTGTGTTTAGAGGCCTACGCCAAGGCTCTGATTACCTTCCTGAAAACTGCCCACGTGCCACAAGAGACATCAGCTGATCAGTTTATCGATTGTGTGGCCAATTTAACTGCTGATAATGGTTTGGATTTCTCCGACGCCGATTTGACTGTTAAAGGGGAAAATCATAATGATGCCCTGCATGTCTCCATTGAATACAGTGGCACTACTCTTGCACATGTATTGGTTGACACTGGTTCCTCATTGAATGTCTTACCCAAGAAAGCTTTAGACCGGTTGGATTGCGATGGGTTAGAGCTAAAGCCAAATAACATCATTGTCAGGGCCTTTGACGGGTCTAAAAGGATGGTGCATGGTGAGGTTGATATTCTAATTAAAGTTGGTTCTCAGGTCTTTAACTCTACATTCTACGTGATGGACATTCGGCCATCCTATTCTTGTTTGCTGGGTCGTCCATGGATCCATAAAGTTGGGGCCGTAACCTCAACGCTCCACCAAAAGCTGAAGTACCCAGTCAGAGGGAAGATTGTGACAGTACAAGGGGAGGAAGAGTATATGGTCAGTGTGATACGGTGGGAGAACTGACTATGGTTTTGCGTTTGTTTTCGCAAATGTTTCGGTTGAGCAAGAGTCGCCACCGACTTTTTATTTTATCCTAAGGAAAGGTTTAAAAAGCACAGAAAAAACCTTTGAGATGTTTTCTTGGGTTCGGGGAGTAGATTATAGAAAGGGAAGTTATTAGCACCCTTTCTATCCATGGTTATCCATGGGCTCTTAGTTACTTGCTTAGATCAACTTGCCTTTTGTTTTCAATTTGTTTGAAATGGTGCTTTGTGTGTGTGGGTTTGAAAATGTTTTGAAAAGAGGCCAATGTGGTGGCATCCTTTGTAATGATCCATGTTGGGATGTATACAAAGGTGTATGTCTTTTGAAAAGGTTTTCATTTGCTTTTTGAAAGTTTGTTTTGAAAGTGTTGTGAGATGTGGTTTTAGAAAATAGGCAAGTGTTTTGTTTTTGCAAGTTTGATTCAAGTAACTAAGAGGTTATCTACTCCTAAATTTCTCAAAGATTATTGTTATGTTTTAACCCTTTTGACAAGTTTGTTCCACCATTGTATTTGGTGGACAATCTTATGTTAGGATGTGAAAGGGACGGGCGCGGGTCATCGTTTAGACCATAATTGCAAATGGTGCCAAGTATCTTTGGGCAATTTTTCTTTAAGGGACTTGATCATTTTTAGGCAACTTTCGAAAGCGTCATCGAGGGACTATGATCATTTGAATTGTGTTTGTTTTTGCCCAAAGAGACCTAACATGCAATATGGCCCATTTATTGAAGGCAACAAGTGGAATACCCTAGGGGTGCAAGTGTGATTTGTGTTGTCCATTTTCATGCTTGTTTATCTTGAAATTAGGTCAAACTATTTTGTTGTTTTTGATTCGCATATAAACCCTAATTCTAACATGGTATAATTAGAAAGCAACAAAGTGCGAAAAATAAATTTACTAAGCTATTACAACACAATATATGGGAAGGGGGGTACAAATGTTTAAATGGGGATTTTTGACAAGGAATTTAAACCTAAACTATTACATCAATTTGGAATTATTTACAAGATATTTAATTGCACAAATTAAACAAAACAAGAATAAATATGCAAGATGCAAAAAATGTTGTGTATGAAAAAAAAGTATTTTTGTATGCCAAATAAACAAAATAAAAAGAATTATTTTTGGAGTTTTTTATGTTTAGGGTAAAACCCTAATTTTATTAAGTAAAAGGTATTAATTATTAATATGTACAATATTTATTTATTATATATAAAAAAATAAAATAAAATGAAGTATATTTGTCAAAAAGGTATTTTTTTATATTAAATATTAATAAAAATAAAAGTGTGTATATTTTGTATTTTATTCTAAATATATTAATATGTATATAAATATTTGTATTATTTACTAAATATATATATTATATATAAAATAATAATATTTAATATTTATAAAAAAAAGTATCTTTTACATAAAATATTTTCAGAAGATAAAATGAAATAAAAAATGGAAAAATAAAATGTTTTTGCATATTTTTTAGTATTTTAAGTAAAAGTATATCTATTTATTTATTTATGTACAAATACTTATCTAAACAAATAAATGCCTAATAAATTCAAAAATGGTTCAAAAAATTATTTTTATATTTTTTATATCATGAGGAAAAATAAATAAGTCAGAATAAAAAAGAAAAAGTCAAAAAATCATTAAAATAAGCAAAATGGGCCTAGGGGTGTGAAAGTAATAACATGGTGTAAAAAGAAAAGTCAAACAGGCCCAGCCCACGTGGAGCTTCTTCAACCTCCAGCATCTCTGTTTGAACAAAAACACGCGCCTCTTTTCTTTCATTGCAAGGTCCTGATTCTTTGAGTTTTAGCAAAAACTTACAACACCAAAAATGTTAAGCATCCTCTCACGAGTTCACACATATAAAGAACATGTTTTAACTCTCAGAAATGAGAGAGAATTTCTTCTCCCCCAATTCTTAACCTAATTTTTGTTCCAAGTTCAGACATCAAATTCTCTAATCATACATAATATAAATGAAATCTAATCATATGGGCATGTTCAGGGCTATGAATGTGACATGTTTTCTTCACAAACCTAAAGCTAACAATGCCTGGATAGAGAGATTCGTGTTCATGAACTTACCTGTTCAGTTGAAGTTGTATCTGGTGATTGAGGTGTCTTCAATGCAAGGTGATGATTGGTACAGCTTCCTTGATGTCCAGGGATGCTATTCCAAGCTTTACTTTGTCTTGAAACCTTTTGAATCGTGCTATAGAACTTCAACTGCAAAACAAGAAAATGAAAATGGTGATGTTGCCTGGGAGTGTTACAGGTCGTGTTTGAGGTTTTGATTAGCTTCAAGGGATGTTAGGGAATGTGTTTGATGTGTTTTTAGCAAGAAAGCATGGAAGGTTTGAGCTATGGAACCCAAACTGCAGGGATGCCCTATTTTGAGCAGTTTGAAGGTGATTCTGGGAATGAGAGTGTTTGGGACTTGGTTTGCTCGTGTTCTAGCTCAGAATGAATGTCTTGAATGTGTTTGATCACTTTTTCTAAGCCTTGGTTAACTGATGTGAGAGTTGGTTTATGTTATGCAATGTTTCTTACACTTTAAGCAAGCAATGGCCACTTGGTGTTTCTAGCCTGTACAGGCCCCCATACTATGCTGCTAACCTTCCCCTTGATCAGTGTGATTAACTCATAAACTTGTGCCAAAGAGATTTCCTTTGTACCTTCTTGATTTACCAATTGACATAAAGTGCAACTTTTCAAAAATGGCTATTTCACTTTTTCTATAAATGGATTAAACTTGCATATAATGTTTGAACTCATAGAACAACACTTTGGCACAAAGGATTGGCATTAAATTTATGAGTGTTGGATGGTTTAGAGGCCTGTAATCAAGGAAAGCATGCTGAATTCAAAATGGCACAAATGTATGAACATGTAACTTGGCCAATTCAAAAGTGAGTTTTTCCCATATTGTCAAATTCGATTCTCTCTAACCATGAGGTTGTTTGATGAGTTCTTGGACATTTTGGAAAGCTTGGAATGTGTACTACAATCCATATTTAAAATTCAAATTGAAATTCCAAGTGGAAGTGTGTGAAAAATGGTCTTGAAGTTAGGTAAAAACCTTGCCTAAAATAGGTCAAATTTCTCTAAGTTAAGAATGGTTTGGCACCCTTGTTCCAAAAATTGTAACTTGAGCTACAAGCTTCTTTTGGGAAAACTTTGTGAATCAAAGTTCTAGATTATGCAATAGGCTACAACTTTCGTGTTTTGACTTTTGCTTGAATCCAAATGAATCTTGGTGAGAAAGTGGGGCAAAGTTAGGAAAAAATTAGGGTTTTTCATAACTTAGAAAAATTCTAAGTTATGAAAAATCTTCATTTCAAACCCTAATTTGCATTTCTTGATTTCTTGATGAACAAGTTTGATGATTTGGCATGTTTTGATGAAAAATAAATCTTGACACTTGATTTTGACCAAAAAGTCAAAGTTTGACTTTTCAGTATACAGTCAAAATTGATCAATTGACTGGGAAATTCAATTGTCAATCTTGTGTATTTGGGATCTTTTGAACTTGTTGAGCATGTCAAGACAATTCTATGGGGTCCTTGAGTCCATATGTGAGCTTGGTTTTCCATTGGCTAGGTCAAACAGTCAAAAATTGCCTTTGTGCAGTCAAAACCCTAAAAATGACCATTTTGCCCTTTTGATGATCTGATCAAATTTCTTGTGGAATTGTGATCCAAACTTGATCAAATGGTCCATGTGAGTTCACAATGTTGACGTGGGTCAATTTTCATGAGATTTGACTGTCAATTGGCCACAGTTGACTTTTTCCCCAATACAGTTGATTTCTAGGTCAACTGTCCAATTGACTGGGCAAAATTTGGAATCAAGACTTGAAACTTGGTATGGATAAACTTGGGAGTCCAACATGAAGCATGAAAGTCATCTTAGGCATTTTAGGTCAGAATATCTTTGTGCAAACACAAACCCTAATTTGGGTCAATAGTGCAAGGAGAAGTCTTGAGCAGAGGAAACCCTAATTGGATCTTGAGCTTCAAGGGTCTTGTGATGAGAAAATGTTGAGGAAATGGGAGGGCAAATTTTGGGGTACAACAGTTGCCCCTGTTCAATCTTCTTGAACCTGAAGAGTTAGATTGGCAAGTTTGCCTTTCGTGACTCGAGGGTAAAAGGAGATTGGACACTAGAGTGCCCGGAAATTTGCACTCGCATGTTGGAGTATCAGCAATGTGATGTCGGGAATGGGCTTATAGATGCCATTTGGAGAGATGGTGGATAGGGAGATGGACTTATAGATGCCATCTGGAGATGTGACAGAACCTTGTCGGGAATGGGCTTATAGATGCCATTTGGAAGTGTTGATCGCCTAAGAGATTCCTTAGCGAGAACTTGTATATTTGAGAAAGACAGATGTTTTCCTGGCTTGTTACAGGTGTTTGATCTTCAATCTCCTCATGCAGATATGCCCTGGCTAGATACAGGTGTCGAATCTACAATTGGTTGCTCACAGATGTGCCCTGGCTGGATACAGGAATCGGATCCGGGAATAGTCGTCAACAGATATGCCCTGGCTGGATACAGGAATCGAATCTGGAAATCTTCAGACGTGCCCTGGCTAGATACAGGAATCGAGTCTGGAAATGTGGTCAACAGATATGCCCTGGCTGGATACAGGAATCGAATCTGGAAATCTTCAGACGTGCCTTGGCTAGATACAGGAATCGAGTCTGGAAATGTGGTCAACAGATATGCCCTGGCTGGATACAGGAGTCGAATCTGAAATTGTGATAGTTGATAGATATGCCCTGGCTGGATACAGGAATTGAATCTTCGAACTCTTCAGACGTGCCCTGGCTAGATACAGGAATCGAGTCTGGAAACTGATCACTCACAGATGTTCCCTGGCTAGATACAGATATCGAATATGGAATTGTGACAGTTGAAGGTAGTTGTCTTTGGGATTGTCTTTTTTCCCTGAAAAGGCAAAAACATCAGTTGTATGCAATGTCATGATGTATGAAATGCATGATGTTATGATGTTCAACATGAGATAGTGTTGTATGCACTTTATCATGTATGTAAGCAAGATGTATGAAATGTGAAATGTTTATGAATGTATTTTTGTCTAGGAAAATAAATCCTTGACGACCGGTCGAGAAGTTGAATCCTGGGCTGATATTGAAGAGTAGAGCTCTTCGCTTCTGCTGGGGAGGATGGTTGCAAGAATACACTGGTAGGAGAAGATGACTCCATTGAGGAATAAACTTGTTGGAGAGATCACTCTGCAGGGAATTGCTCTGTGGAAGAGATACTTTGATGAAGTTTGACGAGAGCTTCACTGAGGATTTCAATGATGGACTCCGTTGGGGATAATGATGATAAACTCCGCTGGGGATGGTGTTGATAAGCTATGTTGGGGAATTTTGATGAACTCCGCTGGGGGATAGGAAGAACTTTGCCGAGGGCGATCTTCCGTGGCAATTAGCTGAGGATAACCCAGTTATAAGCCCTTGTGAGGAATAACTTTGAATAAAGCTCGGGAGAGACGTCCGTACTCTGCAGGGGATAAGCTTCCAGAATCTACTGGGGATAAGCTTCAAGACCTGCTGGGGATAAGAATTCCCACTTCCTGGGGAAACTTTTGGAGTTGCACTGGGGTATTGATATTCCGCCGGGGAACAATCTTAGATCAAGACTGCCGAGGATGCTTGCTGACGAATGCCTATACTCTACTGGGGAATGTTGCTATCTTGTCTTATTCTGTGGGGAGCTGAGATAACTTGGTCACATCCTTCAGTTAGATCTACCTTGGTACCTTGGCGGACAAAGCAACCAGACTGCATTAGACAACTCTACATTGCCCCTGTTTCTGATGTCACCAGTAATTAGCCTTTTGTTTCATATGCAAGTATTTATGAATCAGCAATTTAATGTCAAGTGCATATATCAAAAATGAACATTGGACGTTCTTCGCAAGACAAAACAGAAAAAGGAAAAACAATTGGCAATTTGTATGGAAAAGTGAATTTGTATTGATTTTGAAATTTGCCCGTGAATAGGCGTTTTTGTACAAGAGGCTGACATCCTAGTAAGAGAATGCCGCCGAATAACATAGAATTTACAATTTTGAAAAGGAAACAAAACAGCTATGTGCACAATATTCCCACTGGGTTCCAAATCTGCTATCGCCTTTATGTCTTCAAGCGTCTCATCACTTTGCTGCTTAGTTGAAGATGAAGCTGATTGGTCGATGCCGAAGTCTGAGCCAGATAGTTGATGCCGAATTCTGGATGCAAGATGATCCAATGAGACATAGTGTTACGCTTCATCCCTAACTTTTGCCTGGACCGTCCTTTCGGGTTTTCAGTCCACCGGGATACCCATTTTTTCCCAAGCCGCCTTTTCAGGTTTTCGACTTGCCGGGTGTACAGATTTTTTTCATTTCATCCCTTATTTTTGCCCGAACCCTTTTGGTTCACCGGGAAGCCCTTATTTTTGCCTAGGTATGTCAACCTAGCGGGTCTTTTATTCATGCGTAGTATCTTTTTACTATGTCTGCATTGGCGGGGTAAGGAAGGTTGTCACCATCCATGGTGGTTAGGATCATGGCTCCTCCTGAGAACACATGTTTAACCATAAATGGCCCTTCGTACGTAGGGGTCCATTTGCCCCGGGGATCAATTTGAGGAAGGATGATGCGCTTGATCACCAGGTCCCCAACTTGATACTCTTGTGGTCTGACTTTCTTGTTAAATGCCCTGATCATCTGTTTTTGGTACGTCTGACCATGACAGATAGCGGTGAGTCTCTTTTCGTCAATCAGGTTTAATTGATCAAGTTGAGTCTGGATCCAGTCATCTTCACTCAGATCTACATCCTTCATTATCCGGAGAGAGGGTATCTGGACTTCAATTGGCAAGACTGCCTCCATGCCATAGACCAAGGAGAAAGGAGTTGCCCCGGTTGACGTCCTTGCTGAGGTATGGTACCCATGAAGAGCAAACGGTAACATCTCGTGCCAATCTTTATAGGTCACTGTCATCTTCTGCACAATTTTCTTGATATTCTTATTAGCTGCTTCTACAACCCCATTCATCTTCGGCCGGTAAGGAGAAGAGTTATGGTGCTGTATCTTGAATTGTTCGCAGAGCTCAGTGATCATTTTGTTATTGAGATTGGTACCATTGTCCGTAATGATTCTTTCCGGGACGCCGTACCGACAGATCAGGTTATGCCGGATGAAACGTGCCACGACGCTCTTGGTTACTGTGGCGTAGGAAGCTGCCTCAACCCACTTCGTGAAGTAATCGATTGCTACCAAGATGAAGCGATGCCCGTTGGATGCCGTCGGTCGGATCTCACCGATCATATCGATGCCCCACATTGCAAAAGGCCAAGGTGCCGTCAGGACGTTCAGAGGAACTGGAGGGATGTGCATCTTGTCAGCATAGATCTGGCATTTATGACAAGTTCGAGAATGTTGGTAACAATCGGCTTCCATTGTGGACCAGAAATATCCTGCCCGAAGGATTTTCTTCGCCATGGTGTGTCCACTGGAATGTGTTCCGAATGTACCTTCATGTAGTTCTATCATGATCCTCTCTGCTTCAGCCTTATCCACACAACGTAGTAGAGTTGAATCATGATTCCGTTTGTAGAGAATGTCGTTGCTGAGGAAGAATTTTGCCGCAAACCTTCTCATGAACTTCTTGTCATTGACAGATGCACCTTTAGGGTATTCCTGAGCTTCCAAGTACCTCTTCACCTCATGATACCAGGGTTTTTCAGTCACTTTTTCGGCCTCAAGATCGCAGCAGTATGCCGGTTCATCCAATTTCCAGATAATGATCTGGGGAGCCTCATTGTCCCATTTAACTTTGAACATTGAAGACATCGTAGCTAGTGCATCCGCTAGCTGATTCTCCTCTCTTGGGAAGTGCTCAAAAGTTATCTCTTCAAAGTGGGGAAGCAAAGTCAACACATACTCCTTGTAAGGAATAAGATTTGGGTGTTTCGTATCCCACTCGCCTTTGATCTGATTGATCACTAGAGCGGAATCTCCGAAGACACTCAGAAACTTGATCCTTAAGTCGATTGCAGCTTGTAGACCCATGATACATGCCTCATATTCTGCCATATTGTTGGTGCAGTTGAAACACAATCGGGCAGTGAGTGGAGTATGAGTTCCTTTGGGAGATATGATTACAGCACCGACGCCGTTACCCAAAGCATTGGAGGCTCTGTCAAAATGCATAGACCATCGGGATCCTTCCTCAGGTCCTTCATCCGGTCCAGGTACTTCACAGTCAGTTACCACCATGATATCTTCGTCTGGAAAATCAAAGTTCAATGATTAGTAATCATCCACAGGTTGGTGTGCCAAATGATCTGCCAGTAAACTTCCTTTGATTGCTTTCTGAGTTGTATATTGGATATCATATTATGTCAAGATCATTTGCCATCTCGCTATTCTTCCAGACAGAGCAGGCTTTTCGAATATGTACTTGATGGGATCCATCTTTGAAATCAACAAAGTGGTGTGAGTCAGCATATACTGTCTCAGCCGGCGAGCAGCCCATACCAGAGCGCAGCAAGTTTTCTCGAGCAGTGAGTAACGAGACTCACAGTCGGTAAACTTTTTGCTCAAGTAATAAATAGCGTGCTCTTTTCGGCCAGACTCGTCATGCTGCCCCAGCACACACCCCATTGAATTATCAAGCACTGTCAAGTATAGTATCAGAGGTCTTCCTTCCACTGGTGGCATAAGAATGGGTGGTTCTTGGAGATACTCTTTTATCTTTTCAAAAGCAGCCTGACATTCATCGTTCCAAAGTACTACTTGATCTTTCTTCAGTAATTTGAAGATTGGCTCACAAGTAGCAGTTAGATGTGAGATGAATCGGGCAATGTAATTCAATCGTCCCAGAAAGCCTCTGACTTCTTTCTTTGTCTTGGGAGTTGGCATCTCTTGTATGGCTTTTACCTTGGAAGGGTCCACCTGAATACCCTTATCGCTTACAATGAAACCTAGCAATTTTCCGGACCTCACCCCAAAGGTGCATTTGTTGGGATTCAACCTCAGCTTGTATAACTTCAATCGGTCAAACAGCTTCCGCAGATGGTCAAGGTGTTCTTCCTCAGTTTGAGACCTTGCAATCATGTCATCAACGTATACCTCAATCTCATGATGGATCATATCATGAAATAAAGCAACCATGGCACGTTGATAGGTTGCCCCAGCGTTTTTCAACCCAAACGGCATGACCTTGTAGCAAAAGATGCCCCACTGAGTCACGAAGGTGGTCTTTTCCATATCTTCCGGAGCCATCTTGATCTGATTGTACCCTGAAAAACCATCCATGAAGGAGAACACCTTGTGTTGAGCAGTATTATCAACAAGAACGTCGATGTGAGGTAGAGGGAAATCATCTTTGGGACTGGCCCTGTTCAAATCCCTGTAGTCGACACACATTCTGACCTTACCGTCCTTCTTCGGCACTGGCACCATGTTGGCCACCCACTGAGGATAAGAAGTTACTGCTAGAAACTCGGCATCGAATTGCTTCATAACCTCAGCCTTGATCTTTTCGGACATCTCTGGACGCATACGGCGGACTTTTTGCTTTACCGGAGGGCAGTCTTCCTTGGTAGGCAGGTGATGAACTACAATGTCGACATCCAAACCGGGCATGTCTTCATAGGACCAAGCAAAGATCTCCATGTAATCATGCAGCATCTGGATCAATCGTTGCTTCACACAGAGCTCTAGATTGGCACCAATCTTGACCTCTTTTCTATCTGTCTCAGTACCCAGGTTAACTGTTTCCACCGGCTCTTCATGTGGTTGAATAGCCCTCTCTTCCTGGAGTAGCAGTATTGCGAGTTCTCCAGGCACTTCGCAATCATCTTCGCCTTCGTCTTCGACCAAGTTGATCGGATTCTCGAAGTCATAACTGGTGGTAGCAGAGCTGTTACCAGTGAGATCCAGAGTGGATTGAAACCTGTATGAGTGAGTGTGTGTAAATATAGCTGTTTTGTAATATATAACACAGAAAGAAAAAGAGCACAAGATTTGAAATGCAACAAACTTCCAATGTTTTGATTGATGATATATGGAAATGTCATACAAAAAGCCCTCACAAATGGAGCTACGATGCCCCGGGTAGGACACCGAGCCAATAAAAGTTTCAACATATTGTTTGTTACAAATTGAAAATCAAAAGAGTTAATTACTGCGTGACAAAAGTGATAGGTGTAAAATCCTTTGTCGTCCAGTTTCTTGGTCCGTTGCTGGTGGTTGGATAGATCCAACTGTCAAACTCTGCTTCCTCTACGTCCTCCTCGATAGCATTCACCCTTGGGTTGGAGATAAACATCGGAGCCTTTCTGATCTTTTCCTTGCGCACAGCCCTCTGAGCCTCTGCAGTAAAGCCCAGCCCAAACTTGTCATTCTTTTGAGTGAAGTCAGGAAGCTGACCCCAGTTTGCACATTTGCCTTTCTCGATTACAGCCTGGGCATCCTTCAAGGACGCCATCTTCAACGGAAAGTCTTCTTCAACCATTGTTTCAGCCGATGCCAACGTTGGAGGAACCTCCTCAAAATGCTGAAAGGGGGTTTCAATAAACTCCCCATCCATCTCGATATACCGGAATGAATTCAAGTGACTAACCATGTATTCCTCCTCACCCTGCACAGTAACAATCTTCCCTTTGACAGGGTATTTGAGCTTTTGGTGTAGAGTGGATGTTACTACCCCAGCCTTGTGAATCCAGGGTCGACCCAACAAGCAGGAGTAAGATCGACGAATATCCATTACATAGAATGTTGAGTCGAAGAATTGGGAACCCACACGAATAGGAATGTCTACCTCTCCGTGCACCATCCTCTTAGAACCGTCGAAGGCTCTAACAATGATGTTACTAGGTTTCAATTTCAGGCCATCACAATCCAAGAGATCCAATGCCTTCTTGGGCAAAACATTCAGGGAAGAACCGGTGTCCACCAACACGTGTGCGAGAGTAGTGCCCCTGCACTCTATAGAGACGTGTAGGGCATCATTGTGATTTTTCCCTTTGGCGGTAAGGTCAGCATCTGAGAACCCCAAACCATTGTCAGCTGTCAAATTAGCCACACAGTCAGTGAATTGATCTGCAGAGGTCTCTTGCGGCACATGGGCCGTTTTCAGAAATGAAATCAGGGCTTTTGCATGGGCCTCTGAGCATAGCAGCAATGATAGCATAGAGATTTTGGAGGGGGTATGCCCCAACTGTTCAACAACATTGAAGTCACTCTTTTTAATGATTTTAAGGATTTCCTCCATTTCTTGTTGGGAGGCTTCAACAGCAGTCTTTTTTGGTGCCTCCGTCCTGGCAGGCAAATCGGCAGCAACTTCTTTGCCCCGAGCATTAGAGGACTCGGCGGCAGTAGTAGACACGGGAACTTAATTTGGATCATGCACACTTGCGGGTGTGATGATGAGAGGTTTTCGGATAACTGGTGGCGCAATGTCAGGCGAGAAGAGCCTGCCACTGCGAGTAATCTTGGCGGGACCAGTAATGTTACTGATACTGGTACCGGTGTTGAACTCCTGCTTCACTCCAAGCACATACACGTCGGCCCCATAATGCCATGGGACAGCTTTATCAGACTCATAGGGTAGAGGCCCCGGGACAGTAATGGTAATGGGTGCAACAGACATAATTTGGACTGGCTTCCTCGGGGGAGCTTTGGTAGGATTGTAAATTGTGACAACAGATATTTCTTCGACGGAGACAAACGGAACAACAGTTTTCTTGAACAGAATTTCTTTGCTATCCATCAGGCTTTGGATGCCTGATTTCAGCAGCGGACAACCGGTAGGGATAACAGCACACAGGAGGCAACCCTCGCTACAACCCGGAAATAAACCGGCTAGTAGTAAGTTCCTCTTAACAGTCAAAAGAGGGGTAGCAACATCATTCACCGAAACAGCATACAAATCTTCCTCGATGGCATTTACTCTATGCTGGGGCATAGGAGCAGTTACAACATTTGGCCTCTCAGGCGCCTCAAACTGAATTTCCTTCGCATCGATAAGGTCTTGCACCTTATTTCTCAAGGCCCAGCAATCATCAGTAGTGTGCCCGGGGCTATCAGAATGATAAGCACAACGGGCGTTTGGGTTATACTTAGGAGACGCAGTATTCACGACCTTAGGAGCCTCTTTGATGGTCACCAAGTTGGTTGATAACAGTTGTGGTAAGATTTGTGACAAGGTCATACTCAGCCGAGTATACTGCCTCTTGGGCCTTTCACCTCTTTGTTGATTGTACTGCTGAGGAGCAGCAACAGGTTTTGAAATGACCAAGGCATTGACGGCTTGGCGACTTTCTGGCTTGACTTGTCTTCTAGGACCATAGACGGCACTTGCTTCTTTCTTGAAAGGCCTCTTCTCAGTACTTGTGGAGGCAGCTTTTTGTATCTTTCCTGACCTGATGCCAGCTTCTATCCTTTCTCCCGTCAGAATCAAATCCGTAAACCCAGCGGAGGAGTTACCAACCAAATGATTGAAAAATGGGCCAGACAAGGTCCCTAGAAACATATCAACCAGCTCACGATCAGTCAAAGGAGGTTGCACCCTGCCAGCCAAATCTCTCCATTTTTATGCATAGTCTTTGAACCCTTCGCCCGTTCCTAGAGACATACCCTGAAGTTGGGTACGCGTAGGAGCGAGATCAGAATTGTATTGATATTGTCTGTAGAATGCGGTTGCCAAATCTTCCCAGTGTCGGATACTAGTTCCATCTAGTTGGTAGAACCATTCAAGCTGTGACCCCGAAAGGCTATCTTGGAAGAAGTGGATCCAAAGATTTTTATCTGCCGTGTAAGGTTGGATCTTCCTTACGTACGACCTTAGATGCAGCTTTGGACAGGAGGCCCCGTCATATTTGGCAAAGGCAGGCGCCTTAAACTTGTGTGGGATTACTACCCCAGAGGATAAGCCCAAATCTCCGAAGTCCAGCCCCGGCACATTCTGAATCTCCATGGCACTCAAGCGGTCTTCTAATTGCTTGTATCTGTCAGTAGCGGGTGGGTATTATTCATCATTGTAGTCCGTCTCGTTGTCAGAGACTCTAGGACTAGGAGCTCCTCCCCCTTGGGGACTGTCTTTCTCAGCAGAAGAAGTAGTTGGATCAGCCTCATTATGGAGTGTGTTCCCAAACCTGTGTCCGGTGTTGAATAACGCAGTCCTCTTTTTCTTCTTCTTCTTCAGGAGTAAAGTCTTCAACTCTTGCTGACCTTGGGCCAGGCTCAGGACCATTTCTTGAAACTGGGCACTTTGGGCCTGAAGGGCCTTGATTGCTTGCTCACTGGATGAGTCTGGATTCATGATGACTGTTCAAAATAAACAGCTAAGGAGATTAAGCAACCTGTGAAAAAGGGTACCTGTTATGCATATGGTGCAATGAGATGCGTATGTTTTATGTTTTCAAAGACAAACAAGATTCAACTTTGTAGACAAAAGGGAAACACACTTCATTAGATTCAAATTTTAAATTGTTCAACAACTTGCCCTTAGGCATTACAGGAATGAAAAAAAACTGAAAAGGAAATAAAAAAAACTATAAAAGGAAATATCCAAAGCCCATCAGTGCTCCCATGGCCTCCTCTTCTCAGTGTGGATGTAGTCATTCAGGACCCGCTCTTCCTCCAATTGCTTAGTCAGCCTCTGGATCTTCCGTTCCTGTTCGTTGAACTTTTCCCGATAAAAATCCCGTTCTTCTTTTAGCTGCGCCCAAGATCTTTTCATTGTGTCAAAATCAGTGGGTATCTGAGGAGGGAGGACAGTTGGAGGAACCCCATCTTCATCAGGAGATTCAAGAATGATAGGTCTGACAGCTTCGTATGGCATACCTAACATCTGAGCACGGATGCGGACCCATCTGCAATAGGGTTCCATTGGTAGAGAAGTCTTTGGTCCCAACTCATGTGGGTCAGCTTTGTGAATTCTGTCCCAAGCTTTAATGAATCCATGGCGTAGTTTGTCACTGTCTACCTGAAATTCAAAATGGAAGTGAGGAACCAACATTTCATGAGGCCCTACTCTTCTGGCTCTTCCAAACTGGCGGAGAGCTAAACATGGATTATAAGAGATTCCTCCTTGGATACCAATCAATGGAACATTGGGGTATTCTCCGCAACGATCAATAACAGCTACCTCATCCAAACCTCTGAGAGTCCAAGTGATGTCATTATCAGTGAGAGCCATTAACCTATGAGCCCAACCCTTTCCTTCTTCATTCTTCAGCACGAACTTAGGAAGGTGCGAAATAAACCACCTCACTAGCAAAGGAGCACAACACCACGGAGTTCCCCGTTTTCGAGCAGTACGAGCATAGAGTTGTTGCAGGATATCACCCAAAAGAGTGGGTACAGGATTCCGAGACATGAAGATCCTTATGGCATGGATACTGATAAAGGTGTCAGGATTGGGAAACAAAATCAGACCATAGATTAAAAGAGCCAGAATGTCTTCGTACGCCTTAAAGTCCAAGTCATTCCAGAAATCATTAGCCTTGCCAACCAGAAATTTGACCAAAAAGCCCTTAACTCCACTTCTAGTTTCCCAGTTAGCCAATACCTCTTCTTTGGTCAAGGGGAGAACTGTAGCAACCTCTTCAGGCCTAGGAGTCTTTTCCAAACCAGTGAATGGAGTTTGCTCCAAGGCAGGGATCCCAAGAAAGTAAGAGAATTCTTCCAGGGTAGGAACCAGCTGGAAGTCTTGAAAGGTGAAACAATGATACAGGGGGTCATAAAACTGGGTCAGAACACTTATCAGTTGTTGGTCCCATTTTGCAGTGATCAAGCCAAGGAGAGAACCATGCCTGTTGATGAAGGAAGTAGTGTTTGGAATCCTACCAACCAAATCCTTGAGCAAAGTTGGTGGTTGAACAAAGTTGAGCCGGATAGTATTCCTATGCACGGGCATCATGATGTCCTACAAAACAGAGCAAAGATGAAACTTTTTGTCTTTGAAATGGGTTAGTATTTATACAGGATGCATGCAATGGTATGATGGCATGATGCTATGATGAAGCACACCACAAGTGTTCACATAGGCAAGCATGATAAGGCACACAAGTCACACAAGACAACCCTTAGGTTTCAGGCCAGCATGAAGTTTAGGTATTACCCTCTTTTAGTTTCGTTGGTTAGAACCTGTCCTATCAAAGGTAATCGGGTTCTAGAGGATCTCAAATCATTAACTACCCTCAATCGGTCATAACTCCAGCATCGCAATATTTTCTTGCGGCCAGAACCATCGCGAGAGTTTAGCCTCAATGAGTGTAGCATACTGCTACTGTTCTATGGCCAAGTTTGGTCAATTTAGGGTTCTAAGGTTGGTTGGTGTTTAATGACTCCTTAGAAGACCCATATTCTCCTCATTGCAACACAAGGGATATAGGTACAGACCAAGGTGCCACACCAATGTAGCCACTGCTTCACCCATGTCGGTCTACGCCGGACAGGTCCCTCACAGATTATGCTACCTAAAAAAAGGTATTCCCCAGATCCGGGTTAGGACCAAAGACTTCTCTGTCAATGGAGCCATATCTCAGATGGGTCCGCATCCGTGCCCAGAAGCTAGGATGCCATATGAAGCTGTCAGACCTGTTACTCTGGAAGTTGCTAATGAGAAGGGGGTTCCTCCAACCATTCTCCACCCTTATATGCCCACTGATATTGGAACACTGAAGAGGTCTTGGATGCAACTGCGGGAAGAACGGGATTCTTATCGGGAGAGGTTCAATGAACAGGAGCAGAAGATCCAGAAGCTGACCAGACAACTGGAGAACGAGCGGATTCTGAATGATTATGTCTGCACTGAGAAGAAGAGACCATGGGAGCATTGATGGACCTTTGAGGATTTCTTTTACAGTTTTCATTTACTTTTCAGTATTTCCATTTCTTGTAATGCCTAAGGGCAGTTTGTTGAACAATTTAAATGTTGAAGTTTAAATCTAATAAAGTGTGTTTCCTTTCTTGTTTACAAATTTGAATCTCGATTGTCTTTGAAATCATAAATCATACGCATTTCATCCCATGCACTTCATAAACAGGTACCCTATTACAGGTCTCTTATCTTCTTCGCTCTTTATTTCAGCGCTCATCATGTCTACTGAACCTTCCACTGAGCAACCTATCAAGGCCCTCCAGGCCCAGAATGCCCAGTTTCAAGAGTTGTTCATGAATCTAGCTAAGGGTCAGCAGGACCTGAAGACCTTGATTCTGAAGGAGAAAAAGAAGAAGAAGAAGAGGACCATCCTGTTCAATACTGGACGTAGGTTTGGAAACGGGCTGCAGAATGAAGTTGATCTGACAACCTCATCTGGGGGGAAAGATAGTCCACAAGAAAGGAGGGCTCCTAGCCCTATGGTATCCGACAACGAGACGGAGTATGATGAAGAACAATATCCTCCTGCTGAGGATAAGTACAAACAGCTGGAAGATCGTTTAAGCGCTATGGAAATTCAGAAGGTGCCCGGACTGGACTTCGGAGATCTGGGTCTATCCTCTAGGGTGGTGATTCCCCATAAATTCAAGGCACCTGCCTTTGCCAAGTATGACGGAGTCTCCTGTCCGAAGTTGCACCTCCGATCATATGTGAGGAAGATCCAGCCTTACACTACTGATAAGAACTTGTGGATCCATTTCTTTCAAGACAGTCTCTCAGGGACTCAGCTTGAGTGGTTCTATCAGTTGGATGGAGCCAATATCCGCAGCTAGGAAGATTTGGCTACTACATTCTACACGCAGTATCAGTACAACTCCGACCTCGCTCCTACGCGTACCCAACTCCAGGGTATGTCAATAGGAACGGGTGAAGGATTTAAAGAGTATGCTCAAAAGTGGAGAGACCTTGCCGGAAGGGTGCAACCACCGTTGGCTGATCCTGAGCTTGTTGACATGTTTTTGGGGACCCTGTCTGGTCCATTCTTTAACCATCTAATTGGAATCTCTTCAGCTGGGTTAACAGATCTTATTTTGACTGGTGAGAGGATTGAAGCTGGTATTAAGGTTGGGAAGATACAGAAGGGTGCCTCTTCGAGCACCGAGAAGAAACTGTTTAAGAAAGAGTCCAGTGATGTCCACAATTCGAGAAGACAGAATAGACCTGAACACCGCCAATCTGTCAATGCGGTTGTTATTTCAAAACCTGTTGGTGCCCCTCAGCATCATAATCAACAAAAGGACGAGAGACCTCGAAGGCAATTCACTCGTCTCAGCATGACTTTGTCTCAGATTCTGCCACAGTTGCTGAAGACCAATCTGGTAACTCTAAAAGAAGCTCCGAAGAATCCAAGTACCACATCACCAAAGTACAACCCTAATGCCCGTTGTGCTTTTCACTCTGATAGCCCGGACCATAATACAGATGATTGTTGGGTTTTGAGGAACAGGGTGCAAGACCTAATTGATGCAAAGGAGATTGAGTTTGAGGTTCCCGAAAGGCCCAATGTTGTAACTGCTCCCATGCCCAAGCATGGAGTGAATGCTGTAGAGGAAGACTTGTTTGTAGTTTCCTTGGATGATATTGTTACCCCTCTGATGACTGTCAAGAAGAACCTGTTGCTAGCCGGTTTATTTCCGGGCTGTGGCGAAGGTTTCCATACGTGTTCTGTTTCACCTACTGGTTACCCATTTCTGAAGTCAGGTATCCAAAACCTGATGGATAATAAGGAGATCCTATTTGAGAAGATTGTTGTTCCTCCCATTCCTACTGAAGAAGTTGTCATCATTACCATTTTCGACAATTCTTCCAAGGCTCCCTCGAGGAAGCTTGTTAAAATTACATCTGTTTCGAAGATCGCACCTGTAATCATCACTGTTTCGGGGCCCATCCCCTACACCTCTGACAAAGCTGTCCCTTGGCACTATGGGGCAGATGTTTATGTTCTGGGAGTTAAGAAAGAGTTGGATGCTGATACCGGTGTCAGCAACATTATTGGGCCTGCTAAAGTCACCCGCAACGGTAGACTTTTCTCACCTGATATTGTTCCACCAATTGTACAAAGACCTGTTGTCATTACACCTGCAAGTGTGCCTAATGCCATTCCTGATCAAGTTCTTAGTCCTACCCTTGTCTCCGAGTCATCTAATGCTCGGGGCAAATGGATCACCACTGATGTGCCTGCCCAGACGGAGGCACCGAAGACTGTTACTGTTGATGCTTCCAAATAGGAGATGGAAGAGATTTTGAAGATTATTAAGAAGAGTGATTATAACGTAGTTGAGCAGCTGTGGCAAACCCCATCCGAGATTTCTATGTTGTCACTGTTGTTGTGTTTAGAGGCCTACGCCAAGGCTCTGATTACCTTCCTGAAAACTGCCCACGTGCCACAAGAGACATCAGCTGATCAGTTTATCGATTGTGTGGCCAATTTAACTGCTGATAATGGTTTGGGTTTCTCCGACGCTGATTTGACTGTTAAAGGGGAAAATCATAACGATGCCCTGCATGTCTCCATTGAATGCAGGGGCACTACTCTTGCACATGTATTGGTTGACACTGGTTCCTCATTGAATGTCTTACCCAAGAAAGCTTTAGACCGGTTGGATTGCGAAGGGTTAGAGCTAAAGCCAAATAACATCATTGTCAGGGCCTTTGACGGGTCTAAAAGGATGGTGCATGGTGAGGTTGATATTCCAATTAAAGTTGGTTCTCAGGTCTTTAACTCTACATTCTACGTGATGGACATTCGGCCATCCTATTCTTGTTTGCTGGGTCGTCCATGGATCCATAAAGTTGGGGCCGTAACCTCAGCGCTCCACCAAAAGCTGAAGTACCCAGTCAGAGGGAAGATTGTGACAGTACAAGGGGAGGAAGAGTATATGGTTAGTGTGATACGGTGGGAGAACTGACTATGGTTTTGCGTTTGTTTTCGCAAATGTTTCGGTTGAGCAAGAGTCGCCACCGACTTTTTATTTTATCCTAAGGAAAGGTTTAAAAAGCACAGCAAAAACCTTTGAGATGTTTTCTTGGGTTCGGGGAGTAGATTATAGAAAGGGAAGGTATTAGCACCCTTTCTATCCATGGTTATCCATGGGCTCTTAGTTACTTGCTTAGATCAACTTGCCTTTTGTTTTCAATTTGTTTGAAATGGTGCTTTGTGTGTGTGGGTTTGAAAATGTTTTGAAAAGAGGCCAATGTGGTGGCATCCTTTGTAATGATCCATGTTGGGATGTATACAAAGGTGTATGTCTTTTGAAAAGGTTTTCATTTGCTTTTTGAAAGTTTGTTTTGAAAGTGTTGTGAGATGTGGTTTTAGAAAATAGGCAAGTGTTTTGTTTTTGCAAGTTTGATTCAAGTAACTAAGAGGTTATCTACTCCTAAATTTCTCAAAGATTATTGTTATGTTTTAACCCTTTTGACAAGTTTGTTCCACCATTATATTTGGTGGACAATCTTATGTTAGGATGTGAAAGGGACGGGCGCGGGTCATCGTTTAGACCATAATTGCAAATGGTGCCAAGTATCTTTGGGCAATTTTTCTTTAAGGGACTTGATCATTTTTAGGCAACTTTCGAAAGCGTCATCGAGGGACTATGATCATTTGAATTGTGTTTGTTTTTGCCCAAAGAGACCTAACATGCAATATGGCCCATTTATTGAAGGCAACAAGTGGAATACCCTAGGGGTGCAAGTGTGATTTGTGTTGTCCATTTTCATGCTTGTTTATCTTGAAATTAGGTCAAACTATTTTGTTGTTTTTGATTCGCATATAAACCCTAATTCTAACATGGTATAATTAGAAAGCAACAAAGTGCGAAAAATAAATTTACTAAGCTATTACAACACAATATATGGGAAGGGGGGTACAAATGTTCAAATGGGGATTTTTGACAAGGAATTTAAACCTAAACTATTACATCAATTTGGAATTATTTACAAGATATTTAATTGCACAAATTAAACAAAACAAGAATAAATATGCAAGATGCAAAAAATGTTGTGTATGAAAAAAAAGTATTTTTGTATGCCAAATAAACAAAATAAAAAGGATTATTTTTGGAGTTTTTTATGTTTAGGGTAAAACCCTAATTTTATTAAGTAAAAGGTATTAATTATTAATATGTACAATATTTATTTATTATATATAAAAAAATAAAATAAAATGAAGTATATTTGTCAAAAAGGTATTTTTTTATATTAAATATTAATAAAAATAAAAGTGTGTATATTTTGTATTTTATTCTAAATATATTAATATGTATATAAATATTTGTATTATTTACTAAATATATATATTATATATAAAATAATAATATTTAATATTTATAAAAAAAAGTATCTTTTACATAAAATATTTTCAGAAGATAAAATGAAATAAAAAATGGAAAAATAAAATGTTTTTGCATATTTTTTAGTATTTTAAGTAAAAGTATATCTATTTATTTATTTATGTACAAATACTTATCTAAACAAATAAATGCCTAATAAATTCAAAAATGGTTCAAAAAATTATTTTTATATTTTTTATATCATGAGGAAAAATAAATAAGTCAGAATAAAAAATAAAAAGTCAAAAAATCATTAAAATAAGCAAAATGGGCCTAGGGGTGTGAAAGTAATAACATGGTGTAAAAAGAAAAGTCAAACAGGCCCAGCCCACGTGGAGCTTCTTCAACCTCCAGCATCTCTGTTTGAACAAAAACACGCGCCTCTTTTCTTCCATTGCAAGGTCCTGATTCTTTGAGTTTTAGCAAAAACTTACAACACCAAAAATGTTAAGCATCCTCTCACGAGTTCACACATATAAAGAACATGTTTTAACTCTCAGAAATGAGAGAGAATTTCTTCTCCCCCAATTCTTAACCTAATTTTTGTTCCAAGTTTAGACATCAAATTCTCTAATCATACATAATATAAATGAAATCTAATCATATGGGCATGTTCAGGACTATGAATGTGACATGTTTTCTTCACAAACCTAAAGCTAACAATGCCTGGATAGAGAGATTTGTGTTCATGAACTTACCTGTTCAGTTGAAGTTGTATCTGGTGATTGAGGTGTCTTCAATGCAAGGTGATGATTGGTACAGCTTCCTTGATGTCCAGGGATGTTATTCCAAGATTTACTTTGTCTTGAAACCTTTTGAATCGTGCTATAGAACTTCAACTGCAAAACAAGAAAATGAAAATGGTGATGTTGCCTGGGAGTGTTACAGGTCGTGTTTGAGGTTTTGATTAGCTTCAAGGGATGTAGGGAATGTGTTTGATGTGTTTTTAGCAAGAAAGCATGGAAGGTTTGAGCTATGGAACCCAAACTGCAGGGATGCCCTATTTTGAGCAGTTTGAAGGTGATTCTGGGAATGAGAGTGTTTGGGACTTGGTTTGCTCGTGTTCTAGCTCAGAATGAATGTCTTGAATGTGTTTGATCACTTTTTCTAAGCCTTGGTTAACTGATGTGAGAGTTGGTTTATGTTATGCAATGTTTCTTACACTTTAAGCAAGCAATGGCCACTTGGTGTTTCTAGCCTGTACAGGCCCCCATACTATGCTGCTAACCTTCCCCTTGATCAGTGTGGTTAACTCATAAACTTGTGCCAAAGAGATTTCCTTTGTACCTTCTTGATTTACCAATTGACATAAAGTGCAACTTTTCAAAAATGGCTATTTCACTTTTTCTATAAATGGATTAAACTTGCATATAATGTTTGAACTCATAGAACAACACTTTGGCACAAAGGATTGGAATTAAATTTATGAGTGTTGGATGGTTTAGAGGCCTGTAATCAAGGAAAGCATGCTGAATTCAAAATGGCACAAATGTATGAACATGTAACTTGGCCAATTCAAAAGTGAGTTTTTCCCATATTGTCAAATTCGATTCTCTCTAACCATGAGGTTGTTTGATGAGTTCTTGGACATTTTGGAAATCTTGGAATGTGTACTACAATCCATCTTTGAAATGCAAATTGAAATTCCAAGTGGAAGTGTGTGAAAAATGGTCTTGAAGTTAGGTAAAAACCTTGCCTAAAATAGGTCAAATTTCTCTAAGTTAAGAATGGTTTGGCACCCTTGTTCCAAAAATTGTAACTTGAGCTACAAGATTCTTTTAGGAAAACTTTGTGAATCAAATTTGTAGATTATGCAATAGGCTACAACTTTCATGTTTTGACTTTTGCTTGAATCCAAATGAATCTTGGTGAGAAAGTGGGGCAAAGTTAGGAAAAAATTAGGGTTTTTCATAACTTAGAAAAATTCTAAGTTATGAAAAATCTTCATTTCAAACCCTAATTTGCATTTCTTGATTTCTTGATGAACAAGTTTGATGATTTGGCATGTTTTGATGAAAAATAAATCTTGACACTTGATTTTGACCAAAAAGTCAAAGTTTGACTTTTCAGTATACAGTCAAAATTGATCAATTGACTGGGAAATTCAATTGTCAATCTTGTGTATTTGGGATCTTTTGAACTTGTTGAGCATGTCAAGAAAATTCCATGGGGTCCTTGAGTCCATATGTGAGCTTGGTTTTCCATTGGCTAGGTCAAACAGTCAAAAATTGCCTTTGTGCAGTCAAAACCCTAAAAATGACCATTTTGCCCTTTTGATGATCTGATCAAATTTCTTGTGGAATTGTGATCCAAACTTGATCAAATGGTCCATGTGAGTTCACAATGTTGATGTGGGTCAATTTTCATGAGATTTGACTGTCAATTGGCCACAGTTGACTTTTTCCCCAATACAGTTGATTTCTAGGTCAACTGTCCAATTGACTGGGCAAAATTTGGAATCAAGACTTGAAACTTGGTATGGATAAACTTGGGAGTCCAACATGAAGCATGAAAGTCATCTTAGGCATTTTAGGTCAGAATATCTTTGTGAAAACACAAACCCTAATTTGGGTCAATAGTGCAAGGAGAAGTCTTGAGCAGAGGAAACCCTAATTGGATCTTGAGCTTCAAGGGTCTTGTGATGAGAAAATGTTGAGGAAATGGGAGGGCAAATTTTGGGGTACAACAGTTGCCCCTGTTCAATCTTCTTGAACCTGAAGAGTTAGATTGGTAAGTTTGCCTTTCGTGACTCGAGGGTAAAAGGAGATTGGACACTAGAGTGCCCGGAAATTTGCACTCGCATGTTGGAGTATCAGCAATGTGATGTCGGGAATGGGCTTATAGATGCCATTTGGAGAGATGGTGGATAGGGAGATGGACTTATAGATGCCATCTGGAGATGTGACAGAACCTTGTCGGGAATGGGCTTATAGATGCCATTTGGAAGTGTTGATCGCCTAAGAGATTCCTTAGCGAGAACTTGTATATTTGAGAAAGACAGATGTTTTCCTGGCTTGTTACAGGTGTTTGATCTTCAATCTCCTCATGCAGATATGCCCTGGCTAGATACAGGTGTCGAATCTACAATTGGTTGCTCACAGATGTGCCCTGGCTGGATACAGGAATCGGATCCGGGAATAGTCGTCAACAGATATGCCCTGGCTGGATACAGGAATCGAATATGGAAATCTTCAGACGTGCCCTGGCTAGATACAGGAATCGAGTCTGGAAATATGGTCAACAGATATGCCCTGGCTGGATACAGGAATCGAATCTGGAAATCTTCAGACGTGCCCTGGCTAGATACAGGAATCGAGTCTGGAAATGTGGTCAACAGATATGCCCTGGCTGGATACAGGAGTCGAATCTGGAATTGTGATAGTTGATAGATATGTCCTGGCTGGATACAGGAATTGAATCTTCGAACTCTTCAGACGTGCCCTGGCTAGATACAGGAATCGAGTCTGGAAACTGATCACTCACAGATGTGCCCTGGCTAGATACAGGTATCGAATATGTAATTGTGACAGTTGAAGGTAGTTGTCTTTGGGATTGTCTTTTTTCCCTGAAAAGGAAAAAACATCAGTTGTATGCAATGTCATGATGTATGAAATGCATGATGTTATGATGTTCAACATGAGATAGTGTTGTATGCACTTTATCATGTATGTAAGCAAGATGTATGAAATGTGAAATGTTTATGAATGTATTTTTGTCTAGGAAAATAAATCCTTGACGACCGGTCGGGAAGTTGAATCCTGGGCTGATATTGAAGAGTAGAGCTCTTCGCTTCTGCTGGGGAGGATGGTTGCAAGAATACACTGGTAGGAGAAGATGACTCCATTGAGGAATAAACTTGTTGGAGAGATCACTCTGCAGGGAATTGCTCTGTGGAAGAGATACTTTGATGAAGTTTGACGAGAGCTTCACTGAGGATTTCAATGATGGACTCCGTTGGGGATAATGATGATAAACTCCGCTGGGGATGGTGTTGATAAGCTATGTTGGGGAATTTTGATGAATTCCGCTGGGGGATAGGAAGAACTTTTCCGAGGGCGATCTTCCGTGGCAATTAGCTGAGGATAACCCAGTTATAAGCCCTTGTGAGGAATAACTTTGAATAAAGCTCGGGAGAGACGTCCGTACTCTGCAGGGGATAAGCTTCCAGAATCTACTGGGGATAAGCTTCAAGACCTGCTGGGGATAAGAATTCCCACTTCCTGGGGAAACTTTTGGAGTTGCACTGGGGTATTGATATTCCGCCGGGGAACAATCTTAGATCAAGACTGCCGAGGATGCTTGCTGACGAATGCCTATACTCTACTGGGGAATGTTGCTATCTTGTCTTATTCTGTGGGGAGCTGAGATAACTTGGTCACATCCTTCAGTTAGATCTACCTTGGTACCTTGGCGGACAAAGCAACCAGACTGCATTAGACAACTCTACATTGCCCCTGTTTCTGATGTCATCAGTAATTAGCCTTTTGTTTCATATGCAAGTATTTATGAATCAGCAATTTAATGTCAAGTGCATATATCAAAAATGAACATTGGACGTTCTTCGCAAGACAAAACAGAAAAAGGAAAAACAATTGGCAATTTGTATGGAAAAGTGAATTTGTATTGATTTTGAAATTTGCCCGTGAATAGGCATTTTTGTACAAGAGGCTGACATCCTAGTAAGAGAATGCCGCCGAATAACATAGAATTTACAATTTTGAAAAGGAAACAAAACAGCTATGTGCACAATATTCCCACTGGGTTCCAAATCTGCTATCGCCTTTATGTCTTCAAGCGTCTCATCACTTTGCTGCTTAGTTGAAGATGAAGCTGATTGGTCGATGCCGAAGTCTGAGCCAGATAGTTGATGCCGAATTCTGGATGCAAGATGATCCAATGAGACATAGTGTTACGCTTCATCCCTAACTTTTGCCTGGACCGTCCTTTCGGGTTTTCAGTCCACCGGGATACCCATTTTTGCCCAAACTGCCTTTTCAGGTTTTCGACTTGCCGGGTGTACAGATTTTTTTCATTTCATCCCTTATTTTTGCCCGAACCCTTTTGGTTCACCGGGAAGCCCTTATTTTTGCCTAGGTATGTCAACCTAGCGGGTCTTTTATTCATGCGTAGTATCTTTTTACTATGTCTTCATTGGCGGGGTAAGGAAGGTTGTCACCATCCATGGTGGTTAGGATCATGGCTCCTCCTGAGAACACATGTTTAACCACAAATGGCCCTTCGTACGTAGGGGTCCATTTGCCCCGGGGATCACTTTGAGGAAGGATGATGCGCTTGATCACCAGGTCCCCAACTTGATACTCTTGTGGTCTGACTTTCTTGTTAAATGCCCTGATCATCCGTTTTTGGTACGTCTGACCATGACAGATAGCGGTGAGTCTCTTTTCGTCAATCAGGTTTAGTTGATCAAGTTGAGTCTGGATCCAGTCATCTTCACTCAAATCTACATCCTTCATTATCCGGAGAGAGGGTATCTGGACTTCAATTGGCAAGACTGCCTCCATGCCATAGACCAAGGAGAAAGGAGTTGCCCCGGTTGACGTCCTTGCTGAGGTATGGTACCCATGAAGAGCAAACGGTAACATCTCGTGCCAATCTTTATAGGTCACTGTCATCTTTTGCACAATTTTCTTGATATTCTTATTAGCTGCTTCTACAACCCCATTCATCTTCGGCCGGTAAGGAGAAGAGTTGTGGTGCTGTATCTTGAATTGTTCGCAGAGCTCAGTGATCATTTTGTTATTGAGATTGGTACCATTGTCCGTAATGATTCTTTCCGGGACGCCGTACCGACAGATCAGGTTATGCCGGATGAAACGTGCCACGACGCTCTTGGTTACTGTGGCGTAGGAAGCTGCCTCAACCCACTTCGTGAAGTAATCGATTGCTACCAAGATGAAGCGATGCCCGTTGGATGCCGTCGGTCGGATCTCACCGATCATATCGATGCCCCACATTGCAAAAGGCCAAGGTGCCGTCAGGACGTTCAGAGGAACTGGAGGGATGTGCATCTTGTCAGCATAGATCTGGCATTTATGACAAGTTCGAGAATGTTGGTAACAATCGGCTTCCATTGTGGACCAGAAATATCCTGCCCGAAGGATTTTCTTCGCCATGGTGTGTCCACTGGAATGTGTTCCAAATGTACCTTCATGTAGTTCTATCATGATCCTCTCTGCTTCAGCCTTATCCACACAACGTAGTAGAGTTGAATCATGATTCCGTTTGTAGAGAATGTCGTTGCTGAGGAAGAATTTTGCCGCAAACCTTCTCATGAACTTCTTGTCATTGACAGATGCACCTTCAGGGTATTCCTGAGCTTCCAAGTACCTCTTCACCTCATGATACCAGGGTTTTTCAGTCACTTTTTCGGCCTCAAGATCGCAGCAGTATGCCGGTTCATCCAATTTCCAGATAATGATCTGGGGAGCCTCATTGTCCCATTTAACTTTGAACATTGAAGACATCGTAGCTAGTGTGTCCGCTAGCTGATTCTCCTCTCTTGGGAAGTGCTCAAAAGTTATCTCTTCAAAGTGGGGAAGCAAAGTCAACACATACTCCTTGTAAGGAATAAGATTTGGGTGTTTCGTATCCCACTCGCCTTTGATCTGATTGATCACTAGAGCGGAATCTCCGAAGACACTCAGAAACTTGATCCTTAAGTCGATTGCAGCTTGTAGACCCATGATACATGCCTCATATTCTGCCATATTGTTGGTGCAGTTGAAACACAATCGGGCAGTGAGTGGAGTATGAGTTCCTTTGGGAGATATGATTACAGCGCCGACGCCGTTACCCAAAGCATTGGAGGCTCCGTCAAAATGCATAGACCATCGGGATCCTTCCTCAGGTCCTTCATCCGGTCCAGGTACTTCACAGTCAGTTACCACCATGATATCTTCGTCCGGAAAATCAAAGTTCAATGATTGGTAATCATCCACAGGTTGGTGTGCCAAATGATCTGCCAGTACACTTCCTTTGATTGCTTTCTGAGTTGTATATTGGATATCATATTCTGTCAAGATCATTTGCCATCTCGCTATTCTTCCAGACAGAGCAGGCTTTTCGAATATGTACTTGATGGGATCCATCTTTGAAATCAACAAAGTGGCGTGAGTCAGCATATACTGTCTCAGCCGGCGAGCAGCCCATACCAGAGCGCAGCAAGTTTTCTCGAGCAGTGAGTAACGAGACTCACAGTCGGTAAACTTTTTGCTCAAGTAATAAATAGCGTGCTCTTTTCGGCCAGACTCGTCATGCTGCCCCAGCACACACCCCATTGAATTATCAAGCACTGTCAAGTATAGTATCAGAGGTCTTCCTTCCACTGGTGGCATAAGAATGGGTGGTTCTTGGAGATACTCTTTTATCTTTTCAAAAGCAGCCTGACATTCATCGTTCCAAAGTACTACTTGATCTTTCTTCAGTAATTTGAAGATTGGCTCACAAGTAGCAGTTAGATGTGAGATGAATCGGGCAATGTAATTCAGTCGTCCCAGAAAGCCTCTGACTTCTTTCTCTATCTTGGGAGTTGGCATCTCTTGTATGGCTTTTACCTTGGCAGGGTCCACCTGAATACCCTTATCGCTTACAATGAAACCTAGCAATTTTCCGGACCTCACCCCAAAGGTGCATTTGTTGGGATTCAACCTCAGCTTGTATAACTTCAATCGGTCAAACAGCTTCCGCAGATGGTCAAGGTGTTCTTCCTCAGTTTGAGACCTTGAAATCATGTCATCAATGTATACCTCAATCTCATGATGGATCATATCATGAAATAAAGCAACCATGGCACGTTGATAGGTTGCCCCAGCATTTTTCAACCCAAACGGCATGACCTTGTAGCAGAAGGTGCCCCACTGAGTCACGAAGGTGGTCTTTTCCATATCTTCCGGAGCCATCTTGATCTGATTGTACCCTGAAAAACCATCCATGAAGGAGAACAACTTGTGTTGAGCAGTATTGTCAACAAGAACGTCGATGTGAGGTAGAGGGAAATCATCTTTGGGACTGGCCCTGTTCAAATCCCTGTAGTCGACATACATTCTGACCTTACCGTCCTTCTTCGGCACTGGCACCACGTTGGCCACCCACTGAGGATAAGAAGTTACTGCTAGAAACCCGGCATCGAATTGCTTCATAACCTCAGCCTTGATCTTTTCGGACATCTCTGGACGCATACGGCGGACTTTTTGCTTTACCGGAGGGCAGTCTTCCTTGGTAGGCAGGTGATGAACTACAATGTCGGCATCCAAACCGGGCATGTCTTCATAGGACCAAGCAAAGATCTCCATGTAATCATGCAGCATCTGGATCAATCGTTGCTTCACGCAGAGCTCTAGATTGGCACCAATCTTGACCTCTTTTCTATCTGTCTCAGTACCCAGGTTAACTGTTTCCACCGGCTCTTCATGTGGTTGAATAGCCTTCTCTTCCTGGAGTAGCAGTATTGCGAGTTCTCCGGGCACTTCGCAATCATCTTCGCCTTCGTCTTCGACCAAGTTGATCGGATACTCGAAGTCATAACTGGTGGTAGCAGAGCTGTTACTAGTGAGATCCAGAGTGGATTGAAACCTGTATGAGTGAGTGTGTGTAAATATAGCTGTTTTGCAATATATAACACAGAAAGAAAAAGAGCACAAGATTTGAAATGCAACAAACGTCCAATGTTTTGATTGATGATATATGGAAATTTCATACAAAAAGCCCTCATAAATGGAGCTACGATGCCCCGGGTAGGACACCGAGCCAATAAAAGTTTCAACATATTGTTTGTTACAAATTGAAAATCAAAAGAGTTAATTACTGTGTGACAAAAGTGATAGGTGTAAAATCCTTTGCCGTCCAGTTGCTTGGTCCGTTGCTGGTGGTTGGATAGATCCAACTGTCAAACTCTGCTTCCTCTACGTCCTCCTCGATAGCATTCACCCTTGGGTTGGAGATAAACACCGGAGCCTTTCTGATCTTTTCCTTGCGCACAGCCCTCTGAGCCTCTGCAGTAAAGCCCAGCCCAAACTTGTCATTCTTTTGAGTGAAGTCAGGAAGCTGACCCCAGTTTGCACATTTGCCTTTCTCGATTACAGCCCGGGCATCCTTCAAGGACGCCATCTTCAACGGAAAGTCTTCTTCAACCACTGTTTCAGCCGATGCCAACGTTGGAGGAACCTCCTCAAAATGCTGAAAGGGGGTTTCAATAAACTCCCCATCCATCTCGATATACCGGAATGAATTCAAGTGACTAACCATGTATTCCTCCTCACCCTGCACAGTAACAATCTTCCCTTTGACAGGGTATTTGAGCTTTTGGTGTAGAGTGGATGTTACTACCCCAGCCTTGTGAATCCAGGGTCGACCCAACAAGCAAGAGTAAGATCGACGAATATCCATTACATAGAATGTTGAGTCGAAGAATTGGGAACCCACACGAATAGGAATGTCTACCTCTCCATGCACCATCCTCTTAGAACCGTCGAAGGCTCTAACAATGATGTTACTAGGTTTCAATTTCAGGCCATCACAATCCAAGCGATCCAATGCCTTCTTGGGCAAAACATTCAGGGAAGAACCGGTGTCCACCAACACGTGTACGAGAGTAGTGCCCCTGCACTCTATAGAGACGTGTAGGGCATCATTATGATTTTTCCCTTTGGCGGTAAGGTCAGCATCTGAGAACCCCAAACCATTGTCAGCTGTCAAATTAGCCACACAGTCAGTGAATTGATTTGTAGAGGTCTCTTGCGGCACATGGGCCATTTTCAGAAATGAAATCAGGGCTTTTGCATGGGCCTCTGAGCATAGCAGCAATGATAGCATAGAGATTTTGGAGGGGGTATGCCCCAACTGTTCAACAACATTGAAGTCACTCTTTTTAATGATTTTAAGGATTTCCTCCATTTCTTGTTGGGAGGCTTCAACAGCAGTCTTTTTTGGTGCCTCCGTCCTGGCAGGAAAATCGGCAGCAACTTCTTTGCCCCGAGCATCAGAGGACTCGGCGGTAGTAGTAGACACAGGAACTTAATTTGGATCATGCACACTTGCGGGTGTGATGATGAGAGGTTTTCGGATAACTGGTGGCGCAATGTCAGGCGAGAAGAGCCTGCCACTGCGAGTAATCTTGGCGGGACCAGTAATGTTACTGATACTGGTACCAGTGTTGAACTCCTGCTTCACTCCAAGCACATACACGTCGGCCCCATAATGCCATGGGACAACTTTATCAGACTCATAGGGTAGAGGCCCCGGGACAGTAATGGTAATGGGTGCAACAGACATAATTTGGACTGGCTTCCTCGGGGGAGCTTTGGTAGGATTGTAAATTGTGACAACAGATATTTCTTCGACGGAGACAAACGGAACAGCAGTTTTCTTGAACAGAATTTCTTTGCTATCCATCAGGCTTTGGATGCCTGATTTCAGCAGCGGACAACCGGTAGGGATAACAGCACACAGGAGGCAACCCTCGCTACAACCCGGAAATAAACCGGCTAGTAGTAAGTTCCTCTTAACAGTCAAAAGAGGGGTAGCAACATCATTCACCGAAACAGCATACAAATCTTCCTCGATGGCATTTACTCTATGCTGGGGCATAGGAGCAGTTACAACATTTGGCCTCTCAGGCGCCTCAAACTGAATTTCCTTCGCATCGATAAGGTCTTGCACCTTATTTCTCAAGGCCCAGCAATCATCAGTAGTGTGCTCGGGGCTATCAGAATGATAAGCACAACGGGCGTTTGGGTTATACTTAGGAGACGCAGTATTCACGACCTTAGGAGCCTCTTTGATGGTCACCAAGTTGGTTGATAACAGTTGTGGTAAGATTTGTGACAAGGTCATACTCAGCCGAGTATACTACCTCTTGGGCCTTTCACCTCTTTGTTGATTGTACTGTTGAGGAGCAGCAACAGGTTTTGAAATGACCAAGGCATTGACGGCTTGGCGACTTTCTGGCTTGACTTGTCTTCTAGGACCATAGACGGCACTTGCTTCTTTCTTGAAAGGCCTCTTCTCAGTACTTGTGGAGGCAGCTTTTTGTATCTTTCCTGACCTGATGCCAGCTTCTATCCTTTCTCCCGTCAGAATCAAATCCGTAAACCCAGCGGAGGAGTTACCAACCAAATGATTGAAAAATGGGCCAGACAAGGTCCCTAGAAACATATCAACCAGCTCACGATCAGTCAAAGGAGGTTGCACCCTGCCAGCCAAATCTCTCCATTTTTATGCATAGTCTTTGAACCCTTCGCCCGTTCCTAGAGACATACCCTGAAGTTGGGTACGCGTAGGAGCGAGATCAGAATTGTATTGATATTGTCTGTAGAATGCGGTTGCCAAATCTTCCCAGTGTCGGATACTAGTTCCATCTAGTTGGTAGAACCATTCAAGCTGTGACCCCGAAAGGCTATCTTGGAAGAAGTGGATCCAAAGATTTTTATCTGCCGTGTAAGGTTGGATCTTCCTTACGTACGACCTTAGATGCAGCTTTGGACAGGAGGCCCCGTCATATTTGGCAAAGGCAGACGCCTTAAACTTGTGTGGGATTACTACCCCAGAGGATAAGCCCAAATCTCCGAAGTCCAGCCCCGGCACATTCTGAATCTCCATGGCACTCAAGCGGTCTTCTAATTGCTTGTATCTGTCAGCAGCGGGTGGGTATTGTTCGTCATTGTAGTCCGTCTCGTTGTCAGAGACTCCAGGACTAGGAGCTCCTCCCCCTTGGGGACTGTCTTTCTCAGCAGAAGAAGTAGTTGGATCAGCCTCATTATGGAGTGTGTTCCCAAACCTGCGTCCGGTGTTGAATAACACAGTCCTCTTTTTCTTCTTCTTCTTCAGGAGTAAAGTCTTCAACTCTTGCTGACCTTGGGCCAGGCTCAGGACCATTTCTTGAAACTGGGCACTTTGGGCCTGAAGGGCCTTGATTGCTTGCTCACTGGATGAGTCTGGATTCATGATGACTGTTCAAAATAAACAGCTAAGGAGATTAAGCAACCTGTGAAAAAGGGTACCTGTTATGCATATGGTGCAATGAGATGCGTATGTTTTATGTTTTCAAAGACAAACAAGATTCAACTTTGTAGACAAAAGGGAAACACACTTCATTAGATTCAAATTTTAAATTGTTCAACAACTTGCCCTTAGGCATTACAGGAATGAAAAAAAACTGAAAAGGAAATAAAAAAAAACTATAAAAGGAAATATCCAAAGCCCATCAGTGCTCCCATGGCCTCCTCTTCTCAGTGTGGATGTAGTCATTCAGGACCCGCTCTTCCTCCAATTGCTTAGTCAGCCTCTGGATCTTCCGTTCCTATTCGTTGAACTTTTCCCGATAAAAATCCCGTTCTTCTTTTAGCTGCGCCCAAGATCTTTTCATTGTGTCAAAATCAGTGGGTATTTGAGGAGGGAGGACAGTTGGAGGAACCCCATCTTCATCAGGAGATTCAAGAATGATAGGTCTGACAGCTTCGTATGGCATACCTAACTTCTGAGCACGGATGCGGACCCATCTGCAATAGGGTTCCATTGGTAGAGAAGTCTTTGGTCCCAACTCATGTGGGTCAGCTTTGTGAATTCTGTCCCAAGCTTTAATGAATCCATGGCGTAGTTTGTCACTGTCTACCTGAAATTCAAAATGGAAGTGAGGAACCAACATTTCATGAGGCCCTACTCTTCTGGCTCTTCCAAACTGGCGGAGAGCTAAACATGGATTATAAGAGATTCCTCCTTGGATACCAATCAACGGAACATTGGGGTATTCTCCGCAACGATCAATAACAGCTACCTCATCCAAACCTCTGAGAGTCCAAGTGATGTCATTATCAGTGAGAGCCATTAACCTATGAGCCCAACCCTTTCCTTCTTCATTCTTCAGCACGAACTTAGGAATGTGCGAAATAAACCACCTCACTAGCAAAGGAGCACAACACCACGGAGTTCCCCGTTTTCGAGCAGTACGAGCATAGAGTTGTTGCAGGATATCACCCAAAAGAGTGGGTACAGGATTCCGAGACATGAAGATCCTTATGGCATGGATACTGATAAAGGTGTCAGGATTGGGAAACAAAATCAGACCATAGATTAAAAGAGCCAGAATGTCTTCGTACGCCTTAAAGTCCAAGTCATTCCAGAAATCATTAGCCTTGCCAACCAGAAATTTGACCAAAAAGCCCTTAACTCCACTTCTAGTTTCCCAGTTAGCCAATACCTCTTCTTTGGTCAAGGGGAGAACTGTAGCAACCTCTTCAGGCCTAGGAGTCTTTTCCAAACCAGTGAATGGAGTTTTCTCCAAGACAGGGATCCCAAGCAAGTAAGAGAATTCTTCCAGGGTAGGAACCAGCTGGAAGTCTTGAAAGGTGAAACAATGATACAGGGGGTCATAAAACTGGGTCAAAACACTTATCAGTTGTTGGTCCCATTTTGCAGTGATCAAGCCAAGGAGAGAACCATGCCTGTTGATGAAGGAAGTAGTGTTTGGAATCCTACCAACCAAATCCTTGAGCAAAGTTGGTGGTTGAACAAAGTTGAGCCGGATAGTATTCCTACGCACGGGCATCATGATGTCCTACAAAACAAGGCAAAGATGAAACTTTTTGTCTTTGAAATGGGTTAGTCTTTATACAGGATGCATGCAATGGTATGATGGCATGATGCTATGATGAAGCACACCACAAGTGTTCACATAGGCAAGCATGATAAGGCACACAAGTCACATAAGACAACCCTTAGGTTTCAGGCCAGCATGAAGTTTAGGTATTACCCTCTTTTAGTTTCGTTGGTTAGAACCTGTCCTATCAAAGGTAATCGGGTTCTAGAGGATCTCAAATCATTAACTACCCTCAATCGGTCATAACTCCAGCATCGCAATCTTTTCTTGCGGCCAGAACCATCGCGAGAGTTTAGCCTCAATGAGTGTAGCATACTGCTACTGTTCTATGGCCAAGTTTGGTCAATTTAGGGTTCTTAGGTTGGTTGGTGTTTAATGACTCCTTAGAAGACCCATATTCTCCTCGTTGCAACACAAGGGATATAGGTACATACCAAGGTGCCACACCAACGTAGCCACTGCTTCACCCATGTCGGTCTACGCCGGACAGGTCCCTCACAGATTATGCTACCTAAAAAAAGGTATTCCCCAGATCCGGGTTAGGACCAAAGACTTCTCTGCCAATGGAGCCATATCTCAGATGGGTCCGCATCCGTGCCCAGAAGTTAGGATGCCATATGAAGCTGTCAGACCTGTTACTCTGGAAGTTGCTAATGAGAAGGGGGTTCCTCCAACCATTCTCCACCCTTATATGCCCACTGATATTGGAACACTGAAGAGGTCTTGGATGCAACTGCGGGAAGAACGGGATTCTTATCGGGAGAGGTTCAATGAACAGGAGCAGAAGATCCAGAAGCTGGCCAGACAACTGGAGAACGAGCGGATTCTGAATGATTATGTCTGCACTGAGAAGAAGAGACCATGGGAGCATTGATGGACCTTTGAGGATTTCTTTTACAGTTTTCATTTACTTTTCAGTGTTTCCATTTCTTGTAATGCCTAAGGGCAGTTTGTTGAACAATTTAAATGTTGAAGTTTAAATCTAATAAAGTGTGTTTCCTTTCTTGTTTACAAATTTGAATCTCGATTGTCTTTGAAATCATAAATCATACGCATTTCATCCCATGCACTTCATAAACAGGTACCCTATTACAGGTCTCTTATCTTCTTCGCTCTTTATTTCAGCGCTCATCATGTCTACTGAACCTTCCACTGAGCAAGCTATCAAGGCCCTCCAGGCCCAGAATGCCCAGTTTCAAGAGTTGTTCATGAATCTAGCTAAGGGTCAGCAGGACCTGAAGACCTTGATTCTGAAGGAGAAAAAGAAGAAGAAGAAGAAGAGGACCATCCTGTTCAATACTGGACGTAGGTTTGGAAACGGGCTGCAGAATGAAGTTGATCTGACAACCTCATCTGGGGGGAAAGATAGTCCACAAGAAAGGAGGGCTCCTAGCCCTATGGTATCCGACAACGAGACGGACTATGATGAAGAACAATATCCTCCTGCTGAGGATAAGTACAAACAGCTGGAAGATCGTTTAAGCGCTATGGAAATTCAGAAGGTGCCCGGACTGGACTTCGGAGATCTGGGTCTATCCTCTGGGGTGGTGATTCCCCATAAATTCAAGGCACCTGCCTTTGCCAAGTATGACGGAGTCTCCTGTCCGAAGTTGCACCTCCGATCATATGTGAGGAAGATCCAGCCTTACACTGCTGATAAGAACTTGTGGATCCATTTCTTTCAAGACAATCTCTCAGGGACTCAGCTTGAGTGGTTCTATCAGTTGGATGGAGCCAATATCCGCAGCTAGGAAGATTTGGCTACTACATTCTACACGCAGTATCAGTACAACTCCGACCTCGCTCCTACGCGTACCCAACTCCAGGGTATGTCAATAGGAACGGGTGAAGGATTTAAAGAGTATGCTCAAAAGTGGAGAGACCTTGCCGGAAGGGTGCAACCACCGTTGGCTGATCCTGAGCTTGTTGACATGTTTTTGGGGACCCTGTCTGGTCCATTCTTTAACCATCTAATTGGAATCTCTTCAGCTGGGTTAACAGATCTTATTTTGACTGGTGAGAGGATTGAAGCTGGTATTAAGGTTGGGAAGATACAGAAGGGTGCCTCTTCGAGCACCGAGAAGAAACTGTTTAAGAAAGAGTCCAGTGATGTCCACAGTTTGAAAAGACAGAATAGACCTGAACACCGCCAAGCTGTCAATGCGGTTGTTATTTCAAAACCTGTTGGTGCCCCTCAGCATCATAATCAACAAAAGGACGAGAGACCTCGAAGGCAATTCACTCGTCTCAGCATGACTTTGTCTCAGATTCTGCCACAGTTGCTGAAGACCAATCTGGCAACTCTAAAAGAAGCTCCGAAGAATCCAAGTACCACATCACCAAAGTACAACCCTAATGCCCGCTGCGCTTTTCACTCTGATAGCCCGGGGCATAATACAGATGATTGTTAGGTTTTGAGGAACAGGGTGCAAGACCTAATTGATGCAAAGGAGATTGAGTTTGAGGTTCCCGAAAGGCCCAATGTTGTAACTGCTCCCTGCCCAAGCATGGAGTGAATGCTGTAGAGGAAGACTTGTTTGTAGTTTCCTTGGATGATATTGTTACCCCTCTGATGACTGTCAAGAAGAACCTGTTGCTAGCCGGTTTATTTCCGGGCTGTGGCGAAGGTTTCCATACGTGTTCTATTTCACCTACTAGTTACCCATTTCTGAAGTCAGGTATCCAAAACCTGATGGATAATAAGGAGATCCTATTTGAGAAGATTGTTGTTCCTCCCATTCCTACTGAAGAAGTTGTCATCATTACCATTTTCGACAATTCTTCCAAGGCTCCCTCGAGGAAGCCTATTAAAATTACATCTGTTTCGAAGATCGCACCTGTAATCATCACTGTTTCGGGGCCCATCCCCTACACCTCTGACAAAGCTGTCCCTTGGCACTATGGGGCAGATGTTTATGTTCTGGGAGTTAAGAAAGAGTTGGATGCTGATACCGGTGTCAGCAACATTATTGGGCCTGCTAAAGTCACCCGCAACGGTAGACTTTTCTCACCTGATATTGCTCCACCAACTGTACAAAGACCTGTTGTCATTACACCTGCAAGTGTGCCTAATGCCATTCCTGATCAAGTTCTTAGTCCTACCCTTGTCTCTGAGTCATCTAATGCTCGGGGCAAAGGGATCACCACTGATGTGCCTGCCCAGACGGAGGCACCGAAGACTGTTACTGTTGATGCTTCCAAATAGGAGATGGAAGAGATTTTGAAGATTATTAAGAAGAGTGATTATAACGTAGTTGAGCAGCTGGGGCAAACCCCATCCGAGATTTCTATGTTGTCACTGTTGTTGTGTTTAGAGGCCTACGCCAAGGCTCTGATTACCTTCCTGAAAACTGCCCACGTGCCACAAGAGACATCAGCTGATCAGTTTATCGATTGTGTGGCCAATTTAACTGCTGATAATGGTTTGGGTTTCTCCGACGCCGATTTGACTGTTAAAGGGGAAAATCATAACGATGCCCTGCATGTCTCCATTGAATGCAGGGGCACTACTCTTGCACATGTATTGGTTGACACTGGTTCCTCATTGAATGTCTTACCCAAGAAAGCTTTAGACCGGTTGGATTGCGAAGGGTTAGAGCTAAAGCCAAATAACATCATTGTCAGGGCCTTTGACGGGTCTAAAAGGATGGTGCATGGTGAGGTTGATATTCCAATTAAATTTGGTTCTCAGGTCTTTAACTCTACATTCTACGTGATGGACATTCGGCCATCCTATTCTTGTTTGCTGGGTCGTCCATGGATCCATAAAGTTGGGGCCGTAACCTCAACGCTCCACCAAAAGCTGAAGTACCCAGTCAGAGGGAAGATTGTGACAGTACAAGGGGAGGAAGAGTATATGGTCAGTGTGATACGGTGGGAGAACTGACTATGGTTTTGCGTTTGTTTTCGCAAATGTTTCGGTTGAGCAAGAGTCGCCACCGACTTTTTATTTTATCCTAAGGAAAGGTTTAAAAAGCACAGCAAAAACCTTTGAGATGTTTTCTTGGGTTCGGGGAGTATATTATAGAAAGGGAAGGTATTAGCACCCTTTCTATCCATGGTTATCCATGGGCTCTTAGTTACTTGCTTAGATCAACTTGCCTTTTGTTTTCAATTTGTTTGAAATGGTGCTTTGTATGTGTGGGTTTGAAAATGTTTTGAAAAGAGGCCAATGTGGTGGCATCCTTTGTAATGATCCATGTTGGGATGTATACAAAGGTGTATGTCTTTTGAAAAGGTTTTCATTTGCTTTTTGAAAGTTTGTTTTGAAAGTGTTGTGAGATGTGGTTTTAGAAAATAGGCAAGTGTTTTGTTTTTGCAAGTTTGATTCAAGTAACTAAGAGGTTATCTACTCCTAAATTTCTCAAAGATTATTGTTATGTTTTAACCCTTTTGACAAGTTTGTTCCACCATTGTATTTGGTGGACAATCTTATGTTAGGATGTGAAAGGGACGGGCGCGGGTCATCGTTTAGACCATAATTGCAAATGGTGCCAAGTATCTTTGGGCAATTTTTCTTTAAGGGACTTGATCATTTTTAGGCATCTTTCGAAAGCGTCATCGAGGGACTATGATCATTTGAATTGTGTTTGTTTTTGCCCAAAGAGACCTAACATGCAATATGGCCCATTTATTGAAGGCAACAAGTGGAATACCCTAGGGATGCAAGTGTGATTTGTGTTGTCCATTTTCATGCTTGTTTATCTTGAAATTAGGTCAAACTATTTTGTTGTTTTTGATTCGCATATAAACCCTAATTCTAACATGGTATAATTAGAAAGCAATAAAATGCGAAAAATAAATTTACTAAGCTATTACAACACAATATATGGGAAGGGGGGTACAAATGTTCAAATGGGGATTTTTGACAAGGAATTTAAACCTAAACTATTACATCAATTTGGAATTATTTACAAGATATTTAATTGCACAAATTAAACAAAACAAGAATAAATATGCAAGATGCAAAAAATGTTGTGTATGAAAAAAAAGTATTTTTGTATGCCAAATAAACAAAATAAAAAGGATTATTTTTGGAGTTTTTTATGTTTAGGGTAAAACCCTAATTTTATTAAGTAAAAGGTATTAATTATTAATATGTACAATATTTATTTATTATATATAAAAAAATAAAATAAAATGAAGTATATTTGTCAAAAAGGTATTTTTTTATATTAAATATTAATAAAAATAAAAGTGTGTATATTTTGTATTTTATTCTAAATATATTAATATGTATATAAATATTTGTATTATTTACTAAATATATATATTATATATAAAATAATAATATTTAATATTTATAAAAAAAAAGTATCTTTTACATAAAATATTTTCAGAAGATAAAATGAAATAAAAAATGGAAAAATAAAATGTTTTTGCATATTTTTTAGTATTTTAAGTAAAAGTATATCTATTTATTTATTTATGTACAAATACTTATCTAAACAAATAAATGCCTAATAAATTCAAAAATGGTTCAAAAAATTATTTTTATATTTTTTATATCATGAGGAAAAATAAATAAGTCAGAATAAAAAAGAAAAAGTCAAAAAATCATTAAAATAAGCAAAATGGGCCTATGGGGTGTGAAAGTAATAACATGGTGTAAAAAGAAAAGTCAAACAGGCCCAGCCCACGTGGAGCTTCTTCAACCTCCAGCATCTCTGTTTGAACAAAAACACGCGCCTCTTTTCTTCCATTGCAAGGTCCTGATTCTTTGAGTTTTAGCAAAAACTTACAACACCAAAAATGTTAAGCATCCTCTCACGAGTTCACACATATAAAGAACATGTTTTAACTCTCAGAAATGAGAGAGAATTTCTTCTCCCCCAATTCTTAACCTAATTTTTGTTCCAAGTTCAGACATCAAATTCTCTAATCATACATAATATAAATGAAATGTAATCATATGGGCATGTTCAGGGCTATGAATGTGACATGTTTTCTTCACAAACCTAAAGCTAACAATGCCTGGATAGAGAGATTCGTGTTCATGAACTTACCTGTTCAGTTGAAGTTGTATCTGGTGATTGAGGTGTCTTCAATGCAAGGTGATGATTGGTACAGCTTCCTTGATGTCCAGGGATGCTATTCCAAGCTTTACTTTGTCTTGAAACCTTTTGAATCGTGCTATAGAACTTCAACTGCAAAACAAGAAAATGAAAATGGTGATGTTGCCTGGGAGTGTTACAGGTCGTGTTTGAGGTTTTGATTAGCTTCAAGGGATGTTAGGGAATGTGTTTGATGTGTTTTTAGCAAGAAAGCATGGTAGGTTTGAGCTATGGAACCCAAACTGCAGGGATGCCCTATTTTGAGCAGTTTGAAGGTGATTCTGGGAATGAGAGTGTTTGGGACTTGGTTTGCTCGTGTTCTAGCTCAGAATGAATGTCTTGAATGTGTTTGATCACTTTTTCTAAGCCTTGGTTAACTGATGTGAGAGTTGGTTTATGTTATGCAATGTTTCTTACACTTTAAGCAAGCAATGGCCACTTGGTGTTTCTAGCCTGTACAGGCCCCCATACTATGCTGCTAACCTTCCCCTTGATCAGTGTGATTAACTCATCAACTTGTGCCAAAGAGATTTCCTTTGTACCTTCTTGATTTACCAATTGACATAAAGTGCAACTTTTCAAAAATGGCTATTTCACTTTTTCTATAAATGGATTAAACTTGCATATAATGTTTGAACTCATAGAACAACACTTTGGCACAAAGGATTGGCATTAAATTTATGAGTGTTGGATGGTTTAGAGGCCTGTAATCAAGGAAAGCATGCTGAATTCAAAATGGCACAAATGTATGAACATGTAACTTGGCCAATTCAAAAGTGAGTTTTTCCCATATTGTCAAATTCGATTCTCTCTAACCATGAGGTTGTTTGATGAGTTCTTGGACATTTTGGAAAGCTTGGAATGTGTAATACAATCCATCTTTGAAATGCAAATTGAAATTCCAAGTGGAAGTGTGTGAAAAATGGTCTTGAAGTTAGGTAAAAACCTTGCCTAAAATAGGTCAAATTTCTCTAAGTTAAGAATGGTTTGGCACCCTTGTTCCAAAAATTGTAACTTGAGCTACAAGCTTCTTTTGGGAAAACTTTGTGAATCAAAGTTGTAGATTATGCAATAGGATACAACTTTCATGTTTTGACTTTTTCTTGAATCCAAATGAATCTTGGTGAAAAAGTGGGGCAAAGTTAGGAAAAAATTAGGGTTTTTCATAACTTAGAAAAATTCTAAGTTATGAAAAATCTTCATTTCAAACCCTAATTTGCATTTCTTGATTTCTTGATGAACAAGTTTCATGATTTGGCATCTTTTGATGAAAAATAAATCTTGACACTTGATTTTGACCAAAAAGTCAAAGTTTGACTTTTCAGTATACAGTCAAAATTGATCAATTGACTGGGAAATTCAACTGTTAATCTTGTGTATTTGGGATCTTTTGAACTTGTTGAGCATGTCAAGACAATTCCATGGGGTCCTTGAGTCCATATGTGAGCTTGGTTTGCCATTGGCTAGGTCAAACAGTCAAAAATTGCCTTTGTGCAGTCAAAACCCTAAAAATGACCATTTTGCCCTTTTGATGATCTGATCAAATTTCTTGTGGAATTGTGATCCAAACTTGATCAAATGGTCCATGTGAGTTCACAATGTTGATGTGGGTCAATTTTCATGAGATTTGACTATCAATTGGCCACAGTTGACTTTTTCCCCAATACAGTTGATTTCTAGGTCAACTGTCCAATTGACTGGGCAAAATTTAGAATCAAGACTTGAAACTTGGTATGGATAAACTTGGGAGTCCAACATGAAGCATGAAAGTCATCTTAGGCATTTTAGGTCAGAATATCTTTGTGCAAACACAAACCCTAATTTGGGTCAACAGTGCAAGGAGAAGTCTTGAGCAGAGGAAACCCTAATTGGATCTTGAGCTTCAAGGGTCTTGTGATGAGAAAATGTTGAGGAAATGGGAGGGCAAATTTTGGGGTACAACAGTCAGCCACCTCAACTCGTTCCGATACATAGAGATGGATGGGGATTTCATTGAAACCCCATTTCAGCACTTTAAGGAGGTTCCTCAGACACTGGCATCAACTGAGACTGTGGTTGAAGATTCTCCTATGAAGATGGCTTCCTTAAAGGATGCTCGGGCTGTTATTGAGAAGGGTGAGTGTGCAAATTGGGGCCAACTTCCTGATTTCACTCAGAAGACTAACAAGTTTGGTTTGGGTTTCACTGCAGAAGCTCAAAGGGTTGTTCGAAGTACAAGGATTGGAAGACCTCCCGTGTTCATCAGCAACTCGGGAGTGAATGCCATTGAGGATGATGTGGAAGAGTCTGAATTCGATAGCTGGATCTATCCTACGACCAACGGTGGACCAAGCAACTGGACAGCAAAGGACTTCATCCCTATTACTTTTTTTACCCAGTAATGAACTCTTTGTTTTGAATTTGTAACAAACAATGTTTTGAAACTTTATGGCCCGTTATCTTACCCGGGGCACCGTGGCTTCATTTGTGAGGGCTTTTGTGTGCCATTTTCATATATCATTAATAAAAACATTAGACGTCTTTTGCATTTCAAATTTTGCGCTCCTTGTTTTTCTTTATTATATGTTGCAAAACAGCTATTTTACACACACTCACATATACAGGTCTCAATCCACTCTGGATATCATTGGTAACGACTTTGCTACTGCCAGTTATGACTTCGAAAATACGATCAACTTAGTCGAGGACGAAGGTGAAGATGATTGCGAAGTGCCGGGTGAACTTGTAAGACTGCTACTCCAAGAAGAGAGGGTCATTCAGCCACATGAAGAGCCGGTGGAAACGGTGAACCTGGGTACTGAAACAGACAAGAAGGAAGTCAAGATCGGTGCAAATCTGGAGCTTAGTGTGAAGCAGCGGTTGATTCAGATGCTACATGACTATGTTGAAATCTTTGCCTGGTCTTACGAGGATATGCCTGGGTTGGATACTGACATTGTGGTTCATCGCCTGCCTACCAAGGAAGACTGCCCTCCGGTAAAACAGAAGGTCCGCCGTATGCGCCCAGAGATGTCTGAGAAAATCAAGGCTGAAGTTATGAAACAGTTTGACGCCGGTTTCCTAGCAGTGACTTCTTACCCTCAGTGGGTCGCCAATGTGGTTCCTGTGCCGAAGAAGGATGGTAAGGTTCGAACGTGTGTTGACTACAGGGATTTGAACAGGGCAAGCCCTAAGGATGACTTCCCTCTACCTCACATCGACGTTCTGGTTGACAATACCGCTCAGCACAAGGTATTTTCCTTTATGGATGGTTTCTCCGGGTATAATCAAATTAAGATGGCTCCTGAAGACATGGAGAAGACAACCTTTATTACTCAGTGGGGTACCTTTTGCTACAAGGTCATGCCTTTTGGACTGAAGAACGTCGGGGCAACGTATCATCGTGCCATGGTTGCTTTGTTTCATGACATGATCCATCATGAAATTGAAGTATACGTCGACGATACGATTGCAAGGTCCCAGACAGAGGAAGAACACCTTGACCATCTCCAGAAGCTGTTTGACAGGTTGAAGTTGTACAAGATGAGATTGAACCCAAACAAGTGCACCTTCGGGGTGAGGTCTGGTAAACTACTAGGTTTCGTTGTAAGCGACAAAGGTATTCAAGTGGAACCGGCAAAGGTGAAAGCCATATAAGGGATGCCAGCTCCCAAGACAGAGAAGGAGGTCAGAGGCTTTCTAGGACGACTGAACTACATTGCCCGGTTCATCTCTCACCTAACTGCTACTTGTGAGCCAATCTTCAAGTTACTGAAGAAAGATCAGGTAGTACGTTGGAATGATGAATGTCAGGCCGCTTTTGAAAGAATCAAAGAGTATCTCCAGGAGCCACCTATTCTGATGCCACCAGTTGAAGGGAGACCTCTGAGCTTATACTTGACAGTACTTGACAACTCAATGGGGTGTGTGCTGGGGCAGCATGACGAGTCTGGCCGAAAAGAGCATGCTATTTATTACCTTAGCAAAAAGTTTACTGACTGTGAGACCCGATACTCACTGCTTGAGAAAACTTGTTGCGCTTTGGCATGGGCTGCTCGCCGGCTAAGACAGTATATGCTGACTCACACTACTCTATTGATTTCAAGATGGATCCAATCAAGTATATCTTCGAAAAGCCTGCCTTGTCCGGAAGAATAGCAAGATGGCAGATGATCTTGACTGAGTAATACATCCAGTACACAACTCAAAAAGCAATCAAGGGAAGTGTATTGGAAGACCATTTGGCACATCAGGCAGTGGATGATTACCAGTCTATGAACTTTGAATTCCCGGACGAGAATATCATGTTGATAACTGATTGTGAGACACCTGGACCGGATGAAGGACCTGAGGAAGGATCCTGATGGTCTATGTACTTTGATGGAGCTTCGAACGCTTTGGGTAATGGCATTGGCGCTGTGATCATATCTCCTAAAGGCTCTCATACTCCATTTACCGCCCGACTATGTTTCAACTGCACCAACAACATGGCGGAGTATGAAGCATGCATCATGGGTCTTCGAGCTGCAATTGACCTAAGGATTAAGTTTCTAAGTGTCTTAGGAGATTCCACTCTCGTGATCAGTCAGATCAAAGGCGAGTGGGATACGAAACACCCAAATCTTATTCCTTACAAGGAGTGTGTGTTGACGTTGCTTCCCCATTTCGAGGAGATAACCTTTGAGCACTTTCCTAGAGAGGAGAATCAGTTGGCGGACGCGCTAGCTACGATGTCTTCTATGTTCAAAGTCAAATGGGACAACGAGGCTCCCTGGATCATTATTGAAAAATTGGACGAACCTGCACATTGTTATGATCTTGAGACTGAAGAGGTAATAGAAAAGCCCTGGTATCATGAGGTGAAGAGGTACCTTGAAGCTCAAGAATACCCCGAGGGTGCATCTGTTAATGATAAGAAGTTTCTGAGGAGGTTTGCAGCCAAGTTCTTCATCAGCAATGGCATTCTCTACAAACGTAACCATGATTCGACCTTACTGTGTTGTGTGGATAAGGTTGAAGCAGAAAGAATCATGACAGAGCTGCATGAAGGTACTTTCGGAACTCATTCCAGTGGACATACCATGGCAAAGAAAATCCTTCGGGCATGATAAGGTGCACATACCTCTAGTTCCTCTGAACGTCTTGACAGCACCTTGGCCTTTTGCAATGTGGGGCATTAATATGATTGGCGAGATCAGACCTACGGAATCCAACGGGCATCGTTTCATCCTGGTAGTGATTGATTACTTTATGAAGTGGGTTGAAGCAGCTTCCTTTGCTACGGTAACCAAGAACGTCGTGGTACGGTTCATTCGGCATAACCTGATCTATCGATACAGTGTACCAGAGAGGATCATTACGGACAACGGTACCAATCTTAACAACAAGATGATCACTGAGCTCTGCGAGCAATTCAAGATACAACATCACAACTCTTCTCCCTACCGGCCGAAGATGAATGGGGCTGTCGAAGCGGCAAATAAGAACATTAAGAAGATTGTGCAGAATATGACAGTGACATACAAAGACTGGCATGAGATGTTACCATTTGCTCTTCATGGGTACCGTACCTCAGCACGGACGTCAACAAGGGCAACACCTTATTCCTTGGTTTACGGCATGGAGGCAGTCTTGCCGATTGAAGTTCAGATACCCTCTCTTTGGATCATGAAGGATGCAGGTTTGAGCGAAGATGACTGGATTCAAACCCGACTTGATCAATAGAATCTAATTGACGAAAAGAGACTCACTGCTGTTTGTCATGGTCAGACGTACCAAAAACGAATGATCAAGGCATTTAACAAGAAAGTCAGACGACAAGAGTATCAAGTTGGGGACTTGGTAATCAAGCGCATTATCTTACCTCAAGGTGGTCCCAGGGGCAAATGGACCCCTACTTACGAAGGGCCATTTGTGGTTAAGAACATTTTCTCAGGAGGAGCTATGATTCTAACCACCATGGATGGTGACGACCTTCCTCACCCCGTCAATGCAGACATAGTGAAAAGATATTACGCATAATCAAAGACCTGCTAGGTTGACTGGCCTAGGCAAAAATAAGGGCTTCCCGGCAAACCAAAAGGGTTCGGGCAAAAATAAGGGATGAAAATTAAAAAAAATATTTGTACACCCGGCAAGTCGAAAACCTGAAAAGGCGGCTTGGGCAAAAATGGGTATCCCGATGGACTGAAAACCCGAAAGGGCGGTCCAGGAAAAAGTTAGGGATCAAAGCGTAATACTATGTCTCATTGGGTCACCTCGCATCCAGACTTCGGTATCAATTATCAGTCTCGGACGGCACCAATCAATCAGGTTCATCTTCAACTAAGCAGCAAAGTGATGAGATGGTTGAAGATATAAAGGCAATAGCAGAATTAGAACCCAGTGGGATTATTCACATAGCTGTTTTGTTTTGTTTTCACAAATTGTATAAATTCTATTTGTTCGGAAGCGTCCTCTTACTAGGACATCAGCCTTTTGTACAAAAATGCCTATTTACAGGCCAAACTTCAAAATCAATACAAATTCATTTTCAGACAAATTTCAAATTGTTTTTCCTTTATCTATTTTATTTTGCAAAAAACGTCCAATGTTCATTTTTGATATATGCATTTTACATTAATTGTTTCTCATAAATATTTACATGCGAAACAAAGGACGAATTACTGGTAATATCAGAAACAGGGGCATAAGAAATGTCCAAGCTGTGTAGTTACTTTGTCCACCAAGGTACCAAGGTAGGTTCAGCTGAAGAATATGGCCAAGATACCATCACTCCCCGCAGGGTAAAACAGTAATGGTAGCTCTCCCCACTGAGACTTGCAGCTATGAACGAATCAGCAACGCTCTCCCCAAGCAGAGTTAATCTACCATCAGCCCTAAAAAGGTTTGGTATCCCCAGAAGATCTTAATCTTCCCCAGCAAGTATAAGAACATCCCCGGTAGTCTTAATATTCCCCAACAGAATATAAGAATGTTCCCCGGTGGAATACAATATACCCCAGTGGAGTCATTTCCCAGCGCAGTCTAAAAAGGGCTTCCCCGCCAGAGTTGAATCATCTTACCCAGTAGATTCTGGAAGCTTATCCTTTGCAGAGCACAAATAAATCTTCCCAACCAAATTCAGAAGGTTATCCTCACAAGAGTCTAACTGGGTTATCCTCAGCAAATTGCAACTGAAAGATCATCCCCAGCGAAGTTCTTTCTATCCCCAGCGGAGTTCATCATTAAAATCCCCGACAGAGCTTATCAACAGAATCCCCAGCAGAGTTATCGTTAAAATCTTCAGCAGAATGTCTCTTCCCCACAGAGTAATTCCCCTCGGAGTAACCTCTTCATCAGTTTATTCCCCCAACGAAGTTCTTCTCTCCTACAGGTTTATCATCTTCGTTCATCATCCCCAGCGGAAACGAAGAACCCAGCTCTATTCTCCAGCAGCTCCGGGATTTATTTTCCCCATCTAAAACATCACATTTCCATACATCATGATACATGCATACACGCATCATACCATGCAATCTCATTTATTTTGAGAACATCATTGCCTGATCCATATCATGCATTGCATATGACTGACCTTTACCTTTCGGGAAAGATACAGTTAAAGTTCTCAGCTTAGTCGAAGACCTGACCAGTTCTTAAATTTCAATTGAATTATCCTCGGTTGAATTTCAGATAAGGTTCTCAATCTCGACAGTTTCACTACGTCATAGTGTGGACGAGTACTATAACCTCAACGGTATACTCCTTTGAGCACGAGTCAGTTCCTAGATCTTGATGTTTTACTCCGTCATAGTGTGGACAAGTACTATAACCTCAATGGTATACTCCATTGAGCACGAGACAGTTCCTAGATCTTGATGAAGATGTTTCCCTACATCATAGTGTGGATAAGTACTATAACCTCAACGGTATACTCCTTTGAGCACAAGTCAGTTCCTAGATCTTGATATTTTCCTCCGTCATAGTGTGGACAAGTTCTATAACCTCAGCGGTATACTACATTGAGCACGAGACAATTCCTAGATCTTTATGAAGATGTTTCCCTACATCATAGTGTGGACAAGTACTATAACCTCAACGGTATACTCCTTTGAGCACGAGTCAGTTCCTAGATCTTGATGTTTTCCTCCGTCATAGTGTGGACAAGTTCTATAACCTCAGCGGTATACTCCATTGAGCACGAGACAGTTCCTAGATCTTGATGAAGATGTTTTCCTACGTCATAGTGTGGACGAGTACTATAACCTCAGCGGTATACTCTGTTGAGCACGAGTAAGTTCCTAGATCTTGATGTTTTCCTCCGTCATAGTGTGGACAAGTACTATAACCTCAACGGTATACTCCATTGAGCACGAGACAGTTCCTAGATCTTGATGAAGATGTTTCCCCCCAGTTGAATTATGGACAGATTCTTAAGACTCAGCCGAGGCATTCTCTCAGTTGAAGTACAAGCAAGTTCCTAAATCTCAACAAAGGTCAGACTTCCCCAGCGGAATCTTTCACAACAATGGGTATGCAGGTTCTCGCTAAGGAATCTCTTATGCGGTCGACTTTCCTGCAGATGGCATCTGTAAGCCCATCCTCCTACCAGCAGTCTCCAAATGGCATCTATAAGCCCATTCCCGACATCACAAATGCTGATACTACACCATGCGAGTGCAAATTTTTGGGCACTCTAGTGTTCAATTATCTTCTACCTTGGGATCACGAAAGGCTCAAAAGCCAATCTATATCCTCAGGTTTAAGAAAATTGAATAGGGGCAACTGTTGTACCCTAAAATTTTCCCTCCCATATTCCTCAAGACTTGTCAAGAAGAAGCTTCAAGTTACTCAAGTTGGCTCAAGGTATGGACAGTCAAATCACCTCCTAAAGTAGTCAAGTCAAAATTAGGGTTTTGTGTTGCATTAAGGTCCTCACATCCAAATGACCTCAAATTCTCCCCAATGTCCTAATATGGTATCAAGTTCATCCATGTCAAATTTCAATCCCTGCAAAGGAAGTTTGGTCAGTCAATTGCTCAAGAGACCCAAAAATCGATTGTGCTAGGGCAAAAGTCAATTGCGTCCCAAATACAGTCAAACCTCAAGATTTTTTGTCAACATTATAATTTTGAAGGTTAATTCATCATTTGATCAAGGGTTGATCATGATTCATCAAGGATTGCTCAAAATTCATCAAGATTCAAAAGTTGCTAAATTAGGGTTTTGTAGGAAAAGTCAACTCAACTTTGACCAAGCATAACTTTCTCATACTTTATGAGAAATGACCCATACAAAGATAATATTTAAGAGGATGTAATTTCCTACAATACATCTTCACACCCCAAGATCAATAAATGCTCTCACAAAAAGTTACTAATTTGGACATTATAGGTCATTTTTGAAAGTCAACAAAAACACCTTTTTGGCCAAAACTTATAACTTGAGCATGGAACATCAAAATGAGATGAGACTAAAAGGGTTTATTATAAAACATCTCAAGGTTTCTAAAAAGTCAAATAACACCTCCAAAAGTTCAAAATTGAAGAAGTTATGCATTTTTGAAGTTGGGCATTTTTCCAAAATTGTCAAAAGTCAACTATCCTCAAAACTCCAATTTTTGACAAAGGGGCCCACTTTTTTCCACTTGATTTGGTCTTTTCATGCCACACACGTGTCCCATCTTTAATTTCATGACCAAACATTTATTTTTCTATTTTACTTCATTTTTATTGATTTAATTCATTATTAATCAATATTAAATCAAATAAAATCTAAAAATTTATGTAAAGGGATTCTTGTGATTTGTACAACTTTCAAATACCATCATGAATCAAATCAAATTCGTATCAAGCTTGGTTATGCACAAAAAACAGATTTGGACTATTTTTGGAAAGCTTATCAATGGTGATCAAATACAATATTCCATCTTCAATGCACTTGGATTACAGCCCATATTTTGACCTAAAATCATTCTATTATATGCACACAAGCAAGCCAGACAAAAAACACGCACAAAACTCTGCAGAAATGGCCACACAACTTTGGAAAAAAGCTTAGAAACTTGAATTCTGAAATCCATCTTGGAGCTCGATACAAGGCAAAATCACAACGCAGCCCTCTTCCTTGACATCCAGTGAAGCTATACCAATTGAAACCAAGCCTTTTCGTTGCCTAAAACGCCCTATAAGTCACCACGAACTTGGCTCTGGACAAGATATCGTGAAATCATTTTCTTGCATCCTCTTGCCAATTTTCTTGTACATTCATACTTACCATTCAATTTCCATTGATTCTGCATTATTTGATTTTATTTTTGTGGCTTCTAACCCCGTATCCAGAACCTAGGGTTCTTGTTCTTGTTTTTAGGCATTTTGTGTACAGGCAAAATCAAGGTGAATAATGGTTACAGGGATGACCAGGAGGAAGAGACGAGTACGTTGGTACTCTTGGATTTCATTTATATGGCCTAGAGAGGGTTTTTGAGATACCCTACGAAACTTCCTGCGGATAAAAATCCGCAGGTAAATAACCAGGGTCGTATGAAGAAGACGATAACGTGTCTTAGCATGATTGGCTCATTTAAACAGTTAGCGCGTTTTTTATTTTGCAGGGCATATTGAATTGTTTTTGAATATGTTATTTATTTTCTATTCCCATAACGAATGAAGCAGTTTGGTTGAGTGGTAAGCGCGTTGGCATGTGAGCATTGGGACCTGGGTTCGAATCCCAGGTCCCCCAAAAATTTGATATATTTTGTTTTCAGGTAATCTCACGCAGCGTGCAAAAACGTGCTCCACCATATGCCTCAGGCATCCATGTGCCAGGTGGTTCCATACTTAGATCCAGTGGTCAAGGATGGAGGTTCACCATGAACCCTGGTCAACAAGCGCACATGCAATCTGAAAGTCAAAGCAGGCTGGAATACGTTTGGGCCAAGAAAATGCTGACCAAACCTCCTGATTTGGGGCCCAAACCCCCTTTGGTTTACTTCTTTTCTTTTCTATATTTCTTTATTTAATTTGTTTTATTATTTTTATTGTTAATTAACCAATTAATAATTTTTCTCATAAAATCAGAAAACAACAAAATAATGTTTTTTTAATTCCATTAATCTTATTATTTATTTTTGTAAATAAACAATTAATTAATTTTATTTAGTTTAAATAGGTTTAACATTAATATATTTTGCAATAAATTAAAATTAATATAGAATTAGGATTTTTATTAACTTTTTAATCATTCTTATTTTCTTTCCTTGATTAAAATAAAAACCCAAAAATATTTTTCATTTTCATTAATTAATTCAATTATTAATTTAGACTAATTTTTAATTCAAAAAATAACAAAATATGCTTTATTGAATAAAAAAGGGTCAAAACCCTAAAGACACTCCGATTTAATTTTCTCGCGCGCGTATAATTTTTTGATCCATATTTGAATATTGTAACTGCTCCGGGAATGTAATAGTTTTTAACTTAGGACTTTATTTATTTATTTATCGCTTTTATTTACTTTCCGCAATTTAATTTTCAAGGGTTTGTTTTTGGCGATGTAAATACCCGACGCCTTGTAATAGCTTAGATTTATTTTCCGCCATTTAATTTCCGCAACCATTAACTGTTAGATGTTTGATAAATAGGCTATGTATGACAAGATTAAACTTTAACCTAAAATCAACAGTAGCTCACCATTAACATGTACAAAGATAATATAACTGGAAAAAAATACACTCGCACATGCGCACTCCTAGGGTACACCTCACTTGGTTGCCTCGAACGTGGTCATTGAGTATAGGAAGTTTTAGAGGTCTCCCTCTTGTCCAAAGATCATAAGTTGCCTCGAAACGATTGCCTCGGATAAAATGATCTAAGATATTAGGGTTACTGCTAAAGCGTCCTAACATTGCTTTAGTGGCCACACGTCCCCTTAAATCGAATTGACCCGAAAACTCCAACGACGGTTCTACCTATTCCTCAATAGTGAGATAGCATTGTCTAAAGGACATTTGCACAGTTTATTTACTTTTTGAGTAGGTAGATGTTCTTAAGTACTTGCTCTTTGAAAACAAAAACAAAACTTTTCGCACTCACACTCTCTTCAAACAAAAAACTCTTTTCAAAACCCACAATCACAAAGAAAAAGCAAACTTTTGAAAACATAATGAGCAAGTACCTAAGAGCCTGTGGATAACCACGGATAGAAAGGGTGCTAACACCTTCCCTTTCTATAATCTACCCCCCGAACCCGAGAAACATCTCAAAAAAGGAATTTTTATGTGCTTTTGTCCTTTCCTTGTTAGATAAAATAAAAGACGATGGTGACTCTTGCTTACCGCGACATTTTGCGAAAACAAACGCAAACGCGAACAAGCATTCCAAAAACAGTCAGTTCTCGTTCCCACCGATCACAGTGTCATATTAATTCTGGTGAATTTTCTGACTGGTCTTTCTGTTCTTGGCTGGTTGCTTCTTTGCTGTGCAGGTGCAGGTTTAGGAATTATGACAGCCCCTACCATTGGACGGAGTTCAGTCCTATCTTGATTTCTCTGAGGATATACAGCAACAACTTCTTTTTTTCCTATAAATGGTTTTCTTACAACAGCAGAGGATGCGTCTTTTTGAATCTTTCCATTCTTTATCCCAACTTCCACTCTTTCTCCGGTCAATATCAATTCAGTAAAACCTACCGAGGAACTCCCAATCAAGTGATTAAAGAAAGGACCAGACAGGGTACCCAAAAACATGTCTACTAACTCTCTTTCTGATAGGGGAGGCTGGACTCTTCCTGCTAAGTTCCTCCATTTTTTAGCGTAGTCTTTGAAGCCTTCACTTGAAACCATGGCCATACTCTGGAGTTGAGTACGGGTGGGAGCAAGGTCCGTGTTGTATTGGTATAGTTTGTAAAAGGTAGCGGCAAGATCTTCCCAATTATGAACATTGTCTCTTTATAGCTGATAAAACCAATCAAGTTGAGTTTCCGAATAGACTGTCTTGAAAGAAATGTACCCATAAATCCTTGTCAGCAGTATGGGGCTGTATTTTCCTCACATAGGACCGGAGATGCATTTTGGGACGTGAAACTCCGTCGTATTTGGCGGACACCGGTGCCTTGGATTTCGGAGGAATGACAATCCTACATACTAAACCCAACTCCTCAAAGTCCAGTCCAGGCACTTTTTGAATTTCCATTGCACTTAACCGCTCTTCCAGGTTCTTATACTTTTCATCAGCCGGAGGGTATTGTTCTTTAGAATAATCTTCTTCTTCCTCTTCCTCTTCTGAATCTGGCGGGGCCACTGTTTCCTTGCCTTTCCCATCTTTGATTGTCTTTCTCACCAGATGATGTTGTAAAGTCTAGGGTCCTTCTGGCCTTTCCTTGAAACCTTCTTCCCATATTTAGAACTCCGGTTATTTTCTTTGTTTTATTCTTTTTCTCTTCAACTAGCAAGGTCTTCCACTCTTCTTGTCCTTTGGCTAGAGTTTAGAACATCTGTTGAAACTGAGCATTTTGCGCCTGGAGGTCTTTCACCATCTGTTCGAGATCCATCTTACTGAAATAAACAGTAGAAAGATGAGGAGACTTGTTGCAAGAAACCTGTTTATGTTATGATGAATAGCAGATGCATATGCAATGATTTCAAGGATTTTAGAGATTCAAATTTGTTTTAGACAAAAAGGAAACACACGTTATATTAATAAATTAAAGTTTGAGTACATCAATGCCTCTTTGGGCAAAACAATACAACAACTCTAAGATAAAAAGGTTGTATGCATCCTCTTTGGTGCGATGTAGGCATTCAAAGTCCGCTCCTTATGAAGTTGTTTGGTGAGCTCCAGATTCTTCTTCTTGATGGCGTAGAACTAGGCCTCGAAAGTGTCTCTCTCCCCCTTGAGTTGTATCCAATCTCTTTGTAAGTCTTCAAGAGAGGTGGGCATGTCAGGATGCAGGATAGTGTATGGAACATCTCCTTCCATAACAGGCTCAATGATTACCGGGAGAATGGAGGGGTAAGGCATCATAAGACTTTGAGCACGAGCTCGTACCCATTTTAAGTGAGGCTTAAGAGGGATGTAATTCTTGCGCCCCAATTTCTTTCTATCTACCTTGTTCAACATACTCCAAGCTCAGATAAACCTCTGGCAATAACCTTGATTGTGACTTTCATAGTCGAATACTAACCCTTGAATCAGCATCTCATGTGGACCATCCCTTCGGGCGTAACCGAACTGTCTTACAGCCAAACAGGGGTTATAGGTGATACCTCCCCTAATGCCAAGTAAGGTGACATTATGGAACTCTCCATAACGGTCAACGATGATAACATTCTCTATAGATCGGGAACACCAATGGATGTTAGAATGTTTGAGCGTCATTAACCTTTGTGACCACCTTGAACCTTGCTCGTTCCTTAATACAAATTGGGGAAGATGCAAAATAAACCATCTTGCCAAGAGAGGAGTGCAACACATAAGGATACCTCTTTTCCTCATAGTGCGAGTGTGAAAAGAATGTAGGATGTCCCCTGGCAAAGTAGGCACCAGGTTGCGAGATATGAAGATTTTGACGGCGTTCACATCTATGAGTTGGTCAGGATTTGGAAACAAAACCATCCCATAGACGAGGAGAGCTACAATCTCTTCAAAAGCTTGCAATTCCAAGGAATTCCAATAGCTTTTGGATTTCTCAAACAAGAACTTAGCTAAGAAACCTTTGACACCACTCCTTGTTTCCCAATTAGTTGTGATATCAGATGGTTGCAAGTGTAGAGCTTGAGCAATCTCTTCTGGTTTTGGATCTCTTTCCGTACCGTTGAAAGGTAGTTGATTGAGAATGGGAATCCTCAAGAGTTGGGAGAATTCTTCCAAAGTTGGCACAAGTTGATAATCAGAGAATGTTAAGCAATGGTGTAGAGGATCAAAGAATTGGAAGAGCACCTTCAACATATCTTCATCAGTTTTGGAGGTAACCAGTTTTAGGAGACGACCATGTCTTTCGGTGAATGGAGAATTCTCAGGAATCTTTGATGCTAACTCTTTCAGTTGAGGAGGAATCTTTACGAGGTTGACTTGAATGGTTTTCCTGCAGATAGAATCCATGTCCTACAAATTAGAAACAAAGATAAATCCCAGAACTCCTTGAAATGGTTAGTGAGTATGAGTATGATGTTATGATGTTCATGATGTTATGTACAAGTAAATATACATAAACAAAGAAAACAAGACCTTAGGTTTAAGCTTGCATGGAGTCTCATAGGTAAGTACCCTCTTGAAGTTTAGTTGGCTTAAAACCTGTCCTAGTAATAGTAATCGGGTTCTAAGGAGCTCAATATCACTGGTTTGTTTCTTTGGTCATTGTTTCAGCATAAGTCTCTTTAATGGCGATCGAAATATCCCAAAAACCAAACCTCAATGAGTGTAGTATCGAGTATCTACCAACTTTGGACTGCACCAAAGCCGGTCATCTCACTACGTCCTAATGGCCAAGTTGGTCAAGTAAAGGTTCTAAAAGTTCATTAGTGCTTCATGACATCACTCAGTGGCCCCGTATTCTCCTTGACTACTCAAGGGCTACCGGTACCCACAAATATGTCGCACTAACGTAGCTATTGCTTAGACCGTGTTGGTATACCCCGCACAGTTTCCACAACATATTGCTACTTACCTATAAGGTATCACAAATCCGGGTAGAGGATTCAAACCCAAACAAAGAACTGTAATGTAATGCATACAAGTCAAACAATGAAAGCAAGTAAATATGGTTTAGCCCTAAGGTAACCCCACTTCATGAATCTCCCCAATGTAGTCGCCAGTTCTGTGATACGGTGGGAGAACTGACTCGGGTCATTTGCGTTTGATCGCAATTGTGCGGATAATAAGAGTCGTCACCAACTTTTCTTTTATCCAAAAGGAAAGGTAAAAAAGCACAGGAAAGACCTTTAGAGATGTTTTCTTGAGTTCGGGGGGTAGATTATGAAAAGGGAAGGTGTTAGCACCCCTTTCATCCATGGTTTTCCATGGGCTCTTAGTTGCTCGCTAGATCACTTGCTTTTTTTGGAAGTCATGCTTTTGTGTTGTGAGTTTTAAAAGTATTTTGAAAATGTCTTTGTAATGGTTCTCGTCTTTATAAGAACGCATACAAAGTGTTACTTCAAAAAATAGTTCAAGGAGGTGTTTGTGTAGTGTGTTTTTTGAAGGTGATTTTGAAAAGATGTTTTTGTAATAGTTCTCGTCTCTATAAGAACGCGTGCAAAGTATTTTATCTTTTGAAAATGTTTCGAAGTGAAAGTGTTGGTGTACAAATGTTTTTGTCGTGAGCAAGCGAGCAACTAAGAGCGAATCTACCTACTCGAAAGGTCTTAAATTTTCTTTTCCTCCTTTAGATGTTGCTATCTTACCATTGATTTGGTAAGAAGCCCCATCGTTGGATGTGAAGGGACAAGCGTGGGACGTTTGTACAGTCATAGAAGGCAACTTATGAGACGCTTTAGCAATTTTTTGTATGGGACTAGATCATTTTACCGAAGGCAACATCGAGGGACATCGAGGGACTATGATCTTTTTTATCGAAGGGTCTTTGCTAAATTGTCCCATATTTGAGGGACGTGACTGTATTTCCGAGGCAACGAGCGAGGTTACCCTAGAGGTGCGCGTGTGAAAAAGTGTGTTTGTTTCAAGTTATTTTGTCTTTGAAATTAGGTTATCTAGCGATTGATTTTGAATCTTGCCATGCACGCCTAATTACTATACAATATAAGGAAAACAGTAAATTACGAAAATTGAAATTCTACGCTATTACAGAGCTTTTGGGAATGGGGGTATAATTTTACAAATGGGGAGGTAATAATCCGATTAAAAGTCCGAATAGGCAATCAATACAACCAAATCGAATCGAATAATTAATTAAAATTATAACAGTCTATGAAATAAAATTAATTGACAAAGTATAGAAATTCTTGGTATTTTTGTTTGAAAAAAAAAGTTTTTAAAAGAAAAATAGAAAAAATCTATTCTATTAATTAGCTAAAGAATTAAATCAAATGCATGTACTTTTTATCTTTTTAGGGTTTTTTTTATTTAGAAACTAAATGAACAAATTAAAGCTTAAGCACAAAACAATTAGTAAAATTAATTACAAAGTCCTAAACTAAATTCATTACGAAAATTAACTAATTTTAAGGTTATATCTCTTTTATTTAATTGGATTTTTTTAGAATTTAAAACTAAATCTAAGCTAATAGAGTTATTAAATTAATTATGGAATTAAACTAAAATATTTCTAGTTAACTAAACATAGTTATTTAATTAATTTTATTAACTAAGTTGATGAGAAAAAAAAAGGATAAAAATTAAGAACATAAATTAAACAAGGGTGTAAAGCAGTATGTTGGGGTGTGAAACAAAAATCAGATTGGGCTCATAAAATTTTGAAACAGCAAAGCTCAAAGAACAAAACAGATTGTAAAAAAAGATAGATACCGGGTTTTAAAAAATAGATGAGTTGGGCTTGGACCGAGTTGGGCCAGACCCGGGTCCAGTTATCTGATCATAAAGGAGAGGGGGTTGTAGAAACCCTAAACCTCATTCGTCCCTCTTCTCTCTCACGAATCTTTTCATCTCTTCTTTCTCACAGCGCCGCAAGCCCTAAATCTCTCAACCGCTCTCATCCCTTTACTTGCTTCTCCCCGTCACCTTCCTATTCTAACGATGGGATTTCTCCCTTCTCTACTTGCTCTCGTATCTTTTCTCTTGAGTTCGTGTGTTAACAACAACAATGAACATTCAAACTCTTCTCAATCTCGCGTCAATTTTCAACAAATCCTCACGATCTCTCTCTAGTAATACCCTTGACCAATCAATAACAGCAAATCGCTCTTTCTAGTTTTACACTTAGAAATCTTACGAGTCCAGAATTGTATTTACGCATGCAAGATGAAGAAATGGAAATGAAATGCCAAAGGAAACAAAGGCTTACAGATTGAGGTAGCTCTGATGGTGTTCCAAATGTGACTTCATTGAAGATACGTTCGTGATGCTTCAGGTAATTTGCACTGCTTCTTCCTTCTGTCTTCTCCGTGTTTTTTTGTTAATTATGGAGAGAGGGAGTGTTGTACCCCAAAATTTTCCCTCTCATTTCTCAAAGGATCAACCTGGACCCTCAAGTTTGTTTCCATCCAGTTGCAAATCTAAAATTACAATTTTTTTCCAAGAGAATCGTTCACAGGGGCAAAATGGTCATTTACACACCAAAGGAGTCAAACTATGATTTTTGCATAAAAAAAATCAAGTTCCAAGAATCATATTTCGTTAAGGCATGAAATTGGTTCATCAAAAATCAGAAGTCAGAAGTTACTTTGAAAAAAAAATCAAATCTTCTAAACATTTAGAAAAAATTTCTAAGTGTCTAGAGAATGTGATACTTCAGAACTTCTGAGCTAGCCTCTATGAAAGCACCGTCAGAGGATAACGCTTCAATCAGAACATGCAGCAGCGTTGCTCTTTGGTCAAAGCATAACATGATTCTTCAGCGTGCAGAGGCTATGTTTAACGCTCTGGTCAGAAGAGGCTCCTTCAGCGCTTGAAGGTGAGGTTCATAATGTTCTGCAATCAGAACATCACCAAACCCCAAACCTTAACCTGTTGCCCTGCTATAACACAATCCTGCAACCAGCTGCCACAACACTCCAAGGTGTTGTTGATCCAGTCCACACCTGCGTTTTTATGCACCAAATTAGCCTACAAAAAACTGTGATTTAAAAACAAAGGGGCAGTATGCCAAAAATGTTTGAAAACTCATTTGTTTTCCCCCCAAAACCACAACAAAATCCATCTATAAGTAGCTTGTTCCATCACACGTTGAAAGGGTTGGTTTTTGAAGAGAGAGAAGCACCAAAAAGAAAGAAAAAGCCTTGAATATTTGCAAAATCCAAGAATCCGAAAAGCTAAAAACACAAAAATACCAAAACCTTAACATTTGACTCCAACATCAAAACTCCATTGTTCCTTGACTAAAACCATCCCCACATTTGTTGGTTCATATAATAGAAGTTATCTTAACTTACCTCCGCCTCAAAGAAGTCAGAGTATCACCCTTTGGCTATTCCAGAAGTTTAAAACCTCCATCTTGCTGAGTACGTGAAGAAGCATCTCAGAACATCACCCAAGTCCAGGACCAACCTCCAGCTTGCAGAATCTTTTCCAGCTGAAAGGTAAGTTTCTACTGACTCTCATTACTTTGCTTAATCATTATCATATTTGCATGTTCAAAAAATACAATGTAAATATCATGTTTCTGGCGTTATACATGTTCTGAGACTTCCTGTGTTTGCTTGTCTAAGTATGGACTAAATTAGTTTCAGAACTTCTGAAAGAATTTAGAACTCAGAATTAGGACTAGCAGATTCACACTTGTCTCTGATTTATGGTTCTGATATTTCTTGTTTCTGAAATGTTATGAAACCTGCTATATTTGTCATATGTATGTCTTTTATTTTGTGGAGAAATGACCAAAAATGCAGATGTTCTGACTGCCATGAAGAGAGGGACCAAATTCTGCCAGTGATATAAGAACATCTGAAACCTACCCTGTTGCTGATGGTCTCAGAATTTTTGAAAGCTATTATGTTGCTGGTGGTATCAGAACTTCTGAAAACTAATGTGCTCCTGTTGGACTAAGAACTTCTGACTCTACTTTTTTTTTACTAACAGGAATTATGTTTTGTAGTGCGCCAGGGTCAGAACTTCTGACCTCCCTTAATCAGCAGCACGCTGATTCTATTTTTACCTTTCTCACTATCTTTGCCATCACTCTTTATTTCATTAATCAACAAACACCAAAAACATTTTTCATGCTTTGCTTTATTTCTTAAAACAAAAGACCAAAATATTTTCTTAAGCAAATTTATCTCTTTTCTTAAACAAATAAGTAATTTTTATTTCTTGCCCATTCTGATCCATTCGATATGGTTGTAATAATAACTTAGGATTTAATCTTAATTGCAACCCCCATTCATAAATATGTACCCCCATCCCCCTAAAGCGATGTAATAGCTTAGATTTTATTTTTTTGCATTTTATTCATTTTTTTTATATATTGCTAGTAAATAAGATGTATGGCAAGACAATAAAACAACAAAATAGACAACCCTAATCAAGGTTAAAATGCATGCAATCAAACACACTATTCACACATGCATCCTTAGGGTGATCCCATTTCATTGCCTATCGAAAAAAACAGTCATGTCCCTCGAATATGGGACGTTTTAGCACTGACCCTTCGATAAAAAGATCGTAGTCCCTCGATGACCCTTGACGTTGCCTTTGATAAAACGATCTCGTCCCTTACGACATTGCTAAAACATCCCATAAGTTACCTTCCATGACTATTCAAATGTCCCGCGTCCGTCCCTTCACATCCAACGACGACGCTTCTTACCAAATCAATGGTAAGATAGCCATATCTAAAGGAGAAGGAAAAGCATGTTTAGGACCTTTTGAGTAGGTAGATTCGCTCCTAGTTACTCGTTTGCTCACGACAAAAACATTTTTACACATCAACACTTCCATCTCTAAAACATTTTCAAAAAGATAAAGCATTTTGTATACGTTCTTATAGAGACGAGAACCATTGCAAAATATCTTTCCGAAAACCACTTTCCAAAACACAATCCACAAATACGTCTTTGAACTATCTTTCAAAACAAAACTTTGTACGCGTTCTTATAGAAACGAGAACCATTACAAAGATATTTTCAAAACACTTTCAAAGCCCACACCACAAGCACACTGTCAAATAAAAGCAAGTGATCTAAACGAGTAACTAAGAGCCCATGGAAAACCATGGATGAAAAGGGTGCTAATACCTTCCCTTTTCATAATCTACCCCCCGAACCCGAGAAATAATCTCGAAAGGTCTTTCCTGTGCTTTTTTACCTTTCCTTTTGGATAAAATAAAAGTCGGTTGCAACTCTTGCTAAACCGCGACATTTGCAAACACAAACGCAAAACACCAAGTCAGTTCTCCCATCGTATCACAGGGAGTATGCTGGAAATTGGATGGATGAAGGTTGGGTTTGTGTTATGAAGATGGATGTTTGTTGGAACTTGCTTGTTTACAAACAGAAGGGGTTATCACAAAAGAAAATAGAGTTGTTTTCTTTATCGCATGAACATATAAGAACAAAGGTGATGGTGAGTAGAGATAAGTAAGTTTGTTTTCCGAATATGGTTTTTTTATATCTCAAAATTAGCTTGCAGGTTGTGTTATATTGAGGTTGAGATTGAAGTTTGGCTTTTTTGCTGTGGTTTGTAGCTTGTTGGTTGTGTTATATCAGGTTCAGGTTTTCAAGCTTGGCATTTTTGTTGTGGTTTGTAGCTTGTTGGTTGTGTTGTATCAGGTTCAGGTTTTCAAACTTGGCATTTTTGTTGTGGTTTATAGCTTGTTGGTTGTGTTGTATTAGGTTTAGGTTTTTAAGCTTGGCGTTTTTGCTGTAGTTTTTTGTATCAATCCCCTTTTTCTTGTTTGCTGCTTGGTTGTTCTTGTATTATATCAGCTGACCCAGTGGGAATTGGAGGAAACAAATGATAAGTTTGAACTATATCATGTACTGTTTTGATCCTTTCTTGATGTAGGTTGATGTTTTTGCCATTTTGGTGCAACTCCTGGACTGTTTATGATGTTGTGAAACAACAGGTTTAGGGATTGCCTATTTTGGTGCAAGTTTTTGGCCTGGCGTGGACAAGTTATTATATGCAGGATGGACAGAGTTTTTTTTGGCATGTTCTGTTTGGTCTTTGGACAGCTTTTGGACTGATGTGTAGCAGCCTGTGGACTCTTGTACTTGGACTGTTTGGACAGAAAATGCAGCAGGTTGTGGGCAGGCTTATGCTGGTTTGGGGACTGTTATTGTTAGGTGACATCTTTTCAAGCCTATTCCTTTTTTCTCTTTATCTTTCAATGAAAATATAAGGCTGTTATGCTTTTCTTTCTATGAAAAATTCTAAAGGGTTTGTATAATTTCAGGAAAATGATGATAACTTGTTTGTTGAGCAAGCTTGCTATTTTTTTGAATGAAATATTGCTGACTATTTGGTTTTACTTGCTGTTGCAGGACAGTTTTGGCCATTGGCCTGTATTTTGCTTGTTTTTATTTGTTGCCTGTTGTTGTTCTATAGTTGTTTGCTTTATGTTGCAGGCTTGGCTTGCTGTTCTGTTTGTATATTTTGCTATTGTTTGACCTGCTACTATATTTGCTGCATATTTTGGATAGCCTTGCGTTGGCTTGTTGTGCTTGGCAGCTTTGACTTGTTTGCATTTCTTGTTGTATGTTTGCTATATTTGTTACATGTTTTGGACAGCCTTGGCTTGGCTTGTTGTGCTTGGCAGCTTTGTGCTTGCATATTTTGCTTTGACAGCTTTGGGCTTGCATATTTGCTTTTCCTTCTTGTGAACCAAGGTCCAACCTTGTGATTTGAAAGAATGGGAAAAGAGAGATTATGATAAAACAAAACAACTTAAATTCTGATTCATATATACAAACCCTAGTGATGAAATTCTTTTTTTTCTTCTTTACACATCACTTTGCTTGAATTGCTAACTTTCTCTTCTTTGTTTCATGAACATGAGGCATGGATGGCAAGCGAGGATTGATTGAAGATGAAGCAATAGAGACTTGAAGAAACAAAATAAATTCCCTCTCTTTGTAGTCAAAGCAAACATTGTAATTCTTTGTAAACAAAGCAAAAAATGTATAATTTTATTTCATTTTTGATTTAATGAACACAAGACCTTGAATAAATTTGTAAATGATGAAATTTGTTGTACCAATCCTAAATTTATTTAAACTTTGCAATTCTCAATTGAATGCTTTGAATAAAATATCTTGTTTTGGTAACTTGAACTTCAAGCAATCACAAAATGATCAAATAAACCAAAGCACCTTGTACTCCAATCAAATTTCTAAACAAAATAAATGTTTAAGAATTCAATTCTAACTTGGTTAACTCAAAACCAAAGCCATGGTCACCTAAATGGAAATCTTAATCTTCACCTCTTGTCCAAACCAAATTTGCATTCAAAATGAACTCACATGCCATGCTCGATAAAAAAATGGAATTTCATTGCCAAACCAAACCTGCTTCAAGAACATTCATCAATCTTGTAGAATTAACATGTTTTCAAGACAACTGTGGTTGAGAACATTTGAAATCAAACAAAATGACTTGCGATGATTCGATAACTTTCAAAGTCTTTCAAACACAAATTTCTTTCGATCTTTGAAGATAAACTCGTGTGCAACATCACTTATGACCATATGCAGAAATGATCGTCTCAAGATCTCGTAATTTGAGGAAATCACAATTCTTAGAAATCAGGCGACAGTTATTTAAGATTAGGTCAAAATCCATGAAGTGACTTCTAACGCATTCAAATTTGGTGATCTTCTACACGTAATCAGCTCTTGATTTGTAAAGAGAAATTGGAGATAACGTCGAGGAGAGTCATACGCAAGAAGAACCACTCAAAAATATCGAATAATGAACAAGTTACAGTCTCTTGAACTTGGTCTTGCAAAAGGTCAGGTTTTGGGTTAATGGAGTCATTTCCAGTCGTCTGAACCATTGACTGAGCAAACTTGTAACGTGAGGTTCGAAACTTGGCATGAACATCCTTGAGGAGACATGAAGATCTATGAATACCATTTGAAACCCTGAAGAATCAGTTTTCCTTGAGAAACGTCAAACCCTAATCGTTGACTTACTGCTTAGGAAGAGAATATGTCTGATCAAACTTTTGAGACAAATTGTGTATTTGAGAAGACCTGGGATAGTATCTTGAATAAAAAATGAGAGGGCAAATTTTGGGGTACAACAGCTATGATTACTGAACTTTGCACTCAGTTCAAGATCAAGCATCACAATTCTTCTCCTTATAGACCTAAAATGAATGGCGCAGTCGAAGCGGCCAACAAAAACATTAAGAAGATTGCGCAGAAGATGGTGGTAACCTACGAGGATTGGCATGAGATGTTACCATTTTCTCTTCACGGCTACCGCACTTTAGCTAGAACATCAACTAGGGCAACTCCCTTTTCTTTAGTCTACGGCATGGAAGTTGTTCTGCCAGTGGAAGTTCAGATTTCCTCACTAAGGATTATGAATGAAGCAGGCCTAGGAAAAGACGAATGGATTCAGATAAGATTGGATCAGTTGAACTTGATCGATAAAAAACAACTGGTTGTTGTTTATCATGGTCAGATGTACCAAAAACGTATGATCAAGGCTTTCAACAAAAAGATCAGACCTCGAGTATATCAAGTTGGTGACTTGGTAATAAAGCGCATCATTCTTCCACAAGGCGACCCCAGGGGAAAATGGACTCCCACCTACGAAGGGCCATTTATTATGAAGAGAGTGTTCTCTGGTGGTGCCATGATGCTGACTACCATAGATGGTGAAGACTTCCCGCATCCTGTGAATGCAGACATAGTTAAAAAATACTACGCGTAAAGGACCCGCTAGGTTGACACACCTAGGCAAAACAAGGGCATCCCGTTAAAACAAAAGGTTTGGGCAAAAATTAGGTATATATGCAAAAGATTGTACACCCGGCAAGTTGAAAACCCGAAAGGGAGACTTGGGCAAAAATGGGTATCCTGGTGGGCGGAAAACCCGAAAGGGCGGTCCAAGCAAAAATTAAGGATTGAAAGCGTATGAATATGTCCCGTGGAATCACCACATTCGACTTTATTACCAAGGTCCGAGTTCAAACGGTCCAAGATCAATCCAATCAACTTCTGTCAACGGCAAGGGGCATTTCGAAGACATTGGGGCAATAGTAGTGTTGGAATGCAATAAGATCATTTCCACATGGCTATTTGTTTTTGTTTTCAATCATTGTTTTCCTTTCGACGATTTCCTCTTACTAGGATCTCCGTCTCTTTGTATAAAAAACGCATGTTCATGGGCAAAATGTCAATATAAACATACTTTGAAGTGAAAACTGTCTGTTTTTGTTTTGAATGCAAAGTTGTCCAATGACTAAAATTGAACGAACATATGCATATGAACATAATTAAAACAATTTGGCACATGTGTCCTTCTAAGCAGCAAGCATCTCTTTAATGTATATGGAATATCCCCATAGAGTTATTTCATTAACATTATCCCCACAAGACCGGCTATAATAAACCTTTCCTCAATGAAGTTACCCATAAAGTCTTTTTTTATAGGTTGATTCCCAGCCAGAGTCTCAATCTCTTGGTAGTTTTCTCTCCAGCTAAGTTGATCCTACAAGAAGAAGAACTCATCTCGTCAGCAGTTCATCAAATATTCATCAACAGGGTTTATTTCCCCAACATGGTTTGTTTCCCCTAACATACAACAATCAACGAATAGCAAAATTCCCCCGGCATAGTCTATCCTCCCCAAGCTGAGTTTGTCTTCCCCGGCTGAGTCTATCCTCTCCAGCTTGAGTTTGCCTTTCAGACTATTACCAATCAGAGGGCCACAACCCCTGGTCCCCATTAAAGTCATCAACAAAGCCTTTACTATCTCCATAAAATACTATGAAGCCTGGACCCGACCAGATATAGTACAATTTTCAAGCTGCTATGGAGCATGGACTCGACCAGATAATAGTCAACTTCTCAAATACTATGAAGCCTGGACCCGATCAGATAATAGTGAAAACCTTTCAGATACTATAGAGCCTGGACCCGACCAGATAATAGTACAATTTTCATCTACTATGAAGGTCGAGCCCGACTAGATAATAGTTAACGTCTCAAAATACTATGAAACCTAGGCCCGACCAGATAAAAGTTTAAAACTCTTTGAGATATTGAAAAACCTGGACTCAACCAGACAAGGGATTAACTTCTTTTTCCCAGTAGAGTTTGCCTTTACCCCAGCAAGTTACTACGAAGCCTGGACCCGACCAGATATCAGTTTTCAACTTCACCTTTTCAAAAAAGTTATTGTGAAGACTGGATCCGACCAGATAAGCAATTCCCCTTAGAAGTTTGTTGTAAAACCTGGAACCCGGCCAGATAACAACTAAATTTCAAGCAGGTAATTGTAAAGCCTGGACCCGACCAGATATTAGTTCAATATTATCTCTTTAGACAAGTTTATTGCAAAGCCTGGACCCGACCAGATAGCAATTAACTTCATCCACCTCAAAATCTGTGAAGCCTGGATCCGACCAGATATTAGTTCAATTTCGTCTACTCAAGCAAGTTATGGTGAAGCCTGGAGTCCGACCAGATAACAACTAGCTAAAATCTCCAGCAAGACACTATGAAGCCTGGACCCGACCAGATAATAGTATAACTTTTCAAAAACCATGAAGCATGGACCCGACCAGATAGTAGTTACCACTTCAAGAAATCTGCAAAGCCTGGACCCGACCAGATAACAGTTCAAATTTCAAGAAATTTTCTGCAAAGCCTGGAATCCGACCAAATAACACATAATTTATTCTTCCCCAGTAAGTTACCGTAAAGCCTGGATCCAACTAGATATCAGTTGACTTCCTCATCCTCAGCAAGTTGTGAAGCCTGGATCCGACCAGATAACAGCTAAAATTCAAGAGATATTCCCCAGCGGAAGCATTCTTTTAATAAAAGTTTGAAGATATGTATACTCTTCATCCCCAACAGCAAACCAGGATCCAGCTTCCTAAAACTCCTCAGCAGTAGTCAGGGATTTACTTTCCCGGACAAATATGCATCCCACATTCATACATCATAGCATATACATACAAAACGCATTTTAACATAATCTCATTCACCTTGTGAACATCATGCATACATCTACATTTCACTAACCCTTTTTCCCACAGGTAAAACATCAAGTTTTTAGTCTAAATCGACCAAAGATTTATGTTGATACTTCTTCCAGTATTTACCAACATTTCTCCAAATGGCATCTATAAGCCCATTCCCAATCCATCTTCGAGTGCAAATTTCTGGGCACTCTAGTGTTCAATCATCTTCCACCTTCAAGTCACAAATGGCGGATCTGCCAATCTAACTCTTCAGGTTTAAGAAGATTGAACAGGGGAAGTTGTTGTACCCCAAAATTTTCCCTCTCATTTCTAAAGAAAATCTCTCATAAGATCTCCTTTGGTCCAAGACTACACAAGGTTTGATCAGCTCAAGACACCTCCTCAAGCACTGATGGCTCAAATTAGGGTTTGAGATTGCACAAGGACAAATGGACTTTTAATACCCCATATAACTTTCATGGATCATTTTGGACACTCAATATTTCTCATGTCAAGTTTCGAGCCTTGGATCACATTTTTGCTCAATCAATTGATTAGTTGACCTAAAATCAACTGTATTGGGGAAAAAGTCAATTGTGATCAATTTGAAGTAAAACTTCATAATTTTTTATATATATCAACATCATGAACTCATATATGTCATTTGATCAAGTTTGGAACATAATTCCTCAAGAAATTTGATTAGATCATCAAAAGGGCAAAATGGTCAAAATTAGGGTTTTAACTGAGAAGGTGCAATTTTTGACTTTTGACCTAATCAATAAATTATTGGTTTAAGACATGATATCAAGGATTCAAAAAATTAATTTTGACCTAATGGCATGGCTCAAAACATTTCTCAAAATTAATTGATTGATAGTTGATTTTCAGTCAATTGTACACTGAAAAGTCAAACTTTGACTTTTTGATCAAAATCAAGTTTCAAAGATTACAATTCACCAAGACATGTCAAAATATGAAAAAATTTCATCAATAAATCAAAAAGTCAAAATTTCTAAACTTAAAATTTTTTCTAAGTGTTGGAAATTCACATTTTTTCACAACTTTGAGCCAAATTTACACCATGATGCAAGATGATTCAAAGGAAACTTCCAACATGAAAGTTGTATATCTCAATGATATCTAAAACATTGTAGAGCAGAACTTTTCCTAGAAATGCTTAGATTTCAAGTTATTATTTTGTGAAGACATGTTCATGAAATTTGAGGACTTAGTGAAATTTTGCCCTAATTTAGGCAAGATTTTGACCTAACTTCATGGCAATTTTTCACCTAGTTTTTATTTGAAGTTTAAAAAATGTCCAACATGAAGGTTGTATAAGATGTTACAAGCTTTCCAAAATGTCCAAGAACTCATTGAGATCATATTTGATCTAAGATAATCGAAGCCATGAAGTTAGGGTTTCATTCTTGTATTACAAGTCAATTTTGTGATGAACACTTGATCCAATCTTCAAGAATGTTGTACAAACCTCACTTTGCAGGCTTATTACTTGATTTTCACTCCATAATTAAATGTTTACACAGCTGTTAGAATCTTTAATCCAAGCATTCAATGCATTGTCCATGCTTAATACCATTTTAGGAAGAAAGACAACATTGCTATTTTGGAAAAGTGGCTTTATGCACAAAGTCCATTCTTCTTGAGCCTCTAACTTGTTATTCTGAACACACATAAAATGTATGCTCAGAAGTAACATGTTTAAAGCTTCTCATCCACCCTATGATCCAGGTACTTGTGCATTGGAACCACATTTCTCAAGCTTTCTTCAAAATCAAGCAAAAAGCCACAAACATGTGATTCTTGATTTATTACTTCTCCAAGCATACAAACTTGTTGCTTATAAATATAGGCCCTATTTGCAAGTTAACACACGATCTTAAACACCCTAAAACTCTCCCAAACTCCCTCAAATCAGAACTTGCATCAAAACTCCATTATGTGCATATTCTGACTTTGAACTTGAAACTCACATTTCCCTCGTGTGTTTTCCTTCCTAATCAATCACAAAGCTCTAATACATCGAGTATAGTCCATCCCTGTCCCTGTTTCATAACTGGGACTCCATCTTTATCAACCTCCATAACCAAAAACAGAGCTCTACAAGTTGACTTCTCCAGGCCATTTCAGCCATCCATTGCTCAAGCTAATCATTGCATTAGCTTCCTGGGAACTTGAGGAAGCTAACCTGATCATTACAGAACCTTGAATCAAGCTACATTTCACGATTTCCAGTTTTGAGGTATCTTTTCTGAACTTCTATCTTTTCATTTAGGCATTGTTAAGCTTGCATTTGTGAAGATAAAATGTAGACATCATTGCCCTGAAACTGTACATGTCCATAGATTTCATTTATATTGATTGAGCTTAGAGAATTTTAGGTTTGAATCTATGAAAAAAGTTAGGTCAGAATTTGGTACTTGTAGAAATTCTCATTCGTCTTTGATTTATAGCTTATGATATTTATATGGTTGGATTCGTATGGAAAAATGGAGCAACTTTCATGTTTGCATCTTTCATTTTTGTTGAGAAATGAGCAAGTTACAGGAACCATGGCTGGAGGTTGAAGATGGTCATTTTCAGGACTTGACTTGTGTTATGTATTTGTTGTTTTGTTTAAGTTAACGGATGTACAGCCACCCCAGTGGCAAAGGCAGCGCGCGTTTATCTCAAGGTCACGGGTTCAAGTCTCAGCGCTGCCTTTTGTTCAATTTTTCAACATTTTCCTCCTTTTTTGTCATAAACAACAGGGTCTGGGCCTCCAATCAATGGGCCTTCCATTTTTGCTAACTTTTCACCCCTGCCTTCACTTTCATACACCTGGCCCAAACATTTTTCATTTTTATTTATTTTCTTTTTCTTATTTTATTTTATTTATGTTTTCTTTTATTATTTTTTATTATTAATAAAAAATCCAAATATATTTTTATTTATTATTTTCACATTTATATGTTTATTTTCTTTATAAAACAAAAAGACAAAAAAGCATTTTTCTTAACAAATTTGATATCTTTCTCTTAATAAATAATTAGATTTAGGTTTAGTTATTTTCTTTTTCTTATTTAAAATTAATTTAGAATTTAAGTTTTTTTAATTAATTAATTTTCATATTATTATTATTTAACTTAAAACATTTCACAAAAAAACTTAAAAAATGCTTTTTAACTTAATTTCTTTTCTTAATTAGTTTAGGTTTAATTTTAATTAATCATTTTCTTAATTAGGTCAAAATTAAACCCTTTCATCAAAACCAAACAAAAATCATTTTTTTCCATTTATCTTCTTGTACATTATATTTTCAATTCTTGTACATTATTCAATATGGTTGTAATAGATAATTAGGTTTAATTTTCTTGCAATCCCCATTTGTAAATTTGTACACCCCGTCCCCTAATGATGTAATAGCATAGTAATTTTAATTTCCGCAATTTATCGCTTTAATATAAATGCTAGTAATTAGGATTTGTATGGAAAGACTAAAATCAACAATTAGTAAACCCTAATTCAAGATAAGTAATGCATGTAAATTAAACACACTTGCACACTTGCACCCTTAGGGTAATTCCACTTTGTTGCCTTACAAAAATAGTCATGTTATTCATGTGGGGTATCTTAGCAAAAATAATCAAAAAATACAAGATCATAGTCCCTCGATGACGCTATAAATGTTGCCTTTAAAAATGATCTTAGTCCCTCAAAGAGAAATGCTAAGACATCTCACAACATTGCTATCATGGATATACAATGACCCACGCTCGTCCCTTTACATCCAAAGGTAAGGCTTCTTATCAATCAATGGTAAGATAGCAATATTAAAGGAAGGAAGAAATGAACAAAGACTTTTGAGTAGGTAGATTGTTCCTAGTTGCTTGCTCACTTTCAAATAAAAAATCCTTGCTTATTTTCAAAACAAACACCAAACACTTTCAGAAACAAACTTTCAAAACATAAAATATTTTCAAAATTCCAATACTTTGTATATGTTCTTACAAACAAGAACTATTACAAAGTTTTCCTAAACAAAGGCGCCTTTTCAAAATACTTTCAAAAACCACCACAAAGCATATTTTCAAACAAAAGCAAGTGATCTAACAAGCAACTAAGAGCCCATAGATAACTATGGATAAAAATGATGCTAATAACTTCCCTTTTCATAACCTACCCCCCGAACTCAAGAAATAATCTCAAAGGTTTTTCCTGTTCTTTTCAGCCTTTCCTTTTGGATAAAAGAAAAGTCGATGGCGACTCTTGCTAACCGCAACATTTGCGATCAAACGCAAAACATCCCAAGTCAGTTCTCCCACCGTATCACAGGATGGTACTATTCCCTAACACGGGCCAACTCGTAGATGTGAATGCGGTTAGGATTTTTCTGTCTCATAATTCGGCGCCTACTTTACTCGGGGATATTCTACACTCTCTGCATGCTTGCACTCTAAATAGAAGAGGGACCCTTCTGTGTTGCACTTCTCTATTGGCTAGGTGGTTTATTTCGCACCTACCCCGGTCTATTTTGAGAAATGAGCAGGGTATGAGATGGTCTCGTAGGCTGATGTCCCTTACACATTCAGATATTCATTGGTGTTCGCGATCCTCGGGGAATGTTACCATCATTGATCGCTGTGGGGAATACCCTAATGTCCCTCTCTTAGACATTAGGGGGAATCACTTATAATCCTTGTTTGGCATTGCGACAGTTTGGTTATGCTAGAAGGGATGGTCCTCACGACACGCTCGTCCAAGGAATCACGTTTGACTATGAGAATGATGTTCAGGGTTACCGCAAGAGGTTCATTCGAGCTTGGGGCATGATAAACAGAGTTGATAGCAAGACACTTGGGCACAAGAATTCCATCCCTCTTGAGCCTTACCTCAAGTGGGTGCGAGCTCGTGCTTAATGTCTTATGATGCCTTACCTCGCCATCTTACCTGTGATTGTGGAGCCAATTGCTGAAGGAGACACTCCTTACGTTGTTCTTCATCCTGATATGCCAACTAATTTTGAGGAGCTACGGAAATCCTGGATCCAACTTAAAGAAGAACGGGATACTTTCGAAGCCCAATTCTACGCCAATGAGAAGAAGGTTCTAGAGCTCACCCGGTTACTTCATGAGGAGAGGAATATAAATGCCTACATTGCACCAAAGAGGATGCGCCTAAGGGAAGCTTGAGTCTCTTTGCTTTGGGAGTTTACTTTGTTACCTCCTTTATAAACCCAAGAGGCATCGTTGTGACCAATAAAACATCTTAATGCAATTAACGTTTGCTATTTTTCTGTTTAAGCAAATTTGAGTCTTGGAAATCCTTGAAAACATTGCATACATATATATCATACATATCATTGCATAAGCAGGTTTCAAAGCAAGTTTCTCATCGTCTTCACTGTTTATTTCAGCAATGGCTCTAGAACAAATAGTAAAGGATCTACAGACTCAGAATGCCCAGTTTCAACAGATGATCATGGCTCTGACCAAGGGGCAAGAAGAACTGAAAGCCTTGCTTGTTAAAGAAAAGAATAAGCTAAGGAAGCCAACTGGTTTAGTGAATCTGGGAAGAAGGATCAGAGGACCAGTGCGGCGAGCCTCTGAACTGGTATCTTCATCAAAGGAAGGAGACAATCAAGAGGAAGAAACAAGAGAGTAAGACTCCAGTCCAAAAGAATTCGAGGATGAATCTGACTATGATGAGGAGCAGTATCCTCTTGCTGATGAAAAATACAAACAGCTGGAGGATCGTTTGAATGCAATGGAGGTCCGGAAGGTACCAGGTCTGGATTTCAAAGAGTTGGGTTTGGTTTCTGGGGTCATCATCCCGCAAAAGTTCAAGGTGTCGGTGTTTGCAAAATATGATGGGGTTTCATGTCCCAAGATGCACCTCTGATCTTATGTGAGGAAGATCCAGCCTCACACTGCTGACAAGGACTTATGGGTCCACTTCTTTCAAGATATTCTATCTGGAAGTTAATTAAAGTGGTTCTACCAGCTGGAAAGGACCAACATTTGTAATTGGGAGGACCTGGCTGCTGCTTTCTACAAGCAGTATCATTATAATACAGACCTTGCTCCCACCCGTACACAACTCTAGAGTATGTATATGGGTTCGAGCGAAGGCTTTAAAGACTATGCTCAGAAGTGGAGGGACTTGGCAGGAAGATTCCAACCCCCCCCCCCCTGTCTGATAGGGAGCTAGTGGATATGTTTTTGGGTACCCTGTCTGGTCCATTTTTCAATCGTCTGATTGGAAGTTCCTCAGCCGGCTTCACTGAATTGATCTTGACAGGAGAAAGGGTGGAAGCTGGAATTAGGAGTGTAAGATCTAAAAGGATGCATCCTCCAGTGCAGTAAGGAAGCCATTTGTTGGGAAGAAAGGGGTTAGTAATGTGTACCATCAAAGGAATCAGGACATAACTGAACACTGTCCAGCGGTAGGGGCTGTCATGATCTCTAAACTTGCGCATACTCAACAAAGGATAAAATTAGCCTAGAATAGAAAGGTCAGTAAGACTGTTTACCCAGATAAATATGATGATGTCTCAAGTCTTGCCTCATTTACTGAAGTCTAATCTGGTAACTTTGCGGGAAGCTCTGAAGAATCCCAACACTACCTCTCCCAGTTACAATCCTAATGCTCATTGTGCTTACCACTTAGAAAGTCCAGGTCATGATACAAACGACTGTTGGGCTTTGAAAAATAAGGTGCAAGACCTTCTCGAGGCGAAGGAAATTGAATTTGATGCCCCTGAGATTCCCAATGTTATCACTACTCCTATATCCAAGCACGGTCGTGGTGTTAACGCTATTGAAGATGATGTATTCGTTACTTTTGTTCAGGAACTTGTTACCCCTCTCCTGACTGTCAAGTGGAACATGTTAAAGGCCGGTTTATTTTTGGGTTATGGCGAAGGTTGCCACTCATGTTTATCTCTACCGGCTGGTTGTCATTTATTGAAGGCAGGTATTCAGCGCCTGATGGATGATAGAGAGATTTTGTTTGAAAAGACTCTCGTTCCAACTATTTCCTGCAAGGATGTTTCAATAATAATCATTTCCGCCAATCCTCCCAGGGTCTCCACCAAAAGACCCATCAGGATTACATCTTCTCCGAAGTTGGCTCCATTAATTATCACCATGACAGGGCCAATCCCATACTCCTCAGATAAAATTGTTCCCTAGAACTATGGGGGTGACGTCTACTACCACGGTGTCAAGCAAGACCAGCTGGTTGTTGAAGACCAGGTTTCTGAAGATGTTAATCCCGACATTGGCAACATTGTAGGAACCAGTAAAATAACAAGAAGTGGAAGAGTGTTCTCCCACGAGATTTCTCCTCCAAAAGCTGTTACTGGTCCTGTGATCATTCCTACTTTTGTTCCTGCTGATACCACTATTGCAATTCCTATAATTACCCCCGCTGGAACCCCTATCACCGAGCCGCCCGAGACTCGAGGAAAAGACATATTGATTGAGCATGTCCAGATGAAGGCGCGATCAGTATCTATCCCAGAGGCTTCCAAGAAAGAAATGGAAGAAATTTTGAAGATTATCAAGAAAATTGACTACAATATGGTCGAACAGCTGGGGAAGACCCCTTCAGAGATTTCTATGCTAGCCTTACTGTTGTGCTTCGAAACTCGTGTAAAGGCTTTGGTGAAGTTCCTTAAGACTGCCCATGTGCCAGAGGAAACCTTTGTTGAGCAATTCGAAGATTGTGTGGCTAGTTTGACGGCTGACAACGGTTTGGGTTTCTCTGATGCTGATCTGACACCCAGAGGGAGAAAACACAATGATACGCTACATGTTTCCGTTGAATGTCGGGGCACTACTTTGGTCCATGTCCTGGTAGATACTGGTTCATCATTGAATGTGCTGCCTAAGAAGGCTCTGGATAGACTAGGCTGTGAAGGTTTGACCTTGAAGCCCAGCAACATAGTAGTAAGAGCTTTCAACGGTTCGAAGAGAATGGTGCACGGGGAGGTGGACATCCCCATTAAAGTTGGTTCTCATACCTTTGACTCCACCTTCTACGTGATGGATATCAGTGTAATACCCCAAATTTGTCCTGCCCTTTTACTTCCTATCTGGCTTACGCATTTTTTCATTTTTCTCACATATATAATTTCCATTAGGTCATCTAACACATCATGCATCATTAATCGATAAATTGGCATAAGATCATGGATTTCGAGGAATAAGGGTTGGTGTATGGCTTTAAGGCTCCCATCTTCGCACAAGCTCGTTTCGGTTGATTTCTCCATTAATAATTTGTTTGAAGCTAGGTTTTCATTTCATGGACCTTATCATCATCAAGCTACGAGGCTATTCTTTTCTTCTCAATGTCAAGTTGCAAGTTTTTATGAGACGAAGCTAAAAATCAGGGTTTATACATTTTCATACTTGAGCTTGTCAGCATTCTACCTGAGGTTCATTCCATATCAAGGTATTCGCATGTCTCATCTTTCATATTCATCTGCAAAGAATCCCTCAGGGCATAGTCATTATCATCTATTGAGAAGGGGTCCAAGACGTCGTTATTCTAGTGCTCATATAGTCGGGACATGGTACAAGATGTTGATTGTGATCAAGGTGTCATTATTTCAAATGCTTATTGCTTGACACGCAAATTTGGTTTAGATCGGAAAATTGAATTGAATTAGGGATTCACTGAAGCTGTAGTTTGATTAGAATTCATTCATTAATATTTGAAGTGTATTTGGAGAAAATCAAAGTTCTTAAATATTTGTGTGGCTTTTCTTGGAATTCAAACCACAAGTATGAAAAAGCATGCATCAAATTCATCCAACCATCAAAATATTGTCCAAATAGCCTCTCTTGGATTCATTCAAGATTCATGTCTCTTTTGGTTGCCTTGCAAATATTTTGGATTCATACCATTTATTTGAATTCATACAAAGGCCATTTCATTATGTGGAAATAAAGTCAACATACATTCCAATGTGTATTCAAATACATACAAGTCCAAAATTCCATTACAATTATACATAACATCTATACATTTTTACCAAAACCTATCCTAATTTTCAAACATTCTTCATGTTTCAAACGTCAAGCTTCCAAAACTTCGTGTTATGCAACTTCATATCATCTTGGTGTTTTCCTTTGCCTTTGCTTCCCAATAGCCCTGATATGAACCAAACCTGCAAAAATATTGGACAAACTGTCATAAGCATGAACCGCATACACTACACTTCCAATTGTCAAAACCAATTCCGTAACCCAAAAAAAATAAAGGCAGCCCTGCACATAAATGTTATAACAAAGTAACTTTCCTAACAGCCTTCATAATCAAACTAACTCAACTATAACCAACTTTCCATTTTTCCCAATAACCTAACAAACCTCCTAACCGCTTCTAACAGATTTTTAAACATTCCCTAAACCGTTTCCTAAAACAGCCCTGTAACTATTAACAAAACCACTAACAGAATCACCAACTGTAACTGAAAATAGTCTAACTGATTTTTAACCATACCATAACCAATTCCCTAACTTCTAACAGCATAACTAACCAAAACTGTTATAACACCTAACAACTTTTCTTAACTTTCTTCATAACTAACTTAACCAACCTCTAACCAACTTTCACCATCACCTTTGATCAATAACCAACTCTAACAAACTACCAGCATATACATAATAGAGCTCACAACCAGAGATTCAGAACATTATATATATATACGATTTTTTCAACACAGAAAAAGAGGGAAATTATTACCTCTCAATCATCTCATTCTGGAACTGGCAGAAGAATCACATTAAAAATTATCTCTTCTCCTCTCATCTTTTCTTCAATATCTGCAAAAGAAACCCCCATCTGCATTCCCTCTCTCTCTGAAAACTCTGCACCTTCATCATTCTCCTTTGAGCTAATCAATTCTCATTCGTTTCAAAGCTCCCCAACATCACTTCTAATTCAACTACCAATTTCTCCACATAGCGAATCGTTCATCGACCTTCAAAGATCTTCATCAACATTCTGCACAAGACTTGCAACACGCTTCAACACACACATCAATACTATATCAATACCATAACCAAAACACAGTGATTCAAGGGAAGAGAAAGATGACGCGAAATCAGAAGAGAAAGATGACGCGAAATCAGAAGAGGAAGATAGAGCGTAAAGCAAAGAAGATGTGTACCTGTGAGCTCCGCTGGTTTTCTCAAATCATCATCTTCGACTTAAAGAACCGTTCAAGTCGCTCGGGCCAAAACGGATTAACGCAAGCGTCGCGACAGTGATGTTGAATCCACGGTGGAAGGTGAGAATCAGATGAGATTTACGGCGACATCAGGATGGTTCGTCAGGAAAGAGAATCTCGATTGGCAAAGAGATGAGACCGCCGCACCGTGAGTATGAGGAGAAGAAGAGTTTCGCCGCGCCGTCGTGGAGGAAGAAGAACAATTGCAATCCCTAAAATCCCTTTCCAATTTCATATACTTTTTTTCCATTTAATATAATTGTTTTATTATTTTATATTTTTATTTAATAATAATAATATGCTGAAATAATATAATTGTTTTATTATTTTATATTTTTTATTTAACAATAATAATATGCTGAAATAATACAAAAAAATATGAGTTTTTGTTGTAAGAGGAATTAGTGATGGAATGGACCAAACCAATCGATTCCTGGGCCCAACATTTTTTTTCTGGTTGCTTTTTGGTTTATTTACTATAAAAAAAAACATTTTCTTTTGGGTTTATCTTGATGGGCCTAATGTCATTCTATTTTTTTGCAGCATATATTGAATCCAGCTTGCACCTCCTAGGGTCTTATTTTCGATACTTATTTCGATTGCGTTTGCCATTAATTTTGGTGATTTATTTTCTTTGGCGATATTGGTAAATAAAAAAGATTTCTTTCCACTTCTCTCACTTTTTTTCTTTTCGATTTTAATCATTAGTTTTACTCGTTTTTATGTCATGTGTTTCGCTTGCAATTTTTATGGATTGTATGCGATATTTTGATACTTGCTGCCTAATTTTACTTGTTCGTATATTATTTCATGATTCCTTAGGAGATTTTGGTTCAAATTTAATCTTCGATTTAATTGAACTAAAATTAGACATTAGGCTTTCAAATTCATGCATACTAACATCAGGTAGAAATTTCCCCTTTAACCTAAATCTTATGGCTACTAACGCATAATAACATTAGGTTTAGAAGTAAGCTAGTCTCCTTCTGACTTTTCTTTCCCTTTTGCATTCGCACCTAAAACAAAAACTTCTTTTTCTTTCAAAATTCAAAACACTTTAAAACTATTGATTCGAATCATGTTTTTGCTTAGCACGAGAAATGATAAGCGGGTCTCTTCTCGATCTTATTGTTCTTCATCTCAAGCATAGGTGTGGTTCAATTCTCAAAGACTCCTTTCATGACTAAGTAGAAAAATGGCTAATATCTCTCTCTTGAGGTCAATCAGTCATCATCCACAACAAAAATACTACAAAAATATAAACCAACTCAAATCTTTTGTGCGCTCGAGCACTTTTCTTTTAAACCCTTTTCAGGTAAGGACATGATTAATTTACTTCTGTGCCAACGCATAAGTCTCCAAAGGTCGAGCTGCGGCAGAAGGCGGGATTAACTTCGTCCATAAAAGACACAAACAAACAAAAACATGTGAGCCGAACTACGGTAGCTCTGATTCCTTAAAAAGGATATGTGGGCATTGGGGTAGGGCCCAGGCGAGCACAATTTTATTTTCCCTACATTCTTTTCTCCTTTCTTTTGCATGCATTCTCCCTCCAGCAATAATAAACAGTAAGCATAGATTAAACACACCCATAAGATAGATAACAAGAGTGGATACCGTAGAGTACTACGGGCGTGTGGGGTGCTAATACCTTCCCCTCGCGTAACAGACTCCCTTACCCGATCTCTCGGTTGCAAGACCGTGACTTCTCCCTCATCAGGTTTTCTCGATGTTTACCTTTCCCTACATGTGGGATAAAAGACGTTCGATGGCGACTTCATTGTTTGATGATTTTCAGCCGGTTGTTTCAGCTGGCGACTTCACTGGGGAATAGGTCGACTAAATGCTGGTCCATCCCGGAGTCGCTCCTAGCTCTTGTTTTCTTTCCTTAGGGTGTTTATTTTTATGCTTTCAGTTTACTCATTTGTACATGTTTGCATTGCATTTTATGGCTTTCCATATCTGTTATCTATTATGCTGAACTCTGTTCTCTATATTGGGTTGGGATGTCACTTTTGAGGTAAAAGGCCCAGTACCCAGGCCAGAGTGCACTAGGACACCTAGGAATAGAGTGGAGGCATGACGGCTATAGGACGTGGTCCGATTAGTGCAGTCATGTCATATACCACGCTCGGATGAGGTTCAAATGAATTACTATCGGCACCCACGTCTGTCGGTAAGCCCATAGCACTTTCAGGCGAACCCGTGATTTTCGAGTTACCATTATCTTACCCTGACCTAGTTTCACCCGTGAGTGGGGAGGGAATTTCTATCACAGGTACGGATGGTGACTATGTACAGATGGTTACTCGTGTTCAGATGGTAACTATGCTCAGACCAATGACTACTGGTTCTGATGGCTATATTCTGGATTTCTGTTATGACTTGATGCAGATGCTATATCCTGTTGGTGATCGTACAGTTCTCAGATTTATTTTCTAAGTTCCTGACTTGTTTACCTGGAGGTTCATTCAAGCCTTCAATCTTGGTATTCCCAGCATGTTCAGAAATGCTCAACAGTATCCGATGTTCCAAAAGCCTCGACCCCGTACAATGGGAGATCCACATGGCACTTGGTTCTTATATATGCAGAAGTTATGTCGGACCTCTAATCTGATGATACTCACATGATCCAGAACAGTGCAGCGACCTTATGACGGAACCTTGATCCTCTTTGATCTCATGCCTTTGCATGCATAACATAGCTAACTACATGCTTAACATACATGTTTTGTTATCTCCAAGGAATCACATTTGCAAGTCTTATACTAAACTCTTCCATCCCTTACTTGCGTAAAATCAAAATCAAAACACGAAAATTCATTGGAAATGACAGAACATGACATGGCATCCATTCATGCACCCCATGCATATTCATGCATTCATGACAGGTACCCGGAGATTGGGGATTCTTATTCATACCTGGGGTTCTCTTCAAAGGCTCAACTTGGTTTCTCACCGCACGTGTTCAGGGACCAGCTATGGAATAACTCCGAGTGGTACATGCAAGCTTTGGCTCATAATCAGAAACTTCTTCAAGCAGGAAGATAATGGATTAAAGAGTCAGATAAGCCAGGTCATGGAAACTCTGATGATGATGTCTATTATTTCTTTAAGACGTGATATGCTTGGTGATTCATATTATACTGGGGCACCTGGCCAATCGATTGAAGATGGTATGTCATCCAGAGACCAAGTCCAAGATTGGATCAATTCAGAGACTACTGTGTTCACATCAGATCTGAAGGGGAATTCTCTCGCACACTCGAGCATCAAGACTACAGAAAGTCGTCAGAATCAGCAAGTCCATACGGAGTCAAGTCTCCTCAACAGTGGCAATCATTGGTTTCTTTACTGCATTTTCATTTGCATTCTTGCTTGTTTGTTTAAACATTGCTTGTATATAGAAACTTGTCTATTTTTGAACGAAAATCTTAATGCAATAAATATGCTTGTCTTGAAGTGTTCCTTTCATTTTTACTCATCCATTCTTTATCACTCTTTAAATGTTTTGCTTTCATATTGATGCCATATTTCCTAGTCTTATGCTTACGTAAAGATTGGAAGGAGGATGACAATAATCTGAAAACGCAAAATCTCTGGTTGGTACGCTTTTGAGTAGGACCCTGCTGACGATGTATAGGCCTTGTTTCAATCCCCAAACACCGGAGATATAAGGGAGATAGACCCTCGTCAACCCCTCTGAGCCTTCGAAGTAGAAGTTTCCTTTCTGTTCAGAAAAAACCCTCATTTTAACCTTGGGGCGGGTAGTGTTCAGCTAATTTGTTCAAGCATTCAGAACTCATCAAGAGTGTGCATCCAAGGATACAACAATGGTTATCCATCAAAAGGTTGAGGCAAGTCAAAACCACAATGGTTAACCTTCGTCTATCAGCAACGTGCATCAACTAACGATACCCCAATGAGTATCCCTTGCACGTCAAAAGATCAACAAATGACGATACAATAATGGCTATCCATCATCTACTAGAGACTCAGGCAGTCACGATCACTTCCGACAAATCAAAACAACGCAAAGATCAAATGACTTGTTCAAAACGAAAAAATACGAATAAGAAAGAAACAAAAAAATCCCCGCTAAGTCGAAACTTGAAAACAAGTCACTTAGGAAAAAAATTGGGGCATCCCGCTGGACTTCCAAATCAAAATTCAAAAGAATTTGTCCAGGCAAAAATTAGGGAAAGCAAGAAGAAATTGAAAAGCCTAAAAGGCGAGAAAAGGATTACCAATGAAAATCCTCATCAAAGAACAAAGTCGTGTGATCAAACACCAAAAGCAAAAGAAGTTAGTGACTGTCGTGTCCAAGAAACCTCAGTGGTTCCTCAATCATCACAAACTCTTCTCGAGATACGAATACTTGTACCGGGTCAACTGAACGTAGGAATGGAGAACATCATTGAGAAAGGGTGGGCACCAAATAATTTTGAGCCTTAAATCCTTTTTTTCTAAAACCATGAACCAGGCCACGTTACAACCCATAAAAGTCCTAACTAAAGCATGGGTCAATTTGAAAGCGTGCTACAACGAGATGGCATTTAACTGACTCCTAAGAGGTACGTCTCAATATCTGTGTTGGCATCATATGCTTACATTATCTTCCATGAAAAAGAATTTGCAAATCTTTCTCTCTAGCTAGTGACTCGTTCACAACAGAGTCATGACGTCATTTCATTCAAAGTTTTTTTTTTCAAACTTCAAGACTTGCATGTGTGTTGCATTATAATTATCATTCTCATAATAAACATTCTTCTGCATACAAAACAACTGATCGACATCAAGTAAGTTTACACAATGAACAATTGGTAAAGATCTCAATCTTGTCAGAGAAGAGAGGCTTGAATACCCTGTTGAAGCAAGAGTCAGCTGCCACAAGAGAAATGACTTATCCAGCGGCATGTTAACCGGTGATTCTGTCAAGAGAAATCATCTTGATACTTCACAATCTGAGTACCCTTCAGGGATAAAGTTAGCAGATTCCATCAATCTGGGGCATTCCCTTAAAACTGCCAATCTGGGGCAATCAAGTCGAGAATCGACCTCTCCAAGCTCAGCCAAATCTGGGGCATTCCCTCAAAGTTACCAATCAGAGGTTATCACGTCGATTAATCTCTTCAAGCTACCAATCAGAGGTTATCACGTCGATTAATCTCTTCAAGCTGTTAATCAGAGGCCATCACGTTGATAAAACTCTTCAAGCTCGATCAATCAGAGGCTATCACGTAGAGAGATCTATCCAAAGTCATTCAACATGGGGCAGTTACGTCGAGATTCGACAAAATCTCTCCAAGAAAGTTGTAGTCAAGAGCAGTTTATTTCGTGACTCAAGACATTAGGGGCAGGCCACCTCATATCATATTGAGGCACGGATATTCTGGTCTTCTATTCAACATAGATCTTCTCAGAGATCCTCCGGACAGGGACATTCCTCATCTGTACTTGCAAAGTTGCTAAAACCAATTATGTTGCACAAGACTACAATCAGCTGAAAGCACCATAACAGTCACCCTGACCTAGCCAGTGCACAAAGCTACCTTCATCTGCTACAAACAACTTCGGTTCTGATTCCCCAAATGAATTCAGAAAGTCTAGAATCGTCTTTTAACTCAGCACGCGCAAGTGCATCCTCAGTGGAGTTAATCAAGAGCATCCCCAGTAAAGCTAAATCGGGGCATTCGCAAAGCCAAACCGGGGCATTCACAGAGCTAAACCGGGGCATTCACAGAGCTGAACTGGGGCATTCGCAGAGCTAAAACGGGGCAGTCGCAAAGTTCAACCGGGGCACTCGTAGGTGTCCACGCTCATCTCTTATCCCCAAGTGATTCAAGAGACAATTCCCCAGTGTGGGTAAACTTGGAACATGTATTCAGAGAGATCCACATGGTGTTCAGTATCCATTCTTCGGCATATTCACTTTTATCACCCCCTCAACAGTTCAAGATGTATGGAGGTTTGGTCAGATTATCTCTTCCTTCAACGGTACGATTCAGAATCCAGCAGTGTACCTAAAGACTCGCTTCGTCAGCAATTCAATCCTCAGCAGAGTCAACAACGATCTTTGGTCTTCAAGAGCTCCCCAGGGAAAATTCTTATCAGTATCCCCAGCAATCTTTGGTACTGCAAACTTCCAGCGTCGATATATACTGACATTCCCAGTGATGAGCAATGGCTCCCAGCAAGCCTTCTTTTATCCCCATGAAGTTTATTTCTTCGCATTGCATATAATTATCATTACATAACATTGCATCCTCAAAAGCGCGTAGCTGATCCATCAGAGTGGATCTTTGCGTCAAAAGAAATTCAAACATACATACAAAGCATAAGCCAGACCAGGTACCTTGCACAAAAGGACCTGAATTATTCAAGGACAACAATACATCCCTACAGGAGTGTATCATGCCCGAAATCCCCAGTCGGTGACCTTCACCTTTTCAATGCCAAACAAAATCAATACACTTTGCCGTTCTGAACCCAGTTCTTGTCTGGTAGTCATTTCCCTAAACACTCGTCCGTGTCCATTCCCAAGCACTCGTATGTGTCAAGTTTCCTAAACACCCCCCGGGTCAGTTGTTCAAACACTCGTCTGTGTTTATACTTTTTGATACTCGTCTGTATCTTCTTTCAATACTCATCCGTATTGAATCAAACACTCGTCCGTGTTTAACTTTTTGATACTCGTCCGTATCTTCTTTCAATACTCGTCCGTATTGAATCAAACACTCGTCCGTGTTTAACTTTTGATACTCGTCCGTATCTCCTTTCAATACTCGTCCGTATTGAATCAAGCACTCGTCCGTGTTTATACTTTTGATACTCGCCTGTATCTCCTTTCAATACTCGTCCGTATTGATTCAAACACTCGTCCGTGTTTAACCTTTTGATACTCGTCCGTATCTCCTTTCAATACTCGTCCGTATTGATTCAGACACTCGTCCGTGTTTAACCTTTTGATACTCGTCCGTATCTTCTTTCAATACTCGTCCGTATTGAATCAAACACTCGTCCGTGTTTAACCTTTTGATACTCACCTGTATCTTCTTTCAATACTCGTCCGTATTGATTCAAACACTCGTCCGTGTTTAACTTTTTGATACTCGTCCGTATCTTCTTTCAATACTCGTCCGTATTGAATCAAACACTCGTCCGTGTTTAACTTTTTGATACTCGTCCGTATCTTCTTTCAATACTCGTCCGTATTGAATCAAACACTCGTCCGTGTTTATACTTTTTGATACTCGTCCGTATCTTCTTTCAATACTCATCCGTATTGAATCAAACACTCGTCTGTGTTTAACTTTTTGATACTCGTCCGTATCTTCTTTCAATACTCGTCCGTATTGAATCAAACACTCGTCCATGTTTAACTTTTGATACTCGTCTGTATCTCCTTTCAATACTCGTCCGTATTGAATCAAGCACTCGTCTGTGTTTATACTTTTGATACTCGCCTGTATCTCCTTTCAATACTCGTCCGTATTGATTCAAATACTCATCCGTGTTTAACCTTTTGATACTCGTCCGTATCTCCTTTCAATACTCGTCCGTATTGATTCAAACACTCGTTCGTGTTTAACCTTTTGATACTCGTCCATATCTTCTTTCAATACTCGTCTGTATTGAATCAAACACTCGTCCGTGTTTAACCTTTTGATACTCACCTGTATCTTCTTTCAATACTCGTCCGTATTGATTCAAACACTCGTCCGTGTTTAACATTTCTTGATGCTCGTCTGTGTCACTTATCTAAACAATCATCATGTCATAACCCATGTTCCCTTCTTCGAACCTGAGACCGCCTCTTGGCTCGGTTCTTCCCTGAAATCATCGTCGAACCTGAGATCGCCTCTTGGCTAGGTTCTTCCTTCAAATCTTTGTCGAACCTGAGATTGCCTCTTGGCTAGGTTCTTCCTTCAAAATCTTTGTCGAACCTGAGATCGCCTCTTGGCTAGGTTCTTCCTACAAATCATCGTCGAACCTGAGATCGCCTCTTGGCTAGGTTCTTCCTTCAAATCTTCTTCGAACCTGAGATCGCCTCTTGGCTAGGTTCTTTCCATACACATTGTCTTAGAACCTGATATCGCCCTTTGGCTAGGTTCTCTGTCAAATCACTCTCATGTGTCACCCTCTGATCGTAGGTTGCCCGTAGACCTCGTCCACTGTCTTTTCATACCAACCATTTGGCTTGTATTGGCATCACGCCACGTTACAAGTCCAATCTCTGTCTCTTCATTGAAAAAATAAAATTTCTTTTCCCCAGCAGATAACACAAAATAAATAAATAAAGAAAACACTTACGCTCTCCCTCAGGACAAATTTTTGGCATTGATATTTAATCATCTTCAACCTTGAACTTCCGAAAGGCATGTGCCAATTGTACTTTCAGGTTTAAGACAATTAAATAGGGGCAGCTGTAATACCCCAAATTTGTCCTACCCTTTTACTTCCTATCTGGCTTACGCATTTTTGCATTTTTCTCACATATATAATTTCCATTAGGTCATCTAACACATCATGCATCATTAATCGATAAATTGGCATAAGATCATGGATTTCGAGGAATAAGGGTTGGTGTATGGCTTTAAGGCTCCCATCTTTGCACAAGCTCGTTTCGGTTGATTTCTCCATTAATAATTTGTTTGAAGCTAGGTTTTCATTTCATGGACCTTATCATCATCAAGCTACGAGGCTATTCTTTTCTTCTCAATGTCAAGTTGCAAGGTTTTATGAGACGAAGCTAAAAATCAGGGTTTATACATTTTCATACTTGAGCTTGTCAGCATTCTACCTGAGGTTCATTCCATATCAAGGTATTCGCATGTCTCATCTTTCATATTCATCTGCAAAGAATCCCTCAGGGCATAGTCATTATCATCTATTGAGAAGGGGTCCAAGACGTCGTTATTCTAGTGCTCATATAGTCGGGACATGGTACAAGATGTTGGTTGTGATCAAGGTGTCATTATTTCAAATGCTTATTGCTTGACACGCAAATTTGGTTTAGATCGGAAAATTGAATTGAATTAGGGATTCACTGAAGCTGTAGTTTGATTAGAATTCATTCATTAATATTTGAAGTAGATTTGGAGAAAATCAAAGTTCTTAAATATTTGTGTGGCTTTTCTTGGAATTCAAACCACAAGTATGAAAAAGCATGCATCAAATTCATCCAACCATCAAAATATTGTCCAAATAGCCTCTCTTGGATTCATTCAAGATTCATGTCTCTTTTGGTTGCCTTGCAAATATTTTGGATTCATACCATTTATTTGAATTCATACAAAGGCCATTTCATTATGTGGAAATAAAGTCAACATACATTCCAATGTGTATTCAAATACATACAAGTCCAAAATTCCATTACAATTATACATAACATCTATACATTTTTACCAAAACCTATCCTAATTTTCAAACATTCTTCATGTTTCAAACGTCAAGCTTCCAAAACTTCGTGTTATGCAACTTCATATCATCTTGGTGTTTTCCTTTGCCTTTGCTTCCCAATAGCCCTGATATGAACCAAACCTGCAAAAATATTGGACAAACTGTCATAAGCATGAACCGCATACACTACACTTCCAATTGTCAAAACCAATTCCGTAACCCAAAAAAAATAAAGGCAGTCCTGCACATAAATGTTATAACAAAGTAACTTTCCTAACAGCCTTCATAATCAAACTAACTCAACTATAACCAACTTTCCATTTTTCCCAATAACCTAACAAACCTCATAACCGCTTCTAACAGATTTTTAAACATTCCCTAAACCGTTTCCTAAAACAGCCCTGTAACTATTAACAAAACCACTAACAGAATCACCAACTATAACTGAAAATAGTCTAACTAATTTTTAACCATACCATAACCAATTCCCTAACTTCTAACAGCATAACTAACCAAAACTGTTATAACACCTAACAACTTTTCTTAACTTTCTTCATAACTAACTTAACCAACCTCTAACCAACTTTCACCATCACCTTTGATCAATAACCAACTCTAACAAACTACCAGCATATACATAATAGAGCTCACAACCAGAGATTCAGAACATTATATATATATATACGATTTTTTCAACACAGAAAAAGAGGGAAATTATTACCTCTCAATCATCTCATTCTGGAACTGGCAGAAGAATCACATTAAAAATTATCTCTTCTCCTCTCATCTTTTCTTCAATATCCGCAAAAGAAACCCCCATCTGCATTCCCTCTCTCTCTGAAAACTCTGCACCTTCATCATTCTCCTTTGAGCTAATCAATTCTCATTCGTTTCAAAGCTCCCCAACATCACTTCTAATTCAACTACCAATTTCTCCACATAGCGAATCGTTCATCGACCTTCAAAGATCTTCATCAACATTCTGCACAAGACTTGCAACACGCTTCAACACACACATCAATACTATATCAATACCATAACCAAACACAGTGATTCAAGGGAAGAGAAAGATGACGCGAAATCAGAAGAGAAAGATGACGCGAAATCAGAAGAGGAAGATAGAGCGTAAAGCAAAGAAGATGTGTACCTGTGAGCTCCGCCGGTTTTCTCAAATCATCATCTTCGACTTAAAGAACCGTTCAAGTCGCTCGGGCCAAAACGGATTAACGCAAGCGTCGCGACAGTGATGTTGAATCCACGGTGGAAGGTGAGAATCAGATGAGATTTACGGCGACATCAGGATGGTTCGTCAGGAAAGAGAATCTCGATTGGCGAAGAGATGAGACCGCCGCACCGTGAGTATGAGGAGAAGAAGAGTTTCGCCGCGCTGTCGTGGAGGAAGAAGAACAATTGCAATCCCTAAAATCCCTTTCCAATTTCATATACTTTTTTTTCCATTTAATATAATTGTTTTATTATTTTATATTTTTATTTAATAATAATAATATGCTGAAATAATATAATTGTTTTATTATTTTATATTTTTTATTTAATAATAATAATATGCTGAAATAATACAAAAAAATATGAGTTTTTGTTGTAAGAGGAATTAGTGATGGAATGGACCAAACCAATCGATTCCTGGGCCCAACATTTTTTTTCTGGTTGCTTTTTGGTTTATTTACTATAAAAAAAAACATTTTCTTTTGGGTTTATCTTGATGGGCCTAATGTCATTCTATTTTTTTGCAGCATATATTGAATCCAGCTTGCACCTCCTAGGGTCTTATTTTCGATACTTATTTCGATTGCGTTTGCCATTAATTTTGGTGATTTATTTTCTTTGGCGATATTGGTAAATAAAAAAGATTTCTTTCCACTTCTCTCACTTTTTTACTTTTCGATTTTAATCATTAGTTTTACTCGTTTTTATGTCATGTGTTTCGCTTGCAATTTTTATGGATTGTATGCGATATTTTGATACTTGCTGCTTAATTTTACTTGTTCGTATATTATTTCATGATTCCTTAGGAGATTTTGGTTCAAATTTAATCTTCGATTTAATTGAACTAAAATTAGACATTAGGCTTTCAAATTCATGCATACTAACATCAGGTAGAAATTTCCCCTTTAACCTAAATCTTATGGCTACTAACGCATAATAACATTAGGTTTAGAAGTAAGCTAGTCTCCTTCTGACTTTTCTTTCCCTTTTGCATTCGCACCTAAAACAAAAACTTCTTTTTCTTTCAAAATTCAAAACACTTTAAAACTATTGATTCGAATCATGTTTTTGCTTAGCACGAGAAATGATAAGCGGGTCTCTTCTCGATCTTATTGTTCTTCATCTCAAGCATAGGTGTGGTTCAATTCTCAAAGACTCCTTTCATGACTAAGTAGAAAAATGGCTAATATCTCTCTCTTGAGGTCAATCAGTCATCATCCACAACAAAAATACTACAAAAATATAAACCAACTCAAATCTTTTGTGCGCTCGAGCACTTTTCTTTTAAACCCTTTTCAGGTAAGGACATGATTAATTTACTTCTGTGCCAACGCATAAGTCTCCAAAGGTCGAGCTGCGGCAGAAGGCGGGATTAACTTCGTCCATAAAAGACACAAACAAACAAAAACATGTGAGCCGAACTACGGTAGCTCTGATTCCTTAAAAAGGATACGTGGGCATTGGGGTAGGGCCCAGGCGAGCACAATTTTATTCTCCCTACATTCTTTTCTCCTTTCTTTTGCATGCATTCTCCCTCCAGCAATAATAAACAGTAAGCATAGATTAAACACACCCATAAGATAGATAACAAGAGTGGATACCGTAGAGTACTACGGGCGTGTGGGGTGCTAATACCTTCCCCTCGCGTAACAGACTCCCTTACCCGATCTCTCGGTCGCAAGACCGTGACTTCTCCCTCATCAGGTTTTCTCGATGTTTACCTTTCCCTACATGTGGGATAAAAGACGTTCGATGGCGACTTCATTGTTTGATGATTTTCAGCCGGTTGTTTCAATCAGACCATCTTATTCTTGTTTGTTGGTTCGCCCTTGGATCCATGGGGTGGGAGCTGTCATGTCTACTCTGCATCAGATGATGAAATACCCGGTAAGAGGAAAGATTGTCATGGTACACAGTGAAGAAGAATACATGGTCAGTCACCTAAACTCCTTCAGGTACTTGGAATTGGATGAAGAGTTCATCGAGACTCCATGTCAAAACTTAGAAGAGATACCTCAGACTATGGTTGCAATTGAAGATGTCACAAATCTGCCAAAGATCTCCAGACCTCCCTTGAAGATGGCTTCTCTTAAGGATGCAAAAGCAGTTATTGAAGAAGGTGGGTCTACCATTTGGGGTCAGCTCCCTGATATTCCATCAAGTCTGATAAGTTTGGTTTTGGTTTATCTTCAGGGGCTCAAAGGGTTGTTCGTCGTGCTCATGCTAGAAGACCTCCCCTACGTATCAGCAATCATGGGGTCAATGCTCTAGAAGACAGTGATGGTAACGATGACATGAATAGATGGATCTTCCCTACTACCAACGATGGACTCAATAACTAGACGACAATAGACTTTGTACCAATTACTTTTATTCAGAAGTAATTGTCTTTCTTTTTTTTTTGATATGTAATAAACAATATGAACTCTATGGCCATGTGTCTTACCCGGGGCACAATGGTTTGTTTGTGAGGGTTATCATGTTTCAATTTCATATGCATTAATAAAGCATTGGACGTTTATGCATACAAATTTTGTGCTCTCTGTTTTTATTTTCTGCTTTTTACTTTGTCTATACAGCTATGCTCTTACACACACCAACGTATCAAACTGCATATCCATATCCACTATGGATCCCATTGATAACAGCTTTGTTATTGTCGGTTATAACTTTGAAAATTTGATCAACCAAGCTGGGGACGAAGGTGAGGAAGATTGTGAGGTACCCAGAGAACTTGCTAGACTATTACAGCAGGAAGAAAGGGCCATACAGCCTCATAAAGAGCCAGTTGAGACAGTGAACTTGGGCACAGAGGAAGACAGAAAAGAAGTCAAGATAGGTGTAAATCTGGAGCTTGGTTCCAAACAGCGATTAATACAGATGTTGCATGATTATGTCGAGATCTTTGCCTGGTCATATGAAGGCATGCCAGGACTAGACACGGATATTGTGGTTCATCGTTTTCTGACTAAAGAAGATTGCCCTCTGGTAAAGTAGAAGGTTCGTCGCATGCGCCCTGAAATGTCAGAGAAGATCAAAGCAGAGGTTATGAAACAATTCAACGTTGGGTTCTTAGTTGTCACCTTGTATCCCCAATGGGTTGCTAACGTGGTCCCGATGCCTAAAAAATACGGCAAGGTACGAGTGTGTGTGGACTACATATATTTGAACAAGGCAAGCCCCAAGGATGACTTTCCGTTTCCCCACATTAACGTTCTGGTTGACAACACCGCACAGCATAATATCTTTTCCTTAATGGACAGTTTCTCTGGTTACAATCAGATCAAGATGGCACCCAAAGACATGGAGAAGACAACCTTTGTTACACAATGGGGCACTTTCTGCTACAAAGTGATGTCGTTTGGGTTGAAGAACGCTGGGGTAACCTATCAGCGAGCCATGGTAGCTTTGTTTCATGACATGATTCACAATTAAATAGAGGTCTATGTTGATGACATGATAGCCAGGTCTCAAACTGAGGAAGAGCACCTTGATCATCTACAAAAGTTGTTTGATAGGTTGAAGACGTACAAGATGAGGTTAAATATGAACAAGTTCACCTTCGGGGTAAGGTCTGGTAAACTCCTAGGTTTCATTGTCAATGACAAGGGTATTCAGGTAGGCCTTGCAAAAGTAAAAGCTATACAAGAGATGCTGCCACCTCGCACTAAGAAGGAGGTCAGAGGCTTCTTAGGACGCCTAAATTACATTGCCAGGTTCATTTTCCATTTAACTGCTACTTGTGAGCCAATCTTCAAACTCCTGAAGAAAGATCAAGTGGTAAAGTGGAATGACGAATGCCAGACTGCCTTCGAGAGAGTCAAGGAATACCTTCAAGAGCCTCCAATTCGGATGCCTCCGATTGAAGTAAGATCTTTGATAATGTACTTAACAGTGTTAGATAATTCAATGGGGTCTGTGTGTGGGGGCAGCATGATGAGTCCGGTCAAAAAGAGAATCCAATATACTACTTTAGCAAAAAATTTACCGACTGTGAGACAAGATACTCACTGCTCGAGAAAACTTATTGCGCTTTGGCATGGGCTTCTCACCGACTAAGACAATATATGTTGACCCATACTACTTTGTTGATATCTAAGATGGATCCGATCAAGTACATCTTCGAGAAGCCTTCTCTCTCCGAAAGAATAGCAAGATGGAAAATGATCTTGACTGAATACGATATCCAATACACGACCCAGAAAGCAATCAAGGGAAGTGTACTAGTAAATCATTTGGCTCATCAGTCTATGGATTACTACCTGTCCATGAACTTTGAATTCCCGGATGAGAACATTATGCTAGTGACTAACTATGAAGAACCTGGACCGGGTGAAAGACCTAAGGAAGGATCCGATGGACTATGGTTTTTGATGGAGCCTCTAATGCACTTGGCAATGGCATCGATGTTGTAATCATATCCCACGAGGGCTGTCATACTCCTTTCACGGCCAGATTATGTTTCAATTGTACCAACAACATGGCGGAGTATGAAGCATGCAGCATGGGTCTCAAAGATGCTATTGATCTGAGGATCAAGTTCTTAAGCATTTTCGGGGATTCAACCTTGGTAATAAGTCAAATCAAAGAAGAATAGGACACGAAGCACCCGAATCTCATCCCTTCAAAGAACATGTGTTGACACTGCTACCACACTTTGAAGAGATCACCTTTGAACATTTCCCACGAGAAGAGAATCAGTTAGCGGATGCACTAGCTACTATGTCATCTATGTTCAAGGTCAAGTGGGACAACGAAGCTCCTCGGATCACTATTGAGAGGTTGGATGAACCAGCATACTGCTATGAGATTGACACTGAAGAGGTAGCAGACAAACATTGGTTCTAAGAAGTGAAAAGGTATCTTGAGGCTCAAGAGTATCCTGAGGGGGCGTCTGTCAATGATAAGAAGTTTCTGAGAAGGTTCTCCGCAAAGTTCTTCCTCAGTAATGGAATCCTCTACAAGCGCAACCATGACTCCATTTTACTTTGATGCGTAGATATAAACGAAGCAGAAAGGATTATGGCCGATTTACATGAAGGTACCTTTGGCACCCACTCTAGTGGATACACCATGGCTAAAAAGATCCTACGGGCAGGATACTATTAGTCCACTATAGAAGCAGACTATTATCAGCATTCCCGAACTTGTCATAAATGCCAGATCTATGATGATAAAGTGCATGTACCTCCGGTTCCCTTGAACGTCTTGACGGCTCCCTGGCCCTTTGCAATTTGGGGCATTGACATGATCGGAGAGATTAGACCTACCGCTTCCAATGGGCATCGCTTCATCCTAGTGGCCATTGATTACTTCACGAAGTGGGTTTAGGCTGCCTCTTTTGCTATGGTTACCAAGAATGTTGTGGCGCGATTTATCAAGTGTAACCTGATTTGTCGGTATGGTGTGCTAGAGAGAATCATCACGGACAATGGTAAAAATCTCAACAATACAATAATCACTAAACTCTGTAAACAATTCAAGATACAGCATTATAATTCTTCCTCTTATTGGCCAAATATGAATGGCGTTGTGGAGGTTGCTAATAAGAATATTAAGAAAATCATACAGAAGATGACGGTGACATACAAAGACTGGTAGGAGATGTTACCATTTGCTCTTCATGGTTATCTCACCTCAGCACGAATGCCGACAGGGGTAACACCATATTCTCTGATATATGGTATGGAGGTTGTCCTGCCTATTGAGGTCTAGATCCCTTCTTTGAGGATCATAAAGGATGTAGGTTTGAACGAAGACAATTGGATCCAGACTCGACTTGATCAACTGAATCTGATTGATGAGAAAAGGCTTATTGTTGTCTGTCATGGTCAAATGTATCAAAAGTGGATGATCAAGGAATTCAACAAAAAGGTCAGACGTCAAGTGTATCAAGTGGGTGATCTGGTAATCAAGCGCATCATACTCCTATGAGGTGATCCCAGGGGAAAATGGACTCCCGCGTATGAAGGGCCATTTGTGATCAAAAGCATATTTTCCAGTGGAGCCATGATTCTAACCACCATGGATGGTGACGACCTTCCTCACCCTGTGAATGCGAACATAGTGAAAAGATACTACGCATGAATAAGGACTCGCTAGGTTGACTGGCCTAGGAAAAAATAAGGGCATCCCAGCGAACCAAAAGGGTTCGGGCAAAAATTAGGGATAAAGACAAAAAAAAATTGTACACCCAGAAAGTCGAAAACCTAAAAAGGCGGCTTGGTAAAAAAAGGGTATCCCGGTGGACTGAAAACTCGAAAGGGAGGTCCATGAAAAAGTTAGGGATTGGAAGCATACAACTATGTCCCATTGGATCACCTTACGGTCAAACTTCAGTATTGACTACCAAGACTCAAACGGTACCTATCAATCCAGTCACCTTCAGACAAGTAGCAAAGTGATGAGACGCTCAAAGACATAGGGATAATAGCAGATTTGAAACTCAATGGGATTATTACACATAGTTGTTTTCTCTTTGTACACTATTTTATGTAGTTTTCATTTCTTATGACGGTGTTCTCCTACTAGAACGTCAATCTCTTTGTACAAAATGTCTATTATAGGCGAACTTCAAAAAAATCAATCCAAATCATTCCTTGAAAATACAGAATTATTTGTTTTTCTTTTTCTGTTTTGTTTTGCAAAAACGTCCAATGACTTATTTTTGACATATGCATTTAAATATGATCACTGTTCACAAATACTTGCATAAAAAACAGAAAGACAGTTACTAATGACTTTAAGAAACGGGGCAAAGTCTAAAAAACAATTTGTAGTTCCGACAGTTACCCCGTCCAGCATGGTACAGGGGAAGAAACGTCCTGAGACAAAGTCACCGCTACATACGATCCCGTGAGGGCTATGTTCCCCACAGAGAAGAAACAACCAGAGTTTTATCCTCTTCTTCCCCAAGCAGGGATTACCTTCTCTAGCTGAATTCTATTTTCCCCAGCCGAGTTTCAACAGTTCATAAAACCTCCTCCCATGTAGAGTTTATTTCGCAAACTGTAGAAGCTCATTCCCCAACAGAGTTTATTTCTCTACATCAGCAAGATCTTCCAACAAAGCATCCTCCCTCCACAGAGTTATTCTCAAGCAGAGTCAATCCCTGGTAGAATATCCTCAAACAGAAAGAGGAAATCCCCAACAAATCATCTCCATTCATCATCCTCGGCGGAAATGAAGGATCCAGCTTCCCAGTACTCTCCAGCAATAGTCCGGGATTTATTTTCCCAGACTGAGAAACATCGCAATAGCATCCCATATTCATACATTATGGCATGCGCATACACATCGCATACAATATAATCTCATTTATTTTGAGAACATCATCACAATGCATTTCATACATCATGACATTGCATATGACTAACTCTTTACCTTTTTCAGGAAAAGATCAAATCAACAAACACCGTTGATTACTTATGTGACCTGGTAGTCTTCTTAAAAGCTATGTCTGATGAAGGATTGTTTTAGAAAATTCCTCAGAAAGATGTCCTCACAAGACCTTCTCTGGTTCAGTCAAATCGACACTAAGATCTCTCTGATTTCTATTCCAGTTGAAGATATTCTAAGACTTTCGTCTGGTTCAGTCAAATCGACACTAAGATTTTTCTAATTCTTATCCAGCCAAAGTTAATTAAAGACCTTATCTGGTTCAGTCAGATCGACACTAAGATCTCTCTGATTTCTATTCTAGTTGAAGATATTCCAAGACTTTCATCTGGTTCAGTCAAATCGACACTAAGGTTTTTCTTATTCTTATCCAGTCAAAGTTAATTAAAGACCTTCCCTGGTTAAGTTAGATCGATACTAAGATCTCTCTGATTTCTATTCCAGTTAAAGATATTCCAAGACTTTTGTCTGGTTCAGTTAAATCGACACTAATATTTTTCTGATTCTTATCCAGCCAAAGTTAATTAAAGACCTTCTCTGGTTCAGTCAGATCGACATTAAGATCTATCTGATTCCTATTCCAGTTGAAGATGACCCAAGACACTTGTCTGGTTTAGTTAAATCGATCCTATGATTCTTCTGATTTCCATTCCAGTCAAAGTTAATTATAGACCTCCTCTGGTTCAGTTAAATCGATACTAAGATCTCTCTGATTTCTATTCCAGTTGAAGATGATCCAAGACCTTTTTCTGGTTCAGTTAAATCGACACTAATATTTTTCTGATTCATATCCAGTCAAAGATAAACCAAGACCTCTGCTGGTTCAGTTTGAATCGACCATTGATTTGTTACTAATTCTTTTCTGGTAGATCCTTTCTCTAGTTCAGTTAAATCGACACTAAGATTTTTCTGATTTCTATTCCAGTTGAAGAAACTGCAAAGCCTGGAGCACGACAAGATAACAGTTTAATCTCATTTCCCCAGTAAGTTGATGTGAAGCCTGGAATACGACAAGATAGCAGTCAGCCTTATTATCCTCAGCAAATCACTGTGAAGCCTGGATCCTGACCAGATAGCAGTTCACTTCCATCTCTTCAGTCAAGAGATGAATCCCCAGTAGATTAATGGACAACCGAAGCTCCTAGACTTTATTCCCCTAAAAAAACATTCCCCAGCAGACTCCTCCTCGGATAGTAGGAGCAGAAATCCCCACAAAGAGACTTCTTATGAAGTCAGCATCTGTTTTGGATGGCATCTTTAAGCCCATCTCTGACGACTCTCTGTCATGGAATCTTTAAGCCCATCTCTGACAGTCTTCTGTCATCTTTTCCAAATGTCATCTGTAAGCCTATTCTCGATATTATTCACTAGCAGTCTCACTTCGGGCGAGTGCAAATTTCTGGGCACTCTAGTGTTCAATCATCTTCCACCTTCAGATCACGAAAGGCAAACAAGCCAATCTACATCCTCAGGTCTAAGAAGGTTGAACAGGGGAAGCTATTGTACCCCAAAATTTTCCCTTTCGCTCAAGACATACTCCCATTTTCACACAAGATATACTCCTAGAGGTTCTCAATTGCTCAAGGTTGACCAAGGATTGACTAGACAATTCTCCTCCTAAGGCAATGAACCCCAACTAGGGTTTCCATTTTCATCAAGATGATTGAGCTCCAAGGATCCCAAATGCTTCCCATGGTCCTAATATGTATTCAAGATCATCCATTCCAAATTTCATGCCTTTCTCAATAAGTTTGCTCAGTCAATTGCTCAAGTATTGGAAAATCAATTGTGTTAGGTCAAAAGTCAATTGTGGCCCATGTACAGTCAAACTTCAAGATTTTTGGTCAACATCAATATTTTGAAGTGATATCCATCATTTGATCAAGGGTTGATCATGATTACTCAAGAAATGCTCCTAACCCATCAAAAGTCAGAAGTGGCAAATTAGGGTTTATATAGGAAAAGTCAACTGAACTTTGACCAAGCATAACTTTCTCATACTTTATCAAAAATTTCCAACCAAAGCTCATTTTTAAGAGAATCCAATTCCCTATAACTTATCTTCATCCCTCAAGCTCAAGAAATGCACCATTTGAATGATACAAGTTCATACATTACAGGCCATTTTTAGAAAGTCAATAAAAGCCACTTTTTCCAAGATCTTTAACATCAAGATAACATCTTCAAATGAAAAATTGGTCATAAGAGGGATTGAAGTAGACATCTTAGGATTTACAAAAAGTACAAGATCATCATCATGAGATAAAAATTGATCAACTTATGGCTTTCCCAAGTTGGGAAAATTTGGGAATTTTCAAGAAATATGCATTGAGCAAAGTTTTTTAGGCAATGGCTCATTTTCTTGGACTTCAAACATCTTCCTAAGAGTATAGAGGACTCCTAAAACCATTTTTGCATAGTCTTGACTTTATTTGCATTTTATATTAATTTTATTTAAGTAAAAATCAAATAAATCAAGATTATTACAAATAATATGGTTAAGGCTTGTTTTAATGCATGGAGGGGTCCCAATTTTCGTGTACAGCAAGGCTAATATGTTTGCACTCATTCAAAATTCAAAAATGGACAAAATCCCATAACTTTGGCCAAGGTTACAAATGGACATTCATGGCATTCAAGCAATTGATTATGGCTGTTACAAGCTTGTTTTTTCGTGTCTCCTCGTCATTCTCTATATAAACAAGCCATTGGCAAGCATCAAGCAGAGATACGAAGCTTAGAGAACCCCTGCCCATTTTGCAAAAAAGCATCAAATTGTAAAATTTGAATTTCATGTTCTAGCTTGCTTCAGCCTAAACTAAAGATCAAAATACACTCCTGGAGATTCCCTGAAGTGTTTGCCATCCTTACCGGCTCTTGAAACACCACGAAGCATCCCCATCCACTCTCATGGGTTGCCTCGTTTTTTTAAATTCATTTTTGCATGATTCATGCAGTATTAATGTATTTTAACCATGCATATCTAACCATATGAGTGTTTGCAAGCTTTTGGTTTAGTTTGATTGCAGTTTGGGAGCCAGAATCGTATACTACCATTTATAGGGTTTGACCTCTAGAATTGGGGATTTTCATAACAGGAAAAATTAGCCCAAACCAAGGGCACCATCTTGCTCAGGAGGTTGAAAGCAATCAATCCATGGCCTGAAATTTGATTTTTGTTGCATATTATGAGTTTTATAAATTGCAGGTACTATAGTGACAAGTGAAAAGTTGTCACTACAGGTGTTTGATCTAAGACGACGGAGGAACAAAGAAGAAGAAGTGTGGCAGTCCTTGATTGGACAGTTCAAATAAGAGTGCGCGTTTTTTATTTTATTTTTTAGATATTGCCATTTTTTGTATATAATATTATAGTTTTATTATATGTAACGAATGGTAAAGTGGCTCAGCTGGAAAAGAAGCGTGGATGTGAGGGAAGGGACCTGGGTTCGAGTCTCAGGTCCAACATATTATTTTTCTAACAATTTTCAAATGCAGATTTGGTGCATGCATTAACCAGGGGTTTACCATGCGCCCTACCATCAACACCATCAGATCATACTCAATCTAGATCATGTGCCTCCAACAAGTAGTCCCCATCATGGACTCTCCAGATGTGCCCACACAGGATCAAACACCAATCTGGACTTTAACTTTTGGGCCCAGGGTTTTTTCCAAACAACACCCCCCATTTGGGTTTTTGATGCCAGGCCCATTTGTTTTATTTGTTTTCTAATTTCATTTTATTTTTGTTTATTTACTTTCAAAAGTCATTTTTTTAATAAATCAAAAAAATAATAATTAGGATTAGTTTCTTTCTAAAATTATTAATTAATTAATTATTTAAATGTAATTTTATCAATTTAAAATCAAATTATACTTAGGTTCTTTATTAATTTAATTTGTTTTCTTAATAAAAAATACCAAAAATATATTAGAATTAGGGTTCATTCCCTTCAACTTTTATTTTCTTAATTAAAATTAAGTTTAATTAATCATTCTCTTAGCAAAAACAAAACAAAAAAGGTTCTCTTGTTATTTATTCTTATTTATTAAGTTTTTAGACGTAAATTTTCTTTTCGCGCGTTTATTTCCTTTTTGCATTTTATATTCATGTAACTGTTATACGGGATGTAATAGTTAGTAGGAATTTACTTTATTGCTTTATTTTTTTTCCCCATTTGGTTTGGAATGTAAATATCCCCCTCCCCGAAGCCATGTAATAGTCTATATTTATACTTTCCGCGTTTTATTTTTCTGTATATATTACTGCTAGTAACTTAGGCGTGCATGACAAGATAAAGTCAATTAACCATTAGATCACTAATCTCAAGATAATATAACTGAAAAAACACACTTCTCACACTTGCATCCTTAGGGTACTCCTCATTTGGTTGCCTCGAAAATGGTCATGTCCCTCGAACATAGGGATATCTTAGCAAAGACCCTCAATTCTAAAAGTCATCATAAAGATCATGGTCCCTTAACATCCCTCGAGTTGCCTACAAGAAATGATCGTGTCCCTCGATGTTGCCTATATGATGACAGTCCCTTCGAAATGCTAAGATATCCTTACATGTTTCCTTCAATGACCATAGCGTCCCTTTCGATAGTCCCTCAACATTCGGCGATAGGGCTACCTACTCACTAATAGTAGGATATAACTATCTAAAGGAAAGGAGGAAAAGAACATCCTTTTTCGAGTAGGTAGATAACTGTTAGATACTTGCTCAAACTTGAAATTTTTTACACTTACACACTTTCAAACTCCTTTTCAAAACGCTTTATCACACTCTTGAGGACTGATACAAGAGTTACCATAAAGCAAACAAAAAACTTTCAAAGCACACAAACACAAACAGTTTTCAAAATGAGCAAGTACCTAAGAGCCCGTGGAAAACCACAGATGGAAAGGGTGTTAACACCTTCCCTTTCCATAATATACCCCCTACTTATAAAATCTGGAAAAAAGGACTTTTTCTATTATTTTCACCCTTTCCTTTGTTGGATAAAAGAAAAGTCGGTTGCGACTCTTGCTTACCGCGACACTTGCAAACAAAAATTGTAAAACCAGTATATAAACAGTCGGTTCTGCCACCATATCACAGGGTGGAAATGAGAAAATGAATTCAAGCCTTAAGAGTTCAAATGAGATCTTGGAAAGGGTCAATTGGCTATCAAAAGTTTGTGGAAATAGGTGGAATGTGCATCTTATTTATAGGAAAGGATGAGGCAATGCTTAAGCGTGCGAATGGGAGAATAATTGAGTGAATTCGTGTGAATATGAAACATGAGCAATGTGTTACTTGCTTAGCATCAAAGCTCAGCCAAAACTTGTGTTTCATAGTGCTAATTGCTTCTGAAAATTTTATAAACATGATTAGAAGCAAAAACATGTGAAAACTTTGTGTTTAGAGGCCAAATAAATCCAAACTAATTCTGACTTTGAACTTATAAATATTTTCAGGAAGCTAACTTTACAGCCATGGTACCAACAATGTAGGGCACTATATGATGTGGTTTTTGAAGCATCAGGGAGATCTTAAATCAAGATTTACAATGTGAAAAGAATGGATGCAATTGGTGCCTTGGATCAAAAGTTGTGTCCCTTTGAAATCAGCAAAAACACACGGATTTCCAACACTTAGAAAAATTTCTAAGTTTGGCATCAAAAGTGTCTTGTAACATTTTGCTTTCAAACATGGCCTTTCACTCAAAATTTTCTTTTGAAATTTGAAGATGACACGAAGTAGACCTCTTAAATTGAAGTGTGGAATTGAGATCACTCAAAAATCATTAAAAAAAATGAAAGAGTTGTGATCTTTGGAAAACGATTGACAAATATGGGGAAATTCACAAAAGACCTATAATCTTTTCTAATTTTTAACCACTTTCTAAGCATGTTCATGTCTTGATCATAAAATTAAAATTGTAGTTGACATACAAAATATTATTTTCAAAAAAGAATGGGCTCAAGGAGACAAAAATTGACCAAGTTATGAGCATTTAAAGTTACGTGAAGGGACTTGATAGCCCATCTAGAGGACTTGTAATCTTTCTCAATCATTAGTGATCTTTCACACAAGATTTGCTTGAAACATTTGAAGTGATTTGTTCCTTTAAAGAGAAGCACATATTTTTAATCACTCAAAAATCTCAAAAGATGGACAAAATATAGCCCTTAGAAATCCAAAACCCTAACTCCTAGAGCATCAAAATAACTTGGAAACCCTTTTCAACCTTGACAATCTTTCTTGTACAAATAATTTTGCTATGTGAACAAAAATTGTTGGGGATGATAATAAGAACCTATAACAACAATAACCACTTCTAAATGTTGAGAAATGAGGGAGTTATGCACTTGCGATCAAGGAATCAAGAACTTGTCCAATTAGGTCAAACTTCTTCAATCAATTTTTGCATCTTTTGACTTCCTTTGGCAAATTGAAGCATGATGAATCATGGTAGACCTTGTCATGACATTACTTTAACGCACTCTCAATGGTGAAGCTTAAATCTCAATGAAGCTTTGTTTAAGAAGGCATGGAAATAAACTCATGAACATATGAATCAACCTGATGAAGTGTGTTGTGCCATCACCTATAGTACCAACATATATAGAGCAAAAATTCATTATATTTGTTAGCTAAAGTTCAATCAACACAAGATATATATGACCACAATACACAAATCAAAGTGCTTGGTGATCCCTCATGAGCAAACCTAAGTATAGGGAGAAGAACCAAACCCTAGTGTGATCTTGATATGATTGGGTTGATATGAAATGATAGAGGAATCTTTGGGGCAAAAATTAGGGTATAACACATAGCTCACTACTCAGGGACCTTTATGATGCAATCTTGGATTCTTTGGAAAACTGAATGATAAGGCTTGGAAATGTGTTTTGAAAGGTTTCATTTGGATATTTGAGCTCAAATTTATGTCTCTTTGAAATCAGGAAAAACCAACTGAATTTTGATACTTAGAAAAATTCTAAGTATAGAGCTTCAAAATGACTTATAATGTTTTGAAAACTTACAAGTTCTTCCACTCAAAAGTGGATCTTAATTCTTGAAGTGAAATGGAATAGAACTTTCAAATTGAATTGTGGAATTAAGATCACCAAAAAATCATAAAAATTAAAAGAGTTGTGGCCTTTGGAAGGTGACAAAATGTTCTTGAGAAACCCATGGATGACCTATAATCTTTTCAATTCTTCAATGACATTCCAATCATTTTCAAGCTTTGCACATTGAAACAAAGTTATACCATACACCTTAAAGATTATTATTCAAAAAGAATGGACTCAAGGTGATAAAAATTTATCATGTTATGGTCCTTTGAAGTTAACTCAAGGAATTCAATAGCTTTTCCAAAAGACTTGTAATCTTCTTCACACGTAAATGATTTTCCTCTCAAAATTATCCTTTGATCCTTAAATAGAAGTTGCTAATGACTAATTAGAAATAATCATGACTTTGGAATCACTTAAAAATCTCAAAAATTGAGCAAGATATGGTCTTTGTAAGTCAACAAACCCTTATTCAAAAAGTACAAGAGTGACTTGTAACCCACTTCAACTTTTGATGATTTTCCTTACACAAATGGATCTTGTCATGTAAAGAGAAGTTGTTTTAGATGATGATAAGAATACAATAAAAAATAACCACCTAAAATATTGAAAATTGAGAGAGTTATGCACTTGTGATCATAGAATCAAGAACTTGTCCTAATTAGGTCAAACCACTTGGATCGAATTTGAATCTTTTGAACTTTCCTTGCAAACCAAGGCATGATGAGTCACATTAGAATTTGAAATAATGTTACATTGAAGCATATTTAACGATGGAACTCAATATCTCAATGAAACTTGTTGAAGAAGGCATGGAAATAAACACATGAACCTATGGCTCTTCTTGATGCATCCAAATAATAATCCTTGAGACAAATTTGATCAAAAGAAGTTGTGATATCTCCTTTAGCGAAAAGAACTTTGATGCCATAAACATAACCTTGAAACTCAAGCCTTAGAAATCCATTGAATTAGCCAATTGATTAAGGACCAATCTTCAAACCCTGGCTCAGGAGGTAAGAGAGATGCACTTGGCTCCATACCTACAATGTATAGAGAATAAAAGAAAATATATACATCTTTTTGAATTTTGGTTAAGGATTAGTAAGCATAAACCACACCTATATAAGATACAATTCAAGGTTCTTGGTAATATCTCAAGAGCAAACCTAAAGATAGGATAAAGTAGAAGAGAAAAATAACCCTAATGTGTGATCTTGATGCATTGTAATAATATAGGATGACAAAGGATCTTAAGGGCAAAAATTGGGGCATAACAAATTGAAGCTTGAAATTTAAACTGTTGACTTGAATGCACGTGCTTGTGTTTGATTGAATGTTTTTAATTAGCGTGGAATATTTTTTATACAAATCAAATTAGTTAACATGAGTGGTTCAGTTCAGAATAATGGTTGAACTCTTGAATTAGTCGGCTACAAAGATTCCTCATGACCTGAGGTATTGAGAATCATGGGTTTTAAACTTAACAAAGATGAACAAGTGGAAGAGAAATACTCTAAGCCAAGTAAATATCATTTCAAGGCAAATAATATTTTGAGTTACAAATAATATTCATAGGTATTTTTTTAGAGTCTCTTAAAAAGTTAAAATTAGAGATTAATTAATTTCAGGTTATTCAATTTCAAAAGCTAATTGAAAATTCCATTTCCTAACACAAAAAAAAACATTTGTGTTAAAATAATCAACAACTTACAATTTTAGAGGCATTTTTATCAAATTTTTGAAGTTCCTTAATTGATTTAGAGATTAACTTTATTGTGGCTTACAAAGAATTTGAACATTCACTTAAATAAAATAAAAAATCAATATTCATACATATTTCATAATTGTACACTACCATCTACATTCAAGTAATCAAGAAGTCAAATAATCTCACACAAGTTCTATAATAAGGTAGTAGGTGAAACTTCAGACACTATAAAAATTCTCATCTTTCACTTTTTCCCCTATAGTATCAATCATAACATTTTTATGTTGTTTTTCTCACTTCTTAGGTACATAATACAAATTTAGATAGATGATTACAAAAAAGATAAAATGGAAATCTATGATCTTGATCTTAAATTGTTACAAGAGTAAATACCCTTTGGAGGAATCAAAGAAACAAGTTTTAAAACAATTTTCTTTCCAAGGATTATGTTTATGAGCTATACGCAATTCAATTTCAACTCAAGCTATTGAAGATATTTCAGTTTCTTTTGTTGGCTCTAAGCTTCATGCATTCACTCTTGAGTAGATAAAAAACGAACACATGGTTTTTCATGGAGTAGTATGTTGGGTGAAGGTGATTTTAGTCATGTTTATAAATTGTTTGTTGATGATAATGTTAGACAAGGTTTAAATGCTCTAACAGTTATTGTTAAATGTTTGGATTTGGATGGTTCGTAAGGTCATAGAGAGTGGCTGGTTAGCTTTCTCAAAACACCCTTTTAGCTTATTAAGTGTATGTTTGAATTGACCGTGAATTTGAAAAATCATAGACGTGCACTATGATTTTGTTGAAGCGATAAAGTATAGGTTCTATTAGAATCATAGTGATTCATAGTTATTTTGTGAATTTTTTTTTGAATCAAACGTATCCTAATATTTAAAAATATCAATAAATTTTGAATATATTTTTATTTTCTAGGCAGAGATTATATTTCTCGGACAACTAAGGCATCACCATCTTGTGAAGTTAATTGGATATTGTTGTGAAGATGAATACATGTTTTTGGTGTATGAATACATGCCAAGAGGTATCTTGGAGAGTCAACTATTCAGAAGTACGTTGTTTTTCTAAGTCTTGAGTTTGAATAATAGAAAAGTATTGTAGCCGCGACATTTCTGTAATTGAATTGTGTTTTTTATGTTTACATTTTTAGTATATGTTTTGTTTTGAGTTAGAGGTTGATGTTCAATCATATTACAAACATGATATGTTAATGTTATGCCATGGTCAACAAGGATGAAAATTGGATTAGGAGCTACTGAAGGTTTGGATTTCCTTCATGAAGCAGACAAGCCTATAATATATAGAGATTTCAAAGCTTCAAATATCTTACTAGACTTTGTATGTTCTTCTATTTTCTCGAAATTTTTTCTTCATATTTTTCGTTTCAGATATGATCATCTTGCATCTTAAAAATTAACTTTCATGTGGATATATTATGAGTTCTTCTTTGGGATTTTGCATCTTAGGAGTTCATCTTGCATCCTAAAAATCAACTTTCTTATTGCATCTTAAAAATCAACTTTTGTATGGATATACTGATTTTTCTAAATTTTGAGCTAGCTAATCAAAGAAGTAGAATGTGAAAGTGTTTGAGACTTCTCCTTTGGAATTTTGTACTCTATTATTACCCTTAAAAAATTAATTGGATGGGTGATTCACATAATACACAAATATTCAAGTAACTCAATTGTTGCAGTCGGTGTACAAAATGATGATCTCTTAATTTAAGTTTGTATATTAATTATCATTGGTTCCAAGTTTTACTTAAGAATATGTAATATTAAGACATGATATGTGTTGTACCCTAATTTTTACCCCTAAGATCCCTTCACCATACCATATTGATTCAATTACAACAAGATCACATTTGGGCTTTTGGTTCTCCTCCCTATCTTTAGCTTTGCTCTTTGAGGAATCACCAAGCACCTTGACTTGTTTTTCTTTTGTGATCATGCATGTTTTGTTTTGACTTTCCTTTTAATTAATAAAATTCAATGTTGGTTTGTCTTACTTGTTAATAATGTAGGTAAAGTCAATGTGGCTTAGCAAGTTGCTCCATGGGTTCATGAGTTTATTTCCATGCCCTAGTCAATAAAGCTTGAGATATTAAAACCTCACCATTGAATTTGTTTTGGAAGAAATGGAATGGCAATGTTTATTTTGGTTCACCATATTTCAAAGTTATCAAGATTGATTCAAAAGTACAAGGGGTTGATTGAAGAAGTTGTCATGGTTGGCCAAGGCCTTGTTCCCATTGGTCACAAGTGCATATTTCTCTAAATTCTCAAGATATGGAATTGGTATTGGTTTCTATGAGTTCTCATTATCATCCTCAACAACTTCTATCTATAAAGCAAAAGTGTTGGTACAAGAAGGTTGTTTAAAATTGTCAAAGTTCCTCAAAGCATTTTCTTGATCTAGGAGCTATGGTTTTGAACTTCAAATAAATATATCTTTCTCATCTTTTTGTATTTTTGAGTGATTCCAAAAAAATCCTTCTCTTCAAAGGGTTATTAACAAATAACTTCAAAAGTTTCAAGTAGTTTTCATGTGGAAGAAACTTGATGATGAAGAAAGATTACAAGTCCTCCAGATGAACCCCCAACTTCCCATATGTGACTTCAAATGGTCATAACTTGGTCAATTTTTATCACCTTGAGACCACTATTTTTCCATAATGATATTGATTATATTAACTTTATTCCTTATTTTATATGAAAAGTGAGAAAATGTATGGAAGATGCCTTAAGGATACAAAAGATTATAGGTCATTTCATGATTTTTTGCCAACTTCAACAAGTCACAACTCTCTCAATTTTTTGATATTTTGAATGGTTCAAGTTTCAAAATGTCATTCAAGAGGTCTATTTCATGCCATATTTTTTGGTCAAGAGCAAATTCCAAGAGGAAGGCCATGTTTGTATGCAAAACATTATAGTTCACTTTTGAAGAAAAACTTGAAATATTTCTAAGTATAGAAAGTCAACTTCTTTTTTCCAACTTTGACTCATTACAACTTTCATCTCAAACATTCATTTGAATCCATTATTTTCCCATTACAAAGCTTGTAATCTCATCTTTCTAAAGCATCAAGAACCATGCCTTAAGACCCCTTGAGCTGAGAATGCCATTGTTTCAAAAGTGGTAACTTGGAATTGAAGTTTCATCGCAAGTCAGAATTTGAATTTCATGTTACAACTTCTAATCCTCAAATTAGCACGCGTTTTGGGTCTAAATATGATTATTCAACTTTCCCAAGTGGATTAGTGCATTAAAACACGCGTTTTGGATGCATTTTGACAAAAGAGAAGTCACACTTTCTTCATGATGTAGACCTACACGAATTCCCTCCAAATTGCATCATTTACCCTTCCTTTTGATTCCATTTGCTTCTCCTATAAATACATGAGCTATCACATTCGTTTTCTCAAGCTTGAACAGTCAAAATCACCCTGCCAAACTTGCTCCATAACTCACTTTTTTGAAACTTTGAAATCATTGTTCAAGCCTTTTTCAATCTATTTTTTCTATCAATTCACCTTCCTTGATCTTCCCTGAAGCTAACAGAAGAAGAATTGAGCCTTGAAACCTTCGAAATTTTCACTTTGTATGAATTATTTTAAATGTTTAAAAATACTTTTATGTATTTTTAAATTCTGGAAAAAAAATATGGAATGATCCAATGATATTGTGACAAATATTGGTGACCTCGTTTATTTTTTATTTCTGACTTTGTTATTTTTTATCATTTTTTGGTTTATTTTAATCATTACTTTTAATTTTAAAAATAGTTTCTGACTTTAAAAAATTACCAAAAATTTTATAAAAATATTTGAGTCTATTTCTGATTTTTTTCTATGACCTTATTTCTTTTTTATAAATTAATTTGAATATAGTTGATATTTTTTCCTTTATTTTCATTTTTATTCATTTTTAAACCCTTTTCAACATATATATTAAATGTAATATTATTTTGTGATTATTTTCTGGCTGATCTTGGGTTGAATTTTTTATCATGAACTTTATTAACATCATTGGATCTATGGTGTTGAGTCTAACTCCATAAAAATGGATGAATGATTTTAATAATAGTTTGATTAAATTTTAATTCAAATGTGGTTTATATATTCTTTCCCACCCTTCTTCATCTCATCCCTTTCTTATTGCACTAAGTATTATTTGAACATGATCTCTATATCATGTCTCAAAATAAATGATGCTTAGATTGCTATTGACCGGTCTCAAAATAGGTGCGACTTCTACATAAGTCCACTTACGATTGCTTAACATAGCGCTAAATTTTGTCCTGATTCGAATAAATAATCATTTGTGACCCAAACCTATGTTTGCAAGCCCAAGTATGTTAATTTGATCTCTTTGATCCAATAACCTTGAGATTCATTGTGTGGAGGCTTTGGTTCTACCAATCCTCTAATGGATCTACATCACTTTTGGTCAACGCGGATCACTTAAACATCGTTGATCATTAAATGTTACTTTTTGAGGATCCCAAAATGGATGATATACTTGACAAAAAGCAAATGCAACTTGTTGTGTGGAGGATTTGGTTCTACCAATCCTCTAATGAGTTACAAATGCAAGTTTCAAGATGGTCATCCAACTAACCACTAATTACTAATAATTGACTTTATTTTGTGTTTTTATTTTATGTTCTTTTACTTTATGCACCATTTACTTTAGCTTTTACATTTCATGCTATTTTTCATCTTTGCTCACTTGTGCCCCTTTATATTCTTGTCATTTTTAGTTTGCTCACTTGAGCTTTTCTTTTCTTTTTGAAGATACTTAATAATCAACATGAACCATAAAAAACTTTAATGATACTTGGACTATTTGGTTACTATCTTTGGCATTATGGAGTATTGGACTTCTTGTACTTAGGATTAGAAACCTTGGCCTATGTTGGAGACCTTATGACCTTAATTGATATTTTGTCTGGAGTTCTTGAGGTTTACCTCAAGACATTAGGTTGTTTGTTTATTTTGTGTGCAGGTTATTGTGATTACATTCTTTGTTTGTAATCTGGAATTGACCCGTATACAGCCGTTGTAGCGGTAGAAATGTGCAAGACTAAGCCATTGGATTGACTAGACTTTATACAAATCAAAATAAAAATCGCCACTGCGCTTTATTGTTTCCAAAGGAATGGGAAAAGAGCGAATAACCCAAAAAGAGGGGGAAAGATTCAAGGTAAGGGGGTTGGTTATACAAAGGGAAGGTATTAGCACCCTAAACATCTACGGTACTCCGCATGAACCTCTTTGAAAAATCTGTATATTTTGGCTATAAAAATGTGTTGTGTATAAAATGGATGGTGGAGGTGAGAAAAGAAATATTTTTATAATTTTTGCACCCGCCGCGGTTGCGAACCTTTAGTGCCTACGTACCACCTTTCGTGCAATAGGGGATCAGGGTACACGTAGTTCCTCTTTTAAAAATTTGAAACACAAGTGTGTTGGTTGATTTTTATAAGATAAGACATCATCGCAATTGTCCGTGTGAAAAACATACTTACTACCCACAATCATGAGAAAAGAGAATTTGCATCATCTCAAAGTGGAGGATATGGCTTGGATTTTAAAATCAACAATGCCTCACTCAACACCCAAGTGGAAAATATCTCACTTCACTATATATTGTAGAAGTATAGTTGTTTGCATCACTACAAGGATTGACAAGAGTCTAATCTTTTGAGAAAAGTTTAAAGATAAAAGCCAAAGTGGCAAAATGGTTTGAAATGAGATTGATAGACTTTTAGTCTTCTCACAAAAAAAAGGGTCAAGGTATTATTAAATTGATTGAAATTTATTTATAAAAATGTTTCGAAGATGCATGGACCTAAGTCCAAGTTTATTATGAAAATATTTCAAGTTTCAAAACAAGAAGAGTTTTTTTTAAAGGAGGGAGAAGATTTTTGAAATTAAAGAAGATGGGAGGAGAAGAAGAGGCTATCCTAAAGCATAAGGTAAAAGCTAGGGATAAGAACCATCTAACCAACAAGAAGCCAATACTTGACATTATGAGTCAATATAGAATTTCCATTTTTCGGATTGAAACCAGGCAAGCAAAGATACTAGACCTCTTGAGAGAACCAAACTTCAAGTGTTTTAAGTCTTTGCAAAAATTGGGCAGAGTAACGGCTGTATACGGGTGAATTCCAGATTACAAACAAAGATCGTAATCTCAATAACCTGCACACAAAACAAACAAACAACCCAATGTCTTGAGGTAAACCTCAAGAACTCCAGACAAAATATCAAATAAAGTCACAAAGTCTCCAAGATAGGCCAAGGTCTCTAATCCTAAGTCCAAGAAGTCCATCACTCCATATGCAAAGGATAGTAACCATGTAGTCCAAGTATCATTAATGATTTTTATGGTTCATGTTGATTATTAGGTGTCTTTAAAAAGAAAGAAAAGCTCAAGTGAGCAAAATAAAAATGACATAAAAGTAAATGCTCAAGTGAGCAAAGATGAAAATAGCATGAAATGTAAAATGCTAAAAGTAAATGGTACATAAAGCATGAAAATAAAAGCGTAAAGTAAAGTTAATTGTTAGTAATTAGTGGTTAGTTGGATGACCATCTTGAAACTTGCATTTGGAACTCATTAGAGGATTGGTAGAACCAAAGCCTCCACACAACAAGTTGCATTTGCTTTTTGTCAAGTATATCATCCATTTTAGAATTCTCACAAGGCAACATGTAATGATCAACGATGTTTAAGTGATCCGCGTTGACCAAAGGTGTTGTAGATCCATTAGAGGATTGGTAGAACCAAAGCCTCTACACAATGAATCTCAAGGTTATTGGATCAAAGAGATCAAATTAACATACTTGGGCTTGCAATCATAAGTTTGGGCCACAAATGATCATTTATTCGAATCGGGACAAAATTTAGCGCTATGTTAAGCAATCGTAAGTGGACTTATGTAGAAGTCACACCTATTTTGAGGCCGGTCAATAGCAATCTATGTACTTCATGTTTGGATAAATGATATAGAGATCACCATCCCTTAACATGTAGCACAATTAAAAAATAAAGGGATAAGATAAAGAGGGAGGGGAATGATAAGCTAATTTGGATCACCATTTCAAAATTCTTTCATCTTTAAATTCAACCACTCCTCTAGATGGATTAAAGCACTAAACATATCATTAATCCAAAGCACCAAAAATGAATTAAATAATTCACTCTTAGGTAGATTTGAATTGATGAACATTTATCCAACTTCATCTACATCACAAAGTCCATTGAGTTTAAAGACAAATTGGACATTTAAAATTGCAATCCAAACCAACAATCAAAAGGAGTGAGTAGAAAAAGCATTTTGGATCAAAGCTGCCCCAAAACAAGGCAAAAAAATGCATTTTGTCCCTGTGTAAATCGATTGAACTATTGTGTAAATCGATTTACACAGTACAGTTTTCAAAAATTTGCGTGAAATTGCTTCTGTGAATCGATTGCACTACAGTGCAAATCGATTGCATACAGTAACAGTAGCAAAAACAGCATTTTAAAAGGGCAATTTCTTGTTCAAACTTTCCATCAAACACCTTATGATCATGGATCCACTTGAGCACGAAAATTTCATCAAATTATGAGAAAATAACACCATTGAAATCACAAAATAATGCTCAAAGAATCAATCCCAAAGATCACCAAGAGATCACATTGTGAAAGATGAATTATCCAACTTACCAAAGGTAGATCTAGAGAATTATCAAAATAACTTCAAGAATTTGCTTCAATTCAACCACAAGAATCAATTGACCAAGCTTGGATGTAGAGAATTGATGGAGAAAAAGTGTTTGAATGAAGGTTTAGCTCAAAGATTAGTAAGCTTCAATGCAAAGCTTACTAACTTTTTGAAAATGGAGCTTTGAGTAAATTTGGTAGATAGAGAGAATTGAGAGATTTTTTAGCAAGGTGGATTTGGCTATCAAAAGCTTGAAATTTGAATGAGATGAGGGCTCTATTTATAGATTTTAGGATTGGGATTAGTGGTAATTTGGTAATTGATTCTTGGAGCCAAAATTTGAATTAATGATAATTCTTTCAAATATTAGAGCCAAAATTTGAATTAATGATAATTCTTTTTAAAAATGAAAGATTGGCACTAAAATTTGAATTAATTATACATCTTTCAAAAATAAAGGAAAATTGAAGCCAAAATTTGACAAGTTTAAAATGTTGATTTTTTTTTAATTTTCACGCTGTGTAATCGATTGCACTATAGTGCAAATCGATTTGCACAATGTATTTTTTCAAAAATGGCGCAAAATGCACTATGTGCAATCGATTGCACTTTAAGAGCAATCGATTGCATCAGTGGAAAAAAAATGAAATTTTTTTAATTCTTTTTCTTTGCCAATAGAGATTTTTAGGAAAATAATACCAGAAATCCTTATTTGTCAGATGCTTCGACTTGGTACCTACAAAACAAAAATATACAAAGACAAAGACAAATATTTTTTGTATTTTGATTAGAAGTTAGTCAACAACACATATACAAAATACACAACTAAGGTGCTTGGAGATTTCTCAAGAGCAAATTTAAAGATAGGAGAAAAGAGGAAGAACCAACCCTAATGTGATCTTGTTATGATCGAGTTGATATGATATGATAGAGGAATCTTAGGGACAAAAATTGGGGTACAACAGTCGTTACTCTGTCCAATTTTTGTGAAGACTTAATACATTTAAAGTTTGATTCTCTCAAAAGATCTAGTATCTTCGCTTGTATGGTTTTAATCCAAAGAATGTGAATTCTATCTTGACTCATAATATCAAGTATTGGCTTCTTGTTGGTTAGATAGTTCTTATCCCTATCTTTTACCTTATGCTTTAGGATAGTCTCTTCTTCTCCTCCCATCTTCTTTAATTTCAAAAATCTTCTCTCTCCTTTTGAAAACCCTTCTTGTTTTTAAACTTGAACTACTTTCATAATAAACTTGGACCTAGGTCCATGCACTTTCAAAACCTTTTCATAAATAAACTTCAATCAACTTAATAATACCTTGACATTTTTGTGAGAAGACTAAAAGTCAATCAATCTCATTTCAAACCATTTTGCCACTTTGGCTTTTTACTTTAAAACTTTTTCTCAAAAGATTGGACTCTTGTCAATCCTTTTAGTGATGCAAACAAATATACTTCTACAATATATAGTGAAGTGAGATATTTTCCACTTGGGTGTTGAGTGAGGCATTGTTGATCTTTAAATCCAATTCATATCCTCCACTTTGAGATGATGCAAATTCTCCTTTCTCATGATTGTGGGTAGTAAGTATGTTTTCCACACGGACAATGACGATGATGTCTTATCTCTTAAAATCAACCAACACACTTGTGTTTTAAAAAATTTTCAAAAGGTGAACTACGTGTACCCTGATCCCCTATTGCACGAAAGGTCGTACGTAGGCACTAAATGTTTGCAACCGCGGCGGGTGCAAAAAATCATAAAAAGTACTTCTTTTCTCACCTCCACCATCTATTTTTTTATACAACATTTTATAGCCAAAATATACAGATTTTTACAAAGAGGTTCCTGCGGAGTACCGTAGATGTTTAGGGTGCTAATACATTTCCTTTGCATAACCAACCCCCTTACCTTGAATCTTTCCCCCTCTTTTGGGTTACTCGCTTTTTTCACATTCTTTTGGAAACAATAAAGCGTGGTGGCGATTTTTATTTTGATCTGTATAAGTCTAGTCAATCTAATGACTTAGTCTTAAACATTTCTACCGCTACAATATGTATATTTCCTTATATGTTACTCTGGTGTGCAAATTGTTTTCAACCCTTCTGCCACTATTGATGAACTCAACGAACCAATGTGGCCAATATAGTTTAGTTGTTTTATATTGGCAGAAGATATCTTATACTCTTTTCTACGAAGTATTGGCTTAAATTTGTTATTGTTTTTCATGCATCGTAGAGCTGCAATAGCGAATAGTTACTTTGTTTGTTCAATCAACCGCGTCGGGACTGAGACATTCCCCAATGCATTTACTTCTGGTGATGGCTAGCCAACACATGCAAGTTTTGGAAATTTTTATGGATCGAGTTATATTTCAGCACCAGATGGTTTTTGCACGTCGTATTTATCACGTAACAAGGATGTCTTATTAGTAACAGACATGGATCTGAACTTGTGCAGGCAATATAAAGACAAATGGGGTTTGAGAATGACTGCACGATACGAATTGTATGCAAAGACACTTGCTAAGTATGTGAAACCAGGATTTGAACCTCTAGTTATCCGTGATCCCTTACTTCATAAAAGATCCTCATGACCAGTGTTAGAAAGTGTTCATTGCATTTTTTTTCAAACTGTTTATGTATGGAATATTATGTATTATTTTCAAAAGAATTAACCTCAATTGAAGTTTCGAATGCTCATATTGATATATAAAAATTCAACTCTTAGGAGTGTTTTTCCTTTTTAAGATAAATAAATTATATATAACTGATTAGATTTAGTTAGGAATATCACAATTTAAATTTAACAGCGTGATACATACAATTTAAATTTAATTGATTTGATCTGTTACTTTTAAGATAAATTTTTTTGAGCCCAATTTTCTCTTTTTAAAAGTTAATTGATCAATTATTCTATTAAGAAATTTATTTTATAGAGTTTGTAAATATAATCTTACCTTTTAATAATTTAGAGTTGTTTGATATTTAGAATTGATTTTATAATGACATACTAACATTTTTATCAAACAAGATACGTCAAGTTGAGTTTTAAGTAGGCCGAATCATGTGATTTTAATGAGTGGACTGAACTATTTTCATTCTTACTTGAAATAACATTTTTGTATATTCATTTTTGGGTTTTTTTACCTATATTTTTTGTCAAACTTTAATTACTTTAATTTTAATTTGTTAAAATGAATGTTAATTAACCTTTTTTTAATTAAAAAATGTTTTACACATTAACCATCATTTAATTTTTTTAAGTAAACATAAATCTATAAATATTTTCAATCCTTCACTCTATTCATTAATTTCTATTACAGTACATTAAATTTAGTTATTTGATGTCTTTTTTAATCTTTTAATGATGTGTTAATGAATAATTTAAGATATAAATGATTAATATGTCTCGTAAATTTTATCACAAAAATTCACTATTTTTACGAACTATTATCATAATATTTATTTTTGTATTTTAATCAACAAAATATTTATAATTATTAGTGATATTTATAAATATTTATAGTTATTAGTAATATTGAATTTATTATATTGGTGCTTTGTTATATATTTATTTTTAAATTTTTTTAATTATTAGTAATTTTATAATAACAATTAGGGATGGAAAAATGGGTAAGATCCGTCGGGTTGATCCGGTTGATCCGCCACTTTTGGTGGATTAGACTGAGGTTTTCGATTCGATACCTTAAGTTGGTCCGCTCCGCTTAACCCACTTAAAAAAGCGGGTCGAGGCGGAGCGAAGCGGGTTTTTTTTAAAACTTGTACTCTTTTTATTAAGAATTAAAATAACTTTTATTATAAAAACAACACTTATATCTTAGGATTGTATTATAAATCATTATACAGACAAATTGAATTATAATTGTAACATTCTCTCTATAACTTTCTAATACATGCGTTGATTGAAAATGATTGAAATAAAAGAACAAATGTATGACATGCATAATTATTAAGTTTTCAATATATTAGCTCATATGTTTTCTTTAGAAATAGATGTTGATTTTAAGAAAATGAAGGATTTAATTAGTGTATACGTGTGACAAATTTAGGATTTAAACTATTAAAGAATCGGTCAATATAAGAGTCTATATAATGTAAACAGTGAGAAAGTTCGGTGTTGATATTTTACGCGTTACTATTTTATGCACTGTGATGTTTTATGCAATGTTATTATTATCATTCTTAGTTTTGTGTAAATTCAAATTGGATTTTGTTGTACCCCATAATTTTCCCTCTCTTTTCTCAAGATATTTCTCACAAAGATCTTCAATGGCTCAAGCTTGCACAAGTGTTGACTAGGTCAAACCATCTCCTAAACACTGATGCTTCAAATTAGGGTTTTGATTTTCACAAGGATAATTGAACTTCTAATGCCTCAAATGACTTGCATGGATCACCACAGACCTCAAAGAATACTCATGTCAAATTTCAAGTCTTGAATCAAAATTTTGCTTAGTCAATTGACCAAATGACTAAAAATCAGCTATATTGGGTAAAAAAGTCAATTGTGGTCAACTTACAGTCAAACTTCAAGATTTTTGACCAATATCAACATTTTGAAGACATATGCATCAATTGATCAAGTTTGGATCATAATTCCTCAAGAAACACAGTCAAATCATCAAAAGGGCAAAATGGTCAAAATTAGAGTTTTGATTGGGAATGACTAATCATTGACTTTTTGAATTAATATATGACTTATTGGTTTGAAACATGATCTCAAGGATTTAAGGACATCATTTTGACCTAATTTCATGACTCAATTCATCTCTCAAGATCAATTGGTTGATAGTTGAAGTTTGGTTAACTGCTAAAAAAGTCAACTGATACACCAAAAGTCAAACTTTGACTTTTTTAGTCAAATTTGAGTTTCAAATATCACAATTCATCAAGACATTCAAAATATGAATCTTGATCATCAAGAATCAAGAAAGTCAAAAAGTCTTTGAAAAAGTCAAACTTTTCAAGACTTGGAAATTTTTTAAGTCTTTTAAACCTTATAATTTCCTAACTTCATGATATTTTTTCACCATGATGCAAGATGATTCAAAGAAAACTTTAAACATGAAAGTTGTAGATCTTGATGATATATAAAACTTTGTTTACTTATCAAACCCTAGAAGTGCTTGGATTTTAAGTTATAAATTCATGAACTCATGTACTTATTCTAAAAAACACTTAGTGAAAATTTGACCTAGTTTAGGCAGATTTTTTACCTAACTTCTTAGCCAATTTTCACCAAGCTCCAAGATGATTTTGTCAAAATGGTCAACATGAAGGTTGTAGAAGATGTTTCAAGCTTTCCAAAATGCCCAATAACTTGAAGATATCATTTTTGAGCTAGGAGATTCGAAGACTTGAAGTTGGAATTTCATTCTTGAATTTCAAGTCATTTTTATGAAGAACTGAAGACCAAATCTCATAACCTTATCATCCAATCTCACTTTTCAGGCCATGTTGCTTCTAAATCTCCACATAATCAGAGATTTACACAAATTTGTGATGCATTACACAAAGATTTGAGGCTTTATCCACTTGGTTATACCATTTTTGGATGAAATTGCAAAAAGCTCCATATCCATTTTCATAAAGATCACTTTAATCACAAAGTCAATTTCTTGAGCTCCCAAACTTGTTTCATCTGAACACAAGCAAAGTCAAAATCAGAAGCAATAAGTCTAAGGCTTCCAACAACTTCAGGCCATGCTTGTACAACACATTGAAACTTGTTTTCCACTTTTCTTCAAAAGCAAGCCACCTAGCCAAAATCCTACAGCTCAGAAATCCCTTGTGCAAAACATCTCTAACCTTTTTCCATATAGATAGACAAGTTATTTGCAAGAAAAAGCATGAGTTTACAAGCCTTAAAAGGCCCTCAAGCATTATACAACACTAAACTGGCTAAAAACCCCACTTTTTAGCTTCAAACTTGAAACTAAAAATCCACTTGTGCGTATTGAGTTTAATCATCCAAAAACTTTACATACCTCATATACAAGTGAGTTGAGCCCCTATTTCCTGACTGTAATCACTCCATCATCATCCACCATTTCCAAAATTGAAGCTTACAACTTGACTTGAGTAGGGAGTTTCAGCCATCCTCAAAGCAAAGTAGGAGTTGGAATACACTTAAGGAGGTCCAGACAAGCTAAAGAGATTCTTAAAGTACCTCAAAGCTTGCTCAAACTCCATACACGAATCTATCTGCAAGAGGTAAGTTTTCTAACTTCAATATCTTGATACAAACATCCTTTGTGCATACATTCTAAAGTAAAAATGTAGAGATCATTACCCTAAAGCTAACCATGTTCATAGTTTTCATTTATATTGACTGTGTGTAGAGAATTTTAGATTTGAACTTTATGAAAAAATTAGGTTTCAATTTAGGGCCAACAAAATTAATCTCCATCTTTGACTTTTAGCTTACATAAGTTATATGGTTGGATTCGTGGTGGAAAAATACACAAGTTTCATGTTTACAGTTTTTAATTTCATTGAGAAATGAATGAGATACAAAATTCAAAGATGATGTTTCAGTCATGGGCACGAGGAAGAATATGAAGCAGGCCTCATGACTTATTTTATTTATATATTTATGGTTTTATATTAATAAACGGATGTATAGCCACCCTAGTGGTAAAGTGCGCGCCTGTTAACTTTTGGGACCTATGTTCGAGCCCCAGTGGTACCCTTTTGTTTTTTCACAATTTCTTGTTTCAGATCCTGTGCAAACCAGCCAAGTGCCTCCCCGATTGGATCATGAGGCAGACGCTGGGCTCCATTTGGTTGGGGCCTAATTTTTTTACTAACACCCTCCATTTCCTGAATAACACGCAACCCACTTCCTCTTATTTCATTCTGTTTTTTCTTCTTCTAATCATACAAAAATAGGCCATTGGGCCTAACAAACAAAATCTATTTTTTTCTATCAAACCTCTTTTTTTACTTTTACACCTTCCTGACTTTAATTTCATATTTTTATTTTATTTAATTTTATTTATTACTTTTATTATTACTACTATTATTATCATTATTTTTTTTAATCAAAAATACCAAAAAATATTATATTATTATTTAGATATTTAGTTTTTTTTTAAAAAAACAAAAGACCAAAAACATTTTTCTTAACAAATTTCTTTTCTTAATCAACTTAATCTAGACGTAGTTTATTTTAATTTTCTTTGCTAATTTAATTAACTTAGGAATTAGGAATTTTAATTAATCTCTTTTTTTATTAAGTTTAATTAGGTTAACTTTAAAACCTTTTCATAAAACTCTAAAAATATTTTCCTAACAAATTTAATTTCTTTTTCTTTTCTTAAGTTTAATTGAATTAATATTAGACTTAGTTTATTATAATTTTCTTCTAACTTAGAATATAGAAATTTAACTAATTATTTTCTTTCTTTTTTATTAGTTTAATTAGAGCATCTTTCACACAAAAAACCTAAAAAACAATCTTCTTCCCAATTTCACTTTATCTTTACATCCTTGTACATTATTTGACATTACTCAATATGGTTGTAATAGTAATTAGGTTTTAATTGCTTTCATCCTCCATTCATAAACTTGTATCCCCATCTCCTAAAAGTGTTGTAATAACGTAGGATATTTAAATTCTGTAATTTACTGCTTTCCTATTATTGCTAGTAATTAGGGTTTGTATGGCAAGACATAAAATCACCTAGTAGAAAACCCTAATTCAATTGAAAAATGCATGAAACTAATACACCTTGCACACTTGCACCTCTAGGGTTAACCCACACTTGTTGCCTTAGAATAAACAGTCATGTCCCTCGAACGTGGGATACTTTAACAATGACCCTCGAATACAAGATCATAGTCCCTCGATGACCCTTCGATGATGCCTTCGGTAAACGATCTTAGACCCTTAAGATAAATTTCTAAGGTATCATACAATGTTGCCTTCTATGACTGTACAATGACCCATGCATGTCCATTCACATCCAATGATATAGTTGTTTACCAATCAATGATAAGATAGCAATATCTAAAGGAGGAGGAAATGAACAAAGACTTTTTGAGTAGGTAGAACGTTCATAGTTGCTTGCTCACAACATTTCAAAACATCTTTCAAAAACACCAACACTTTTCATGAACTATTTTCAAAAGTTAACACTTTGTATACATTCTTATAGAGATGAGAATCATTACAAAGTTCGACTAAACGACGACACTTTTCAAAAATACTCTCAAAACAAATCACAAACATATTTACAAAGCATTTCAAAGTGAGCTAGCAATTAAGAGCCCGTAGATAACTAAGAGCCCGTAGATAACTACGGATGAAAAGGGTGCTAACACCTTCCCTTTTCATAACCTATCCCCCGAACTCAAGAAAATTCTCAAAATGTATTTCCTATTCTTTTCACCCTTTCCTTTATTGGATAAAAGAAAAGTCGATGACGACTCTTGCTATCTGCAACAATTGCGATAAAACGCAAAACACCCAAGTCAGTTATCGCAACGTATTACAGGTTCTTTTAGTAGTTAGTTTTTAAATAGGATTATGATGATATGTATTGTTTATTTATTGATATTTTTTTATTGTGCTTGAGTTTATTTTATTTTTTTTGTTGTAATTGTTCTTTATTTAATAAATTTTTTGAATTGTTTGTACTTAAGACATCTTGAAGTTCTATTATGCGTTGTTAAAAAAATTTCTTTATCGACCTCTTTGGTAATAATTAAAAATTTTCTAAATTATGTATTAAATCAAATTGTAAAATAAAAAAAAATAAAAAATTGGTAGGTCGGCCCGCCAACCCGCCAACTCGTTAGTAAATAGGGCGAGCTTGACATTCATGCTCAGAACCCTACATTGGCCTGCTCCACCCCGTCTCTCTTTTGAACGGTCTTAAATGACGCGGACCTAAATAGGGCAGACCGCCCGCTTTGTCACCCCCTAATAACAATTATATGTCAATAATAACTCAATTTTATTGAATGATCTAAGATATGATTGAACTTTAGCTATGCGAGTCTTTTACTAGTGTGATAAAAAGATTTAGTAAGACCATTTTTTAAAATAATTTTATTGAAAAATTAAAAATTAAATATAAAATATTTAGGAGAATCACAAATATATTTAAAATTTAATTGAAATATACTAACATAATTTATTCTCATATATTTAACTCTTTATTTAATATATTTAAGAGTTATTCTATCAAAAAAATTAAAGAGCTTAAACAATAAAAATATTCTTTAAAGTTGTTTTGCATTTTTCAATTGGTTTTATCAAATGGAGTAATTTCAATTTATTTACTATCAAATTCTAGTATTCATTATAATATTATTTTTCGGTCAAATAGTTAGAATAAGCTTAGTATTATTTAAAACAGTTATAAAAAGTTTATTACTACTAGCATTTACTAAAATAACAAAAAAAAACTTACTTTAAAAGTTTGAAAATTTTTTTTTACCCAAATCAGAAAAATAATTAAAATGATAGAAACTGAAAACGTTCATATGACACGAACATATCCTATGGGGTTCCGCCACGTAAGCACAGAGCCAACGTGGAGCCTAGAGATTCGCCATTTGTTCAAAAATTGAATGCAGAAAAGTCCAAAATATCTTACAACACTGTTTTCCTGTGTGCTCCTTCTAACTCTCAAACACTATAAACCCCCTTCATTCGTAGCATATTCCAAATCCCCAAAATCTCATACAATCATCTTTCACATCTCATAGCTACGATGGTGAAATTCGTTCCGATTTTCGGTTTTCTGTTCTCTCTTCTTGTGTTGCTTCCTTCTCAGATCTCAGCTGAGGAACCTGAGGCCAAGGAATTCGTTCTCACATTGGATAACACCAATTTCCATGACACTGTCAGCAAGCACGATTTCATCGTCGTCGAGTTTTACGCTCCTTGGTAAATTTCGATTCCTCGTTTTTTGTTCCGATCTGTTTTACTTGCTTTCGCTTTGTTGTAGATCTTAATTTTGATGTTAGCATTTCTTGCATGCTCCTTAATATGTATGAATTTTGTTAATGTTTTGATTTTTGGTGATTGTGTTATAGCGATCAATTGTTGACAATATAGTATATACTATTGCATTTCATTTGCTTGTAATTGTTGATTTGATTTTGTTTATTTATCTTTCAGGTGTGGTCACTGTAAGCAGCTTGCTCCAGAGGTGAATTATTTTCTTTTTTTCTATAATTATTTTGGGGGTTTGTTTTATGTTCAAGTTATTTGATTATTCAAATGAAAATGAAAATGAAAATGCTGAGGTTGTTTGATGTTATTTATGCAGTATGAGAAAGCTGCTTCTATCTTGAGCACTCTTGAAACTCCAATTGTTTTGGCTAAAGTTGATGCCAATGAAGAGAAGAACAAGGACCTTGCATCCGAGTATGATGTTAAGGGGTTCCCAACCATTAAGATTTTGAGGAATGGTGGAAAGAACAGTCAGGAATACAAAGGTCCTCGTGAAGCCGACGGTATCGTTGAATACTTGAAGAAGCAAAATGGGCCTGCAACTACTGAAATTAAATCTGCCGATGAAGCTACTGCTTTTGTTGGTGAAAATAAAATTGTTATTGTAAGTATCAAACTTTTGTAGGTTTGGTTATTTTTAGTCACATACACTTGCATTTAATCTTATTTCACTATTTTTTTTTTCAGGTTGGAGTTTTCCCTAAATTCTCTGGTGAGGAGTTTGATAACTTTCTTGCAGCAGCAGATAAGTTGCGTGCTGACTATGAAATTGCTCACACCTTGGATGCCAAACACCTCCCAAGGGGAGATTCGTCCGTGTCTGGCCCTGTAGTTAGGTTATTTAAGCCATTTGATGAGCTCTTTGTTGACTCCAAGGTATTATTATTATCTGCAGATTAACTGTCCCATCTTACATATTTTACTTTTTTTTATTTGGCTGTCTAACAGTGTTTCATCCTTGTAGGATTTCAATGTTGAAGCTATAGAGAAATTTGTTGAAGCATCCAGTGTCCCCCTTGTGACTATCTTCAACAATGAACCAAGCAATCACCCTTTTGTTGTCAAATTCTTTAACTCCCCCAATGCAAAGGTATAAATAATATTTAAATCGTTTTTGTTTCCTCAATACCAAACATCTATTCGTGTATAAGCCTCAAATTTACCGATTTGTGTTTCATTAAATTTTATTAACCTTGATTGCTTTCTTTTTGCAACATTTCCTCTGTTTTTGTTTTTCGCCTATATTATCCTGTATCCGAGAAACCTAAATTAGGTTTTATAAATTGGCAGGCAATGTTGTTCACCAACTTCACTTCCGCAAGTACTGAAGCTTTTAAATCAAAATACCGTGAAATTGCTGAGCAATATAAAAACCAGGGAATAAGCTTTCTTATCGGAGATGTTGAGTCGAGCCAAGGTGCCTTCCAGGTTTGTATCAAAGTATTTAATATTTAAATGTTTGAAGTTATTATTTGCTTAATAGTGATATTTGACATTTTGAATGACTTTTCTTGGCAGTATTTTGGACTTAAGGAAGACCAAGTACCTCTAATTATTATTCAGCACGCTGATGGCAAGAAATTTTTCAAGCCCAATTTGGAACCAGATCACCTTGCAGCTTGGTTGAAGGAATACAAGGTAGAATTTAGTTCCCTTAGTAGTTTATTGTATTTTCTGCTTTAATTTGCAGCCTTTCTACTAGTATATAATCTCTTTTAAGTAATTTAATATTTTATAAAGGTGTTGCCTTGGAGAATTTAATTCTTATCACATTTCATTTTCAGGATGGAAAAGTTGCTCCATTTGTCAAGTCTGAGCCTATCCCTGAGACTAACAACGAACCAGTTAAGGTGGTAGTTGGGGAAACTCTTCCGGAAATAGTTTTCAACTCTGGAAAGAATGGTAAAAATTTCCTTTTCTTTTTGGGTTCATTCCACAAGATTATTAACTAAAGATTGATAAAACTATATTGAATCTTTGCTTGTAAAAGTAAAGATTTATGAATTATATTTATCTCCAAGGCATGTTCCATAGATGCTGTTACAATTACAAGTATGTGTAATATAAATTACACATGAAAAGTAACATGTCTTTCTGATACTGTTATGACAGTGATTAACATACACATTCATCACTATCTCTCATTCCTGACTTGTATTAATTAGTTGTTTGCCTTGATCATTCATAGTTAGACCGACATAATTACTAACATAACTGTACACTTTGCAGTTTTGCTTGAGTTTTATGCCCCATGGTGTGGTCACTGCAAATCCTTGGCTCCAATCTTGGATGAAGTTGCTGTCTCATTTCAAAGTGATCCTGATGTTGTTATTGCCAAACTGGTAAGTTATCATGGATCCTAATGATATAACCTGATTACTTTTTTATTTTGACTAACTTTATTCTATGTCTCACCTCACTATATAGGATGCAACTGCCAACGATATCCCAAGCGAAACCTTTGAGGTCCAAGGTTATCCAACATTGTACTTCAGGTCCGCAAGTGGAAAGATATCACAATATGATGGTGGTAGGACAAAGGAAGACATCATAGAATTCATTCAAAAGAACAAGGATACGACTGGTGCTGCTCAGCAAGAAGTAGAACAGCCAAAGGCTCCTGCTCAGCAAGAAGTAGAACAACCTAAGGATGAGCTTTGAAAGGTAATTATTTGTAGGAGATCATACTTGCCCAACTAAATTCTTCTGGCATATAAACTCTGTTCAAAGTTTCTCATTTATATTTTTATTCTTTTTGCAGATGTTAAGAAATTTACATTGTATCTCAGAATCAGGTGTTAGGAAATCTTAGTGCCAAACAGTCTTTTTTTGCTTTTCATTCTATGTATTCGGTTATCTCTTTATGTATTACTAAATAATGAGTTTTGGCGGAATGTAGTACCCGGAACAGTTATTTATGTAAAATCCAATCCGATAAATTAGTTTGTTTTCAGTTACAATAATATATGCCTGCTGGTACTTAATTTAAAGGTTAAATATCTTTTGATTATCCAATATAATATTGGATTAAAATTTAAAATATGCAGTGAAGAGACACTGTCTATAAATCTTTTCCTTGAGCAAAAAGACAACAAAATACATTTGCAAATTGGTGTATTATTTGGACGCTTTAAATAAAACTGAGTAAACCTTCGTTTTCTCTTTAAATACAATTATGAAAACTTTTTAAATGTTACTTTAACTATTAAAGATAAATAAACGCCAAAGGTGAAGAAATTGTTATGGTGACAAGTAACGCTGGGAATAGTTTGAGCCTAGTCAAATTTTGTCAAGTTTGAATTTAATCTTTTCGAAAGTCTGATTAACTTATTATTCTATTTAAAAATCTATTTTATTTAAATATTACTCTTTTGAGTTTATCTATTACCATAATTTAATAAACGTTATAAACTGATTTCTAAGTCAACCTATTTAATTTTTTTCTTCTTCTAATATATATATATATATATATATATATATATATATATATATAAAAGCCAACCAATTTAGACTATTTTTAATATATATGAAAATATTGACCGATTTAAAAAATCTTATAAATTTTTTTAATAACTTAAGTCTGCCTACTTAATTAAATAAGTTTAAAAAAAATCTTATCCAAACTTTTTTATTAAATAGAATTAGTCTGATCTGACCTTAAATAAATTACACTATATATTCATATAGGTCAATCTAACCTATTTCTATCTCTAGTATAAACTCCTGTTAGTTGATCAGTCTATTCTCAACCTTAATTCTCACCCTCCTTAATGACAAGTCATGAATATCATGAGTAAAAATTAGTTCTTTATTGTACACGTAGTGGTTTTTACTATTCTTTTACACTATTTATAAAAACTAATACATTATCTTTTTATCGAGTTTTTTATTGAGTGCTTTTAAATTAGAAGAATTTCGTATTATAAATACAAACAAATCTTTCAGAAGCTTTCTAATTAAAATTCTTTAATTTTTTCTATTACATCGTTTTAATTTTTTTTTTAGAGTTCACTCATTCTTTTCTCTCTAAAGCTTCCAACAAAAGTCTAAAGCATGTATTTTATTTCTGTCAGGCCTTTTCTATTCTGTTTGAAAATTTCTCTTTTACACCTTATTTCCTTCTTTTAGGTTTAGGGAGAAAAGTAAAAAATATTCCATACTTTTAGAGATATATTTCTGAATGTGTTATTTCTTCATTTTATTTATAAGTTAATTCAGAGATGCATTTGGAAAGAGATTTTAGAGTATGTTTACAGATACATCTTCGAATTAACTTTTTTTAAATTCAAAAAATTCATTCGGAGATGCATCTTAGAACTAGGTAAATGTATTAAAATCTCGTACTAGACTCTCCCTTTTCTCCTTCTTCATTTGCATAAATATTTTATTCTCAACTCACTCTTCTCCAACATTGTTCCAGTCAACTTTATTCCTTCTCTAACATTGTTTCAATCAACTTTGTTTCTTCTCCAACATTGATTCAGTCAACTTTGTTCCTTCTCCAACATTTTGTATCCTTATCAACACTTTTTAAAGTTAGTTACTGTTGTACCCCAAAATTTGCCCTCGCATTTTTCCCCAAGAAATATCAGCTTCAAACATTTCCTGACTTTTCAAACTGGCTCAAGAATCGGACAAACGGACTTTTCTTGACAGTCAAGCAAAATTAGGGTTTTTACTGATTTTCAGAGCTCTGGATTGTTTCATACAGTTGGCTCAGGGTTTGGATGGTTTTTGGTTCAATTTTGATCAGGCGAACGTTATTCGACATTTAATCAGGAATTAAAGTTTTATGGGCATATTCTCAGAAAAATTTAAATTCTATAGCACTTTGCAGTCTATTCTGAGAACGGGGTTAAATTCGCATTGTTTTGATTTAATCGGTGAAAGAGACAGTGGTTTGAATTCATGTTGTTTTCTTTGAGCCAGTCAAATACAGTATGCAGTATTGGATTCACAATGTTTATGGCAAATCAGTGAAGAAGGATTGCGTTTGATCAGTCTATTTGGATTGACTGCTGCTTTGTTTTGGATTTTGGAAGAGACAGGTTTAATTAATCAATATTGTTATTATTTAAGTTATTTATTATTCTAAAAAATTGAATGATTGAAATTTATTTTTCAATTGTTTTAATTCTAAGAATTTTAAATAAATAAATAAACAATAAAGAAAATTAGAATTAATCGGATAATTTAGACTTTTATTGATATTCGAATTATTTGTACAAATTGTTGTTTATAATTTAAAATTATGAACAATAATATACATTGATTTAAAATATTACATAGAATAAAAAACTATCCTATTTTCTAATATTCTTCACTCTTCACTCCGCTCCGGTGCTCCATTGTTTTATCTGCAAAAAGAGAAGAAAAGTCAGAAGGCAGTTAAAAGAGACAGATAAAATATTGCTCATCATTAGGGGCCACTGACTGGGATCAGTTGACCCTCTCTGCAAATCACGGGATTTCTCCCGGTTCACAAAGAGGGAAGAATTCTATTTTTTATTCATGAAATGCAAATGTCAAAAGTATAAGTTCCAAAATTCAAACTGCAAACTTCCAACTAAACTGAAAAAATCCAATCTCAACTTTCTATCCAAAGCAAAAGGCAAGTTACTGTCAAAATGCCAAAGATATCAAAGATTTCAAAAGTATATTTACTGTCACAAGTACCCAAGCTGTCATGAAAAGATTTGGCCAAGATATCAAGGAAAAGAAAAAAGCACACAAACTGTCAAAGCTGGAGAAAGAGATGCAGAAAGTGTGTTATGCAAGAAAACTTAATAATCATTTCCCATCAAAATAGGGCCCCTTCAGAACCATAGTACAGAATAATAACATTATTAAATTCTAAAAACTGTACTTTAGGAGAGAAGAAAGAGAGTTAAAGAGCGGTAGGCAGAGTTCAGGTTAGGCATAGACAGCAAGACAGAAAAAAGAGATATAATCCAAAGAACTCAGTTCAGCAGGCAAGGTTAGAATAGAAGAAAATATACAAGCTAAAGCCTCTGAGTTCCAAGAAAAGATAACCTGCAAGTTCAAACACACATTCTCAAACACAAACATACTGAACCTATCAAAGCTGAAGCACAACCTCCAACCCTGTAAAAGAACACATCTCAAACCCAAGCCTAAAAACCTGATATACAAACTCAGTTCAGCATAGCAAAAGAAAGGGAGAAAAAGATACAAACTGTCAAAAAACCATCAAACCTGCATCAGGCCTCACCCTCAAGAATATACAAACACATAACCTGCTAATGCCTTAACCATACTGTCAAACACAAACCCATTAGCAAAAGTCTCATAAAGACCATAACCTGAACAACCTCAAACCTTGTTAAACAACATAACACAATGCCATAACCACCTATCTACATCAAGAAAGCCTAACCACATCAACTTGTCAAAAAGCCAAGCTAACATAAAAACCTGCTAATACCACAGTCCTGCCTCACCATACACCAAACTGATAAAAACCATCCAACCTCTAAGCCTCAGAATTTATTCATCACAGGCAATAAATATTCAAGACATTCAACTCAACAAAAGCGTCAAGGGCATCAATCTCAGAAAGCATTCAAAGGTCTAAAGGCCAGCAAACATCTCAGTAAGGCACATCTCAAAGCAACCATTCAACAAAATTCTGGGCAACACAAACAAGCATACAGCCACTCGAGAGAAGTCAAACAAGAAGCATACCATACTCAGGCAACAATACATAGGCAACAGTGGCACAGAAGAAGAAGAGGAAAGAAAGATATAGCAGGTTTTCAGGCAAATGCAACATCATAAAACCTAAGCAAAAGGGTTAATACAGAAATACCAGGGACATCAAGAAAACTTCACGCGCTTCTCCCCTTCGCCAGCACGCCTCCGAGCATCTCCACCATTCCTCCCCCTCTTCAGTAAAGGTAATGCACGTTCTTTCTTTCATCTCACGTACCTCCAAATAAACACAACATGCAAATCAAAATCAACATTCAATCTAATCAAATAATTAATCAAGAAGAAAACACATTCCCAAGTGAAAACGCAAGTAAAACCCTAAACAGCCAAAGAAGGTGGATTACCGTGCTACGCGCTTCGTTGAATCATGAAGAGGGAAAGGAGGCGAAGGAATTGCTGGTGGCTTGAGCAAGGAGACGGATTCAGAAAGCTTGCAAAAGATGAACGAAGAAGAACATGAAAGTGAATGCACGAACGCGCCGTCGCTGCCTCGCTAACCCTAAAACGTTCATTACCAAACTAAACTAACAACTACTAACCCTAATTTCGTTCAAGATTAACATGGACCTGACCCATTCACATTTCCTCTGAAGCCCAAGTTAATATTTTTACACTTAACCACTTTTCATAATACTAACCATTCTTTTTATTTTATAAAAACAATATTTACTTTTTTTTTTCTTTGTAAAATACTAACTTTATTTTATAAACAATGTTTACCCTTTTTTTTTATTCTTTGAAAAAATACTAACTTAATTAAGATACATTTGTACATAAAAATAAAATACCTTTTTTAACATACATAATTTAATTTTGGACATTTAATACTTTTTGTACATAATCATAGAAATACATTTTTCTCTAAATGTTAAATTTCACAAACATTTGACTAAAATACTTTTTAATCAAAACTTGAACATTTAAATCAAAACACTTTCTTTTTCTATTGTACATATCAAAAACATATAAATCAAAGATTCATTAAAATACATTTATCTAGGTCGAAAACCTAATACGATTCAATTTCACATTATCGCACTTGTACATAATCACACAATTCATACACATATACATCTCACATTTACACTTACACAATACATTCACATTGCCCTATATACATTCGTTTATATTATATATGTATATTCGATATTTACATTTTGATCGCACATTCGATTTGGTTGTAACTTATTGGATACTATAAGTCTCATCCCCTTTGTACATTTATACCCCCATTCCCGGACACTATTTTGTAATAGCGTAGATTTTACATTCCGCAATTTACAGTTTTCCAATTATGCCATGGTTAGACCTAGGGTTTGTATGTACATAAAATCAAACGCTAGATAACCTAATACAAGACAAATACATGTAATCAATACACAATCACACTTGCACCCCCCTAGGGTAATCCCACATGTTGCCTTCCAAAATGGGCCATGCTTGCACGTCGAGTATCTTTGGCAAAATCAAATGATCATAAGTCTCAAAGTGTTGCCTAATTGGAATGATCATAGTCCCTTCAAAATAAATTGCCAAAGACTCTTGGCATCATTGCATCCATGGTCCATACGATGACCCGCGCCCGTCCCGAATAAACTTCCTAAATGCAAGATTGCCTACCAATTTCAATGGTAGAACGAAATTGTTAAAAGGGGTTAAAACATGACAAAAACCTTTGAGTACAATAGGGTAGACAAAACTCTTAGTTACTTGAGATCAAACTTGCAAAAACACTTGCCTTCTTTTCAAAAAAACACAATCCACAACACTTTCAAACAAACTCTCAAAAACATTTGAAAACGTCTTTTCGAAAAGATTCACACTTTTGTAAAACACTCAATCACGAGTCAAATACATTAGTTGCCTAAGACAAGGCATCTTTCTCCAAAACATTTTCAAAAATCACCCACACACGCACCATTTTCAAAGCAATCGAAAAACAAGGCAAGTGATCTAAAAAACCAAGTAACTAAGAGCCCATGGATAACCATGGATGAAAAGGGTGCTAATACCTTCCCTTTTCATAATCTACCCCCCGAACCCACGAAATATCTCAAAAGGTTTTTGCTGTGCTTTTTTAACCTTTCCTTTAGGATAAAATAAAAAGTCGGTGGCGACTCTTGCTCAACCGCACAAGTGCGAATACGAATGCAAAACACTAGTCAGTTCTCCCACCGTATCACAGAACTGGCGACTCTGCTGGGGATAGTTTTTAAGTGGGGTTACCTTAGGGTTTAGATCACCTTTACTTTCAATTAATTGCTTTGTTTGCTTTACATTTATGGGCTTTGTATCGGAGTTTTATAGATCCTAACCCGGATCTGGGGAAACCCTTTTAGGTAGCAACAAGGCTGTGAGGGAACTGTGCGGGGTATACCGACATGGTTGAAGCAGTCTGCTACGTTGATGTGGCACTTTGGTGTGTACCGGTAACCCTTGAGTTCAGTCAAGGAGAGTACGGGGCCGCCGCGTGGTGTCGTGAAGCATCAACTGACCTTAGAACCTTAATTGACCATCTTAGCCTTTTTAGGGTAGTGAGATAACTGACTTTGGTGCAGTCCGAGGTTGGTTGATACTCGATACTACACTCAATTGAGGGTTGCTTTCCTGGAATATTTCGGTCGCCAGTTCAGTGGCTAAATCGAAACGATGAACAATGAAAGCAATCCAGTGATATTGGGACCTTTAGAACCCAGTTACTTTTGATAGGACAGGTTTTAACCAACAAACTGAAAGAGGGTAGTACCTGAACCTCATGCAAGCCTAAACCTAAGGCCTTGTGTGCTTTGTGTGAATATTGTTTGCCTGTATATACACTTATTTGCTTGTGCATACATGCACATAACATCATGACATCATACCATAACATTTTAGTATTTTCAATAACCATTTCAAGGATCTCGAGGGTTCTGTTGATGCAGGGTTACATTGAACCAGACGTCTATCAAGGGGCAAGGGGTTTCTCCTCTAACCAATCCAGTCAAAGTTCAAGTACAACAACTTGAATCAGTGGCTATGACCCACTCGACATGGTGAGCTTGATTCTCGTGGAAAGACATCCACCGATACAAAGTTCTCCAACCAAAAGATCAAGTACAACAACTTGAATCAGTGGCTATGACCCACTTGACATGGTAAGCTTGATTCTCGTGGAAGGACGTCCACCGGTGCAGAGATCTCCAATCCAAGAGCAGAGTTCAACCTCTAACATTTTCTTGTGTTTACCCCAAGAGATCCTTGAAAGCATGCATCCACATATCATGCATGGCATTTTGACAATCTTTCCTTTTTCAGGTTTCCTTACTCTCCTGCTGTTTATTTCAGCAAGAGATAGCTCTAGAAAGGTCTGTCAAAGACATCCAAGACCAGACTGCTCAGCTGCAGGAGATGTTCCTGAACTTGTCTCTGGGGCAAGAAGAAATGAAAGCTCTCCTCACCAAAGGCCTGGGGAATTCCAACAATGCCAGGAGTGATCAGATTGCGGAGCTGCAGTTTGATCTGACAACACTGAGGACCCAAGTGATGGGATATTTGGTGGGCCAGATGGCTCTCATCCAAGACCTATCTCAAAGACAAGAGGAACTCAGAGTTCTGGTCCGCCAACTGCTTCCAAACAACCAACTGGGGCAAACATCCGAGGTCGAAGAGCAAGTCGCCGCTCAGCCTCCATCCACTCAAGAAGACAAGGGGAAAGCTCCTTTGCTAGCTTCAGGGTCACAAACCCATCAACAGCCTCGCCAGCGTCAACGGGGCAATCGGCGTAAACAAGAAAAGTCAGGAAGACAGTTTACGGAGACTGAAATACCATCATTCTTCATACTGAAGCGCCTGTTGGAGGTCAATTTGCTCACCGTAAAGGACCCTCCTCAGAAGCCCAATATCTCCTCTCCTCACTTTAATCCCGACGCATTCTGTGTTTACCACTCCTGCAGCCCAGGGCACAGTACCAACGACTATTGGGCCTTGAAGAACAAGATTCAAGATCTGATTGACATTGGGGTGTTGGAATTCATGCCAGACGGCGAGATGAAGATCTTCCGTTAAAGGGTTCTCCGCTTGAAGTGACGAAGCTCGAAGCTGAAAGACTTTTGCTTCTTTTTGAATTTTTCAAAGTTGTAATTTCTTTTGCTGTCAAACAATTATCTGTTGATGTTAAACTCTGTTTTCATTAATGCATTGCATATGTTTGTCTTGAATTCATCCATTCGTTTCACTACTCTTATGCTTTTCTTTATGATATTTGACTCTTGATAAAAAGCTGCAAGCCTTTAGAGGGAGGATGACGAAACAATACCGTGATCTTATACAGTATGCTTTTGAACAGACCGTGCTGATGAGGTACAGGCATTTCTTTCAATTCCCCAAACACTGGAGTTATAAGGAAGTTAATCCCTAGTCAACCCCTTCGAGCCAAAGAAGTAGGAGTTTCCTGTTCTAAACAATCGAAACCTTTGATATAAACCCGGGGCAGGGTAGTATCTCAGTTAATGCAAAAGAAAATGCGCATTGAAGTCGCAAACCCTCGGTTCGTAACACAACGAACGACGCCAAAAAAAAAGGGGAAAGCATTCCTTTGGAATCAAAAGACAAGGGTGGTTCCCTATTATATAGACAATCAATCTCTCAAAAGAAAAAAGCCCACTGAGCCAGAACCTATAAAGGAGGCTTAAGAAAGCTGGGGCATCCCGCTGACTGTAATCCCGAAAACGGTAACAGTCAGGCAAAAGTTAGGGATAACAAATCAAAATCAAAATAGTGAGGTCATTACAAAATCCTCAACAACATGAAAAAATGTTGAAAAAGAAAAAGGAGATGATGACTGTCTCCCCAAATTCAAACTGGTGAACCATCGCCCAAAAGTCGTTCCAAACTCAAAACAGAGTGCGACGCACAGTTAACTGAGCTTAGGTTGAAGAACATCACGAAGAGCGGGTGGGTACAAATATACTTTGAGCCTTTATCCTTTGTGTTCTTAAACCGTGAACTAAGCCACGTTACAACCCTTCAAAAGTCCTAATTGAAGCATGGGTTAGTTCGAAAGCATACTGTTACAAAAGGTATCCTGACTCCTGTAGGGCTTTGCTCTAAATCTTGTGTTAACCTGTCTTGTGAAAAAGTTTTCTGCTAAAAACGCATTTTTTAAAAAAAAAACTTCGAGACAAACATAAACTTTGCATTATTCGAATGTCACTGTCTGCATTTACCCCTTTTGTTTGACAGCGAAGAAATTCATGCAGCGATTGTTCGGAGGAACGAAAACTCTCTCAGTAAGTCAAAATCACTTCAAGAGGATAACACTTCCATTACAAATCTCTTATCAACAAGGGGCATGACATGTCGCAATCCAATTAACCTGGGGCAGTCCAGTCAAGGTCCAACAGATCTTTCAAAGTACAGTTAACCTGGGGCAGTCCAGTCAAGATTTCAAGAAATCTCTCAATAGGCAGAGTAATCTGATTCAAGACTCCTTCTTCACCACGTGGGGCATTCGAATGTCAAAAGTGTCCAACAAATCAACTACAACATTTCCAGATTCGACTCCTGTATCCAGCCAGGGCATATCTGTTGACAATATTTCCAGACTCGATTCCTGTATCTAGCCAGGGCACGTTTGAAGAGTTTGAAGATTCGATTCCTGTATCCATCCAGGGCATATCTATCAACCATCACCTTTCCAGATTCGATTCCTGTATCCAGCCAGGGCATATCTGTTGACCACCTTTCCAGATTCGATTCCTGTATCCAGCCAGGGCATGTCTGAAGAATTCCAGATCAACACCTGCAACAACCCAGGAAACATCTGTGAACGACCGATTGTAGACCAACACCTGTAATAAGCCAGGAATTTATCTATATCACCACTTGGGGCATTCGAATGTCAAAAGTGTTCAAAACCCGATGCAGTTTTACACAAGCTCATCTTCAGGAAGCCCTACACCGGTTCCTCTTTAAGACGTCTGAAAACAGTTTACGGATTCTTCCCAACAACGGATGTCAATCTACCGACTTGTTCAGACTCTTCTCAACCGTTGAAATTAGTTTACGGACGCTTCCCAACAACGGATGCGGCTCTATTGCTGATTCAACTTCAAGATTTCTGAAAATAGTTCACGGGTTCTCCAAGTAAACGGATGTTAACCTATCACTTGTTCAGATTCTTCTCAAGACTTCTGAAAACAGTTCATGGATTCTTCCCAAGTAACGGATGTTAATCTATCAGCTTGTTCAGATGCGACCTTTGAAATTAGTTTACGGACGCTTCCCAACAACGGATGCGGCTCTATTGCTGATTCAACTTCAAGATTTCTGAAAATAGTTCACGGGTTCTCCAAGTAAACGGATGTTAACCTATCACTTGTTCAGATTCTTCTCAAGACTTTTGAAAACAGTTCATGGATTCTTCCCAAGTAACGGATGTTAATCTATCAGCTTGTTCAGATGCGACCTTTGAAATTAGTTTACGGACGCTTCCCAACAACGGATGCGGCTCTATTGCTGATTCAACTTCAAGATTTCTGAAAATAGTTCACGGGTTCTCCAAGTAAACGGATGTTAACCTATCACTTGTTCAGATTCTTCTCAAGACTTCTGAAAACAGTTCATGGATTCTTCCCAAGTAACGGATGTTAATCTATCAGCTTGTTCAGATGCAACCTTTGAAATTAGTTTACGGACGCTTCCCAACAACGGATGCGGCTCTATTGCTGATTCAACTTCAAGATTTCTGAAAATAGTTCACGGGTTCTCCAAGTAAATGGATGTTAACCTATCACTTGTTCAGATTCTTCTCAAGACTTCTGAAAACAGTTCATGGATTCTTCCCAAGTAACGGATGTTAATCTATCAGCTTGTTCAGATGCGACCTTTGAAATTAGTTTACAGACGCTTCCCAACAACGGATGCGGCTTCATTGCTGATTCAACTTCAAGATTTCTGAAAATAGTTCACGGGTTCTCCAAGTAACGGATGTTAACCTATCGCTTGTTCAGATTCTTCTCAAGCTAACCACCACGGAAGATCGCGCTCGCCAAAATTCTCCCTATCCCCAGCGGAGTTCATCAAAATCCCCAGCCAGGGAATCCTCCGGAATTCAATTTCCCTCAGAGTTTAAGCTTCAAGTTATCAATCCCCAGCGGAGTCAGACTTTCAAACCTTCTCCCCACAGAGTTTTGGAAGGGCAAATCTTGAGTTCCCCAGTGAAGTCTCCAGAGTTGCTTCCCATCAAGCCGAAGATTCTCAACCTGGCCTCCCCCAGCATGGGTCTTTTAGTTTGGGACTCCCCAGTAGAGATCATCAGGAATTCTCTTCCCCAGCGACAGCCAAGGATTTATTTTCCCCGGCAGCAGTCAAGATGCTTTTACCTTCAGCCATCTCGGATTCATGTATCCTCGGCAGGATTAGCTCATCAACTTACAAGCGCATTCATTACATTCATATCATAAACATTAATGTCACGTACATTGCATCACGCATCATACATTGCATACAACTAACCCTTTGCCTTTTTCAGGAAAGATCAGTCGACAGACACAGATCATCTCCCGAGATTCATCCAGAAATAGTTCAGATGTGACCCGGACACGGCGACATCCTGATACTTATTCCAGATTCATTCAGACGCATCAGCAGAAACCCTACACCGTTTCCTCTTCAACTTCAAAACTTCTGAAACAGTTTACGGATTCTTCCCTACAACGGATGTCAATCTACCGATTTGTTCAGACTCTTCTCAACTTCTGAGACAAGTTTACGGATTCTTCCCTACAACGGATGTCAATCTACCAACTGATTCAGACTCTTCACAATTTTTGAAAATAGGTTACGGACGCTTCCCAACAACGGATGCTGCTCCATTGCTTGTTCAGTCCCAACTCCTGAAAATAGTTTACAGATTCTCCAAGACATGGACGTCAGTCTGTTGCTTGTTCGGACCCCAATTCAGAGATGTCCCAAAACATGGAGACCCGTCTGATACTTGTCCACTCACCATTGACCTACAGTTCAACATCACCATATGGCATCTATAAGCCCATCCTCCTACCAGCAGTCGCCGAATGGCATCTTTAAGCCCATTCTCAGATGGCATCTCTAAGCCCATCCCCTGACAAATTCTCTCGCACCAGATGGCATCTTTAAGCCCATCACCAAATGGCATCTTTAAGCCCATTCAACTCTACCATCACAACGCCGAGTGCAAATTTTCTGGGCACATTAGTGTCCAATCTCCTTTTACCTTCAACTCGCGAAAGGCAAACTTGCCAATCTAACTCTTCAGGTCAAAGAAGATTGAACAGGGGCAACTGTTGTACCCCAAAATTTGCCCTCGCATTTTTCCCCAAGAAATATCAGCTTCAAACATTTCCTGACTTTTCAAACTGGCTCAAGAATCGGACAAACGGACTTTTCTTGACAGTCAAGCAAAATTAGGGTTTTTACTGATTTTCAGAGCTCTGGATTGTTTCATACAGTTGGCTCAGGGTTTGGATGGTTTTTGGTTCAATTTTGATCAGGCGAGCGTTATTCGACATTTAATCAGGAATTAAAGTTTTATGGGCATATTCTCAGAAAAATTTAAATTCTATAGCACTTTGCAGTCTATTCTGAGAACGGGGTTAAATTCGCATTGTTTTGATTTAATCGGTGAAAGAGACAGTGGTTTGAATTCATGTTGTTTTCTTTGAGCCAGTCAAATACAGTATGCAGTATTGGATTCACAATGTTTATGGCAAATCAGTGAAGAAGGATTGCGTTTGATCAGTCTATTTGGATTGACTGCTGCTTTGTTTTGGATTTTGGAAGAGACAGGTTTAATTAATCAATATTGTTATTATTTAAGTTATTTATTATTCTAAAAAATTGAATGATTGAAATTTATTTTTCAATTGTTTTAATTCTAAGAATTTTAAATAAATAAATAAACAATAAAGAAAATTAGAATTAATCGGATAATTTAGACTTTTATTGATATTCGAATTATTTGTACAAATTGTTGTTTATAATTTAAAATTATGAACAATAATATACATTGATTTAAAATATTACATAGAATAAAAAACTATCCTATTTTCTAATATTCTTCACTCTTCACTCCGCTCCGGTGCTCCATTGTTTTATCTGCAAAAAGAGAAGAAAAGTCAGAAGGCAGTTAAAAGAGACAGATAAAATATTGCTCATCATTAGGGGCCACTGACTGGGATCAGTTGACCCTCTCTGCAAATCACGGGATTTCTCCCGGTTCACAAAGAGGGAAGAATTCTATTTTTTATTCATGAAATGCAAATGTCAAAAGTATAAGTTCCAAAATTCAAACTGCAAACTTCCAACTAAACTGAAAAAATCCAATCTCAACTTTCTATCCAAAGCAAAAGGCAAGTTACTGTCAAAATGCCAAAGATATCAAAGATTTCAAAAGTACATTTACTGTCACAAGTACCCAAGCTGTCATGAAAAGATTTGGCCAAGATATCAAGGAAAAGAAAAAAGCACACAAACTGTCAAAGCTGGAGAAAGAGATGCAGAAAGTGTGTTATGCAAGAAAACTTAATCATCATTTCCCATCAAAATAGGGCCCCTTCAGAACCATAGTACAGAATAATAACATTATTAAATTCTAAAAACTGTACTTTAGGAGAGAAGAAAGAGAGTTAAAGAGCGGTAGGCAGAGTTCAGGTTAGGCATAGACAACAAGACAGAAAAAAGAGATATAATCCAAAGAACTCAGTTCAGCAGGCAAGGTTAGAATAGAAGAAAATATACAAGCTAAAGCCTCTGAGTTCCAAGAAAAGATAACCTGCAAGTTCAAACACACATTCTCAAACACAAACATACTGAACCTATCAAAACTGAAGCACAACCTCCAACCCTGTAAAAGAACACATCTCAAACCCAAGCCTAAAAACCTGATATACAAACTCAGTTCAGCATAGCAAAAGAAAGGGAGAAAAAGATACAAACTGTCAAAAAACCATCAAACCTGCATCAGGCCTCACCCTCAAGAATATACAAACACATAACCTGCTAATGCCTTAACCATACTGTCAAACACAAACCCATTAGCAAAAGTCTCATAAAGACCATAACCTGAACAACCTCAAACCTTGTTAAACAACATAACACAATGCCATAACCACCTACCTACATCAAGAAAGCCTAACCACATCAACTTGTCAAAAAGCTAAGCTAACATAAAAACCTGCTAATACCACAGTCCTGCCTCACCATACACCAAACTGATAAAAACCATCCAACCTCTAAGCCTCAGAATTTATTCATCACAGGCAATAAATATTCAAGACATTCAACTAAACAAAAGCGTCAAGGGCATCAATCTCAGAAAGCATTCAAAGGTCTAAAGGCCAACAAACATCTCAGTAAGGCGCATCTCAAAGCAACCATTCAACAAAATTCTGGGCAACACAAACAAGCATACAGCCACTCGAGAGAAGTCAAACAAGAAGCATACCATACTCAGGCAACAATACATAGGCAACAGTGGCACAGAAGAAGAAGAGGAAAGAAAGATATAGCAGGTTTTCAGGCAAATGCAACATCATAAAACCTAAGCAAAAGGGTTAATACAGAAATACCAGGGACATCAAGAAAACTTCACGCGCTTCTCCCCTTCGCCAGCACGCCTCCGAGCATCTCCACCATTCCTCCCCCTCTTCTGTAAAGGTAATGCACGTTCTTTCTTTCATCTCACGTACCTCCAAATAAACACAACATGCAAATCAAAATCAACATTCAATCTAATCAAATAATTAATCAAGAAGAAAACACATTCCCAAGTGAAAACGCAAGTAAAACCCTAAACAGCCAAAGAAGGTGGATTACCGTGCTACGCGCTTCGTTGAATCATGAAGAGGGAAAGGAGGCGAAGGAATTGCTGGTGGCTTGAGCAAGGAGACGTATTCAGAAAGCTTGCAAAAGATGAACGAAGAAGAACATGAAAGTGAATGCACGAACGCGCCGTCGCTGCCTCGCTAACCCTAAAACGTTCATTACCAAACTAAACTAACAACTACTAACCCTAATTTCGTTCAAGATTAACATGGACCTGACCCATTCACATTTCCTCTGAAGCCCAAGTTAATATTTTTACACTTAACCACTTTTCATAATACTAACCATTCTTTTTATTTTATAAAAACAATATTTACTTTTTTTTTTCTTTGTAAAATACTAACTTTATTTTATAAACAATGTTTACCCTTTTTTTTTTATTCTTTGAAAAAATACTAACTTAATTAAGATACATTTGTACATAAAAATAAAATACCTTTTTTAACATACATAATTTAATTTTGGACATTTAATACTTTTTGTACATAATCATAGAAATACATTTTTCTCTAAATGTTAAATTTCACAAACATTTGACTAAAATACTTTTTAATCAAAACTTGAACATTTAAATCAAAACACTTTCTTTTTCTATTGTACATATCAAAAACATATAAATCAAAGATTCATTAAAATACATTTATCTAGGTCGAAAACCCTAATACGATTCAATTTCACATTATCGCACTTGTACATAATCACACAATTCATACACATATACATCTCACATTTACACTTACACAATACATTCACATTGCCCTATACACATTCGTTTATATTATATCTGTATATTCGATATTTACATTTTGATCGCACATTCGATTTGGTTGTAACTTATTGGATACTATAAGTCTCATCCCCTTTGTACATTTATACCCCCATTCCCGGACACTATTTTGTAATAGCGTAGATTTTAAATTCCGCAATTTACAGTTTTCCAATTATGCCATGGTTAGACCTAGGGTTTGTATGTACATAAAATCAAACGCTAGATAACCTAATACAAGACAAATACATGTAATCAATACACAATCACACTTGCACCCCCCTAGGGTAATCCCACATGTTGCCTTCCAAAATGGGCCATGCTTGCACGTCGAGTATCTTTGGCAAAATCAAATGATCATAAGTCTCAAAGTGTTGCCTAATTGGAATGATCATAGTCCCTTCAAAATAAATTGCCAAAGACTCTTGGCATCATTGCATCCATGGTCCATACGATGACCCGCGCCCGTCCCGAATAAACTTCCTAAATGCAAGATTGCCTACCAATTTCAATGGTAGAACGAAATTGTTAAAAGGGGTTAAAACATGACAAAAACCTTTGAGTACAATAGGGTAGACAAAACTCTTAGTTACTTGAGATCAAACTTGCAAAAACACTTGCCTTCTTTTCAAAAAAACACAATCCACAACACTTTCAAACAAACTCTCAAAAACATTTGAAAACGTCTTTTCGAAAAGATTCACACTTTTGTAAAACACTCAATCACGAGTCAAATACATTAGTTGCCTAAGACAAGGCATCTTTCTCCAAAACATTTTCAAAAAGCACCCACACACGCACCATTTTCAAAGCAATCGAAAAACAAGGCAAGTGATCTAAAAAACCAAGTAACTAAGAGCCCATGGATAACCATGGATGAAAAGGGTGCTAATACCTTCCCTTTTCATAATCTACCCCCCGAACCCACGAAATATCTCAAAAGGTTTTTGTTGTGCTTTTTTAACCTTTCCTTTAGGATAAAATAAAAAGTCGATGGCGACTCTTGCTCAACCGCACAAGTGCGAATACGAATGCAAAACACTAGTCAGTTCTCCCACCGTATCACAGTTACTCATTTAGATTATTTTTAATTTTGATTAATGTATTAGATCAAATGAGTTAGTTTTAATGCATTATGTTATATTAGCATTCAAAATACGTAATGTGAAGGAGTTGTTTATATGACTTGGATTATTGGTATGATTTTTGGGTGGTTAGGGCAAGTGTATGAGATGTTGCTGCCATTGAAGCAGAACACGAAGCTTTTTGGAGATGCATATCTGAAATGGATCATTTCTGGTGTTTGGAGATGAATCTCCAAATTCTTTCCTTCATGATGCACTAATGTCTTTTTTAAAATATCTTTTTTAAAATGTTTTTTTTAAGGATAATGGTTGCAAACAACAACGAGATGAGACTCGACTGTGAAACTCTAACCGCGTCCGCTCACCACGAGAGTGCTCTTCAGCATCAACAGGCCAGAGGTACGGGAGGAACCGTCCTTAGGCCTCACGACGGGTAAGCTTCGACTTCTAGGAGCCTAATTCCATAGAGGTTGTGATCTCATGCTCGTGTACACTAGAAAGAAGAGGCTTCAACTGCACGCGATGATCTCCCTCCACTTGCAGACCCTTTTCTAAGAGGGTCCACTGACACGTCATTACTGATATATTTTGGAGACCATGTTGCTCCGCATATTTGGGATGGAGAGGTATATTTCTTAACAGTTCTTAGTTTTTATATTTTAACCAAATTTAATTCGTCTGAGAATGTTATATTATATTTTTAACAAGAACACGGGTGTTTGAAATCTATTATTCATGCCAGAAAGATTCACAGACTTGCTCAATCCCAGCAAAAATGGTTTCTAAGTGTGCTATGGTACTCCAGTCTTGCTGGTCTGTGTTTTTCTGGCTATAACATCATCAACCATGGCATGCAGGTGATATTTACTGAGAGATGGCATAAGGAAACACCATCTTTCCACTTCCCCATTAGCGAGATGAAGATTACATTATATTATGTCGCTTTCCTTATACACCTCTCTATCAGATGCAAGTTACTTGATCATTCTAGGATCAGGCGAGATGGGGTAGTGGATATGATGGTTATTTATTTAGGAGTTGACCCAAGGGAAGCCCTACAAAAGTGTGAAAACATCAGGGGTGCACATGCCAAGTTTTCTTGGTTGGACACATTGTATCAAAATGACTTGGACTTAGCCGAAGACCCCGAAGGCGATGATCTACAAATTGTCTACCACAACGAGTGTGCATTGAGGTGTTACTTCTTATTCTTGGTTGACACATCCATTTTTATGGACAAAAGTGCAACCTATGTGGATGTGGCATACCTCAAGTATTTCATCGACTTGGAGGCTATTCATGAGTGGAAGTGGGAGGCTGCATGCTTGGTATACTTGTACCCCAAGCTGAGTGAAAGTTCTCTTTGAAGGACAAAGCAAATGACAGGCTCCCGCACACCGCTGATGGTAATTTCCATAGCCACTATTAAGTTAAAAACATTTTTTTTCACACTTGTTACTAATGTGTTTTTTCTTATTCAATTTTCATGGATGGATCATTGCCTACTTTCACCATATACACGAGTTTGATCGTGTGCCAGGGTACACTGAGGAATACCCATGTGCTTGCATGTATCACCCACGTAGAGGAAATGCTATTGTGGTATTGTTCTATGTGTATATTGACCAGACTCAGCATGATAACATTGACTGGATTCCACACACTTCTCACCGGGAGAGAATTCCATTCGACAACATTTCATTATACTCCAGATGGCTGGCATGTGGAAGTAGTATCATGTGGATGTATCTTCCAGAGCGTTGCATGCGATAATTTGGGTGCATGCTAATCATTCCAAGGTCCCCCTTCCAGGTTGCTCCTGAGACCATTATCCACAGACATCTGGATGACATTCTGGAGGATTTTGAGACTCATATGATATCGAAGAAGTATTAGAGTATGGAAGCCATAAAACAATGGTCTTACGTGGATGGTTACATGACTTGGTTCTATTATGTGTCACACCCTATCATGACATCATATGCTCATGGACGTCCACCTAGGTTTGCTCATGAGGAGATCCTAGAGAATGAGAAGGCCATGGATGACCGAGTAGTTGATGTGTTACTGATCTGTTTGAATATTACGCGGATGACATGAGAGGGCACAAATTATGGAGTATTCGAGAGAGAAGGAGATGGCGCGGTTGCCCTGACACGTTCTATTCTTACCGAGACACAAAATGCCTTGAGCTTCTGTAGGAAGAGGAAGAGTCTGGATGTTAGGATTAAGCATACTCACTAGATTATGCATTTGATTGTATTTTGGGTTATTTTGGTATATTTTTCCATACTTCGAGATCAAATTTTGTACTATGATTTTCTTTCTTTTTAATTAACGCATTACTATATCCTATGATATTCACATTGTTGCACCCCAAAATTTTCCCTCTCATATTTCTCAAGACATTGTAAGAAAAATCTCCAAGTGGCTCAAGATTGCTCAAGAGTGGGTCAGACAAGTCATCTCCTAAGGCAGTCAACCTCAAATTAGGGTTTTGTGTTGCATCAAGATCCTTGAATACAAATGACCTCAAGTGATCCCCAATGTCCTAATATGTTCTCAAGTTCATCCATGTCAAATTTCAAGCCTTGCAGAGGAAGTTTGGTCAGTCAACTGCTCAAGAGGTCCAAAAATCGACCGTGCTAGGGCAAAAGTCAACTGTGGCCCAAATACAGTCAAACTTCAAGATTTTTTGTCAAAATTCTCATTTTGAAGGATATTTCATCATTTGATCAAGGGTTGATCATGATTCATCAAGGATTGCTCAAAATTCATCAAGACTCAAAAGTTGCTAAATTAGGGTTTTGTAGGAAAAGTCAACTCAACTTTGACCAAGCATAACTTTCTCATACTTTATGAGAAATGACCCATCCAAAGCTCATTTTGAAGAGGATGAAATTTAATACAATACATATTCATACCCCAAGATCAATAAATTCACTCACAAGAAGTTACAAATTTGGACATTATAGGTCATTTTTGAAAGTCAACAAAAACACCTTTTTTGCCAAAGCTTATAACTTGAGCATGGAATATCAAAATGAGATGAGACCAAAAGGGTTGGTTAGAGGACATCTCAAGATTTCTAAAAAGTCCAAGAACCCTTCCAAAATTTCAAAATTGAAGAAGTTATGCATTTTTGCAAAATTGCCAAAAGTCAACTATCCCCAAAACTTCAAATTTTGTCAAAATGGCCCATTCTTTTCCACTTGATTTTATCTTGTCACACTACACACGTGTCCTAGCTTCAGCCTTGTGACCATTTGTCAATTTTATTATTTAATTTGATTTTTTAATGAACTATTTCATTTTAAATCAATTTAAATCAAATAAAATCCAAACATTGATTATTTGATCTCTTTTTGGCTATTTCAGGACCTAATCATAATCATCAATTGAATCAAATTCGTATCTCACCATATCATGAACAAAAAGATGGATTTTGGACAAAATTGGAAAGTTATCAGTGGAGGATCAAATCAAATCCTATAGCCATAATGTACAAGGATTCAGTCCACAAAACTTGACCTAATACATTGCATTATACATATACAAGGCAAAGGACATGAGATCAGAGGTTGGAGGCTGAAAGAACACCAAAAGCAAACTTGAAAAAAATTAGCAAAAAGCTTGAAACTGAAATCGTGCATAGAGGAAAATTCATGGACAAATCTCAACACCACTCCATTGCTGGGCAATCACTGAGTCAAAAGAAATCAAAAGCACGCTCTCATACCCTCTCAATCGCGCTGTAAGTCTCTCAAAAAATCGCCCTGTATTCGAAATCGTATCCTTATGTTCTTGCGTTTTTTTGACAAATTATTGGCATATTCATGATGCTTGTTCAATTTACAAGCTTTCTGCATTATTTGATTGCATTAATATGGCCTGTAACCCCCTAGCCGAATCTAGGGTTCTTGGATTGTTTTTTTGGGGTTTTCTTGTACAGGCGAAATCAAGGTCCAAGAATGGTATAGGCTTACTCAAGATGCCCAGACGAATACAACCATGGTCTTGGGGTTCGTTTTCATGGCCTAGGTTTGATTTTTTGAATGATCTACGAATTTAGCTACGGATATAAATCCGCAGGTAAATAACCAGGGTGAACGAAGAAGACGATGACGCGTCTCCCTCCCATTGGTTGATTCAAATATAGCGCGCTTTTATTTTGTTTCTGATCCATTAATTTGTTTTTGTTTTATTATTATTAGTTTCTAATACTATAACAAATGAAGCGTAGTGGTGCAGTGGCAAAGGCGTGTCTCCAAATACCAACAGGACCTGAGTTCGAATCCCAGGTCCACCATATATTTGTTATATTTTTCTTCCAGGTATTCCAATGCAAGCTCCAACGCGTGGTTCACCATACACCATCACCCAATCATCTGCCAGATGGCCCCAGGCCAGATCTGGTGGTTCAGAATGAAGGCCTTTGGTGGGATCAAGTCAAAGGGCGCGTGGAGAACCAGCAAAGTCAAACGAGGCTTGCACATATGGGCCAAAAAATTGCTATCCAAACCTCCTTTAAGGCCCAAATCTCTAACTCTCTCTATTTTCCATTTTACTTATTTATCTTGTTTAATTATTTTTATATTTACTAACCAATCAAACTTTTTTCTTAATAAAATCAAAAACCAAAAAAACATTTTCATTATTAAAATTAATTTCCAGCATTTTTATTTTTGTTAATAAAATTAATTTAATTACTTTAGTTTAATTAGGAATTAACTTTTAATATATTTTGCAATAATTAAAATTAATTTAGACAATTAGGTTTTATTAACTTTGATTAATTTTATTTTCTTTCCTTTAATATCAAAAATCCAAAAATATTATTTTCATTAATTAATTAATTAATTTAATAATTAACTTAATTTAATTTCTTTTAAATTCAAAAAACAACCAAAAAAATGCTTTCTTTCAAAAAAGGGTCAAAACCCTAAAACTTGAGTCCGATTTAATTTCTTGTACGTGATCCATATTTATTCAATATTGTATCTATTTCCCGGAATGTAATAGTTTAATAGGACTTTAATTATTTTGTCGCTTTATTTATTTTCCGCATTTTAATTTCAAGGGTTTCTTTTAGCGATGTAAATACCCGACGCCTTGTAATAGTTAGTTTTAATTTCCGCAATTTAATTTCCGCAACTTATAAACTGTTAGATGTTTGGTAATAGGGAATGCATGACAAGATTAATCGTTTAAAACCTAAAATCAACATAGATAACCATTGACATGTACAAAGATAAAATTAACCGAAATAACACACTCGCAGATGCGCACTCTTAGGGTACACCTCACTTGGTTGCCTTCGAACGTGGTCATTGAGTATAGGAAGTTTTAGAGGTCGCCCTCTCGTCCAAAGATCATAGTTGCCTCGAAACGGTTGCCTCGGAAAAATGATCTAAGACATTAGGGTTACCGCTAAGGTGTCCTAACATTGCTTTAGTGACCACACGTCCCTTAATCGAATTGACCCTTAAACTCCAACGATGGTGCTACCTACTTATTCATAGTGGGATAGCATTGTCTAAAGGAAATTAGCATAGAACGATTCCTTTTTTGAGTAGGTAGATGGTTCTTAAGTACTTGCTCTTACAAAAACAAAAACTTTTCACACTTACACCTTTCAAACAAAAAACTTCTTTCAAACCCACAAACACAAAGAAAAGCAATTTTTGAAAACACTATGAGCAAGTACCTAAGAGCCCGTGGATAACCACATATAGAAATGGTGCTAACACCTTCCCTTTCTATAATCTACCCCCCGGACCCGAGAAACATCTCGAAAAAGGAATTTTTCTGTGCTTTTTTCCTTTCCTTGTTGGATAAAATAAAAGACGGTGGCGACTCTTGCTTACCGCGACATTTTACGAAAACAAACGCGAACCAGCATTCTGAAAAACAGTCAGTTCTCTCCCACCGTATCACAGAACTGGCGACTCTGCTGGGGACGCTTAATAAGTGGGGTGTACCTTAGAAATAGTTCATAATGTTTTCAATTACTTGAATTGTATGCTTTATATTTGTGGGCTTGTATCGGAGTTACTATAGATCCTAACCTGGATCTGGGGGATACCCTTTAGGTAAGTAGCAATAAAATGTGAGGGAACTGTACGGCGTAGACCGATACGGTTGAAGCAATAGCTACGTTGGTGTGGCACTTTAGATTGTACCGATATCCCTTGTGTTGGAACTGAAGTGGTGAAAAACACAAGAGGGGGGGGGGGGGTTGAATTGTAAAACTGAAATCTAATGCAATGAACAAGATATTTTTATCCTGGTTCGTTTGATCTCAAACTACTCCAGTCCACCCGTCAAGGTGATTTCGCCTCTCTCCAACGAGGTCTTAATCCACTATATTCAACTGAATATTACAGACTGCTTTAACAACTGCTAAAGCCTTCTTGATCCAAACCACAACCCGGTTTGTCAAGGTAACACTTTCTTACAAAGAGATAAAACTAAGTGTGTGGATGTTTTCTACAAAACTGTATCACAACTGTGATGTATACACAAATTGAAGCTTAGAAACTAGATTGCTAAACAATGATAGAATATCAGAGTGTGTGGTTTAGCAAAACTGAGAGATAGAAGATTATAATTAGCTTTTGTGCGTGTAGAGATTTGGAGAGCATTAGCCATTTCAATCTTCAAAGTCTTGTTTATATAGCACTGAGATGATGAACGTTGGATGCAATATTCTTGATTCAATGCTAATAACAAGCTTTCCTTATTGAGCAGATCTTGTCTGGAATGAGGCCGTTGGAATTAATTTGCTTTCAATGCACAGTACCGTTGCTTACTTAATGCAAGTTCTGGCTTGGCTCATTCTGACTCTGCTTCGCTGCTGATGAACTGTTGTGTTTCTTTATCAGAGTGTTGAGCGCAGTCTTGTTCATCAGGCTTCAGCATGTTCGTGAGTTGATCATCTGATTTTGACATTCTGATGTGGCAACTTCTGATGCTGGTGTCTGAAATCAAGTTCTGATGCTGAATAGATGTGATCTTGCTTATATTAATCAGAGTATCTGCAAGTCAGAACATAATAATTTTAGGCAGCAGATAGTTCATACATGAAATTTATAAGTACTATATCTTTTCACTTTGTTATCATCAAAACTTAAATATAGGGTAGTAGATTCAAACTTTGTTCTAACAATCTCCCCCTTTTTGATGATGACAAAAACTAGATATTTTTTAAATGAAAATAACGTGAAAAGGTATCTGGGATATGTATCAGAGTGAGAAGTAAAAGGATAAGGAGTAAAGAGATATCAGAGTTGAGAGATACTCCCCCTGAGTTTATTACTTCCCTTTGATTACACGTGTTCTTCAGGATCAAATCTTTTTGCCTTTCTTTGAACATCAGAGTATCAGAGTCTTTGACTTATCAGAAGCTTTATGTCAGAGCAGAGCTTCAGAGCTTTTCTTGTCAGAGCTTTGCTTTGGATCAGAATATCAGAGCGGATCAGAACTTCATAGTGATCAGAGCTTCAGAGCTTCTAGTCTTCAGAGTGTCCAGGAGCTTCCTTGTACCTGTAGACTTTAAGCAAAACAGAAAAAACATTTTCAAGTAATAGAGTTAGAATGTTTGAGAATTTCTGTCTAGTTAGCCGTTATTGATTAAAATATCATTCTTGTTCTCCCCCTTTTTGTCAGCAATCAAAAAGTGTAGGTGATGTGCTAAAACAATTAAGATCAGAAAAACTAATCATATTAAGATAGTTCAGAATCAAAACAAGAAAATAGTACAAAACAGATTCAAACAGTACATCAGAAAATCAAGGAAAACATGAAAAAGGACATGAATGAAAAAAGAGACTAAGGTTGAGGAGGCAAGCGTGTGAACAGGTTCTCCAGCATGGCTTGGATCTTTTCAGCAGTCTCATTCTGCTTGTGTACCATGCTGACAACAGTGTCAATCTTGCTATCCTGCACATCCATTCTCTCTTTCATCTTCTGATCGCTTTCATCCATCCGCTGCTGCAGACGCATGTCATTCAGCCTTAGTTCTTCCAGAGTCTGCCTGTCCAAGGCAGCTTGAGAAGCATCAAAATCAGGAAGCTTCTGAGAGCTTTCAGCAACATCCTCTGCTTGACTTTCTTCAGCTTGAATGGTCTTGTCTTCTTCTGATTGCACCTTTGCAGCTTGCTGTTTCTCAGACCAAGGTTCACTATCCAGAGGGAGCACGTCTTCTTTCAGAAGCTGACTTCCAACTTCATTCAGAAGCTTGCTGAAATTTTGTTGTGCCTGCTCATAGTTGATATCCTGCAACTTGAGGGCTTCAGCACGTACCCAAAGTCTGAATTGTGACCAGAGCTGATCAGAAGCAGCTGGGTCGATCATTCCAGGACAGACTTGCTTCAAAGAAGCAATCCATTACAGCACACCTGTTTCAAAATTCATAATACCAGAGCCAACATCTGGTTGTTTTGGTTTTGGGATGGCAATTTTGTGTTTCAGATCAGCAAGACGGTCAAGACTGGTTAAGTCTATGAAAGTCCTGTTGGGGTTTTCGGAGGTTTTCTGAGCAGCTGTTTGTTTTGGAGATGGAGTATCAGTATCATAGATTATGATTGGATTGAGTGGTGTTTTGGGAGTATTTGGTGGTGTAGATTCTGGTGAGGATGGTAACTGGGGCATGGTAACTGTTGTTCCACATGGCAGCTGGATTGCCAGAGGTGATGGTTGAGGTGAATGAGGTTTAGATGGTTGAGGAGAAGGAGTTTCAGAGTGATGAAACTCTGTTTGAGGTGATGGTGGATTAATTTCTGGTTGGGGAGAGGGAGACGGAATTTCTGATTGTTCAGGGATAAGGGGTTCTTCTGGAATTGATGAGAGTGGTTGTTGTTGTTCTGGTTCTTCAGCAGATTGCTGTTGTTCTGGTTATGGAGGAGGAACAGTTTGTGGTTCAGAGATTGGTTGATCAGAGGTGTGTTGATCAATGTCAGACAGCACTTGGTCAATTGCTGATGTTGTTGAGATAGTTGGTTGTTTGGGATGTTTGGTTCTGGGTCTTCTAAGTTTTAATGCCTCAGAAGGGTCCTCTTCTGCTACAGTTTCATCTATGGTAGGGATGGGGATTGAGATTCTATGAGAGGTTTGAGGAGGAGTAGATGCTGGAATAGTAGAAGAATTTAAAATAGGAGCAGCAGATGAATTACCTCTTTTCCTGGGTGTCTGCTGGGATGATCCTTCTGATGGTGCCTTCCTCTTCTTCGTCTTCTTCAGAGTCACTTCTGGTTGAGGTTGATGCAGATCTTTGATATTCAGATTTGGATCTGTACCATCTGCCTTGCACGCATCTAAGTACCTGAGAACCACCTCTGGTTTGGATTCAATTTCAGAAAATAATGGAAAGTTACTCAGAGGCACTCTTCTGCTGGTGATATCAGCAATAGGAGTAGCTCTGGGTTCCTTCTGAATATTCTCTATCAGTTTCATCTTCTTCAAGTTCTTTGCATTCAGAGGTTTCCCAATTGTTGGTTCAATAGTGCTCAGCTCTTGAGCTTCTATCAGATGCTCAATCAGCCTATTCTCTGTCAGAATATCTGATATCAACCTTCCAAAAGGTATCCAATCCCTCTTGGTTCTTTCTTCTTCCCTAGTTTCCTTCACACTTGTTCTGAGGTGGTTGAACAGGAAGTTAGCCAGATTTATCTTTACCTTCTGATCAATAAAGTAGATCAGAAACTGCTGATCCACATTTATGTAATCAGGAGAACTGGTTGATTTCCTGTGGTTGAATCACCCCAGAATTATCTTAGCCCACACTCTGTAATGATCCTTCAGATCTTTAATCTTGCTGCTGGGCACCCCAAGAGTGAAAATCCTTGCAGCTATCACACCCACATCAGCACATCTTTCAGCCATGTCCACACAACGGACGCCACCGCCACTGTAACCGATTAGCCTTGCAATGTGATCCTCAGTGATCACAATCTTCTTCCCCATAACAAAGGAGGTGACTAGATGTGTTGAAGCCTTGGCGTGAATCCAGAATTCCTTGACTAGCATTGGGAATGTTGGTCCAACCAACCTATCAAAGTACCTTTCCCACTTCTGAGCCCTAACTTCTTCAGTTAGGTCAAAACCGTTCTCCTTCAAGCTTTCAAAATCAATGATTAATTCAGAAAGCACTTCAAGATTCTTCACAGGAGTGAGGAGAGTTCTGAATGGCACTTGATATTGCTCAGATGATGCTTTCTTCTGAGGACCTGCAGAAGCGCTGCTGGAGGTTGCCATGTTCACGCTAAAAGGGTTTTGAGAATAAACTGAGGAAAATAGGTTGCAAGAGATGAACACAGAAATATGCAGAAAATGCTTGAGTATTAGTGAGAAAACGTAAAGAATGAGAATGAGAGATTAATGTGCTTAAATAGAGTTTTCAAAACTGTTTTGAAAAGATAAACGTTTTTTAAGAGAGAGAAAAATCATGATTGCATTTTAAAAGCATGATTACTTTTCATTAAATGCTTGCTGATTTTGGGGGATTTGAGAAAGATACTTAAAAACGGTTACCAGACATGTGTCTCAATGCACCCAATCAGCGCTTTGCCTTCTCAGAAGCGTGCACGCGTTCTGCTTCAGAGATATGCTGATGATTGGATGACACTTGTTTGATGTAGTGATCAGCACGTCTGTCTTTGAGCTTAGACTCTCAGATCTTTAGACTTACATCTGATACAATCTGCATGTTCTATCTTTCTGAAAGGAGATTGATCAGAAGTTCACAGTAAAACAATTACATTCTGAAGGAAAATATATGGAATTAAAACATTTTCACTCTGGACACACTTTCATGCTGAGATGTTTCAGAATGAAATTAAACCTATCTTCTGAAAGGGGTTTAGTAAAGATATCAGCCCATTGATGGTCTGTATCTATAAATTTTAAGTTCAAAATACCTTTCTGAATATAGTCCCTAATGAAGTGATGTTTTATTTCTATATGCTTAGCTCTAGAATGTAAAATGGGATTCTTACTTAAGCAAATAGCAGAAGTATTATCACAAAGTATAGGAATGTTACTCTCAAAAATCTGGAAGTCTTCAAGATGACTTTTCATCCAGAGCATTTGTGTGCTACATCCTGCTGCTGCTATGTACTCAGCTTCTGCTGTTGATAGAGCAATTGTTGATTGCCTTTTGCTGGACCAAGAGATCAGATTTTCTCCCAGAAACTGGCAGCTTCCAGAAGTACTTTTACGTTCCACTCTGTCTCCAGCAAAATCAGCATCACAGTAGCCTACTAAGCTGTAATCACTAGATTTTCTATAAAACAAACCCAGATTAGTAGTACCTTTCAGATACTTGAAAATTCGCTTAACAGCTGTTAAGTGAGATTCTCTAGGATCTGATTGGAATCTAGCACAGATACAAACACTGAATAATATGTCAGGTCTTGAAGCAGTCAGATAGAGGAGAGAACCAATCATACCTCTGTAGACTTTCTGTTCTACATTCTTGCTTACCTCTTCTCTTTCCAGAATGCACGTGGGATGCATTGGAATTTTTGATGGCTTACATTCTGAGAGGTCAAATTTCTTCAGAAGATCTCTGATGTATTTGCTCTGATGAATGTAAGTTCCTTCTGGAGTTTGATTGATCTGAATTCCTAGAAAGAATTTCAGTTCCCCCATGAGGCTCATCTCAAATTCTGCCTGCATACACTTAGCAAATTTTCTTCCAAGAGAAGGATTAGTAGAACCAAAAATAATATCATCAACATAAATTTGACAGACTAAGATGTCACTCTTAACTGATTTACAGAATAGAGTAGTGTCCACCTTCCCTCTGGTGAATTCATTTTCCAGCAGAAAGTTACTTAGCCTTTCATACCAAGCTCTGGGAGCTTGTTTCAGACCATACAGTGACTTCTTTAGTTTGAAAACATGTTCTGGATGTTTTGTATTTTCAAAACCTGGGGGTTGGTGTACATAAACTTCTTCTTCTATATAACCATTTAAGAATGCACTTTTGACATCCATCTGATACAGAGTGATGCCTCTATTAACAGCAAATGAAATTAAAAGTCTGATAGATTCTAACCTGGCGACTGGGGCAAAGGTTTCTGTATAGTCTATTCCCTCTTGCTGACTATAACCTTGTGCAACCAGTCGTGCCTTGTTTCTGATGACTTCACCTTGTTCATTTAGCTTGTTTCTGAACACCCATCTTGTTCCAATGATGTTGAATCCTTTTGGTCTGGGAACGAGATCCCATACGTCGTTTCTGGTGAATTGATTCAGCTCTTCTTGCATTGCCAGAATCCAGTCATTATCCAGAAGTGCTTCATCAATAGAAGAAGGTTCAATCAGAGACACAAGTCCCATAAGTGTTTCTTCAGAGTTTCTGAAGCTTGCTCTTGTTCTGATTGGATCTTCCTTTCTTCCTAGGATAGTCTCTTCTGGGTGATCCAAGCTGCTTCTGGGTAATCTCTTCTGAGGTTGATCAGCAGCTGTTGTAGGATTGCTAGCAGTGCTCCTTTCAGACGTTGAAGGAATGTCTGTGTTGAGAGCTTCTGATGACTTGTCTTCAGAACCTACAAATTCAATTTCTATACCTGCAAAAACTTCATTCTACAGTTCCAGAGCTAATTATCTTTCCCCTCTGATTGCCTCCAAAGCCAACGTGGCCTCCAGGCTTAAGTTCCAGGCTTTGGAACATATGCCTTCTTCCCGTCATGTGTCGTGAGCAGCCAGAGTCCAGGTACCATGATTGGTGTTTCTGACTTGCTGCTAAAGATATCTGTAACATGTATTATTTTATCCTTAGGTACCCAGATTTTCTTGGGTCCTGATTTGTTAGTTTTACCAAAACTCTGGTTGAATTTTGGTTTCACAGAGTGCTTACTGCTAGTGTACTTGATATCATGTGTGTGACCATATACAAAATGTGAATTCAGAGGAGTGTGTTTAATGGTTAAGTCCATGACATTCTTTGGTGTAGGAACCTTACCTTGGTATCCTATTCCTTTCCTGCCGTTTCTGCTAACTCCATAGATCATTGAAGCCATTCTGCTTCTATCTATGCTTTTAGCTAGGAACTTCTGGAAACTGTGATCATACTCCTTGATGATCTCATCAGCGTTGCTAGGAGTTTCAGAAATTGGTTCCTTCTGAGAGTTTTGTAAAGTGTTTTCTAATTTTGAAATCTTATTTCTCAGCTCAGAATTTTCCAATTTGAGACTCTTAGTCTTATTAGAGTCAGATTCAAGATTCCTTTTCAGGTCTCTGAATTTAGCTCTAATTTGCTGATAACGTTCCAGAATCTCATTAAGGCTTTCAGCAAGTTCAGCCTTTGTAAAGTTAACAACAAAGTTAGGAAATACCTCTTCAGTGTCTGATTCTGAGTCTGATTCAGAAGCTTCACTATCTTCTGAAATGTTAGCCATGAGAGCTATGTTTGCCCTTTCATCATCTGATTCTGAGTCAGCTTCAGACGAGTCAGAGTCATCCCATGTAGCCATGAGACTTTTCTTCTTCTCTCTTCCAAACTTCTTTTTGGGCTTTTCACTCTGAAGCTTTGGGCAGTCACTCTTATAGTGTCCTTGCTCATTGCACTCATAGCAGATGATGTCTTTGGTGTTTGGCTTTTTGCTACTGGAGGAGCCTTCAGATCTTCTGTATCCAGAGGAAGAATCTGTCCTTCTGTATCTGGAAGAAGACTCGTTCTGATCAGATCTTCTGGGATTCCTGAACTTCCTTTGTCTTTGCTTCCACAGTTGATTTACTCTTCTGGAGAGAAGGGAGAGTTCGTCTTCTTCTGATGAGGATCCATCAGATGTTTCTTCAACTGCCTGCAAAACTTTAGACTCAAATTTTCTGTTAGATTTTAATGCTAAAGGCTTACCTTGCTTCTGAGGCTCATCAGCTTCTAGCTCTATCTCATGACTTCTGAGGGAGCTGATAAGTTCCTCCAGAGTGATTTTGTTGAGATCTTTAGCTAGCTTCAGAGCTGTAACCATAGGTCTCCACTGCTTGGGTAAACTTCTGATGATTTTCTTGACATGGTCAGCAGTAGAGTATCCTTTGTCCAGAACTTTGAGACCAGCTACCAGAATCTGGAATCTAGAGAACATGGTTTCAATGGATTCAGATTCTTCCATTTTGAACGCCTCATACTTCTGAATGAGCGCCAGAGCTTTTGTTTCTTTGACCTGAACGTTGCCCTCATGCGTCATTCTGAGAGAGTCAAAAATATTCTTCGCTGTGTCTCTGTTGGAGATCTTTTCATACTCAGTATAGGAGATGGCGCTGAGGAGGATGGTTCTGGCCTTGTGGTGATTCTTGAAGTCACGCTTTTATTGATCAGACATTGTTTTTCTATCAATCTTCTGACCACTTGCATTCACAGGGTGCGTGTATCCATCTGTCACCATATCCCACAGATCAGCATCATGTGCCAGAAAGAAGCTTTCAATTCTGTCTTTCCAGTAATCAAAGTTTTCTCCATCAAATACTGGAGGTTTGCCACTGAATCTGTCTCTGTCCTCATTGTTGTCATTGCTGATGTGAGAATTGTTTCCTGCCATTGTGTTTTTCTGACGCTGGATCTTGTACTGACACGGTTAAGTGTTTTAGCTCAGAACCAGGCGCTCTGATGCCAATTGAAGTGGTGAAAAACACAAGAAGGGGGGGGGGGGTTGAATTGTAAAACTGAAATCTAATGCAATGAACAAGATATTTTTATCCTGGTTCGTTTGATCTCAAACTACTCCAGTCCACCCGTCAAGGTGATTTCGCCTCTCTCCAACGAGGTCTTAATCCACTATATTCAACTGAATATTACAGACTGCTTTAACAACTGCTAAAGCCTTCTTGATCCAAACCACAACCCGGTTTGTCAAGGTAACACTTTCTTACAAAGAGATAAAACTAAGTGTGTGGATGTTTTCTACAAAACTGTATCACAACTGTGATGTATACACAAATTGAAGCTTAGAAACTAGATTGCTAAACAATGATAGAATATCAGAGTGTGTGGTTTAGCAAAACTGAGAGATAGAAGATTATAATTAGCTTTTGTGCGTGTAGAGATTTGGAGAGCATTAGCCATTTCAATCTTCAAAGTCTTGTTTATATAGCACTGAGATGATGAACGTTGGATGCAATATTCTTGATTCAATGCTAATAACAAGCTTTCCTTATTGAGCAGATCTTGTCTGGAATGAGGCTGTTGGAATTAATTTGCTTTCAATGCACAGTACCGTTGCTTACTTAATGCAAGTTCTGGCTTGGCTCATTCTGACTCTGCTTCGCTGCTGATGAACTGTTGTGTTTCTTTATCAGAGTGTTGAGCGCAGTCTTGTTCATCAGGCTTCAGCATGTTCGTGAGTTGATCATCTGATTTTGACATTCTGATGTGGCAACTTCTGATGCTGGTGTCTGAAATCAAGTTCTGATGCTGAATAGATGTGATCTTGCTTATATCAATCAGAGTATCTGCAAGTCAGAACATAATAATTTTAGGCAGCAGATAGTTCATACATGAAATTTATAAGTACTATATCTTTTCACTTTGTTATCATCAAAACTTAAATATAGGGTAGTAGATTCAAACTTTGTTCTAACAGGAACGAGGAGAATATGGGTCATCTAAGGGGTCATTAAGCACCAACTGACCTTAGAACCTTTAAATTGACCAACTTGGCCATAGAACAGTAGCAGTATGCTACATTCATTGAGACTAAACTCTCGCGATGATTCTGGCCGCAAGAAAAGGTTGCTAAACTGGAATTATGACCGATCGAGGGTAGTCAGTGATATTGAGATCCTCTAGAACCCGATTACTATTTTTAGGACAGGTTTAAACCAACTAAACTGAAAGAGGGTAGTACCTAAGCTCCTTGCAAGCCTGAAATCTAAGGGCTCTCTGTGTGACTTGTGTGCCTTTACCATGTTTGCTATTTGTGGATACTTGTGATGTGCTTTCTATCATGACATCATGACATCATGACATTGCATACATCTTGCATTGGACTAACCTATTTCAAAGACAGGAGGGATTCATCTTTGTTCTATTTTATAGGTCATGATGCCCATGCGTAAGAATACCATCCGGATCAACTTTGTCCAGGTTCCCATCATGCTTAAAGAATTGGTTTCAAAGATGCCTGATACTACCTCCTTCATCAGAAGACATGGGTATCTTCTCAGCTTGGTCACTTCCAAATTGGACGAGCAGATGATGAGTGTTTTGGTCCAATTCTATGATCCGCTGTACCATTGCTTTACTTTTCAAGACTACCAGTTGATTTCCACTTTAGAAGAGTTTTCTGATCTGCTCTGTATCTTTATTCTGGAGCAGACCCCGTTTACTGGTTGGGAGAAGATTCTTAGGCCGGAAGAGATTGCTTCAGCCCTTCATTTGACAAAGGATGAGGTAATGGCTAATTGGGAGACTAGAAGTGGAGCAAAGGGTTTTCTGACTAAGTTCTTGGTTGGTAAAGCTAATTATTTCTGGGATAGTCTAGACTTCAAGGTATTCGAGGATATTTTGGCTCTTCTAATATACAACTTGATATTGTTTCTGAATCCTGACTCCTTTGTTGATGTGAATGCGGTGAAAATCTTCATCTCTCGTAATCCTGTACCCACTCTCTTGGGTGACATTCTTCATCAGCTTTATGCTCGTATTGCCCGAAAGCGGGGAAACTTGATATGATGTGCTCCTTTATTGGCGAGGTGGTTTATTTCACACCTCCCAAAATCAGTGCTGAAGAACAAAGAAGGCATGGGCTGGGCCTATAGGGTTATGTCTCTCTCTCACAATGATATCGTTTGGACTCTTAAGGGTATGGACGAGGTGGCCGTTATTGACCGCTATGGGGAATACCCCAATGTTCCACTGATAGGAACCCATGGGAGAATTTCTTACAATCCATGCTTGGCCTTACGTCAGTTCGGGCGAGCCAGAAGAGAAGGACCTCATGAGCTGCTAATGCCTAGTATCATCTTTGATTTTCAAGGGGATAGCGACGAGCAACGCCGCAGATTCATAAGGGCTTGGGATAGAGTTCACAGATCTGATCCACATGAGATGGGTCCAAAGACTTCACTTCCGATGGAGCCATATCTCAGATGGGTTCGTATATGTGCCCAGAAGCTGGGAATGCTGTATGAAGCCGTCCTGCCTATCATTGTTGAAGTTGTTAATGAAGAGGGGGTTCTTTCTACCATCCTCCACCCTTACATGCCCACTGACATTGGGGCACTGAAAAGGTCTTAGATGCAGCTGAGAGAGGAACGAGATGCTTACCGAGAAAAGTTTAACGAGCAAGAACAGAAGATTCAGAAGTTGACTAGGCAGCTGGAGAACGAGCGGATTCTCAATGACTATGTCCGCACCGACAAGAAGCGACCATGGGAGCACTGATTGTCCTTTGTTTATTTCCTTTCTAGTTCTATTTACTTTTCAGTATTTCCTTTCTTGTAACGCCTTAAGGGAAATTTATTGAACAATTTGAATTTCAAAGGTTACCTAATAAAAGTGTGTTTCATTTCTTGTTTACAAATTTGAATCTCTAGATTGTCTTTGAAATCATATCATACGCATCCCATCCCATGCACTTCATAAAAGGTACCCATTACAGGTCTCTTATCTTCTTCGCTGTTTATTTCAGCACTCATCATGTCTGCTGAACCATCAACCGAGCAAGCAATCAAGGCCCTACAGGCCCAGAATGCCCAATTTCAAGAGCTGTTCATGAATCTAGCTAAGGGTCAGCAAGATCTAAAGACCCTGATTCTGAAAGAGAAGAAAAAGAAGAAGAAGAGGACAGTCTTGTTTAACACAGGTCACCGGTTTGGAAACAGGCTACGAGATGAAGTTGATTTAACCACCTCATCTGGAGGGAAAGATAGTCAGGAAGAAAGGAGGGCCCCTAGCCCTGTGGTCTCAGACAACGAGACAAACTTCGACGAAGAGCAGTATCCTCCGGCTAAGGATAGATACAAACAACTGGAAGACCGTTTGAGTGCGATGGAAGTTCAGAAAGTGCCTGGTCTGGACTTTGGTGATCTGGGTCTATCATCGGGGGTGGTAATTCCCCACAAGTTCAAGGCACCAGCCTTTGCTAAGTATGACAGAGTTTCTTGTCCGAAGCTGTACCTCCTGTCATATGTAAGGAAGATTCAGCCGTACACCGCTGATAAGAACCTATGGATCCACTTCTTTCAAGATAGTCTCTCAGGGACTCAGCTTAAATGGTTCTACCAGTTGGACGGAGCCAGTATCCGCAGTTGGGAAGATTTGGCTACTGCTTTCTACAGGCAGTACCAATACAACTCCGACCTCGCTCCCACGCGTACCCAACTCCAGGGTATGTTAATGGGAATGGGTGAAGGATTCAAAGATTATGCTCAGAAGTGGAGGGACCTCGCCGGAAGAGTACAACCACCCTTGGCTGATCGGGAACTTGTGGATATGTTTCTGGGGACCTTGTCTGGTCCATTTTTCAACCATCTGATTGGAAGCTCTTCGTTTGGGTTTACAGAGCTAATTATGACCGGTGAGAGGATTGAGGCTGGTATTAAGGCTGGTAAGATACAGAAGGGTGCCTCATCAAGCACCAAGAAGAAGCCTTTTAAGAAGGAATCCAGCGCTGTCTACAGTTCGAAAAGCCAAAATAGACCTGAGCACCGCCAAGCTGTTAATGCGGTTGTTATTGCAAGACCTGCTGGTGCTCCTCAGCACAATAATCAGTCAAAGGACGAGAGAACTCGAAGGCAATTCACCCGTCTCAGCATGACTTTGTCTCAAATTCTGCCGCAGTTATTGAAAACCAATCTGGTGATTCCAAGGGAAGCCCCAAAGAATCCAAATACAACATCACCAAAGTATAACCCTAATGCCCGCTGTGCTTTTCACTCTGATAGCCCGGGGCATAATACAGATGATTGTTGGTCTTTGAAGAACAAGGTACAAGACTTGATCGATGCGAAGGAGATTGAGTTCAGAGCACCAAAAAAGCCTAAACAAGACGCATGGGTGAATACTATCGGGGATGACGATGATGAAGAGTTTGACATTGACAGTTGGATCTATCCTACTACCGATGGTGGACTAAGCAACTGGACAGTGAAGGATTATATGCCCATTTCTGTTATCACCCAGTAATGAAACTTTTTGTTTTGGAATTTGTAACATACAATGTTTTAAACTTTACGTCCCGGTGTCTTACCCGGGGCACCGTGGCTTCATTTGTGAGGGATTTATATGTGTCATTTTCATATATCATTAATAAAAGCATTGGACGTTCTTGCATTTCAAATCTTGCGCTCCTTGTTTTTCTTTTATTATATATTGCAAAACAACTATTTTACACACACTCACATATACAGGTCTACATCCACTCTGGATCTCACTGGTAACGACTCTGCTACTGCCGGTTATGACTTCGAAAATCCGATCAACTTAGCTGAAGACAAAGGTGAAGATGATTGTGAAGTGCCTGGTGAACTTGCAAGACTACCACTCCAAGAAGAGAGGGTTATTCAACCACACGAAGAGCCGATGGAATCAATGAATCTGGGTACAGAAGAGGACAAGAAGGAAGTTAAGATCGGTGCAAATCTGGAGCTTAGTGTGAAGCAACGGTTGATTCAGATGTTGCGTGACTATGTTGAGATCTTTGCCTGGTCTTATGAAGATATGCCTGGGTTGGATACCGATATTGTGGTTCACCGCCTGCCTACCAAGGAAGATTGTCCTCCCGTGAAACAGAAGGTTCGCCGAATGCGCCCAGAGATGTCTAAGAAAATCAAGGCTGAAGTTATGAAACAGTTTGACGCCGGTTTTCTAGCAGTTACTTCTTACCCTCAGTGGGTGGCCAATTTGGTTCCTGTACCGAAGAAAGATGGTAAGGTTCGAATGTGTGTTGACTATAGGGATCTGAATAGGGTGAGTCCCAAGGATGATTTCCCTCTACCTCATATCGACGTTCTGGTTGACAACACCGCTCAGCATAAGGTATTCTCCTTTATGGATGGTTTCTCCGGTTATAATCAGATTAAAATGGCTCCCGAGGACATGGAGAAGACAACTTTTGTTACTCAATGGGGTACCTTTTGCTACAAGGTCATGCCTTTCGAACTGAAGAATGTTGGGGCAACGTATTAGCGTGCCATGGTTGCTTTGTTTCATGACATGATCCATCATGAGATTGAGGTGTACGTCGATGATATGATTGCAAGGTCCCAGACTGAGGAAGAGCACCTTGACCACCTTCAGAAGCTGTTTGACAGGTTAAAGTTGTACAAGCTGAGGTTAAACCCGAACAAGTGCACCTTCGGGGTGAGATCTGGTAAGCTGTTGGGTTTCGTCGTAAGCGATAAAGGTATTCAAGTGGATCCTGCAAAGGTGAAAGCCATACAGGAGATGCCAGCTCCCAGAACAGAGAAAGAAGTCAGAGGCTTCCTGGGACGACTAAACTACATTGCCCGATTCATCTCACACCTGACTGCTACTTGTGAGCCAATCTTCAAGCTGCTGAAGAAAGATCAAGTGGTACGTTGGAACGATGAATGCCAGGCCGCGTTCGAAAGGATCAAAGAGTATCTCCAAGAGCCACTTATTCTGATGCCACCAGTTGAAGGGAGACCTCTGATCCTATACTTGACAGTACTCGATAACTCAATGGGGTGTGTGCTGGGTCAACATGATGAGTCTGGCCGAAAAGAGCATGCTATTTATTACCTTAGCAAAAATTTTACCGACTGCGAGACCCGATACTCGTTGCTTGAGAAAACTTGTTGCGCTTTGGCATGGGCTGCTCGCCGGCTGAGACAATATATGTTGACTCACACCACTCTGTTGATATCAAAGATGGATCCAATCAAGTATATCTTTGAGAAGCCTGCCTTGTCTGAAAGAATAGCAAGATGGCAGATGATCTTGACTGAGTATGACATCCAATATACGACCCAAAAGGCAATTAAGGGAAGTGTGGTGGCAGACCATTTGGCACATCAGGAAGTGGATAATTACCAGTCTATGAACTTTGAATTCCTTGACGAGAATATCATGTTGGTAACTGATTGTGAGACGCCTGGACCGGATGAAGGACCTGAGGAAGGATCCCGATGGTCTATGTACTTTGATGGAGCTTCAAACGCTTTGGGTAATGGCATTGGCGCTGTGATCATATCTCCTAAAGGCTCTCATACTCCGTTCATCGCCCGACTATGCTTCAACTACACCAACAACATGGCGGAGTATGAAGCGTGCATCATGGGTCTTCGAGCAGTAATTGACCTAAGGATTAAGTTTCTAAGTGTCTTCGGAGATTCCGCTCTCGTGATCAATCAGATCAAAGGCGAGTGGGATACGAAACACCTAAATCTTATTCCTTACAAGGAGTATGTATTGACGTTGCTTCCCCATTTTGAGGAGATAACCTTTGAACACTTCCCTAGAGAGGAGAATCAGTTGGCGAACGCGCTAGCTACGATGTCTTCTATGTTCAAAGTCAATTGGGACAACGAAGCTCCCCAGATTATCATTGAGAGGTTGGACGAACCTGCACATTGTTGTGATCTTGAGACTGAAGAGGTAACAGAAAAACCCTGGTTTCATGAGGTGAAGAGGTATATTGAGGCTCAGGAATACCCAGAGGGTGCATATGTTAATGACAAAAAGTTTCTGAGAAGGTTCGCAGATAAATTCTTCATCAGCAATGGTATTCTTTACAAGCGTAACCATGATTTGACCTTACTGTATTGTGTGGATAAGAATGAAGCAGAAAGGATCATGGCGGAATTACATGAAGGTACTTTCGGAACTCACTCCAGTGGACACACCATGGCAAAGAAAATCCTTCAGGTAGGATATTATTGGTCTACAATGGAAGCTGACTATTATCAGCATTCTCGGACATGTCACAAGTGCCAGGTCTATGCTGATAAGGTGCACATACCTCCAGTTCCTTTGAACGTCTTGACGGCACCTTGGCCTTTTGCAATGTGGGGAATTGATATGATCGGCGAGATCAGACCTACGGCATCCAACGGGCATCGTTTCATCCTGGTAGCCATTGATTACTTTACGAAGTGGGTTGAAGCAGCTTCCTTTGCTACCGTAACCAAGAACATCGTGGCACGGTTCATTCGGCACAATCTGATCTGTCGATATGGTGTACCAGAGAGGATCATTATAGACAATGGTACCAATCTTAACAACAAGATGATCACCGAGCTCTGCGAGCAATTCAAGATACATCATCACAACTCTTCTCCCTACCGGCCGAAGATGAATGGGGCTGTCGAAGCGGCTAATAAGAAAATTAAAAAGATTGTGCAGAAGATGACAGTGACATACAAAGATTGGCACGGGATGTTACCATTTGCTCTTCATGGGTACCGTACCTCAGCACAGACGTCAACAGGGGAAACACCCTATTCCTTGGTATATGGTATGGAGGCAGTCTTACCCATTGAAGTTCAGATACCCTCTCTTCGGATCATGAAGGATGCATGTTTGAGTGAAGATGACTGGATCCAGACCCGACTTGATCAGCTGAACCTAATCGACAAAAAAAGACTTACTGTTATTTGTCATGGTCAAACGTATCAAAAACGGATGATCAAGGCATTTAACAAGAAAGTTAGACGATAAGAGTATCAAGTTGGGGACCTGGTAATCAAGCGCATTATCTTACCTCAAGGTGATCCTAGGGGCAAATGGACCCCTACTTACGAAGGGCCATTTGTGGTTAAGAACATTTTCTCAGGAGGAGCTATGATTCTAACCAACATGGATGGTGACGACCTTCCTCACCCCGTCAATGCAGACATAGTGAAAAGATACTATGCATAATAAAAGACCCGCTAGGTTGACTGACCTAGGCAAAAATAAGGGCTTCCCGGCGACCCAAAAGGGTTCAGGTAAAAATAAGGGATGAAAATGAAAAAAAATATGTACACCCGGCAAGTCGAAAACCTGAAAAGGCGGCTTGGGCAAAAAAGGGTATCCCGGTGGACTGAAAACCCGAAAGGGTGGTCCAGGCAAAAATTAGGGATCAAAGCGTAACATTATGTCTCATTGGATCACCTTGCATCCAGACTTCGGTATCGACTATCAAGCTCGGACGACACTAATCACTCTGATTCATCTTCAACCAAGCAGCAAAGTGATGAGATGCTCAAGGACATAAAGGCGATAGCAGAGTTGGAACCCAGTGGGATCATTCACATAGCTGTTTTGTTTAGTTTTTTTTCTCACAAATTGTATAAATTCTATTATTTGGCGGTGTTCTCTTACTAGGACGTCAGCCTCTTGTATAAAACGCCTATTCACAGGCCAAACTTCAAAATCAATACAATTCATTTTCAAAGAAATTTCAAACTTTTTTCCTTTATCTGTTTTGTTTAGCAAAGAACGTCCAATGTTCATTTTTGATATATGCATTTGACATTAATTCCTGCTCATGAATATTTACATACGAAACAAAAGACGATTACGAGTAATATCAGAAACAGGGGTGTTGTACCCCAAAATTTTCCCTCCCATATTCTTCAAGATTTATCAAGAATCATCTTCAAATGGTTCAAGATGTCTCAAGGGCTGCACAGCCCAGATGCCTCTTAAGCCAGTCAAAATTAGGGTTTTGGTTCTTTCAAGGAATTTGAGGTTTTCAATGGCTCAATCAAGTCTCATGTGCCTATATACATTGTCAAGCATCTACATATCAAGTCTCAAGACTCACAGGGTCAAATTGCACAATCAAAAGCTTTATTTGCTTCACAATCAACTACAGGGGTAAAATGGTCATTTTACAGTCAAAAGTCAAGATTTTTGGTCAACATCTTATTTTGAGGCCACAATCATCATTTTATTAAGTCTTGATCATGATTCCACAAGCATGACTCAAAAATCATCAAGATGTCAAAAGTTTCTATTTTTGGACAGCAGAAAAGTCAACTGTAACTTGACCAGGGCATAACTTTTTCATGGTTCATCAGAAAAATCACATCCAATGCTCATTTTGAAGGGGATGGCATTTCCTACAACTCATCTTCACATTCCAAGTCCAAGAAATGCTCTCACAAAAAGTTATCAATTTCTACATTATAGGTCAATTTCAAAAGTCAACAAAAAGGCATTTTAAGTCAAAGACCATAACTTGAGATTGGTAAATCCAAATGACATGGAACCAAAGGCATTGGTTAGAGGACTTCAAGACCTTTCCAAAATGTCCAAGAACATGTTCATATGATCAAAATTGAGCAAGATATGTATTGGAGAAGTTGGGAAATTTTCATTAATTTGCAAAAGTCAACTATCCTTAAAACTTCAATTTTTGACAAAAGGGCCCACTTTCTTCCACTTGATTCAGCCTTGTCATGCCATACACGTGTCCCATGATTAATTTCAAGATCAAACATTTATTTTTCCATTTTATTTAATTTTTATTGATTTAATTCATTTTAAATCCATAATAATTCAAATAAAATCTAAAAATTAATGGAATAGCAGCTTTGTGATTTGAATAGCTTTTATATGTCATATGCCAGCTAACCAATTCGTGCTAAGCCTTTTTTGTGCATAAAATCTCATATTTGAACCAAATATGGAAAGGTCTTCAATGGTGGTCAACAAAATCTCAAAACTTCAATACACCAAGATACAAGCCCAAACTTTGACCTAATTCCCTTCCATTACATATGCACAACCCAACCCTAATGCTATTCACGTGAGAACTGCTGCAGAAACACCATAGCAACATTGGAAAAAACCAAGAAAAAGTGAAAACTGTTTTTGGCCTTCCAGCACGATTCAAAGCTTTCTCTTGATTCTAATCTATTGCAGGGATTCCCAGAAGCGTGTAGCAATCAAAAACAAGCCTCAAAGCTCAAGAAAACGTTCTACACAGACCCACGATTTGAACAATTTTTCCAAAATCATATACTTTGATTCATGCATATTTGGCACCTTTTGTTAATTGTTTTATGTTCATAAGGATTGTACGAAGCTGTTGGTACAAGATAATTGGACCGAAATGCCTTGAAACGGAAATCACCATTAATGGATTTTAGGGTTTCCAAGCTTCAAAATTAGGGCTTTGTTGTACAGGGAATATTAGACCTTGAAAGACCCATGGCTGAAACCGTCTGAATGAGACGAACGCACTGAGACCCTCGCGAACAATTTATGTTCATCCTACGCCTAATCGCTATTTTCTGTCGTCCTGTTTTGTGGGGGTTAAAAACCCCCACTATCCATTTGTTGTTTTGCAGGAACGCAGGAGGAAGACAATGACGTGGTGATGCATGGTTGGTTCATTCAAACAAAGTGGCGCGCGTGTTTTGTTTTCCAGTACATGCGTTGATTTTTATATTATAATTAATTGCTATTGTATTAACAGAAGCAAGCAAGTGGCTGAGTGGTTGAAGGAAGCGTGCAAAGTGTCTTGGGACCTGGATTCGATCCCCAGGTCCACCCAAAAGCCATAATATTTTTTCTAACATGTTCTCGTGCAGATTTCCAAGGGAATTCCACCATGGACTCCCACATCCCAGGCGCCATGTGTCTTCATATTCCAATCCAAAGGCCACAAGGTGCTGAACACCATGTTCCTGGTCAACCCTGCGCCTAGGCAATTTCCAAGAGTCAAATGGACTGGCCAACAGTTGGGCCATAATTGCCAGAACCAACCTCCATATTTGGGCCTTCACCCCCTCTGGTTTCTTTTTATTCCTTCATATTTTTTTTAAACTATTGTATTTTCAATTATTATTATTTAACTAATTAACTTAATTAATTATTTTCCCAACAAAAATCAGAAAACCATAAAATATTTTATTATTATTATTATTATTTATTTCACCTAAATTTAATTATTTTGTAAATAAATACTAACAAAATTGATTTAGTCTTTTTAATTAGGTTTAATTTCAATTTTCTTTCACAATAAATAAAATAGATTAGACTTAGGGTTTTACTAACCTTTTTTATTTTTATTTTAAAATATTAAAAACACAAAAAATACTTTTTCTTTTAATTATCAATTAATTAATTATTAGGTTTAATTTTAATTAATTGCAAAAAAGGACAAATTCAATTCTTTTCTCAAAAAGGGTCAAAACCCTAAGGACGTCCCGATTCAATTCTTTCGCGCGCATATTTACTTTCAATTTATTTATTTGATCATATTTATATATCTGTTTCCGAGGATGTAATAGTTAATTAGGCTTTTATCGCTTTATTTACTTTTCTCGCATTTATTTTCCAAACGGGTTATGTTTTTGGCGATGTATATACCCGCGCCTTGTAATAGCGTAGATTCAACTTTCCGCAATTTATTTTCCAAACTATTAAACTGTTAATTATGCATGACAAGACTTGTATGACAAATAAAATCAATCTGTAGCTCACAAATAACATGTACAAGATAATCTTAACTGAATTTAACACACGTGCACATGCCACTCCTAGGGTACGCCTCACTTGGTTGCCTCGAGGTGGTCATCAAGTATAGGGTGTTTTAGAGGTCGCCCTCCTGTCTAAAGATCCAGTTGCCTCGAAACGGTTGCCTCAGATAAAAAAGGATCTAGGACATTAGGGTTACCGCTAAGACGTCCTACCATTGCTTTGGTGACCACACATGTCCCTTAATCGAATTGGCCCAAATAACTCCAACGACGGTGCTACCTACTTCTCAATAGTGGGATAGTACTGTCTAAAGGACTCTTACACAACCTAATTCCTTAGAGTAGGTAGATTTCTCCTGGGTACTTGCTCTTTCAAAAAACAAAAACATCTTTTCGCACCTACACTTTCAAAAAGTTTTCAAACAAATACTTCATACACTCTTGAGGACAGATACAAGAGTTACCTAGAAGTTTTTCAAACTGAACTTTTTCAAAACCCACAAACACTTGAAAAGCAAACAATCTTTGAAAACATAGTGAGCAAGTACCTAAGAGCCCATGGATAACCATGGATAGAAAGGGTGCTATCACCTTCCCTTTCTATAAATCTACCTCCCGAACCGAGAAACATTCTCGAAAAGGAATTTTGCTGTGCTTTTGTCGTTTCCTCGTTGGAGAATATAAAAGACGGTGGCGACTCTTGCTTACCGCGACATTTCGCGAACCAGCTTTAAAACAATCAGTTCTATTTCCACCGATCACAGAACTGGCGACTCTGCTGGGGATAATTAATAAGTGAGGTGTACCTTAGGATTAGACCACTCTTATGTTTTCAATTGCTTGTTTTGTTTGCTTTAAAATTGTGGGCCTGTTTTGGAGTTTCATAGATCCTAACCCGAATCTGGGGTAATACCTTTTAGAAGTAGCAACAAACTGTGAGGGAACTGTGCGGGGTATACCGACACGGTTGAAGCAGTTGCTACGTTGATGTGGCACTTTGGTGAGTACCGGTAACCCTTGAGTCAAGTCAAGGAGAGTACGGGGCCGCCGCGTGGTGTCGTGAAGCATCAACTGACCTTAGGAACCTTACTTGACCATCCTGGCCTCTTTAGGGGTAGTGAGATGACCGACTTTGGTGCAGTCTGAAGTTGGTAGATACTCGATACTACACTCATTGAGGGTTGTTTTCTTGGAATATTTTGATCGCCAGTTCAGTGGCTAAATCAAAACAATGAACATAGAAAACAACCCAATGATATTGAGCTCCTTAGAACCTGATTACTTTTGATAGGACAGGTTTAAGCCCACCAACTTCAAGAGGGTAGTACCTAAACTTCATGCTGGCCTAAACTCTAAGGGCTCTCTGTGTTACTTGTGTGCCTTCAAACTTGAATTACTTGCACGTACTTGTTATCTGACAATACGGGTTCCTTGCAGGTTTTGTTTACAGTCCTTAATCTGGACTCATAACAGGGTTCACTTACATCACTCCACGCATAGCATAACATCATACCATCATACCATTGCATACATCCTGCAGAAGGACTAATCCATTTCAAGGATCTCAAGGGTTTGCGATGCAGGTCATGATGAACCAACTGTCTAGCAAGGGGCAAAGGGGATTTATTTTCCTCTAGCCAAGTTTGTTTGGAAATTAAAACATGACAACTTGAGTCAGGGGCTATGACCCACTCGATATGATGAGCTTTGACTCTTGAAGAAGGACTCTCACCAACATGAAGTTCCTTCAATCAAGCTACCGTACTCAACTTCTAACAAGTTTCTCTGTTTACCCCGCGAGATCCTTGAAAACATTGCATACATACATATCATTGCATTACAGGTACATTTTTTACAGGTCACTTACCTTCTTCGCTGTTTATTTCAGCAATCGTCATGTCTACTGAACCTTCCGCTGAACAAGCTATCAAGGCCCTCCAGGCCCAGAATGCCCAGTTCCAAGAGATGGTTATGAGCCTAGCCCAGGGTCAACAGGAGTTGAAGACCTTTCTTATGAAGAAGAAGAAGAGGACTGCTTTGTTCAACCCTAGACGCAGATCTGGGAATGGATCACAAAATGAGGCTGATCTGGCTACTTCCTCTGTAGGGAAAGACAGTCCCCAAGAGAGAAGGGTTCCCAGTCCCGTGGTCTCCGACAACGAGACGGATTTCAATGATGAACAATATCCTCCCTCCAAAGACAGGTACAAACAGTTAGAAGACCGCCTAAGTGCTATGGAGATTCAACACGTGCCTGGGTTGGATTTTGGAGATCTAGGTTTATCTTCTGGGGTGGTGATCCCACACAAGTTCAAAGCACCTGCTTTCGCAAAATATGACGGAGCTTCCTGTCCTAAGCTGCATCTCAGATCATATGTAAGGAAGATCCAACCGTACACTGCAGACAAGAATCTATGGATCCATTTCTTCCAGGATAGTCTTTCAGGGACTCAACTCGAATGGTTCTATCAGCTAGATGGAGCCAGCATTCGTAGCTGGGAGGACTTGGCTACTGCTTTTTATAAGCAGTATCAGTATAATTCCGACCTCGCTCCTACGCGTACCCAACTCCAGGGTATGTCACTAGGGACGGGTGAAGGATTCAAGGAGTATGCGCAAAAGTGGAGAGACCTTGCTAGAAGGGTGCAACGACCTCTGACTGACCGTGAACTTGTGGATATGTTCTTGGGGACCCTGTCTGGTCCGTTCTTCAACCATCTGATTGGGAATTCTTCTGCTGGGTTTACAGATTTGATCTTGACTGGGGAGAGAATTGAAGCTGGTATCAAGGCTGGGAAGATTCAAGAGGCCACACCTTCTGATACTCACAAAAAGCCTTACACTGGGAAGAAAGAGTCCAATGCTGCGTACAGTCAAAAGAGTCGTCGTGACCAACATGTAGGGGCAGTTCTGATCTCTGGTTCTACACCACGCCGACAACAGCAAAAGGGAAATCAGCGAAGGCCGGACGAGCTTAAAGGACAATTCACCAACATCAACATGCCATTGTCACAAGCATTGCAGCACATGTTGAAAATGAATCTGATTGCGGTGATCAACCCTCCTGCAAATCCCAAGACCTCTTCTCCAAACTACAACCCAGATACGAGGTGTGCTTATCATTCCGGTAGCCCGGGGCACAATACTGAGGATTGTTGGGGGCTGAAATACAAGATCTAGAATATGATCAATGCTAAGGAGATCGAATTCGAGCCTGCTGAGACTCCTAATGTGATCACTGCTCCCTTGCCAAAACATGGCTAGGATTGGAAAAAAACTTTTGTTCATTCAAATGTTCAAGTTGTATTTTTATTTGATTGTTCAAACAATTATCATGTCAAACTCTCTTATTTCATTAATGCATTACACATGTCTATTTTGAAGTAATTGTGTTTACTATATTCGAAATTGCTTTTATTTTTCTTGATGTTCAACTCTCGATTGAAAATTCTAAGCCTTTTGAGGGAGGATGATGAAAACGATACCACAATCTACAGTGTGCTTTTGAACAGACCTCGCTGATGAGGTACAAGCATTGTTTCAAATCCTAAACACTGGAGTTATAAGGAAGATAATCCCTCGTCAACCCCTTTGAGCCAAAGAAGTTGGAGTTTTTCTTTTTCGCAAAAAAAATTAAAACCCTTAATTATAACCTGGGGTAGGGTAGTTCTCTCAGTTGATCCAGGTGCACAATGGATGACATCAAAGAAGTCCTTACAAATTAAAAACAGTGATGGTTCCGAATAATCATAAAGGCAGGCAGTCATTATCTCTCCAAAAAATAAAAACCCAGTAAGTCAAAACCTATGAAGGAGACTTACAAAAACTGGGGCATCTCGCTGACTGTAATCACAAAAGAAACAATTCAGGCAAAAAAAATAGGGATAACGAAATCAAAAAGAAAGAGGTCGCTACAAACCCTCAACAAAAAGATGACTGCCTATTCAAAATAAACTGTCAACATCCGAACCATCACCGGAATATCAGAGCAAAGACTCAAACAAGATCTAACGCACGATTAGCTGAGTTTAGGATCGAAGAACATCACGAAGAGCGGGTGGGTACAAATAAAATTTGAGCCTTTATCTTTTGTTTCTTAAACCGTGAACCAGGCCACATTATAACCCTTAAAAGTCCTAGCTGAAGCACGGGTTAGTTCGAAAGCATACTGTTACAAAGGTATCCTGACTCCTTAAGGCTCGCTGTAAAATCTTGAGTCGACATCACATTTTACAAAATTTGCTTGTTTTACTGAAAAATGCATTTTCAAAAACTTCGAGACAGACATAAGCTTTGCATTTTTAATATAACATTGTTTGCATATGACTATTTGTTCGAACAACAGAGAAATTCGCACGAAGAATATCTAGTGAACAAAAGCACTTCCAATCAAGGGGCAGACGTGATCATTGTCCATCATCTGGGGCAGTTAAGTCAAGATTCAGAGAATCTCTCAAATGCCAAACAGCCCAGGGCAAATCTTCGCCTGAATCACTTGGGGCATTGGACATGAATTCCAGCGATGAATCTTGCATGGTCATATATCTTCTGGTAGTACGGCAACACAATGCTACTGACAGCGACAACTCCTTACGTCCTGAGAGCATGGACATAGTCGAAAAAATGCTACGCACAATCAAAGACCCGCTAGGTCGACTGGCCTAGGCAAAAATAAGGGCTTCCCGGCGAACCAAAAGGGTTCGGGCAAAAATAAGGGATGAAAAAATAAAAATCTGTATACCCGGCAAGTCGAAAACCTGAAAAGGCGGCTTGGGCAAAAAAGGGTATCCCGGTGGACTGAAAACCCGAAAGGGCGGTCCAGGCAAAAATTAGGGATCAAAGCGTACGACTATGTCCCGTCATCTCGTCACTTGCCTATCAGAAGAGGATTTGTCAATCGGCAGTTATCAAACACCTCCACAGGTACCTTCTCCCGCAGCAGCTGGGGCAATAAGAATTGTCTAAGCGATCTGGTTGCTCTATCCACCGAGGTACCAAGGTAAGTTCAGCTGAAGAACAAGACCAAGTTACCTCCACTCCCCCCAGAGTAAGACAAAAATAAGCCATACTCTCCCCAAGCAGAGTTGGTCTCCCCTCAACCCTAAACAGGCACAATATCTCTAGCAAGTCACCAACACTTTCCCCAAGCAGAGTTAGCCTACTGTCAGCCTTAAGGAAGTTGGATATCCCCAGAAGATCTCAATATTCTCCAGCAGAGTATACAGATATTTCCCAGCAAGCATCCCCGACAGTCTTAATATAAGATTGTTCCCCGGCGGAATACCAGACACCCCAGTGGAGCCACTTCCCCAGTACAGTCAAAAGGTCTCCCCAGGAGAGTTGAATCATCCTCCCCAGTAGATTCTGGAAGCTTATCCCCAGTAGATTCTGGAAGCTGGTCCCCTGCAGAGTACATATCTCTCCCCGACCATGTTCAAAGGTTATTCCCCACCAGAGCCTATAACTGGGTTATCCTCAGCTAATTACAACAGAAAGATCGTCCTCGGCGAAGTTCTTCCTATCCCCAGCGGAGTTCATCAAATTCCCTCAACAAAACTTATCAACAGAATCCCCAGCGGAGTCATCATCAAAATCTCAGCGAAGTATCTCTTCCCACAGAATAATTCCCCGCAGAGTAATCTCTTCACCAAGTTTATTCCCCAACGGAGTCATCTTCTCCTACCGGTTTATTCTTGCAATCAACATCCCCAGCGGAAACGAAGAACTCTACTCTTCAACATCAGCCCAGGATTCAACAATTTCCCGACATTCGTCAAGGATTTATTTTTCCCAGACGAAATATATTCATAAACATCACATCTTCATACATTATGGCATGCATACGCATCATATGACACGATCTCATTTATTCTTGAGAACATCTTAATATCATGCAGTTCATGCATCATGACACTGCATATAGTTAACATTTTTGCCTTTTCAGGAAAAAGTCAATTAAAAGATGATTACCATCTACCTTTGCAGTTCCAGATCAACACCTGTAACGAGTCAGGAAAATTCTGTGGACAACTGATCGTAGGTTAATACTTGAAACCAGACAGGACAATTATCTACTTGATCATCATGAGGCAACCCTACACTGGTTCCTTCTCAATCTCAGATGTAGTTTTACATGGACTCATCGTCGGGCAACCCTACACAGGTTCCTTCTTAACTTCAGATGTAGTTTTACACGGGCTCATTATCAAGGTAACCCTACACAGGTTCCTTCCCCCCTCCAAGACAAAGTTTTACACGGACTCGTCCTCAGGCGACCGTACACCGGTTCCTCCCAAAGTCTTACACGGATTTATCCCAAGGTAACCTTACCCCGGTTCCTCCAGAAGTTTTACGCAAACTTATCTCAGGGCAACCCTACACCGGTTCCTCCCAAAGTCTTACACGGACTTATCTCAGGGCAACCCTACACCGGTTCCTCCCAAAGTCTTAAACGGACTTATCTCAAGGCAACCCTACACCGGTTCCTCCCAAAGTCTTACACGGATTTATCCCAAGGTAACCTTACCCCGGTTCCTCCTAAAGTTTTACACGAACTTACCTCAAGGTAACCTTACCCCGGTTCCTCCTAAAGTCTTACACGGACTTATACCAAGGTAACCTTACCCCGGTTCCTCCAGAAGTCTTACACGGACTTATCTCAAGATAACCTTACCCCGGTTCATCAAGAAGTTTTACACGAACTTACCCTGCAGTAACCTTACCCCGGTTCCTCCAGAAGTCTTACACGGACTTATCTCAAGATAACCTTACCCCGGTCCATCCAGAAGTTTTACACGAACTTACCCTGCAATAACCTTACCCCGGTTCCTCCAGAAGTCTTACACGGACTTACCTCAAAGTAACCCTACCCCAGTTCATCCTGAAGTTCTACACGAACTTATCCCGAAGAAACCCTACACAGGTTTCCTTCTAAACTCCAGACGTAGTTTTACACAGACTCGTCATCAGTAAACCCTACACAGGTTTCCTTCTCAACTCCAGACGTAGTTTTACACAGACTCGTCATCAAAGAAACCCTACACAGGTTCTCTCTTTCCAAAGATGAAGTTTTACACGGACTCGTCGCCAAGAAACCCTACACAGGTTCTCTCTCTCCAGACGTAGTTTTACACGGACTCGTCATCAGTCAACCCTACACAGGTTTTCTTTCTTCCAGGATGAAGTTTTACACTGACTCATCATGAGGCGACCCTACACCGGTTCCCTTTCTCTTCCCAGATGCAACTTTACATGGACTCGTCATCAAAGTAACCCCACACAGGTTCCTTCTCCATTTCAGATGCAGTTTCACACGGACTCATCATCAGTCAACCCTACACAGGTTTCCTTCCTTCAAAGATGCAGTTTCACACGGGCTCATCATCAGTCAACCCTACACAGGTTTCCTTCCTTCCGAAATGCAGTTTTACACGAGCTCATTATCAGGAAATCCTACACAGGTTCCCTCTTTTAGCTTACAAAATTTCAATTCAACAGACAATTTCCAGATGGCATCTATAAGCCCATCCATCTGCCAAACAGTCTCCAAATGGCATCTATAAGTCCATTCCCGACAAGATTCTGTCACATCTCCAGATGGCATCTATAAGCCCATCCTCCTATCCATCATCTCTCCAAATGGCATCTGTAAGCCCATTCCCGACATCACATTGCTGATACCATACTATGTGAGTGCAAATTTCTGGGCACTCTAGTGTTCAATCATCTTCTACCTTCGGATCACGAAAGGCACGAAGCCAATCTACATCCTCAGGTCTAAGAAGATTGAACAGGGGCAACTGTTGTACCCCAAAATTTGCGCTCCCATATTCTTCAAGATTTATCAAGAATCATCTTCAAATGGTTCAAGATGTCTCAAGGGCTGCACAACCCAGATGCCTCATAAGCCAGTCAAAATTAGGGTTTTGGTTCTTTCAAGGAATTTGAGGTTTTCAATGGCTCAATCAAGTCTCATGTGCCTATATACATTGTCAAGCATCTACATATCAAGTCTCAAGACTCACAGGGTCAAATTGCACAGTCAAAAGCTTTATTTGCTTCACAATCAACTACAGGGGTAAAATGGTCATTTTACAGTCAAAAGTCAAGATTTTTGGTTAACATCTTATTTTGAGGCCACAATCATCATTTGATCAAGTCTTGATCATGATTCCACAAGCATGACTCAAAAATCATCAAGATGTCAAAAGTTTCTATTTTTGGACAGCAGAAAAGTCAACTGTAACTTGACCAGGGCATAACTTTTTCATGGTTCATCAGAAAAATCCCATCCAATGCTCATTTTGAAGGGGATGACATTTCCTACAACTCATCTTCACATTCCAAGTCCAAGAAATGCTCTCACAAAAAGTTATCAATTTCTACATTATAGGTCAATTTCAAAAGTCAACAAAAAGGCATTTTAAGTCAAAGACCATAACTTGAGATTGGTAAATCCAAATGACATGGGACCAAAGGCATTGGTTAGAGAACTTCAAGACCTTTCCAAAATGTCCAAGAACATGTTCACATGATCAAAATTAAGCAAGATATGCATTGGAGAAGTTGGGAAATTTTCATGAATTTGCAAAAGTCAACTATCCTTAAAACTTCAATTTTTGACAAAAGGGCCCACTTTCTTCCACTTGATTCAGCCTTGTCAATGTCATGCCACACACGTGTCCCATGATTAATTTCAAGATCAAACATTTATTTTTCCATTTTATTTAATTTTTATTGATTTAATTCATTTTAAATCCATAATAATTCAAATAAAATCTAAAAATTAATGGAATAGCATCTTTGTAATTTGAATAGCTTTTATATGTCATATGCCAGCTAACCAATTCGTGCTAAGCCTTTTTTGTGCATAAAATCTCAGATTTGAACCAAATATGGAAAGGTCTTCAATGGTGGTCAACAAAATCTCAAAACTTCAATACACCAATATACAAGCCCAAAATTTGACCTAATTCCCTTCCATTACATATGCACAACCCAACCCTAATGCTATTCACGTGAGAACTGCTGCAGAAACACCATAGCAACATTGGAAAAAACCAAGAAAAAGTGAAAACTGTTTTTGGCCTTCCAACACGATTCAAAGCTTTCTCTTGATTCTAATCTATTGCAGGGATTCTCAGAAGCGTGTAGCAATAAAAAACAAGCCTCAAAGCTCAAGAAAACGTTCTACACAGACCCACAGTTTGAACAATTTTTCCAAAATCGTATACTTTGATTCATGCATATTTGGCACCTTTTGTTAATTGTTTTATGTTCATAAGGACTGTACGAAGTTGTTGGTACAAGATAATTAGACTGAAATGCCTTGAAACAGAAATCACCATTAATGGATTTTAGGGTTTCCAAGCTTTAAAATTAGGGCTTTGCTGTACAGGGAAAATTAGACCTTGAAAGACCCATGGTTGAAACCGTCTGAATGAGACGAACGCACTGAGACCCTCGCGAACAATTTATGTTCATCCTACGCCTAATCGCTATTTTCTGTCGTCCTGTTTTGTGGGGGTTAAAAACCCCCGCTATCCATTTGTTGTTTTGCAGGAACGCAGGAGGAAGACAATGACGTGGTGATGCATGGTTGGTTCATTCAAACAAAGTGGCGCGCGTGTTTTGTTTTCCAGTACATGCGTTGATTTTTATATTATAATTAATTGCTATTGTATTAACAGAAGCAAGCAAGTGGCTGAGTGGTTGAAGGAAGCGTGCAAAGTGTCTTGGGACCTGGGTTCGATCCCCAGGTCCACCCAAAAGCCATAATATTTTTTCTAACATGTTCTCGTGCAGATTTCCAAGGGAATTCCACCATGGACTCCCACATCCCAGGCGCCATGTGTCTTCATATTCCAATCCAAAGGCCACAAGGTGCTGAACACCATGTTCCTGGTCAACCCTGCGCCTAGGAAATTTCCAAGAGTCAAATGGACTGGCCAACAGTTGGGCCAGAATTGCCAGAACCAACCTCCATATTTGGGCCTTCACCCCCTCTGGTTTCTTTTTATTCCTTCATATTTTTTTTAACTATTTTATTTTCAATTATTATTATTTAACTAATTAACTTAATTAATTATTTTCCCAACAAAAATCAGAAAACCATAAAATATTTTATTATTATTATTATTATTATTATTATTATTATTATTTATTTCACCTAAATTTAATTATTTTGTAAATAAATACTAACAAAATTGATTTAGTCTTTTTAATTAGGTTTAATTTCAATTTTCTTTCATAATAAATAAAATAGATTAGACTTAGGGTTTTACTAACCTTTTTTATTTTTATTTTAAAATATTAAAAACACAAAAAATACTTTTTCTTTTAATTATCAATTAATTAGTTATTAGGTTTAATTTTAATTAATTGCAAAAAAGGACAAATTCAATTCTTTTCTCAAAAAGGGTCAAAACCCTAAGGACGTCCCGATTCAATTCTTTCGCGCGCATATTTACTTTCAATTTATTTATTTGATCATATTTATGTATCTGTTTCCGAGGATGTAATAGTTAATTAGGCTTTTATCTCTTTATTTACTTTTCTCGCATTTATTTTCCAAACGGGTTATGTTTTTGGCGATGTATATACCCGCGCCTTGTAATAGCGTAAATTCAACTTTCCGCAATTTATTTTCCAAACTATTAAACTGTTAATTATGCATGACAAGACTTGTATGACAAATAAAATCAATCCGTAGCTCACAAATAACATGTACAATATAATCTTAACTGAATTTAACACACGTGCACATGCCACTCCTAGGGTACGCCTCACTTGGTTGCCTCGAGGTGGTCATCAAGTATAGGGTGTTTTAGAGGTCGCCCTCCTGTCTAAAGATCCAGTTTCCTCGAAACGGTTTCCTCAGATAAAAAAGGATCTAGGACATTAGGGTTACCGCTAAGACGTCCTACCATTGCTTTGGTGACCACACATGTCCCTTAATCGAATTGACTCGAATAACTCCAACGACGGTGCTACCTACTTCTCAATAGTGGGATAGTACTGTCTAAAGGACTCTTACACAGCCTAATTCCTTAGAGTAGGTAGATTTCTCCTGGGTACTTGCTCTTTCAAAAAACAAAAACATCTTTTCGCACCTACACTTTCAAAAAGTTTTCAAACAAATACTTCATACACTCTTGAGGACAGATACAAGAGTTACCTAGAAGTTTTTCAAACTGAACTTTTTCAAAACCCACAAACACTTGAAAAGCAAACAATCTTTGAAAACATAGTGAGCAAGTACCTAAGAGCCCATGGATAACCATAGATAGAAAGGGTGCTAACACCTTCCCTTTCTATAAATCTACCTCCCGATCCGAGAAACATTCTCGAAAAGAAATTTTGCTGTGCTTTTGTCCTTTCCTCGTTGGAGAATATAAAAGACGGTGGCGACTCTTGCTTACCGCGACATTTCGCGAACCAGCTTTAAAACAGTCAGTTCTATTTCCACCAATCACAAGGGGCAATAAGAATTGTCCGAACTGTATAGTTGCTTTGTCCACCAGGTACAGGGTAAATTTATTTGAAGAATATGGCTAAGATACTTTCACTCCCTGCAGAGTAAGGCAGTAATGATAGCTCTCTCCAATTGAGACTTGCAACTGTGAATGAATGAATCAGTAAATTCTCCCCCAAGCAGAGTTTATCTACCATAAACACTGAAAAGGTTTAATATCGCCAGCAGTCTTAATATTCCCCAACGGAGTATGAGAATGTCCCCCGACATAATACAAGATACCCCCAGTGGAGTCAATATTTCCCCAGCACGGTCTAAAAAGCTTCCCCAACGGAGTTGAAGCATCATCCCCAGTAGACTCTGGAAGTTTATCCCCAGCGGAGTACAAAATAAATCTCCCCAACCAAGCTCAAAGGATTATCCCCACAAGAATCTAACAGGTTTATCCCCAACAAGTCGCAACTGAAAGATTATCCCCAGCGAAATTATTTCCTTTCACCAACAGGAATTCAATCCTCAACAGGTTCAATATCCCCAACGGAATTTATCAGTGGAATCCTCAGCAGAGCATTTCCTCCCCACAGAGTAATCTCTTCATCAGTTTATTCCCCAACGGAGTCGTCCTCTCCTGCAGGTTTATTCTCGCAATCACCTTCGTTCACCATCCCTAGCGGAAACGAAGAATCCAGCTCTATTCTCCAGCAAGCTATCCAAGATTTATTTTCCCCAGCTAAAACATTACATTTCCATACATCATGATACATGCATATACGCATCATACCATACAATCTCATTTATATTGAGAACATCATTGCTTGATCCATATCATGCATTGCATATGACTGACCTTTACCTTTCAGGAAAGATGCAGTTAAATTCTCAGCTATGTCAAAAACCTCCTCTGGTTCAGTCAGATCGCCGATAAGATCTCCCTAATTCGTATTCCAGTTGAAGTTATTCCAAGACTCTTGTTTGGTCCAGTTAAATCGATTCAAAGATTTTTCTGATGCCGATCCAGTCAAAGTTAATCCAAGACCTCCTCTGGTTCAGTTAGATCACCGCGAAGATCTCCCTGATTCATATTCCAGTTGAAGTTATTCAAAGACTCTTGTCTGGTCCAGTTAAATCGATTCGAAGATTTTTCTGATGCCGATCCAGTCAAAGTTAATCCAAGACCTCCTCTGGTTCAGTTAGATCGCCGCAAAGATCTCCCTGATTCGTATTCCAGTTGAAGTTATTCCAAGACTCTTGTCTGGTCCAGTTAAATCGATTCGAAGATTTTTCTAACGCCGATCCAGTCAAAGTTAATCCAAGACCTCCTCTGGTTCAGTTAGATCGCCGTGAAGATCTCCGTGATTCGTATTATAGTTGAAGTTATTCCAAGACTTTTGTCTGGTCCAGTTAAATCGATTCGAAGATTCTTCTGATGCCGATCCAGCCAAAGTTAATCCAAGACCTCCTCTGGTTGAGTTAGATCGCCACGAAGATCTCCCTGATTCGTATTCCAGTTGAAGTTATTCCAAGACTCTTGTCTGGTCCAGTTAAATCGATTCGAAGATTTTTCTGACGCCGATCCAGTCAAAGTTAATCTAAGACCTCCTCTGGTTCAGTCAGATCGCCGCGAAGATCTTCCTGATTCGTATTCCAGTTAAAGTTATTCCAAGACTCTTGTCTGGTCCAGTTAAATCGATTCGAAGATTTTTCTAATGTCGATCCAGTCAAAGTTAATCCAAGACCTCCTCTGGTTCAGTCAGATCGCCGATAAGATCTCCCTGATTCGTATTCCAGTTGAAGTTATTCCAAGACTCTTGCCTGGTCCAGTTAAATTGATTCAAAGATTTTTCTGATGCCGATCCAGTCAAAGTTAATCCAAGACCTCCCCTGGTTTAGTTAGATCGCTGATAAGATCTCCCTGATTCGTATTCCAGTCGAAGTTCAGACCACCTATCAACAGTCTATAAATGGCATCTGTAAGCCCATTCCCGATATCATCAGGCTGATACCACTTCATGCGAGTGCAAATTTCTGGGCACTTTAGTGTTCAATCACCTTCCACCTTCGGATCACGAAAGGCCCAAAAGCAATCTATATCCTCAGGTTTAAGAAGATTGAACAGGGGTAGCTGTTGCACCCCAAAATTTCCCCTCTCATATTTCTCAAGACATTGCAAGAAAAATCTCCAAGTGGCTCAAGATTGCTCAAGAGTGGGTAAGACAAGTCATCTCCTAAGGCAGTCAACCTCAAATTAGGGTTTTGTGTTGCATCAAGATCCTTGAATACAAATGACCTCAAGTGCTACCCAATGTACTAATATTTTCTCAAGTTCATCCATGTCAAATTTTAAGCCTTGCAGAGGAAGTTTGGTCAGTCAACTGCTCAAGAGGTCCAAAAATTGACTGTGTTAGGGCAAAAGTCAACTGTGGCCCAAATACAGTCAAACTTCAAGATTTTTTTGTAAACATTCTCATTTTGAAGGATATTTCATCATTTTATCAAGGGTTGATCATGATTCATCAAGTATTGCTCAAAATTCATCAAGACTCAAAAGTTGCTAAATTAGGGTTTTGTAAGAAAAGTCAACTCAACTTTGACCAAGCATAACATTCTCATACTTTATGAGAAATGACCCATCCAAAGCTCATTTTGAAGAGGATGAAATTTCCTACAATCCATATTCATACCCCAAGATCAAGAAATGCACTCACAAGAAGTTACAAATTTGGACATTATAGGTCATTTTTGAAAGTCAACAAAAACACCTTTTTTTCCAAAGCTTATAACTTGAGCATGGAATATTAAAATGAGATGAGACAAAAAGGGTTGGTTAGAGGACATCTCAAGCTTTCTAAAAAGTCCCAGAACCCTTCCAAAAGTTCAAAATTGAATAAGTTATGCATTGTTGAAGTTGGACATTTTTGCAAAATTGCCAAAAGTCAACTATCACCAAAACTTCAAATTTTGTCAAAAGGGTCCATTCTTTTCCACTTGATTTGATCTTGTCACACTACACACGTGTCCTAGCTTCAGCCTTGTGACCATTTGTCAATTTTATTATTTAATTTGATTTTTTAATGAATTATTTCATTTTAAATCAATTTAAATCAAATAAAATCCAAACATTGATTATTTGATCTCTTTTTGGCTATTTCAGGACCTAATCATCATCATCAATTGAATCAAATTCGTATCTCACCATATCATGAACAAAAAGATGGATTTTGGACAAAATTGGAAAGTTATCAATGGAGGATCAAATCAAATCCTATAGCCATAATGTACAAGGATTCAGTCCACAAAACTTGACCTAATACATTGAATTATACATATACAAGGAAAAGGACACGAGATCAGCGGTTGGAGGCTGCAAGAACACCAAAAGCAAACTTGAAAAAAATTGTCAAAAAGCTTGAAACTGAAATCGTGCATAGAGGCAAATTCAGGGACAAATCTGAACACCACTCCATTGCTGGGCAATCACTGAGTCAAAAGCAATCAAAAGCACGCTCTCATACCCTCTCAATCGCACTGTAAGTCTCTCAAAAAATCGCCCTATATTCGAAATCGTATCCTCATGTTCTTGCGTTTTTTTGACAAATTATTGGCATATTCATGATGCTTGTTCAATTTACAAGCTTTCTGCATTACTTGATTGCATTAATATGGCCTGTAACCCCCTAGCCGAATCTAAGGTTCTTGGATTGTTTTTTTGGGGTTTTCTTGTACAGGCGAAATCAAGGTCCAAGAATGGTACAGGCTTACTCAGGATGCCCAGACGAATACAACCATGGTCTTGAGGTTCGTTTTCATGGCCTAGGTTTGATTTTTGGAACGATCTACGAATTTAGCTACGGATATAAATCCGCAGGTAAATAACCAGGGTGAACGAAGAAGACTATGACGCGTCTCCCTCCCATTGGTTGATTCAAATATAGCGCGCTTTTATTTTGTTTCTGATCCATTAATTTGTTTTTGTTTTATTATTATTAGTTTCTAATACTATAACAAATGAAGCGTAGTGGTGTAGTGGCAAAGGCGTGTCTCCAAATACCAACAGGACCTGGGTTCGAATCCCAGGTCTACCATATATTTGTTATATTTTTCTTCCAGGTATTCCAATGCAAGCTCCAACGCGTGGTTCACCATACACCATCACCCAATCATTTGCCAGATGGCCCCAGGCCAGATCTGGTGGTTCAGAATGAAGGCCTATGGTGGGATCAAGTCAAAGGGCGCGTGGAGAATCAGCAAAGTCAAACGAGGCTTACACATATGGGCCACAAAATTGCTATCCAAACCTCCTTTAAGGCCCAAATCTCTAACTCTCTCTATTTTCCATTTTACTTATTTATCTTGTTTAATTATTTTTATATTTACTAACCAATCAAACTTTTTTCTTAATAAAATCAAAAACCAAAAAAACATTTTCATTATTAAAATTAATTTCCAGCATTTTTATTTTTGTTAATAAAATTAATTTAATTAATTTAGTTTAATTAGGAATTAACTTTTAATATATTTTGCAATAATTAAAATTAATTTAGACAATTAGGTTTTATTAACTTTGATTAATTTTATTTTCTTTCCTTTAATATCAAAAATCCAAAAATATTATTTTCATTAATTAATTAATTAATTAATTAATTTAATAATTAACTTAATTTAATTTCTTTTTAATTCAAAAAACAACCAAAAAAAATGCTTTCTTTCAAAAAAGGGTCAAAACCCTAAAACTTGAGTCCGATTTAATTTCTTGTACGCGATCCATATTTATTCAATACTGTATCTGTTTCCCGGAATGTAATAGTTTAATAGGACTTTAATTATTTTGTCGCTTTATTTATTTTCCGCATTTTAATTTTAAGGGTTGCTTTTGGCGATGTAAATACCCGACGCCTTGTAATAGTTAGTTTTAATTTCCGCAATTTAATTTCCGCAACTTATAAACTGTTAGATGTTTGGTAATAGGGAATGCATGACAAGATTAATCGTTTAAAACCTAAAATCAACATAGATAACCATTGACATGTACAAAGATAAAATTAACCGAAATAACACACTCGCACATGCGCACTCTTAGGGTACACCTCACTTGGTTGCCTTCGAACGTGGTCATTGAGTATAGGAAGTTTTAGAGGTCGCCCTCTCGTCCAAAGATCATAGTTGCCTCGAAACGGTTGCCTCGGAAAAATGATCTAAGACATTAGGGTTACCGCTAAGGCGTCCTAACATTGCTTTAGAGACCACACGTCCCTTAATCGAATTGACCCTTAAACTCCAACGAAGGTGCTACCTACTCATTCATAGTGGGATAGCATTGTCTAAAGGAAATTAGCATATAACGATTCCTTTTTTGAGTAGGTAGATGGTTCTTAAGTACTTGCTCTTACAAAAACAAAAACTTTTCACACTTACACCTTTCAAACAAAAAACTTCTTTCAAACCCACAAACACAAAGAAAAGCAATTTTTGAAAACACTATGAGCAAGTACCTAAGAGCCTGTGGATAACCACGGATAGAAAGGGTGCTAACACAATCCCTTTCTATAATCTACCCCCCGGACCCGAGATACATCTCGAAAAAGGAATTTTTTAATGCTTTTTTCCTTTCCTTGTTGGATAAAATAAAAGACAGTGGCGACTCTTGCTTACCGCGACATTTTGCAAAAACAAACGCAAAACGCGAACCAGCATTCTGAAAAATAGTCAGTTCTCTCCCACCGTATCACACATGTTTATTAATCTTTGAAACAAATAATGACAATGTTAATCAAATTAAAATTACTTTGGATTGAAAAAACTTCAAACTCAATACAATGTTTCTGCATAAGAAACATGCAGGCAAAAGTTCTGAGGTGTATTTTCAAAATCACTCCACAAACATTCACAGATGTATCTCTGAACTATTTTGTTTTTCAAAAATGGGGTGGCTGCTTGATTTACTAAGGAAGAAAGATTACTTCGGATATGTATTTGCAAATTAACCTAAAAAAATTCGCAGATGCATCTCCGAACTATATTTTGGTAAAAAATGGGATTTGGTGCAGTTAGAGACGTGTCTTCAAATAAACCCAAGGGTGTTTTGAAGTTTTCATAGGTGCGTCCCACACAATAAAGGTGGGAAAAGAAATCACCTTTCTATTTTACCTAGGTTCATTAGTCTTTTCTTTATTTTGTCACAAGTCTGTAACTTTTCAGTTACAACCAATTATACTTTTGTATACTTAGGGTAATCTTGAGCCTAGAAGTATAAAGGATATGTAACTTTCCATTTCTTGTATTAGATTTTGTTTTCCATATTGAATGAAAATGCTTCCTATGAGTTTCAGAATTAACATAGTATCAGGAGCATAATGATCTGGTAGCCATTGTTCATCTTCATTAACCTTCCTTTTCCCATTTCTTTCATCCTCTATCCAATGGCTACTGTGAACTACTATGATTTCTCCACACATTTTGCAAACCCTTATTACCTCCACCCAAACGAGAATTCAGCTCTTGTTCTTGTTTCACCACTACTCAAAGCCAAGAACTATCACAAATGGTCAAGATCCATGGTGTTGTACCCCAAAATTTGCCCTCCCATTTCCTCAACATTTTCTCATCACCAGACCTTTGAAGATCAAGATCCAATTAGGGTTTCCTCTGCTCAAGATTTCTCCTTGCACTGATGGACCCAAATTAGGGTTTGTGTTTGAACAAAGATGTTTTGACCTAAAATGCCTAAGATGACTTTCATGCTTCATGTTGGACTCCCAAGTTTATCCATACCAAGTTTCAAGTCTTGATTCCAAGTTTTGCCCAGTCAATTGGACAGATGACCTAGAAATCAGCTGTATTGGGGAAAAAGTCAACTGTGGCCAATTGACAGTCAAATCTCATGAAAATTGACCCACATCAACATTATGAACTCATATGGACCATTTGATCAAGTTTGGATCACAATTCCACAAGAAATTTGATCAGATCACCAAAAGGGCAAAATGGTCATTTTTAGGGTTTTGACTGCACAAAGGCAATTTTTGATTGTTTGACCTAGCCAATGGCAAACCAAGCTCACATATGGACTCAAGGACCCCATGGAATTATCTTGACATGCTCAACAAACTCAAAAGATCCCAAGTACACAAGATTGACAGTTGAATTTCCCAGTCAATTGATCAATTTTGACTGTATACTGAAAAGTCAAACTTTGACTTTTTTGGTCAAAATCAAGAGTCAAGATTCATTTTTCATCAAAACATGCCAAATCATGAAACTTGTTCACCAAGAAACCAAGAAATGCAAATTAGGGTTTAAAATGGAATTTTTCATAACTTAGAATTTTTCTAAGTTATGGAAAACCCTAATTTTTTCCCAACTTTGCCCCACTTTTTCACCAAGATTCATTTGGATTCAAACAAAAGTCAAAACATGAAAGTTGTAGCGTGTTGCATAATCTACAACTTTGATTCACAAAGTTTTCCCATTTGAAGCTTGTATCTCAAGTTACAAATTTTTGAATAAGGGCACTAAACCATTCATAACTTAGTGAAAATTTGATCTATTTTGGACAAGTTTTTACCTAATTTCAAGACCATTTTCCATACACTTCCACTTGGAATTTCAAATTGCATTTCAAAGATGGATTGTAGTACACATTCCAAGCTTTCCAAAATGTCCAAGAACTTCTCAAATAACCTCATGGTTAGGGAGAATCGAATTTCACAATATGGCAAAAACTCACTTTGTTCATGACCAAGTTACATGTCCATAACCTTGCAATTTGAACTCAGCATGCCTTAAGCTAGATTACAGGTCTTTTATCTCATCTACACTCCATAATTTAATGCCAATCCTTTGTGCCAAGGTGTTGTTCTATGAGTTTGGACATTGTATGCAAGATTAATCCATTTTTAGATAAAGCAAAATAGCCATTTTTGAAAAGTCATACTTTATGTCAATTGGTAAATCAAGAAGGTACAGATCAAATCTCTTTAGCACAATATTATGGACAAATCACTCTGATCAAGGAGAGTTTATGCAGCTCATTAGGGGTCCTCTACTGACCTAGAAACACAAGTTGCCTTTGTTTGCTTAAGAGTGAAGAAAAGTACCATAATTCACACCAACTTCCATCTCAGCTTACACACACTTAGACAAAGTTATCAAACATATTCCAAAGATCAGAACCAAGCTTTTGCACGACCCTAGCACCTCTCAAACACTCCCCTTGTCATAATCAGTTTCAAACTGCAAAACATGGCAAGGGCCTGCAGTTTGGGTGCCAACTTCCAATCCTCTCAAGCATTCTTGCCCAAACCAGTTCACACATCTTCCCTACCATCTATGCAAGCTATCCAAAAGCTAAAACACGATCTGTAACATCTCCAAGCCACTTCACCATTTTTATTTTTCTGTTTTGCAGTTGAAGTTCTCTAGCACGACTCAGGGAGTTTCAAGACAAAGTAGAACTTGGAATAGCATCCTTACACTTCAAGGAAGCTATACAAATCATCATCTTGCTCTGAAAACCCCTCCATTGCAAAGCACGATTCCAACTGAACAGGTATATTCATGGAGTTCTATCTCTCAGTATAGGCATTGTTAGCTTTAGGTTTATGAAGGAAACATGTCACAATCATAGCCCTGAACATGCCCATATGATTAGATTTCATTTATATTATGTATGCTTAGAGAATTTTGGTTCTGAACATTGATGAAAAGTTAGGTCAGAAATTGGGGGAGAAGAAATTCTCCCTCATCTTAGAGAGTTAAGTCAAGTTCTTTACATGGTTGAATTCGTCTTCTCATGCTCTACACTTTTCATGTTATGAGTTTTGCTTGAAAGTCCAGGAATCAAGAGATAGAAAACGCGCGTTTTTTGAACATTGTTTGCTGGAGGTTGAAGAAGACAGGTCTTCTGGGCTGGGCCTGGAATATTTTTCTTATTTGCACCACATAATTGCTTTTACACCCCCAGGGCCCATTTGCTTATTTCTTTGACTTTTTGACTTTTTCTTTTTTGATTGACTTTGTTTATTTTTTTTCATGACATAAAAAATATAAAAATATTTTTTCTCACTATTTTTGATTTTGTTAGGCATTTATTTAATTTTCTATTAGTTTATACACAAATAGATATATATATATATTTTGTTTAAAATACTAAAAAATAGTACAAATGCATTTCTATACATTTTTATTTTTGTTTTACTTTCTGAAAATATTTTATAGGAAAATTACTTTTTTTATTAAATATTAAATATTATTATTTTTTATATATATAATACATATTTAGAACTTAATACATAAATATATATATTTATTAATATACTTAGAATAAAATACTAAAAATATACATATTTTATTTTATTAATATTAAACACTAAAAAATCATTTTTTACAAATATATTTCTTTTCTTATTTTATTTTTGTGTATAAATGATAAATATTGTATATATTAATAAATAATACCTTTTATTTAATAGAATTAGGGTTTTGCCCTAAATTTAAAAATACTCCAAAAAATAATATCTTTTTATTTTCTTTTTATTTTACATAAATAATACTTTTTTTCATACATGTAAAAAAAACCCTTTTTTGCATTCTTGCATATTTGTTATATTTCTATTTTATTCATGCAATTAAATTATATTGTAAATATCCAAAGCAAATGATGTAATAGCTTAGATTCAATTTCTTGTCTAAATACCTCCCCATTTGAACATTGTACCCCCTCCCTATATTACTGTGTTGTAATAGCGTAGGAGTTTAAATTTCGCACTTTATCACTTTCTAAATATACAATGCTAGAATTAGGGTTTATATGCGAATAAAATGAACAAAATAGTTATGACCTAATCTCAAGACAAACAAGCATGAAAATGGACACACAAATCACACTTGCACCCCCTAGGGTATTCCACTTTGTTGCCTTCAAATAAATGGGCCATGTTGTATGTTAGGTCTCTTTGGGCAAAACAAACAAATTGAATGATCATAGTCCCTCGATAACACTTTTCAAAATATTGCCAAACAAATGATCAAGTCCCTTAAAGAAAATGCCCAAAGATACTTGGCACCATTGCAATTATGGTCCAAACGATGACCCGCGCCTGTCCCTCTCACATCCTAACATGAGATTATCCACCAAATACAATGGTGGAACAAACTTATGAAAAGGGTTAAAACATAGCAATAGTCTTTGAGAAATTTAGGAGTAGATAAACTCTTAGTTACTTGAATCAAACTTGCAAAAACAAAACACTTGCCTATTTTCTAAAACACACCTCACAACACTTTTAAAACAACTTTCAAAAACAAATGAAAACCTTTTCAAAAGACATACACCTTTGTATACATCCCAACATGGATCATTACAAAGGTTGCCACCACATTGGCCTCTTTTCAAAACATTTTTCAAACCCACACACACAAAGCACCATTTAAAACAATTGAAAACAAAAGGCAAGTGATCTAAGCAAGTAACTAAGAGCCCATGGATAACCATGGATAGAAAGGGTGCTAATACCTTCCCTTTCTATAATCTACTCCCCGAACCCAAGAAAAATCTCAAAGGTTTTTGCTGTGCTTTTTAAACCTTTCCTTAGGATAAAATAAAAAGTCGGTGGCGACTCTTGCTCAACCGAAACATTTGCGAAAACAAACGCAAAACCATAGTCAGTTCTCCCACCGTATCACAGAACTGGCGACTCTGCTGGGGAGAATTTTAAAAGTGGAGTAACCTTAGGGCTTAGATCACCCTCTTGCATGACTAATTGTTTGAATTGTTTGCTTTATACTTTGGCTCTATTTGTTTGGGTTTGCAATCCTACACTCGGATTTTGGGAAACATTCATAGATAGCAATACATTGTGGAAACTGTGCGGGGTATACCGACACGGTCGAAGCAATAGCTATATTAGTGCGACATATTTGTGAGTACCGGTAACCCTTGAGTTCAATCAAGGAGAGTACGGGGCCGCTGAGTGATGTCACTAAGCACTAATGACCTAGAACCTTACTTGACCATCTTGGCCTTTTATTAGAGGTAGTGAGATGACCGGCTTTGGTGCAGTCCGAAGTTGGTAGATACTCGATACTACACTCATTGAGGGTTGTGTTCTTGGAATATTTTAGTCGCTAGTTAAGTGGCTAAACCAAAACAATGAACAATGAAAACAATCCAGTGATATTGAGCTCCTTAGAACCCGGTTACTATTTATAGGACAGGTTTTTAAGCCAACTACACTCAAGAGGGTACTTACCTATGAAACCCCATGCGAGCCTGAAACTAGGGTTTGGTGTGATTTGCTTGTACATATGTTTTGTGCATACATCATAAACATCATGAAACATCATATGCATTCTCTAACCATTTCAAGGGTTTTGGATCTTCATCTTTGTTCTTGTTTTGTAGGACATGGAAATTCCTCGCAGAAATACCATTCAAGTCAACCTTGTGAGAATCTCTCCTCAACTCAAGGAGCTCACCTCAAGAATTCCGGAAAATTCATCCTTCAGTGAAAGACATGGTAGACTGCTCAGCCTAGTCAACACCAACATTGAAGAAGACATGATGAAAGTGCTATTCCAATTCTTTGACCCTCTTCACCACTGTTTCACTTTCCCTGACTATCAGTTGGTCCCCACTTTGGAGGAGTTTTCTCAACTTCTAAGAATCCCTATCCTTAATCAACTACCATTCCACGGTACGGAAAAGGAACCAAAGCCGGAAGATATTGCTCGAGCATTACATCTACAACCATCCGACATCAAGGGACATTGGGAAACCAGAAGCGGCGTCAAAGGATTCTTAGCAAAATTCTTGTTTGAGAAGGCACAAGAATGTTGGAACTCATTGGACCTACAAGCCTTTGAAGAGATTGTGGAACTCCTTATCTATGGGTTGGTCTTGTTCCCAAATCCTGACCAATTGGTAGATGTCAACGCTGTCAAAATCTTCTTGTCCAGAAATCCAATACCGACATTGCTTGGGGACATTCTTCACTCATTTTACACACGAACAATGAGAAAGAGGGGTGTTCTCATGTGCTGTACTCCTATCCTTGCAAGGTGGTTTATTTCGCACCTTCCACAATCTGTCTTGAAGAATGACCAAGGTACAAGGTGGTCCCAACGGTTGATGACTCTTACTCATTCTGATGTGCATTGGTGTTCTCGGTCCAGAGAAAATGTCATCATTGTCGATCGTTGCGGAGAATTTCCTAATGTTCCTTTACTTGGAATTAGAGGAGGTATCACCTACAACCCTTGCCTAGCTTTGAGGCAATTTGGATATGCACGGAGGGATGGCCCTCATGACATGTTGATTCCTGACCTAGTTTTTGACTTCGACAACGATGCGCAAGGACTTCGCCAAAGGTTCATCAGAGCTTGGGGAAAACTCAACAAGGTTGATAGCAAGACTCTGGGACACAAGAACTCTATCCCTCTTGAGCCTTATCTCAAGTGGGTACGAGCCCAAGCCCAAAGTCTGATGATGCCTTATCCTCATGTACTCCCTGTGATTAAAGAGCCCGTCAAGGAAGGAGAGGTTCCCTACACCATCCTACATCCAGACATGCCTACATCGTGGGAGGAAATGCAGAAAAGTTGGATTCAGCTCAAGGAGGAACGGAACACTTTTGAAGCTAGCTACTACGCCAGTGAAAAGAAGGTTCTAGAGCTTACCCGCCGACTCCACGAGCAAGAGGCCCTCAATACCTACATCGCACCAAAGAGGATGCGCAATGTCTTTCTGCCTTAAGAAGTTTATTTTGTAATATTTGGCCCATGGGGCATTTATGTACTGACAAATTTCTTCTTATTAATATGACGTGCGTTCTTCTTTGTCTAAAACAATTTTGAATGTCCTAAATCCTTGAATGCATTGCATACATAAGCATACCATTCATCATGTGCATAAGCAGGTCTCATTCCAGGTTTCCTTATCTGTCTGCTGTTTATTTCAGTAGGATGGATCTCGAGCAAACAATCAAAGACCTACAGGCTCAGAATGCACAATTCCAGCAACTCCTGATGACCTTGGCTAAGGGTCAGGAGGATATCAAGACTCAATTGGGGAACAAAGACCCAGTGAAAAAGAAGAAAAAGAGACTCGGGGTGGCTACTTTGGGGAGAAGATTCGACGGAGAAGCTCGAAGAGTGCTTGAATTTCCTCCTACTTCTGATGAAGGGACCAATAAAAGAGATGGAGTTGCGGTGCCTTCCGAGTCTGATGCGGAAGAAGAAGAGGTTGAAGAGGATGAAGATTATTCTGACCAGCAATACCCTCCAACTGATGATAAATACAAAGGGTTAGAAGACAGATTAGCCGCCATGGAATTACAAAGAGTACCGGGTTTGGATTTTGAAGACTTGGGTTTGGTTGCCGGGATTGTGATTCCCCAAAAATTCAAAGTGCCAGTGTTTGTGAGGTATGATGGGTTGTCCTGTCCAAAAATGCATCTTAGGTCCTACGTGAGAAAGATCCAGCCCTATACGGCAGATAAAAACCTCTGGATTCATTTCTTTCAAGACAGCCTTTCTGGAGCTCAGTTGGAATGGTTTTATCAGCTAGAAAGAACCAGTGTCCGGAATTGGGAAGATTTGGCCACCGCTTTCTACAAACAATACCAATACAATTCTGACCTTGCCCCTACTCGTACCCAACTTCAGGGTATGTCAATAGGAACAGGCAAAGGATTCAAAGAATACGCACAAAAATGGAGGGATTTGGCTGGCAGGGTGCAGCCTCCTTTAACCGATCGTGAGCTTGTTGATATGTTTATAGGGACCCTATCTGGGCCATTTTTCAATCATCTGATTGGTAACTCTTCAGCGGGGTTTACCGATTTGATCTTAACGGGCGAAAGAATAGAAGCTGGCATCAAGTCAGGAAAGATTCAGAAGGGTGTTGCTGCAAGTACTGAGAAGAGGCCTTTTAAGAAAGAAGCAAGTTCCGTTTATGGTCCTAGAAGACAAGTCAAGCCAGAAAGTCGCCAAGCCGTCAATGCTCTGGTCATTTCAAAACCTGTTGCTGCTCCTCAGCAGTACAATCAACAAAGAGGTGAAAGGCCCAAGAGGCAGTATACTCGGCTGAGTATGACCTTATCACAAATTTTACCCAACTGTTATCAACCAACTTGGTGACCACCAAAGAAGCTCCTAAGGTCGTCAACACTGCGTCTCCTAAATATAACCCGAATGCCCGGTGTGCTTATCATTCTGATAGTCCCGGGCACACTACTGATGATTGCTGGGCCTTGAGAAACAAAGTGCAAGATCTTATCGACGCAAAGGAAATTCAGTTTGAAGCGCCTGAGAGACCGAATGTTGTAACTGCTCCTATGCCCCAGCATAGGGTAAATGCCATTGAGGAAGAGTTGTATGCTGTTTCGGTGAATGAGGTTGTTACCCCTCTTTTGACTGTTAAGAGGAACTTACTACTAGCCGGTTTATTTCTGGGTTGTAGTAAGGGTTGCCTCCTGTGTGCTATTATCCCTACCGGTTGTCCACTGCTGAAATCAGGCATCCAAAGCCTGATGGATAGCAAAGAAATTATGTTCAAGAAAACTGTTGTTCCGTCTGTTTCCGTTGAAGAAATATCTGTTGTCACAATCTACAATCCTGCCAAAGCTCCCGTAAAGAAACCAGTCCAAATTATGTCTGTTGCACCCATCACTATTACTGTCCCGGGGCCTCTCCCGTATGAGTCTGATAAAGCTGTTCCATGGCATTATGGAGCCGACGTGTATGTGCTTGGGGTGAAGCAGAAGTTCGACACCAATACCAGTATCAGTAATATCACTGGTCCCGCCAAGATTACCCGCAGTGGTAGGCTCTTATCGCCTGACATTGCACCGCCAGTTATCCGAAAACCTCTCTCCATCACACCCGCAAGTGTGCATGTTCCAGTTCAAGTTCCTGTGTCTACTACTGCCGCCGAGTCTTCTGATACTCGGGGCAAAGAAGTTGCTACCGATTTGCCTGCCAGGACGGAGGCACTGGAAAAGAAGACTGCTGTGGAAGCCTCCCAACAAGAAATGGAGGAAATTCTTAAAATTATCAAAAAGAGTGACTTTAATGTTGTTGAACAGTTGGGGCATACTCCCTCCAAAATCTCTATGTTATCACTACTGCTATGCTCAGAGGCCCATGCAAAAGCCCTGATTTCATTTCTGAAAACGGCCCATGTGCCGCAAGAGACCTCCGCGGATCAATTCACCGACTGTGTGGCTAATTTGACGGCTGACAATGGCTTGGGGTTCTCAGATGCTGACCTTACCGCCAAAGGGAAAAATCACAATGATGCCCTGCATGTTTCCATAGAATGCAGGGGCACTACTCTCGCACACGTGTTGGTGGATACCGGTTCTTCCCTGAATGTTTTGCCCAAGAAGGCATTGGATCGTCTGGATTGTGAGGGTTTGGAGCTGAAACCTAGTAACATCATTGTTAGAGCCTTCGACGGTTCTAAGAGGATGGTGCACGGTGAAGTGGACATCCCTATTCGTGTGGGTTCCCAAGTTTTCGACTCAACGTTCTATGTAATGGATATTCGCCCATCTTACTCCTGCTTATTGGGTCGACCCTGGATTCACAAAGCTGGGGCAGTAACCTCCACTTTACACCAAAAGCTCAAATACCCTGTCAAAGGGAAGATTGTTACTGTGCAGGGTGAGGAGGAATACATGGTTAGTCACTTGAATTCATTCCGGTATATCGAGATGGACGGGGAGTTTATTGAAACCCCCTTTCAGCATTTTGAGGAAGTGCCTCCAGTGTTGGCATCGGCTGAGGCAGTGGTTGAAGAGGATCTTCCGTTGAAGATGGCGTCCTTGAAGGATGCCCGGGCTGTAATCAAGAAAGGCAATTGTGCAAACTGGGGTCAGCTTCCTGACTTCACTCAAAAGAATGACAAGTGTGGGCTGGGCTTTACTGCAGAGGCTCAGAGGGCTGTGCGCAAGGAAAAGATCAGAAAGGCTCCGGTGTTTATCTCCAACCCAAGGGTGAATGCTATTGAGGAGGATGTGGAGGAAGCAGAGTTTGACAGTTGGATCTACCCGACTACCAGCAACGGACCCAGCAACTGGACGGCAAAGGATTTTACACCTATCACATTTGTCACGTAGTAATTAATTTCTTTTGATTTCCAATTTGTAACAAACAATGTGTTAAAACTTTTATTGGCTCGGTGTCCTACCCGGGGCATCGTAGCTCCATTTGTGAGGGCTTTTTGTATGACATTTCCATATATCATCAATCAAAACATTGGACGTTTGTTGCATTTCAAATCTTATGCTCCTTTTTCTTTCTGTGTTATATATATTGCAAAACAACTATATTTACACACACTCACTTATACAGGTTTCAATCCACTCTGGATCTTACTGGTAACAGCTCTGCTACCGCCAGTTATGACTTCGAGAATCCGATCAACTTGGCCGAAGACGAAGGTGAAGATGATTGTGAAGTGCCTGGTGAGCTTGCAATACTGCTACTCCAGGAGGAGAGGGCTATTCAACCACATGAAGAGCCGGTGGAAACAATTAACCTGGGTACTGAGACAGATAGGAAAGAGGTCAAGATTGGTGCCAATCTAGAGCTCAGCGTGAAGCAACGATTGATCCAGATGCTACAGGATTACATGGAGATATTTGCTTGGTCCTATGAAGATATGCCTGGTTTGGATGCCGACATTGTAGTTCATCACCTGCCAACTAAGGAAGACTGTCCTCCGGTAAAGCAAAAGGTCCGCCGTATGCGCCCAGAGATGTCTGAAAAGATCAAGGCTGAAGTTATGAAGCAATTCGACGCTGGGTTTCTAGCAGTAACTTCTTACCCTCAGTGGGTTGCCAATGTGGTGCCAGTACCGAAAAAGGACGGTAAAGTCAGGATGTGTGTCGACTACAGAGACTTGAACAGGGCAAGCCCCAAGGATGACTTCCCCTTACCTCACATCGACGTTCTTGTCGACAATACTGCTCAACACAAGGTTTTCTCCTTCATGGATGGTTTTTCAGGGTATAATCAGATCAAGATGGCTCCGGAAGATATGGAAAAGACCACCTTTGTGACTCAGTGGGGCACCTTCTGTTAGAAGGTCATGTCATTCGGGTTGAAAAATGCTGGGGCAACCTACCAACGCGCCATGGTCGCTTTATTTCATGATATGATCCATCATGAGATTGAGGTATATGTTGATGACATGATTGCAAGGTCTCAAACTGAGGAGGAGCATCTTGACCATCTGAGGAAGCTGTTTGACCGACTCAAGTTATATAAGCTGAGGTTGAATCCCAATAAATGCACCTTTGGGGTAAGGTCCGGAAAATTGCTAGGCTTCATTTTAAGTGATAAGGGTATTCAAGTGGACCCTGCCAAGGTTAAAGCCATTCAAGAGATGCCAGTCCCTAAGACAGAGAAAGAAGTCAGAGGCTTCCTGGGACGACTAAATTACATTGCCTGATTCATCTCACATCTGACTGCTACTTGTGAGCCAATCTTCAAATTACTGAAGAAAGATCAGGTAGTACGCTGGAACGATGAATGCCAGGCTGCCTTTGAAAGGATAAAGGAATATCTCCAAGAGCCACCCATTCTTATGCCACCAGTGGAAGGAAGACCTCTAATATTATACTTAACAGTACTTGACAATTCAATGGGGTGTGTGCTGGGGCAGCATGACGAGTCTGGCCGAAAAGAGCACGCTATTTATTACTTGAGCAAAAAGTTTACCGACTGTGAGTCTCGTTACTCACTTCTTGAGAAAACTTGATGCGCTCTAGTATGGGCTGCTCGCCAGCTGAGACAGTATATGCTGACTCACACTACTTTATTGATTTCAAAGATGGATCCCATCAAGTATATATTTGAAAAGCTTGCTCTGTCTGGAAGGATAGCGAGATGGCAAATGATCTTGACAGAATATGACATCCAGTATACAACTCAGAAAGCTATTAAGGGAAGTGTACTGGCGGATCATTTGGCACACCAACCTGTGGACGATTACCAATCATTGAACTTTGATTTTCCGGACGAAAACATCATGGTGGTAACTGACTGTGAAGTACCTGGACCGGATGAAGGACCTGAGGAGGGATCCCGATGGTCTATGCATTTTGACGGAGCCTCCAATGCTTTGGGTAACGGCGTCGGCGCTGTAATCATATCTCCCAAAGGAACTCATACTCCACTCACCGCCCGATTGTGTTTCAACTGCACCAACAACATGGCAGAATATGAAGCATGTATCATGGGTCTGCAAGCTGCAATCGATTTAAGGATCAAGTTTCTGAGTGTCTTCGGAGATTCCGCTCTCGTGATCAATCAGATCAAGGGCGAGTGGGATACGAAACACCCAAATCTTATTCCTTACAAGGAGTATGTGTCAACCTTGCTTCCCCACTTTGAAGAAATAACTTTTGAGCACTTCCCAAGAGAGGAGAATCAGCTAGCGGACGCACTGGCTACGATGTCTTCAATGTTCAAAGTTAAATGGGATAATGAGGCTCCCCAGATCATTATCTGGAAGTTGGATGAACCGGCATACTGCTGCGAGCTTGAGGCTGAAAAGGTGACTGAAAAACCCTGGTATCATGAAGTGAATAGGTACTTAGAAGCTCAGGAATACCCTGAAGGTGCATCTGTCAATGACAAGAAGTTCATGAGGAGGTTTGCGGCAAAATTCTTCCTCAGCAACGGCATTCTCTACAAATGGAATCATGATTCAACTCTACTATGTTGTGTGGATAAGGCCGAAGTAGAGAAGATCATGATAGAACTGCATGAAGGTACATTTGGAACACATTCCAGTGGACACACCACGGCTAAGAAAATCCTTCGGGCAGGATATTTTTGGTCCACAATGGAAGCCGATTGTTACCAACACTCTCGAACTTGTCATAAATGCCAAATCTATGCTGACAAGGTGCATATTCCCCCAGTTCCTCTGAACGTCCTGACGGCACCTTGGCGTTTTGCAATGTGGGGGATTGATATGATCGGTGAGATCCGACCGACGGCATCCAATGGGCATCGCTTCATCTTGGTGGCGATCGATTATTTCACGAAGTGGGTTGAGGCAGCTTCCTACGCCACAGTAACCAAGAGCGTCGTGGCACGTTTTATCCGGCATAATCTGATCTGTCGGTACGGCGTCCCGGAAAGAATCATTACGGACAATGGTACCAATCTCAACAACAAGATGATCACTGAACTCTGTGAACAATTCAAGATACAGCACCACAATTCTTCTCCCTACCGGCCGAAGATGAATGGGGCTGTAGAGGCAGCTAATAAAAATATCAAGAAAATTGTGCAGAAGATGACAGTGACTTATAAAGATTGGCACGAGATGTAACTGTTCGCTCTTCATGGGTACCGCACCTCAGCAAGGACGTCAACCGGGGCAACTCCCTTCTCCTTGGTCTATGGCATGGAGGCAGTCTTGCCAATTGAAGTCCAGATACCCTCTCTCCGAATAATGAAGGATGCAGACTTGAGTGAAGATGACTGGATCCAGACTCGACTGGATCAATTAAATCTGATTGACGAAAAGAGACTCACCGCTATCTGTCATGGTCAGACGTATCAAAAACGGATGATCAGGGCATTTAACAAGAAAGTCAGACCACAAGAGTATCAAGTTGGGGACCTGGTAATCAAACGCATCATCCTTCCTCAAAGTGATCCCCGGGGAAAATGGACCCCTACTTATGAAGGGCCATTTATGGTTAAACATGTGTTCTCAGGAGGAGCCATGATCCTAACCACCATGGATGGTGACGACCTTCCTCACCCCGCCAATGCAGACATAGTGAAAAAATACTACGCATAAATAAAAGACCCGCTAGGTTGACATACCTAGGCAAAAATAAGGGCTTCCCGGCAAACCAAAAGGGTTCGGGCAAAAATAAGGGATGAAATGAAAAAATCTGTACACCCGGCAAGTCGAAAACCTGAAAGGGCGGCTTGGGCAAAAATGGGTATCCCGGTGGACTGAAAACCCGAAAGGGCGGTCCAGGAAAAATTAGGGATAAAGCGTAATACTATGTCTCATTGGATCACTTCGCATCCGGAATTCGGCATCAATTATCTGGCTCAGACTTCGGCATCGACCAATCAGCTTCATCTTCAACCAGGCAGCAAAGCGATGAGACGCTTGGAGACATAAAGGCGATAGCAGAGTTGGAACCCAGTAGGATTGTTCACATAGCTGTTTTGTTTTCTTTTCAAAATTATAAATTCTGTGTTATTCGGCGGCATCCTCCTACTAGGATGTCAGCCTCTTGTACAAAAACGCCTATTCACAGGCAAAGTTCAAATCAATACAAATTCACTTGTCCATACAAATTGCCATTGTTTTTCCTTTTTTCTGTTTTTGTTTTGCGAAGAACGTCCAATGTTCATTTTTGATATATGCATTTGACATTAAATTGCTGATTCATAAATATTTGCATATAAAACAAAAGATTAATTACAGGTGACATCAGAAACAGAGGGCAATGTGAAGGTGCCTGATGCAGTCTGTTCGCTTTGTCCACCAAGGTACCAAGGTAGATTCGACTGAAGAATGTGACCAAACGATCTCAGCTCCCCGCAGAGTAAGGCGAGATTCAGCAATACTTTCCCCAGTGAAGTCGTCAACTTTCCCCGGCAGGTCTAAAAGCTTATCCCCAGTAGATTCTGGAAGCTTGTTCCCTGCAGAATACGGACGTCTCTCCCGAGCTTTATTCAGAGTTATTCCTCACAAGGGCTTATAATTGGGTTATCCTCAGCTAATTGCCATGGAAGATCGCCCTCGGCAAGGTTCTTTCAATCCCCAACGGAGTTTATCTTTGGCATCCCCAGCGGAGTTTATCATCATTATCTCCAGCGGAATCCATCATCAAAGTCCTCAGCAGGCCTCTCATCAAAACTTCAGCAAAGTATCTCTTCCACAGAGCAATCCCCCGGCCGATCGTCAAGGATTCATTTTCCTAAGACAAAAATACACTCATAAACATTTCACATTTCATACCTCTTGCTTACGTACATGATAAAGTGCATACAACACTATCTCATGTTGAACATCATGACATCATGCATATCATACATCATGACATTGCATACAACTTATGTTTTTGTCTTTGCAGGGAAAAAGACAATCCTAAAGACAACTACCTTCAACTGTCACAAATTCCAGATTCGATACCTGTATCTAGCCAGGGCACATCTGAGAGTGATCAGTTTCCAGACTCGACTCCTGTATCTAACCAGGGCACGTCTGAAGAGTTCGAAGATTCGATTCCTGTATCCAGCCAGGGCATATCTGTTGACCATATTTCCAGACTCGATTCCTGTATCTAGCCAGGGCACGTCTGAAGAGTTCGAAGATTCGATTCCTGTATCCAGCCAGGGCATATCTGTTGACAACTATTTCCGGATTCAATTCCTGTATCCAGCCAGGGCACATCTGTGAGCAACCATTTGTAGACTCGACACCTGTATCTAGCCAGGGCATATCTGCATAAAGAGATGGAAGATCAAACACCTGTAACAAGCCAGGAAAACATCTGTCTTTCTCAAATACACAAGTTCTCGCTAAGGAATCTCTTATGCGATCAACACTTCCAAATGGCATCTATAAGCCCATTCCCGACAAGGTTCTGTCACATCTTCAGATGGCATCTATAAGCCCATCTCTCTATCCACCATCTCTCCAAATGGCATCTGTAAGCCCATTCCTGACATCACATTGTTAAGACTCCAACATGCGAGTGCAAATTTCCGGGCACTCTAGTGTCCAATCTCTTTTTACCCTCGAGTCACGAAAGGCAAACCTGCCAATCTAACTCTTCAGGTTCAAGAAGATTGAACAGGGGCAACTGTTGTACCCCAAAATTTGCCCTCCCATTTCCTCAACATTTTCTCATCACCAGACCTTTGAAGATCAAGATCCAATTAGGGTTTCCTCTGCTCAAGATTTCTCCTTGCACTGATGGACCCAAATTAGGGTTTGTGTTTGAACAAAGATGTTTTGACCTAAAATGCCTAAGATGACTTTCATGCTTCATGTTGGACTCCCAAGTTTATCCATACCAAGTTTCAAGTCTTGATTCCAAGTTTTGCCCAGTCAATTGGACAAATGACCTAGAAATCAACTGTATTGGGGAAAAAGTCAACTGTGGCCAATTGACAGTCAAATCTCATGAAAATTGACCCACATCAACATTATGAACTCATATGGACCATTTGATCAAGTTTGGATCACAATTCCACAAGAAATTTGATCAGATCACCAAAAGGGCAAAATGGTCATTTTTAGGGTTTTGACTGCACAGAGGCAATTTTTGATTGTTTGACCTAGCCAATGGCAAACCAAGCTCACATATGGACTCAAGGACCCCATGGAATTATCTTGACATGCTCAACAAACTCAAAATATCCCAAGTACACAAGATTGACAGTTGAATTTCCTAGTCAATTGATCAATTTTGACTGTATACTGAAAAGTCAAACTTTGACTTTTTTGGTCAAAATCAAGAGTCAAGATTCATTTTTCATCAAAACATGCCAAATCATGAAACTTGTTCACCAAGAAACCAAGAAATGCAAATTAGGGTTTAAAATGGAATTTTTCATAACTTAGAATTTTTCTAAGTTATGGAAAACCCTAATTTTTTCCCAACTTTGCCCCACTTTTTCACCAAGATTCATTTGGATCCAAACAAAAGTCAAAACATGAAAGTTGTAGCTTGTTGCATAATCTACAACTTTGATTCACAAAGTTTTCCCATTTGAAGCTTGTATCTCAAGTTAAAATTTTTTGAATAAGGGCACTAAACCATTCATAACTTAGTGAAAATTTGACCTATTTTGGACAAGTTTTTACCTAACTTCAAGACCATTTTCCATACACTTCCACTTGGAATTTCAAATTTCATTTCAAAGATGGATTGTAGTACACATTCCAATATTTCCAAAATGTCCAAGAACTTCTCAAACAACCTCATGGTTAGGGAGAATCGAATTTCACAATATGGCAAAAACTCACTTTGTTCATGACCAAGTTACATGTCCATAACCTTGCAATTTGAACTCAGCATGCCTTAAGCTAGATTACAGGTCTTTTATCTCATCTACACTCCATAATTTAATGCCAATCCTTTGTGCCAAGGTGTTGTTCTATGAGTTTGGACATTGTATGCAAGATTAATCCATTTTTAGATAAAGCAAAATAGCCATTTTTGAAAAGTCATACTTTATGTCAATTGGTAAATCAAGAAGGTACAGATCAAATCTCTTTAGCACAAGATTATGGACAAATCACTCTGATCAAGGAGAGTTTATGCAGCTCATTAGGGGTCCTCTACTGACCTAGAAACACAAGTTGCCTTTGTTTGCTTAAGAGTGAAGAAAAGTACCATAACTCACACCAACTTCCATCTCAGCTTACACACACTTAGACAAAGTTATCAAACATATTCCAAAGATCAGAACCAAGCTTTTGCACGACCCTAGCACCTCTCAAACACTCCCCTTGTCATAATCACTTTCAAACTGCAAAACAGGGCAAGGGCCTGCAGTTTGGGTGCCAACTTCCAATCCTCTCAAGCATTCTTGCCCAAACCAGTTCACACACCTTCCCTACCATCTATGCAAGCTATCCAAAAGCTAAAACACGATCTGTAACATCTCCAAGCCACTTCACCATTTTTATTTTTCTGTTTTGCAGTTGAAGTTCTCTAGCACGACTCAGGGAGTTTCAAGACAAAGTAGAACTTGGAATAGCATCCTTACACTTCAAGGAAGCTATACAAATCATCATCTTGCTCTGAAAACCCCTCCATTGCAAAGCACGATTCCAACTGAACAGGTATATTCATGGAGTTCTATCTCTCAGTATAGGCATTGTTAGCTTTAGGTTTGTGAAGGAAACATGTCACAATCATAGCCCTGAACATGCCCATATGATTAGATTTCATTTATATTATGTATGCTTAGAGAATTTTGGTTCTGAACATTGATGAAAAGTTAGGTCAGAAATTGGGGGAGAAGAAATTCTCCCTCATCTTAGAGAGTTAAGTCAAGTTCTTTACATGGTTGAATTCGTCTTCTCATGCTCCACACTTTTCATGTTATGAGTTTTGCTTGAAAGTCCAGGAATCAAGAGATAGAAAACGCGCGTTTTTTGAACATTGTTTGCTGGAGGTTGAAGAAGACAGGTCTTCTGGGCTGGGCCTGGAATATTTTTCTTATTTGCACCACATAATTGCTTTTACACCCCCAGGGCCCATTTGCTTATTTCTTTGACTTTTTGACTTTTTCTTTTTTGATTGACTTTGTTTATTTTTTCTCATGACATAAAAAATATAAAAATATTTTTTCTCACTATTTTTGATTTTGTTAGGCATTTATTTAATTTTCTTTTAGTTTATACACAAATAGATATATATATATATATATATATATATTTTGTTTAAAATACTAAAAAATAGTACAAATACATTTCTATACATTTTTATTTTTGTTTTACTTTCTGAAAATATTTTATAGGAAAATTACTTTTTTTATTAAATATTAAATATTATTATTTTTTATATATATAATACATATTTAGAACTTAATACATAAATATATATATTTATTAATATACTTAGAATAAAATACTAAAAATATACATATTTTATTTTATTAATATTAAACACTAAAAAATCATTTTTTACAAATATATTTCTTTTCTTATTTTATTTTTGTGTATAAATGATAAATATTGTATATATTAATAAATAATACCTTTTATTTAATAGAATTAGGGTTTTGCCCTAAATTTAAAAATACTCCAAAAAATAATATCTTTTTATTTTCTTTTTATTTTACATAAATAATACTTTTTTTCATACATGTAAAAAAAAACCCTTTTTTGCATTCTTGCATATTTGTTATATTTCTATTTTATTCATGCAATTAAATTATATTGTAAATATCCAAAGCAAATGATGTAATAGCTTAGATTCAATTTCTTGTCTAAATACCTCCCCATTTGAACATTGTACCCCCTCCCTATATTATTGTGTTGTAATAGCGTAGGAGTTTAAATTTCTCACTTTATCGCTTTCTAAATATACAATGCTAGAATTAGGGTTTATATGCGAATAAAATGAACAAAATAGTTATGACCTAATCTCAAGACAAACAAGCATGAAAATGGACACACAAATCACACTTGCACCCCCTAGGGTATTCCACTTTGTTGCCTTCAAATAAATGGGCCATGTTGTATGTTAGGTCTCTTTGGGCAAAACAAACAAATTGAATGATCATAGTCCCTCGATAACACTTTTCAAAATATTGCCAAACAAATGATCAAGTCCCTTAAAGAAAATGCCCAAAGATACTTGGCACCATTGCAATTATGGTCAGAACGATGACCCGCGCCTGTCCCTCTCACATCCTAACATGAGATTGTCCACCAAATACAATGGTGGAACAAACTTATGAAAAGGGTTAAAACATAGCAATAGTCTTTGAGAAATTTAGGAGTAGATAAACTCTTAGTTACTTGAATCAAACTTGCAAAAACAAAACACTTGCCTATTTTCTAAAACACACCTCACAACACTTTCAAAACAACTTTCAAAAACAAATGAAAACCTTTTCAAAAGACATACACCTTTGTATACATCCCAACATGGATCATTACAAAGGTTGCCACCACATTGGTCTCTTTTCAAAACATTTTTCAAACCCACACACACAAAGCACCATTTAAAACAATTGAAAACAAAAGGCAAGTGATCTAAGCAAGTAACTAAGAGCCCATGGATAACCATGGATAGAAAGGGTGCTAATACCTTCCCTTTCTATAATCTACTCCCCGAACCCAAGAAAAATCTCAAAGGTTTTTGCTGTGCTTTTTAAACCTTTCCTTAGGATAAAATAAAAAGTCGGTGGCGACTCTTGTTCAACCGAAACATTTGCGAAAACAAACGCAAAACCATAGTCAGTTCTCCCACCGTATCACACATGGAGACTTCCCTCATCTCGAAGAACAAACAACACTTCAATGATGGCACCATCACAAAACCTCTTCCTAATGATATTCTCCATGCACCATGGGCACGATGTAATACCATGGTTCTTGCTTAGTCTTTTCGTTCGATCTTTAAATCAATTGCAAAGTCTGTTCTTTGGGTTCACACTGCCGCTAGTGTTTCTTCGAATTTGCGAATGCGATTTTCTCAAAGTGATATTTTCCAAATTTCTGACATCCAAGAAGATCTTTACAGATTCCGACAAGGTACCATAACCATTTCTGATTATTTTACTCAACTCAAAGTTTTATGGGATGGACTTAAGTCATATCATCCAATTCCCTCCTGTTCTTGTACAATCCTGTGTTCATGTGGCGTTATTGCATATGTCAAGAGTTACCGCGAGAAAGATTATGTAGTTCGTTTCCTTAAAGGCCTCAATGAGAATTTTGCATCCTTCATTCGCAAATCCTTATGATACATTGATTGAGTTTTCTATTTGGTTATTCAACAAGAACGAGAAATAACCTCTCTTTCTTTTGTAGATGTATCTGTTCTTGACACAATAGCACGGACCTCCGCTTTTAAGATCAATTCAAATTCCTCCAATGGAGGAAACAAAGCTTGGAACCCTAATTTAAAAGGAAAACTCCATTCTTCAAGGCCTAACTGTGTTTGCACTCATTGTGGCTGCACCAATCACAAGATTAAGGCTTGTTTTGTCAAACATGGATATCCACCTGGGTTCAAGAATAAGTCGAAGATCATTTCTTCTACCAACAATGTCTCTAATCAATCTCTCATAACTTCAGCAAGTCCAAGTTTTGACTTCACGCAATAGAAATACAACAACATCACAGAGCTGATTCAACAATCAAGAACCCAATCCACTCCTAAGACAAATTTCATTACCAATACACCCCTTGTTATGACCATACACTATTCTCCTCAAACTGGTAAGCCTTCCATCTTTTGGATATTTGACACTAGTGTCACTGATCACATCACTTCCACACTTACATCCTTTTTAACATATCACATTATTAATCTTATTTCTATAAATTTTCCTTATAGATGTGAAACTAATGCTTTCATATCTTCATATCTTGATGTGAAACTAAAGGCTCAAATTTTATTTGTACCCACCCGTTCTTCGTGATGTTCTTCGATCCTAAACTCAGCTAATCGTGCATTAAATCTTGTTTGAGTCTTTGCTCTGATATACCAGTGATGGTTCGGATACTGATAATTTATTTTGAACAGGCAGTCATTTTGTTGAGAGTTTGCAGGATCTCTTCCCTTTTGGTTTTTATTATCCCTGTTTTTTGCATGAACTGTTTCTTTTTGTGATTACAGTCAGCGGGATGCCCCAGTTTTTCTTAAGTCTCCTTCACAGGTTTTGACTTATTGGGCTTTTATTTTGAGAGATAATGACTGTCTGTCCTTACGATTATACGGAACCAACACCGTCTTTTATTTCGGAAGGACTTCTTTGATGCCATTCATTGTGCACCTGGATCAACTGAGAAAACTATCCTGCCCCAGGTTATAATTAAGAGTTTTAATTTGTGAAAAGAAAAACTCCAACTTCTTTGGCTCAAAGGGGTTGACTAGGGATTATCTTCCTTATAACTCCACTATTTAGGATTTGAAACAATGCCTGTACCTCGTCAGCAGGGTCTGTTCAAAAGCATACTGTAGAGATTTTGATATCATTTTCGTCATCCTCCCTCAAAAGGCTTAGAATTTTTTAATCGAGAGTTGAACATCACAAAAATGAAAGCAATTTGAATATAGTGAATACGAATGGACTGATTCAAAACAGACATATGCAATGCATTGATAAAGTAACAAAGTTTGACATGAATAAATGTTCGAACAATCAAAATAAAATTACAAATTGAAAATTCTAATGAACAAAAAAGTCTTCTCGTCTCAGGACTTGTCACTTCAAATGGTGAACCTTGGGGGGATGACAAAAGAATTCAATCTGAGCGTCTTGTGTGAGTTCAAAAGCTCCCTTATCAATCAGGTCTTGAATTTTGTTTCTCAATGCCCAACAGCCGTTGGTGTCATGTCCCGGGCTGTTGGAGTGATGTGCACACCTGGCATCATGATTGTAACTTGGGGAGGCTATGCGGGGATTCTGAGGAGGGTCCCTTAACGTCACCAGATTCAATCACAACAGGTGTTGTAAAGCTTGAGACAGTGGCATGTTGAGCTTGGTAAACTGCCTCTTGGGTGTATCCGGCTTACTCTGATTAACCCGTTGTTTTTGGCGAGGTTGTTGTTAGACCCGTGAGGTAGCAGCAACTTGGAGAGGTCCATTCTTCACCAAACCCAAACCTGGTTTTCTTGAAAGTTGATCAGTGACTTGGCCTCCGGCTCTGACTGTTTGCTTCACACTGTTGTATCTGTCTTGATGAAGCTGGTTGATAATGGTTCTCAGCTCTTCTTGTTCTCGGGCTAAGCTTTGGATAAGAGCCATCATCCCCAACATCTGGGTTTTCATGGCACCTAACTCAGCTTGCAGTTGTTCCAACCGTTCGTCCTTATTGTCTTCAGGACTTTTCTTGACCAAGTTCCCCATGAGGAGTGTTTTCAACTCTTCCTGCCCCTTGGATAGGTTTAGGAATACGTCCCTGAACTGAGCTTCTTGAGTTTGAAGATCTTGGTTGTCTGGTTTGAGAGCCATTGCTAAAATAAACAGCGAGAACATGAGAAACCTGTACTGGGAGACCTGTTATGCAATGATATGTATGTATGCAATGTTTTCAAGGATCCTGCGGGGTAAACAAGAAACTTGTTAGAATTTGAATTTTGCTGCTTTGATTGAAGAAACTTAATGTTGTTAAGAGTCCTTCTTCAAGAGTCAAGCTCACCATATCGAGTGGGTCATAGCCCCTGAATCAAGTTATCGTGTTTTGATTTCTAGACAACCTTGGCTAGAGGAAAATAAATCCCCTTTGCCCCTTGTTGGACGTTTTATTTACCATAACCTGCATCACAAACCCTTGAGATCCTTGAAATGGTTAAGGAAATGTTAAGGTATGATGTTATGATGTGTATGCTATGCGTTTAAGAAAAAGTGTGAGGTGATGTAAGTAAACCCTACAATAAATCCAAATTATTGGATAAGGACTGTAAACAAAACTTGCAAAGAACTCATGTTGTTAGACAACAAGAATGTGCAAGTAGTTCAAGTTTGAAGGCATACAAGTCACACAAACAGCCTTAAGTTTAGGCTGGCATGGAGTTTAGGTATTAACCTCTTTCAGTTTAGTTGGTTCAACATATCCTAGAAATAGTAACCGGGTTCTAGAGGATCTCAATATCACTGACCACCCTTGATCGGTCATAATTCTAGTTTAGCAACCTTTTCTTGCAGACGAAATCATCGCGAGAGTTTGGTCTCAATGAGTGTAGCATACTGCTACTGTTCTATGGCCAAGTTGGTCAATTTAAAGGTTCTAAGGTCAGTTGGTGCTTAATGACCCCTTAACAGACCCATATTCTCCTCGTTGCGCTACAAGGGATATCGGTACATACTAAAGTGCCACACCAATATAGCTATTGCTTCAACTGTATCGGTCTACGCCGTACAGTTCCCTCACAGTTTATTGCTACTTACCTAAAGGGTATCCCCAGATCCGGGTTAGGATCTATAGTAACTATGATACAAGCCCACAAATATAAATCATACAAAGCATACAATTGAAAACACAATGATCTAATCCTAAGGTACACCTCACTTATAGAAAAATCCCCAGCAGAGTCGCCAGTTCTGTGATACGGTGGGAGAGAACTGACTGTTTTTCGGAATGCTGGTTCGCGTTTTGCGTTTGTTTTTGCAAAATGTCGTGGTAAGCAAGAGTCGCCACCGTCTTTTATTTTATCCAACAAGGAAAGGAAAAAAGCACAGAAAAATTCCTTTTTCGAGATGTTTCTTGGGTCCGGGGGGTAGATTATAGAAAGGGAAGGTGTTAGCACCCTTTCTATCTGTGGTTATCCACGGGCTCTTAGGTACTTGCTCAAAGTGTTTTCAAAAATTGCTTTTCTTTGTGTTTGTGGGTTTGAAAGAAGTTTTTTTGTTAGAAAAGTGTAAGTGCGAAAAGTTTTGTTTTGTTTTGAAAGAGCAAGTACTTAAGAACCATCTACCTACTCGAAAAAGGAATCAATCTGTGCTAATGTCCTTTAGGCAATGCTAGCCCACTATTGATGAGTAGGTAGCATCGTCGTTGGAGTTTTAAGGGTCAATTCGATTAAGGGACATGTGGTCACTAAAGCAATGTTAGGATGCCTTAGCGGTAACCCTAATGTCTTAGATCATTTTTCCGAGGCAACCGTTTCGAGGCAACTATGATCTTTGGACAAGAGGGCGACCTCTAAAACTTCCTATACTCAATGACCACGTTCGAAGGCAACCAAGTGAGGTGTACCCTAAGAGTGCGCATGTGCGAGTGTGTTATTTTCAGTTAATTTGTCTTTGTACATGTCAATGGTTATCTATGTTGATTTTAGGTTTAACATTCGATCTTGTCATGCATACCTATTATCAATCATCTAACAGTTATGTAAGTTGCGGAAATTAAAATGCGGAAATTTAACTAACTATTACAAGGCGTCGGGTATTTACATCGCCAAAAGCAACCCTTGAAATTAAAATGCGGAAAATAAATAAAGCGGTAAAAATAGTAAAGTCCTATTAAGCTATTATATTTCGGAAACAGATACAATATTGAAATAAAGTGGATCGCGTGCGAGAAATTAAATCAGGCGCAAGTTTAGGGTTTTGACCCTTTTGGATTAAAGAAAAGATTTTTTTGTTGTTTTTATTATTTTTTTTAAGAAAAGAAATTAGATTTTTAAATTAAATACAAAATTGATTGGTTATTAAATTAATTAATGAAAATAATTAAATGACATATTTTTGGGTTTTTGTTATTTTAGGAAAGAAATAAAATAATTAAGTTAGTAATAAAACCTATTTATTCTAATTAATTTTAAATTATTTACAAAATAAATGAAAGTTATCTAAAATTAACCTAATTAAATTAATTAATATTTATTGATAAAAAATAAAATTCTAAGTTTATTTGGACATAAAAATATTTTTGTGATTTTTGATAAAAAAGAAAATTAATTAACTGTTAGTAAAAATAAAATAGAAAAAGGAAATAAAGGGTGAGAAATGGACCTGATTTTAGGGTGCAACAACTGTTGGCGTAATGTGTAAGCTATTTTGTTTTGGCCATTTATGTTTTGGCTTTTGGCCATTTGTGTTCTAGCCTCAACGTTCCTTAACCTTCTCAGGATGTCTGCCTCGCCATGTATTGGTGTCATGTGTAAGCTGTTCTGTTTTGGCCATTTGTGTTTTGCCTTTTGGCCATTTGTGTTTTGGCCTCAACGTTCCTTAATGAACCTGCATGGGATCCTGTCTAAATCTGCAGTGTTGAATCTCATGAACACATTAAATAAATGACTATATATCATAAAATACAAATAAAGCCAATATATGAAGAAATTTAATGTTTAGGTCAATATGGCATGTATGAATGATTATACGCTTTTGATCATGGAGATCAAATCAGCCTTATCCTTACTGGAGGAATAGTGATATGAATGCTTTTATGCCCTTTTTATCATGGAGATCAAACCAGCCTTACCCTTACTGGAGAAGTAGTGAGATGTTGGTTTGTAACCAGGATGGTTTGTTTGTAGTGAGAGGGGGATTTGTAATAAGGATTTCAAGGTTTTAGGATTCTTGAAAGAATTTGATATTCTGACAGCATTGTGGCAAGGGTTTTTTTTCTCTTTGTTGGTGTGAAAAGAATGAGGTTTATATAATGGAAATTAGAGCAAAGAAAATGGGCTTTGAATGTGCAATTGGGCCTCCAATGTTCACTTGAGTTCGTCACGTTGCAGGCTAAATCTCAAAGGCTTAAGTGCAATTTTTGAAGTTGAAATGTGAAAACAAAATGTAGCCGACATCGATAACTAACTCCTGTCCGAAAATCGGCTCAATCGGATAAACGGTGAATTAGTTATGAATTTTTGAAGTTTCAGCTCAGACAAACTTATTTTGGGCTCCAGTGTCGACTCTGACACGTTCTTCAATAAAAACTGGTATTGATCGGAGCATAATTTGGTCTCGACTTTTGAAGAAAAGTTGTAGATATCTGAGTCAGTGACCTTGTGTAAAAATATGAGCCCAATCCGATAAAAATTGACCGAGTTATGAATTTTTGAAGTTTCGACCCAGATAAAATAATATTCAGCATTCAGGATTTTCGGCGCGTCACACGTACTCTGAGCAAAAAACAAAGACCTTTTGGATACCGTTCAAACTCAATACCTTATTTGAAAACTTAGCCAACTCAATTTGTGAAATTTTGGCGCCGGAACCAGCTCGATACGATGAAAATCGACCAAGTTATGATTTTCTGAACATGACGCAAATAAACTTCTGTCACAAATTTTCTGTACGAAAATACTTGATAAATCCACATTTTTGAAGACCTTCTGATCGAAATTGGCTTCCAGCCGTGAGAGATGAAAGCGTAGATAATGTCAAGACGGTATTTTGGCCACCGGAACGGGTTCAAGACAAGCCACAATCTTCAAGTTATGAATTTTTTAGCGCGTAAAAACTGCACTTTCAGCACACTTTTTCACCATATTTCTTCGAGAAAACTCACACATTCGGATACCTTCTTTAAAGAATTGACTCTTGAGCCGAACCTGAATTTGAGAATACGTTATCAGAGATATCTTGGCAAAAGAACACCTGAATATGAAGCGCCGGGTTGGACTTATGAATCTTTGAACCCCGAATCGTTGCAAAACGGCGAACCGATCTTCAGCACAGAAAATACTCTGAGAATATCCATTGACGAAATAAACGTCACTTGTAACCTGAAGAAGCTTGATAAATATACCTTTATTCCATAGCCATAAAACCAATAATATGCGTGTATGAAAAGAGGGCAAATTTTTGGGTACAACAGCTGCCCCTGTTCAATCTTCTTAAACCTGAGTATGTAGATTGACTTTCGTGCCTTTCGTAATCCGAAGGTGGAAGATGATTGAACACTAGAGTGCCCATAAATTTGCACTCGTATGTAGTGGTATCAGCCTGGTGATGTCGGGAATAGGCTTACAGATGCCATTTGGAGATTGTTGATAGGTGATCTGAACTTCGACTAGAATACGAATCAGGGAGATCTTATCGGCAATCTGACTGAACCAAAGAAGGTCTTGGATTAACTTTGACTGGATCAGAATCTGAAAAATCTTTAGGAATCGATTTAACTGGACCAGACAAGGTTTTGGAATAACTTTGACTGGATCGACATCAGAAAAATCTTTAGGAATCGACTTAACTGGACCAGAGAAGGTCTTGGGATAACTTTGACTGGATCGACATCAGAAAAATCTTTAGGAATCGATTTAACTGGACCAGACAAGGTCTTGGAATAATTTCAACTAGATCGGCATCAGAAAAATCTTTAGGAATCGACTTAACTGGACCAGAGAAGGTCTTGGGATAACTTTGACTGGATCGGCATCAGAAAAATCTTTAGGAATCGATTTAACTGGACCAGACAAGGTCTTAGAATAACTTCAACTGGATCGGCATCAGAAAAATCTTTAGGAATCGACTTAACTAAACCAGAGAAGGTCTTGGGATAACTTTGACTGGATCGGCATCAGAAGAATCTTTAGGAATCGATTTAACTGGACCAGACAAGGTCTTGGAATAACTTCAACTGGATCTTCATCAGAAAAATCTTTAGGAATCGACTTAACTGGACCAGAGAAGGTCTTGGGATAACTTTGACTGGATCGGCATCAAAAAAATCTTTAGGAATCGATTTAACTGGACCAGACAAGGTCTTGGAATAACTTCAACTGGATCGGCATCAGAAAAATCTTTAGGAATCGACTTAACTGGACCAGAGAAGGTCTTGGGATAACTTTGACTGGATCGGAATCAGAAAAATCTTTAGGAATCGATTTAACTGGACCAGACAAGGTCTTGGAATAACTTCAACTGGATCGGCATCAGAAAAATATTTAGGAATCGACTTAACTGGACCAGAGAAGGTCTTGGGATAACTTTGACTGGATCGGCATCAGAAAAATCTTTAGGAATCGATTTAACTGGACCAGACAAGGTCTTGGAATAACTTCAACTGGATTGACATTAGAAAAATCTTTAGGAATCGACTTAACTGGACCAGAGAAGGTCTTGGGATAACTTTGACTTGGATCGGCATCAGAAAAATCTTTAGGAATCGATTTAACTGGACCAGACAAGGTCTTGGAATAACTTCAACTGGATCGGCATCAGAAAAATCTTTAGGAATCGACTTAACTGGACCAGAGAAGGTCTTGGGATAACTTTGACTGGATCGACATCAGAAAAATCTTTAGGAATCGATTTAACTGGACCAAACAAGGTCTTTTGACATAGCTGAGAATTTAACTGCATCTTTCCTGAAAGGTAAAGGTCAGTCATATGCAATGCATGATATGGATCAAGCAATGATGTTCTCAACATAAATGAGATTGTATGGTATGATGCGTATATGCATGTATCATGATGTATGGAGATGTAATGCTTTAGCTGGGGAAAATAAATCCCGGGTAGCTGCTGGAGAATATAGTTGAATTCTTCGTTTCTGCTGGGGATGACGAACAAAGATGATTGGAGAATAAACCCGCAGGAGAAGATAACTTCGTTGGGGAATAAACTGATGAGGAGATTACTCTGTGGGGAAGAGATGCTCTGCTGAGGATTCCACTGATACACTCCACTGGGGATGGATTACCGTTGCTGGTGATACTGAATCCGTTGGGGATTGAATTCTTGTTTGTGAAAGGCAAGAACTCCGCTGGGGATGATCTTTCAGCTGCGACTTGCTGGGGATAACCCTGTTAGACTTTTGCAGGGATAATCCTCTAAATTCTGCCGAGAATGATCCTTTGAACTCGGCTGGGGAGATTTACTTTTGTACTCCGCTGGGGATAAACTTCCAGAGTCTACTACGGATGATGCTTCAACTCTGTTGGGGAAGCTTTTTCAGACCGTGCTGGGGAAATATTGACTCCACTGGGGGTATCTTGTATTCTACCAGGGAACATTCTTATACTTTTCTAGGGAATATTAAGACTACTGGGGAATATTAAGACTGTCGGGGATATCAAGCCTTTTTAATGCTGATGGTAGATCAACTCTGCTTGGGGAGAGTATTGCTGATTCGTTCATAGTTGCAAGTCTCAGCTGGGGGGAGGAGCTACCATTACTGTCTTACTCTGTGGGAAGTGAAAGTGTCTTAGTCATATTCTTCAGTTGAATCTACTTTTGCACCTGATGGACAAAGCAATTATACAGCTTGGACAATTCTTATTGCCCCTGTTTCTGCGGGGGAAGGTGCCTGCGGAGGCCTTGTGGATCGAGTATTATCCCAACCTATGAGGTGCTTGGTATCTTTCGATTGAAATGACAAGTCTTCTTCTGGTAGGCAAGTGACGAGATGATGGAACATAGTCGTACGCTTTGATCCCTAATTTTTGCCTGGACCGCCCTTTCGGGTTTTCAGTCCATCGGGATACTCTTTTTTGCCCAAGCCGCCTTTTCAGGTTTTCGACTTGCCGGGTGTACAGATTTTTTTCCATTTTTATCCCTAAATTTTTTTTGCCCGAACCATTTTGGTTCGTCGGGAAGCCCTTATTTTTGCCTAGGCCAGTCAACCTAGCGGGTCTTTGATTATGCGTAGTACTTTTTGACTATGTACACACTCTCAGGATGTAGGGATGTTTCACTGTTGGTAGTGTTATATTGCCATACTACCAGAAGATCTTCGTTTGATCATGCAAGATTCGTTGCTGGAATTCATGTCCAATCCCCCAATTGATTCAGATGGAGATTTGCCCCTGGCTATTTGGCATTTTTGAGAGATTCCTTGAATCTTAAATTAACTGCCCCAGATGATGGACAATGATCATGTTGTGCCCCTTGATTGGAAGTGCTTTTTCTACTTGAGGTGACCCTTTTTGCTGAGAAAGTTTTTGTTCACTGGATATTCGTCGTGCAAATTTCTCTGCTGTTTGAACAAATAGTCATATTTAAACAATGTTATTTTAAGAATGCAAAGCTTATGTCTGTCTTGAAGTTTTTGAAAATGCATTTTTCAGTAAAATAGGCAAATTTTGTAAAATGTGATGTCAACTCAGGATGTACAGCAAGCCCTACAGGAGTCAGGATACCTTTTGTAACAGTATGCTTTCGGACTAACCCATGCTTCAGCTAGGACTTTTTAAGGGTTATAACGTAGCCTGGTTCACGGTTTAAGAAACAAAGGATAAAGGCTCAAATTTTATTTGTACCCACCCGTTCTTCGTGATGTTCTTCGATCCACAACTCAGCTAATCGTGCATTAGATCTTGTTTGAGTCTTTGCTCTGATATACCAGTGATGGTTCGGATACTGATAATTTATTTTGAATAGGCAGTTATTTTGTTGAGAGTTTGCAGGATCTCTTCCCTTTTGGTTTTTATTATCCCTGTTTTTTGCATGAACTGTTTCTTTTTGTGATTACAGTCAGCGGGATGCCCCGGTTTTTCTTAAGTCTCCTTCACAGGTTTTGACTTATTGGGCTTTTATTTTGAGAGATAATGACTGCCTGTCCTTACGATTATACGGAACCAACACCGTCTTTTGTTTCGGAAGGACTTCTTTGATGCCATTTATTGTGCACCTGGATCAACTGAGAAAACTACCCTGCCCCAGGTTATAATTAAGGGTTTTAATTTGTGAAAAGAAAAACTCCAACTTCTTTGGCTAAAAGGGGTTGACTAGGGATTATCTTCCTTATAGCTCCACTGTTTAGGATTTGAAACAATGCATGTACCTTGTCAGCGGGGTCTGTTCAAAAGCATACTGTAGAGATTTTGATATCATTTTCGTCATCCTCCCTCAAAAGGCTTAGAATTTTTTAATCGAGAGTTGAACATCACAAAAAATAAAGCAATTTGAATATAGTGAATACGAATGGACTGATTCAAAAAAGACATATGCAATGCATTGATAAAGTAACAAAGTTTGACATGAATAAATGTTCGAATAATCAAAAGAAAATTACAAATTGAAAATTCTAATGAACAAAAAAGTCTTCTCGTCTCAGGACTTGTCACTTCAAATGGTGAACCTTGGGGGGATGACAAAATAATTCAATCTGAGCGTCTTGTGTGAGTTCAAAAGCTCCCTTATCAATCAGGTCTTGAATTTTGTTTCTCAACGCCCAACAGCCGTTGGTGTCATGTCCCGGGCTGTTGGAGTGATATGCACACCTGGAATCATGATTGTAACTTGGGGAGGCTATGTGGGGATTCTGAGGAGGGTCCCTTAACGTCACCAGATTCAATCACAACAGGTGTTGTAAAGCTTGAGACAGTGGCATGTTGAGCTTGGTAAACTGCCTCTTGGGTGTATCCGGCTTACTCTGATTAACCCGTTGTTTTTGGCGAGGTTGTTGTTGGACCCGTGAGGTAGCAGCAACTTGGAGAGGTCCATTCTTCACCAAACCCAAACCTGGTTTTCTTGAAAGTTGATCAGTGACTTGGCCTCCGGCTCTGACTGTTTGCTTCACACTGTTGTATCTGTCTTGATGAAGCTGGTTGATAATGGTTCTCAGCTCTTCTTGTTCTCGGGCTAAGCTTTGGATAAGAGCCATCATCCCCAACATCTGGGTTTTCATGGCACCTAACTCAGCTTGCAGTTGTTCCAACCGTTCGTCCTTATTGTCTTCAGGACTTTTCTTGACCAAGTTCCCGATGAGGAGTGTTTTCAACTCTTCCTGCCCCTTGGATAGGTTTAGGAATACGTCCCTGAACTGAGCTTCTTGAGTTTGAAGATCTTGGTTGTCTGGTTTGAGAGCCATTGCTGAAATAAACAGCGAGAACATGAGAAACCTGTACTGGGAGACCTGTTATGCAATGATATGTATGTATGCAATGTTTTCAAGGATCCTGCGGGGTAAACAAGAAACTTGTTAGAATTTGAATTTTGCTGCTTTGATTGAAGAAACTTAATGTTGTTAAGAGTCCTTCTTTAAGAGTCAAGCTCACCATATCGAGTGGGTCATAGCCCCTGACTCAAGTTATCGTGTTTTGATTTCTAGACAACCTTGGCTAGAGGAAAATAAATCCCCTTTGCCCCTTGTTGGACGTTTGATTTACCATAACCTGCATCACAAACCCTTGAGATCCTTGAAATGGTTAAGGAAATGTTAAGGTATGATGTTATGACGTGTATGCTATGCGTTTAAGAAAAAGTGTGAGGTGATGTAAGTAAACCCTGCAATAAATCCAAATTATTGGATAAGGACTGTAAACAAAACTTGCAAAGAACTCATGTTGTTAGACAACAAGAATGTGCAAGTAGTTCAAGTTTGAAGGCATACAAGTCACACAAACAGCCTTAAGTTTAGGCTGGCATGGAGTTTAGGTATTAACCTCTTTCAGTTTAGTTGGTTCAACATATCCTAGAAATAGTAACCGGGTTCTAGAGGATCTCAATATCACTGACCACCCTCGATCGGTCATAATTCTAGTTTAACAACCTTTTCTTGCAGCCAGAATCATCGCGAGAGTTTGGTCTCAATGAGTGTAGCATACTGCTACTGTTCTATGGCCAAGTTGGTCAATTTAAAGGTTCTAAGGCCAGTTGGTGCTTAATGACCCCTTAGCAGACCCATATTATCCTCGTTGTGCCACAAGGGATATCGGTACATACTAAAGTGCCACACCAACATAGCTACTGCTTCAACTGTATCGGTCTACACCGTACAGTTCCCTCATAGTTTATTGCTACTTACCTAAAGGGTATCCCCAGATTCGGGTTAGGATCTATAGTAACTCCGATACAAGCCCACAAATTTAAATCATACAAAGCATACAATTGAAAACACAATGATCTAATCCTAAGGTACACCTCACTTATAGAAAAATCCCCAGCAAAGTCGCCAGTTCTGTGATACGGTGGGAGAGAACTGACTGTTTTTCAGAATGCTGGTTCGCATTTTGCTTTTGTTTTTGCAAAATGTCGCGGTAAGCAAGAGTCGCCACCGTCTTTTATTTTATCCAACAAGGAAAGGAAAAAAGCACAGAAAATTCCTTTTTCGAGATGTTTCTCGGGTCCGGGGGGTAGATTATAGAAAGGGAAGGTGTTAGCACCCTTTCTATCTGTGGTTATCCACGGGCTCTTAGGTACTTGCTCAAAGTGTTTTCATAAATTGCTTTTCTTTGTGTTTGTGGGTTTGAAAGAAGTTTTTTTGTTTGAAAAGTGTGAGTGCGAAAAGTTTTGTTTTGTTTTGAAAGAGAAAGTACTTAAGAACCATCTACCTACTCGAAAAAGGAATCAATCTGTGCTAATGTCCTTTAGGCAATGCTAGCCCATTATTGATGAGTAGGTAGCATCGTCGTTGGAGTTTTAAGGGTCAATTCGATTAAGGGACATGTGGTCACTAAAGCAATGTTAGGATGCCTTAGCGGTAACCCTAATGTCTTAGATTATTTTTCCGAGGCAACCGTTTCGAGGCAACTATGATCTTTGGACAAGAGGGCGACCTCTAAAACTTCCTATACTCAATGACCACGTTCAAAGGCAACCAAGTGAGGTGTACCCTAAGAGTGCGCATGTGCGAGTGTGTTATTTTCAGTTAATTTGTCTTTGTACATGTCAATGGTTATCTATGTTGATTTTAGGTTTAACATTCGATCTTGTCATGCATACCTATTATCAATCATCTAACAGTTATGTAAGTTGCAGAAATTAAAATGCAGAAATTTAACTAACTATTACAAGGCGTCGGGTATTTACATCGCCAAAAGCAACCCTTGAAATTAAAATGCGGAAAATAAATAAAGCGGTAAAAATAGTAAAGTCCTATTAAGCTATTACATTCCGGAAACAGATACAATATTGAAATAAAATGGATCGCGTGTGGGAAATTAAATCGGGCGCAAGTTTAGGGTTTTGACCCTTTTGGATTAAAGAAAAGATTTTTTTTTTGTTTTTATTATTTTTTTTAAGAAAAGAAATTAGATTTTTAAATTAAATGCAAAATTGATTGGTTATTAAATTAATTAATGAAAATAATTAAATGACATATTTTTGGGTTTTTGTTATTTTAGGAAAGAAATAAAATAATTAAGTTAGTAATAAAACCTATTTATTCTAATTAATTTTAAATTATTTACAAAATAAATGAAAGTTATCTAAAATTAACCTAATTAAATTAATTAATATTTATTGATAAAAAATAAAATTCTAAGTTTATTTAGACATAAAAATATTTTTGTGATTTTTGATAAAAAAGAAAATTAATTAACTGTTAGTAAAAATAAAATAGAAAAAGGAAATAAAGGGTGAGAAATGGACCTGATTTTAGGGTGCAACAGCTGTTGGCGTCATGTGTAAGCTATTTTGTTTTGGCCATTTGTGTTCTAGCTTCAACGTTCCTTAACCTTCTCAGGATATCTGCCTCGCCATGTATTGGTGTCATGTGTAAGCTGTTCTGTTTTGGCCATTTGTGTTTTGGCTTTTGGCCATTTGTGTTTTGGCCTCAACGTTCTTTAATGAACATGCATGGGATCCTGTCTAAATCTGCAGTGTTGAATCTCATGAACACATTAAATAAATTACTATATATCATAAAATACAAATAAAGTCAATATATGAAGAAATTTAATGTTTAGGCCAATATGGCATGTATGAATGATTATACCTTTTGATCATGGAGATCAAATCAGCCTTACCCTTACTGGAGGAGTAGTGATATGAATGCTTTTATGCCCTTTTGATCATGGAGATCAAACCAGCCTTACCCTTATTGGAGAAGTAGTGAGATGTTGGTTTGTAACCGGGATGGCTTGTTTGTAGTGAGAGGGGGATTTGTAATAAGGATTTCAAGGTTTTAGGGTTGTTGAAAGAATTTGATATTCTGACATCGTTGTGGCAAGGTTTTTTTCCCTCTTCGTTGGTGTGAAAAGAATGAGATTTATATAATGGAAATTAGAGCAAAGAAAATGGGCTTTGAATGTGCAATTGGGCCTCCAATGTTCACTTGAGTTCGTCACGTTGCAGGCTAAATCGCAGGGGCTTAAGTGCAATTTTTGAAGTTGAAATGTGAAACAAAATGTAGCCGACATCGAGAACTAACTCCTGTCCGAAAATCGGCTCAATCGGATAAACGGTGAATTAGTTATGAATTTTTGAAGTTTCAGCTCAGACAAACTTATTTTGGGCTCCAGTGTCGACTCTGACATGTTCTTCAATAAAAAACTGGTATTGATCGGAGCATAATTTGGTCTCGACTTTTGAAGCAAAGTTGTAGATATCTGAGTCAGTGACCTTGTGTAAAAATATGAGCTCAATCCGATAAAAATTGACCGAGTTATGAATTTTTGAAGTTTTGACCCAGATAAAATAATATTCAGCATTCAGGATTTTCGGCGCGTCACGCGTACTCTGAGCAAAAAAAAAGACCTTTTGGATACCGTTCAAACTCAATACCTTCTGTGAAAACTTAGCCAACTCAATTTGTGAAATTTTGGCGCCGAAACCAGCTCGATACGATGAAAATCGACCAAGTTATGATTTTCTGAACATGACGCAAATAAACTTCTGTCACAAATTTTTTGTACGAAAATACTTGATAAATCCACATTTTTGAAGACATTCTGATCGAAATTGGCTTCCAGCCGTGAGAGATGAAAGCGTAGATAATGTCAAGATGGTATTTTGGCCACCAGAACGGGTTCAAGAAAAGCCACGATCTTCAAGTTATGAATTTTTTAGCGCGTAAAAACTGCACTTTAAGCACACTTTTTCACCATATTTCTTCGAGAAAACTCACACATTCGGATACCTTCTTTAAAGAATTGACTCTTGAGCCGAACCTGAATTTGAGAATACGTTATCAGAGATATCTTGGTGAAAGAACACTTGAATATGAAGCGCCGGGTTGGACTTATGAATCTTTGAACCCCAAATCGTTGCAAAACGGCGAATCGATCTTCAGCACAGAAAATACTCTGAGAATATCCATTGACGAAATAAACGTCACTTGTAACCTGAAGAAGCTTGATAAATATACCTTTATTCCATAGCCATAAAACCAATAATATGCGTGTATGAAAAGAGGACAAATTTTGGGGTACAACACCAGCCCTTTAGGTTATTTTCCCCTAAGTCCTTAGTCGGAAAACCTTTGAACATTCATCATAAATCCTAAGTCCTTAGAGCGTTATGATGAAATCAAGCCTTTGTTTTATCAAGAGTTAACTAGTAACTATAGAGTATCCATAGTCCTATGTGATATCTACTATAGTATAATCATACAAAAACCTTAACAACTATGGTCCAATAGGTTGTTAACCGTAATTGATCCTAATTGGTCTGATCAGGAAAGCATAAAAACATTGCACAATTAAATTGAATAATAAATATCATGAAATTGATAAAATAAGAAATTCAACATCATTACAGATTCAAATAAGGGACACCCCCTAGCATTGAGGGGTTTAGCTACTCATATTTTTCAAAGAAAACAAAAGATAATTTTAAAACATTACAAGTATCGGGGAGAAATTTGATCTTCAATCCTGCCCGTTCATGAAAATCTCCTTCCTCAGAAACCCTTGTCTTCTCCAATCTTCTCTCGTGTAATCCTTCTCTGGCAAAAAGTTCTCCAATTCACCGTAGAAACTCCTCTAAATAGAAAAAACTCACTTAGGTCGGATGGAAGTATCCAAAACGCCCCACAACTTAACAGATGGGCAGAATATAAAAAGACCAAAAATCAGCGTCACAGGCCAACACGGCCCGTGTTGGGCAACACGGCCACTGGTGTTGGCCCCTCAAACTTTTAATTATCAAATTCAACTCCCAGGGGTTGCAACACGGCTCGTGTTAGGCAACACGGTCGCCCATGTTACACCCCTGACTTCTATCTTTCTTCACTCGCCCATCTTGACACGGCCCGTGTTGGGCAACACGGGTGGTTGTGTCAGGCCTCTTGTAGGTGGATTTTTGTCTTTCTCTGAAACTCCGAGTTTTTGAACTTTTTCGCTCTGAATTGTCCTGTTTTATTCCTCTGACCCTAAAAACACTAAAACACACAACCAAAGCATAAAATGCGGTAAAATGAAATAAAACACGCGACAACAAAAAGAAAAGATAATTGAACTTAACGATAAATAACCATGTAAAAACCACAGATAAAACCCCCCAAACTTAAATCGTTGCTTGACCTCAAGCGACCATTACAAGAACTCATGAAAATCATAGCATCTCGATACTCATACGTGAGACATCCGTTCAAATTGATCAAAAGCAGTTTGTCTGATGTTCACATGACGCAAAGAGTTTGTGTAAGAACCTTTAAATCTTGAGCTTCCTCTTCTGATACCTCTCTAAATATGTTTTGTACTTAAGTCTTTTTCCGATTTTCTCTTTTTTTTTTCGGACAGTCAAATTAAGGCAATGAGAATTTTTGATGATCATCACATGCACAAGACAAATCAAGAAATTTTTTGTCCAGGCACCAAATAATCGTTACAAAGAGTGCCCTTTAGGCTTACAATCAAACAAAATAAAACTTAAAGCAAAAATAAAATTAAGTTTCCCATAAGTGCATCCTCTTTGGTGCAATGTAGGCGTTTATATTCCTATCTTCATGAAGTAGCCTAGTGAGTTCCAGGACTTTCTTCTCGCTGGCGTAGAATTGAGCTTCAAACGTATCCCGCTCCTCCTTATGTTGCACCCAGGATTTTTGTAACTCCTCATGATCAGTTGACATGTCAAGATGAAAAACAAGATAAGGAGTGTCTCCTTCAGCAACCGGTTCCATAATCATAGGTAGAATGGCGGGGTAAGGCATCATAAGACTTTGAGCATGGGCTCGTACCCATTTCAGATAAGGCTTAAGAGGGATGGAATTCTTGTGTCTCAATGTCTTGCTATCAATTCTATGTACCATGCCCCAAGCTCGCATGAACCTTTTATGGTAACCCTGAGCATCATTCTCATAGTTGAAGGCGATTCCATGGATAAGTTTATCATGAGGACCATCCCTTCTCGCATATCTAAATTGTCACAGTGCTAAACAAGGATTGTAAGTGATTCCTCCCCTAAGGCCTAAGAGAGCGATATTATGGAATTCCCCGCATCGGTCAATGATGGTAACATTCTCCGAGGATCGAGGACACCAATGAATACTTGAATGTGTAAGAGTCATTAGCCTATGAGACCATCTCAAACCCTATTCATTCGTTAAGAAGGATCCGGGTAGGTGAAAAATAAACCACCTAGCCAAAAGAGGAGTGCAACACAGAAGGGTCCCTCTTTTCTTTATAGTGCGAGTATGCAAAGAATGTAGGATATCTCCAAGCAGAGTAGGTACCGAATTGCATGACAGGAAAACCTTAACCGCATTCACGTCTATGAGCTGGTCCGAATTAGGAAATAATACCAACCCATAGATGAGAAGGGCTAACAACTCTTCAAAAGCTTGTAAGTCCAGGGTATCCCAAAAATGATGAGCTTTCTCAAACAAGAACTTAGCCAAAAAACCCTTGATACCTCTCCTGGTTTCCCAATTTGCCACTACGTCAGACCGTTGTAAGGACAGAGATTTAGCAATATCTTCAGGTTTAGGGTCTCTTTCCATACCATTGAAAGGTAAATTGTTAAGGATAGGCACCCTCAGTTACAAAGAAAACTCCTCCATAGTAGGCACTAACTGGTAATCCGAAAAAGTGAAGCAGTAATGTAGAGGGTCAAAGAACTGAAAGAACACTTTTAACATTTCTTCCTCAGGGTTTGAGGTGACCAAGCCTATAATTTTACCATGCCTTTCAGTGAAGGGAGAGCTTTCAGGAACCCTTGATACTAACTCCTTAAGCTGAGGAGGTACCTTTACCAGACTGACTTGGATAGTGAATATGCAGGCGAGGGCCATGTCCTACAAAACAAGACAAAAATAAACCCTAAGAATCCTTGAAATGGTTATTATGATATGCTATGTTATGGTGTGATGATTATGCTCAGATATAGCAGATATAGCAAACACAAGCAAATCACACAGAGACCTTAGGTTTAAGGCTTGCAAGAGTTTTAAGGTAATACCCTCTTGAAGTTGGGTTGGTTCAACCTGTCCTAAATATAGTAACCGGGTTCTAAGAGATCTCAATATCACCGATCTTTCCCTCAAATTTAGTTCCGATAGACAATTGACTTGCCACCAAAAAAAACTTAAGAGTCAAACCTCAATGAGTGTAACATCGAGTATCAACCGACTTTGGGTTTACACCAAAGACGACTATCTCACTACGTCCTAAAAAGCCAAGTTGGTCAATTAAGGTGTTAAGGTCAGTTGACGCTTTATGATACCACGCAGCGGCCCTGTATTCTCCTTGATTACTCAAGGGCTACCGGTACACACCAAAGTATTGCATCAACATAGCTACTGTTTCAACCGTGTCGATATACCCTGCACAGCTCCCTCATAATTTATTGCTACTTACCTAAAAGGAATTCCCCGATCCGGGTTTAGGGTCCAAACAACCCAAACATATACCCTTAAAAGTAAATCAAACAAGACAAGCCAAAGAAGCAATTAAAATGACCTAGATCCTAAGTTAAACCCCACTTTTTTTATCATCCCCAGCAGAGTCGCCATTTCTGTGATACGGTGACAAAACTGACTGTTTTTTAGTTACTACTGGTTTTTTATGTTTTTTGTTCGTAAATGTACGGTAAGCAAGAGTCGTCACCGTCTTTTATTTTATCCAACAAAGGAAAAGGGAAAAAGAACAGAAAAAACCTTTTTCGATATGTTTTTGAGTACGGGGGGTAGATTATAGAAAGGGAAGGTGTTAGCACCCTTTCTATCCATGGTTTTCCACGGGCTTTTAGGTACTTGCTCATTTTTAAATTTTCTTTTGTGTGTGTTTTGAAAAGTTTTGAAAATTCCTTAGTGCGGCGTTTCACTTTATGGTAACCCTTGTATCAGTCCTCAAGGGTGTGATAAAGTGTTTTTTTTGAAAACTTTAGTAAAAAAGAGTGCGAAAGTGTAGGGTGTAAAAAGCTGTTGTTTTGAGCAAGTACTTAAGAGTTTCTACCTACTCGAAAAAGACTGTTCGTTTTCTTATTTCCTTTAGACAACACTATCCTACTATTAAGGAGTAGGTAGCTCCATCGTTGGAGTTTGAGGGACAATCGAAAGGTACGTTTACGGTCACTTAAGGCAACAGGGCAAGATCTTTTAGTAATTGTCCTAAAATTCTAAGATCACTTTTTTACCGAGGCAACGTCGAAAGGGTCATCGAGGGACTAGTTATCTTTTGAATTAGAGGACAGCCACTAAAAATTCTCACGTTTCGAGAATAATGACCGTTTTCCGAAGGCAACCGAAGTGGGGGAAAACCCTAGGAGTGAGCATGTGCAAGTGTTTATTTTTCAGTTAATTATCTTTGCACAGTTAGGGTTTTCTACTGTTTTAAGTTATCGATCTTTTGCATACAATCCTACACATACATCTAACAGTTTATAACTGCAGAAATTAAAAGCGGAAAAGAAAACCTAATTATTACAGGGCTCCGGGGATGGGGGTTACATAACCAAAAACTTTGGGGAAAAGCGGTAAATAAGAGCAGTAATAAACTTAAGTTAAAAGCTATTACAAACTCGAAACAAATACAATAATTGGAAAAAATAAATAAATAGATGCGCGCGAGAACAAATTAAATACGAGGAATTAAAGTTTAACGAATCTAATTGATTTAGAAGAAAAATATTTTTGCATTTTTAAATTGAGAAAATAATTAATTTTTGCAAATTAAAACTAATCTCTAATTGATTTTAATTATGAAAGGGGAATTAAATTATCCTAATTTAAGCTAATCTAATCAATTAATGAAATTAATTATTTTAAGAAAAAAACCTAATTCTAATGTTTTGTGATTTTTTGTGATTTAAAAAAAAACAATAATTTTTGTAAAGTAATTAAAAAAACCAATAATTAAATAAAGAAATTAAAAAGAATTAAAATGGGCCTGGTATGAAATAGCAAACTGGGGGGTGCCTTGCTGAATTTGTGTTAGGCCCAAAGGCGCTGGCCCAATTTCCAGCGTGCATTCCAGTGTGATCAGCCTTCAGGGAGTGCACCATAGATCTTCAATTCTGGAGCATTGGATCTACTTTGAGATGATCCAAAGGGTGGTATCTGAGGACGTATGGTGGTCCTTTTGGGTCATAGCGCGTTGGATCCTGCAAGATTTAATAAGAAAACACAAAACTGCATGGTCATAGGATCGAACCCAGGTCCTTCCCTTCACAAGCGTGTCTCTTACCAACTAAGTTGGACAATTATGTTGTATATATAATAAATAAATAAAACATAATCCAAATGAAACACTATGCCCAGAAAGCGCGCGTGGATTCAAACCTCCAATGGGATGTTGCCACCTAATCTTCTTCTTCATGGGGTTATCGCTTTTGATACCAGACCTTTACCTATGGACAAAATTGTCACTAAAAGCTATAGTGACAGTTTTTGTCCATAACTATAACCCTGCAAAACTCTAAAGCACAATTCAAGCAGAATAAGTTCCATCCAAAGACATGGATCGACTGCAAATCATCTCCCGAGCATGATAGCGCCCCTAATTTTGTCCAATTTTGCTTCTAGTTAGGGTTCCCCAATTTGGAGCTTCGGAACCCTAACAATGGCGAATTGTTGTACCTGCGCTTAAACTCTGATTAAACCATTTAAAAAGGTTCCTATGATGATGATGAACATGAAGATGAAATCAAGTCATATTTACAGTGAGTAAATGAATGGAATCGAAGTTTGAAAAAAGTGAATACAAACCGTGAGTGTAGAGAGATGTTCTTGATGCTACAAGCTTGGGGAATGCGTGTGGTAACTTCCTAGAGGTCCAAGGATTATTGCTTAGTCCTTGAAATACTTTGAACTCGCATGTGGAAAGGAATCTGATCTGCACTTTTTGACAAAAAAATTGACACTTTGTTCTTGCTCTTAGAGGCAGTTGCGCATCTGAAAAACTCTCGTTCTAGGGTCGCAATACATTGGCATTTGTAGTGAATCAGATTAGGGCAATATTTATGGCAAGAATCCAAAGATTAATGGCATGGTTTTAAGAAAAAATCAAATCTTGAAAAGTTGCCATATGTGAATATTTTGTGTCCATTTGGTCTTGCACGATTTCTTTGTCTATTGACAGCATATGATATCTCCATTCAATGCAAAAATCATTCCTAAAACAAATTATGTGATTTATTTGATTTTATTTGAGTTTTAAATGAATAAAAATCAAAATAAATTAAATAAAAAAATAAATAAGGCATGGAGGGTCCCATAGATCGTGGACCATGTTAGGACTGAGATTCAATCTTGAAAAGATGGGGCCATGTGGAAAAAAATGCAATTTTGAGCATTGTTGACTTTGTGCAAATTTCCAAAAATGGCCAACTTTGACAATGCATATCTCTCTCAATTTTGACCCTAAGAGGATGTTCTTAGACTTTTTAGAAATCTTAGGATGTCAACTAAACAACCCTTTTGGTTTCATCTCCATTGGATCTTCCATGTTCATGTAAGGAGCTTTGACCCAGAAGGTGTTTTTGTTGACTTTTTGAAATGACCTATAATGTATGAACTTGTATCTTTTGATTGAGGCATTTATTGACCTTGAGGGATGAAGAGGAGTTGTAGGGAATTGAATTCTATTAAAAATGAGCCTTGGATGAGAAATTTTAGATAAAGTATGAGAAAGTTATGACTGGTCAAAGTTTGGTTGACTTTTCCTATAGGAACTCTAATTTAGCAACTTTTGAGTTTTGATGGATTAGGAGAATTCCTTGAGGAATCATGATCAACCATTGATCAAATGATGGATATCACTTTAAAATGTTGATGTTGACCAAAAATCTTGAAGTTTGACTGTATGTGGGTCACAATTGACTTTTGACCTAGTACAGTTGATTTTCAGGCATTTGAGCAGTTGAGTGAGCAAACTTCTTGTGCAAGGCATGAAACTTGGAATGGATGATATTCAGGACATATTAGGGCAATGGAAACCATTTAGGACCCTTGGAACTCAAACATATTGATGAGGAGTGAAACCCTAGTTTGAGGCTCATTGTCTTAGGAGGGGGATTTATCTGGTCAATCCTTAGTCAACTTAAGCAATTGAGGACCTCTAGGAGTATGTTTTGAGTAAAATGAGAGAGAAAATTTTGGGGTGCAACAGACGCTATCAAAGGATATACCTGCCGTCATTTCTCTTTCAAGTATTTGGTTAGCATACGATGCTGCCAAAGGATCTACCTGTTGTCCTTTTTCCTTCAGGTATTTGATAAGCATGTGGTGTTGTCAAATGATCTACCTGAAGACCTCTCCTTTGAGTATTTGATTAGCATACGATTCTATCAAAGGATCTATATGTTGTCCTTTTCCCCCAGTAGGTCTGCCATATGATATTGTTCATGATATCAGAAGTCTTACTTTTTATCTTTCTTCCCAAGTGGGTCTGCCATCTGATATTATTTAGGGTATCAAAAGTCTTACTGTGTATCTTTTTTTCCCAACAGGTCTACTTTTGACGTTTAGGCTTTGTCATTGACTTCACCTCTTAAATCACCAGATATTATTTGAGTACAAACACTTTTTGAGAACCTTGTATTGGCACCGTCGCTATGTTAAAAGCTATCACCATTCAAACATTCATTCATTAAACCCTTTCACCAGAAAAACAAAATTCTTTCCCCATCAGGTATCATAATTTTTTTAATAACTCACTGATATCATCTTCTCTTCAGGACAAATTCCAGGTCTTTGTATTTAATCTTCTTATACCTCGAATGTTCGAAAGGCTAGTGCCAATCTCACTTTCAAGATTAAGACGATTGAATAGGGACAACTGTCATACCCCAACTTTGTCCTACCCTTATATTTTTATCTGGCTTATGCATATCATTCTCCTCATATGCATTTTTTCTATTAGGTTATACAATAAATTATGCATTATCAATAAATTAGGCTTGGGATCGAGGATATTGAGAAATTAGGGTTTCTCTGTGCTTTTGACCTAGTACAGTTGATTTTCAGGCATTTGAGCAGTTGAGTGAGCAAACTTCTTGTGCAAGGCATGAAACTTGGCATGGATGATATTCAGGACATATTAGGGAAATGGAAACCATTTAGGACCCTTGGAACTCAAACATATTGATGAGGAGTGAAACCCTAGTTTGAGGCTCATTGTCTTAGGAGGAGGATTCATTTGGTCAATCCTTAGTCAACTTAAGCAATTGAGGACCTCTAGGAGTATGTTTTGAGTAAAATGAGAGAGAAAATTTTGGGGTGCAACAGACGCTATCAAATGATCTACCTGCTGTCATTTCTCTTTCAAGTATTTGGTTAGCATACAATGCTACCAAAGGATCTACCTGTTGTCCTTTTTCCTTCAGGTATTTGATAAGCATGTGGTGTTGTCAAAGGATCTACCTGAAGACCTCTCCTTTGAGTATTTGATTAGCATACGATTCTATCAAAGGATCTATATGTTGTCCTTTTCCCCCAGTAGGTCTGCCATATGATATTGTTCATGATATCAGAAGTCTTACTTTTTATCTTTCTTCCCAAGTGGGTCTGCCATCTGATATTATTTAGGGTATCAAAAGTCTTACTGTGTATCTTTTTTCCCAACAGGTCTACTTTTGACGTTTAGGCTTTGTCATTGACTTCACCTCTTAAATCACCAGACATTATTTGAGTACAGACACTTTTTGAGAACCTTGTATTGGCACCGTCGCTATGTTAAAAGCTATCACCATTCAAACATTCATTCATTAAACCCTTTCACCAGAAAAACAAAATTCTTTCCCCATCAGGTATCATAATTTTTTTAATAACTCACTGATATCATCTTCTCTTCAGGACAAATTCCAGGTCTTTGTATTTAATCTTCTTATACCTCGAATGTTCGAAAGGCTAGTGCCAATCTCACTTTCAAGATTAAGACGATTGAATAGGGACAGCTGTCATACCCCAACTTTGTCCTACCCTTATATTTTTATCTGGCTTATGCATATCATTCTCCTCATATGCATTTTTTCTATTAGGTTATACGATAAATTATGCATTGTCAATAAATTAGGCTTGGGATCGAGGATATTGAGAAATTAGGGTTTCTCTGTGCTTTTAGGCTCTCATCTTCATGCAAGGTTGGATCAACGTGTTTCTTCAACAATCATGGTCTGAAGCTAGGGTTTTGATTCATGACTATTATGGACTTCTTTCTTATCAGGCTACAAAGGTATCTTCCTCAAGGTTCATCAAGAGACAAAGCCATCTTTATCAAAGTTACATCAAGTACCAAGTGCAATAGGGTTGTGAATGTTAGGGTTTCATCAGGGATTCAAATAAAGGTCTTATGAGCTAGAGTTTGGTTTCTTCTTAACATCTCAATATCATTTCTTCATCAAAGTGCATCTCAAGAGGATTAGTGCTTTTGTCCATGGTGTTTGAGCTTGTTAAATCATCAATTGAGGCTCAGTGGATTAGGGTTTTGCTATGGCATTCTATACTTCAAGTCATATTCTGATCTCCATAGAATGAGTTCCTCAAGGGCATTAGCTTTGTGTTAAGGTCATTTATTTTAAAGTTAAGAGGCCTTGTGGATTGAATTGCTAAAACCTTGGGCCACGACACAAGATATGAATTTATGAGTTCATTCTTGATCAAGATAATTTGTGTTCTCACCATTGTTATCTTTTGTTTGCAATACAAGTGGGCTTAGATTGGAATAGGGTTCATTGAAGATTATTGTAAAATATTCATTCAAATAATTCATTCAAAGGTTAAGGTAGAAGATTAGTTGGTTTAAGGGGCAATTAGGAAGTAATGTCCATGGTTCATTCAAGATCAAAGAGCATTAGTCAAAGAAGTTTGAGAACTTCAAGTTCCAATTTGAAAGAGAAGGTTGCTTTGAATACTTGGAGTCTTATCATTAAGTTCAAAGGTTGACAAGATGTAAGAGATCAATATAATCATATAAATTAAAGAGTGTACAAAGGCATTTCAAGTTGAAGATTTTATGATAAAACTTTGACCAAAGTTCACTTTTAGTCCTTTTGGGACTTTGATCATATCAATTCAAATGAAGTGTAAAATAAAAATAAAGAATTGGAAATCCAAATGGAGAAAATGAAGGGAACTTGTTCAACTATATGGGATATCCATACAAAGAGCAGTTATAGTGCATTACAAAAGGAAATTGAAAGACTACATTGGAAAATACATTTTGCAAACAAATCATCAAAAGAAAACTAGGCCCTATTTATAAAGATTCTTCAAAATTGCTCTAGGCTTTCAACATGTAAGCTTCCATGACCTCATGACTCTTTCTTTAAAGCCTCCATTTATTTTATGCTTGATTCCACCTTGCAAGCTACCTCTTCAAGCTTCAAGCAATGTTTCAACCTACAAAATTCAAAACAAAAACCCATCAAATAAACATGTCTATTCAAGCCACAACAATGCACAATTTCAAAAAACAAAGCTAGTGAAAAATTCATCAAGCTCACATACACTGCAGCCACATACAAACACCTTATATACACTTTGAAAGTCTAAAAGGTTGAGTTCAACAAAACCTCGCTATCAAGAAAAGCAGAAGTTGTCTTTGGTTGAGTTGGACTTTTCCATACTGAATGCCATTGGTAAAACATTGAAGGACACTTCACATTACCATGCTAGTAAATTTGCAAATTCTGAAAAGACTTGCTACTGAAAATACTATCTTCATGACCAATCACAATTATATTTCCTGTCATTCATACCATAAGGATGTTAGTTCTTCACCCAGAAGGGGCTGCTGCACCTCACAAGCATCTTGAATCGGAAAAGACATTTTATGAAAGTGATTAAGAAGGACACACTAAACTTCATAACCTGCATTCTATACCAAATCCCATAAATATTCTATGCCATTGATCACACCTTACCATTCAAACAGAAAATTCCAAACAATAACATGTAGTCCTGCAAAACCAGAAACAAGTCACAACACGTCTAAACATACCAATCCAGCTCAGAAGAAAGAACTTGAAATAAAATATACAATAAGCAGCCTATGTCATTTGCAAAACAACAAAAAGTTGAACAAGCCGAGCTAACATCAAGTAAACTAGTTCAAACTTAAACAAAAACTAACATTTAACAGAAATTTAAATTGCTCGCACAACATTTAACTAGCTAACTAACTTACCAGGTCAGTTAACAAATTTCAACAAAGTCCTAACTATTATAACCGAAATGCCAACTCATCAATCTCTTCATAACAGAATCTAACTAACACTTAACAGTTCTTAATCGACTCAAATCCAACCATCCATCTCATAACAGAAAACTCTCAATCCAATGGCTAGTAAGCTTTCATCCCTAACTCTCAATCTCTGCATTTTTTTAGTTAAACCTAACACACTAAACTCCAATGCTGTGTTTTGTTCTTTTGATAACTTCCCATTCTTTTTAGTTTAAAAATAATAAAAGAATAATAATGCTGAATGAGGTTGAGTAAGAGTGAATTGGGCGTATTGGAATTTCGTTTGGGCTCACTTTGTGCCATATCCTTGCCTAGCCCATGACTGTCTTTTTTTGGTGAATGGATACTGTGAACAAAAACTCTCTTGCTGGACTTTTTGGAATGGGCCTAGCTATTGCTGAATCATGCTCCCTGCTTCCTGCTTGCACCCCATGGCTTATTGCACTTTATTTTTCCTTTTGATAATTGTTTCTAGTTTTTTTCTTTTCGATTTTATTTTTCTTCACGTGATAAAATGAAAAGTAATAGAATAAATTTCTTTTAGTTTGAATATTTGTTTGTATGATATTTCCATGATCACTTAGGTTTGTTTTAATTCGATTTCAATATTTGATTAAATTGAATTAGAATTATACATTAGACTTTAAAATCAAGCATAATAACAATTAAGTAGAATTTTCCTTGATCCCAACTTTAAGACCACGATGCATGATAAGATTAGGGCTTGATTTTTTTTTAGATTTTTCTTTCTTTTGCATTGCACTAAAACAAAAACTTTTTCTTAATAAAAAATTTAAAAAAACTTAACAAATAAAGACGTGAATCATATGTCATGAGCCTGTGGTGGAAAAAGGATGAGGCGGTACAGTTCGTACCTTATTCTTTTTTTCATCCATAGTCTTTAGTATGATTTAATTCACAAATCTTTTCACAATAAGTGGAGAACTAGTAAGTGTCTCTTTGGTGGGATCCATTTGTTATTATCTATAACAAAATACAAACAAATAAAATGTGGCATCTTCAAAATGTGAAAATATCAATAACAGTAACGGCATCTTCAAAATGTAAAAATAAAACCGGAGGTACTTCTGATTCTGTACCGATATTATGTTTCTGGTTTTTAGAGTGAGAAGCTTGTGTTCATCAACCGTGAGATGAAGAACGACGACGATCTACGGGTTATGTGGAATGCTTTTATCAGTTTTGAAGAGAAAGTTTCGATCAAGCTAGATGCGACCATTCAAGATCGGTCGATGATATTATCATGATATTGCAACGTCCACGTGGACGTTGATTTGTATTGTTTGATTAATGTTAAAATCCTTAATGTATTTCCTATGTTTATGTTATGAATTGTATTTTGAGTTTGTGATATTGGTGTTATTCAATGATATTTTTCTGGTTTCTATGTAGAACAAAATCAGAAATACATCTCCGGATAAAAATCGAAAATTAAATTCCGATTTCAGTATATAACTTATCAAATTTTAGTGTACACCGAAAATATATTTATAATTTTGAGACATTTAAGAAATTTCGCATAACACGTAAGAAAAACATGATGTGGAATAAGAAATCTCCTTTGAATTAGCTCACGTCAAACGGATTAGACCCAATGGCCCAAGAAATCATTAAAAACCAAGGATTGGGAGGCCACGTGGGGCATAGCATTGAATTTATCAAACTGAAAAGCAGCTGGTTGTTCCTTCTAAGTTGTCAAACATGCCACATTTAAATTTTGCAATGTAGACGAGAACTGATGTCATTCAATATTTGTGCATGGATTTAAGTAATGATAGATGTAATTTGTTACAGTGAGTGACATTACTAGCAGCTCACACACACAGCGAATTCATTAAACCCTTTTAGTTAAGGAGAAAACCCAAATTATAACCATAAGCATAATGTTTTCTCTTTATTTGTACTGTTTTCTCTTTACACCACCACCGTTAACCCTTTCATTTTTGGCTTTGATCTCTCTGGAGGCTCAGGAGACATGGCCTTCCTCTTGCTTATCCCATTACTGTTATTGTTGTTGATGACATCTTCATTGTCAGAAGAATCTGTAGAAATACTGTTACTAGATTCATGTTCATCTGAAGAATTGTCAAGAGATTTAAGAAAGTAAGGTTGAAGCTTCTGCAAATCTGATATCTGAAGAGGCTTCAACAGAAACTCTTCTGCACCTTCTTCCAAGCACCTATTAATCATAATGTTACAAAATGGTAATGCATTAGATATTGGTAACTTTTGAAGATCAACTTTAACTTTATTCTTTCTTTTTTTTCATGAAGGTGTTAGCATGTAAATAAAGGATAATAAAGAGGTAGAAATATATTTTAAAATGTTCGGTTAAGCTAACTCAATTGATAGCTATGGAGAGATATCAATTAGTAGTTGTGCAGAGATATTAGATGTCAGTTAAATTCTCAGCCATTAGACTCCTTCACCATATATTATGAAACAATAATATGATTGATGAAAAAAGAAAACATACATGGTAATTCTGGAAGGTACATTTTCTGAAGACATGATCACAACTGGAACATCTTTCCAAGAAGATCCCTACAAGTAGTGTCAAAAAGAAAAAAACAGGAAGAATAAATAGATAAGAAAAAAGAAAAGAAAAAAGCAAAAGCAAAGCATATAGATCCTGAAATCTGAAACTTTTTCTTTTTCACACTTTCTACTGAAAATTGCAGGATGTACAAATTCTACACCTTCAACTAATGGTACAATCTTCAAACCATTAAAAAATGTTTAATTTTAATTAATCATAATAACTACTTTTATATCAAAATGTAACTAAAAATTGTACTGTAAGTATTTGGTGAGAAAGAGAAAGGAATGTTTGGCATCTTTTTCAGTGTGTGATGTGCATGCATGTTATTGAAGTTAAAAAAGAGAGTGAATTTAGGGAATGTGTCGGAGTAAAAGATGATGACCTTGACTCTTTTGAGTAAATCATAGCCACTCATCCCAGGCATGCAATAATCTGTCATGATCAAATTCACTTTGCCAATTCCCTGCAATTCAAAACAACAAACACAGTCACATACAATCATGAATTACCAAAACATGTACAGATTCAATGTTGATATATACTAAAACGTTTCCGTACAATCGTACCATTTTTAAAAAGAGAGATCTATTATTGTTTTTCTATCTGATTTTTACTTTTCTAGAGAAAAATAATTAGTATTCCATTGTTTATATTTTAATCTCATTCATGTAATATATATATTATATTTTGATCAACTTGCAGCTGTAACTATTACTATGCAATGTTGCGGATGAAGTAGTTTTTGTGATTGCATGGCACCATAACTATTACTATGTGATTTAAAATCATGTAATATTTTTATCAAACTTAAATTTCAAAACTCCAAAACTTAATTTACTTATGTGATAATGAAAAATCTTAATATAAGTGTTTTTAATAAGGTATCACAATATTGTAGCAATCATAATGTCTGCAATCGCAACACGCTTCACCACATCCACTTCACGACTGCAATTCAAAACCATTATACGAATGTGCGTGACCTAGATGAATGGAGAATGAAAATAGTAACAGGCTATTCAATAGAAAGTCCCTTTAATTAGGATTCTGATGAGATTTTCCTTCTTATAGCTATAATTACCATGTAGTACTTAATTCACAAAAAATACATATTTTTGAAGTCTTGAAGCTATAATTTTAGAAGAAATTGGTGTACGGAAACAAATTAAACACCTAGAACATAGAATACTCAAAAAGTTTTCAAATCAAGTTATCAAATCCCAATATATATAAGCTACAACTCCAATTATTGAGGTGAAAATGAAAACTATTAATTACCTCTTGAAGCTGCAATGGTAGAGGAAGAGGAGAAGATGATTCCAATATAGTCTCGGTGGAAGAATCATTTGTATCAACTTCATCAATATTGAGTCCAAGATATTTCAAAGCCTTATCTCCAGAATCCACACATGTAACTGTTTTAAAAAATCAACCAAAACAATTAACAAACCAAATTCACTATCTACAAATACTTTATCAGAACATAACAACCTACCTTTGCACGAAGAACCTCTGAGGAGTCTCTCTAGAAGCTTCCTATCAATCACACTGTCATCTACAGCCAACACATGAAAATGTTGTTGTTCTTCCTTCAAGTTCTGTGGTGGTTGTTGTAACTGTAATTCTCTACCATCCACAACCTCCATATCAGTCTTATAATTAAGAATACTCTTAATTGAAGTATGTATATATTGAGAGAGAGAGAGAGAAAGAGAGAGAGAGAGTGTGGAGAAAAAGAGAGAGAGGTGGAATGTAATAATCTTGTAGTAGCTTTTGTATAGTATAAGTGGGTGCATGAGAGAAAAAACTGTGATGGCACAGTGTAAATGGATGTGTGGTTGTTTTAGTGAAAATTCATTTCATTATTGTGAGAAGATCTTGTCCCTAGATTCTCTCCACCGCTTTGGTACAACTACTTTCTCTCTCATTCCCCTTTCAATTGGATTTTATTTGATTACTAACAAAAACTCAATATCTTTTTCATCATGCTGATGGAAAGAGTGTTGAAATTCGGTTTCTGTGTGTGGACAGGATCCTTTATTTTAATTATTATACTGGTGTCACTTAAATTAATTAAACCCAACTTCTTTTCTAACTAACTTAACTGTTTTTGTCTTAATTTTCATAACTACGTGTATTAAGGGGTGGATAATAGTGTTACTTTAACCTATTTTAGCCTAATATTTCGCTAATAAAGGATGTGTTCAGGGATGACAAGCTGAATCATATTTGTCGGATCCACTCGCACTCGAATCTGAGTCAATGGATGGAAATCCGAGTAGATTGGATTCGGGTTCGGGTGCCACCTGATATTTCGAGTGTGAGTTTGGGTTCACTTAAACCGGTCCGCAGACAAAACCCGAAATCACACTCGCTTAAATATTAAATTACGTAAGTACATCTAAATATATAAAAGTGTAAAAATTTAAGACTTTAATTTTAATTGTAATGTTACTAAATTTGATGGAAAGATGTAATTTAATTCTTTAATTTCTTTGAGAGATCTTGATGAAATTTCTGTGTTTCAAATTTCAATATTTCTGTTGTATTTTTTGTGTTTTTGTTGCGGATTCGGATTTGGGTGGAAAAACCCAAATCCAACAAGTGTGAGCGTGAATATTATTTTGCCACCTAATAACCTTTGGATTTGAGTTTAGGTTCGGGTGGTGATTTCGAGTGCGAGTTTGGATAATGTAAAACCCGCACCCAACCCGACTTGCCGCCATCCCTAGATGCGACCCATGGTCAATAGGATCATTTAACCAATCTAAGTTATTTTTGAGTTATCATAAATTCATAATTTTGTTCACTGCTTTAAAAATTAGAACGGACATCAAATTAGTACAGTTTATTAATTTATTGGCCGAACCATTAAGTTATTGTTCAAATCATATGCTTAAATTAGATTAAACTAGATAACTAGATTGAATATTAATTTCTATAACAAAACTATACCGTTATTAACTCGGTTGAACTGAATAGTTTGGTCTTTAAAAAAAATCACGGACACTTGCTAAATTTTAAAATATTAAAATTTTACAAGCTCATTCTTTAAATTCAAATTCAAAAATATTGGAACATGCAATCACACAATTGATGAATAATGGAGGATTTATGGTATGTGGAGAAGAAGATAATGATGGAGAAGAGAGAGAGAGAGAGAGAGAGAGATAATTGAGGACGGGAATCATTAATTGTATTAATTTTCGATGAGGATGTCTCCAAGGCATTTATAAAAGTGTTACAAAATGATTAAAACCTAAAATACATCACTAAAATACAAGAAAAATAAAAGCCGGGCTCGTAATTGACACTACAAGAAAAACTTTGTCCTGCAAAGTGATTTTGTGACGTGATTATCATGTGGGAAAAAAAGTGTGATTGCGACGTGATAATCATATCACTACATGTTTTTAATATTAAAATAATAAAACTAACAACACACGGAGAGTCAGACATTATTTTTCAAAAAAAAAAGTTGCGACGTGGGAATCACGTCGCAACATAGAAATTAAAAAAAAATAATAAAAAGCTTGTAACGTTCATACAGGGGAAATTTTGAAAATTTGAAATTTTAAGTTGTGACGTGTATATCACGTCGCAACTCTTAAGTGGAAAATTTGAAAAATTAAATGGGAAAGTTGACTGATTGAAAAGTGATAGGGCACAGTCAACTGACAACTTTAATTAGTAATATGGTTACCACATCACAACTTTGTAATCTTTGGAGGGTTGCAATGTGATTTTTACGTCACAATTTGACATAATTTTCACGTTGATATTTCTTTATATGTTCTCAATTTTCGTTCATTCACATTAAATTAATTATTTTTGCAAAAATTCTTCAATCTCTCTTCTTCCTCACCCATATTCATCAATCTCTCTTCTTTAATTCATTCTTTCAATTCATTCTTCAATTTCATTTCATCTTCAATTCAAAGCTATAATTTCAACTCTTTCTTGTTAATTCTTTTTTTAATTTTTAATTTTTAATTTAGTCACTAATTTTTTATGATGATTCTGGAAACTCTGAAGGCGAGTCAGACGGTGAATCTGATTCTGATCCAGATTTTGATGATAATCCAAAATTTGGTGGTGATCATGCTTCTAGAAGGGAAAACTCTAAAGACGTAGGTTCTGGAGGACAAGCTTCTAAAGATGATCATGTTTCTGGTAGAAATCATGATTCTGAAAGTGGAACTTCTGAAGGAGGAGCTTCTAAAGGAAATTCAGCCTTTGACGATGATCATGATTCTGAAAGTGGAACTTCTGAAGGCAGAGGTGATCCAACTTTTGAAGATGGTATTTCTGAAGGTAGTGGCTTTGACTCTGATGATGATTCATACCCTGAGAATTTTCAAGACTCTGAAGACAGTCAAGGTTCTGGAGAAAGTCAAAACTCTGAAGCAAGATCTTCTGAAGGGGAAAGTTCTGAAGGTTCAGTTCAGAGGCAACAAAGAGTCAGAAGCATTCCAAGAAGATTTGCATAGTTTGACATGTTGCTAGACACTGAAGTAAACTCTGAAGGAGAATTTATTCAGTGTGCAATGTTAGTAGACTCTGAACCCGTGAGTACGAAAGAGGCTCTTAAGCACTAAGTTTGGTTACAGGCTATGAAAGAAGAACTTGATGCTTGGAAGCTGACAGAACTTCCAAAAGGCAAGAAAGCCATCAGCGTCAGATGGGTTTTCAAGCAGAAGCTAAAGCCAGATGGATCAATTGGAAAACACAAAGCAAGACTAGTAGCAAGAGGCTTCCTACATAAGCCTGGGCTGGATTACTTTGAAGTGTTTGCACCTGTAGCGAGACATGAAACAATCAGACTAGTGATTGCAATAGCTGCTAACAGGAATTGGCCTCTGATGCATTTAGATGTAAAATCTTCATTTCTGAATGGTCCATTACAAGAAGAGGTGTACGTTTCACAACCTCCTGGATTTAAGAAAAAGAATCAGGAAGGGATGGTGTTCAAATTACACAAAGCATTGTATGGATTGAAGCAAGCGCCCAAAGCTTGGAACTTGAAGATTGATTCGTTTTTCAAGGAACAAGGGTTTCAGAAGTGTGAGATGGAGTATGGTGTTTATGTTCAACACACTTCAGAAGATCTTGGAAAAATGAGTTTCTTTCTAGGGATGGAATTTATATACTCTGAGAAAGGAATCATTTTACATCAGATGAAATATGAAATAGAGCTTCTGAAGAGATTTGAGCTAGAAAATTGCAAGGTTGCTATCACACCTGCTGATACGAATCAGAAGTTGGATTCTGATTCTGATGGAGAGGATGTGGATGCTACAACCTTCAAATAGATGGTTGGTTCTCTAAGATATTTATGTAATATCAGACCTGATATTTGCTATGCAATTGGAATGGTTAGCAGATTTATGAGCAAACCAAAGTGGTCCCATTACCAAACTGCAGTCAGGATTCTGAGGTATGTGAAGGGAACTCTAAAATATGGAGTGTTATTTCCGTCTGGAAGAAAGATCGAATTAGAACTTCTGCGTTATTCTGATTCTGATTGGTGCGGAGATAGAGTTGACAGAAGAAGTACTTCTGGGTACTTATTCAAATTTCTGGGAGGTCCTATTTCTTGGTGTTCCAAGAAGCAACCTGTTGTTGCTCTGTCAACCTGTGAAGCTGAATATATTGCAGGTGCTCTGACTGCATGTCAAGCTGTGTGGATTCTGAACTTGCTGAAAGATCTGAAGATTGAGGTGAATAAACCTCTGAAACTGATGATTGATAACAAGTCTACAATCAATCTTGCCAAGAATCCAGTGTTGCATGGAAGAAGCAAGCATATTGAGACCAAGTATCATTTTCTGAGGAATCAAGTTCAAAATGGAATAATAGAGGTTATGCACTGTAGCACTCAGAAGCAGCTGGCAGATGTTCTGACAAAGACTATCAAAACTGATCAATTTCTTGGTTTAAGGGATGAAATTGGTGTTTTCAGTTTTGGGTAAATATAAATTAAGGGATGGTGTTAGAATTAATTTAGATTTAATTAGATATTAATTTATATTTAGGAATATCTTTTAGATTGTTTATATCTTTGTTAGAAAATATATATCTTAGATCTTCTTATATCTTTGTAGAAGATATATTTTAGATTTAATTTGTGTGTATAAATAGACTAGTGGAATAGGTTATTGTAATTCATTGTAAATCCTTATTTTTGAAAGCTATCAGTAAATATTCCTTTTGCCTTTTATCTTCCTTGTGCTCCAACATATCTTACTAATAGATTGACAAAAATTGATATATTATGACATGTATACTTACCAAGATACATCAGTGCTTGAATTACACTAAAACATGATACTTCTGAAACAAGTAGTTTTTCATCATCTTCTCGAGGTTTGAAAGAATCTTATCAAAATCCAATGGTCTAAGATCATCGGGATATACAATATACGATATTTGTCCACATACGAACGTTTTAACATCTTTTCTATATAAGGTTCTTAATGTAAAAATATACTATTGTCCAGATGATCAATTTGTAAATCTAGACATAACTTTGTATTTTCTATGTCCTTTATCTCAGGTCGTTTTTTAAGAGTTTTTTTAGATTTTAGAATCTTTTTAAGAGTTCCAAGAATTTTATATTATCCACATAGACAACTATTATAGAAAATTATTTTCTAGATCTTTTCATAAAAAAAACAAGGACATATGGACTTATTTATATACCTCTCCCTTAGCAAATATTCATTGAGACAATTATACCACGTGTCCATATTATTTTAACCCATAGAGAGACTTGTTCAATTTGATGGAGTAGATTTCTTGAGATCCAAAATTATGTATCTCTAATATATTAAAACCTTTAGGGAGTTCAAGTAAATGTCACTATCAAGTGAGTCGTATAAATAAGATGTCACAATATCCATCATGTTCAAATTAAGCCATTCATGTGCTACAATGCTAATTAAATATCGAAAATTAATTGAATCCACTATAGGTGGATATGTTTTTATCAAAATCAATTTAAGGTCCGTGTGAAAATCATTGAGCAAGAAATCATGCTTTATTCGATTCTTATTTTACTTTTTCACAAAAACTCATTTATATTCAATTGGTTTCACACTTTGAGGTGTTTGAACTACATGTCCAAAAGCGAGTAGCTTGTAAAGTGAGTTTAATTCTTCTTCAATTGGATATATTCATTTTGGCAAATTCTCACTTTGTCTACAATCTTTGATAGACTTTGATTTATGATCCTTGTTATCATTTATCATCTTTAGCGCTATATTTTATCCAAAAACGTTGTCAATATTGACTTTATTTTGGTTTCATCAAATTCTATTTATGACATAATTTATCGATATCTCTTTCTTTTCATAAATTTCAGGTATATGGTTAGTTCTTCTGAAACTAAAAATAAATTATATCAAAAAACTCTTAGAATTTTTATATTCTCACATGGGTCATCTTTAGTTTTAGCTTATTTTCTTAGTAAAGGATTATTAATGTTGGAACCAACATTCCTATCATGCTTCATGCATGGTTTCAATACATTTGCAATATTAGTTTATCTAACAGGAGAATCCACTTCGATTGTAGTATTTACAACTGTAATTGATTGTATAAAATTTATAAATGAATAATTTTTCGAACTTCTAAATCATATTGGTTTGCACGGGGATCAAGATCTAAAATTGTTCATTTAAAATTCTTGTTCATGATTTCAGCTCCTTATCTCCCCTCTAATATTGGGAAAATTAATTTATTAAGTGATAGCCAGCCTACTGGAATGCAATCAAGTATTTGATTATTTGCTCAAATTATATTCTCAAAACTGAGATTTGTATCCAATATATTTTTTCAATATTCTTTCATGACTCATCTTAATATATTATATTGGAGCAATTGAAATATACACAATACATCAAAAGGTTCACTTAGATGTTAAGTATTAGAATAAATTGAAAGTTAAGGGGGGACTAAGATATAATATTTTGTTGGCTTGATGCGAATAAATATTTTATTGGACTTGATTGCATATTTTCAAAGCATAATTTAGAAGTTATAATCTCATAAGTATCAATCATACAACTAACTTTAGACTTCTAAAGAATGGATCTTCAAGTCCATTTTTTTAATCATATGAACATATGCTATAAGATATTCAATATCAATTTTAATAATATATGTGATACTTATCAAGAAAGTTCAGAAAAGAAAAAAATTCAGAAAATGAGATTTTAGTCTGAGAAAACAATTTTGCAAACTTCTGATTGTGAGTAGATAATAAATATTTTGCATGATATTTTAGTCAACGCAACAGTTAATATCATGCAAAATTCAATTTCTCTAATTTTTAATTTCCTTTAGAAACACACAAAATGTATTGGATTGAAGAAACTTCTGATTCTTCAATACCATTTTATCCCATCATATTATATCTGAGATGACTCAATCGATTTTGCCAACGACACATTTAAGTTGATCTATAAACTTCTAGTTTATAATAATATATGTATTTTAATTATTCTAACCAGTTTGAATCAACCATGTTGCTCTTCAATAAATAAATATCCATAAATCATACATACATATTTTATTTGATTTAATTGTTATAAATTAAATCTAAATTTGTTTCATAAAAATATTTTTCAGCCCACACACATTTAGATAAAAAAACTCTATACAATTCATTTTTATTTTATCAAAAAAATTAAATAAATTTCTAACAAATATAAAAACCACATTATTACTAATTATGTGTGCTAGTCAATAGAAGAATGAGTCAAAATAATAAGATCTTATATTTCCAAAAAAAAAAAAAAAAAAAAAAAAAAATATATATATATATATATATATATATATATATATATATATATATATATATATATATATATATATATATATATATATATATATATATATATATATATATATATATATATATATATATATATATATATAAAAGATCTTATTCTTTAATTACTATAAACTATTATTATATAATATAAATAAATAAATAACATAATATCTTTAAAATTGTTGCACCAAATAACATTACTTAAGTAATATAAAAACTATCTTAAAATGTCAAACACACCTTAATATTTAAAAAATAATAATTATAAATTTAATGACATAAATAAAATCTATAACATTGACTAATTGAAATATAAATATATTAACTCATACATTATACATAACGAGATTTGTTTTGATAAATTCTATTAAATTGAATATTCAATGCATAAATATTTAATTTAATATAACAATCATATTTTAATGTAATTTAGTAAAAAAATAGTAACCTCATCAAACTATAATGAGTAATTATAACATGTTACTATCAATTTTATATTTTTAAGTATTCTTAATGTAATTTTATGCCGTGACTTTTTTTCCCGAGAAATATATTACATATCTTTAAACAAACGTAAAGATTAAAGGTCTTTGGGTTCGATTTTAAATTTCTATGTGCTAATCATTTTCGAAGAGGTTCGACAATTAACAAGGTATTTAACTGTCTTATCTTGTTTCTTTTTTGTGTAGGTGACAAGGTTTTTCATTTCTTTACTATTTTGAAGAAAAAAGAGAAGTTTGAATAGACGAGAGTGTGACGAGACATTCCCAAACTTAAAGGTCTGTCTGACGTCATCGTCCATCTTGACACTCCCAATAGCATTTTCACTCTCTACCTCTATCTGTCTATTACTAACCAGACGATGAGTTCGGTGTTCATCCAAGAGACAAATAAAGTTGAATGACCTATCTATTTCGTAAGCAAAGTGTTTAAGGATACTGAGGACCGGTATTAGAAGATTGAAAGACTTTACGTGCCAAATGTGATAATTGTAAGAAAACTCATACTTCACTGCATCGGGTAATGGTAAAAATCAATTACCTCATTCGACAGGTCCGGAAGAAACCAAATCTAGCAGAAAGGATAATATCTTGGCCGATTGAACAATTTGAATAAGATATCCGATATATATCTAGAGAAAATATCAAATCACATGTATTGAATGATTTTCTGACAAAATTCAACTCGTCAGTAAATGAGGAAGCTGCCCTCATATAGACACTATATCTATATGATGTCAAAATGGTCATACTCACCCCTTTCCATGTCACTTTTATTGAACATATTTATTATTTACAATCTCTTATGCATTTTGATGTTGGTGGTGTTCATGTCGAGAATTTGAATTAACATAGTATGATATTTTCTGTATTAAAAGAAAATATATATCTCCATATCAATACTATCAATAAAATTGATAAAAAATTGTCTCAATAGTGTGAAGTAGAACATTTTGTAAAACACAAATTACTATATTTGTCCCTAAAAAGCTTTTTTTTTTTGGCTCTTCAACATACTTTGATCTTATTTGATCCTTGATGCAATCTAGAAGGTCTTCTTTAGTGATTGTTAAGAGAGACTCTCACGAACGTTTCATACTCGGTTATGGTTTAATTTGCTACAAAAATGAGAAGAATCAATTAGAGAAAATTACTTGTAAAATACAATTTAGAAACACAGTTCATTTTAGGTACAAAGAGATATTCCCTTCTTTTTATAATGTGTAATTTATTTAAAATAAAATAGTGTTTTAAAATGATTCAATATGCTTTTTCTAATTTTATCTTAAAATTAATTAAATTTTTATTATTTTCAATCATGATTAAGGATATTATAATAAAAATATTATTTTCTCTTTTATTTTTTTATATATTTTTAATATATGTAAAATAGACTGAATCACTTATTATAAGACAAAAAAAATATTTTTTTTAATAATACCGAGAAACACTATTATATAAACCGAGTTAATTAATCATTAAAAAATATAAAATTAACGCTATCTAAATAATAATCAATTAAATTAGAGAACATAAATATTGAAACAAAAAGCCAACACAATAGACTTTAACCTATGTGATTAATGTGACATTTCACCTCTCTTTTGTGAATTTTCTCTTGACTAGTACAATGGCCTAATCTAATTAATTTTGTTAGCTACTTTGCACCCAAAATTACGTAACCAAAAATAAAAAGATCTCCATGAAATCTTACCAAATATCACAAAAAGATGTGTGCTTACCTGAAATTAGACGCAATGTTGACATCTCCAAGGAACAGATCCAAAAATTAATTTGCAATTAATTCCAAATTCAAAAGAGAGAAAAAAGAATAATAATATCACCTTCTTCAATTGTTCACTTTGGGTAAACATGTCACATCACTCAATAGGATCATAATAAGAATTGAAGATCTAACCAAGAAAATAGAAACAAAAAATAATAGAATAAAGGGACCACTATATGTGCAAAAATGTCATGATAAAACATTACGTAAAAAAAAGAAAATACCATTTATGTTTATATGATAAATAGTAGAGGAGACAAGAAATAATAAAGGCTCGTGTTGGGACCAAAACGGGGTCCATAGAGTTTATTTGAAATCTTAAGTGGGTCCAATCAAATATAATCTTTTGTAGGGTCTTAAACCCATATTTATCTATTGTGAAAAATGTATGTTACAAATCTTGATAACATTTGGAATTTGTTCTCATCGAGTGTACCCGAAAGATAAAAAATTTCTTTTAATTAGATAGGTCATTTTTCTTTCTCTATCTATTGTTAATTCACGATTTTAAAACATAGTCACTTAAAAAATTATTAGGTCGAGTAGTACATTATGTCACTTTCTTTAAAGTAATGTGGTACTATTTAAAATTATACAAGGTAGACGATCAATCACAATATCTCTAAGATAAAATAAATATATTGTATATTGTACGATTACTATTTGTATGATAGATAATTAATTCGAAATACACATTCTGATGACACAAAGATCAGTCATTGATGGTATAAATATCATACGAAGTATCTGAATAATATCAATTATAGTATTTATTGAATATCAGTCATATATGGTACAAATCATTCAGTAGAAAACAGAACAGAAAAGAATTTAAAAATGAAGCGCAGAGGAAAGAAAGGAGAAAGATTTTGGAATGCAGAAATATGGAGTGAAGAAAATGAGATGAGAAAACCTCTATTTATAAGCAAAATTCTGACTCGAATGAGAGATAAAGTGGTGGGAGTGGAGTGGATTCGATCCATAACTAGTCGTTTATAGACCTTGGTCAGCAGCACAGTCGTGGAAACAATAATAATCGGTTTTAAAATGAGAGTTATCACCCTTAATTTTTATCCTAAGGAAGGAAATATAAAGGTTAACCCTAAATAAGTCAGAGATTCTGAGTTGTTGGACTCGTTCTCAGACGAAGGAAAGGTGTTAGGCACCCCTCATCTACCTTGTTCACAAGGATACTAGGGTTTAGAAACACGATCTTTAAGAATTAGGGTTTTAGTTTTTATTAGGGGAACTCGCCACGATTTTAGTCGTATGCCTATGTATCCTCTTATGAGGAATCACAATCCCAATCCGTAGTTCGCAGTTGGTTTCTATTTTTTATGGATTATGAAGATATTTTAAATTCCCATTGAACCAATCCTAGGTGTGTGAATAGCGTAATTGTTAGACGAAGTTCGCAGTCGATTTAAAGTATCTTCATAATCCCTTATGAAAATTGTTTTGAATTAATTAAGTTTAAAAGAAAATGATTTGGTGTTGGTTAGGTATTTTTAAATGTATTAATATAAAAAAAATCTTTTTAATGCATGAGAAAAGATGATTTTAGTGCAATTAAAAAAGATATTTGAATGGGTTGGTAAAAAAGATTTGAGTTAGTAAAAAAATAAATTTAGCATTTATTATAAAAATAAATTTTAATTATGAAAATATAAATAAATAAATTGATAAATAAAAGAAAATATAAAATTTTTTTTAATTAATTTAGACGGAGAGTGTATTTTCATTTAGTTAGTAAAAGGCGGTATGAAGAGTAAGACCCTAAATTTATATGTTGAATTTGGGTCCAAAGCGCAGGAGAGTGTTATTTTACAATAGCTTAGTAAAATTAGGGGCGCAGGAATTAAGGGCCCAAGTTCAGAAATTGAACTTGACCCAAATGCATGGAGGGGTGTGGATTAAAAGAGGAGGGTCCAAGACCATCATTAATCCTAATTCTCACAAATAATTAAATTAGTAACAATAACTAATTAGTAAAAATAAATATAAATAAAAAGCAATAGAGGAAGGATCGCTTGCTTCTAAGTAGCAACACAATTTTATTTACAAATTCCACCAATTATAATAACAACCAATATTATAATACCAACACATATTATAATAACAACATATATTTCAATAAAAGCATAAACAACTTATATTAGAAGAACAACCAAACATAACTTCTCTTTCATCAAAGCAAAAAAGGGAGAAAAAAAGAGGTGGTACCGACGGGAAGCATTCAGAGAGAGAGGTTGAGTGTGATAATGTTAGAAAACTCGCCCTCCAATTGTGAGAAAAATTTTAGGTGTTCTGTTCAGAACTCTAAAATAAACCAAAAAAATTACGTAGTAAGAATGTTTGTGAGAGAGAGATAGAAAACCGTTGATGTAATTGTGATCACCAAAAGATTATTGGTGGAGACTTCAAAGTTTCTTTGTTGTCATTCTTCAATGTGAAGAGCAACAATTTTCAGGAGAACTCTAGTGAGTTGTTGATCTGTAAATGATTATTGATTCTCCAAATGGTTGTTCATGAAAAATTTAGGATGAAGAGAGCCCTATTTAAATATTTGAAATCATATTAAAGACACCCAAAAAGGAAATAGTCCACAAAAAAAAAATCCAAAGTTTACGACACAAATTGACACATTTTGACCAATAAGAAACAATTAATAATTTTTTGGTAATTATTATAATTTTTGTACTCAATTTTGATAAAAAGTACATCAAATCAAATAAATAATTATTTTTAAAAAATGCATTAACTAAAAATACGAAAATAATATTTAAATAATAAAAAAACACGATTTTTGTGATTTTGAAAATAATTAGAAAATAAAAATAGTTAGTAACAAAAAATATCCAAAGTGCACCAAATGAGATTGATCTATTTTTGACATGATTTTGAAGATTGAAAATTGATTGAAATTTGATCGCGAACAAGATTATAAATCTAGTGTTGTTTATGACTATTCCAAATATTGAGATTGATTTGAAAATATTTTTTTCTTCAAATTTAACTATTAAGTGCATAAAAATCAAATATTTAAAAAAATAAAAAATACTTAAAATAGAAAACGAAAATAATAATAAAATAATCTAAAAATGACCTTTTAATCCTTTTTAAATAAAAAAACACAAAAGAACAATAAGATATAAAAGATAACGCAATGAAAATTGAACCCGAACCTTATGCTCAATATTTTTACCAATGCTCCCTTATCTACTGTGCTATCTTAATTATTTGAATAAAAGTAACATTTAAATTTAAAAGGATGGTATAATATTTTCTATTTTAAAAGAAATATATAAATAATTTCAAAATAAACTATTATATACCTTTTAAATAAGCAAAACTAAATAAATGAACGTTGGAAAAAATTAAGCATAGATACAAAGTGAAAAAAGATGATAAATAAATAAATTTATTGTTTTTTTAAATAATAATTTTATTTATTATATCAAAGAGACATTTTAAAATTCTAGACCTAAAGACTGACTGGATATTCGGTTATAGATAACGAGAAAAATAGGCGGGCAAATTTGGGGTATGACAACTGTCCATATTTAATTACTCTTCGATTGAACTGTGTGAGAGGGTGCGGTTCTCGCACGTTCGAATATGAGGGTTATTAAATAATGGAAGAGTCCAAAATTTGACCAAAGAATTATAAGGATATGGTGTACAACGTTTTATATGAGCATAGAGAAAATAGACACAAATGATAATATATCATCTTACCAGAGTTTGAACAAAGAGCTTTGATTTGGCTTAGATATGACGACGCGGATAACTCGCAAATACCTAGAAAAGAGATCGCATATTTTTGCGTATTTGTCATAACCTAGTTGGTAAATAACACAAGTTGAAAAATTGATAACTTATTGTTGCATTGAGACTGATGCAACAAGCTATATTGCAGTTACAAAGTAAACAATATCAGTTTGAAATTTGACTCACTAACACTTTGAGACTAACATAGTAAGTTAATGATGCAGATTTTGCATATTCATCGCAGCCTAGGGAATGAATAACACAGAGTCTGATAATTCATTGCCGCACGGAGACTAACATAATGAATTATACTAAATAGAGACAGATAACCTATTGCTGCTTCGAAACTAACGCAATGAGTTATATTGCAGATTTTGTATATTTACTACAACCTAAGGAGTAAATAATACAAATATAGGTTTGTGTATTTATCACGACCTAGAGGATAAATAACACAGACTTGATAATTCATCTCCGCTTAGAGACTGACACAACGAACTATATCGTAGATTTTCGCATACCTACCACAACCTAGGGGGTAGACAACACGAGTATAAGCTTATACATTTATTATGACCTAGAGGATAAATAAAACAAAGTTTGATAACACATCGCTGCATGGAGACTGACGTAATGAGTTATATCGCAAATTTCGTCATGTTTACTACAACCTAGGGAGTAAAGAGTACGAGGATGAACCTGTGCATTTATCACGACCCAAGGGATAAATAAAACAAAGTTTGATAACAAATTGCTATATGAAGACTGACGCAATGAGTTATATCGCAGATTTCATCATGGAATAATCCCTCACTCACTTGAAACAAGCACTGTCGCGACCTCCCGTTCTCTCTCGACCCGAGAAAGACGAGATCCTCTACCTCTATCTGGTCGTCGCCTTCGAGGAATAAGCGCGACACTGATTAGAGAAACCTCGGAGAGATAAAAACCAATTTATTTCATGAGCAAAGCCCTGCAAGGCCCAGAGGCGAGATATCAACAAATCGAAAAGGTAGCTCTAGCCCTTGTTAACGCAGCGAGGAGGCTCAGAAACTACTTCTTGGCGCACACCATAGTCATTTGAACGGACCAACCAATAAAGTAGCTGCTCGGAAAACCAGACATGGCCGATAGAATACTGAAATGGTCCTTGGAACTATCTGAATTTGATATCCAATACAAGATCAGGAAAGCCCTCAAGGCTAAGGCCTTGTCCAACTTCGTGGCTGAAATGACCTCGATCCCGATGGATCACGCTGCTGGATAATCTTCGTCAAAGGCGCCTCCAATTCAACAGGGAGCGGCGCTGTCATCATATTAGAAAACGAAGAAGGGGCCCTAATCGAGGTCTCCCTTGCATTATCTTTCCTGACCTCTAACAATCAGGCCGAATACGAGGCATTCCTGGCATACTTACGACTGGTCGAAGATATGGGAGTCGAGGAAGTTAAGATCTTCACCGATTCTCAGCTGGTCGTGTCTCATGTCCAAGGGGAATATCAGGTCAAAAAAGATCAACTCGCTGAATGATGGGCCCTGGTCCAGGAGAGGAAAAAGGAATTCAAATCTATGGACGTGCAACATGTTCCCTGCGAGCATAACGCCCATGCAAACATCTTATCTAAGCTGGCGAGCACGAAGAGGAAATGAGGGAACAAGTAAGTAATACAGGAAATACTTCCTCGACCAAGCACCGATAAACCACCATCTACCTTGGAAGTATTCACCATAGGGGACAACGATTGTTGGATGACCCCCATACACGATTACCTCACTAAAGTAAAACTGCCCACCGACTCGAAAGAAGCGACCGTTCTCAGACGAAGAGCCTACTCATATGTCTTTGTCGACGGTAAACTTTACAGGAGAGGATTTTTCATTCCCTTTCTCAAATGTGTTGACCGAAGCGATGCAGATCGTGTCTTGCTTGAAATCCACGAGGGTATTAGCGGCCAACACCTGGGTGGAAGATCCCTCGTCAGGAAAGCTCTGTGAGCGGGATATTATTGGCCCACCATGCAATACGATGCAAAAGAACACATAAAAAAATGCGACAAATTCCAACGACACTGAGACATGCATTTAGCTCCCCCAACGAGCTCAAGTCCCTCTCCTCTCCTTGGCCATTCGCCTGGTGGGGATTGGATCTCCTCGGTCCATTTATGGTCGGGACCAATCAAAACAAATATTTGATCGTAGCGGTCGACTACTTCACCAAGTGGATAAAAGCCGAAGCTTTGGCCAAAATTACCGCTCAAAACATCCTTCGATTCTATAAAATAAACATCCTCGCTCGGTTCGGCATCCAACAAGCGATAGTCACTGACAATGGGACTCAGTTCACAGATCACACCTTTTAGGAATTCGTCGCCAAAGTAGGCACCACCCAGCACTTTGCCCCTATCGAGCATCCCCAGACGAACGGCCAAGCCGAATCTGAAAACAGGGTAATACTCAGGGGACTCAAGTGAAGACTAGACGAAACCAAGAAAAGATGGGTCAAGGAGTTACACAGTGTACTCTAGGGATACCAAACAACTGCACATTCACCGGTTGGAGAGACTCATTTCTGACTAGCTTACGGGACGAAGGCCGTCATTCCCGTGGAGATCGAAGAACCCTCCAGGTGAACCGAAGCTCCCCCAGATGAAGAGATGAACGACGTCGCCCTCTGGGAGGAATTAGATATAGTAGAAGAAATTAGATCAGGAGCGGCCCTACAAGAGGCCTCGCTCAAACAAAAGATAGCCATGCGCTACAATGCCAAGGTCATACGACGGGAATTCTATGTTGACAGCCTTATCTTAAAAATAAATCACAAAGAATCTCGAAAAGGCAAGCTCGCAGCGAACTAGGAATGTCCTTATCGCATCAACGCAAAAACAGGGACCAGGTCATATTACTTGGAAAACTTACAAGAGGTACAACTCGTTCGATCATGGAACACTGAAAAGCTAAAAAAATATTACAGTTAAAAACCTTTAGCAGTCAGCGAGTTCCATTGACAAGACAAACTCACCCAGGCCCGACCACGTGTGCATGCCTAGGTACAAGCATAACACTCAAAATATTCCGAAGGGGCGAAGCTCCACTCTTATAACGAGCGCACCCTCAGCCCGACATGGATAACTTGATCGAGCTTCATCGTCCTTGTACCACAACGGTAGAATGCCCGACTCGCGATAGGAAATTCACGCTGCCGAACCCAGGCCCCTCAAAATGAGAACTGAGCTCTGGCCCATGCCTAGTATTCACCCCAACTGTTTGACCAGTTTTCCCACACTAGAAAACATATAAACCAAACAAGAAAATCCCCGCTACAAACTCTTAGCAAAATAAAAAATGTCCCGAACGGACAAGTATAGCAGTAAACACGCGAACACTAATTAGATATTCTGGATAATTAACGGAATTGACCACCAGGGTCGCTATTGTACGAACAATCCAAAAGAATAATTTTGTGGCCACAGAGACCACACTTGTTTAGAAATTACATAAACAGGAAAAGGCCCGGTGAAACAAAATTACAATAATACGGCACGCAGGCCTAAACAAAATAAAACAAATAGCAGTCATTCTTCGGTCTCTTCTTTGACAATGGGCGATAACTGGACAGGACCCCCGATAGACTGAGCAATGAACTCTTTGAGGTAGTCAAGGACCAGAATCTTGCCATCAGCCTAGTAGTAGTTAACCCCCATACATGAGGTGTTGAGTTCAACCCTGGGGTTCAGCATGTTCATCTACTTCACTGCATTCTCAAAACTCCCCTCAGAGGCAGCTTGGGCATCATCCACCGCCAATTGAAAATGAGCAACAAGCTCAGCCCGAGTCTTTAAATATCATGTTTCCTTTGGATTGTCTTTGGTGGGCGTAACCTCGGTAGTCAAGGCTGCTACCTTCTTCTCAAGAACCTTCTTCTCGAGCAACAAGATCCTACGTTCCTCGGAGAGTCTCCCCGATTCCTCCTTGGATAGCCTCCGGGCTTTTTCCTCATCGGTCCTCCCCTTCTCGCTTGCGGCCAGCTTAGACTGATGTTTCTTCAACTCTACCTCCTGCAAAGAACTCCCCTCGGTGTAAGTAACAACCATATCTAGTATCCTCATCAAACCACCGGCGTTCTGCACCAGCATCACTCTCTTCTCGGGGCGGTCCAAACCCTCAAGATGAAGGGATTCAACCCGAGGAAGGAGGAGAGCTGCACCCTCGAAGAAAGCTTTCTCTATCCAGCAAGGGGGTAGGTCGTACGTTCCTTTCCCCTTATTCTCGATCATATGGACACTTCCCTCGGCACGTGGTCTCTTCGCTTTCGAAGATACATGAGCAGGAGAAAGAGCAACTGTATCTTGGCCCGAGGACAAATTTCCCGACCATGAGGTAAGAGCGACCCCTGAGCCAATTTTAACATCCTTCAAATCCTTCTCCACTCTAGCAGCAAGAGTCTTGGCTATGCGCTCTTGGGCAAGATTCATGCTATCTGCAAAACAAACAAAAAGAGCATAGTTAGAAAATGAGGACTCAAAAAAGCAACGACCGCATATAATTGTTCAAAACATAAATACCTAAATATTTGACGGGATCCTCACTCCTGAGGAGCTCCTTGATCGAGGAAGGTTACACCAGTATATATTTATTCTTGAAGTGACAGACAGACTCCAGGTAAGCTTTGAACAGCTTCCCGTTATCTTGCTTCAAAGTGACCCATCCCCACTTGCCGTCGATCTTGCTCCTCTGGAGATGGAAGCAGTATAAGAACAAGGGAATGGTAGCCCCTATCTTCAGGTAATCATAAACGATCTCAAACGCTCGCATGAACGCAATTCCGTTCGGGTGCAATTGGGAAGGAGCCACCCGAAGATGCCTGAATACGACCACCTCAAAATCCGAGAAAGGAAGCCGAAGGCCCATTTCCTAAAACACGATGTCGTACACGGGAATCCGCCTTCTGTCATATTTCGAGCATATCCTTCTCTCTTTTTCAGGAATATACAACAACCACTCTCCCCGATTTCTATCCTCATGTGCGTACACCTCAGTAAAAAAATCACCCCGATGCTCAAAAAGTAGGAGGGCCAGTCCCAAGGATCATTTGTGACACAAGACCACAGATCCTCATCATCCCCAAGGGGAAACAAGCCACCTGGATCAGTAGAGGCCATCTCCACATCACCTCCCCCACTTATTGTTCGGGCTGATCCAGCTCGTCCTTGGAAATCTCCAAAATGCTCGACAAGCTACTCGCCTCGTCCAAAGAACTTCGCGAGGAACCATAAGACTCGCTCGAGAGGTCAACCCCGGTGTTGTCGGCCATAGTACCTGAAAAGAAGAGGATGAAGATGATTTTGAAATCAATTCCAGAACCACCCTTCAACCACTAATCAAGTGAAAAAGTGTTGATAAACGAGGATCGTGTCCTCGACTAGAACCCTCACTAAGGCACATAAACAGACAAAAGTCCGACGAATAACTCTAGGTCCTAAAGGACCATATACGGAACAACGCAAAAAATCCAGTGAAACGGCCTAGATCCTAAAAGGACCATATACGACACATCGTGAAATGTTTGGGGAGGATCCACGACGGTTGCGGAGATTCTAAACTACAAAACCATCGTCTACCACCAACACTCCCCGAGAACACTCTAACAGATAAGATCCTAAACCCTAACCGCATGCATTTCTACAAAGAAAATCATGAAAATCTAAACTACAAAAGCCAAATGATAATGAAAAACTAAAATCTTACCAGTTAAAGGAGAAGGAAGGATGAAAATAGCAGCAACGAGCGATGAATATCAAGAAACGACAATGGTCGACAGGCGAGCAACTACGGGCGGTATGAGAGAGGAATGGAAAATACAAAACACCCTGGTCCTCTTGTATTTATAGCTGGACCATTCGCGCATGGGAGACACACGTCTGGGAAACCCTAGGGTCATCATCATTACACCCTAGCCCCTAGGCCATCATTGCGCCGCTTCACCAGTGTGCTACCCGAAACATGCTACCTCTTCAAGTTCGTGGCTCCGAACGACCAACTCTTTATCTCCCTGCAAGAAATGCGCAATGGGTCACGCTTAGGCTCCCAGTAAGATGCACCCCATCCCACAAGAAGGTGTTACAGTCATCACTCATATTCCCAGAAACAACGACTTAGGGGGCTACTGTTCTAGACTGGCCCGACAACCAGAGTGGGCCAGGTCTAACCCCTTCTTTCGGAATGGACCATACGCCCACAGCCCGAATCTCCCCCACTCTCCATTGGGTAATATCGACCCTTTTCCCTCCTAGACCGACACTGACCAACAATGATTAACGAACACCTCTCATTTTGTCCAACCTTAAGTCACGCAGACAACCAGGAACTAACCAGATTGATGCCTGTAACCTACCTCCTCCTCGGACCTAATGACTAGTTACGGGCACACATGCCCGGTATGACCAAGTCTTGGCAGTTACCTATTTTTGCAGACCCGCGTATCCAAGTCTAAAAATAGGAACCAATGGCTACGCGCCAGGGGAATTATATAAACCCTCACATAAGTGAGGGCCAGGTATCGAATATTCACTATTCACCACTAATACCCTAATACTTTTCTTGTATCTCCTTGCTCCCACACTTACTTGATCGTCAGAGTGCCTTGCAGGTATAGCCCCTTTTTTCCCTCCTCGACACCACAACTCGACTGAATATCATCATTCGGCCACCTTGCAGGTTCTGATCAACCGATAAGATCATTTACTACAACCTAGGGAGTATACAGTACGAGGATGAACCTGTGTATTTATCACAACCTAGGGGATAAAAGACAACAAGGATGGGCTTACCTTATTCATCACAACCTAGGGGTTGAATAGTATAACCCTAAAAATTCTCATACCTATAACAACCTAGGGGATAAATAATTGAAAAAGCTTGATAACACATTATTGCATGAAGACTGACGCAATGAGTTATATCACATATTTCGTCATGTTTACTACAACCTAGGGAGTAAACAGTACGAGGATGAACCTGTACCTTTATCACAACCTAGGGATAAAATACAACAGGGGTGGGCTTACTTTATTCATCACAACCTAGGGGATGAATAATATAACCCTGAAAATTTGTATATTTATCGTAATCTAGGGGATAGATAATTGAATGATTTGTGCGTTTACCACTACCTAGGGGATAAACGGCACAAAGGTGAATTCACGTATTCATTGCAACCTAGGGAATGAATAATATGAATCTGGTAATTCACACACCTACCACAACCTAGGGGGTAAATGATTTAAAAAGTGTTTTGATGATTGTAATACGGTGGGAGAACTGACTTGGGATGTTTTGCGTTTGATCGCAAATGTTGCGGTTAGCAAGAGTCGCCGCTTACTTTTCTTTTATCCAATAAGGAAATGCTGAAAAGAACAGGAAAGACCTTTGATATTATTTTCTTGAGTTCGGGGGGTAGATTATGAAAAGGGAAGGTGTTATCACCCTTTTCATCCATAGTTATCTATGGGATCTTAGTTGCTTGCTAGATCACTTGCTTTGTTTGAAAATGTGCTTTATGGTGGTTTTTTGAAAGTATTTTGAAAAGGCGCCTTCGTTTAGGAAAACTCTGTAATGGTTCTCGTTCCTAAGAACTTGTATACAAAGTGTTGGACTTTTGAAAATATTTCATATTTTGAAAGTTTGTTTTTGAAAGTGTTTGGTATTTGTTTTGAAAATGAGCAAGGATGTTTGTTTTGAAATGGAGCAAGCAACTAGTAATAATCTACCTACTCAAAAGTATTTGTTCATTTATTCCTTCCCTTTGATATTGCTATTTTACCATTGATTGGTAAGAAGCCTTATCTTTGGATGTGAAAGGGACGAGCGTGGGTCATCATATAGTCATGATAGCAATGTTGTGAGATATCTTAGCATTTCTCTTTGAGGGACTAAGATCATTTGAAAGGCAACATTTATAGCGTCATCGAGGGACTATGATCTTGTATTTTTGATTGTTTTTGCTAAGACATCCCACATGCATAACATGACCATTTTTGTAAGGCAACAAAGTAGAGTTAACCCCAGGGGTGCAAGTGTGCAAGTGTGTTTGATTTACATGCATTGTTTATCTTGAATTAGGGTTTGATAATTGTTGATTTTAGTCTTGCCATACAAACCCTAATTACTAACATTTATATGAAAGCGGTAAATTGCGGAAAGTAAAATTACTATGCTATTACATCATTAGGGGAGGGGGTATACAAATTTACAAATGGAGGTTGAAAGAAAATTAAACCTAATTATCTATTACAACCACATTGAATAATGTACAAGAATTGAAAATATAATGTACAAGAAGATAAATGGAAAAGAAATGATTTTTGTTTGGTTTTTGTTAAGGATTTTAACCTGATTATCTAAAAGAAAATTATTAATTAAGATAAATAAAATTAAACTTAAACTAATTAAGAAAAGAAGTTAAGTTAGAAAGCATTTTTAGGGTTTTTATGAAAAGGTTTTAAGTTTAATAAAAATAGCATGGAAATTAATTAATTAAAAGAAACTTAAGTTCTAAATTATTTTTAAATAAAAAAGAAAAATAATTAAACCTAAATCTAATTATTAATTTATTAAGAAAAACAAATTAAATTTGTTAAGAAAATATTTTTTTGTCTTTTTGTTTTATAAAGAAAATAAAATATAAGTGTGTAAATAATAAATAAAAATATTTTGGATTTTTTTAATAAAAATATTAATAATAATAATAATAATAGTAATAAATAATAATAAAGAAAAATAAAATAAAATAAAATATAAAAGTCAGGGGGTGAAAAAGAAGTTTAGATGTTTATTAGAAAAAACAGTTTTTTGTTGGAGTTTGGCCCAAATGGTATTTTTTGTAATCAGCAAAAATAAACAAAATAAAAAAAGCGGGCCTGTGTTGTATAGTGAAGTGGGGGTGAGGATCAACAAAATGGTAGAGGCCCACTGACTAAGCCCAGACGTGCATGTTTTGTAATAAAAGAAGAGAAAAATGTTGAGAAATTAAACAAAAGGCAGTGCTGGGACTTGAACCCATGACCTTGAGATAAACGCGCGCTGCCTTTGCCACTGGGGTGACTGTACATATGTTAACTTAAATGAAATGATAAATACATAACATAAAACAAGTCCTGAAAATGACTTCATCTTCAACCTCCAGCCATGGTTCCTGTAACTTTCTCATTTCTCAACAATAATGAAAGATGCAAACATGAAAGTTGCTTTATTTTTCCATATGAATCCAACCATATAAATATCATAAGCTATAAATTCAAGATGAATGAGAATTTCTAAAAGTACCAAATTCTGACCTAACTTTTTTCAGAGATTCAAACCTAAAATTCTGTAAACTCAATCAATATAAATGAAATCTATGGACATGTACAGTTTCAGTGCAATGATATCTATATTTTATCTTCACAAATCAGAATCAAATGATGCTTGTATGAAGATATAGAAGTTTGAAAATTTACCTATTGCAGCTGGATTTGTGTATGGAGTTTGAGAAACCTTTGAGATGGCCTGATGATTTCTGTAGCTGGCCTGGACCTTCTTGAATGTATTCCAACTCCTACTTTGCTTTGAGGATGGCTAAAACTCCCAACTCAAGTCAAGTTGCAAGCTTCAGTTTTGAAAATGGTGGATAGTGATGGAGGGGTTACAGTCTTGAAATAGGGACTTGGATCACTTGTGTATGATGTATGTAAGGTGTTTGGATGATAAGGAATCAAAACGCACGAGTGGAAATGGAGATGATGAGTTTTGGCTCAAAACTGTCAAGTTTGGACAGTTTCAAGGCAATATGGAGTTTGGGAAGTTTTGGGAAGGCTTGAAATCGTGTATTAGCTTGAAAATGGTTTGTATAGTTATATGAAAAAGGTTGGAGGACTTTTGCACAACATATTTCTCAGTTATAGGGTTATGACTAGATTGCTTGATTTTGAAGAAAAGTGAGAAAATCAAGTTTCAAAGTTTTGTACTAACAATGTAGAATGGTTGAATCACTTTAAACACATTGCTTCTGACCTTGTAGATGGAGTGTGACCAGAGGGAACAAGTGATAGGCTCAAGAATTGACTTTGTGCATAAAAGCCACTTTTCCAAAATGGCAATGTTGCCTTTCTTCCTAAAATGGTATTAAGCATGGGCAATGCATTGAATGCTTGGATTAAAACTTTTAACAGCTATGTAGACATTTAATTATGGAGTGAAAATTAAGTTAGAAGCATGCAAAGTAGGATTTGTATAGAATGCTTGAAGATTGGATCAAGTGTTCACCACAAAATTGACTTGTAATACAAGAATGAAACCCTAACTTCATGGCTTCAATTCTCTTAGCTCAAATAAGATCTCAATGAGTTCTTGGACATTTTGGAAAGCTTGTAACATACCCTACAACCTTCATGTTGGACATTTTTGAAAATTCAACTTGTAACTAGGTGAAATATTGCCATGAAGTTAGGTCAAAATCCTGCCTAAACTAGGGCAAAATTTCACTAAGTCTTCAAGTTTCATGAGCATGTCTTCACAAAATCATAACTTTAAATCCAAGCATTTCTAGAAAAAGTTCTGCCCTACAATGTTTTAGATCTCATTGAGATCTACAACTTTCATGTTGGAAGTTTCCTTTGAATCATCTTGCATCATGGTGGAAATTTGTCTCAAAGTTATGAAAAAAATGAAATTTTCAACACTTAGAAAAAATTCTAAGTCTTGGAAATTTGACTTTTCAAAGATGAATGTTCACTTTTTGATTTATTGGTGAACAAGTTTCATATTTTGACATGTCTTGATGAATTGTAATCTTTGAAACTTGACTTTGACCAAAAAGTCAAAGTTTGACTTTTCAGTGTACAGTTGACTGAAATTCAACTATCAATCAATTTATCTTGAGAAATGTTTTGAGCCATGCCATTAGGTCAAAATGATGCATTTTTATCCTTGAGATTATGTCTTAAACCAATAAGTCATTGGTTAGGTCAAAAGTAAAAAATTGCACCTTCTCATTCAAAACCCTAATTTTGACCATTTTTCCCTTTTGATGATCTAATCAAATTTCTTGAGGAATTGTGATCCAAACTTGATCAATTGACATATATTAGTTCATAATGTTGATATGTACCAACAATTATGAAGTTTGACTATAAATTGACCACAATTGACTTTTCCCCCAATATAGGTGATTTTAGGTCAACTGATCAATTGACTGAGCAAAAATATGATCCAAGACTTGAAACTTGACATGAGCAATCTTGAGGGTCCAAAATGATCCATGAAAGTCATATGGGGCATTAAAAGTCCATTTGTCCTTGTGCAAACTCAAACACTAATTTTCAGTTACCAGTGCTTAAGGAGGTGTCTTGAGCTGATCAAACCTTGTGCAGTCTTGAACCAATGGAGATCTTGAGAGAGATTACTTGAGAAATGAGAGGGAAAATTTTGGGGTACAACAGCTACCCCTATTCAATCTTCTTGAACTTGAAGAGTTAGATTGACAGATCCACCATTCGTGACTTGAAGGTGGAAGATGATTGAACACTAGAGTGCCCAAAAATTTGCACTCGAAGATGTATTGGGAATGGGCTTATAGATGCCATTTGGAGGAATGACGATAAATACTGGAAGAAGTATCAACACAAATCTTTGGTCGATTTATACTAAAACTTGATGTTTTACTTGTGGAAAAAAGGTTAGTTAAATGCAGATGTATGCATGATGTTCACAAGATGAATGAGATTGTGCCAAATACATTTAGTATGTATATGCTATGATGTATGAATGTGGGATGCATATTTGTATGGGAAGTCAACTGCTTGTTGAGGATGAGGAAGTCAACTGCTATCTGGTCGGGTTCCAGGATTCACGGTAACTTACTGGGGAAGAATAAATTAACTGTTATCTAGTCGGATTCCAGGTTTCGCAGAAAATTTCTTGAAATTAAACTGTTATCTGGTCGGATCCAGGGTTCACAATAACTTGAAGTGGTAACTACGGCCTGGTCGGGTCCAGGCTTCATAGTGTCTCGCTTGGGGATTGTAGCTAGTTGTTATCTGGTCGGACTCCAGGCTTCACAATAACTTTCTTGAATAGATAAAATTAAACTGATATCTGGTTGGATCCAGGCTTCACAGATTTTGAGGTGGACGAAGTTAATTGCTATCTGGTCGGGTCCATACTTCACAATAAACTTGTCTGAAGAGATAAAGTTAAACTGATATCTGGTCGGGTCCATACTTTACACTAACTTGCTTGGGACTTAGTTGTTATCTTGTTGGATTCCAGGTTTCACAACAAACTTCTGAGGGGAATTGCTACCTGGTCGGATCTAGGCTTCACAATAACTTGCTTGAAAAGACGAAGTTGTAAACTGATATTTGGTCGGATCCAGATTTCACAGTAACTTGCTGGGGTAGAGGCAAACTCTACTGGGGAAAAGAATTTAAACCCTGGTCGGGTTGAGTCCAGGTTCTTCTATATCTCGAAGAGCTAAACTGTTATATGGTCGGGCCCAGGTTTCATAGTATCTTGAGAAGTTAACTATTATCTGGTCGGGTCCAGTCTTCATAGTTGCTTGAGAGTTGAACTATTATCTGGTCGGGTCTAGGTTTCATAGTGACTGAAAGTAGTACTATTATCTGGTTGGGTCCAAGTTTCATAGTAGCTTAAAAATTGTACTATCATCTGGTCGGGTCAATGCTTCATAGTATCTTTTGGAGATAGTAAAGGCTTTATTGATGACTTTACCGGGGATTAGGGATTGTGGCCCTATGATTTGTAATAGTCTAAAAGGAAAACTCATGCTGGAGAGGATAGACTCAGTCGGGGAAGACAAACTCAGTTGGGGAGGATAGACTATGCCGAGGAATTTTGCTGTTCGTTGATTGTCGGGGAAATAAACCTTGTTGGGGAAATGAACCCTGTTGATGAATACTTGATGAACTGCTGACGAGGTGAATTCTTTTAGGAAGAGATCCATAAGGCTTCTTCTTTTAGGATCAACTTAGCTGGGGAGAGAGCTGTCAAGAGATTGAGACTCTGGTTGGAGATTAACCTATGCAAAGAGACTTTGTGGGTAAATCTGTTGAGGGAAAAGGTTTATTGTAGCCGTCTTGTGAGGATAATGTTAATGAAATAACTCTGTGGAGATATTCCATATACTTTAAAGATATGCTTATTATTTCTTAGCAGGACACATGTGCCAAATAGTTTTAATTATGTTCACATGCATATGTTCGTTCAATTTTAGTCATTAGACATTTTTGCATTCAAAACAAAAACAGAAAATTTGCACTTTAAAGTATATTTGTATTGATATTGTGCCCATGAATAAGCGTTTTTTTGTACAAAGAGACGGAGGTCCTAGTAAGCAGAACTCATCGAATGGAAAACAAAAATTGAAAACAAAAACAAATAGCCATGTGGAAATGATCTCATTGCATTCCAACTCCACTATTGCGCCAATGTCTTCAAATGCCCCTTGCCGTTGACAAAAGTTGATTGGATTGATCTTGGACCGTTTGAATTCGGACCTTGGTAATAAATTCAACTGTGGTGATTCCACGGGACATAGTCAAACGCTTTTAATCCTTAATTTTTGCCTGGACCACCTATGATACGGTGGCAGAACCGGACGGTTTTATGAAAATGCTTGTTTGCGTTTTGCGTTTGTGTTTGCAAAATGTCGCGGTAAGCAAGAGTCGCCACCGACTTTTATTTTATCCAACTGGAAAGGAAAAAAGCACAGAAAAATTCCTTTTTTGAGATTTTGAGTACGGGGGGTAGATTATAGAAAGGGAAGGTATTAGCACCCTTTCTATCCGTAGTTTTCTACGTGCTCTTAGGTACTTACTCATCATTTTAAAATTGCTTCCGTGTTTGTGTGTTTTGAATTTTTTTTGTCTTTACTTCGTTTTAACCCTTGTATCAGTCCTCAAGAGTGTTACAAAGTGTTTTTGAAAACTTTGTTTAAAAAGAGTGTAAGTGTGAAAAAGTTTGATTTTGAGCAAGTACCTACTAGCATCTACCTACTCGAAAAAAGAATGTTTATGTTCTTGTTTCCTTTAGACAGTGCTATCCCACTATTAGTGAGTAGGTAGCACCGTCTTTGGAGTTGTAAGGGTCAATTCGAAAGGGACGTACGATCACTAAAGCAATGTTAGGACGTCTTAGTAATAACCCTAATGTCTTAAGATCATATTCGAGGCAACATTTCCGAGGCAACATTTCCGAACAAGACGTTTGATCTTTGTTTAGACAAAAGAGAGACCACTAAAATACCCTATACTTAATGATCGTTTACCGAAGGCAACCAAAGTGAGAGTATACCCTAGGAGTGTGCATGTGCGAGTGATTTGATTTCAGTTATTATCTTTGCACATTTTGGGTTTGCTAACCATTTTAAAATTAACATACATTATTGTCATGCAATCCTATTATCATACATCTAACAGTTAATATTTGCGAAAATTAAAATGCGAGAAATAAAACTACGCTATTACAAGGCTTCGGGGAGGGGGATTAATTACATAGCCAAAAACCCGTAAAATGATAAAAAATGAAAAGATCCTAATTAAACTATTACATCCTGTTGTACCCCAAAATTTTCCCTCCCATTTCATCATTATTTTCTCACCACAAGACCTTTGAAGCCCAAGATCAAATTAGGGTTTGCTCTGCTCAAGACTCCTCCTTGCACTGTTGACCCAAATTAGGGTTTGAGTTTGCACAAAGATGTTTTGACCTAAAATTCCCAAGATGAATTTCATGCTTCATGTTGGACTCACAAGTTTATCCATACCAAGTTTCAAGCCTTGATTCCAATCTTTGCCCAGTCAATTGGACAGTTGACCTAGAAATCAGCTGTATTGAGGAAAAAGTCAACTGTGGTAAATTAACAGTCAAACCTCATGATTTTTGACCCACATCAACATTATGAACTCATATGGACCATTTGGTCAAGTTTGAATCACAAATCCACAAGAAATTTGATCAGATCACCAAAAGGGTAAAATGGTCATTTTTAGGGTTTTGACTGCACAAAGGCAATTTTTAACTGCTTGACCTAGCCAATGGCAAACCAAGCTCACATATGGACTCAATGACTCAATGGCATTGTCTTGGTATATTCAAAAAGTTCAAAAGATCCCAAATACACAAGATTGACAGATGAATTTTCCAGTCAACTAAGCCAAAATTGACTGTATACTGAAAAGTCAAACTTTAACTTTTTGGTCAAAATCAAGTGTCAAGATTCATTTTTCATCAAAACATGTCAAATCATGAAGCTTGTTCATCAAGAAATCAAAAATCACAAATTAGGGTTTGAAATGAAGAAATTTCATAACTTAGAATTTTTCTAAGTTATGAAAATTCCTAATTTTTTCCTAACTTTGTCCCATTTTTTCATCAAGATACATTTGGATTCAAACAAAACTCAAAACATGAAAGTTATATTCCATTGTAAAATCTACAACTTTGATTCACAAAGTTTCCTCAAAATAAGCTTGTAGCACAAGTTATGATTTTTGGAACAAGGGTGCAAAACATTCTTAACTTAGAAAAATTTTGACCTATTCTAGGCAGGATTTTTGCCCAACTTCATGGCCACTTTTCACATGCTTCCACTTGGAATCTCAAATTGCAGTACAAAGATAGATTGTAGTACACATTCCAAGCTTTCCAAATTGTCCAAGAACTTCTCAAACACCCTTGTGGTTAGGGAGAATCTAATTTGGCAATATGGGCAAAAGTCACTTTGATTCATGGCCAAATACATGTTCATAACTTTGCATTTTTGAAATCAGCATGGTTCAAGCTAGTTACAGGCCTCTAATCTCATTTACACTCAATAATTAAATGCCAATACATTGTGTTCTAGCATTATTTTGTGCATTTGGTCATTGCATGAAGAATTAAGCCTTAATTAGAAAAAGCAAGTTATCCATTTTTGTAAAGTTACACTTTATGTCAAGTTTACAATCCAAGAGGTACAATGCAAATCTCTGAGGCACAAGTTATTATACATATCCCACTGATCAAGACAAAGCTTTGCAGCATGTTTAGGGGGCCTGCATAAGCTTGTAACTCAACTTGGCATTTTTAACTTAAGATAGAAGCAACTTTGCAAATACAACATTAACTCACATTGCTGCAAGAGCTAGCCTAAGAAAACATTGTGAACACATTCCATACTCCTCAACTGACCTGAAACACGAGCCAACTACCTTCAATACCTCCCTAAACATCAAAACACCATTTTGCTGCACAAAACAGGGCATCCCTGCAGATTGAGTTGCACAACTCAGTTTGCTCGTGCGTTTTGGCCAAAGTTGGTTCATACACACTCCCTACCATCCATTGAAACTATCCCAAGCCCTAGCTACAAACTGTAACACCTCTAACCAACTTCACCATTTTCATTTTTTCTGTTTTGCAGGTTGACTTCTATAGCTCGATTCATTTAGTTTCAAAGCACACCAAGCATTGGAATAGCATCCCTGGACTTCAAGCAAGCTGTACAAGTCCTCACATTACCTTGAAAGTACCTCCATTGTTGCACACGATTCCAGCTTGTAAGTGCCCTGGCTGGAGAGTTGGCTTCATTTATAAAACAAATAAGAAAGCAAGTTTACCCAGATCCCCTCTGTTGTTTTAATATGTGGTGTTGAAGAAGTTCAACATCTGGACCAACATGTTATGTAAGATGTCACAACATCAGCATGTGACATTACGCCTGAAACTAAGTACTGTTTAAGTAACTATGCTATATGTTGAATGCTTGTAACAGCTGTGACTTATAACCTAACTATTCTAAGTGATCTAGGTTATTTGTTGTGTTGAAAAAGTTCAACATCTAGGAAAACATGTTAGATGTAATGTCATGACATCTGACTTGACATCACGACAACAGAATTGATAATTCAGTTACAGTTCTGGTACTTAAATACTCTGAGAATATATGTGGCGTTTCTTGTGGAGAATCTGAAGATCAATCAAGAATCAATCAGAATATTTGAAGAAAATACTGTTTCTAAGTATGGAGATATTTTAGGAACTAGAAGATTGAAGACCTTGATTATAGGAGAAGATTGCTGCTGAGTTGTAACAGCAAGGAGAAAAACTTGCTGAGTTAGGTAATAGGTTATAAATAGCAGATTGTAACCTAGGGTTGAAAAACACACACAATGTAACATTAGAAGGTGTTTTTTTTGGTAAACCTGTCGATCTGTGGCAAGGTTACCATGTATGTAACTCGAAACCTGTAGGTAAGAGTTTGAGTGTTCTTGGATGAAGCTGTGAAGCAAGTCTAAGTATTTCTGCATTACTTCATATTCATTGTAATGTAGGAAACCAAGTGGGAGGGCACTGCTTCTTGAGTAGGAGTAAGACTTCTGTTGTTGCGACAATAGGAATGGAAACTGGTAGGTTTCTATCTAGGAGTTCCTAGGTATAGGTTGCACTGGGTAGATGATTAAGTGAAGGATGGGAACTTGTGAAGTTTAGTCCTGAATTAATATTGCTAATAGTGGATCTTCTTCCTGGCTTGGTATGCCCCCAGAGTAGGTGTATTACACCGAACTGGGTCAACAACTGATTTGTGTTCAATACTTTATAATTCTGTCTGTTATACAACAAGGTAAAACTGTAATGTTGAAACAGATGATGTCTCAGAACATGTTAAGACATTATGCTGATATCTGTGCAGGAGAAACAGAACTGTGAAGGTTGCTTGTTCTCTGTTGATCATGGACAGAACTAGGTACATCGTGTGATCTATCCTCTGCACCTTCAAAGTGTATCTGGTACAGCTTGGATAAAACTGTGTGAATGTTACAGATGATGTCAAAAGAGATGAATGGATATTCTGCTGGTTTGTGTGCATGATAAACAGAACTAAGGGATTTGTTTGCTTCATGGTATGTGATAGATGATGTTGCAACCAATGTTGAGACATCAGGCTATGAATGGATAGTTTACAAACCAAAGCTATTTGTTCGAGAACTGAGATATGGCAACCTCTGTGCTTCTGTTATACTAAATCACGAAAATTGGGTATCTACCTTGCAGTGTATGTATTATGTCATATCAGATGTCTAGACATTGAGTATAACATCTGAAGACTGGCATACACCAGAATTTCAATTGGTATCAGAGCAGGCATCCTGTTCTGTTTCTGGATGAGATCCATGGGTGATACTTTCTGGTATCTGCAAGGTCAATTTTAGTACTGAAGATTGTAACCTGGAATGGCGTGTTATTTCCCTGAATGGTCCCTTGAAGTGGGAGGATGGACTATTCGTGACAGGAGCTGTGTGTACATGTCTTTGGTGATTGGCATTTGGCCTGGTTGTGTGGTAGCTGCTCTAGGTTTGATTTATTTTCAAACCTAGGATGTGTGCTCACCTGAAGTTGTGTGTAGTAGTCATGCGAGGTTTGAACCATAGTCAAACTTGGTCTAGGCTAGTCTGGTGGAGTGTGTGTGCAAAGATTGGGTTGTATTATGTTTTTCCGCTATGTAATACCTGGCAAAACTCAAGCTCTGATGTGTTTCCCCTCTTGTGGATTGAAGGCCATTTTATTCAAGAATTCAACATAAACTATTGAAGATGTCACAAATACTTGAGTCCTCTCAAGTCCACTCATGAAGACGTTCTTCGTTCAGGTTGGTAAGAATCACATAACCATGGATTAGTGTTTGAAGAATTTCAACTGATGTTCTATGTGATGGTGGAACAAGGATGCAGCTACTAGTTGAAGAGCATATGTTTTGGGTGTCAAACAAAGGGATACCGTTGTTTGGAACCTACTCCTGACCTGGAAGAGGAGACATCTGTGTGTGCAAAGTTGACTATGTCTGTGTACTCCCGAAGGTTACTTTAGGAGTCAGAACTCTAGAAGAAAAGCTGGTTGAGATGTAACATTGATCAGGGTTGAGCAATTGTTCCCTGAATTACTATGGTGTGAAGAAAGACAAGCTCACGTGTTAATAAAAGCCAATGATGGTGCAGCACTATTGCTCCTTCATAGAAGTAGATTGGGATCATGAGTCTTGAATATGAAAATCTGGTAGGGATGTCATATGTCATATCAAGACATTTGTACACAGTACATGGATACTTTGTGTGGAGCTTCCATAACTGATAGCTTGAGGGGGAGATTTGGTTAACCTCCTCACATTAGTTCAGCCTTGTGTTTAGCTGGCTGTTGACCTATGTCACATGGGTTCTGGTTGTGTGACATATTTACAAGGAAGGATTCATCTCTCTCATTCCTAATGATGAATCTGATCTGGTAGGAGTCTCAAGTCGGTTGAAGTAAGTAGAGTTTGTTCAAAGAAAATTCTATTTACTTGAGTCAAGGGTGGCAACCTAGATATCTCAACTCTTTGGTCTCTCAAAGAAAGAGCTTGCAAGAAGAAGATATTAACACACGAAGAGTATGTCAAAGTATTCAAATGGTGAAAGTATCTTACTGGATAATGAGAAGGATTTATGATCAATTGCTATTTGTGACAAGTACAAATATTTAATTAATTATCCTTGGTGTTCAAGATAACTGAAGTGGAAACATTCATTCTTCTAGACCCTGTGAAAAATCACAGGAAGAGTGATATCTTAGAGCTATCTCCTTGGTAAACAACAAAATCATTTAAAAGGTTTCCTGGAGACATGTTCAGACTTAAAACCACAAGAAGAAGAAGACATCATAATCTAGATGATGGTCACTTGGATCAGTCTGAAGATGAATTCATCAACTAGATGTTATAACATAATGCTGTAACATTTGGTTCAACATCAGATTCTTGCTTCGATGACCTACGAAATTGAAGATTAGATCCTCCAAAAGGATCGTCTCTTTGCAGCTCTTTGGAGTTGTTACATGTTCCTGTCTCAGTGTATCTAAGCCTTTTGTGATAACTTGTAACCTGAAGTTCAAATTTCAATTGGAAGATCAGAATACCTTTGGAAGAAGTCTGATAAACATGAAGGTGGCATTTGATTCATGAAGGAGATAATCAAACAGTGGCATCAAGATAATCAACATATGACAGCTGATTATTATCAAGGTTGATTCACAGTATGAATGCGTTCGAGAAATATTGTTGAACAAAGGGTGTGCTCTTGAAGACATGAAGATGCGTCTTATGTTTTCCATTCATCAAGGGGTCTTATTTACTTTGAATCAGAAGCTGCATTGAAGGTCCAACTGAGTATTGAATGTGTCCTACTTGTTTCCATGAGGAGAAGTGATTGTCCCTAACAGGGGGAGTATTGGTTTGAACAAAAGGTCTTCATCAAACTCGTAGGATATAAAGTGTGGCACCTTATTAACTATTGGAATGATGTGTTCAAAACTGAAGAAGCCTATGTCTGACCGAATGTCATCACATCGGTAATGACATTGTTCCTAATTTCCTCTAAAACTACAGACAGGAGGAAAATTGGATGAAGTATGGATTATTACTAACAAATCCATGTGTGCACAGTGGTATGACTCAGAGGGAGTAACCATCCTCTTTGAGAAAATGGAATGGCTTCAAGCTGCTAAATCTGAAAATAGCAGAATGTATAACAACATAGGATTTGAGCATGTTTTCATCTGCTAAGAAAACAGAGCTGTTGTGTCTCATTATGAAACAGTTTAGTGAGCTGGAATGTTTAGGTGATAACTTGTCATCTAATAAAGGTATTATATAACTAATGCAGAGTGTAATATACCAACGATGTTTCTTGGAAAGGGGATCCTAAGACAAGGGAGTAGTCTGTTCTAAAAGACAAATGTCTGTTTTAAAAGGGCATCCTGACATGGTCAAAGGGTCAAACCCAAGGGTAGGTACCTGCATTAAAACCAGTCCTAGGGCACTGAAACTGTCAGAGTAAAGTACCAAGGTCGTTACTATCTATGCCAAAGTTGCATTATTTATGAAGACTCTCTCTATTCCTTCTCTTCATCAGAGGGTTTCAGCAATATGAAGTTTGTTAGCATCTGGGAAAATTGTGCATGGGTATGGATCTGTATGGGCAGTCTTTGTCAAATTCTGGCCAAAAAGGGGGAGAAAGATAGGGACTCAGGCGAGACTCAGGTGAAAGCAACAGACGGCAATGTCCAGCAAGACTCAGGAGAAAACAACATGATCCATAAGTAAGTGACTTTGGTTGTGTCTTGTGTTCTGAGTTAAGAGGATAGTTGTGACTTGTGATCTGAGTTACATGATCACAAGTAATAATCTGGAGAAAAGAAATCCTCTTGGGGCATCGATGGAGTGGAGTTGCTCACAGTTGACGACAGAGGTGTGTTGTTTGCTCAAAGGACATCAGCCTCTACAAAAGAAGATGTTAGACAAGATGTTGTAACATCTCAACTGTGTTGTGACCTGGTCCCAAAATACAACTTGCACTTATTTGTTTTAGCCAAAATTTGCCAAAGGGGGAGATTGTAAGTGCCCTGGCTGGAGAGTTGGCTTCATTTATAAAACAAATAAGAAAGCAAGTTTACCCAGATCCCCTCTGTTGTTTTAATATGTGGTGTTGAAGAAGTTCAACATCTGGACCAACATGTTATGTAAGATGTCACAACATCAGCATGTGACATTACGCCTGAAACTAAGTACTGTTTAAGTAACTATGCTATATGTTGAATGCTTGTAACAGCTGTGACTTATAACCTAACTATTCTAAGTGATCTAGGTTATTTGTTGTGTTGAAAAAGTTCAACATCTAGGAAAACATGTTAGATGTAATGTCATGACATCTGACTTGACATCACGACAACAGAATTGATAATTCAGTTACAGTTCTGGTACTTAAATACTCTGAGAATATATGTGGCGTTTCTTGTGGAGAATCTGAAGATCAATCAAGAATCAATCAGAATATTTGAAGAAAATACTGTTTCTAAGTATGGAGATATTTTAGGAACTAGAAGATTGAAGACCTTGATTATAGGAGAAGATTGCTGCTGAGTTGTAACAGCAAGGAGAAAAACTTGCTGAGTTAGGTAATAGGTTATAAATAGCAGATTGTAACCTAGGGTTGAAAAACACACACAATGTAACATTAGAAGGTGTTTTTTTTGGTAAACCTGTCGATCTGTGGCAAGGTTACCATGTATGTAACTCGAAACCTGTAGGTAAGAGTTTGAGTGTTCTTGGATGAAGCTGTGAAGCAAGTCTAAGTATTTCTGCATTACTTCATATTCATTGTAATGTAGGAAACCAAGTGGGAGGGCACTGCTTCTTGAGTAGGAGTAAGACTTCTGTTGTTGCGACAATAGGAATGGAAACTGGTAGGTTTCTATCTAGGAGTTCCTAGGTATAGGTTGCACTGGGTAGATGATTAAGTGAAGGATGGGAACTTGTGAAGTTTAGTCCTGAATTAATATTGCTAATAGTGGATCTTCTTCCTGGCTTGGTATGCCCCCAGAGTAGGTGTATTACACCGAACTGGGTCAACAACTGATTTGTGTTCAATACTTTATAATTCTGTCTGTTATACAACAAGGTAAAACTGTAATGTTGAAATAGATGATGTCTCAGAACATGTTAAGACATTATGCTGATATCTGTGCAGGAGAAACAGAACTGTGAAGGTTGCTTGTTCTCTGTTGATCATGGACAGAACTAGGTACATCGTGTGATCTATCCTCTGCACCTTCAAAGTGTATCTGGTACAGCTTGGATAAAACTGTGTGAATGTTACAGATGATGTCAAAAGAGATGAATGGATATTCTGCTGGTTTGTGTGCATGATAAACAGAACTAAGGGATTTGTTTGCTTCATGGTATGTGATAGATGATGTTGCAACCAATGTTGGGACATCAGGCTATGAATGGATAGTTTACAAACCAAAGCTATTTGTTCGAGAACTGAGATATGGCAACCTCTGTGCTTCTGTTATACTGAATCACGAAAATTGGGTATCTACCTTGCAGTGTATGTATTATGTCATATCAGATGTCTAGACATTGAGTATAACATCTGAAGACTGGCATACACCAGAATTTCACAGCTGAACAGGTAAAACTTTGGACTTCTATCTCTCAATCTAGGAAGAGTTAGGCTTAGGTTTATGAATGAAAATTGCTCTACTCATGGCCCTGAAGCTACACATATAATCACTTTGCATTTATGTTGTGTGTACTGAAAGAATTTGGAACCTGAACATTAGAAAAAACTTAGGCCAGGAATTGGGGGAGAAGAAATTCTCTCTCATTTCTGAGAGTTAGATCAAGTTCTTGGTATGTATGGATTCGTGATTTGATGCTTGACATTTTTTGTGTTATAAGTTTGTGCTAAAAATCAAAGAATCAGGAGTTGTTATTGAAGCAAGGAAGCGCGCGAATTTTCAAACAAAACTGTCTGGAGGTTGAAGACAACCTCTTTGGGCTGGGCCTGTGTTGTTCTTTCTATTTGCACCACTCATTTTCCACTTGCACCCCCTTGGCCCATTGTGTTTATTTTTATCATTTTTTGACTTTTTCTTTTTTATTCTGACTTGTTATTTTTTGACAAAACATAAAAAATATTAAAAACATTTTTTCAACCATTTTTGCATTTTATTTGAATTTTGTTTGTTTTATTTGAGTTTATACATATAAATAAATAAATACCTCTTTTATTCAAAATACAAAAATAATACAAATCTATTTTATTTTCTGATTTTATTTTATTTTATCTTTTGAAAACATTTCCTAAAAAATATACTTTTTTTTTTGTAAATAATAAATATAATATTTTTGTACATATTTAATATATTTGGTAAATAATATAAAAACTTATATAATTACTAGAATATTTAGGGAAAAATACCAAAATAATACATTTTTATTTTTATTAATATTTGACCTCAAAAATCACTTTTTTACAATATACTTCCTTTTCATTTATTTTTTGTACATAATTAATAAATGTTGTATATAATAAATAATTAATACCTTTTATTTAGCAAAATTAGGGTTTGCCCTAAAATGTAAAAATATCCAAAATTATTCCTTTTTATTTTTGTTTATTTGTCACATAAAAAATACCTTTTACATACATATAAAAATCATTTTTTGCATCTTGCATATTTATTGTATTTTTATTTAATTATTGTACAATTAATACCTTGTAAATTTCATTTGGATTGTAATAGTTTAGATTTAAATTTCTTGCTAAATATCCCCATTTGAACATTTGTACCCCCATCCCATAATTGTGTTGTAATAATTTAGGACTTTTATTTTCCGCCTTTAAAAGTTTCCTAAATATGCCATGATAGACTTAGGGTTTTGTATGCAAAAATCAACCAAACAAATAGCTTGACCTAATTCAAAGATAACAAAGCATGAAAATGGACAACACCAATCACACTTGCACCCCTAGGGTTACTCCACTTGTTGCCTTCAATAATGGGCCATGTTGCATGTTAGGTGTCTTTGGCAAAACAAAACAATATCAAATGATCATAGTCCCTCGATGACGCTTCCGAAAGTTGCCTAAAAATGATCAAGTCCCTTAAAGGAAAAGTTGCCAAAGACACTTGGCACCATTGCAATCATGGTCTAAACGATGACCCGCGCCCGTCCCGTTAACATCCTAACACAAGATTGTCCACCAAATACAATGGTGGAACAAAATTGTTAAAAGGGTTAAAACATAGGAAAAGCCTTTGAGTAAATTTAGGGGTAGACAAAACTCTTAGTTACTTGATCAACTTGCAAAACAAAACCTTGCCTATTTTCAAAACACACATCACAACACACTTTCAAAACAACTTTCAAAAACATTGAAAACTTTTTCAAAAGATAAGTACACTTTTGTATACATCCCAACATGGATCATTACAAAGGTTGCCACCACATTGGCCTCTTTTCAAAACATTTTCAAACCCACACACACACAAAGCACCATTTCAAACAATTGAAAATCAAGGCAAGTTGATCTAAGCAAGTAACTAAGAGCCCATGGATAACCATGGATAGAAAGGGTGCTAATACCTTCCCTTTCTATAATCTACTCCCCGAACCCAAGAAAACATCTCAAAGGTTTTTGCTGTGCTTTTTAACCTTTCCTTAGGATAAAATAAAAAGTCGGTGGCGACTCTTGCTCAACCGAAACATTTGCGAAAACAAACGCAAAACCTCAAGTCAGTTTTCCCACCGTATCACAGAACTGGCGACTCTGTTGGGGAGAATTTTAAAGTGGAGTAACCTTAGGGCTTAGATCACCCTCTTGCATGACTAATTGTTTGCTTTGATTGCTTTATATCTTGGTTCTCTTGTTTGGGCTTGAAATCCTACACCCGGATTTGGGGAAACATTCATAGATAGCAATACATTATGGAAACTGTGAGGGGTATACTGACACGGTTGAAGCAATAGCTATATTAGTGCGACATATTTGTGAGTACCGGTAACACTTGAGTTCAATCAAGGAGAGTACGGGGCCGCTGAGTGATGTCACTAAGCACTAATGACCTAGAACCTTACTTGATCATCTTGGCCTTTCATTAGGGGTAGTGAGATGACCGGCTTTGGTGCAGTCCGAAGTTGGTAGATACTCGATACTACACTCATTGAGGGTTGTTTTCTTGGAATATTTTGGTCGTTAGTTAAGTGGCTAAACCAAAACAATGAACATGGAAAACAATCCAATGATGTTGAGCTCCTTAGAACCCGATTACTATTTATAGGACAGGTTTTTAAGCCAACTACACTCAAGAGGGTACTTACCTATGAAACCCCATGCAAGCCTGAAACTAGGGTTTTGTGTGATTTGCTTGTACATATGTTTGTACATACATCATGAGCATCATGAAGCATCATATGCATCCACTAACCATTTCAAGGGTTTAGAACTTCATCTTTGTTCTTGTTTTGTAGGTCATGGAAATTCTTCGCAGGAAAACTATCCAAGTCAACCTTGTGAGAATCCCTCCTCAACTCAAGGAACTCACATCCAGAATTCCGGAAAGCTCTCCCTTCAGTGAAAGACATGGTAGACTGCTCAGCCTAGTCAGCACCAACATTGAAGAGGACATGGTAAAGGTGTTGTTCCAGTTCTTTGACCCCCTTCACCACTGTTTCACTTTCCCCGACTACCAATTGGTGCCCACTTTGGAGGAATTTTCTCAACTCTTGAGAATTCCTATCCTTAATCAACTACCCTACAACGGTACGAAAAAGGAACCAAAGCCTGAAGATGTTGCTCAAGCACTACACTTGCAACCATCTGACATCAAGGGGCATTGGGAAACTAGAAGCGGTGTCAAAGGCTTCTTGGCAAAATTCTTGTTTGAGAAGGAACAAGAGTGTTGGAATTCATTGGATCTACAAGCCTTTGAAGAAATTGCGGCACTCCTCATTTATGGGTTGGTCCTGTTCCCAAATCCTGACCAGCTTATAGATGTCAACGCCGTCAAAATCTTCTTATCCAGGAATCCAATACCAACATTGCTTGGGGACATTCTTCACTCATTTTACACACGAACAATGAGAAAGAGGGGTGTTCTCATGTGCTGTACTCCTCTCCTTGCAAGGTGGTTTATTTCACACCTTCCACAATCTGTCTTGAAGAATGACCAAGGCTTAAGGTGGTCACAACGGTTGATGACCCTCACTCACTCTGATGTACATTAGTGTTCTCGGTCCATAGAAAATGTCATCATCGTTGATCGTTGTGGAGAGTTCCCTAATGTTCCATTACTTGGCATTAGAGGAGGCATTACCTACAACCCTTGTCTAGCTTTGAGACAATTTGGATATGCACGGAGGGATGACCCTCACGACATGTTGATTCCTGACCTAGTTTTTGACTTCGACAACGATGTGCAAGGACTTCGCCAAAGATTCATCAGAGCTTGGAGGATGCCTAACAAGGTAGACAGCAAGACACTGGGGCACAAGAACTCCATCCCTCTTGAGCCTTACCTCAAGTGGGTACGAACCCGAGCCCAGAGTCTAATGATGCCTTACCCTCATGTTCTCCCTGTGATTAAAGAGCCCGTTAAGGAAGGAGAGGTTCCCTACACCGTCCTATATCCTGACATGCCTACATCGTGGGAGGAGATGTAGAAGAGTTGGATCCAACTCAAGGAGGAACAAAACACTTTTGAAGCCAGCTTCTACGCCTGTGAGAAGAAGGTTTTGGAGCTTACCCGCCGACTCCACGAGGAAGAGACCCTTAACACCTACATCGCACCAAAGAGGATGCGCAACGTCTTTTTACCTTGAGAAGTTTTTGTAATATTTGGCCCATGGGGCATTTATGTACTAACAAAATTTCTTCTTACTAATATGACGTGTGTTCTTTTTGTTTGCAACAATTTTGAATTTTCTAAATCCTTGAATGCATTGCATACATAAGCATATCATTCATCATGCGCATAAGCAGGTCTCCACACCAGGTTTCCTTATCTTTCTGCTGTTTATTTCAGTAAGATGGATCTCGAACAGACGGTCAAGGACTTGCAGTCTCAAAACTCACAGTTTCAACATCTCCTGATGACCTTGGCAAAGGGTCAGGATGATCTAAAAGCCCTGCTTGGGAACAAAGAGAAAATGAAAAAGAAGAAGAAGAGAGTCGGGGTGGCTACCCTAGGAAGAAGGTTCGAGGGAGAAGCCAGAAGAGTTCTTGAATTTCCCCCTACTTCTGAAGAGGGAACCAGTAAAGGGAATGCGGCTGCGGTACCTTCCGAATCCGAAGCTGAAGAAGGAGAGGCTGAAGAAGACGAGGACTACTCAGAACAACAATACCCGCCCGCCGATGATAAGTACAAAAGCTTGGAAGACAGGTTAGCAGCTATGGAGCTGCAGAGAGTTCCCGGCTTAGATTTCGAAGATTTGGGATTAGTTGCTGGAATTGTGATCCCCCCGAAGTTCAAGGTGCCAGTTTTTGCAAGGTATGACGGGCTGACCTACCCTAAAATGCATCTCAGATCATATGTAAGGAAGATCCAACCTTACACTGCAGACAAGAACCTTTGGATCTATTTCTTTCAGGATAGCCTTTCAGGGGCTCAACTCGAATGGTTCTATCAGCTGGATGGAGCCAGTATCCGAAACTGGGAGGACTTGGCTACTGCCTTTTATAAACAATATCAGTATAATTCTGACCTCGCTCCCACGCGTACCCAACTCTAGGGTATGTCACTGGGGACGGGCGAAGGATTCAAGGAGTATGCGCAAAAGTGGAGAGACCTGGCTGGAAGGGTGCAGCCACCGCTGACTGATTGTGAACTTGTTGACATGTTCCTGGGGACCCTGTCTGGTCCGTTCTTCAATCATCTGATTGGAAATTCTTCTACTGGGTTTACAGATTTGATCTTGACTGGTGAGAGAATAGAAGCTGGTATCAAGTCGGGGAAGATACAGAAAGGTGCCTCCGCGAGTACTGAAAAGAAGCCCTTCAAGAAGGAAGCCATTGCTGTTTATGGTCCAAGAAGACAAATTAAACCGGAACGCCGCCAAGCTGTCAATGCGTTGTTAATTTCAAAGCCTTTTGCTGCTCCTCAGCAGTTTAACCAACCAAGGGGTGAGAGACCCAAAAGGCAGTACACTCGGCTCAGTATGACCTTGTCTCAGATTTTGCCGCAACTACTGTCAACCAATCTGGTAACTGTCAAAGAAGCTCCAAAGGTAGTGAACACAGCTTCTCCAAAGTACAACCCCAACGCCCGTTGCGCTTATCACTCTGATAGCCCGGGGGATACCACGGATGATTGTTGGGCACTGAGGAATAAGGTTCAGGACCTTATTGATGCTAAAGAAATACAGTTTGAGGCGCCCGAAAGGCCGAATGTTGTGACTGCTCCTATACCCCAACATAGAGTGAATGCTGTGGAAGAAGACCGATATGTAGCCTCCGTGGAAGAAATTGTTACTCCGTTGTTGACTGTCAAAAGGAACCTATTGCTAGCCGGTTTATTTCCGGGATGTGGTAAAGGTTGCCTTCTATGTGCTGTTTCGCCTGTTGGTTGTCCTTTGCTGAAATCAGGTATCCAAAGCCTGATGAATAGAAAATAAATCTTGTTCGAAAAGATTGCTGTTCCTGCTGCCCCTGCTAAAGAAGTTTCTATTGTCACTATTTTCAACAACCCTTCTAAGGCTCCTTCAAAGAAGCCTGTCAAAATCATGTCCACTCAGAAGATTGCTCCTATCATCATCATTGTTCCAGGGCCTCTCCCTTATACATCCGACAAAGCTGTCCCGTGGCACTATGGGGCAGATGTTTATGTGCTTGGAGTTAAACAAGAGTTCGATACTAGTACCGGCATCAGCAACATCACCGGGCCTGCCAAGATTACTCGCAGTGGTAGGCTTTTCTCACCAGATATTGCGCCACCAGCTATTCAGAGACCTCTTATCATCACACCTGCAAGTGTGCCTGCTTCCCTTCAAGTTCCTGTTTCTACCCCTGATGCCGAGTCATCTGACGCTCGGGGAAAAGGGATTGCTATTGATTTGCCTGCCCTGACGGAAGAACCAAAGACAACCACTGTTGAAGCTTCCCAGCAAGAGATGGAAGAGATCCTCAAGATTATCAAGAAGAGTGATTTCAATGTAGTTGAGCAGCTGGGGCACACCCCATCAAAGATTTCTATGCTATCACTGTTATTATGTTCAGAGGCCCATGCCAAGGCTCTGATTTCCTTCCTGAAGACGGCCCATGTGCCACAAGAAACGTCTGCTGATCAATTTACCGATTGTGTGGCCAACTTGACTGCCGATAATGGTTTGGGCTTCTCTGACGCCGATCTGACTGCCAAAGGAAAGAACCATAACGACGCCCTGCATGTCTCCATTGAATGCATGGGCACTACTCTTGCCCATGTGTTGGTAGACACCGGTTCTTCATTAAACGTATTACCCAAGAAGGCCCTAGACAGGTTGGATTATGAGGGTTTGGAGCTCAAGCCTAGTAACATTGTTGTTCGGGCCTTTGACGGTTCGAAAAGGATGGTACATGGGGAAGTTGACATTCCAATCAGGGTTGGTTCTCAAGTTTTTGATTCTACTTTCTATGTGATGGATATCCGACCATCCTATTCTTGTTTGCTGGGTCATCCATGGATCCACAAGGCTGGAGCTGTGACCTCCACATTACATCAGAAGCTGAAGTACCCGGTCAGGGGGAAGATTGTTACAGTTCAGGGGGAAGAAGAGTATATGGTCAGCCACCTCAACTCGTTCTGGTACATAGAAATGGATGGGGAATTCATTGAGACCCCCTTTCAACACTTTGAATAGGTGCCTCAGACACTGGCATCAGCTGAAACTGTGATTGAAGACCCTCCTTTGAAGATGGCTTCCTTAAAGGATGCCTGGGCTGTTGTTGAGAAGGGTGAGTGCGCAAACTGGGGCAGACTTCCTGACTTTACTCCGAAGACCGACAAGTTTGGTTTGGGCTTCACTGCAGAGGCTCAGAAGGCTGTTCGTAAGGCAAGGATTGGAAGACCTCATATGTTCATCACCAACCCGGGAGTAAATGCTATTGAAGACGACGTGGAGGAATCTGAATTCGATAGTTGGATCTACCCAACAACCGACGGCGGACCAAGCAACTGGACTGCCAAAGACTTCACACCTATTACTTTTGTCACTCAGTAATGAACTCTTTTTGTTTTGAATTTGTAACAGACAATGTTTTAAAACTTTTATGGCTCGGTGTCTTACCCGAGGCACCGTGGCTTCATTTGTGAGGGCTTTTGTGTGTCATTTTCATATATCATCAATAAAAACATTGGACGTTTGTTGCATTTCAAAATCTTGCGCTCCTTTTCTTTCTTTATTATATATTGCAAAACAGCTATATTTACACACACTCACTTATACAGGTTCCAATCCACTCTGGATCTCACTGGTAACGACTCTGCTACTGCCAGTTATGACTTCAAAAATCCGATCAACTTAGCCGAAGACGAAGGTGAAGATGATTGCGAAGTTCCTGGTGAACTTACAAGACTGCTACTCCAGGAAGAGAGGGCCATTCAGCCACATGAAGAGCCAGTGGAAACGGTAAATCTGGGTACTGAGACAGACAGAAAGGAAGTCAAGATTGGTGCCAATCTAGAGCTCAGTGTGAAACAACGGTTGATTCAGATGCTACATGACTATGTGGAAATCTTTGCCTGGTCCTACGAAGACATGCCTGGGTTGGATACCGACATTGTGGTTCATCACCTGCCTACCAAGGAAGATTGCCCTCCGGTAAAACAGAAGGTCCGCCGTATGCGTCCAGAAATGTCCGAGAAAATCAAAGCTGAGGTTATGAAACAATTTGATGCCGGGTTTCTAGCAGTAACTTCTTATCCTCAATGGGTTGCCAACGTGGTTCCAGTTCCGAAGAAGGATGGTAAGGTCCGAATGTATGTTGATTACAGGGATTTGAATAGGGCGAGCCCTAAGGATGATTTCCCTCTGCCTCATATCGACGTTCTGGTTGACAACACTGCTCAGCATAAAGTTTTCTCCTTCATGGACGGTTTCTCCGGTTATAATCAGATCAAGATGGCTCCTGAAGACATGGAAAAGACCACTTTTGTTACTCAGTGGGGCACCTTTTGCTACAAGGTCATGCCTTTTGGGTTGAAAAATGCTAGGGCAACCTACCAACGTGCCATGGTTGCTTTATTTCATGACATGATCCATCATGAGATAGAAGTATACGTCGACGATATGATTGCAAGGTCCCAAACTGAGGAGGAACACCTTGACCATCTACGGAAGCTGTTTGACCGTCTGAAGTTGTACAAGCTGAGGTTGAACCCAAACAAGTGCACCTTCGGGGTGAGATCTGGAAAATTGCTAGGCTTCGTCGTAAGCGACAAAGGTATTCAAGTGGACCCTGCCAAAGTGAAAGCCATACAAGAGATGCCAACTCCTAAGACAGAGAAAGAAGTCAAAGGCTTTCTAGGACGATTGAACTACATTGCCCGATTCATCTCACATCTAACTGCTACCTGTGAACCAATCTTCAAACTGCTGAAGAAAGATCAAGTAGTACGTTGGAACGATGAATGTCAGGCCGCTTTCGAAAAGATCAAAGAGTATCTCCAAGAGCCACCCATTCTTATGCCGCCGGTTGAAGGGAGACCTCTAATCTTATACTTGACAGTACTGGACAACTCAATGGGGTGTGTGCTGGGGCAGCATGACGAGTCTGGCCGAAAAGAACACGCCATTTATTACCTTAGCAAGAAGTTTACTGACTGTGATACCCGATACTCACTGCTCGAGAAAACTTGCTGCGCTTTGGTATGGGCTGCTCGCCGGCTGAGACAGTATATGTTGACTCACACTACTCTGTTGATCTCAAAAATGGATCCAATAAAGTACATATTCGAAAAGCCTGCTCTGTCTGGAAGAATAGCAAGATGGCAAATGATCTTGACAGAATACGATATCCAGTACACGACTCAGAAAGCAATCAAGGGAAGTGTATTGGCAGACCATTTGGCGCACCAGGCAGTGGACGATTACCAGTCGATAAACTTTGAATTTCCAGACGAGGATATCATGGTAGTGACTGATTGTGAAGTACCTGGACCGGATGAAGGACCTGAGGAAGGATCCCGATGGTCTATGCACTTTGACGGAGCCTCGAACGCTTTGGGTAACGGTATCGGTGCTGTGATCATATCCCCTAAAGGCACTCATACTCTACTCACCGCCCGGCTGTGTTTCAACTGCACCAACAATATGGCAGAGTATGAAGCATGCATCATGGGTCTCCAAGCTGCAATTGACCTAAGGATCAAGTTTCTGAGTGTCTTCGGAGACTCCGCTCTCGTGATCAATCAGGTCAAAGGCGAGTGGGATACGAAACACCTAAATCTTATTCCTTACAAGGAGTATGTATTGACGTTGATTCCCCACTTCGAAGAGATAACTTTTGAACACTTCCCAAGAGAGGAGAATCAGTTAGCGGACGCGTTGGCTACGATGTCTTCTATGTTCAAAGTAAAATGGGACAACGAGGCTCCCCGGATCATCATTTGGAAGTTGGATGAACCTGCACATTGCTGCGATCTTGAGACCGAGGAGGTAACAGAAAAACCCTGGTATCATGAAGTGAAGAGGTACTTGGAAGCTCAAGAATACCCCGACGACGCATTCGTTAATGACAAGAAGTTCTTGAGAAGGTTTGCGGCAAAATTCTTCCTCAGCAACGACATTCTCTACAAGCGAATCCATGATTCAACCTTACTGCGTTGTGTGGATAAGACTGAAGCAGAAAAGATCATGGCGGAGCTACATGAAGGTACCTTCGGAACACATTCCATTGGACATACCATGGCAAAGAAAATCCTTCGGGCAGGATATTTCTGGTCCACAATGGAAGCCGACTGTTATCAGCATTCTCGAACTTGTCATAAATGCCAGATCTATGCTGATAAGGTGCACATTCCTCCGGTTCCTCTGAACGTCTTGACAGCACCTTGGCCTTTTGCAATGTGGGGCATTGATATGATCGGCGAAATCAGACCCACGACATCTAACGGACACCGCTTCATCCTGGTAGCGATTGATTACTTCACAAAGTGGGTTGAAGCAGCTTCCTATGCTACCATAACCAAGAGCGTCGTGGCACGGTTCATTCGGCACAACTTGATCTGTCGATACGGCGTACCTAAGAGGATCATTACGGATAATGGTACCAATCTTAACAACAAGATGATCACTGAGCTCTGCGAGCAATTCAAGATACAGCACCACAACTCTTCTCCTTACCGGCCGAAGATGAATGGGGCTGTAGAAGCGGCGAATAAGAACATCAAGAAGATTGTGCAAAAGATGACAGTGACCTATAAAGATTGGCACGAAATGTTACCGTTTGCTCTTCATGGGTACCGTACCTCAGCACGGACGTCAACAGGGGCAACTCCCTTTTCCTTGGTCTATGGCATGGAGGCAGTCTTGCCTATTGAAGTCCAGATACCCTCTCTCCGGATAATGAAGGATGCAGGCTTGAGCGAAGATGACTGGATCCAGACTCGGCTTGATCAATTAAACCTAATTGACGAAAAGAGACTCACTGCTATTTGTCATGGTCAGACGTACCAAAAATGGATGATCAGGGCATTTAACAAAAAGGTCAGACGATAAGAGTATCAAGTCGGAGACCTGGTAATCAAGCGCATCATTCTACCTCAAGGTGATACCAGGGGCAAATGGACCCCTACGTACGAAGGGCCATTTGTGGTCAAACATATCTTTTCAGGAGGTGCGATGATTCTAACCACCATGGATGGTGACGACCTTCCTCACCCTGCCAATGCAGACATAGTAAAAAGATACTACGCGTGATCAAAGACCCGCTAGGTTGACACACCTAGGCAAAAATAAGGGCTTCCCGGCGAACCAAAAGGGTTCGGGCAAAAATAAGGGATGAAATGAAAAAAATCTGTACACCCGGCAAGTCGAAAACCTGAAAAGGCGGCTTGGGCAAAAATGGGTATCCTGGTGGACTGAAAACCCGAAAGGGCGGTCCAGGCAAAAGTTAGGGATAAAGCGTAATACTATGTCTCATTGGATCACCTTGCATCCAGAATTCAGCATCAACTATCGGGCTCAGATGACTCCAATCAATCAGCTTCATCTTCAACTAAGCAGCAGAGTGATGAGACGCTTGAAGACATAAAGGCGATAGCAGAGTTGGAACCCAGTGGGATTATTTTTCACATAGCTGTTTTGTTTCCTTTTCAAAATTGTATAAACTTTATGTTGCTCGGCGACGTTCTCTTACTAGGACGTCAGCCTCTTGTACAAAAACGCCTATTTACAGGCAAATTTCAAAATCAATACAAGTTCAATTTTTCAGACAAATTACCCATCGTTTTTCCTTTTTCTGTTTTGTTTTGCAAAGAACGTCCAATGTTCATTTTGATATATGCACCTGACATTAATTGCTAATCATAAATATTTGCATGCGTAACAAAGGATTAATTACAGGTGACATCAAAAACAGGGGCAATAAAGAGTTGTCCAAACAATCTAGTTGCTCTGTCCACCAAGGTACCAAGGTAGGTTCGACTGAATAATGTAACCAAGTCACCTCAACTCCCCACAGAGAAAGACAAGATTCAGCAATACTCTCCCCAGGAAGAGTTTGGTCTCCCATCAGCCCTAAAAAGGGACAAGGTTCCCCTAGCAAGTCAGCGAAACTCTCCCCAAGCAGAGTTAGTCTACTGTCAGCCTTAAGGAATCTGTGTATCCCCAGAAGATCTCACTATTCCCCAGCGGAGTATAGACATTCCTCAGCAAGCATCCCCGTCAGTCTTAGTATAAGATTGTTCCCCGGCGGAATACAGACATCCAGTGGAACCATTCCCCAGTACAATCTAAAAGGTTTCCCCAGGAAAGTGGAATCCATCTCCCCAACAGATTCTGGAAGCTTATCCCCAGTAGATTCTAGAAGCTTATCCCCTGCAGAGTACGAACGCATCTCCCCGACTTTATTCAAAGGTTATTTCCCCACCAGGGTATAACTGGGTTATCCTCAGCTAGTTGCCACGGAAAGATCGTCCTCGGCGAAGTTCTTCCTATCCCCATCGGAGTTCATCAAGTTCCCCAACATAACTTATCAGTGGAATCCCCAGCGGAGCTCTCATCAAAACCTCAGCGAAGTATCTCTTCCCACATAGTAATACCCCGCAGAGTAATCTCTTCACCTATTTTATTCCCCTCAGAGTAATCTCTCCAACAAGTTTATTCCCCAACGGAGTCATCTTCTCCTACCGGTTTATTCTTGCAACCATCATCCCTAGCGGAGGCGAAGAACTCTACTCTTCAACATCAGCCCAGGATTCCACAAACTCCCGGCACTCGTCAAGGATTTATTTCCCTAGACGAAAATACATTCATAGGCATTTCACATTTCATACATCCTGCTTACATACATAAAGTGCATACAACACTATCTCATTTTGAGCATCATGGCATCATGCATTTCATACATCATGACATTGCATACAACTGATGTCTTGCCTTTTCAGGAAAAGATCAATCCAAAGATGATTACTATCAACTATCGCAATTCCAGATTCGATACCTGTATCTAGCCAGGGCACATCTGTGAGCAACTAATTATAGATTCGATACCTGTATCTAGCCAGGGCATATCTGCATGAAGAGTTTGAAGATCAACCCCTGTAACAGGCCAGGAAATTATCTTTCATTCTCAGGTCAGAGGTTTACACCTATATCCAGCCAGGAAAGCTATCTCTACCAACCTTTTGCAAATTCCAGATTCGATTCCTGTATCTAGCCAGGGCATATCTGAAAACGACAGATTCCAGATTCGATTCCTGTATCCAGCCAGGGCATATCTGTAGACGCATTTCCAGATTCGATACCTGCATCCAGCCAGGGTATATCTGAAGATGCCAATTTCCAGATTCGATACCTGTATCCAGCCAGGGCATATCTGTGAGTATTTGATTGTGGATTCGACACCTATATCCAGCCAGGGCACATCTGCATGAAGAGTTTAGAGATTCGATACCTGTATCCAGCCAGGGCATATCTGTAGACGACCAATTCCAGATTCGATTCCTGTATCCAGCCAGGGCATATCTGTAGACGACTAATTCCAGATTCGATTCCTGTATCCATCCAGGGCATATCTGTAGACGACGAATTCCAGATTCGATTCCTGTATCCAGCCAGGGCATATCTGTAGACGACAAATTCCAGATTCGATACCTGTATCTAGCCAGGGCATATCTGTGAGTAACTGATTGTAGATTCGACACCTGTATCTAGCCAGGGCATGTCTGCATGAAGAGTTTAAAGATTCGACACCTGTATCCAGCCAGGGCATATTTGTAGACAACCAGTTCCAGATCTGATTCCTGTATCTAGCCAGGGCATATCTGTGAGCGTTTGATTGTGGATTCGATACCTGTATCTAGCCAGGGCATATCTGCATGAAGAGTTTGAAGATCAACACCTGTAACAAGCCAGGAAACCATCTTCCTTTCTCAAAATACGCAAGTTCTCACTAAGGATTCTCTTACGCGATCAACACTTCCAAATGGCATCTATAAGCCCATTCCCGACAAGTTTCTGTCACATCTCCAGATGGCATCTATAAGCCCATCATCTTATCCACCATATCTCCAAATGGCATCTATAAGCCCATTCCCGACATCAAATGCTGATACTCCACTATGCGAGTGCAAATTTCCGGGCACTCTAGTGTCCAATCTCCTTTTACCGTCGAGTCGCGAAAGGCAAACTTGCCAATCTAACTCTTCAGGTTCAAGAAGATTGAACAGGGGCAACTGTTGTACCCCAAAATTTTCCCTCCCATTTCATCATTATTTTCTCACCACAAGACCTTTGAAGCTCAAGATCAAATTAGGGTTTGCTCTGCTCAAGACTCCTCCTTGCACTATTGACCCAAATTAGGGTTTGAGTTTGCACAAAGATGTTTTGACCTAAAATGCCCAAGATGACTTTCATGCTTCATGTTGGACTCACAAGTTTATCCATACCAAGTTTCAAGCCTTGATTCCAATCTTTGCCCAGTCAATTGGACAGTTGACCTAGAAATCAGCTGTATTGGGGAAAAAGTCAACTGTGGTCAATTAATAGTCAAACCTCATGATTTTTGACCCACATCAACATTATGAACTCATATGGACCATTTGGTCAAGTTTGGATCACAAATCCACAAGAAATTTGATCAGATCACCAAAAGGGTAAAATGGTCATTTTTAGGGTTTTGACTGCACAAAGGCAATTTTTGACTGCTTGACCTAGCTAATGGAAAACCAAGCTCACATATGGACTCAAGGACTCAATGGCATTGTCTTGGTATATTCAAAAAGTTCAAAAGATCCCAAATACACAAGATTGGCAGATGAATTTTCCTGTCAACTGAGCCAAAATTGACTGTATATTGAAAAGTCAAACTTTGACTTTTTAGTCAAAATCAAGTGTCAAGATTCATTTTTCATCAAAACATGTCAAATCATGAAGCTTGTTCATCAAGAAATCAAAAATCACAAATTAGGGTTTGAAATGAAGAAATTTCATAACTTAGAATTTTTCTAAGTTATGAAAATTCCTAATTTTTTCCTAACTTTGTACCATTTTTTCATCAAGATACATTTGGATTAAAACAAAACTAAAAACATCAAAGTTATAGTCCATTGCAAAATCTACAACTTTGATTCACAAAGTTTCCTCAAAAGAAGCTTGTAGCACAAGTTATGATTTTTGGAACAAGGGTGCAAAACATTCTTAACTTAGAAAATTTTTGACCTATTCTAGGCAGGATTTTTGCCCAACTTCATGGCCACTTTTCACATGCTTCCACTTGGAATCTCAACTTGCATTACAAATATGGATTGTAGTACATATTCCAAGCTTTCCAAATTGTCCAAGAACGTCTCAAACACCCTTGTGGTTAGGGAGAATCGAATTTGGCAATATGGGCAAAAGTCACTTTGATTCATGGCCAAATACATGTTCATAACTTTGCATTTTTGAAATCAGCATGGTTCAAGCTAGTTACAGGCCTCTAATCTCATTTACACTCAATAATTAAATGCCAATACATTGTGTTCTAGCATTATTTTATGCATTTGGTCATTGCATGAAGAATTAAGCCTTAATTAGAAAAAGCAAGTTATCCATTTTTGTAAAGTTACACTTTATGTCAAGTTTACAATCCAAGAGGTACAATGCAAATCTATGAGGCACAAGTTATTAGACATATCGCACTGATCAAGACAAAGCTTTGCAGCATGTTTAGGGGGCCTGCATAAGCTTGTAACTCAACTTGGCATTTTTAACTTAAGATATAAGCAACTTTGCAAATACAACATCAACTCACATTGCTGCAAGAGCTAGCCTAAGCAAACATTGTGAACACATTCCATACTCCTCAACTGACCTGAAACATGAGCCAACTACCTTCAATACCTCCCTAAACATCAAAACACCATTTTGCTGCACAAAACAGGGCATCCCTGCAGATTGAGTTGCATAACTCAGTTTGCTCGTGCGTTTTGGCCAAAGTTGGTTCATACACACTCCCTACCATCCATTGAAACTATCCCAAGCCCTAGCTACAGACTGTAACACCTCTAACCAACTTCACCATTTTCATTTTTTCTGTTTTACAGGTTGACTTCTATAGCTCGATTCATTTAGTTTCAAAGCACACCAAGCATTGGAATAGCATCCCTGGACTTCAAGCAAGCTGTACAAGTCCTCACATTGCCTTGAAAGTACCTCCATTGTTGCACACGATTCCAGCTGAACAGGTAAAACTTTGGACTTCTATCTCTCAATCTAGGAAGAGTTAGGCTTAGGTTTATGAATGAAAATTGCTCTACTCATGGCCCTGAAGCTACACATATAATCACTTTGCATTTATGTTGTGTGTACTGAAAGAATTTGGAACCTGAACATTAGAAAAAACTTAGGTCAGGAATTGGGGGAGAAGAAATTCTCTCTCATTTCTGAGAGTTAGATCAAGTTCTTGGTATGTATGGATTCGTGATTTGATGCTTGACATTTTTTGTGTTATAAGTTTGTGCTAAAAATCAAAGAATCAGGAGTTGTTATTGAATCAAGGAAGCGCGCGAATTTTCAAACAAAACTGTCTGGAGGTTGAAGACAACCTCTTTGGGCTGGGCCTGTGTTGTTCTTTCTATTTGCACCACTCATTTTCCACTTGCACCCCCTTGGCCCATTGTGTTTATTTTTATCATTTTTTGACTTTTTCTTTTTTATTCTGACTTGTTATTTTTTGACAAAACATAAAAAATATTAAAAACATTTTTTCAACCATTTTTGCATTTTATTTGAATTTTGTTTGTTTTATTTGAGTTTATACATATAAATAAATAAATACCTCTTTTATTCAAAATACAAAAATAATACAAATCTATTTTATTTTCTGATTTTATTTTATTTTATCTTTTGAAAACATTTCCTAAAAAATATACTTTTTTTTGTAAATAATAAATATAATATTTTTGTACATATTTAATATATTTGGTAAATAATATAAAAACTTATATAATTACTAGAATATTTAGGGAAAAATACAAAAATAATACATTTTTATTTTTATTAATATTTGACCTCAAAAATCACTTTTTTACAATATACTTCCTTTTCATTTATTTTTTGTACATAATTAATAAATGTTGTATATAATAAATAATTAATACCTTTTATTTAGCAAAATTAGGGTTTGCCCTAAAATGTAAAAATATCCAAAATTATTCCTTTTTATTTTTGTTTATTTGTCACATAAAAAATACCTTTTACATACATATAAAAATCATTTTTTGCATCTTGCATATTTATTGTATTTTTATTTAATTATTGTACAATTAATACCTTGTAAATTTCATTTGGATTGTAATAGTTTAGATTTAAATTTCTTGCTAAATATCCCCATTTGAACATTTGTACCCCCCATCCCATAATTGTGTTGTAATAATTTAGGACTTTTATTTTCCGCCTTTAAAAGTTTCCTAAATATGCCATGATAGACTTAGGGTTTTGTATGCAAAAATCAACCAAACAAATAGCTTGACCTAATTCAAAGATAACAAAGCATGAAAATGGACAACACCAATTACACTTGCACCCCTAGGGTTACTCCACTTGTTGCCTTCAATAATGGGCCATGTTGCATGTTAGGTGTCTTTGGCAAAACAAAACAATATCAAATGATCATAGTCCCTCGATGACGCTTCCGAAAGTTGCCTAAAAATGATCAAGTCCCTTAAAGGAATAGTTGCCAAAGACACTTGGCACCATTGCAATCATGGTCTAAACGATGACCCGCGCCCGTCCCGTTAACATCCTAACACAAGATTGTCCACCAAATACAATGGTGGAACAAAATTGTTAAAAGGGTTAAAACATAGGAAAAGCCTTTGAGTAAATTTAGGGGTAGACAAAACTCTTAGTTACTTGATCAACTTGCAAAACAAAACCTTGCCTATTTTCAAAACACACATCATAACACACTTTCAAAACAACTTTTAAAAACATTGAAAACTTTTTCAAAAGATAAGTACACTTTTGTATACATCCCAACATGGATCATTACAAAGGTTGCCACCACATTGGCCTCTTTTCAAAACATTTTCAAACCCACACACACACAAAGCACCATTTCAAACAATTGAAAATCAAGGCAAGTTGATCTAAGCAAGTAACTAAGAGCCCATGGATAACCATGGATAGAAATGGTGCTAATACCTTCCCTTTCTATAATCTACTCCCCGAACCCAAGAAAACATCTCAAAGGTTTTTGCTGTGCTTTTTAACCTTTCCTTAGGATAAAATAAAAAGTCGGTGGCGACTCTTGCTCAACCGAAACATTTGCGAAAACAAACGCAAAACCTCAAGTCAGTTCTCCCACCGTATCACACATCCCATGAGCAGTTACATCAATATCGTAAAAATAAATAAACGCGTGCGATGAAACGAGAACGAGAGAGAATTAGGGTTTTGACCCCGTCTAAACCTAATTAAAAGAAAGATCATTTTTTGTTGTTTTTGATTATTTTAAGAAAAGAAGGTTTTAATTAAATAAATACAAACCTAATTACTAATTAATTTAAATTAAGAAAAATAATTAATTGGACCTATTTTTGTATTTTGGTTAATTTAAGAAAATAAAATAAAAATTAAATCAACCAAACCCTAATTTTCTAATTTATTTTAAATTATTTACAAAAGGTTAGAATTGCCCTAGAATTAAATTAAACTAATTAAATTAATTTTGACAAAATATATAAAAACCCTAAATTTGATGAAATTGATTTTTATGAGTTTTTTGTATAAAAAAGAATTAATTTGTGATTTAGAAAATAAATTAAACAAAAATAAATAAATAAAAGAAAATATAAGAAGAAAAGAGAGAAATGGGCCTGGTAACCAACAAACAGGGGGGTGTCCATAGCAGTTTTTTGGCCCAATTAGCCTTGGTCCACATTGACTCTTCAGATTCCATGTTGCACGTTTGACTAGGCCCATGGTAGACCTTCATGTGCTAGGCGTTGGATTTGGTTTGCTTTAGATCCAATGGTTCAAATCTGATGGCATATGGTGAACTCCAAGCATGCGCGCGTACCTGATGATGTAAAAGAAAATTGCATTGAACAAATATGCGGGACCTGGGGATCGAACCCAGGCCCTTTGGCTTTTCCACATACCTCCTGAACAACTGAGCCAGCGCATTTATTTGTACATGGAATAATAAACAAATATTATATTAGAAAAAAAGCAGATTAACATATCAAAACGCGCGAAATTTAAATGGATGAATCACTGCCTTCCATGCCACCTTTCTTCTTCCTTCTTCCGTTGGCAAAAGTCTAAACTTTTACCTACTGACAAAGCCTGTAGCTATATCCCTGTTTCATTCAAACATTTCACACACGTGTGATAAATCAATTATAATGGTACCAATCTACTCGTCTCAACCTTACGAGTGTCATGGCACCTCAATCGTGGCCCAATTTTTCCTGTATGGTAAAGCCCCAAAACTAACTCAGAAACCCTAACAATGGCATCCACACGTATGGCTTCCAAAAATGCAATTAAACGGCACTGTTAGCTTGCAAACATGATAAGGATTACAAATATATAATTTAAACATGATAAAGATGCAAGAATTAATGAATACGATTTTGAAAAAAATTGACAAACCGTAAGGGTTGTGAATGCGGATTCTGGGCAAATCAAGGCTTGATTATGACCAGGTTAGCTTCAGGAGATGGTTGTGAATCGATTGCTAGCCTTGGAATGGTGGAAATCATCCTCTAACTTGCAATTTGATTCAACACTTTTTGGTGATTTTTGCAAGTTTTCTCTCAGCTTCTCACGCCTCCAATCCTTGTTCTTTTGGTCTGCACATGTTCTATATGTACCCTTGAGTGAATTAGGTTTACAAATTTGCTTCAAATCTTCTCCAATAATGATCATTGATCATGATTTGATTCTCATGTAAATCTTTCCAAATCAAGCCAAAATCCAATATTTTTGTGTACAAACAAGCCTTGCACGATTTGATCTCATTTCCAGCTATTCATGGACCTGAAATATGCACAAAATCTCAAGGTTTAAATGATTTTTCATATTTTCATTATTTATTATTGATTTTATTTGATTTAAATGAAATAAAAATCAAAATAAATGACAAAAATAAAGTAAAGGAAAACGGGAAGGGTCATGGGCCGTGGACCATGTTACAAACTCAATACAAGCACAAAAAGTTGGGCCCATTTGACAAAAATTTCAAATTGAGATACATTTGGCTTTTGGCAATTTTGCAAAAAATGTCAACTTCACCAATGCATAACTCCTTCAATTTTGACCCTAGAGACGTGTTCTTGGAATTTTTAGAAAGCTTAGGATGTCCTCTAAGCAACCCTTTTAGTATCATCTCAATTGAGTCTTCCATTTTCATGTATGAAGCTTTGATAAAAAATGTATTTTTGTTGACTTTTCAAAAGGACCTATAATGTCCAAATTCATAACTTCTTGTGAGTGCATATTTTGAACTTGGCAGCTGAAGATGAATTGTAGGGAATTTCATCCTCTTCAAAATTATATTTGGATGGGTCATTCTTGATAAAGTATGAGAAAGTTATGCTTGGTCAAAGTTGAGTTGACTTTTCCTACAAAACCCTAATTTAGCAACTTTTGGGTTTTGATGAATTGTGAGAAATCCTTGAGGAATAATGATCAACCCTTAATAAAATGATGAATAATACTTAAAAATGAGGATGTTGACCAAAAATCTTGAAGTTTGACTGCATGTGGGCCACAGTTGACTTTTGCCCTAGCATAGTCGATTTTCAGGCCTTTGAGCAATTGACTGAACAAACTTCCTCTGCAAGGCTTGAAACTTGACATGGATGATCTTGAGAACATATTAGGACAATAGTGAGCATTTGGGATCCCTTTGACTCAAGTATCTTTATGCAACTAGAAACCCTAATTTGAGGTAGACTGCCTTTAGGAGAGAGTTTGTCTGGTGAACCCTTGGACTTCCTTGAGAAATTTGAGGACCTCACTTGAAATGTATTGAGAAATATGGGAGGGGAAATTTTTGGGTACAACACCGCCTGTTGTACCCCAAAATTTGCCCTCCCATATTCTTCAAGATTTGCAAAGAGCATGCTTCAAAATCTCTCAAGGGTTGCACAGTTCAAGGGCCTCCTAACAGTCAAAAACTAGGGTTTTGGTTCTGACAAAGAAATTGAAGTTTCCAAGGGTCCAATCAAGTCCCACATGCCTACAAACATTGTCAAGTATCCTCATGTCAAGTTTCAAGACTCACAACACAAAATTGCACAGTCAAAAACCCTAATTGCCCAACAGTCAACTGCAGGGGCAAAATGGTCATTTGACAGTCAAAAGTTCAAATTTTTGGTCAACATCTTATTTTGAAGCCACAAATATCATTTGATCAATTCTTGATCATGATTTTCAAGGTATGGCTCAAAAAGTCTCAAGATGCAAAAGTTTCCATATTTGGACAGTTGAAAAAGTCAACTGTAACTTGACCAAAGCATAACTTCCACATGGTTCATCAGAAAAATTCCATCCAAATCTCATTTTGAAGAGAAAGACATTTCCTACAACTCCTCTTCACACTTCAAGTCCAAGAAATGCTCTCACAAAAAGTTATCAATTTCAACATTATAGGTCATTTTCAAAAGTCAACAAAAAGGGACTTTAAGTCAAAGACCATAACTTGAGATTGGTAAATCAAAATGACAAGGGACCAAAGGCATTGGTTAGAGGACTTCAAGACCTTTCCAAAATGTCCAAGAACATGATCAAAGCTTAAAAATTGAGCAAGATATGCCTTGTGGAAGTTGGGAAATTTTTGGGAATTTTGAAAAGTCAACTTTGCTTCAAATGCCTCAAAATTGCTAATGGGCCACATTTTCTTCCAAGAATCATTATCCAAAGGCTATGCACGACCATTTGACCCAAAGGGGATTTATTTCATCATTTTTTATTATTTATTTGAATTTTTATCACCATTAATTCATTTAATTAAATAAAATATGACAAAAATACTAAACAAATGTGTTTGAATCCTTTTATGCAGCATATGCCCTCATTATTCACTCAAGATCTCGTGCACATCAAAAAAGGAAAGATTTTGTGCAAATTGGCATGTTCTTCATGAGGAAAAGATTGAAAAAGATTCCATGGAAATCAAATATTTGATTCATCAATGCAAAGGTTTATGGACTCAAATTTCTACCCTAATTCGTCCCATACATATACAGAATGCTAAACCTAATGCAAAAGACCTGGAAGCTGCGCCTCAGACCTCATACAAACTTTGCAATTTTTGTCAAAAAATCCAAAACTGAAAACACTCATAGGGCGTGATTCAAAGCCTATAATCCATCCAAAAAGCTTGCCGAGGTCTCCCTGAACCTAACTGAATCCTTTTCCAGTCCCCACGCATCAAGAAGTGGTAGAACAAAGTCCAACTTTCTCAAACTTTTTGCATATTCGTATCCCATGATTCATGTCATATTTTTGATTTCTAATATTCGATTTACACTAATTTAATCATTCTGAAGCTAACCATGCCATTCAATTGAGTTTTTAAGGCCTGTATGAGAATCCACCATGGGAGCACGTTAGGGTTGCAGAAGTTTGAAATTGGGGATTTGTTCATATGGAAAAATTAAGCCATAAGACCTATACCATTGAACTCAGTGCATCTGGACGATTCAAACTCACTAGTCGCGCCCTATTTATATTTGCATCTGAGCTATTTGCTATTTTCCAGGTTTCAATTTGTGGGGGTTTAAAACCCCTGCTATTTAGTTGTTTTTTTTACAGGTTTGCAACGAAGAAGACGCTTGCGTGGCATGGCATGGTTGGACCATTCAAGTTTCAGCGCGCTTTTTTTGTGTTAATAGCATTAGTGTAGTTTTCTTATATATTAATTCTTTTCCATTATAATATCAAAGTGGCTAAACAGCTCAGTTGGTGGAAAGTGGTGTTGGCAAGCCTTGGGACCTGGGTTCGAATCCCAGGTCCCCCCTATTTCTCTATGTTTTTTCATATTTCCATGTTCAGGTGATCAACGCGCCCAGAAGTCTACCATGCGCTCTCATCAAGGGATTGCCAAGTGGCCATGAAGATCCATCTAGTGGCCAAGATGAACAGTACACCATATACCCTCAGTCAACCATATGCATACGAACGTGGAAAGTCAATGGGGCCTATTTGAAGTGGGCCTGATTGCTACAATGATACCTCCAAAAGGGCCAGATAACCCCCCTGTTTGTATATTTCTTTCTAAATTTCTTCTTTTATTTTAATTCCTTTTTTTATTTTGTTTTAACTATTTTAATAAATTCACAAAAAATAATTTTTACAACATAAAAAATAACAAAAAATCAGAAAGACAAAAAATAAAAATATATTTTATTTAAATGTTTTTGTAAATAAATTTAACAATTAATTTAGTTTTAATTCTAGGTTTAATTTTAATGTTTTTTTTTAATAAACTAAAAAATGTAGAATTAGGGTTTTAAATACTTTTATTCTTTTTCTTTTCTTTTACCATTATTAAATATTAATTATTTTTATAAATAAATACGCCATGTAAATAATTAATGTAAATTAGGTCAAACTAAAAATTTTTTTTTTAATAAATTAAAAACAATTTAGAACTAGGGTTTTAATTAACTTTTTAATTCCAATTTAATTTTCTCATTAAACTCCATAAATACAAAACTCCAAAAAAATTCTTTCTTTTATTTAAATTTAATTAATTTCATAATTTCAATTCAATTTCTTTAAAAGGGTCCAACGCCCTCGCTTTCGATTATAATTTCATTTCGCGCGCTTATTTTGTTTCTTTTTTTTTTTGTAAATATAATGTATTTATCCCCAAAGCCTTGTAATAGATTAATTAGGACATTTATTTTTCCGCATTTTATTTTATTTCAAATCGGGTCTTGGATTAATTTGGCGATGTAGACCCGCGCCTTTGTAATAGCGTATGACTTTTACCTTCTCGCATCTTTTAACTGTTAATAATTCGCATGAAAGAATGAATGCCAAAAATAAAAACAAAGCGTAGATCACCAATGCATGAACAAGACAAATATAATTGAACATGACACACAAATCACACACCACCCCTAGGGTACGCCTCACTGTTGCCTTGCCCCTCGAAAAGTGGTCGTCGAGTAGAGGATGTTTTAGTAAGTCCTCATGTCCATGAACATGGCATGAGGGTAGCTTCTAAGGTGTCTTCCTATTGCTCTGGTGACCACACTGTTGCCTTGTCCCTCGAAACGTGGTCGTCGACTATAGGACGTCTTAGTGAGTCCTTATGTCCCATTGATCTGGTTGCCTCAAAACAAATTGCCTCGGAATAGTTGCCTCGGAATCAAAGATCAATGGCATAAGGGTAGCTTCTAAGGTGCCTTACCGTTGCTCGGTGACCACATTGTCCCTAAACCTCGAATTGACCCGAACACCTCAAACGGTGGTGCTACCTACCTCTCAATGGTGGGACGACACTACTTTAAGGACATTTACACAGACGAATTCCTTAGGGTAGGTAGACGACTCATGGATACTTGCTAATTTCAAAACAAATCAAAAACTTCTTTTCACACCGACACCTTTCAAAAAGCTTTCAAAAGCAATTTTTCAAACACTCTTGAGGACTGATACAAGAGTTGAACTGAAATTTTCAAAGAAACTTTTTTAAACCCACAGTTGAAAAGCAAACAAACAATTTTGAAAACACAAATGAGCAAGTACCTAAGAGCCCATGGATAACCATGGATAGAAAGGGTGCTAACACCTTCCCTTTCTATAAATCTACCTCCCGAACCGAGAGCAATCTCTATAAGAAATTTTTCTGTGCTTTTGTCCTTTCCTTGTTGGAGAAAATAAAAGACGGTGGCGACTCTTGCTTCCGCGACATTTCGCGAATCAGCGTTAAACAGTCAGTTCCAGATCCACCGATCACACCGCCCTTTCGGGTTTTCATCCCACCAGGATACCCATTTTTGCCCAAGTCGCCCTTTCGGGTTTTCAACTTGCCAGGTGTATAATCTTTTGCATATATCCCTAATTTTTTCCCAAACCTTTTGGTTTGCCGGGATGCCCCTATTTTTCCTAGGTGTGCCAAACTAGCGGGTCTCTTATGCGTATAATTTTTAACTATGTCTACGTTCACAGGATGTGGGAAGTCTTCACCATCCATGGTAGTGAGCATCATGGCACCGCCAGAGAACACTCTCTTGACAAAAAACGACCCTTCATAAGTGGGCGTCCATTTTCCTCTGGGGTTGCCTTGTGGCAGAATGATGTGCTTTATCACCAAGTCACCAACTTGATATACTCGAGGCTTGATCTTTTTGTTGAAAGCCTTGATCATATGTTATTGGTACGTCTGACCATGACAAACAACCACCAACCATTTTTCATCGATCAAGTTCAACTGATCCAATCTTGTCTGAATCCACTCGTCTTCGCCTAGGACTGCTTCATTCATAATCCTTAGTGAGGGAATCTGAATTTCTACTGGCAAAACAGCGTCCATGACATAGACCAAATAAAATGGAGTTGCCCCAGTTGATGTCCTAGCTGACGTACGGTAGCCATGAAGAGCAAACGGTAACATCTCATGCCAGTCCTTATAGGTTACTACCATCTTCTGCACAATCTTCGTAATGTTTTTGTTGGTCGCTTCGACTGCACCATTCATTTTAGGTCTATAAGGAAAAGAATTGTGATGCTTGATTTTGAACTGAATGCAAAGTTCGGTAATTTTAGTCCCGTTGTCGATGATGATCCTTTTGGGGATACCATAGAGGCAGATGAGGTTATGTTTGATGAATCTGGCTACCACGTTCTTGGTGACTGAGGCAAATGAGGCGACTTCGACTCATTTGGTGAAATAATCAATAGCGACCAGGATAAATCAATGTCCATTAGAAGCAGTGGGTTTGATCTCTCCAATCATGTCAATGCCCCACATTGCAAATGGCTACGGAGCGGTAATGAAGTTCATAGGGATATGAGGCACATGGACCTTGTCAGCATAGATTTGGCATCTGTGGCAAGTCCTTGAGTGTTGATGGCAATTAGTCTCCATAGTTGACCAATAGTAACCAGCCCTCAGGATTTTCTTAGCCATCATATGTCCGCTTGAGTGAGTGCCAAAGAGACCATCGTGCATATCTTCCATAATTTTCTCTGCCTCCTTCTTGTCCACACATCAGAGTAGAGTAGAATCATGGTGGCGCTTGTACAATATTCCGTTACTTAGGAAGAATTTGGCTGAAAATATTCATAAGAACTTTCTGTCATTGATGGATGCTTCCTCAGGATACTCTTGTGCTTCAAGGTATCTGCTCACCTCATGGTACCATGGCTTTTCTGTGTGCAGGTTCGTCGAATCTTTCAATTGTAATCATAGGGGCTTCATTGTCCCATCCGACTTTGAACATAGAGGACATTGTAGCCAAAGCGCCAACCAACTGATTTTATTCCATAGGGAAGTGCTCAAAGGTGATCTCTTCAAAGTAAGGAATCAGAGATATCACAAGATCCTTGTAAGGGATGAGATTAAGGTGTTTATTATCCCAATCCCCTTTTACTTGACTAATCACTAGAGCGGAATCCCCAAACACATTCAAATGCTTGATCCTCAAATCAATGGCAGCTATCAGACCCAAAATGTGAAGGGTGAGAAAACACTTAGAGGGGGCGGGGGGGGGGGGGGGGGGGGTTGAATAAGTTTTTCCTTTTTCTCGCGCAATACTAATGGAAGAACACAAGTATTTTTATCCTGGTTCGTTTGAAACTCAAACTACTTCAGTCCACCCGCCAAGGTGATTTCGCCTCTCTCAACGAGGACTTGATCCACTATAATCAAACTGATTACAAATGAACAACCAAACAATTGTGACTAACAATACAATGCACAAGCCAACTGCAAGTGACTAACACCTCTAAGACTCAACTAGTCCTAGCCCTCTTGAGAAACCTGACCCAACTGGTCTCTCAAGGAACACTTACAAAATCATCTCTTAATAGTAGTGAAACAGAATGCTTCTAATAAGCTTTATCACAAACTGTGATTTATCACTAAGATTGTTGCTCAATGCTTAAGATCTACCCATTATAAAATATTGGTTTACAAGTATGAAAATAGTGAGCGTAAGGTTGTTTCTTGTGGATCAGTAACCTTTCTTTGAAACAAAAGATCTTCTATATATAGATTTCAGTCTTGACCGTTACTACCTTGAAGAGAGTGTTTGCATTAATGAAGCATTTTGGCTTGGTCTTTATGTTTCCAAAGTTCTCGTGCATAGTACCACTTGAGTGAGTTAGCCGTCTTAGCATTTAATGACCAACGGTACTGTCAGAACTTGTCTCTAGAAGTTTAAGAGTTTGCTCGCAGCGTTGCCACTTTAGAGTTTACTTTAACTATTCTTCTATCAGAGTATTCTTCACTTCATGTTCATCAGAGTTTGCTTCAGCTTGCATTATCAGATGTTGCTTTCAGCATGCTTCTTTTCAGATCTTCGCTCCAGCTAGCGTAATCAGAGTTTGCTTAGTATTGCTTTTCCATCAGAGTTTTCCTTGGAGTGCTTCTTTCAGAGTTCCCTTTGTCTTGTGTAAAATGATGTTTTCTCTTTTGATATGCATGAGTCAAAATATCATCTGTATCTAGAGAACGTACACATCAGAGTATAAAGTATATTTTACAAAATTTATTTCATTGTTATCATCAAAACTCTAAGATATGATTAGAACCAAACTTTTTTTTAACAATCTCCCCCTTTTTGATGATGACAAAATCAATTCAGATTTTGAAAAAAAAATTGTGCAAGAGTGAAAATCTCCCCATGAGATTGGTAATATCCCCCTGAGATTGATATTTCTTCTTCTGAAAAATTAATTTAAGAGTTTAAGAGCATAAGGGAAACTTCCTGAGATTTTGTTCTTCAGAGCTTTGAGACGTTTTTCTTTCAGAGTTCTTTTCCAGATGATGTTCAAAGCATAGTATTTCAGAGTCTTGAGGTACCTGTATATCTCTTAAACAGAACAGAGCTTTGTATTTTGTTAGAAATGTTTGAGACTTAGTCTCATAACTGTTATCATGTATCAGATCATAATCTTATTTTCTCCCCCTTTTTGTCATTATCAAAAAATAATAAAAAATAAAAAGATTAAAAAAAAAGATTGTATATTGAAGATTCAAAAACGGACAGAGGTACAAAACAAAAACAACAGGGAAACTAAAAAAATTAAAACTAGATTTGACGAGAGACAAGAGAAAGAAGAAGATTCTTGATTTCATTTGAGGATTCCTCTTGTTTCATCATCCAAGTTCTGATTTCCTTGTTGGTTTCATCCTGTTTGTCCAAACACTCATGGATTTGAAAAAATAGAGAGAGTTTGCACAAAAACGCAAAGGCGATTTAAACTTAGAGAGAGAGAGAGAGAGAGAGAGAGAGTAAAAAGTAAAAGAGAGGAATTTTTCAAGGTATTTATAGCTTGATAAAATTTTGGGTAATAAAACCAATAATGAATTTTGAATGATTGGAATTAAAAAGGTAATCATTACTAGCAATTAATGAAATATGACATTGAGGGGAGGCGTGAGATTTTATCAAATATGAACAGTTACCTAGGACCAACATCTCAATAGCAGCGCACGCATGCATGACCTTTTAGAGTTGAAACACGAGTTCAACTTCTGAGGGTAGCATGTGACACTTGGTTTAATATAATGAACTTCTGATCCATTTGTGTAATGAAATGTTAGACACATTTCAGAACATGATGAATGGCTTCTGATGTAACTCCTCATCTCACTTATGAAGAGTAGTTAATCAGAACATTCATTTCAAAACATTCTGGAAACACATAGAGAATTTTTTTTTCATTCAGGACAAAATTCCATACTGATGTTTTTCAGAATGAATTTAAATTTATCTTTAGAAAGGGATTTTGTGAAAATATCAGCCCATTGATGGTCTGTGTCTATGAAGTTTAACTTAGGATTCCTTTCTGAATGTAGTCCCTTATGAAATGATGTTTAATTTCTATATGTTTTGCCTTAGAATGTAAGATGAAATTTTTTGAAAGAAAAACAGCAGAGGTATTATCACATAAGATAGGAATCTTACTTTCTTATAGATGATAATTGTTGTACCCCAAAATTTGCCCTCCCATATTCTTCAAGTTTTGTCAAGAATCATCTTCCAATGGTTCAAGATTGCTCAAGAGGTTGCACAGTCAAACCCTCTCCTAAGACAACCAAAATTAGGGTTTTGGTTCTTTCAAAGAATTTGAGGTTTTCAAGGGTTCAATCAAGTCTCATAGGCCCATATACATTCTCAAGCACCTACATGTCAAGCTTCAAGACTCACAGTGCCAATTTGCACAGTCAAAAGCCCTATTTGATCCACAGTCAACTGCAAGGGCAAAATGGTCATTTCACAGTCAAAAGTCAGAATTTTTGGTCAACATCTTATTTTGAGTCCACAATCATCATTTTATAAAGTCTTGATCATGATTCCACAAGAATGGCTCAAAAATCATCAAGATGCAAAAAGTTACTATTTTTGGACAGTAGAAAAGTCAACTGTATCTTGACCAGGGCATAACTTTTTCATGGTTTATCATAAAAATCCCATCCAATGCTAATTTTGAAGGGGATGACATTTCCTACAATCCATATTCACATTCCAAGTCCAAGAAATGCTCTCACAAAAAGTTATCAATTTCTACATTATAGGTCAATTTCAAAAGTCAACAAAAATGCATTTTAATTCAAAGACCATAACTTGATATTGGTAAATCCAAATGACATGGGACAAAAGGAATTGGTTAGAGGACTTCAAGACCTTTCCAAAATGTCCAAGAACATGTTCATATGATCAAAATTGAGCAAGATATGCATTGGAGAAGTTGGGAAATTTTTGTGAATTTGCAAAAGTCAACTTTGCTCAAAACACCTTGATTTTGCTAATGGGCCTCAAATCTCTTCTTGAAACTTCATCCATGGCCTATGCACGACCCATCAAGCTTAATTGAATTTATTTTCTTATTTTTATTAATTAATTGGATTTTTAATCAATATTAATTCATTTAATTAATTTAAATTGTAGGAAAATACAAAGATTTGATTTTTCAATCCTTTTGTGAAGCAAGTATGACCTAAAAAGGCTGGCAATTTCGTGCACCAAGTCAAAGATGCAATATCTCCAAATTTGGCAACTTTTTCCAATCATGAAGATTCAAAAATATGTGATTTCCAATCAAATATTCAATCATCATTCCAATGGATTTTTGTGCAAGATTCTGACCTAATTCCATTCTTCTATAAATACACAAGCAAACCCTGATCATGCACACGTGAAAAAGCTGCAGGAAAAAGCCATTGCAATTCAAGAAATTTGGAAAAAACTCAAAACTGACTTTTGCATTCTAGCACGATTCAAAGGCTTTTGTGGATTCTAATACCTTGTAGGAGTTCTCAGGGACGTTTTGCAATCAAAACCAGGCCTTAAAGCTACAAGAATCGCCCTAAACAGTTTGACGGTTTGCCACTTTTTTTCATCATCGTAACTCGTGATTCATAAGCATTTAACATGATTTCTTGATCGTTTTGTGTTGCTAGGGACTGTGCAAAGATAATGGTATAGTTTAATTGCATTGAAACGCCATAAATCAAAAGTTGCCATGGATGATTTCTAGGGTTCTTAAGCTGTGAATTTGGGGCTTTTCCATCCAGGAAAAATTAGAACCCTTAAGACCCATGGTTGGAATCGTTGAATCCAGACGAACACGATGCAACCCTCGCGAAATATTTATATACACCAGGGCTCTAGTCGCTATTATTCCTCGTGTCATATTGTGGGGGTTAAAAACCCCCGCTATCTGTTTGTGTTTTTTGCAGGAAATATGAAGAAGATGATGATATGGTGATACATCATTGGACCATTCAAAAAAGGAAGCGCACATTTTTCTTTTGTACAACATATTGTTTGGTTTCTTAATATAATAATTGCCTTTTATTATAATATCAAAAGCAGGCAGTTGGTGTAGTGGTTGAGCGCTTGTCCAATGAACACTGGGACCTGGGTTCGAGTCCCAGGTCCACCCAAACGCTTATGTTGTTTTTCCTAACATATTCACATGCAGGCTTCCCAAAGTGTTCCACCATGTACCTCACTTACCAACACTCCAGGTGGCTTCAAATTCGAATCTAATGGTCCAGATGGAAGGATCATTGTACTCCTTAGTCAACCAACGCCTGGACAATCATCAAAGTCAAACAGGCTTGTGTGCAAATGGGCTTGAAAATTTCTAATAACACCTCCATATTGGGCCAGTACCCCCCTGGTTTATTCTTCATATTTTTTCTTTTAATTATTTTTAATTAATTATCATTATTATTTAATTAAATTAATTATTTTTATAATAAAAATCAGAAAACTTAAAAATGTAATATTTTTATTATTATTATTATTTATTAATTTCACCCTTAGTTTATTATTTTTGTAAATAAATACATAATTAATCTATTTAGTTAATTAGGGTTAATTTTAACTTTTTCTCAATAATTTAAAATCAACATAGAATTAGGGTTTTCTTGACAATTTTAATTTCTTTTATTTTCATTAAAAACATTAAAAAACTAAAAAATACTTTTTTTCTTTTAATTAATTAATTAATTAGTTTTTAGGTTTAATTTAACTTAATCCATAAACAACCAAAAACTTCTTTCTTTCTCAAAAGGGTCAAAACCCTAAGGACTTCTCCAATTCAATTTTCTCTCTCGCGCATATTATTTTTGACCATATTTATGTATTTGCTCCGAGTATGTAATAGCGTTAATTAGGACTTTTTATCGCTTTCTTTAATTTTCATGCAATTTACTTTCAAAGGGTTTGTTTTTGGCGATGTAAATACCCGACGCCTTGTAATAGCGTAGATTTACTTTCCGCACAACTATTAACTGCTAGATGTATGTTAATTAGGCTATGCATGACAAGACTTATCTGAAAATTAAAATCAAAACGTAGCTCACCATAACATGTTCAAAGATAACTTAACATGAAACTTGACACACTCGCACATGCCACTCCTAGGGTACGCCTCACTTGGTTGCCTCGACGTGGTCATCGAGTATAGGGTGTTTTAGAGGTCGCCCTCCTGTCTAAAGATCCAAGTTGCCTCGAAACGGTTGCCTCGGATAAAAAGGATCTAGGACATTAGGGTTACCACTAAGGCGTCCTACTATTGCTTTGGTGACCACATGTCCTTATAATCGAATTGACCCGAAAAACTCCAACGACGGTGCTACCTACTTCTCAATAGTGGGATAGTACTGTCTTAAGGACATTTACACAGCTTAATTTCTTTTGAGTAGGTAGAGGTTCTCAGGTACTTGCTCTTTCAAAACAAAAATACTTTTCGCACCTACACTTTTCTGACAAAAGTTTTCAAACAATACTTCATACACTCTTGAGGACAGATACAAGAGTCAAATCGAAGTTTTCAAACAAAACTCTTTTCAAAACCCACAAACACAAGAAAAGTGAAACATTTTGAAAACATAGTGAGCAAGTACCTAAGATCCCGTGGATAACCACAGATAGAAAGGGTGCTAACACCTTCCCTTTCTATAATCTACCTCCCGAACCGAGAAACATCTCGAAAAGGAATTTTGCTGTGCTTTTGTCCTTTCCTTGTTGGAGAAAATAAAAGACGGTGGTGACTCTTGCTTACCGCGATATTTCGCGAACCAGCATTTCAAAAACAGTCAGTTCTATTTCCACCGATCACAGAACTGGAGACTCTGCTGGGGATGATATAAGTGAGGTGTACCTTAGGATTAGATCATTCTATGTTTCAATTGTATGCCTTGTATGCTTTAATTTTGTGGGCTTGTATTGGAGTTTCATAGATCCTAACTCGGATCTGGGGAATACCCTTTAGGTAAGTAGCAATAAACTGTGAGGGACCTGTCCGGCGTAGACCGACACGGGTGAAGCAGTAGCTACATTGGTGTGACACCTTGGTCTGTACCGATATCCCTTGTGTTGGAACAAGGAGAATATGGGTCTTCTGAGGAGTCATTAAGCACCAACTGACCTTAGAACCTTAAATGGACCAACTTGGCCATAGAACAGTAGCAGTATGCTACACTCATTAAGGCTAAACTCTCGCGATGGTTCCGACCGCAAGAAAAGGTTGCTAAGCTGGAGTTATGACCGATTGAGGGTAGTCAGTGATATTGAGATCCTCTAGAACCCGGTTACTTTTTTTAGGACAAGTCTTAACCAACTGAAACTGAAAGAGGGTAGTACCTGAACTTCATGCTGGCCTGAAATCTAAGGGCTCTTGTGTGACTTATGTGCCTTACCATGTTTGCCTTTTGTGAATACTTGTGGTGTGCCTTTATCATAACATCATAACATCATAACATCATAACATTGCATACATCCTGCATAAGGACTAACCCATTTCAAGGATCTCAAGGGTTTATGATGCAAGTCATGATGAACCAAATGTCTAGCAAGGGGCAAAGGGGATTTATTTCCCTCTAGCCAAGGTTATTGGAGATCAAAACACGATAACTTGAGTCAGGGGCTATGACCCACTCAATATGGTGAGCCTTGACTCATGAAGAAGGACTCTCAGCAACATGAAATTCCTTCAATCAAGCTACAAAATTCAAATCCTAACAATTTCTTGTTTACCCCGCGAGATCCTTGAAAACATTGCATACATACATATCATTGCATAATAGGTCACCCTTTACAAGTTTCTCATGTTCTCGTTGTTTATTTCAGCAATGGCTCTCCAACAAGACAACCAGGATCTTCATGCTCAAGAGACTCAGTTCAGGGAAATCTTCCTAAACCTATCCAAGGGGCAGGAAGAGTTGAGAACACTCCTCATGGGGAATTTGGTCAAGAAGAGTCCTGAAGACAATAAGGACGAACGACTGAAACACCTGCAAGCTGAGGTAGATGCAATGAGAGCCCAGATGCTGGGGCAGATGGCTCTCATCCAAGGCTTAGCTCGGGAGCAAGAAGAGTTGAGAACCGTGATCAACCAGCTTCATTAAGACAAATACAACAGTATGAAGCAAATAGTCAAGGTTGAGGATCAAGTCATTAATCAACTTCCGAGAAGTCAAAGGTTTGGTTTGGTGAAGAACGGACCTCTCCAAGTTGCTACTACTTCACAGGTCCAACAACAACCTCGCCAAGAACAACAGGTTGATCAGAGCAAGCCAAACAAGCCCAGGAGGCAATTCACTAAGATCAACATGTCACTAACTCAAGCGCTACAACAAATGTTGAAGGCAGGGCTGATTACATTAAGGGATCCTCTCCGGAATCCAAACACTTCCACTCCTACCTATCATCTCAATGAAAGGTGTGCATACCACTCTGACAGTCCGGGACATGACACAAACAACTGTTGGGCTCTGAAGAACAAGGTTCAAGACATGATTGATGCCAAAGAAATCCAGTTTGACCCTCCAGAGACTCCAAACATAATCACTGCTCCTATGCCAAATCATTGAAGGCTTTTGTTTTATTTGAATTTTCAAGTTGTATTTTTCTTCGCTTATTCAAACAATTATTGTCATGGCAAACTTTTCTATTTCATCAATGCACTGCATATGTCTGTTTTGAATCAATCCATTCGTATTCATTATATTCAAATTGCTTTCATTTTTTTGTGATGGTCAAACTCTCGATTAAAAAATTCTAAGCCTTATGAGGGAGGATGACGAAAACGATACCACGATCTTTACAGTATGCTTTTGAACAGACCCCGCTGATGAAGTACAAGCATTGTTTCAAATCCTGAACAGTGGAGTTATAAGGAAGATAATCCCTAGTCAACCCCTTTGAGCCAAAGAAGTCGGAGTTTTTCTTTTCAAAAATTAAAACCCTTAATCATAACCTGGGGCAGGGTAGTTTTCTCAGTTTAATCCAGGTGCACAGTAAAAGGCATCAAAGAAGTCCTTCCGAGACAAAAAGACAGTGATGGTTCCGAATAATCATAAAGACAGGCAGTCGTTATCTTTCAAAAAACAAAAGCCCAATAAGTCAAAACCTATGAAGGAGACTTACAAAACTGGGGCATCCCGCTGACTGTAATCACAAAAGAAACAGTTCAGGAAAAAAAAACAGGGATAACAAAATCGAAAAGAAAGAGGTCCTACAAACCCTCAACAAAAAAGAAATAACTGCCTATTCAAAATAAACTATCAGCATCCGAACCATCACTAGAATATCAGAGCAAAGACTCAAACAAGGTCTAACGCACGATTAGCTGAGTTTAGGATCGAAGAACATCACGAAGAACGGGTGGGTACAAATAAATTTTGAGCCTTTATCCTTTGTTTCTTAAACCGTGAACCAGGCCACGTTATAACCCTTAAAAGTCCTAGCTGAAGCATGGGTTAGTTCGGAAGCATATTGTTACAAAGGTATCCTGACTCCTGTAGGGCTTGCTGTAAAATCCTGAGTTGACATCACATTTTACAAAATTCACTTGCTTTATTAAAAAATGCATTTTCAAAAAAATTCAAGACAGACATAAGCTTTGCATTCTTGAAATAATATTGTTTGCATATGACTATTTGTTCAAACAGCAGAGAAATTCGCACGATGAATATCTTGTGAACAAAAACCTTTTCAATAAAAAGGGTCACCTCAAGTGGAAGAAACACCTCCAACTAAGGGGCAGACATGATCAGTTTCCATCATCTGGGGCAGTCAAGTCAAGATTCAAAGAATCTCTCAATATGCCAAATAGCCAGGGGCAGATCTCCGTATGAATCACTTGGGGAATTGGACATGAATTCCAGCAACGAATCTTGCATGATCAAACATATTCTGGTAGTATGGCAACACTACCGACAGTGACACCTCTCTACATCCTGAGGGAATGGACATGGTCAAAAAAATACTACGCATTATCAAAGACCCGCTAGGTCGACTGGCCTAGGCAAAAATAAGGGCTTCCCGGCGAACCAAAAGGGTTCGGGCAAAAATAAGGGATGAAAATGAAAAAAAATTGTACATCCGGCAAGTCGAAAACCTGAAAAGGTGGCTTGGGCAAAAAAAAGGGTATCCCGATGGACTGAAAACCCGAAAGGGCGGTCCAGGCAAAAATTAGGGATCAAAACGTACGACTATGTCCCGTCATCTCGTCACTTACCTACCAGAAGAAGATTTGTCAATCGGCAGTTGTCAAGCACCCTCATAGGCTTCTTCTCCCGCAGAAACTGGGGCAATAAGAATTGTCCGAACTGTACAAGCTGCTCTGTCCACAAGGTACCGAGGTAGGTTCAACTAAAGAATATGACCAAGATACCTTCGCTCCCCGCAGAGTAAGACAAGATTCAGCAGTACTCTCCCCAAGCAGAGTTGGCCTCCCATCAGCCCCAAAAAGGCACAGTATCCCCATCAAGTCAGCAATACTCTCCCCCAAGCAGAGTTGGTCTACCATCAGTCCTAACAAAGTTGGGTATCCCCAGAAGATCTTAATATTCTCCAACGGAGTATAAAGATATTCCTCAACAAGCATCCCCGGCGTTCTTAATATTCCTCGACAGAGTATAAGAATGTTCCCCGGTGGAATACCAAGATACCCCTAGTGGAGCCATTCCCTCAATACAGTCCAAAAAGTTTCCTCAGGAGAGTTGAATCATCTTCTCCAGTAGATTCTGGAAGCTTGTCCCCTGCAGAGTACAAATATCTCATCCCCTGCAGATTTCAGAAGGTTATCCCCACCAGAGTCTAAATGGGTTATCCTCAGCAAATTGCAACGGAAGTATCGTCCCCAGCGAAGTTCTTTCTATCCCCCAGCGGAGTTCATCAAAATCCCCAACAGAGCTTATCAACGGAATCCCCAGCAGAGTTATCGTTAAAATCTCAGCGAAGCATCTCTTCCCACAGAGTAATTTCCCGCAGAGTAATCTCTTCATCAAGTTTATTCCCCAACGGAGTTATCTTCTCCTACAGGTTTATTCCTGCAATCATCTTCGTGCATCATCCCCAGTGGAAACGAAGAATTCAACCAGACTCTTCAATATCAGCCCAGGATTTAACAAACTCCCCGGCATTTGTCAAGGATTTATTTTCCCAGACGAAAATACATTCATAAACATACCACATTTCACATCTCCTATTTACATACATGATAAAGTTCATACGACACGACCTCATTTATTCTGGAGAACATCATGACATCATGCGTCTCATACATCATGACATTGCATACAACTAACTCTTTACCTTTTCAGGAAAGATCGATCAACAGATAAAAGTCATTACCTTTTGGAGTAGAAGTCGTCCAAGATTCCTTCATCATCCCGTTGAGGTAGAAGTCATTAAGATTCCTTCATCATCTTGTTGAGGTAGAAGTCATCCAAGATTCCTTCATCATCCTGTTGAGGTAGAAGTCATCAAGATTCCTTCATTATCCCGTTGAGGTAGTAATCGTCCCATATTCCTTCATCATCCTGCTGAGGTAGTAATCGTCCAAGATTCCTTCACCATTCTTGCTGAGGTAGTAATCGTCCAAAATTCCTTCACCATTCCTTTTGGAGTAGTAATCGTTCAAGATTCCTTCATCATCCTGTTGAGGTAGAAGTCGTCAAGATTCCTTCATCATCCCGTTGAGGTAGAAGTCATCCAAGATTCCTTCATCATCCCGTTGAGGTAGAAGTCATCCGAGATTCCTTCATCATCCTGCTGAGGTAGTAATCGTCCCAGATTCCTTCATCATCCTGCTGAGGTAGTAATCGTCCCAGATTCCTTCATCATCCTGCTGAGTTAGTAATCGTCCCAGATTCCTTCATCATCCTGCTGAGGTAGTAATCGTCCCAGATTCCTTCATCATCCTGCTGAGGCAGTAATCATCTCAAATTCCTTCATCACATCATTATCAAAAAACCTCCTCTTGACCATTTAAATCGATTCCTAAAGATTTTTCTGAAGCCAATCAATGGAGACAAGACCAGTTAAATTGATTCCTAAATATTTTTCTGGTGAACACCCCGTCAACGAAGACACAACTACCCATTACATTTCCAGATGGCATCTGTAAGCCCATCCCCGACAAGATTCTGTCACATTTCCAGGTGGCATCCGTAAGCCCATCCCCCTATCCATCATCTTTCCAAATGGAATCTGTAAGCCCATTCCCAACATCACATTGCTGATACTACACCATGTGAGTGCAAATTTCTGGGCACTTTAGTGTTCAATCATCTTCCACCTTCGGATCACGAAAGGCACGCAAGCCAATCTACATCCTCAGGTTTAAGAAGATTGAACAGGGGCAACTGTTGTACCCCAAAATTTTCCCTCCCATATTCTTCAAGTTTTGTCAAGAATCATCTTCTAATGGTTCAAGATTGCTCAAGAGGTTGCACAGTCAAACCCTCTCCTAAGACAGCCAAAATTAGGATTTTGGTTCTTTCAAAGAATTTGAGGTTTTCAAGGGTTCAATCAAGTCTCATAGGCCCATATACATTCTCAAGCACCTACATGTCAAGCTTCAAGACTCACAGTGCCAATTTGCACAGTCAAAAGCCCTATTTGATCCACAGTCAACTGCAAGGGCAAAATGGTCATTTCACAGTCAAAAGTCAGAATTTTTGGTCAACATCTTATTTTGAGTCCACAATCATCATTTGATCAAGTCTTGATCATGATTCCACAAGAATGGCTCAAAAATCATCAAGATGCAAAAAGTTACTATTTTTGGACAGTAGAAAAGTCAACTGTATCTTGACCAGGGCATAACTTTTTCATGGTTTATCAGAAAAATCCCATCCAATGCTAATTTTGAAGGGGATGACATTTCCTACAATCCATCTTCACATTCCAAGTCCAAGAAATGCTCTCACAAAAAGTTATCAATTTCTACATTATAGGTCAATTTCAAAAGTCAACAAAAATGCATTTTAAGTCAAAGACCATAACTTGAGATTGGTAAATCCAAATGACATGGGACAAAAGGCATTGGTTAGAGGACTTCAAGACCTTTCCAAAATGTCCAAGAACATGTTCATATGATCAAAATTGAGCAAGATATGCATTGGAGAAGTTGGGAAATTTTTGTGAATTTGCAAAAGTCAACTTTGCTCAAAACACCTTGTTTTTGCTAATGGGCCTCAAATCTCTTCTTGAAACTTCATCCATGGCCTATGCACGACCCATCAAGCTTAATTGAATTTATTTTCTTATTTTTATTAATTAATTGGATTTTTAATCAATATTAATTCATTTAATTAATTTAAATTGTAGGAAAATACAAAGATTTGATTTTTCAATCTTTTTGTGAAGCAAGTATGACCTAAAAAGGCTGGCAATTTCGTGCACCAAGTCAAAGATGCAATATCTCCAAATTTGGCAACTTTTTCCAATCATGAAGATTCAAAAATATGTGATTTCCAATCAAATATTCAATCATCATTCCAATGGATTTTTGTGCAAGATTCTGACCTAATTCCATTCCTCTATAAATACACAAGCAAACCCTGATCACGCACACGTGAAAAAGCTGCAGGAAAAAGCCATTGCAATTCAAGAAAATTGGAAAAAACTCAAAACTGACTTTTGCATTCTAGCACGATTCAAAGGCTTTTGTGGATTCTAATACCTTGCAGGAGTTCTCAGGGACGTTTTGCAATCAAAACCAGGCCTTAGAGCTACAAGAATCGCCCTAAACAGTTTGACAGTTTGCCACTTTTTTTCATCATCGTAACTCGTGATTCATAAGCATTTAACATGATTTCTTGATTGTTTTATGTTGCTAGGGACTGTGCAAAGCTAATGGTATAGTTTAATTGCATTGAAACGCCATAAATCAAAAGTTGCCATGGATGATTTCTAGGGTTCTTAAGCTGTGAATTTGGGGCTTTGCCATCCAGGAAAAATTAGAACCCTTAAGACCCATGGTTGGAATCGTTGAATCCAGACGAACACGATGCAACCCTCGCGAAATATTTATATACACCAGGGCTCTAGTCTCTATTATTCCTCGTGTCATATTGTGGGGGTTAAAAATCCCCGCTATCTGTTTGTGTTTTTTGCAGGAAATATGAAGAAGATGATGATGTGGTGATACATCATTGGACCATTCAAAAAAGGAAGCGCGTGTTTTTCTTTTGTACAACATATTGTTTGGTTTCTTAATATAATAATTGCATTTTATTATAATATCAAAAGCAGGCAGTTGGTGTAGTGGTTGAGCGCTTGTCCAATGAACACTGGGACCTGGGTTCGAGTCCCAGGTCCACCCAAACGCTTATGTTGTTTTTCCTAACATATTCACATGCAGGCTTCCCAAAGTGTTCCACCATGTACCTCACTTACCAACACTCCAGGTGGCTTCAAAATCTAATGGTCCAGATGGAAGGATCATTGTACTCCTTAGTGAACCAGCGCCTGGACAATCATCAAAGTCAAACAGGCTTGTGTGCAAATGGGCTTGAAAATTTCTAATAACACCTCCATATTGGGCCAGTACCCCCCTTGGTTTATTCTTCTTATTTTTTCTTTCATATTTTTTCTTTTAATTATTTTTAATTAATTATCATTATTATTTAATTAAATTAATTATTTTTATAATAAAAATCAGAAAACTAAAAAATGTAATATTTTTATTATTATTATTATTTATTAATTTCACCCTTAGTTTATTACTTTTGTAAATAAATACATAATTAATCTATTTAGTTAATTAGGGTTAATTTTAATTTTTTCTCAATAATTTAAAATCAACATAGAATTAGGGTTTTCTTGAGAATTTTAATTTCTTTTATTTTCATTAAAAACATTAAAAAAATAAAAAATACTTTTTTTCTTTTAATTAATTAATTAATTATTTTTTAGGTTTAATTTAACTTAATCCATAAACAACCAAAAACTTCTTTCTTTCTCAAAAGGGTCAAAACCCTAAGGACTTCTCCAATTCAATTTTCTCTCTCGCGCATATTATTTTTGACCATATTTATGTATTTGCTCCGAGTATGTAATAGCGTTAATTAGGACTTTTTATCGCTTTCTTTAATTTTCATGCAATTTACTTTCAAAGGGTTTGTTTTTGGCGATGTAAATACCCGACGCCTTGTAATAGCGTAGATTTACTTTCCGCACAACTATTAACTGCTAGATGTATGTTAATTAGGCTATGCATGACAAGACTTATCTGAAAATTAAAATCAAAACGTAGCTCACCATAACATGTTCAAAGATAACTTAACATGAAACTTGACACACTCGCACATGCCACTCCTAGGGTACGCCTCACTTGGTTGCCTCGACGTGGTCATCGAGTATAGGGTGTTTTAGAGGTCGCCCTCCTGTCTAAAGATCCAAGTTGACTCAAAACGGTTGCCTCGGATAAAAAGGATCTAGGACATTAGGGTTACCGCTAAGGCGTTCTACTATTGCTTTGGTGACCACATGTCCCTATAATCAAATTGACCCGAAAAACTCCAACGACGGTGCTACCTACTTCTCAATAGTGGGATAGTACTGTCTTAAGGACATTTACACAGCTTAATTTCTTTTGAGTAGGTAGAGGTTCTCAGGTACTTGCTCTTTCAAAACAAAAATACTTTTCGCACCTACACTTTTCTGACAAAAGTTTTCAAATAATACTTCATACACTCTTGAGGACAGATACAAGAGTCAAATCGAAGTTTTCAAACAAAACTCTTTTCAAAACCCACAAACACAAGAAAAGCGAAACATTTTGAAAACATAGTGAGCAAGTACCTAAGAGCCCGTGGATAACCACGGATAGAAAGGGTGCTAACACCTTCCCTTTCTATAATCTACCTCCCGAACCGAGAAACATCTCGAAAAGGAATTTTGCTGTGCTTTTGTCCTTTCCTTGTTGGAGAAAATAAAAGACGGTGGCGACTCTTGATTACCGCGACATTTCGCGAACCAACATTTCAAAAACAGTCAGTTCTATTTCCACCAATCACAATAATCTTCCAGCTGGCTCTTCATCCAGATCATCTGAGTGCTACATCCAACAGCAGATATATATTCAGCTTCAGTGGTTGATAATGCAATAATGGCTTGCTTCTTGTTGTACTATGAGATAATGTTATCACCCAGAAATTGACAGCTTCTAGAGGTGCTTTTGCATTCTATTCTATCTCCAGAAAAGTCATCATCACAATAACCTACTAGTTTAAAATCTTTGGATCTTCTATAGCACAGACCAAGGTTAGTAGTACCTTTCAGATACCTCAGAATTCTCTTAACAACAGTTAAGTGAGATTCTCTAGGATCTGATTAGAATCTGGCACATAAGCATACACTAAATAATATATCTAGTCTAGATGCAGTCAGATAGAGAAGAGATCCAATCATACCTCTATAGATCTTCTGATCTACTTTCTTACTTACCTCATCTTTTCCCAGAATGCATGTAGGATGCATTGGTGTCTTTTCTTCTTTACTTTCTGAAAGCTGGAATTTCTTTAGAAGTTCTTTAACATACTTTGTCTTATGTATGTAAGTACCTTCTGGAGTTTGATTAATTTGAATTCCCAAAAAGAATTTCAGTTCTCCCATCATGCTCATCTCAAATTCAGCCTGCATAGACTCAACAAATTCTCTTCCAAGAGAGACATTAGAAGTTCCAAATATAATATCATCTACATATATTTGACAGATTAAAATGTAATTTTTAAATGTTTTTCTGAATAAGGTTGTGTCCACTTTCCCTCTGGTAAAATTCTTTTCTAAAAGAAAATTACTCAGACGTTCATACCAAGCTCTAGGAGCTTGTTTCAGACTGTACAGAGACTTTTTCAGTTTAAAAACTTGTTCTGGAAATTTCGGGTCATCAAAACCAGGAGGTTGGTGGACATAAACTTCTTCTTCTATGTAACCATTTAAAAAAGAACTTTTAACATCCATTTGATATAATGAGATGTTGTGTTGAACATCAAAAGAAATTAACAATCTAATTGATTCTAACCTGGCGACTGGGGCAAAGGTTTCATTATAATCAATTCCTTTTTGTTGACTGTAACCTTGTGAAACCAGTCGTGCCTTGTTTCTGATAACCTCTCCTTGCTCATTCAACTTATTTCTGAATACCCATTTTGTTCCTATGATATTGAATCCTTTGGGCTTTGGAACTAGATCCCACACATCATTTCTTGAAAATTGATTTAGTTCTTCTTGCATAGCTAGGATCCAATCGTTGTCTTACAGAGCTTCCTCTATTGAGGTTGGTTCAATTAGAGAGACCAAACTAAATAGTGATTCTTCAATGTTTCTGAAAGAGGATCTTGTTCTGATGGGATCTTCTTTCTTTCCAATAATCACATTTTCTGGATATGCTGATGTGATTCTGGGGAATTTATTCTGTGAGGGTTATTCAGAAATTCTTAGATTTTCCAGAGCATTTTCAATAGGAGGCTATTCTGAGATGTCCTTTGCTTCTGACTCTTCAGAGTTTGTAAGATAATCTTCTATACCTGCAGGATTTTCATTCTGCTTTGGCTTTTGCTGGCCAAGCTTATAATCAAATTTGACTTTGATTGATTCTTCAACAATCAGAGTTTCTGTGTTGCATACCCTATAGCCTTTTGAGCGTTTAGAGTATCCAAGCAGAAAGCACTTTTGTGCCTTAGAATCAAACTTGTTCAGATTATCTTTAGTATTCAGAATATAGCAAGTGCATCCAAAAGGATGGAAATATGAAATGTTGGATTTTTTGTTTTTCCATAATTCATAAGGAATATTTTCAAGAATAGGTCTTATAGAGACTCTATTTTGAATATAACATGTTGTGTTCACTGCTTCTACCCAGAAGTGTTTAGCCATATTAGTTTCATTAATCATGGTTCTGGCTATTTCTTGCAAAGTTCTATTCTTTCGTTCTACAACTCCATTTTGTTGGGGAGTTCTAGGACAAGAGAAATCATGACAAATGCCATTTTCTTTAAAAAACTTTTCAAAATAATGGTTTTCAAATTCTCCTCCATGATCACTTCTAACTTTTATGATTCTAAAATCTTTTTCATTTTGCACTTGGATGCAGAAGTCGAAGAACACAGAATGTGACTCATCCTTGTGTTTTAAAAACTTAACCCATGTCCATCTGCTGTAGTCATTAACAATGACCAATCCATACTTCTTGCTTCTGATGGATGCAGTTTTAACTGGTCTAAACAGATCAATGTGAAGAAGTTCCAACGGCCTAGAGGAAGAAACAACATTTTTTGACTTAAAAGAAGGTTTTGAAAATTTTCCTTTCTGACATGCTTCACAAAGAGCTTCTAAGTTGAACTTCAGATTGGGAAGTCCCCTGACCAGATTGAGTTTGTTAATTTGAGATATTCTTCTCATGCTAACATGTCTCAATATTCTATGCCAGACCCATTGCTCATCGCTAACAGACATAAGGCATTTTACATTTTGAGATTTAAGATCAGAAAGATTAATTTTGTAGATGTTGTTCTTTCTCTTGCCAGTAAAAAGGATTGATCCATCCTTTTGACTAACAACTCTACATGATTTTTGATTAAATATTATGTCATAACCGTTGTCACTTAATTGACTTATGGACAACAAGTTATGCGCTAATCCTTCTACCAACAAAACATTAGTTATAGAAGGAAGGTTACCGTTTCCAATGGTTCCAACCAATAATCTTTCCTTTTTGATTTCCTCCAAATTTGACATCTCCTCCAGATTTAAGTTCCAGACTTTGGAACATAGACTTTCTTCCCGTCATATATCACGAGCATCCAGAGTCCAGGTACCATGACTGGTGTTTCAACTGAGCTGTTACGGACATATGCAACATAGATTATTTTCTCCTTAGATACCCATTTCTTTTTGGGTCCTTTTTGGTTAGAGTTTCTAAAGTTCTGGTTGAACTTTGATTTTGCATAAGAATTTTCAGAGTGAGAAGTGTATTTGATATCATGCGTGTGCCCAAAACTAAATTGTTTGTGTAGTGGTTTATATGTGATGATCATTTCCTCAACATGCTTAGGTTTATATATTTCTTTCACTTTGGGAGATTTATATCCAATACCTCTTCTGCCATTTCCACTAACACCATAAATCATTGAAGCCATTCTACTTCTATCTATGCTTTTAGCAAGAAACGTTTGAAAACTAGAGTCATATTCTTTAAGAATATCTTTTGAGCTTGAAGCAGAATCTGAAATAGAGATCTTTTGAAATTTTTGAACTTCCTCTTTGAGTTTTAAAATGTTTTCTTTAAGTTCAGAGTTTTCTGTTTCAAGTTTCTCAAAATTAGATGCAAGATTCTTTTTGAGTTTCTTGTATTTGATTTTGAGTTTACTGTAGTTTTCAAGAAGTTCAGATAAGCTTTCAGCAAGTTCAGTTCTAGAAAATTCAGAGAATACCTCTTTTGGTTTTGAATCAGAGTTTGAGTCATCGTCATCTGATGTGGTAGCCATAAACACTAAATTAGAGTGTTCATCTTCTTAGTCAGATTCAGCTTCAGAAGATTCTGAATCATCCCAGGTGGCCATCATGCCTTTCTTTCTTCCAAACTTTTTCTTTGGTCTTTCTCTTTGCAGCTTAGGACAATCACTTTTGTAGTGTCCTGGTTCTTTACATTCATAGCAGACTATATCTCTCCTGCTTGAGTTCTTATGTCCAGAAGATTCTAGTTTATCTTCTGACCTCATGTAGTTTCTGAACTTCTTTTGTATGTGCTTCCACATCTGGTTGATCCTTCTGGAGAGCAGAGATAACTCATCTTCTTCTGATGCAGAATCTTCAGAGTTTCCTTCTTCTTCTTGAAAAGCGTTAGTTTCACATTTTTTTAATATATTTAAGGGCGACAAACTTACCTTTCTTTCGAGGCTCATGTTCATCAAGTTCTATCTTGTGACTTCTTAAAGTACTGATAAGTTCTTCAAGGGATACATCATTCAAATCTTTTGACACTTTGAACACAGTAACCATAGGTGCCCATCTTCTGGGTAAACTTCTAATAATTTTCTTAACATGGTATGCCTTGGTGTATCCTTTGTTCATAACTCTCAGGCCAGCAATTAGAGTTTGAAATCTCGAGAAATAGCTTCAATAGACTCATTTTCTTCCATTTTGAAGGCTTCATACTTATGGATGAGAGCCAGAGCTTTTGTCTCTTTTACTTGAGCATTTTCTTCATGAGTCATTTTGAGAGACTCAAACATGTCATGTGCTGTATCTCTGTTGGTGATTTTCTCATATTCAGTTTTAGAGATAGCGTTCAGAAAGATGTTTCTGGCTTTGTGGGGATTCTTGAAATCTAAATTCTATTGTTTATCCATGTTCTTTCTGTCAATCTTGTTTCCGTCTTTGTCTTCTGGATGCGTGTACCCATCTAGGACCAAATCCCATAGATCAGCATCATGACCTAGAAAGAAACTTTCTAGTCTATCCTTCCAGTATTCAAAGTCTTCTCCATCAAACACAGGAGGTTTGGTGCAATTGTTGTTGTTTTGTTTAGTTGCCATAGTGTTTTCCTTCTGGATCTTTTTTCTGACACTGTTAGGTGTTTGCACCCAGAACCAGGCTCTAATACCAATTGAAGGGTGAGAAAACACTTAGAGGGGGGGGGGGTGTTGAATAAGTTTTTCCTTTTTCTCGCGCAATACTAATGGAAGGACACAGGTACTTTTATCCTGGTTCGTTTGAAACTCAAACTACTCCAGTCCACCCGCCAAGGTGATTTTTCCTCTCTCAACGAGGACTTAATCCACTATAATCAAACTGATTACAAATGCACAACCAAAAAGTTGTGACTAACAATATAATGCACAAGCCAACTGCAAGTGACTAACACCTCTAAGACTCAACTAGTCCTAGCCCTCTTTAGAAATCTGACCCAACAGGTCTCTCAAGGAACACTTACAAAATTATCTCTTAATAGTAGTGAAACAGAATGCTTCTAATAAACTTTATCACAAACTTTGATTTATCACTAAGATTGTTGCTCAATGTTTAAGATCTACCCACTATACAATATTGGTTTACAAGTATGAAAACAATGAGCGTAAGGTTGTTTCTCATGGATCAGTAACCTTTCTTTGAAACAAAAGATCTTTTATATATAGCTTTCAGTCTTGACCGTTACTGCCTTGAAGAGAGTGTTTGCATTAATGAAGCATGTTGGCTTGGTCTTTATGTTTCCAAAGTTCTCGTGCATAGTACCACTTGAGTGCGTTAGCCGTCTTAGCATTTAATGACCAACGATACTGTCAGAACTTGTGTCTGGAAGTTTAAGAGTTTGCTTGCAGCGTTGCCACTTCCGAGTTTACTTTAAATATTCTTCTATCAGAGTATTCTTCACTTCATGTTCATCAGAGTTTGCTTCAACTTGCATTATCAGATGTTATTTTCAGCGTGCTTCTTTTCAGATCTTCGCTTCAGCTAGCGTAATCAGAGTTTGCTTAGTATTGCTTTTCCATCAGAGTTTTCCTTGGAGTGCTTCCTTCAGAGTTTGCTTTGTCTTGTGTAAAATGATGTTTTCTCTTTTGATATGCATGAGTCATAATATCATCTATATCTAGAGAACGTACACATCAGAGTATAAATTATATTTTACAAAATTTATTTCATTGTTATCATCAAGACTCTAAGATATCATTAGAACCAAACTTTGTTCTAACAAAATGCATGCTTCGTATTCAGCCATGATGTTCATGCAATCGAAGCATAATATGGCGGTGAAAGGAGTGTGGCAACCTTCAGGGGAGATGATCACCACACAAATTCTGTTACCCAAGGCGTTGGAAGCCCCATCGAAGACCATAGTCCATCGGGATCCTTGTTCAGGTTCGTCATACGGTCCAGGCTTCGCACAATCGGTCACTAGCATGATATTTTCATCCGGGAAGTCAAAGTTCATAGACTGATAATCATTAACAGCTTGATGGGCCAAATGATATGCTAGTACACTTCCTTTGATGACATTTTGCATTGTGTATTGAATTTCATACTCAGTCAAGATCATTTTCCATCTTGCTATCCGTCCGGAAATACCAGGTTTCTCGAAGCTGTACTTGATTGGGTCCATCTTAGAAATCAACAGAGTGGTATGAGTCAACATATACCGTCTTAGCCGGCGAGCAGCCCATGCCAAAGTGCAGCAAGTTTTCTCGAGCAGTGAATATCTAGTTTCACAGTCAGTAAACTTTTTGCTTAGGTAATAAATAACATGCTCTTTTCGGCCAGACTCGTCATGTTGACCCAAAACACGCCCCATAGAATTCTCTAGTACGGTAAAGTACATGATCAAGGTCTTCCTTCAACTGGAGACATGAGAATAGAAGGTTATTACAGATGTTCTTTGATTTTGTCGAAGGCATCTTAGCATTCATCATTCCATCTGACTACTTGATCTTTCTACAAGAGTTTGAAGATTGGCTCACAAGTAGCAGTTAAGTGAGATATGAAGCGGACAATGTAATTGAGACGACCCAAGAATCCTCTAACTTCCTTTTCAACGTGGGGGACTGGCATTTCTTGGATGTCCTTTACCTTGGTAGGATCGACTTTGATGCCTTTACCACTGACAACAAAACCTAGAAGCTTTCCAGATCGTACTCCAAATGTGCACTTGTTAGGGTTTAACCTTAACTTGTACCTTTTCAACCTTTCAAATAGCTTGTACAGGTGATCAAGATGTTCCTCTTAAGTTTGTGATCTTGCAATCATATCATCCACATAGACCTCTATTTCATGATGAATCATGTCATGAAACAAAGCTACCATAATTATTTGATATGTTGCCCCTGCATTCTTTAATCTGAACGGCATGACCTTGTTACAAAAGGTGCCCCATTGCATAATGAAAGTCGTCTTCTCCATGTCTTCGGGAGCCATCCTAATTTGATTGTAGCTAGAGAAACCATCCATGAAAGAGAAGACTTTATACTAAGCAGTGTTATCGACTAAGGAATCAATATGAAGTAGAGGGAAGTCATCCTTGGGGCTTGCCCTATTCAGATCCTTATAATCTACGCACATACGAACTTTTCTATCTTTCTTCGGTATTGGCACCACATTTGCAAACCATTGGGGATAAGATGTCACAGCCAAGAATCCGACATCAAATTGCTTCATCACTTCAGCTTTTATCTTTTCAGACATGTCAGGCCTCATGCAAAGAACTTTTTGTTTGACAGGAGGACAATCTTCCTTTGTCGGTAGATGATGAACTACAACATCGGTATCCAACCCTGGCATATCTTCATACGAACAAGCAAAAACTTCCACATAGTCATGAAACATCTGAACCAATCTTCTTTTGATACTGCTTTCCAGGTTAGCGCTGATCTTGACTTCTTTCTTGTCTGTCTCGGTACCTAGATTGATGACTTCAACTGACTCTCCGTGCCGCTGAATAGATTTTTCCTCTTGTAATAGAAGTCTGGCTATTTCTCCTGGTATTTCACAATCTTCCTCGCCTTCGTCTTTGGCTTGGTTAATTGGACATTCAAAGTCGTAGTCGGAAATAGTAGAGTCATTGGTGATAAGATCCAGAGTGGATGAGGACCTGCAAGAGTGTGTGTGTGTGCATGTAAGACACATGGCTATTTTCAAAAATGTATTTGAAGGAAAAGAAAGACAATGAGCATAAAGATTTGAATGCAAAAGAGTCCAATGGTTTGTATTGAATGATCATATGATAACATGAACATAAATAAAACCCTTGACAAATGGACCATAGTGCCCCGGGCCAGGCACATGGCTTAAAAGTCATTGTTAAATATTACATACAAAATGTTCTGTTATTAAAAGAAAATAATAAACAAGTGATTACTCCTCAGTGAAGGAGATGGGAACGAAGTCCTTTGCTTGCAAATTGTTGAGTTCCGTTGTAGTAGGATATATCCAATCTTCAAATGCACATTCATCATTAAAATCACCTACAACGTTTACTTCATGGCTTCTAATACGGAGAAGGGGCTTCCCTACATGAGCGCGCCTCACATCCTTCCGAGCCTTGACGGTGAAACTCAAACCACACTTGTCTGCTTTGAATGGGATCTCGAGGAGTTTCCCTAAAGTATCACTACTTCCTTCTTCAACCGCAGCACGAGTGTTTGGAAAATGTTTTGAATGTGTTTGAAAGTGTTTGGTGTTTGTTTTGAAAATTAGCAAGGATGTTTGTTTTTGAAGATGAGCAAGCAACTAGGAACAATCTACTTACTCAAAAAGTCTTTGTTCATTTCTTCCTTTCCTTTGATATTGCTATCTTACCATTGATTTGGTAAGAAGCCTTATCTTTGGATGTAAAGGGACGGGCGTGGGTCATCGTATAGTCATGATATCAATGTTGTGAGATATCTTAGCATTTCTCTTTGAGGGACTAAGATCATTTTGAAAGGAAACATTGATAGCGTCATCGAGGGACTATGATCTTGTATTTGATTTGTTTTTGCTAAGACATCCCACATGCATAACATGGCCATTTTTGTAAGGTAACAAAGTGGAATTACCCTAAGGGTGCAAGTGTGCAAGTGCATTGGATTTACATGCATTGTTTTGTCTTGAATTAGGGTTTACTAATTGTTAATTTTAATCTTGCCATACAAACCCTAATTACTAGCATTTATATTAAAGCGATAAATTGCGGAAAGTAAAAATTACTACGTTATTATATCATTAGGGAATGGGGTATACAAATTTACAAATGGGGATTGCAAGAAAATTAAACCTAATTATCTATTACAACCATATTGAATATGTACAAGAATTGAATAAATGATGTAAGAAAGTAAATGGAAAAAGAAATAATTTTTGTTCAATTTTTGGTAAGGGTTTTAACCTAATTACTAAAAGGGAAAAATAATTAATTAAAGATAAATAAAAATTAAACCTAAATCAATTAAGAAAAGAAATTAGGTTAAGAAGTATTTTTAGGTTTTTTTTTGTGAAAGGGTTTAATTTTAATAAAATAAAATATGAAAATTAATTAATTAAAAGAAACCTAAATTCTAAATTAATTTTAGATAAAAGAGAAAAATAATAATTAAACCTAAATCTAAATATTAATTTACTAAGTAAAAAGAAATTAATTTATTAAGAAAAATGTTTTTAGTCTTTTTGTTTTATAAAGAAAATAAGCATAAAGTGTGAAAATAATAAATAAAAACATTTTTGGATTATTTAATAATAAAAATAATAATAATAATAATAATAATAATAATAATAATAATAATAATAAATAATTAAAGAAAATCGAAATGAAATAAAATAAGAAAAAGAAAATAAATAAAAAAATGAAATATAAAAAGTTGTGCCAGGTGTATGAAAGCAGGCAGGGGGGATGGTGCAGCAAAAATAACAAGGCTGATTGCAAGAGGCCCAACGCTGGTTGTTGTTTATGACAAAAAAAGAAAAAAATTGAAAAAAGAGAAAAACAAAAGGTAGCGCTAGGTATTGAACCCAAGACCCTCAGCATACACGCGCGCTACCTTTCCACTGGGGTGGTTGTACATCTGGTAACATAAAAAAATAACAAATATATAACACAAGTCAAGTCATGAAGATGACTTCATCTTCAACCTCCAGCCAGAACACCTGCAACTTCTTCATTTCTCATCCATTTGCAAAAATGTAAACATCAAACTTGTTCCAAATTTCACAACGATTCCAGAAATGTAAATTATTAAAACTATAAATCAGAGATGAGCATGAATTTTGAATGGTACCAAATTTTGACCTAATTTTTTCAGAAAGTTCAAACTTAAAATTCTCACAACTCAAGCAATATAAATGAAATCTATGGATATGTAAAGTTTCAGGGAAATGATGTCTACATTTTATCTTCACAAATGCAAGCCTAACAATACTCAAATGAAAAGATAGAAGTTCAGAAAATGTACCTCAAAACTGGAAATCATGAAATGCAAATTAGCTTGATTCAAGGTGCTGCAATGATCAGGTTAGCTTCCTCAAGTTCACAGGAAGCTAATGCAATGATTAGCTTGAGCAATGGATGGCTGGAATGGTCTAGAGAAGTTAACTTGCAGTGCTCTGTTTTTGGTTATGGACGATGATGGAAATGGATGTACAATTATGTAACAGGGTCAAGGGTGGACTATGATTGATGTATAGGAGCTTTTGGAAGTGAAAAGCCAAGAAACGCACGAGGGAAATGGGAGTTTGGGTTTCAAAGTCAGAATGTGCACAGGAATGGAGTTTTGATGCAAGTTCTGATTTGAGGGAGTTTGAGAGAGTTTCAGGGTGTTCAAGCTCGTATCTTAGCTCACAAATAGTGCCTCTATTTATAAGCAACAAGTTTGGAGACTTGTATCTGATCAGAATTCAAAATCACATGTTTAAGCTCAACATGTGATTTTTGAGAAATCAAGTTTCAATGCCTTGTGTACTTGCTATTATAGAGTGGTTATTCTTTAAACAAACATGCTTCTGAATTTGTAGATGGAGTGTGATCAGAGGGAACAAATGAGAGGCTCAAGAATTAACTTTGTGCATAAAGCTTGCTTTTCAAGAATGGCATTCTTCACTTTCTTCCCAAAATGCCAATTTCAATTGGACAATGCTTAAACCACTTGGATTATAGCTCAAAAGTTTGTGTAATCCATTAATGATGGATAGATACACATTTTAGAAGGCCTGCAAAGCAAGATTATGCAGCCTAACATGGAGATTGGATTATGTGTTCATCAAGAAATGGCTTGTAATTCAAGAATGAAACCCTAACTTCTTGCCTTCGGTTCTCCTAGCTCAAGTATGATCTTAATGAGTTCTTGGACATTTTGGAAACTTGTAACATCCTCTACAAACTCTATGTTGGACATTTTTGAAGATTCATCATAGAACTATGTGAAAGATTTCCATGAAGTTAGGTCAAAATCCAGCTTAAACTAGGGCAAAATTTCACTAAGTTTTTCAAGTTTCATGAACATGTCTTCTTAAAATCATAACTTGAAATCCATTTATTTCTATAAAATTTGTGTTCTACAATATTTTATATCTCGTTGAGATCTAGAAATTTCATGTTGGAAGTTTCCTTTGAATCATCTTGCATTATGGTGGAAATTTGGCTCAAAGTTATGAAAAAGTGTGAATTTCCAACACTTAGAAAAATTTCTAAATTTAGAAATTTTGACTTTTCAAAATGAAATCTTGACTTTTTGATTTCTTGATGAACAAGTTTCATGTTTTTACACGTCTTTATGAATTGTAATTTTTGAAACTTGATTTTGATAAAAAAGTCAAAGTTTGACTTTTCAGTGTACAATTGACTTTTCATCAGTTGATTGAAATTCATCTATCAATAAATTAATCTTGAGATATGTTTTGAGCCATGCCATTAGGTCAAAATGAATTATTTTAAACCTTGATATCATAACTTAAACCAAACAATCATTTGCTAGGTCAAAAATCAGAAATTGCACCTTCTCAGTCAAAACCCTAATTTGACCATGTTGCCCTTTTGATGATCTGACCAAATTTATTGAGGAATTGTGATCCAAACTTGATAAAATGACATATATGAGTTCATGATGTTGAAATGGACCAAAAATTATGAAGTTTGACTGTAAATTGACCATAATTGACTTTTTCCCCCCAATACAACTGATTTTAGGTCAACTGATCAATTGACTGAGCAAAAATGTGATCCAAGACTTGAAACTTGACATGAGAAATCTTGAAGGTCCAAAATGATCCATGAAAGTCATATGGGGCATTAAAAGTCCATTTGTCCTTGTTCAAACTCAAACCCTAATTTTCAGTTATCAGTGTTTTAGGAGGTGTCTTGAGCTGATCAACCCTTGTGCAGTCTTGAATAAAAGGAGATATTGTGATAAATTACTTGATAAATGAGAGGGAAAATTTCGGGGTACAACAACTTCCCCTGTTTAATCTTCTTAAACCTGAAGAGTTAGATTGGCGGATCTGTCATTCGTGACTTGAAGGTGGAAGATGATTGAACACTAGAGTGCCCAGAAATTTGCACTCGAAGATGTATTGAGAATGGGCTTATAGATGCCATTTGGAGGAATGATGGTAAATACTAGAAGAAGTATCAGCACAAATCTTTGGTCGATTTATACTAAAACTCGATGTTTCACCTGTGGGAAAAAGGGTTAGTCAAATGCAGATGTATGCATGATGTTCACAAGATGTGGTATTATGCTAAATGCATTTTGTATGTATATGCTATGAGGTATGAATGTCAGATGCGTATTTGTCCGGGAAAATAAATCCCTGACTGCTGCTGAAGAGTTCTGAATCCCGGATTACTGTTGGGGATTATCTCTTGAATGTTAGTTGTTATCTGGTCGGATCCAGGCTTCATAACTTGCTGAGGATGAGGAAGTCAACTCCTATCTGGTCAGATTCCAGGCTTTATGGTAACTTACTAGGGATGGATAAATTAACTATTATCTGGTTGGATTCCAGGCTTTGCAGAAAGTTTCTTGGGGAGAGTGAAGTTAGGTTGTTATCTGGTTGGATTCCAGCTTCACAACAACTTGTTGAGGATAAGGAAGTTAATTGTTATCTGGTCGGATTCCAGGATTTGCAGTAACTTTCTTGGAACTTAGTTGTTATCTGGTTGGATTCCAGGCTTCATAATAACTTGCTTGAATAGAAGAAGTGTAAATGATATCTGGTCGGATCCAGGCTTCATAGTAACTTAATAACATTAAACCTCTATCTGGTTGGTTTCCAGGCTTTGCAGATTTCTGAGGTGGATGAGGTTAATTACTATCTGGTCGGATCCAGACTTCACAATAAACTAGTCTGAAGAAGACAGGGTTGAACTGATATCTCGCCGGGTCCATGCTTTACAGTTACTTGCTTGGGAACTTAGTTGTTATCTGGTCGGATTCCAATCTTCACAACGAACTTCTGAGGGGAATTTCTATCTGGTCAGATCCAGATTTCATAATGACTTTATTGAAAAGATGAAGTTGAAAACTGATATCTGGTCGGATCCAGGCTTCACAGTAACTTGTTGGGGTAGAGGCAAACTCTACTGGGGAAAAGAAGTTACACCTTGGTATGATTGAGTCCAGGTTCTTCAATATCTTGAAGAGTTAAAATATTATCTGGTTAAATCCAGGTTTCATAGTATTTTGAGAAGTTGTACTATTATCTGGTCGGGTCTAGGCTCTATAGTGACTTGAGAAGTTAACTATTATCTGGTCGTGTCCAGGCTTCATAGTAGCTTGAAAATTGTACTATCATTTGGTTGGGTCCAGGCTTCATAGTATCTTTTGGAGATAGTAAAGGTTTTGTTGATGACTTTACTGGGGATTGGGGGTTGTGGCCCTCTGATTTGTAATAGTCTGAGAGGCAAACTCATGTTGGAGAGGATATACTCATCCAGGGAAGACAGACTCAGCTGGGGAAGATAGATTATGTCGGGGGAATTTTGTTGTTCGTTGATTATTGTATGTTGGGTAAATAAACGCTATTGGGGAAATAAACCCTGTTGATGAATATTGACGAGGCGAGTTCTTTGAGGAAAAGATCCACAAGGTTTCTTCTTGTGGGATCTACTTAGTTGGGGAGAGAGCTGTCAAGATATTGAGACTTTGGTTGGAGATCAACCTATGCAAAGAGACTTTGTGGGTAACTTTGTTGAGGGAAGAGGTTTATTGTATCCGTCCTTGTGGGGATAATGTTAATGAAATAAATCTGTGGGGATATTCCATGTACATTAAAGAGATGCTTGTTGCTGCTTAGTAAGACACATATGCCAAATAGTTTTAATCATGTTCATATGCATATGTTCGTTCAATTTTATGGACAATTTTGCATTCAAAACAAAAAAAGAAAGTTTGCACTTCAAAGTATATTTGTATTGATATTTTGCCCATGAATAGGTGTTTTTTGTACAAAGAGACGGAGATCCTAGTAAGAGGAAATCGTCGAAAGGACAACAAAAATTGAAAACAAAAACAAATAGCCATGTGGAAATAATCTCATTGCATTTCAACTCTACTATTGCCCCAATTTCTTCGAATGCCCCTTGCCGTTGACAGAAGTTTATTGGATTGATCTTGGACTGTTTGAACTCGGACCTTGGTGATAAAGTCGATTGTGATGATTCCAATGGGACATAGTCACACGCTTTCAATCCTTAATTTTTGCCTGGACCGCCCTTTCGGATTTTCAGCCCACCAGGATACCCATTTTTGCCCAAGTCTCCCTTTCGAGTTTTCAACTTGTCGGGTGTATAATCTTTTGCATATGTCCCTAATTTTTGCCCAAACCTTTTGGTTTGCTGGGATGCCCTTATTTTTCCTAGGTGTGTCAACCTAGCGGGTCTCTTATGCGTATTATTTTTTAACTATGTCCGCGTTTATAGGATGTGGTAAGTCTTCACCATCCATGGTAGTCAGCATCATGGCACCACCAGAGAACACTCTTTTGACACCAAGTGGCCCTTCGTAGGTGGGAGTCCATTTGCCCCTGGGGTCGCCTTGTGGCAGAATGACGTGCTTTATCACCAAGTCACCAACTTGATATACTTGAGGCTTGATCTTTTTGTTGAAAGCCTTGATCATACGTTTTTGGTACGTCTGACCATGACAAACAGCAGCCAGTCGCTTCTCATCGATCAAGTTCAACTGATCCAATCTTGTCTGAATCCACTCGTCTTCCCCTAGACCTGCTTCACTCATAATCCTTAGTGAGGGAATCTGAACTTTCACTGGAAAAACAACTTCCATGCCATAGACTAAAGACAAGGGAGTTACCCTAGTTGATGTTCTAGCTGAAGTACGGTAGTCATGAAGAGAAAACAGTAACATCTCATGCCAGTCCTTGTAGGTTACTACCATCTTCTGGACAATCTTCTTAATATTTTTGTTGGCCGCTTCGAGTGCGCCATTCATTTTGGGTCTATATGGAGAAGACTTGTGATGCTTTATCTTGAACTGAGTGAAAAGTTCGGAAGTCATAGCATTGTTAAGGTTAGTCCCATTGCCCGTGATGATCCTCTCGGGGATACCATAGTGGCAAATGAGGTTATGTTTGATAAATATGGCTACCACGTTCTTTGTGACTGAGGCATAAGAGACGGCTTCGACCCATTTGGTGAAATAATCAATAGCGACCAGAATGAAGCGATATCCATTGGAAGCAGTGGGCATGATCTCTCCAATCATGTCAATGCCCTACATTGCAAACGACCACGTTGCGGTCATGACGTTCATAGGGATAAAAGGCACATGGACATTGTTAGCATAAATTTGGAATTTGTGGCAAGTCCTTGAGTGTTGATGGCAATCAGTCTCCATTGTTAACCAATGGTAGCTGGCTCTCATAATATTCGTGGCCATTGTATGTCTGCTTGAGTGAGTACCAAAGAGACCATCGTGCATGTCTTCCATAATTTCCTCTGCCTCCTTCTTGTCCACACATTGGAGTAGAGTATAATCATGGTTTCACTTGTACAATATTCCGTTACTTAGGAAGAATTTGGCTGAAAATCTTCGTAAGAACTTTCTGTCATTGTTGGATGCTCCCTCGGGATACTCTTGTACTTCAAGATATCTCATCACCTCATGGTACCATGGATTTTCTGCGTCAGTGTCAATCTCACAATAGTGTGCAGGTTCGTCGAATCTTTCAATTATAATCATAGGAGCTCCGTTTTCCCATCTAACCTTGAACATTGAAGACATGGTGTGATCGGTGGAAATAGAACTGACTGTTTAAAGCTGGATCGCGTATGTCGCGGTAAGCAAGAGTCGCCACCGTCTTTTATGTTCTCCAACATGGAAATGACAAAAGCACAGCAAAATTCCTTATTGAAAGTGTCTCTCGGTTCGGGAGGTAGATTTATAGAAAGGGAAGGTGTTAGCACCATTTCTATCCATGGTTATCCATGGGCTCTTAGATACTTGCTCTTATGTTTTCAAAATGTTTGCTTTTCAGAATGTGAGTGGGTTTGAAAAAGTTTCTTTGAAGGATTTCTGAATAACTCTTGTATCTGTCCTCAAGAGTGTTTGAAAAATTTGTTGGAAAACTTTTAGAAAGTGTCAGTGTGAAAAGATTTTTGATTTGTTTTTTAGAGAGCAAGTATCCATGAGTCATCTACCTACCCTAAGGAATTAGGCTGTGTAAATGTCCTTAAGGTAGTGCCATCCCACCATTGAGAGGTAGGTAGCACCACCGTTGGAGGTGTTCGGGTCAATTCGATTGTAGGGACAGTGTGGTCACCGAAGCAACAACAGGACACCTTAGAAGCTACCCTTATGTCCTTGATCCTTTTTTAATCTGAGGCAACCGTTTCGAGGCAACTGTTTCGAGGCAACTGGATCATGGACATAAGGACCGCTAAAACGTCCTATACTTGACGACCACGTTTCGAAGGCAACAAGTGAGGCGTACCCTAGAAGTGGTGTGTGTATTTATGTGTTGTTTTCATGTTAACAGTTATCTTTGATCATGGCATTGTGAGCTACGCGTTGTTTTTAATTACATACATTCTTTCATGCAATTTAGCAGTTAGGAGTGCGGAAAATTAAAAGACGGAAAGATAAAAAGCTACGCTATTACAAGGCGCGGGTCTATACATCGCCAAAATACAAAGACCCATTTTTGATAAAGAATGCGGAGAGTAAATAAAATACCTAATTACTATTACATCCGGAAAGCAGTTACATAATAATCAAAAGAAAATAATGCGCAAAAGAATTGAAATCAGGACGTCCGAGGGTTTTGACCCTTTGCTTGAAATTAAATGAAATTAAAGCCTAATTATTATTTAATTAAAGAAAAGAAAGTGTTTTTTATGTTTTTTTTGTATTTATGAAAATAAAGAAAATTAAAATTAAATGGAAACCCTAATTCTAAATTATTTTAATTATTAATGAAAGAGGTCAAAATTAGGCTAATTAACTAAATTATTTAACTTACATGTTTATTTACAAAAAATAATAATAATAAATAATGATGAAGATAATTAATTAAGAAAAAAGATAAAATGTCAAAAAACCTAATTCTATGTATTTTTTATTTATTAAGAAAAGATTGAAATTTAAAACCTAAATTAAACTACATTAATTGTTAGTTATTTATTTACAAAAAAATAGGTTAGTGGTGAGATTAATAATAATTAAATATATTTTTGTATTTTGATTTTCTGTTTTTATTATGGAAAATTATTTTATGGTGAAAAAACAATTAAAACAATTAAAAAAAGAATTAGAAAAGAGAAGAAAATACAATTAAAAGAAGGATGCAAACCAAGGGGGGTATCAGGCCCATATGGAGGTGTTTGAAGTAATTCTGGCCCAAGAGTCACAAGGCCCTCGTTTGACTTTTCTGATCGTGTGGATGCTCATTGACTGGAGCATACCATGGACTTCACTCTGCAGCCTTCAGATTGTGGGTCAAGGCCACTTGGCAAGCATGAGCATGGGTACGTATGGTGGACCACTGAACCATAGCTGCATGTGAACATGTTAAAACAAAAATTATGCATTATGTGGGGGACCTGGGAATCGAACCCAGGTCCCTATACCTGCCAGCCAAGTCTTCCACCAACTGAGCTAGGCAACGCGTTTGTTAAATAATTACACAACAAATATTATATAGAAAAACAAATATTAATGGTATGAAATCAAAAAACGCGCTAAAGTTCAAATGCTCTAGTTACAGGACGCCACGCATACCTTCTTCTTCGTTCTTCCTGCAAACATGAAACAAGTAGCGGGGGTTTTAAACCCCCACAAACTGAAAGTCCTGAAAATAGAGATTAGAAGAGGAGGAAATATAAAAAGGGCGCGATAGGGTTAATGGTTTCGTCTTGTTGCAACGATTTTGCCCATACAGGTTTGGTGGTCCAATTTTACAATATATGAAAACCCCCAATATTGAAGTTCTGAAACCCTAGATATCTCTCATGGCAGATTTTGATACAGGATGCTATAATGCAATTAAACCGTATCATTAGCTTCAGAATGTTCCTGTGAATACAAAACAACCAACAATATGCATCAAATGCGCATGAATTATGATATGAATTTCTGGAAAATATGGCAAACCGTATGGCTTATGTTCTTTGATTCCTTGCGCGTTTGGACTGGTTCTTGATGCTAATAGACTCCTGGAAGGTCTTGCAATGTATTAGAAGCAATTTGAGGCCTTGAATTGTACTGCAACTATGAAATCAGTTTCACAATTTTCTTGGAATTTTGGTAACTTGGTTATGGATTCTCAGCAGCTTTTTCGTGTCCTCTGCACTAGGGTTCACTTGTGCCTTTGTATGTGAATGATTCTAGGTCAAAAATAAGCCCACAAGTCCATGGATTAATGACTTGAATATTTGATTGCTAATCATATCTTTTTTCAATCTTTTTCCATGGAAACTTTGCCAATTATGGAAGATCTTGTCTTGTTGATTGATGCACGAAATCCTTAGCATGTGTGGAGTATATTTGCTGCATAAAAAGATTTGACAACCATTATTTGATATTTTTCTACAATTAAAACTAATTAAATGAATTAATAAGAATAAAAATTCAATTAATTAATTAAAAATAAGAAAATAAATCCTTTTAATCTCAATGGGTCGTGCATAGGCTTTGGGTAATGATTCAAGAAAGAATTTGAGGCCCATTAGCAAATTTGGAGCTTTTTAGGCAAAGTTGACTTTTGAAAGTTCCCAAAAATTTCCCAACTTCTCCAATGCATATCTTGCTCAATTTTGAAGCTATGAACATGTTCTTGGACATTTTGGAAAGGTCTTGAAGTCCTCTAACCAATGCCTTTAGTCCCATGTCATTTTGATTTACCAATCTCAAGTTATGGTATTTGACTTAAAGTGCCTTTTTGTTGACTTTTGAAAGTGACCTATAATGTTGAAATTGATAACTTTTTGTGAGAGCATTTCTTGGACTTGGAGTGTGAAGATGAGTTTTAGGAAATGTCATCCCCTTCAACATGAGCATTGGATGGGATTTTTTTGATAAACCATGAAGAAGTTATGCCTTGGTCAATTTGCAGTTGACTTTTCAACTGTCCAAAAATAGAAACTTTTGCATCTTGAGACTTTTTGAGCCATGCTTGTGGAATCATGATCAAGAATTGATCAAATGATGATTGTGGCTTCAAAATAAGATGTTGACCAAATTTTTTGACTTTTGACTGTCAAATGACCATTTTGCCCCTGCAGTTGACTGTGGTGCAATTAGGGTTTTTGACTGGGCAATTTGATGCTGTGAGTCTTTGAACCTTGACATATGGATGCTTGACAATGTATATGGGCACATGGGACTTGATTGGACCCTTGAAAACCTTAATTTCTTTGCAAGAACCAAAACCCTAGTTTTGACTGTGTTTGGAGGCAATTGGACTGTGCAACCTTTGAGAGATTTTGAACCATTTGGAGATTGATCTTGGCAAATCTTGAAGAATATGGGAGGGAAAATTTTGGGGTACAACAGTTGCCCCTGTTCAATATTCTTAGACCTGAGGATGTAGATTGGCTGGCGTGCCTTTCGTAATCCGAAGGTGGAAGATGATTGAACACTAGAGTGCCCAGAAATTTGCACTCATATAGTAGAGTATCAGTAGTATGATGACGGGAATGGGCTTACAGATGCCATTTGGAGAGATGATGGATTGGAGGATGGGCTTATAGATGCCATCTGGAGATGTGACAGAGCCTTGTCGGGAATGGGCTTAAAGATGCCATTTGGAGACTGTTGGTATGTGGATGGGCTTATAGATGCCATCTAGGTGTCGATCGCGTAAGAGATTCCTTAGCGAGAACTTGCGTACCTGAGAAAGAAAGATAATTACTTGGCCTGTTATAGGAGTTGATCTTCAAACTCTTTATGTAGATGTGCCCTGGCTGGATACAGGTATCGAATCTTCAATCAGTTACTCACAGATGTGCCCTGGCTAGATACAGGAATCGAATCTGGAAATAGTCGTCAACAGATACACCCTGGCAAGATACAAGAATCAGATCTTCAAACTCTTCAGACGTGCCCTGGTGGGATACAGGAATCGAGTCTGGAATTAGTCGTCAACAGATACACCCTAGCAAGATACAGGAATCAGATCTTCAAACTCTTCAGATGTGCCCTGGCAAGATACAGGAATCGAGTCTAGAAATAGTCGTCAACAGATACACCCTGGAAAGATACAGGAATCGGATCTTCAAACTCTTCAGACGTGCCCTGGCATGATACATGAATCGAGTCTAGAATTAGTCGTCAACAGATACACCCTGGCAAGATACAGGAATCAGATCTTCAAACAATTCAGACATCCCCTGGCAGGATACAGGAATCGAGTCTGGAATTAGTCGTCAACAGATACACCCTGGAAAGATACAGGAATCGGATCTTCAAACTCTTCAGACGTGCCCTGGCAAGATACAGGAATCGAGTCTGGAAATAGTCGTCAACAGATACACCCTGGTAAGATACAGGAATCTGATCTTCAAACTCTTCAGACGTGCCCTGGCAGGATACAGGAATCGAGTCCGGAAAATAGTCGTCAACAGATACACCCTGGTAAGATACAGGAATCGGATCTTCAAACTCTTCAGACGTGCCCTGGCAAGATACATGAATCGAGTCTGGAAAATAGTCGTCAACAGATACACCCTGGCAAGATACAGGAATCAGATCTTCAAACTCTTCAGACGTGCCCTGGCAGGATACAGGAATCGAGTCTGGAATTATTCGTCAACAGATACACCCTGGCAAGATACAGGAATCTGATCTTCAAACTCTTCAGATGTGCCCTGGCAGGATACAGGAATCGAGTCTGGAATTAGTCGTCAACAGATACACCCTGGCAAGATACAGGAATCGGATCTTCAAACTCTTCAGACGTGCCCTGGAAGGATACAGGAATCGAGTCTGGAATTAGTCGTCGACAGATACACCCTGGCAAGATACAGGAATCAGATCTTCAAACTCTTCAGACGTGCCCTGGCAGGATACAGGAATCGAGTCCGGAATTAGTCGTCAACAGATACACCCTGGCAAGATACAGGAATCAGATCTTCCAACTCTTCAGACGTGCCCTGGCAGGATACAGGAATCGAGTCTGGAAAATAGTCGCTCACAGACATGCCCTGGCTAGTTACAGGTATCGAATCTGGAATTGCGACAGTTGATAGTAATTATCGTTGTATTGATTTTTGTCCTGAAAAGACAAAACGTTAGTTGTATGCAATGTCATGATGTATGACATGCGTGATGTTCTCAGAATAAATGAGATTGTATGTCCATGATGCGTATGTGCATTCTATAATGTATGAAGATGCGATGTTTATGAATGTATGTTTTTGTCTTAGGAAAATAAACCCTTGACGAATGCCGGGAAGTTTGTTGAATCCTGGGCTGATGTGGAAGAGTAGTGCTTTGTTTCTGCTGGGGATGATGGTTGCAACAATACCGGTAGGAGAAGATGACTCCGTTGGGGAATAAACTTGGCGGATAGGTTACTCTGCGGGGAGTGGACTCTGTGGGGAAAGAGGTACTTTGCTGAGATGTTGATGATAACTCCGCTGGGGATACCGTTGATAAGCTTTGTTGGAAGATTTGATGAACTCCACTGGGGATAGGAAGACTTTGCCGGGGACAATCTTTCCGTGGTAATTGGCTGAGGATAACCCAGTTATAAGCCCTGATGGGGAATAACCTTGAATAAAACCGGGGAGGTGCGTTCGTACCCTGTAGGTGATAAGCTTCCAGAATCTACTGGGGATGAGCTTCCTGAATCTACTGGGGAGATTGATTGAACTTTCCTGGGGAATCTTTTCAGATTGTACTGGGGAAGTGGCTCCACTGGACGTTCTATATTCCGCCGGGGAACAATCTTATATTTCTGTCGAGGAATATTAAGACTGCCGGGGATGCTTGTTAGGAATGTCTGTATACTCCGTTGGGGAATATTGAGATCTTCAGAGGATAATCCAACTTCTTTAAGGCTGACCGTAGACTAACTCTGCTCGGGGAGAGTATGGATGAACCGTGGCTCACTCTCTGGGGAATTAAGGCATCTTGGTTACATTCTTCATCCGAACTTACCTTGGTACCTTGATGGACAGAGCCATTAGATTGCTTAGACAACTCATTATTGCCCCTGTTTCCGATGTCACCTGTAATTAATCCTTTGTTTCGTATGCAAATATTTATGAGTTAGCAATTAGTGTCAAATGCATATATCACAATTGAACATTGGACATTCTTCAAAACAAAACAGAAAAAGGAAAAACAATTGACAATTGGTCTGAAAAGTGAATTTGTATTAATTTTTGAATTTGCTTGAAAATAGGCGTTTATGTACAAGAGGCTGACGTCCTAGTAAGAGAACGCCACCGAACAACAGAGTTTATACAATTTTGTGAAAAAGGAAAACAAAACAGCTATGTGAAAAGAATAATCCCACTGGGTTCCAACTCTGCTACCGCCTTTATATCTTCGAGCATCTCATCACTTGGCTGCTCAGTTGAAGATGAAGTTGATTGATCGATACCGTCTGAACTTCATGTTGATACCGGATTCTGGATGCAAGGTGATCCAATGAGACATAGTATTACGCTTATCCCTAACTTTTGCATGGACCGCCCTTTCGGGTTTTCAGTCCACCGGGATACCCATTTTTGCCCAAGCCGCCTTTTCAGGTTTTCGACTTGCCGGGTGTACAGATTTTTTTCATTTCATCCCTTATTTTTTCCCGAACCCTTTTGGTTCGCCGGGAAGCCCTAATTTTTGCCTAGGTATGTCAACCTAGCGGGTCTTTTATCATGCGTAGTATCTTTTTACTATGTCTGCATTGGCGGGGTGAGGAAGGTCGTCACCATCCATGGTGGTTAGAATCATGGCTCCTCCTGAGAAGACATGTTTAACCACAAATGGCCCTTCGTATGTGGGGGTCCATTTGCCCCTGGGATCACTTTGAGGAAGAATGATGCGCTTGATTACCAGGTCCCCAACTTGATACTCTTGTGGTCTGACTTTCTTGTTAAATGCCCTGATCATCCGTTTTTGGTACGTTTGACCATGACAAATAGCAGTGAGCCTCTTTTCGTCAATTAGGTTTAATTGGTCAAGTCGAGTCTGGATCCAGTCATCTTCGCTCAAGCCTGCATCCTTCATTATCCGGAGAGAGGGTATCTGGACTTCAATCGGCAAGACTGCCTCCATGCCATAGACCAAGGAAAAGGGAGTTGCCCCGGTTGACGTTCTTGCTGAGGTACGGTACCCATGAAGAGCGAACGGTAACATCTCGTGCCAATCTTTATAGGTCACTGTCATCTTCTGCACAATCTTTTTGATATTCTTATTCGCTGCTTCTACAACCCCATTCATCTTCGGCCGGTAAGGAGAAGAGTTGTGGTGCTGTATCTTGAATTGATCGCAGAGCTCAGTGATCATCTTGTTATTAAGATTGGTACCATTGTCTGTAATGATCCTTTCCGGGACGCCGTATCGACAGATCAAGTTATGCCGAATGAACCGTGCCACGACGTTCTTGGTTACTGTGGCGTAGGAAGCTGCTTCAACCCACTTCGTAAAGTAATCAATCGCTACTAGGATGAAGCGGTGACCGTTGGATGCCGTAGGTTTAATCTCGCTGATCATATCAATACCCCACATTGCAAAAGGCCAAGGTGCCGTCAAGACGTTCAGAGGTACTGGAGGAACGTGCACCTTATCAGCATAAATCTGGCACTTATGATATGTTCGAGAATATTGGTAATAGTCGGCTTCCATTGTGGACCAGAAATATCCTGCCCGAAGGATTTTCTTTGCCATGGTGTGTCCACTGGAATGCGTTCCGAAGGTACCTTCATTCAGCTCTGCCATGATCCTTTCTGCTTCAGTCTTATCCACACAACGCAGTAAGGTTGAATCATGGTTTCGTTTGTATAGAATGCCATTGCCGAGGAAGAACTTTGCAGCGAACCTTCTCAGAAACTTCTTGTCATTGGTGGATGCACCTTCAGGGTATTCTTGAGCTTCCAGGTACCTCTTCACTTCATGATACCAAGGTTTTTCAGTTACCTCTTCAGCCTCAAGATCACAACAATATGCAGGTTCGTCCAGTTTCCAGATAATGATCCGGGGAGCCTCATTGTCCCATTTGACTCTGAACATAGAAGACATCGTAGCCAACGCGTCCGCCAACTGATTCTCCTCTCTTGGGAAGTGTTCAAAAGTTATCTATGTGAAATGGGGGATCAATGTCAACACACATTCTTTGTAAGGAATAAGATTCAGATGTTTCGTATCCCACTCGCCTTTGATCTGATTGATCACGAGAGCGGAATCTCCGAAGACACTCAGAAACTTGATCCTTAAGTCAATCGCAGCTTGAAGACCCATGATACATGCCTCATACTCCGCCATATTGTTGGTGCAGTTGAAACATAGCCGGGCAGTAAGTGGAGTATGAGTGCCTTTTAGGGATATGATCACAGCGCCGATACCGTTACCCAAAGCGTTGGAGGCTCCGTCAAAGTGCATAGACCATCGGGATCCTTCCTCAGGTCCTTCATCCGGTCCAGGTACTTCACAATCAGTTACTACCATGATGTTCTCGTCGGGAAATTCAAAGTTCATTGACTGGTAGTCGTCTACTGCCTGGTGTGCCAAATGGTCTGCCAACACACTTCCTTTGATAGCTTTCTGAGTCGTGTACTGGATGTCGTATTCTGTCAAGATCATCTGCCATCTTGCTATTCTTCCGGACAGAGCAGGCTTTTCGAATATGTACTTTATTGGATCCATCTTTGAAATCAACAAAGTAGTGTGAGTCAGCATATACCGTCTCATCCGGCGAGCAGCCCATACCAAAACGCAATAAGTTTTCTCGAGCAGTGAGTATCGGGTCTCACAGTCGGTAAACTTTTTGCTAAGGTAATAAATGGCGTGCTCTTTTCGGCCAGACTCGTCATGCTGCCCCAGCACACACCCCATTGAATTGTCAAGTACTGTCAGGTATAGTATTAGAGGTCTCCCTTCAATCGATGGCATAAGAATGGGTGGTTCTTGGAGATACTCTTTGATTCTGTCAAAAGCGGCCTGACATTCATCATTCCAACGTACTACCTGATCTTTCTTCAGCAGCTTGAAGATTGGTTCACAGGTAGCAGTTAGATGCGAGATGAATCGGGCAATGTAATTCAGACGTCCTAGAAAGCCTCTGACTTCTTTCTCTGTCTTGGGAACTGGCATCTCTTGTATGGCTTTAACCTTGGCAGGGTCCACTTGAATACCTTTGTCGCTCACGACGAAGCCTAGCAAATTCCCAGATCTTACCCCAAAGGTGCATTTGTTCGGGTTCAATCTTAGCTTGTACAACTTCAGACGGTCAAACAGCTTCTGCAGATGGTCAAGGTGTTCCTCTTTAGTTTGGGACCTTGCAATCATATCGTCGACGTATACTTCAATCTCATGGTGGATCATGTCATGAAATAAAGCAACCATGGCACGTTGGTAGGTTGCCCCAGCATTTTTTAGTCCAAAAGGCATGACCTTGTAACAGAAGGTGCCCCACTGAGTAACAAAGGTAGTCTTCTCCATGTCTTCAGGAGCCATCTTGATTTGATTATAACCTGAAAAGCCGTCCATGAAGGAGAACACCTTGTGCTGAGCAGTATTGTCAACCAGAACGTCGATGTGAGGCAGGGGGAAATCATCCTTAGGGCTGGCCCTGTTCAAATCCCTGTAATCAACACACATTCGGACCTTACCATCTTTCTTCGGCACCGGAACCACATTGGCAACCCACTGAGGGTAAGAAGTCATTGCTAGAAACCCGGCATCAAATTGCTTCATAACCTCAGCTTTGATCTTCTCGGACATCTCTGGACGCATACGGAGGCCCTTTTGCTTAACCGGAGGGCAGTCTTCCTTGGTAGGCAAGTGATGGACCACAATGTCGGTATCTAACCCAGGCATGTCTTCGTAGGACCAGGCAAAGATTTCCATATAATCATGCAACATCTGAATCAACCCTTGTTTCACACTGAGCTCTAGATTGGCACCAATCTTAACTTCCTTTCTATCTGTCTCAGGACCCAGATTTACCGTTTCCACTGGCTCTTCATGTGGCTGAATGGCCCTCTCTTCCTGGAGTAACAGTCTTGCAAGCTCACCAGGCACTTCGCAATCATCTTCACCTTCGTCTTCGGCTAAGTTGATCGGATTTTCGAAGTCATAACTGGCAGTAGCAGAGTTGTTACCAGTGAGATCCAGAGTGGATTGAAACCTGTATAAGTGAGTGTGTGTAAATATAGCTGTTTTGCAATATATAAAGAAAGAAAGAAAGGGAGCACAAGATTTGAAATGCGAAAAACGTCCGATGTCTTTATTCATGATATATGGAAATGACAAGTAATAAGCCCTCACAAATGAAGCCAACGGTGCCCCGGGTAAGGCACCGGGCCATAAAGTTTCAATTTATTGTTCATTACAAATTAAAAAACAAAGGAATTCATTACTGAGTAACAAAAGTAACAGGTATGTAGTCTTTTGCAGTCCAATTGTTCAATCCACCGTCAGTCGTCGGGCAGATCCAGCTGTTGAACTCAGATTCTTCCACTTTGTCACCATCCCTGATAGCATTCACCCCATGGTCAGGTAGGGGAGCTGTTACCACATTAGGCTTCTCGGGAGCCTCGAACTGAACCACCTTAGCATCAATAAGGTCTTGGACCTTGTTTCTTAGGGCCCAACAATCATCAGTAGAATGCCCCGGGCTATCAGAGTGATAAGCATAGCGGGCGTTGGGATTATACTTCGGAGAGGTTGTGTTTACCACCTTCGGAGCCTCTCTGATGGTTACCAAGTTGGTCGATAGCAGTTGCGGCAAGATCTGTGACAAGGTCATACTAAGCCGAGTATATTCTCTTCTGGGTCTCTCACCCCTGGGTTGGTTAGGTTGCCGAGGAGCGGCAGTAGGCTTTGCAATTACCACCGTGTTGACAGCTTGGCGGCGTTCCGGTTTGTTTTGCCTCCTAGGGCCATACACAGCACTGGCTTCCTTTTTGAAAGGCTTCTTCTCAGAACTTGAGGACGCACCCTTATGTATCTTCCCTGATTTCATTCCAGCTTCGATCCTCTCCCCAGTCAGAATGAGATCTGTAAACCCTGCTGAAGAATTGCCAATGAGATGATTGAAGAACGGCCCAGATAGGGTCCCCAAAAACATGTCCACAAGTTCACGGTCGGTTAACGGCGGCTGCACCCTGCCAGCCAGGTCCCTCCACTTCTGCGCATACTCTTTAAAACCTTCTCCCGATCCTAGCGACATACCCTGGAGTTGGGTACGTGTAGGAGCGAGGTCGGCATTATACTGATACTGCTTGTAAAAAGCAGTAGCCAAGTCCTCCCAATTACGAACCTTGGTTCCATCCAGCTGATAGAACCATTCGAGATGAGTCCCTGAAAGACTCTCCTGGAAGAAATGGATCCATAAGTTCTTGTCCACAGTGTATGGTTGGATCTTCCGCACATAAGATCTGAGATGTAGCTTAGGGCAGGACGCCCCGTCATACTTTGCGAAAGATGGTGCTTTGAACTTGTGTGGGATTACCACACCAGAAGATAGACCCAAGTCTCCAAAATCCAGCCCAGGCACTTGTTGAATTTCCATGGCATTCAGGCGATCCTCTAACTGCTTGTACTTGTCTTCAGCTGGAGGGTACTGCTCTTCATTGAAATCAGTCTCGTTGTCAGAGACCACATGACTAGGAACCCTTCCCCCTTAGGGACTGCCTTTCCCTACAGAAGAACCAGCTTGATCAACCTCATTTTGCAGTGTATTGCAAAACCTCCGGCCAGTGTTGAATAGTACAGTTCTCTTCTTCTTCTTCTTGACCAGCAGAGCCTTCAATTCCTCTTGACCTTGGGCTAAACTCATGATCAGCTCTTGGAACTGGGCGTTCTGAGCCTGGAGGGCTTTGATGGATTGCTCAGTAGATGACTCAGGATTCATGGTAGCTGCTGAAATAAACAGCGAAGAACATTAAGCAACCTGAAAAGAAGAGTACCTGTAATGCACATGATGAATGAAATGCGTATGATTTATGTTTTCAAAGACAATCGGGATTCAACTTTGTAAACAAAAAGGAACACACTTTATTAGATTCACCTTTGAAACTTAAATTGTTCAACAGATTGCCTTTAGGCGTTACATAAAATGGAAATACTGGAAAGGGAAATAAAAAAATGTAAAAGAACATCCAAAGCTCATCATTGATCCCAGGGTCTCCTCTTCTCAGTACGGATGTAGTCATTCAAGGCACGCTCATTCTCCAACTGCTTTGTCAGCTTCTGGATCTTCAATTCCCGCTCGTTGAACTTTTTCTGATAAGAATCCCGTTCTTCTTGTAGTTGCACCCAAGACCTCTTTAGTGTATCAACATCAGTAGGTATCTGAGGAGGGAGAACAGTTGGAGGAGCCCTATCTCTATCAGGATATTCAAGAATGATGGGTCTGACAGCTTCATATGGCATACCTAAATTCTGAGCACGGATGCGGACCCATTTTTAGTAGGCTTCCATAGGTAGAGAAGTCTTCGGTCCCAACTCTTGTGGGTCAACTTTGTGAATTCTGTCCCAAGCCTTGATGAACCTACGACGCAGCTCGTCACTATCTACCTGAAACTCAAAACTGATATGAGGCACCAACATCTCATGAGGCCCTGCTCTTCTGGCTCTTCCAAACTGACGGAGAGCTAGACATGGATTATAAGAGATTCCTCCTTGGGTACCAATCAAAGGAACATTAGGATATTCTCCGCAACGATCAATAACAGCTACCTCATCCAAACCCCTGAAAGTCCAAATGATGTCATTATCAGTGAGAGACATTAACCTATGAGCCCAACCTCTTCCTTCTTTATTCTTCAGCACGAACTTAGGGAGGTGCGAAATAAACCACCTTACTAACAAAGGAATATAACATCACAGAGTTCCTCGTCTTCGGGCAGTACGAGCATAGAGTTGTTGCAGGATATCACCCAAGAGAGTGGGCACAGGGTTCCGAGACATGAAGATCCTTATGGCAGTGATGTTAATGAAGTTATCAGGATTAGGAAACAGGACTAGACCATAGATTAAGAGAGCCAAGATGTCTTCATACGCCCTGAAGTCTAGGTCATTCCAGAAACTGTTGGCTTTACCGATCAGAAACTTGGCCAAGAAACCCTTAACTCTGCTTCTAGTCACCCAATTGTCCATTACCTCCTTGTGGGTCAAGGGAAGGGCTGCAGCAATCTCCTCAAGCCTAAGAGTCTTTTCCCAACCAGTGAAGGGAGTCTGATCCAAGATAGGAATACCCAGCAAATCAGAGAACTCTTCCAGGGTAGGGACCAGCTGGAAGTCTTGAAAGGTGAAGCAATTGTACAAGGGATCATAGAACTGGGTCAAGACACTCATCAGTTGTTGGTCCCACTTTGCAGTAACTAAACCGAGAAGAGAACCATGCCTCTGGATGAAGGAAGTAGTATTTGAAATTCTGTCAACCAACTCTTTAAGCAACTCAGGTGGATGAACAAAATTGAACCGGATAGTGTTCCTTCGCACAAGCATCATGATGTCCTACAAAATAGAGCAAAGTGAAACCCTCTTGTCTTTGAAACGGTCAGTCCTTATGCAGGATGCATGCAATGTCCATGATGGTATGATGTTATGATAAAGCACACCACAAATATTCACAAAGGCAAACATGATAAGGCACACAAGTCACACAAGACAGCCCTTAGGGTTTAGGCCAGCATGAAGTTCAGGTACTACCCTCTTTCAGTTTGTTGGTTCAGACCTGTCCTACCAAAAGTAACCGGGTTCTAGAGGATCCCAATATCACTGACTACCCTCAATCGGTCATAACTCCAGCATCGCAATCTTTTCTTGCGGCCAGAACCATCGCGAGAGTTTAGCCTCAATGGGTGTAGCATACTGCTACTGTTCTATTGGCCAAGTTGGGTCAAATTAGGGTTCTAAGGTCGGTTGGTGCTTAATGACTCCTCAGAAGACCCATATTCTCCTTGTTACGACACAAGGGATATTGGTACAGACCAAGGTGCCACACCAATGTAGCCACTGCTTCACCCATGCCAGTCTACGCCGGACAGGTCCCTCACAGCTTATGCTACCTAACAGGGTATCCCCAGATCCGGGTAAGGATCTATGAAACTCCAAGACAATGCCCATAATAATAAAGCAAACAAAACACAGCAATTGAAAACACAAGTATGAGCTATCCTAAGGTACACCTCACTTTAAGTTAATCCCCAGCAGAGTCGCCAGTTCTGTGATCGGTGGAAATAGAACTGACTGTTTAAAGTTGGATCGCGTATGTCGCGGTAAGCAAGAGTCGCCACCGTCTTTTATGTTCTCCAACATGGAAAGGATAAAAGCACAACAAAATTCCTTATTGAGAGTGTCTCTCGGTTCGGGAGGTAGATTTATAGAAAGGGAAGGTGTTAGCACCCTTTCTATCCATGGTTATCTATGGGCTCTTAGATACTTGCTCTTATGTTTTCAAAATGTTTTCTTTTCAGAATGTGAGTGGGTTTGAAAAAGTTTCTTTGAAGGATTTCTGAATAACTCTTGTATCTGTCCTCAAGAGTGTTTGAAAAATTTGTTGGAAAACTTTTAGAAAGTGTCAGTGTGAAAAGATTTTTGATTTGTTTTTTAGAGAGCAAGTATCCATGAGTCATCTACCTACCCTAAGGAATTAGGCTGTGTAAATGTCCTTAAGGTAGTGCCATCCAACCATTGAGAGGTAGGTAGCACCACCGTTGGAGGTGTTCGGGTCAATTCGATTGTAGGGACAGTGTGGTCACCGAAGCAACAACTGGACACCTTAGAAGCTACCCTTATGTCCTTGATCCTTTTTTAATCTGAGGCAACCGTTTCGAGGCAACTGTTTCGAGGCAACTGGATCATGGACATAAGGACCGCTAAAACGTCCTATACTTGACGACCACGTTTCGAAGGCAACAAGTGAGGCGTACCCTAGAAGTGGTGTGTGTATTTGTGTGTTGTTTTCATGTTAACAGTTATCTTTGATCATGGCATTGTGAGCTACGCGTTGTTTTTAATTACATACATTCTTTCATGCAATTTAGCAGTTAGGAGTGCGGAAAATTAAAAGACGGAAAGATAAAAAGCTACGCTATTACAAGGCGCGGGTCTATACATCGCCAAAATACAAAGACCCATTTTTGATAAAGAATGCGGAGAGTAAATAAAATACCTAATTACTATTACATTCGGAAAGCAGTTACATAATAATCAAAAGAAAATAATGCGCGAAAGAATTGAAATCAGGACGTCCGAGGGTTTTGACCCTTTGCTTGAAATTAAATGAAATTAAAGCCTAATTATTATTTAATTAAAGAAAAGAAAGTGTTTTTTATGTTTTTTTTTGTATTTATGAAAATAAAGAAAATTAAAATTAAATGGAAACCCTAATTCTAAATTATTTTAATTATTAATGAAAGAGGTCAAAATTAGGCTAATTAACTAAATTATTTAACTTACATGTTTATTTACAAAAAATAATAATAATAAATAATGATGAAGATAATTAATTAAGAAAAAAGATAAAATGTCAAAAAACCTAATTCTATGTATTTTTTATTTATTAAAAAAAGATTGAAATTTAAAACCTAAATTAAACTACATTAATTGTTAGTTATTTATTTACAAAAAATAGGTTAGTGGTGAGATTAATAATAATTAAATATATTTTTGTATTTTGATTTTCTGTTTTTATTATGGAAAATTATATTATGGTGAAAACACAATTAAAACAATTAAAAAAAGAATTAGAAAAGAGAAGAAAATACAATTAAAAGAAGGATGCAAACCAAGGGGGGTATCAGGCCCATATGGAGGTGTTTGAAGTAATTCTGGCCCAAGAGTCACAAGGCCCTCGTTTGACTTTTCTGATCGTGTGGATGCTCATTGACTGGAGCATACCATGGACTTCACTCTGTAGCCTTCAGATTGTGGGTCAAGGCCACTTGGCAAGCATGAGCATGGGTACGTATGGTGGACCACTGAACCATTGCTGCATGTGAACATGTTAAAACAAAAATTATGCATTATGTGGGGGACCTGGGAATCGAACCCAGGTTCCTATACCTGCCAGCCACGTCTTCCACCAACTGAGCTAGGCAACGCGTTTGTTAAATAATTACACAACAAATATTATATAGAAAAACAAATATTAATGGTATGAAATCAAAAAACGCGCTAAAGTTCAAATGCTCCAGTTACAGGACGCCACACATACCTTCTTCTTCGTTCTTCCTGCAAACATGAAACAAGTAGCGGGGGTTTTAAACCCCCACAAACTGAAAGTCCTGAAAATAGCGATTAGAAGAGGAGGAAATATAAAAAGGGCGCGATAGGCTTAATGGTTTCATCTTGTTGCAACGATTTTGCCCATACAGGTTTGGTGGTCCAATTTTACAATATATGAAAACCCCCAATATTGAAGTTCTGAAACCCTAGATATCTCTCATGGCAGATTTTGATACAAGATGCTATAATGCAATTAAACCGTATCATTAGCTTCAGAATGTTCCTGTGAATACAAAACAACCAACAATATGCATCAAATGCGCATGAATTATGATATGAATTTCTGGAAAATATGGAAAACCGTATGGCTTATGTTCTTTGATTCCTTGCGCGTTTGGACTGGTTCTTGATGCTAATAGACTCCTGGAAGGTCTAGCAATGTATTAGAAGCAATTTCAGGCCTTGAATTGTACTGCAACTATGAAATCAGTTTCACAATTTTCTTGGAATTTTGGCAACTTGGTTATGGATTCTCAGCAGCTTTTTCGTGTCCTCTGCACTAGGGTTCACTTGTGCCTTTGTATGTGAATGATTCTAGGTCAAAAATAAGCCCACAAGTCCATGGATTAATGACTTGAATATTTGATTGCTAATCATATCTTTTTTCAATCTTTTTCCATGGAAACTTTGCCAATTATGGAAGATCTTGTCTTGTTGATTGATGCACGAAATCCTTAGCATGTGTGGAGTATATTTGCTGCATAAAAAGATTTGACAACCATTATTTGATATTTTTCTACAATTAAAACTAATTAAATGAATTAATAAGAATAAAAATTCAATTAATTAATTAAAAATAAGAAAATAAATCCTTTTAAGCTCAATGGGTCGTGCATAGGCTTTGGGTAATGATTCAAGAAAGAATTTGAGGCCCATTAGCAAATTTGGAGCTTTTTAGGCAAAGTTGACTTTTGAAAGTTCCCAAAAATTTCCCAACTTCTCCAATGCATATCTTGCTCAATTTTGAAGCTATGAACATGTTCTTGGACATTTTGGAAAGGTCTTGAAGTCCTCTAACCAATGCCTTTAGTCCCATGTCATTTTGATTTACCAATCTCAAGTTATGGTATTTGACTTAAAGTGCCTTTTTGTTGACTTTTGAAAGTGACCTATAATGTTGAAATTGATAACTTTTTGTGAGAGCATTTCTTGGACTTGGAGTGTGAAGATGAGTTGTAGGAAATGTCATCCCCTTAAACATGAGCATTGGATGGGATTTTTCTGATAAACCATGAAGAAGTTATGCCTTGGTCAATTTGCAGTTGACTTTTCAACTGTCCAAAAATAGAAACTTTTGCATCTTGAGACTTTTTGAGCCATGCTTGTGGAATCATGATCAAGAATTGATCAAATGATGATTGTGGCTTCAAAATAAGATGTTGACCAATTTTTTTGACTTTTGACTGTCAAATGACCATTTTGCCCCTGCAGTTGACTGTGGTGCAATTAGGGTTTTTGACTGGGCAATTTGATGCTGTGAGTCTTTGAACCTTGACATATGGATGCTTGACAATGTATATGGCACATGGGACTTGATTGGACCCTTGAAAACCTTAATTTCTTTGCAAGAACCAAAACCCTAGTTTTGACTGTGTTTGGAGGCAATTGGACTGTGCAACCTTTGAGAGATTTTGAACCATTTGGAGATTGATCTTGGCAAATCTTGAAGAATATGGGAGGGAAAATTTTGGGGTACAACACATGGTTACCAAGGCATCAGCCAACTGATTTTCTTCCCTAGGGAATTGCTCAAAGGTGATCTCTTCGAAGTAGGGAATCAGGTATAGCACAATTTCTTTGTAAGGGATGAGATTAGGGTGTTAAGTGTCCCAATCTCCTTTTACTTAGATAATCACCAAAGTGGAATCGCCAAACACACTCAAATGCTTGATCCTCAAGTCAATGGCAGCTTTCAGACCCAAAATACACGCTTTGTACTCAGCCATATTGTTCGTGCAATTGAAGCATAATCTGGCAGTGAAAGGAGTATGGCAACCTTCAGGGGAGATGATCATAACACCAATTCTATTACCCAAAGCATTGAAAGCCCTTTCGAATACCATAGTCCATCAGGATCCTTTTTCAGGTCCGTCATATGGTCCAGGTTTCGCGCAGTCGGTCACTAGCATGATGTTCTCATCCAGGAAGTCAAAGTTCATAGAATGATAATCATCAACAACTTGATGGGCCAAATGATCTGCTAGCGCACTTCCTTTGATGGACTTTTGCATTGTGTATTGAATGCCGTACTCAGTCAATATCATTTTCCATCTGGCTATCCGTCCGAAAAGAGAGGGTTTCTCAATGATGTACTTGATTGGGTCCATCTTAGAAATCAACAGAGTGGTATGAGTCAACATATACTGTCTTAGTCGGCGAGTAACCCATGCCAGAGCGCAACAAGTTTTCTCAAGCAGTGAATATTTAGTTTCACATTCGGTAAACTTTTTGCTCAGGTAATAAATAACATGCTCTTTTCGGCCAGACTCGTCATGTTGGACCAAAATGCACCCCATAGAATTCTCTAGTACTGTCAAGTACATGATCAAGGGTCTTCCTTCAACTGGAGACATGAGAATAGGAGGTTCTTATAGATATTCTTTAATTTTGTTGAAGGCAGCTTGGCATTCATCATTCCACCGGACTACTTGATCTTTCTTCAAGAGTTTGAAGATTGGCTCACAAGTAGAAGTCAAGTGAGATATGAAGCGGGCGATGCAATTAAGACGACCCAAGAATCCTATAACTTCTTTTTCAGAATGAGGGACTAGAATTTCTTGGATGTCCTTTACCTTGGCAGGATCAACTTAAACGCCTTTATTGCTGACAACAAAACCTAGAAGCTTTCCAGATGGTACTCCAAATGTGCACTTGTTAGGGTTTAACCTCAACTTATATTTTTCAACCTCTTGAATAGTTTGTACAGGTGATCAAGATGTTCCTCCTCATTTTGTGATCTGGCAATCATATCACCCATATATACCTCTATTTCATGATGGATCATATCATGAAACAAAGCTACCATAGCCCTTTGATATGTTGCCCCTTCATTCTTCAATCTGAACGGCATGACCTTGTAGCAAAAGGTGCCCCATTGCGTAAAGAAAGTTGTCTTCTCCATGTCTTCAGGAGCCATCCTTATCTGATTATATCCATAGAAACCATCCATGAAAGAAAAGACGTCGAGCAGTATTATCGACCAAGACATCAATGTGAGGTAGAGGGAAGTCATCCTTGGGGCTTGCCCTATTCAGATCCCTATATTCTACACACATGCGAACTTTTCCGTCTTTCTTAGGCACTGACACCACATTTCCAATCCGTTGGGGATAAGATGTCACAGCTAGGAATCCTGCATAAAATTGTTTCATCACTTCAGCTTTTATCTTTTCAGACATGTCAGGCCTCATGCGACGAACCTTTTATTTGACAAGAGGACAATCTTCTTTTGTCGGAAGACGATGAACTACGATGTCAGTATCCAACCCTGGCATATCTTCACAAGACCAAGCAAATACTTCCACATAATCATGCAACATCTGAACCAACCTGCTCTTGACACTGCTTTCCAAGTTAGCACTGATCTTGATTTCCTTCTTGTTTGTCTCAGTACCCAGATTGATGACTTCAACTGACTCTTCATGCGACTGAATAACTTTTTCCTCTTGTAATAGAAGTATGGCTAGTTCTCGCGGTATTTCACAATCTTCCTTGCCGTCGTCTTCGGCTTGGTTAATTGGACATTCAAAGTCATAGTCGACAATAGTAGAGTCATTGGTAATAAGATCTAGAGTGGATGAGGACCTGCAAGAGTGTGTGTGTGCATGTAAGATACATGGCTATTTTGAAAAATGCATTTGAAGAAAAGAAAGACAATGAACACAAAGATTTGAATGCAAAAGAGTTCAATGGTTTGTATTTAATGATCATATGATTATATGAACATAAATAAAACCCTTGACAAATGGACCAAAGTACCCCGGGCCAGACACATGGCTTAAAAGTCATTGTTAAATATTACAGACAAAATGTTCTTGAATTAATAGGAAAGCAAAAAAAACAAGTGATTACTCAGCAATGAAGGAGATGTGCACGGAGTCCTTTGCATGCCAATTCTTTAGCTCCGTTGTAGTAGGATACACCCAATCTTCAAATGTAGTTTCATCATCCGAATCACCCACAACATTAACTTCATGGCTTCCAATGCGGAGAGGTGGCTTTCCTGCACGAGCGTGCCTCACTTCCTTCTGAGCCTTGATGGTAAAACCTAAACCAAACTTGTCCGCTTTGAATGGTATATCGAGGAGGTGCCCCCATGTATCACACTTTCCTTCTTCAATTGCAGAACGATTATCTTTGACTGAAACCATCTTCGACACGACCTTAATAGATTTGGACACATCAGAGGAACATTTGGTAGTAGCAACCATTGGTGGAAAAACTTCAAAGGCTTGACACAGAGTCTCTATGAACTCTCCATCCATTTCCACGTATTTGAAAGAGTTGAGGTGGCTTACCATAAACTCTTCCTCTCTACAGACAGTGACAATCCTTCCTTTGACCGGATACTTGAGTTTTTGATGGAGAGTTGATGTTACTGCCCCAACTCCATGGATCCAAGGGCGGCCCAACAAAAAAGAATAGGCAAGACGAATATCCATGATGTAGAAGGTGGAATCGAAAATTTGTGAGCCCACCTTGATTGGAAGATATACCTCTCCATGAACTGTCCTTTTTGATCTATCGAAGGCCCTCACAATAATATCACTGGGTTTCAGCACTAAACCTTCACAGTCTAGACGGTCTAACGCCCCCTTGGGTAGCACGTTTAAAGAAGAACCAGTGTCGACCAAAACATGTTCTAGGGTGGACCCCTTGCACTCGACAGAAACATGTAGAGCTTGTGGTTCTTACCAAGAGAAGTCAGATCAGTGTCTGAGAACCCCAAACCATTATCAGCCGTCAAGCTCGCCACACAATTCTATAACTAGTCCGTTGTGGTCTCATGAGGGACACGAGCCTTCTTCAAGAATTTGATTAATGCCCGAGCATGGGAATCGGAACATAGTAGCAATGACAACATAGAAATCTTAGAAGGGGTTTTCCCCAACTGTTCCACAATCTTGAAATCACTTCTTTTTATTATTTTCAAGATCTCGTCCATCTCACGAGCCGAAGGTTCTCCATCAGCGACATCCTTTACGGGTATTTCTATCACAACAGGTTCAACAACTCTTTATTTCCCTCTTGTATCAGTACTTGGCCTAACAACAGTGATGTGGATGGGTGCCTTTATAACAACTGGTGGTGAGATGTTGGGTGAAAAGATTCTCCCAGTTCTGGTTACTTTACTTGAGCCAGTTATGTTACCAACATCATCAGTTTTGTCTTCTTTGATCTAAGCGTCTTGTTTTATCCCATGGTAAAACACCTCAGCACCATAGTTCCATGGCACCGCCTTCTTTGAAGAGTAGGGAATTGGTAATTATTAGGGGAGAAATTGTTGATTCATTTTAAATCTTGATAGGACCTTTGGAGGAGATCTTAAAAGGCTTGTTTGAGATGGTTATAATGGAGAGATCTTAACATCTATTAGTCAGACTTTTGGAAAGCCGAGTCTTCTCAAATAGGATCTCGTGGCTATCCATCAGGCGTTGAATGCTTTCCTTCAGCCCTTCGCATCCATTGAGTTGTTTGGCATAGCAAACTCAATCCTTTACACAGCCAGGGAAAATCCCGGCTTTCAACAGATTCTTTTTGATGATGTCCAATGGAGTAGTCAAGTCTTCGACAAAGGAAACAAAAATTGTATCTTGAACATCATTAACACCCTTGCCATGGTTCAGCATAAGTGCAGTGATTACATTCGGAGTTGGAGGAGGATAAAATTCAATAGTCTTGTTATCGATCAAATTCTGAATTTTATTCTTCAAGGCCCAGCATTGGTTAGTCTCATACCCGGGGCTACTTGAGTGGTAAGCACATTTGGCATTCAGATTATACTTTGGTGAAGAGGTATCTGGATTGGCAAGAGGATCGCACAACGTCACTAAATTAGCCTTTAGCAAGTGTTGTAAGGCTTGGGATAGTGACATTTCTATCCTCGTGAATTGTCTTCTCGGAGTTTCAAATCATTGATGATTAGCAGATGGACTTGGAGCAGGAGTTGGATTGGAGATTCAGACAACATTAACAGATTGGCGGTTAACCTTCTTGGTATGGGCCCTTTCTCCATACACAACATTGATTTCTTTCTTCGCGGCAAAAGGTTTCTTTACAGGATTGGAAGTGGAGGCATATGCCATGGGAATCTTCCCACTTTTGATGCTGCTTTCAACTCTTTCTCCGGTTAAGATCAGCTCGGTGAAACCGGAAGAAGAACAAACAACTAACAAATTAAAGAACGGACCAGATTTTGTGCCCATAAACATGTCAATGTTCTCCCTATCAGTCAAAGTTAGTTGAACCCTACTGGAAAGGTCTCTCCACTTTTGTGCATATTCTTTAAATCCTTCATTCTTCCCTATTGTCATATCTTGTAACTGAACTCTTATCGGCGCCAAGTCGACATTATACTGGTACTAATGGTAGAAGGCAGTAGCTAAGTCCTCCCAAGTATTGATACGGGAACCATGCAACTGGTAGAACCATTCTAGTTGCGTCCCGGCCAAGCTCTCTTGAAAAAGTGAACCCAGAGTTTTTTATTAGCGGTGTGCGGCTGTATCTTGCGCACATAAGATTTCAGGTAAAGTTTTGGACAAGAAACTCCATTGTACTTTACAAAGACTGATATTTTGAATTTGTGGGGAATGACAACCCTGGATATCAAACCCAAATCATCAAAATCTAAACCGGGGACGATTTGGATCTCGACGGCCTTCAACCTGTCTTCTAACTGCTTATACTTGACACCGGCAGGAGGGTACTACTCGTCAAAATAATCATCATCAGACGCTTGACCGTTGATGCACCCATCCTGGGTACTCTTAGCTTCTCCAACATGATTCTCATCTTCTTCAGATGAGTCTTCCACTACCGGGATCTGACAGACCGACTCCTTGAACCTTCTATCCATATTGACCAGAGCTTTCCTCTTGGGCTTCTTCTTGGCTGCCAGCAATGCCATCATATCTTGTTTCCCCTTGGCTAGGGCCAGTAGAGTCTCTTGGAATTGAGAGTTTTGTACTTGAAGGTCCTTCACAGTTTTCTCTAGATCCATCTTGCTGAAATAAATAGAAGAAAGATAAGGAAACCTGTTGTGTGAAAACCTGTCACGTTATGATGCATGGAAGATGTATATGCAAATGATTTCAAGGATTTATGAAATTTAAATTTGTATAGACAAAAGAATGAACAAATGTCAATTTTCATTAATTAGTTCAAAAGATTACAGCATGCCTCTTGGGCTTACAAAATAAATCTCTAAGGTAAAACGATTGAACGCATCCTCTTCGGCGCAAGGTAGGCATTCACACTTTGCTCTTCATGTAGATACTTTATAAGCTCCAAGACCCTCTTCTCACTAGCGTAGAATTGAGCTTCGATGGTATCTCGTTCTTCCTTCATCTGAATCCAACCCTGTTGTACCCCAAAATTTTCCCTCTCATATTTCTCAAAACATTGCAAGAAAAATCTCCAAGTTGCTCAAGTTTGCTCAAGAGTGGGTCAGACAAATCATCTCCTAAGGCAGTCAACCCCAAATTAGGGTTTTGTTTTGCATCAAGATCCTTGAGTACAAATGACCTCAAATTCTCCCTAATGTCCTAATATGTTCTCAAGGTCATCTATGTCAAATTTCAAGCCTTGCAGAGGAAGTTTGCTCAGCCAATTGCTCAAAGGGTCCAAAAATCGACTGTGCTAGGGCAAAAGTCAACTGTGACCCAAATACAGTCAAACTTCAAGATTTTTTGTCAACATTCTCATTTTGAAGGATATTTCATCATTTGATCAAGGGTTGATCATGATTCATCAAGGATTGCTCAAAATTCATCAAGACTCAAAAGTTGCTAAATTAGGGTTTTGCAGGAAAAGTCAAACCAACTTTGACCAAGCATAACTTTCTCATACTTTATTAGAAATGACCCATCCAAAGCTCATTTTGAAGAGATGCAATTTCCTACAACCCATCTTCATACCCCAAGATCAAGAAATGCACTCACAAAAAGTTACAAATTTGGACATTATAGGTCATTTTTGAAAGTCAACAAAAACACATTTTTTCCAAAGACTATAACTTGAGCATGGAATATCAAAATGAGATGAGACCAAAATAGTTGGTTAGAATACATCTCAATCTTTCTAAAAAGTCCAAGAACACTTCCAAAAGTTAAAAATTGAAGAAGTTATGCATTGTTGAAGTTGGGAATTTTTGCAAAATTGCCAAAAGTCAACTATCCCCAAAACTTCAAATTTTGTCAAATGAGTCCATTCTTTTTCACTTGATTTGGAATTGCCACATTTCACACGTGTCCTAACTTCAGCCTTGTGTCCATTTATCAATTTTATTATTTTATTTGATTTTTTATTGAATTATTTCATTTTAAATCAAATTAAATCAAATAAAATCCCAAAACTTGATTACATGAGATCTTTTGCTATTTTCAGGACTTAATTATCATCATGGTCAGCATCAAATTCGTATCTCATCATATCATGTACCAAAAAATGGATTTTTGACAAATTAGGCAAGCTTTCAATGGTGGATCAAATCAAATCTCATGGCATTGATGTGCAAAGATTCAATCCACAAATGTTAACCTAACACATTCCATGATACATATAGAAGGCAAAGGCACGAAATTGGAGGCTAGAGGCTGCAAGAATACTGAAAACAAAACTTGAAAAAAAGTGGAAAAAGTGTGAAACCAAAATCACACTTAGAGGCAAATTCAGAAGCCAAGAACAATCTCAATCGTTTCCTTGACAATCACTGAAGCAGAACCAACCCAAAGCCAGTCTCCATACACGCTCAAAAGCTTTGTAAGTGTCTCAAAAAACCGCTTTTCGTTTGAATTCGTAGATCCTTATTCTTGCACCTTTCTTACAAACTCTTTGCATATTCATAATTATCGTCAAATTTATAAGCATTCTGCATTAGCCAATTGCGTTTTTCTGGCCTAGATGAAGAACCCCCATAGCTAGGGTTCTTAGTTCGTGTTTTAGGGTTTTCTTTTTCAGGGGAAATCAAGACTTAAGAAGGGTATAGGTTTTCTCAGGATGCCCAGACGAACTCAACCATGTGTTTGGAATTGATTTTCATGGACTGGAATGGATTTTAGAATGCACCTACACATTTAGCTGCGGATCTAAATCCGCAGGTAAATTTACAGGGTTTGAAGGTCAGGGATGACAAACGTGTCTCCCTCTGAGTGGCCAATTCAAACACGCGCACCCTTTTTATTTTTTGCTGGCATATTGATCCATTTTTTCTTATTATTATTATTTTCCATTATACTAACAAGTAACACACAATGGCCTAGTGGTCAACGCGTGCATCCAGACTCCTTTAGGACCTGGGTTCGAATCCCATGTCCTCCAAATTGCATTTGTTATTTTTCTACAGGTTATCCAGTGCAAATCCAAGCGCATGGCCTATCATACATCCTCAAATATCAAAGCGCCAGATGGCCCAAGGCCAAATATGGTGATCCAAGATGATGGTCTACCATGGGACCAAGTCAAAAGGTGTACATGGAATTTACAAAGTCAACCAGGTCTGCACCAATTGGGCCTCAAATTGCTATGATGAACCCCCCAAACAGGGCCAAACCTCTAACTCTTCCTATTTCATTTTTTTTATTTTATTTAATTATTTGTTTAATTATTTTTATTATTAACTAACAAATCAATTTTTTTTCTTTATAAAAATAAAACCAAAAAAATAGTTTTCTTCATTAAAACTAAATTTTAATTTTTATTAATAAATACTAATTATATTAATTTAATTTTAATTAGGATTAACTTTAATATATTTTTTTTCAATAATTAAAATCAATTAGACATAATTAGGTTTCATTAATATTGATCAATTTTATTTTCTTTCTTTAAATAACACAAAAAACCCAAAAATATTTATTTTCATTAATTAATTAATTTGTTTATTAATTTAATAATTAACTTAGTTTAATTTCTTTCTTAATTCAAAAATAACAAAAAAATCTTTTTTCTTTAATTATTAAAGGGTCAAAACCCTAGAACTTGCGCCCGATTTAATTTCCCGCACGCGATCTATTTTATCATATTGTACTTGTTCCCGGAATATAATAGATAATTAGGACTATTTTTATTGCTTTATTTATTTTCCGCATTTAAATTTCAAAGGGTTGCTTTTGGCGATGTAAATACCCGACGCCTTGTAATAGTTAGTTAAATTGCCGTAATTTAATTTCCGCAACTTATACACTGTTAGATGTTTGATAATAGGGATGCATGACAAGAATGAATATTTAACCTAAAATCAACATAGATAACCATTGACATGTACAAAGACAAAATAACTGAAAACAACACACTCGCACATGCACACTCTTAGGGTACACCCCACTTGGTTGCCTTCGTACGCGGTCATTGAGTATAGGTCACTTTAGAGGTCGTCCTCCTGTCCAAAGATCATAGTCGCCTCGAAACGGTTGCCTCGGATATTGTTGCCTCAAAACAAATGATCTAAGACATTAGGGTTACCGCTAAGGCGTCCTAACATTGCTTTGGTGACCGCACATCCCTAAAATTCGAATTGACCCTTAAACTCCAACGACGGTGCTACCTACTCATCAATAGTGGGATAGCATTGTCTAAAGGAAAATTGCATAGAATGATTCCTTTTTCGAGTAGGTAGATGGTTCTTAAGTACTTGCTCTTTCAAAAACAAAAATGCTTTTCACACTTACACTCCTTTTCAAACAAAGACCTTTTCAAAGCCCACAAACACAAAGAAAACAATTTTGAAAATGATGAGCAAGTACCTAAGAGCCCGTGGATAACCACGGATAGAAAGGGTACTAACACCTTCTCTTTCTATAATCTACCCCCCGAACTCGAGAAATAATCTCGAAAAAGGAATTTTTCTTTGCTTTTTTCCTTTCCTTGTTGGATAAAATAAAAGACGGCGGCGACTCTTGCTTACCGCGACATTTTGCAAAAACAAACGCAAAACGCAAACTAGCATTCCAAAAAACAGTCAATTCTTTCCCACCGTATCACAGAACTGACGACTCTGCTGGGGAATATTCTTAACAAGTGGGGTGTACCTTAGGATTAGATCATTGTGTTTTAAATTGTTTGCTTTGTATGCTTTATATTTGTGGGCTTGAATCGGAGTTACTATAGATCCTAACCCGGATCTGGTGGATACCATTTAGGTAAGTAGCAATAAACTGTGAGGGAACTGTACGACGTAGACCGATACAGTTGAAGCAGTAGCTACGTTGGTGTGGCACTTTAGTATGTACCGATATCCCTTGTGTTGGAACAAGGAGAATATGGGTCTGCTAAGGGGTCATTAAGCACCAACTGACCTTAGAACCTTTAAATTGATCGACTTGGCCATAGAACAGTAGCAGTATGCTACACTCATTGAGACTAAACTCTCGCGATGATTCCGGCCGCAAGAAAAGGTTGCTAAAGTGGAATTATGACCGATCGAGGGTAGTCAGTGATATTGAGATCCTCTAGAACCCAGTTACTATTTTTAGGACAGGTTTAAACCAACTGAACTGAAAGAGGGTAGTACCTAGACTCCTTGCCAGCCTGAAATCTAAGGGTTCTGTGTGTGACTTACGTGCCTTTACCATGTTTGCTATTTGTGGATACTTGTGGTGTGCTTTCTATCATGACATCATTACATCATAACATTGCATACATCTTGCATTGGAATAACCTATTTCAAAGACAGGAGGGATTCGTCTTTGTTCTGTTTTGTAGGTCATGGCACCCATGCGTATGAACACCATCCGGATTAACTTTGTCCAAGTTCCCACGATGCTTAAAGAATTGGTTGCAAAGATGTCTGATACCACCTCCTTCATCATAAGACATGGGCATCTTCTTAGTTTGGTCACCTCCAAATTGGACGAGCAGATGATGAGTGTCCTTGTCCAGTTCTATGATCCACTGTACCATTGCTTTACTTTTCAGGACTACCAGTTGGTCCCTACCTTGGAAGAGTTCTCTGATTTGCTCGGTATCTCTATTCTGGAGCAGACCCCGTTTACAGGTTGGGAGAAGATCCTTAGGCCAGAAGAGATTGCTTCAGCCCTTCATATGACAAAGGATAAGGTAATGGCTAATTGGGAAACTCGTAGTGGAGCAAAGGGCTTTCTGACTAAGTTCTTGGTTGGTAAGGCTAACCATTTCTGGGATAGTCTAGACTTCAAGGCATTCGAAGATATTCTGGCTCTTCTGATATATGGCTTGGTACTGTTTCCTAACTCTGACTCCTTTGTTGATGTGAATGCGGTAAAAATCTTCATCTCTGGTAATCCTATACCCACTCTCTTGGGCGACATTCTTCATCATCTTTATGCCCGTACTGCTCGAAAGCGGGGAACCTTGATGTGTTGTGCTCCATTATTGGCGAGGTGGTTTATTTTGCACCTTCCCAAATCAGTGCTGAAGAACAAAGAAGGCATGGGCCAGGCCTATAGGGTTATGTCTCTCTCTCATAATTACATCATCTGGACTATCAAGGGTATGGACGAGGTGGACATTATTGATTGCTGTGGGGAGTACCCCAATGTTCCACTGATAGGAACCCATGGAGGAATTTCTTACAATCCATGCTTGGCCTTACGTCAGTTTGGGTAAGCCAGAGGGAAGGACCTCATGAGCTGCTAATGCCTAGTATCATCTTTGATTTTCAAGGAGATAGTGACGAGCAACGCCGCAGATTCATAAGGGCTTGGGACAGAGTTCACAGATCTGATCCACATGAGCTGGGTCCAAAGACTTCTCTTCTGATGGAGCCATATCTCAGATGGGTTCGTATCCGTGCCCAAAAGTTGGGTATGCCGTATGAAGCCGTCCTGCCTATCATTGTTGAAGTTGCTAATGAAGAAGGGGTTCTTCCGACCATCCTCCATCCTTATATGCCCACTGACATTGGGGCACTGAAAAGGTCTTGGATGCAGCCGAGGGAAGAGCGGGATGCTTACCGAGAAAAGTTTAACGAGCAAGAGCAGAAGATTCGGAAGTTGACAAGACAACTGGAGAACGAGCGGATCCTCAATGACTATGTCCGCACCGACAAGAAGCGACCATGGGAGCACTGATTGTCCTTTGATTATTTCCTTTCCAGTTTTCATTTACTTTTCAGTATTTCCTTTCTTGTAACGCCTTAAGGGCAATTTGTTGAACAATTTGAATTTCAAGTTTATCTAATAAAAGTGTGCTTCCTTTTTAGTTTACGAATTTGAATCTCTCGATGTCTTTGAAATCATATCATACGCATTTCATTCCATGCACCTCATAACAGGCACCCTTACAGGTTTTCTCATCTTCTTCGCTGTTTATTTCAGCATCATGTCTTCTGAACCATCGATTGAACAAGCAATCAAGGCTCTGCAAGCTCAAAATGCCCAATTCCAAGAGTTGTTCATGAATCTAGCTAAGGGTCAGCAAGATCTGAAAACCCTTATTCTGAAAGAGAAGAAGAAGAAGAAGAAAAGGACAGTCCTGTTTAACACGGGTCACAGGTTCGGAAACAGGCTACGAGATGAAGTTAATTTGACCACCTCATCTGGAGGGAAAGTTAGTCAGTAAGAAAGGAGGGCTTCTAGCCCTATGGTTTCAGACAACGAGACGGACTTCGAGAAGACCAGTATCCTCCGGCTGAGGATAGATACAAACAAATGGAAGATCGTTTGAGTGCGATGGAAGTTCAGAAAGTGCATGGTCTGGGCTTTGGTGATCTTGGTCTATCATCTGGGGTGGTGATTCCCCACAAGTTCAAAGCACCAACCTTTTCTAAGTATGACAGAGTTTCTTGTCCGAAACTGCACCTCCGGTCGTATGTAAGGAAGATTCAGCCGTACACCGCTGATAAGAACCTATGGATCCACTTTTTTCAAGACAGTCTCTCAGGGACTCAGCTTGAATGGTTTTACCAGTTAGAAGGAGCTAGTATCCGCAGTTGGGAAGATTTGGCTGTTTCTTTCTACAGGCAGTACCAATACAATGCCGACCTCGCTCCCACGCGTACCCAACTCCAGGGTATGTCTATGGGAACGGGTGAAGGTTTCAAAGATTATGCTCAGAAGTGGAGGGATCTTGCTGGAAGAGTGCAACCACCCTTGGCTGATAGGGAGCTAGTGGATATGTTTCTGGGGACCTTGTCTGGTCCGTTTTTCAACCATCTGATTGGAAGCTCTTCGTCTGGGTTTACAGAGCTAATTATGACCGGTGAAAGGATTGAGGCTGGTATTAAGTATGGTAAGATACAAAAGGGTGCTTCATCGAGCACTGAGAAAAAGCCTTTTAAGAAGGAGTCCAGTGTTGTTTACAGTTCGAAAATCCAGAAATGACCTGAACGCCGCCAAGCTGTTAATGCGGTGGTTATTTCAAGACCTGCTGGTTCTCCTCAGCGCAACAATCAACAAAAGGCCGAGAGACCTCGAAGGCAATTCACCCATCTCAGCATGACTTTGTCTCAGATTCTCCCGCAGTTATTGAAAACCAATCTAGTAACTCCAAGGGAGGCTCCGCAGAATCCCAACACTGCATCGCCTAAGTACAATCCTAATGCCCGCTGTGCTTTTCACTCTGATGGCCCGGGACATGATACAAATGATTGTTGGGCTTTGAAGAACAAAATACATGACTTAATTGACGCTAAGGAGATTGAGTTCGAGGCGCCTGAAAGACCTAATGTTGTGATTGCTCCTATGCCCAAGCATGGAGTAAATGCTATAGAAGAAGACTCATTTGCGGTTTCTGTGAACGACATTGTTACCCCTTTGATGACTGTGAAGAAGAACCTTTTGCTAGCCGGTTTATTTCCGGGCTGTGATGAAGGTTGCCGTATGTGTTCTGCCCTACCAACCGGTTGCCATCTTTTGAAATCAGGTGTCCAACGCCTGATGGATAGTAAATAAATTCTGTTTGAGAAGACTGTTGTTCCTTTAGTTCATACTGAAGAAGTTGCTATTATCACCATTTTCGACAATTCTTCCAAGGCTTCCTCGAGAAAGCCTGTTAGAATTACATCTGTTCCAAGAATCACACCATTGATCATCACTGTTCCTAGGCCTATCCCCTATTCATATGATAAAGCTGTCTCTTGGCACTACGGGGATGATGTTTATTTTCATGGAGTTAAACAAGAGTTGGATGCTGATACTGACGTCAGCAATATTGTTGGACCTGCTAAAGTCACCCACAGCGGAAGACTTTTCTCCCCTGATATCTCTCCACCAACTGTTCGGAAACCTGTTGTTATTACACCTGCCAGTGTACCTACTGCTATTCCTATTCAAGTTCCTATTCTTACCCCTATCGCCGAGTCATCTGACACTCGGGGCAAGGGGACCACTGATGAGCCTGCCTAGACGGAGGCACCAAAGACGATTATTGTTGAAACTTCTAGACAAGAGATGGAAGAGATTTTAAAGATCATCAAAAAGAGCGACTACAATGTAGTCGAGCAGCTGGGGAAAACCCCGTCCAAGATTTCTATGTTATCTCTGTTGCTATGCTCAAAAGGCCATGCCAAGGATCTGATTGCCTTCCTAAAGACTGCGCACGTACCGCAAGAAACATCAGATGATCAGTTTAGGGATTGCGTGGCTAGTCTGACTACTGATAATGGGTTGGGTTTCTCTGACGCCGACTTGACTGCTAAAGGGAAGAATCACAACGATTCCCTGCATGTCTCCATTGAATGCAGGGGCACTACTCTTTCTCATGTATTAGTAGATACTGGTTCCTCATTGAACGTTTTGCCTAAGAAAGCTCTAGACCGGTTGGACTGTGAAGGGTTGGAGTTGAAACCAAGCAACATTATCGTCAGGGCCTTGGATGGGTCTAAAAGGATGGTGCATGGAGAAGTGGATATTCCGATTAAGGTTGGTTCTCAGGTTTTTGCATCTACATTCTATGTGATGGACATCCGACCATCTTATTCTTGTTTGTTGGGTCGTCCGTGGATCCACAAAGCTGGGGCAGTAACGTCTACGCTCCACCAAAAGCTGAAGTACCCAGTAAAAGGGAAGATTGTGACAGTACAAGGAGAGGAGGAGTACATGGTGAGCCACCTCAACTCTTTCCGATATGTCGAGATGGATGGGGAGTTCATTGAGACCCCATTTCAGCATTTTGAAGAGGTTCCCCAGACGCTGGCATCAACTGAGACTGTTGTTGAAGATTCTCCTAAGAAGATGGCTTCCCTCAAGGATGCTCGGGCTGTTGTCGAAAAAGGTGGGTGTGCAAATTGGGGCCAACTCCATAATTTTGCACAGAAGACTAACAAGTTTGGTTTGGGTTTTACTACAGAAGCTCAAAGGGCTGTTCGGAATGCACGGATTGGAAGACCTCCCTTGTTCATCAGTAATTCAGGAGTGAATGCCATTGAAGACGATGTCTAAGAGTCTGAGTTCGACAGTTGGATCTATCCAACGATCGACAGTGGACTAAGCAACTGGACAGCAAAGGACTTCATTCCAATTTCTTTTGTTACCCAGTAATGAGACTTTTGTTTTGAATTTGTGAACAGACAATGTTTTAAACTTTATGGCCCGGTGTCTTACCCGGGGCACTGTGGCTTCATTTGTGAGGGCTTTATGTGTGTCATTTTCATATATCATTAATAAAAGCATTGGACGTTTCTTGCATTTCAAATCTTGCGCTCCCTGTTTTTCTTTTATTACATATTGCAAAACAGCTATTTTACACACACTCACATATACAAGTCTACATCCACTCTGGATCTCACTAGTAACGACTCTGCTACTTCCAGTTATGACTTCAAAAGTCCGATCAACTTAGCCGAAGACGAAGGTGAAGATGATTGCGAAGTGCCTGGTGAACTTGCAAGACTGTTACTTCAAGAAGAGAGGGTCATTCAGCCGCACGAAGAGCCTGTGGAATCAGTGAATCTGGGTACAGAGGTAGACAAGAAAGAGGTCAAGATCGGGGAAAATCTGGAGCTTAGTGTGAAGCAACGGTTGATTCAAATGCTGCTGACTACGTTGAGATCTTTTCTTGGTCTTATGAAGATATGCCTAGGTTGGATACCGATATTGTGGTTCACCGCCTGCCTACCAAGGAAGACTGTCCTCCAGTGAAACAGAAGGTCCGCCGAATGCGCCCAGAGATGTCTGAGAAAATCAAGGCAGAAGTTATGAAACAGTTTGACGCCGGTTTTCTAGCAGTTACTTCTTACCCGCAGTGGGTGGCCAAAGTGGTTCCTGTACCGAAAAAGGATTGTAAGGTTCGAATGTGTGTCGACTATAGGGATATGAACATGGCAAGTCCTAAGGATGATTTCCCTCTACCTCATATCGATGTTCTGGTTGAAAACACCGCTCAGCACAAGGTATTCTCCTTTATGGATGGTTTCTCCAGTTATAATCAGATTAAGATGGCTCTCGAAGACATGGAGAAGACAACTTTTGTTACTCAATGGGGTACCTTTTGCTACAAGGTCATGCCTTTTGGATTGAAGAACGCTGGGGCAACGTATCAGCGCGCCATGGTTGCTTTTTTTCATGACATGATCCATCACGAGATTGAGGTATACGTTGACGACATGATCTCAAGATCCTAGACGGAGGAAGAACATCTTGACCACCTTCAGAAGCTGTTTGACAGGTTGAAGTTGTACAAGCTGAGGTTAAACCCGAACAAGTGCACCTTCGGGGTGAGATCTGGTAAGCTGCTGGGTTTCGTCGTAAGCGATAAGGGTATTCAAGTGGATTCTGCCAAGGTGAAGGCTATACAAGAGATGCCAGTTCCCCAAACAGAAAAAGAAGTCAGAGGCTTTCTGGGACGTCTGAACTACATTTCCTGATTCATCTCGCACCTGACTGCTACTTGTGAGCCAATCTTCAAGTTACTGAAGAAAGATCAAGTAGTACGTTGGAACGATGAATTCCAGGCCGCTTTCGAAAGGATCAAAGAGTATCTCCAAGATCCACCTATTCTGATGCCTCCAGTTGAAGGGAGACCTTTGATCTTATACTTGACAGTACTCGACAACTCAATGGGGTGCGTGCTGGGGTAGCATGACGAGTCTGGCCGAAAAGAGCATGCTATTTATTACCTTAGCAAAAAGTTTACCGACTGTGAGACCCGATACTCACTGCTCGAGAAAACTTGCTGCGCTTTGGCATGGGCTGCTCAGCGGCTGAGACAGTATATGCTGACTCACACTACTCTATTGATATCGAAGATGGATCCAATCAAGTATATCTTCGAAAAGCCTGCTTTGTCCGTAAGAATAGCGAGATGGCAGATGATATTGACTGAGTATGACATCCAATACACGACTCAAAAAGAAATCAAGGGAAGTGGGTTAGCAGACCATTTGGCACATCAGGCAGTGGATGATTACCAGTCTATGAACTTTGAATTCCCGGACGATAATATCATGTTGGTAACTGATTGTGAGACACCTGGACCGGATGAAGGACCTGAGGAGGGATCCCGATGGTCTATGTACTTTGATGGAGCTTCAAACACTTTGGGAAATGGCATTGGCTCCGTGATCATATCTCCTAAAGGCTCTCATACTCCGTTTACCGCCCGACTATGTTTCAACTGCACCAACAATATGGCGGAATATGAAGCGTGCATCATGGGTCTTCGAGCAGCAATTGACCTAAGGATTAAGTTTCTGAGTTTCTTCGGAGATTCCGCTCTCGTGATCAGTCAGATCAAAGGCGAGTGGGATACGAAACACCCAAATCTTATTCCTTACAAGGAGTATGTATTGATGTTGCTTCCACATTTTGAGGAAATAACCTTTGAACACTTCCCTAGAGAGGAGAATCAGTTGGCGGACGCGCTGGCTACGATGTCTTCTATGTTCAAAGTCAATTGGGACAACGAGGCTCCTCGGATCATCATTGAAAGACTGGACGAACCTGCACATTGCTGTGACATTGAGACTGAAGAGGTAACAGAAAAGCCCTGGTTTCACGAAGTAAAAAGGTATCTTGAGGCTCAGGAATACCCCGAGGGTGCATCTGTTAATGACAAGAAGGTTCTGAGGAGGTTCGCGGCGAAGTTCTTCATCAACAATGGTATTCTTTACAAGCGTAACCATGATTCGACCTTACTGCAATGTGTGGATAAAAACGAGGCAGAAAGGATCATGGCAGAGTTACATGAAGGTACTTTCAGAACTCATTCTAGTGGACACACCATGGCAAAGAAAATCCTTCGGGCAGGATATTTCTGGTCCACAATGGAAGCCGACTGTTATCAGCATTCTCGGACATGTCACAAGTGCCAAGTCTATGCTGATAAGGTGCACATAACTCCAGTTCCTCCGAATTTCCTGACGACACCTTGGCCTTTTGCAATGTGGGGCATTAATATGATCGGAGAAATCAGACCTACAGCATCTAACGGACATCGTTTCATCCTGGTAGCTATTGATTATTTTACGAAGTGGGTTGAAGCAGCTTCCTTTGCTACTGTAACCAAGAACGTCGTGGCACAGTTCATTCGGCACAATCTGATCTGTTGATACAGTTTACCAGAGAGGATCATTACGGACAATGGTACCAATCTCAACAACAAAATGATCACTGAGCTCTGCAAGCAGTTCAAGATACAGCATCACAACTCTTCTCCCTACCGGCCAAAGATGAATGGGGTTGTAGAAGCGGCTAATAAGAATATTAAGAAGATTGTGTAGAAGATGACAGTGACATACAAAGATTGGCACGAGATGTTACCATTTGCTCTTCATGAGTATCGTACCTCAGCACGGACGTCAATAGGGGCAACACCCTATTCCTTGGTTTATGGCATGGAGGCAGTCTTTCCCATTGAAGTTCAGATACCCTCTCTTCGGATCATGAAGGATGCAGATTTGAGCGAAGATGACTGGATTTAGACCCGGCTTGATCAGCTAAACCTAATCGACGAAAAGAGACTTACTGCTATTTGTAATGGTCAGACGTACCAAAAGCGAATGATCAAGGCATTTAATAAGAAAGTCAGACGACAAGAGTATCAAGTTGGGGATCTGGTGATCAAGCGCATCATATTACCTCAAGGTGATCCCAGGGGAAAATGGACCCCTACTTACGAAGGGCCATTTGTGGTTAAGAACATTTTCTCAGGAGGAGCTATGATTCTAACCACCTTGGATGGTGACGACCTTCCTCACCCCGTCAATGCAGACATAGTGAAAAGATACTACGCATAAACAAAGACCCGCTAGGTCGACTGGCCTAGGCAAAAATAAGGGCTTCTCGGCGAACCAAAAGGGTTCGGGCAAAAATAAGGGATGAAACTGAAAAATCTGTACACCTGGCAAGTCGAAAACCTGAAAAGGCGGCTTGGGCAAAAAAGGGTATCCCGGTGGACTGAAAACCCGAAAGGGCGGTCCAGGCAAAAATTAGGGATCAAAGCGTAACATTGTGTCTCATTGGATCACCTTGCATCCAGACTTCGGTATCGACTATCAAGCTCAGACGACACTAATCAATCTGATTCATCTTCAACCAAGTAGCAAAGTGATGATATGCTTGAAGACATAAGGGCAATAGCAGAATTGGAACCCAGTGGGATTATTCACATAGTTGTTTTGTTGTTCACAATTTGCGTAAATTTTATCTGCTCGACGATGTTCTCTTACTAGGACATCAGCCTCTTGTACAAAAGCGCCTATTTACAAGCCAAACTTCAAAATCAATACAATTCATTTTCAAAGAAATTTCAAACTGTTTTTTCCTTATCTGTTTTGATTTGCAAAGAACGTCCAATGTTCATTTTTGATATATGCATTTGATATTAATTGTTGCTCATAAATATTTACATGCGAAACAAAAGACGAATTACTGGTAATAGCAGAAACAGGGGGCAATAAGAAGTGTCCAAGCTGTATAGTTACTTTGTCCACCAGGTACAAGGTAAATTCAGCTTAAGGACCTGGCTAAGAAACATTCACTCCCCGCAGAGTAAGACAGTAATGATAGCTCCCCCAGCTGAGACTTGCAACTGTGAATAAATCGATAATATTCTCCCCAAGCAGAGTTTATCTATCATCAACACTGAAAAGGCTTAATATCCCCGGCAGTCTTAATATTCCCCAACGGAGTATAAGAATGTTCCCCGGTAGAATACAAGATATCCCCAGTGGATTTAAAATTTTCCCAATGCAGTCTGAAAAAGCTTCCCCAGTGGAGTTGAAGAATCATCCTCAGTAGACTCTGGAAGCTCGTCCCCAGTGGAGTTGAAGAATCATCCTCAGTAGACTCTGGAAGCTTCCCCAACAGAGTTGGGAGAATCATCCCCAGTAGACTCTGGAAGTTTATCCCCAGCGGAGTATAAAAATAAATCTCCCCAGCCGAGTTCAAAGGATCATTACCAGCAGAACTCAAAGGATTATCCCCATAAGAGTCTAAAAGTTTATTCCTAGAGAAGTTGCAACCAAAGATCATCCCCAGCATATTTCTTTCCTTTCACAAATAGGAATTTAATCCCCAATAGGATTCAATATCACCAGCAACGATAATTCATCCCGACGGAATTTATCAGTAGAATCTTCAGCAGAACATCTCTTCCCCACAGAGTAATCTCCTCATCAGTTTATTCCCCTAACGAAGTCATCCTCTCCTGCAGGTTTATTCTCTTCGTTCGCCATCCCCAGCGGAAACGAAGAATCCAACTCCATTCTTCAGTAGCTATCCGGGAGTTATTTTCCCCAGCTAGAAACATTACATTTCCATACATCATGATACATGCATATACGCATCATACCATACAATCTCATTTATTTTGAGAGCATCATTTCTTGATATATATCATGCATTTCATACATCATTACATTACATATGACTAACTCTTTACCTTTTCAGGGAAAGACAAATCAATAAACACCGTTGACTACTTATATGACTTGGTAGTCCCCTTAAAAACTACATCTATTGAGGGCTGGTTCAGCGAATTCCTTAGAAAGATGCTCTCACAAGACTTTCGTCTGGTTCAGTTAAATCGATTCTAAGATTTTTCTGATTCTTATCCGGCCAAAGTCAATCCAAGACCTTCTCTGGTTCAGTCAGATCGACGCTAAGATCTCCCTGATTCTTATTACAGTTGAAGATATTCCAAGACTTTTGTCTGGTTCAGCTAAATCGATTCTAAGATTTTTCTTATTCTTATCCAGTCAAAGTTAATCCAAGACCTTCTCTGTTTCATTCAGATCGACGCTAAGATCTCCCTGATTCTTATTCCAGTTGAAGATATTCCAAGACTTTCGTCTGGTTCAGTTAAATCGATTCTAAGATTTTTCTGATTCTTATCCGGCCAAAGTCAATCCAAGACCTTCTCTAGTTCAGTCAGATCGACGCTAAGATCTCCCTGATTCTTATTCCAGTTGAAGATATTCCAAGACTTTCGTCTAGTTCAGTTAAATTTCTTCTAAGATTTTTCTGATTCTTATCCGGTCAAAGTTAATCCAAGACCTTCTCTGGTTCAGTCAGATCGACGCTAAGATCTCCCTGATTCTTATTCTAGTTGAAGATATTCCAAGACTTTCGTCTGGTTCAGTTAAATCGATTCTAAGATTTTTCTGATTCTTATCCAGTCACAGTTAATCCAAGACCTTCTCTAGTTCAGTCAGATTGATGCTAAGATCTCCCTGATTCTTATTCCAATTAAAGATATTCCAAGACTTTTGTCTGGTTCAGCTAAATCGATTCTAAGATTTTTCTGATTCTTATCTAGTCAAAGTTAATCCAAGACCTTCTCTGGTTCAGTCAGATCGACGCTAAGATCTCCCTGATTCTTATTCCAGTCGAAGGTACTCCAAGACTTTCTCACCTGTTCAGATAAATCTCTCAACGGTTTATTTTGATTCGTTTTCTGTTAAAATCAAGTTCAGAACTCCTATCAACAATCTCCAAATGGCATATGTAATCCCATTCCCGACATCACAAGGCTGATACCACTTCATGCGAGTGCAAATTTCTGGGCACTCTAGTGTTCAATCATCTTCCACCTTCGGATCACGAAAGGCACGAAAGCCAATCTATATCCGCAGGCTTAAGAAGATTGAACAAGGGCAGTTGTTTTACCCCAAAATTTTCCCTCTCATATTTCTCAAAACATTGCAAGAAAAATCTCCAAGTTGCTCAAGTTTGCTCAAGAGTGGGTCAGACAAATCATCTCCTAAGGCAGTCAACCCCAAATTAGGGTTTTGTGTTGCATCAAGATCCTTGAGTCCAAATTACCTAAAATTCTCCCTAATGTCCTAATATGTTCTCAAGGTCATCCATGTCAAATTTCAAGCCTTGCAGAGGAAGTTTGCTCAGTCAATTGCTCAAAGGGTCCAAAAATCGACTGTGCTAGGGCAAAAGTCAACTGTGACCCAAATACAGTCAAACTTCAATATTTTTTTTCAACATTCTCATTTTGAAGGATATTTCATCATTTGATCAAGGGTTTATCATGATTCATCAAGGATTACTCAAAATTCATCAAGACTCAAAAGTTGCTAAATTAGGGTTTTGTAGGAAAAGTCAAACCAACTTTGACCAAGCATAACTTTCTCATAATTTATTAGAAATGACCCATCCAAAGCTCATTTTGAAGAGGATTCAATTTCCTACAATCCATCTTCATACCCCAAGATCAAGAAATGCACTCACAAAAAGTTACAAATTTGGACATTATAGGTCATTTTTGAAAGTCAACAAAAACACCTTTTTTTGCCAAAGCTTATAACTTGAGCATGGAATATAAAAATGATATCATACCAAAAGGGTTGGTTATAGGACATCTTAAGATTTCTAAAAAGTCCAATAACACTTCTAAAAGTTCAAAATTTAAGAAGTTATGCATTGTTGAAATTGGGAATTTTTGCAAAATTGCCAAAAGTCAACTATCCCAAAAACTTCAAATTTTGTCAAATGGGTCCATTCTTTTCCACTTGATTTGGACTTGACACATTGCACACGTGTCCTAGCTTCATCCTTGTGTCCATTTATCAATTTTATTATTTTGTTTGATTTTTTATTGAATTATTTCATTTTAAATCAAATTAAATCAAATAAAATCCAAAACTTGATTACATGAGATCTTTTGCTATTTTCAGGACTTAATCATCATCATGGTCAGCATCAAATTCGTATCTCATCATATCATGTACCAAAAAATGGATTTTTGACAAATTAGGCAAGCTTTCAATGGTGGATCAAATCAAATCTCATGGCACTGATGTGCAAAGATTCAATCCACAAATGTTAACCTAACACATTCCATGATACATATAGAAGGCAAAGGCACGAAATTGGAGGCTAGAGGCTGCAAGAATACTGAAAACAAAACTTGAAAAAAGTGGAAAAAGTGTGAAACCAAAATCACACTTAGAGGCAAATTCAGAAGCCAAGAACGATCTCAATCGTTTCCTTGACAATCACTGAAGCAGAACCAACCCAAAGCCAGACTCCATACACGCTCAAAAGCTCTGTAAGTGTCTCAAAAAACCGCTTTTCGTTTGAATTCGTAGATCCTTATTCTTGCACCTTTCTTACAAACTCTTTGCATATTCATAATTATCGTCAAATTTATAAGTATTCTGCATTAGCCAATTGCGTTTTTCTGGCCTAGATGAAGAACCCCCATAGCTAGGGTTCTTCGTTCGTGTTTTAGGGTTTTCTTTTTCAGGGGAAATCAAGACTCAAGAAGGGTATAGGTTTACTCAGGATGCCCAGACGAACTCAACCATGTGTTTGGAATTGATTTTCATGGACTGGAATGGATTTTAGAATACACCTACGCATTTAGCTGCAGATCTAAATCCGCAGGTAAATTTACAGGGTTTGAAGGTCAGGGACGACAAACGTGTCTCCCTCTGAGTGGCCAATTCAAACACGCGCGCCCTTTTTATTTTTTGCTGTCATATTGATCCATTTTTTCTTCTTATTATTATTTTCCATTATACTAACAAGTAACACACAATGGCCTAGTGGTGAACGCGTGCATCCAAACTCCTTCAGGAGCTGGGTTCGAATCCCAGGTCCTCCAAATTGCATTTGTCATTTTTCTACAGGTTATCCAGTGCAAATCCAAGCGCATGGCCTATCATACATCCTCAAATATCAAAGCGCCAGATGGCCCAAGGCCAAATCTGGTGATCCAAGATGATGGTCTACCATGGGACCAAGTCAAAAGGTGTACATGGAATTCACAAAGTCAACCAGGCCTGCACCAATTGGGCCTCAAATTGCTATGCTGAACCCCCCAAACAGGGCCAAACCTCTAACTCTTCCTATTTCATTTTTTTATTTTATTTAATTATTTGTTTAAATATTTTTATTATTAACTAACCAATCAAATTTTTTTCTTTATAAAAATAAAACCAAAAAAATAGTTATCTTCATTAAAACCAAATTTTAATTTTTATTAATAAATACTAATTATGTTAATTTAGTTTTAATTAGGATTAAATTTAATATATATTTTTTTCAATAATTAAAATCAATTAGACATAATTAGGTTTCATTAACATTGATCAATTTTATTTTGTTTCTTTAAATAACACAAAAAACCCAAAAATATTTATTTTCATTAATTAATTAATTTGTTTATTAATTTAATAATTAACTTAGTTTAATTTCTTTCTTAATTCAAAAATAACCAAAAAAATCTTTTTTCTTTAATAATTAAAGGGTCAAAACCCTAGAACTTGCGCCCGATTTAATTTCCCGCACGCGATCCATTTTATCATATTGTACTTGTTCCCAGAATATAATAGATAATTAGGACTATTTTTATCGCTTTATTTATTTTCCGCATTTAAATTTCAAAGGGTTGCTTTTGGCGATGTAAATACCCGACGCCTTGTAATAGTTAGTTAAATTTCGGCAATTTAATTTCCGCAACTTATACACTGTTAGATGTTTGATAATAGGGATGCATGACAAGAATGAATGTTTAACCTAAAATCAACATAGATAACCATTGACATGTACAAAGACAAAATAACTGAAAACAACACACTCGCACATGCACACTCTTAGGGTACACCCCACTTGGTTTCCTTTGTACGCGGTCATTGAGTATATGTCACTTTAGAGGTCGACCTCTTGTCCAAAGATCATAGTCGCCTCGAAACGGTTGCCTCGGATATTGTTGCCTCAAAACAAATGATCTAAGACATTAGGGTTACCGCTAAGGTGTCCTAACATTGCTTTGGTGACCGCACGTCCCTAAAATTCGAATTGACCCTTAAACTCCAACGACGGTGCTACCTACTCATCAATAGTGGGATAGCATTGTCTAAAGGAAAATTGCATAGAATGATTCCTTTTTCGAGTAGGTAGATGGTTCTTAAGTACTTGCTCTTTCAAAAACAAAAATACTTTTCACACTTACACTCCTTTTCAAACAAAGACCTTTTCAAAGCTCACAAACACAAAGAAAACAATTTTGAAAATGATGAGCAAGTACCTAAGAGCCCGTGGATAACCACAGATAGAAAGGGTGCTAACACCTTCCCTTTCTATAATCTACCCCCCGAACCCGAGAAATAATCTCGAAAAAGGAATTTTTCTGTGCTTTTTTCCTTTCCTTGTTGGATAAAATAAAAGACGGTGGCGACTCTTGCTTACCGCGACATTTTGCAAAAACAAACGCAAAACACAAACCAGCATTCCAAAAAACAGTCAGTTTTCTCCTACCGTATCACAAACCCTTTTGCAAGTCTTCAAGAGAGGTAGGCATGTCGGGATGGAGGACAGTGTATGGGACATCTTCTTCAACCACAAGTTCTATGATAACTGGTAAGATGGAGGGATAAGGCATCACAATTTTCTGAGCACGAGCTCGTACCCACCTAAGGTAAGGCTCAAGGGGCATGGAATTCTTGTGTCCCAACGTCTTACTATCCACTTTGCTTACCATCCTCCAAGCTCGTATAAACCTATTACGGTAACCTTCATCATCGCTCTCGTAGTCGAATACCACTCCTTGGATGAGCATCTCATGTGGACCATCTCTTCGGGCGTAACCAAACTGTCGCAAGGCTAAGCAAGGGTTGTAAGTGTTACCTCCCCTAATGCCAAGCAAAGGGACATTAAGGAATTCCCCACAATGGTCAATGATAGTAAGATTATCCAAGGATCGAGAACACCAATGAACATCTGAATGTATGAGTGTCATCAGCCTATGGGACCATCTCACACCTTGCTCATTCTTCAACATAGATCGGGGAAGATGCGAAATAAAATATCTAGCCAAGAGAGGAGTGCAACACATGAGGATCCCTCTCTTCCTCATAGTGCGAGAGTGAAAAGAATGTAGGATATCTCCCAACAAAGTAGGCACCAGATTGCGAGACATGAAGATTTTGACAACATTTACATCTATAAGTTTGTCAGGGTTTGGAAATAAAACCATCCCATAGATGAGAAGGGCCAAGATTTCTTCAAAAGCTTGTAAGTCCAAAGAATTCCAAAAATCATGAGCTTTCTCAAACAAGAACTTAGCTAAGAAACCTTTGACACCACTCGTTGTTTCCCAATTAGTCGTGATATCCGATTGTTGCAAGTGTAGTGCTTGGGTAATCTCTTAAGGTTTTGGATCACTTTTCGTACTGTTGAAGGGTAGTTGATTGAGAATGGGAATCCTCAATAGTTGTGAGAATTCTTCAAGAGTTGGTACAAGTTGATAATCGGGAAAAGTGAAGCAATGGTGTAGAGGATCAAAGAATTGGAAAAGCACCTTCATCATATCTTCATCAGTGTTGGAGGTAACCAAGTTTAGGAGGCGACCATGTCTTTCGGTGAATGAAGAATTCTCAGGGACCCTTGATGCTAACTCTTTGAGTTGAGGAGGAATTCTTACGAGATTGACTTGGATAGTATTCCCGCGGATAGAAGCCATGTCCTATAAAACAGAACAAAGATAAATCCCAAAAATCCTTGAAATGGTTAGTGAGAATGAGTATGATGTTATGATGTTTATGATGTCATGTACAAGTAAATATATACAAACAAGGAAAAACAGTACTTAGGTTTAGGCTTGCATGGAGTCTCATAGGTAAGTACCCTCTTGAAGTTTAGTTAGCTCAAACCTGTCCTAGAAATAGTAACCGGGATCTAAGGGATCTCAATATCACTGATCTGTCTTATCGGTCATTGTTTCAGTGCAAGCCTCTTTCACAGCGACTGAAATATCACGAGAAGTAAAATCTCAATGAGTGTAGTATCGAGTATCAACCAACTTCGGACTGCATCAAAGCCAGTTATCTCACTACGTCCTAATGGCCAAGTTGGTCAAGTAAAGGTTCTAAAAGTCAGTTAGTGCTCATGACACCATACAACGTCCCCGTAGTCTCCTTGACTACTCAAGGGCTACCGGTACCCACAAATGTGTCACACTAACATAGATATTGCTTAGACAATGTAGGTATACCCCGCACAGTTTCCACAACATATTGCTACTTAGCTATAAGGTATCCCAAATACGGGTAGAGGATTAAAACAAGCCCAAACAAGGAACCAAAATGTAAAGCAAGAAAATCAAACAATGTAAGAAAATAAATGTGATCTAGCCCTAAGGTAACCCCACTTTTAAGAAATTCCCCAACAGAGTCGCCAGTTCTGTGATATGCTGGGAGAAGTGACTTGGTATGTTTTTCATTTGATCGTAAATGTCGGTTAGAAAGAGTTACCACCGACTTTTCTTTTATCCAAAAGGAAAGGTGGAAAAGAACAGGAAAGACCTTTGATATTATTTCTTGAGTTCGGGGGGTAGATTATGAAAAGGGAAGGTGTTAACACCCTTTTGATCCATAGTTATCTATGGGCTCTTAGTTGCTTGCTAGATCACTTGATTTTGTTTAAAAATGTGCTTTGTGTGGTTTTTGAAAGTATTTTGAAAAGGCGCCTTCGTTTAGGAAAACTTTGTAATAGTTCTCGTTCGTAAGAACGTATACAAAGTGTTGAGCTTTTGAAAATATTTCATGTTTGGAAAATGTTTTGAAAGTGTTTGAAACTGTTTGGTGTTTGTTTTGAAAATTAGCAAGGATGTTTATTTTTGAAGATGAGCAAGCAACTAGGAACAATCTACCTACTCAAAAAGTCTTTGTTCATTTCTTCCTTTCCTTTAATATTGCTATCTTACCATTGATTTGGTAAGAAGCCTTATCTTTGGATGTAAAGGGACATGCGTTGGTCATTGTATAGTCATGATAGCAATGTTGTGAGATATCTTAGCATTTCTCTTTGAGGGACTAAGATTATTTTGAAAGACAACATTGATAACATCATCGAGGGACTATGATCTTGTATTTGATTTGTTTTTTCTAAAACATCCCACATGCATAACATGACTATTTTTGTAAGGCAACAAGGTGGAATTACCCTAAGGGTGCAAGTGTGCACGTGCATTGGATTTACATGCATTGTTTTGTCTTGAATTAGGGTTTACTAATTGTTGATTTTAATCTTGCCATACAAACCCTAATTACTAGCATTTATATTAAAGCGATAAATTGCAGAAAATAAAAATTACTATGCTATTACATCATTAGGGGAGGGGGTATACAAATTTACAAATGGGGATTTCAAGAAAATTAAACCTAATTATCTATTACAACCATATTGAATATGTACAAGAATTGAATAAATGATGTAAGAAAATAAATGGAAAAATAAATTATCTTTGTTTGATTTTTGTTAAGGGTTTTAACCTAATTACTAAAAGGGAAAAATAATTAATTAAAGATAAATAAAAATTAAACCTAAATTAATTAAGAAAATAAATTAGGTTAAGAAGTATTTTTAGGTTTTTTTTTTGTGAACGGGTTTAAGTTTAATAAAATAAAATATGAAAATTAATTAATTAAAAGAAACCTAAATTCTAAATTAATTTTAGATAAAAGAGAAAAATAATAATTAAACCGAAATCTAAATATTAATTTACTAAGAAAAAAGAAATTAATTTATTAAGAAAAATGTTTTTAGTCTTTTTGTTTTATAAAGAAAATAAGCATAAAGTGTGAAAATAATAAATAGAAATATTTTTGGATTTTTTAATAATAATAATAATAATAATAATAATAATAATAATAATGGTAATACAAAAAAAATAAAAGAAAACTGAAATAAAATAAAATAAGAAAAAAATAAATAACAAAATGAAATATAAAAAGTTGGGCCAGGTGTATGAAAGCAGGCAGGAAGGGATTATGCAGCAAAAATAACAAGGCCCATTGCAAGAGGCCCAACGCTGGTTGTTGTTTGTGACAAAAAAAGAAAAAAAGTGGAAAAAAAAGGTAGCGCTGGGTATTGAACCCAAGACCCTCAGCATACACGCGCGCTACCTTTGCCATTGGAGTGGCTGTATATCCGGTAACATAAACAAAATAATAAATATATAACACAAGTCAAGTCATGAAGATGACTTCATCTTCAACCTCCAGCATGAACACCTGCAACTTACTCATTTCTCATTCATTTGGAAAAATGTAAACATCAAACTTGTTCCAAATTTCACAACAATTCCAGAAATGTAAATTATTAAAACTATAAATCAGAGATGAGCATGAATTTTGAATGGTACCAAATTCTGACCTAGTTTTTTCAGAAAGTTCAAACTTAAAATTCTCACTACTCAAGCAATATAAATGAAATATATGGATATGTAAAGTTTCAGGGCAATGATGTCTACATTTTATCTTCACAAATACAAGCCTAACAATGCTCAAATAAAAAGATAGAAGTTCAGAAAATGTACCTCAAAACTGGAAATCGTGAAATGCAAATGAGCTTGATTCAAGGTGCTGCAATGATCAGGTTAGCTTCCTCAAGTTCCCAGGAAGCTAATGCAATGATTAACTTTAGCAATGGATGGCTGGAATGGTCTAGAGAAGTCAACTTGCAGTGCTCTATTTTTGGTTATGGAGGATGATGAAAATGGAGTTACAGTTATGTAATAGGGTCAGGGATGGACTATGATTGATGTATAGGAGCTTTTGGAAGTGAAAATCCAAAAAACGCACGAGGGAAATGGGAGTTTGGGTTTCAAAGTTAGAATGTGCACAAAAATTGAGTTTTGATGCAAGTTCTGATTTGAGGGAGTTTGGGAGAGTTTCAAGGTGTTCAAGTTCGTGTCTTAGCTCACAAATAGTGCCTCTATTTATAAGCAACAAGTTTGGATACTTTAATCTGATCAGAATTCAAAATCACATGTTTAAGCTCAACATGTGATTTTTGAGAAATCAAGTTTCAATGCCTTGTGTACTTGCTATTGTAGAGTGGATATGCTTTAAACAAACTTGCTTCTGACTTTGTAGATGGAGTGTGATCAGATGGAACAAATGAGAGGCTCAAGAATTGACTTTGTGCATAAAGCTTGCTTTTCAAGAGTGGCATTCTTCACTTTCTTCCCAAAATGGAAATTTCAATTGGACAATGCTTAAACCACTTGGATTATAGCTCAAAAGTTTGTGTAATCCATTAATGATGGATAGATACACAAGTTATAAGTCCTGCAAAGCAATATTATGCAGCCTAACATGGAGATTGGATTATGTGTTCATCAAGACATGGCTTGTAATTCAAGAATGAAACCCTAACTTCTTGCCTTCAATTCTCATAGCTCAAGTATGATCTCAATGAGTTCTTGAACATTTTGGAAAGCTTGTAACATACTATACAACCTCTATGTTGGACATTTTTGAAGATTCATCTTAGAACTATGTGAAAAATTGCCATAAAGTTAGGTCAAAATCCTGCCTAAACTAGGGCAAAATTTCACCAAGTTTTTCAAGTTTCATGGACATGTCTTCTTAAAATCATAACTTGAAATACATGAATTTCTAGAAAAAGTTGTGTTCTACAATTTTTTATATCTCATTGAGATCTACAACTTTCATGTTGGAACTTTCCTTTGAATCATCTTGCATTATGGTGGAAATTTGACTCAAAGTTATGAACAAAATGTGAATTTCCAACACTTAGAAAAATTTCGAAGTTTAGAAATTTTGACTTTTCAAAATGAAATATTGACTTTTTGATTTCTTGATGAACAAGTTTTATATTTTTACATGTATTGATGAATTGTAATCTTTGAAACTTGATTTTGATCAAAAAGTCAAAGTTTGACTTTTCAGTGTACAATTGACTTTTCATCAGTTGACTGAAATTCATCTGTCAATCAATTAATCTTGAGAGATGTTTTGAGCCATGCCATTAGGTAAAAATGAATTATTTGAAACCTTGAGATCATAACTTAAACCAAACAATCATTTGCTAGGTCAAAAATCAAATATCGCACCTTCTTAGTCAAAACCCTAATTTGACCATTTTGCCCTTTTAATGATCTGTTCAAATTTCTTGAGGAATTGTGATCCAAACTTGATCAAATGACATATATGAGGTCATAATATTGATATGGACCAAAAATTATGAAGTTTGACTATAAATTGACCATAGTTGACTTTTCCCCAATATAGGTGATTTTAGGTCAATTGATCAATTGACTGAGCAAAAATGTGATCAAAGACTTGAAACTTGACATGAGCAATCTTGAAGGTCCAAAATGATCCATGAAATTCATATGGGGCATTAAAAGTCCATTTTTCCTTGTGAAAACTCAAACCCTAATTTTCAGTTATCAGTGCTTGATGAGGTGTCTTGAGCTGATCAACCCTTGTGTAGTCTTGAATCAAAGGAGATCTTGTGAGAGATTACTTGAGAAATGAGAGGGAAAATTTTGGGGTACAACAATGAGCATCTTTGAATGAAACCATCTTCGGCACGACCTTAACAACTTTGGACATTTCAGAGGAACATTTGGTAGCAGCAACCATTGGTGGCACAACTTCAAAAGCTTGACATGGGGTCTCTATAAACTCTCCATCCATCTCCACATATTTGAAAGAGTTGAGGTGGCTTACCATGAACTCCTCCTCACCACAGTCAGCGATAATTCTTCCTTTGATCGGATACTTGAGTTTTTGATGGATGGTTGAGGTTACTGCCCTAGCTCCATGGATCCAAGGGCGACCCAACAAACAAGAGTAGGCAGGACAAATATCCATAATGTAGAAGGTAGATTTGAAAATTTGTGAGCCCATCTTGATCGGGAGGTTCGCCTCTCCATGAACTGTCCTTTTGGACCCATCAAAAGCCCTCACAATGATATCACTTGGTTTCAAGACTAAACCTTCACAGTCTAAACAGCCTAACGCCCCCTTGGGTAGAACGTTCAAAGAAGAACCAGTGTCGACCAGAACGTGTGCTAAGGTAGTTCCCTTGCATTTGACAGAAACATGTAGAGCTTTGTTATGGTTTTTTTCGAGCGGTGTCAGATTAGCATCCGAGAACCCTAATCCATTATCGGCTGTCAAGCTTGCCACACAATTTTCAAACTGGTCAGTTGTGGTCTCATGAGGGACATGAGCCTTCTTCAAGAATTTGATTAATGCCCGAGCATGGGCATCAGAACAGAGTAGCAAAGACAACATAGAAATCTTGGTAGGGGTTTTTCCCAACTGCTCCACAATCTTGAAATCTCTCCTTTTTATAATTTTCAAAATCTCGTCCATCTCACGAGTGGAAGGTTCTCCATCAGCAATGTGTTTTGCGGGTATTTCCATCTCGACAGGCTCAACAACTTTCTCTTTCCCTCTTGTATTAGTACTTGGCTTAGTAGCAGCGATGCAGACAGGCGCCCCTGTAACAACTGGTGATGAGATATTGGGTGAGAAGATTCTCCCAGTTCTGGTTACCTTACTTGAGCCAGTTATGTTACCAATGTCGTTAGCTTTGTCTTCTTCAATCTAAGCGTCTTGTTTTATCCCATGGTAAAATACCTCAGCACCATAGTTCCATGGCACTGCTTTGTTGGAAGAGTAGAGAATTGGTCTGGGAGCGGTAATTATTAGAGGATCAACAATTGGTTCATTTGAAATCTTGATAGGCCCTTTGGAGGAGATCCTAAGAGGGTTGGTTGAGATAGTTATGATGGAGAGATCTTCACATTTATTAGTCAAAATTTTGGTAAGCGGAGTCTTCTCAAAAAGGATCTCGTGGTTATTCATCAGGCGTTGAATGCCTTCCTTCATCCCTTCGCATCCATTGAGTTGTTTGGCACAACAAACACAATCCTTTAAACAACCATGGAAAATCCCAGCTTTTAATAGATTCTTTTTTATGACGCTCAATGGAGTAGTCAAGTCTTCGATGGAGGAAACAAAAATTGTATCTTCAACAGCATTGACACCCTTGCCATGGTTCGACATAGGTGCGGTGATTACGGAGTTGGAAGAGGATAAAATTCAATGGTCTTGTTATCTATCAAGTCTTGAATTTTATTCTTCAGTGCCCAACATTGGTCAGTCTCATTCCCGAGACTACTTGAGTGGTATGCACATTTGGCGTTCAAATTATACTTTGGTGAAGAGGTATCTGGATTGGTCGGAGGATCGCGCAATGTCACAAAATTAGCCTTTAGTAGGTGTTGTAAGGCTTGGGATAGTGACATGCCTATCCTCGTGAATTTTCTTCTTGGAGTCTCAAACCATTGATGATTGGTAAATGGTCTTTAAGCAGGAGTTGGATTGGAAATTCTGACAACATTAACAGACGGACGATCATCTTTCTTGGTACGGGCCCTTACCCCATACACAACATTGATTTCTTTCTTTGCGGTAAAAGGTTTCTTTACAGGATTGGAAGTGGAGGCAGATGTCCTGAAAATCTTCCCGCTTTTGATGCCTCTTTCAACTCTTTCACCGGTTAAGATCAGCTTGATGAAACCAGATGAAGAGCAACCAACCAATAAATTAAAGAATGGACCAGATAAAGTGCCCATAAACATGTCAATGTGCTCCATATCAGTCAAAAGCGGTTGAACCCTACTGGTAGGTCTCTCCACTTTTGGGAATATTCTTTAAACCCTTCATTCTTCCCCATTGTCATGTCTTGCAACTGAACTCTTGTCGGTGTCAAGTCGGTATTATACTGGTATTGGTGGTAGAAAGCGGTGTCTAAGTCTTCCCATGTATTGATACGGGCACCATCCAACTGGTAGAACCACTCTAGCTATGTTCCAGCCAAACTTTCTTGAAAAAAGTGAACCCAGAGTTTCTTATCGGCGGTGTGCGGCTGTATCTTGCGCACATAAGATTTCAGGTGAAGTTTTGGATAGGAAACCCCATCGTACTTAGAGAACACTGGTATCTTGAATTTGTGGGGAATGAAAACCCCTGATATCAAATCCAAATCATAAAAATCCAAACCGGGGACAACTTGAATCTCAATGGCCTTCAATATGTCTTCTAGCTGCTTGTACTTGACATCGGCAGGAGGATACTGCTCATCAAAATAATCATCATCATCATCAGACGCTTGATCATTAATACACCCAGCTTGGGTACTCCTAGCTTCTCCAATCTGACTCTCGTCTTCCTCAGATGAGTCTTCCACTATCGGGATCTGACAGACTGTCTCTTTGAATCTTCTACCCATGTTGACAAGGGATTTCCTCTTTGGTTTCTTTTTAGCTGCTAGCACCGCCATCAAGTCTTGTTGTCCCTTGGCTAGGGTTAGCAGAGTCTCTTGAAACTGAGAGTTTTGTGCTTGTAGGTCCTTAACAGTTTTCTCTAGATACATCTTGTGTGAAAACCTGTTACGTTATGATGCATGGAAGATGTATATGCAAATGATTTCAAGGATTTATGAAATTTAAATTTGTATAGACAAAGAATGAACAAACGTCAATTTTCATTAATTAGTTCAAAATGATTACATCATGCCTCTTGGGATTACAAAATAAATCTCTAGGATAAAAAGTTCGAACACATCCTCTTCGGTGTAAGGTAGGCGTTCACGCTTTGCTCTTCATGTAGCTTCTTTGTAAGCTCCAAGACTCTCTTCTCACTAGCGTAGAATTGAGCTTCGAAGGTATCTCGTTCTTCCTTTAGCTGAATCCAACCCTTTTTCAAGTCTTCAAGATAAGTTGGCATGTCGGGATGGAGAACAATGTACGAGACATCTCCTTTAACCACATGTTCCATGATAACTGGTAAGATGGAGGGATAAGGCATCACAAGTTTCTGAGCACGAGCTTGTACCCACCTGAGGTAAGGTTCAAGTGGAATAGAATTCTTGTGTACCATCATCTTACTATCCACTTTTCTTACCATCCTTCAAACTCGTATAAACCTCTGACGATAACCTTGATCGTCTCTCTCGTAGTCGAATACCATTCCTTGGATGAGCATATCATGCGGACCATCTCTTTGGGCATAACCAAACTGTCGTAAGGCTAAGAAAGGGTTGTAAGTGATACCTCCCCTAAAGCCAAGCAAAGGGACATTAGGTAATTCCCCATAACGGTCAATGATAGTGACGTTCTCCAAGGATTGAGAACACCAACGAATATCTGAATGTCTGAGCATCATCAGCCGATGGGACCACCTCAAACCTTGCTCGTTCTTCAACACAGACCGGGGAAGATGCAAAATAAAACATCTAGCCAAGAGAGGAGTGCAAAACATGAGTATACCTCTCTTCCTCATAATGCAAGAGTGGAAAGAATGTAGGATATCTCCCAACAAAGTAGGCACCAGATTGCGAGACATGAATATTTTGACAGCATTTACATCTATAAATTGGTCAGGGTTTGGAAACAAAACCATCCCATAGATTAGGAGGGCCAATATTTATTCAAAAGCTTGTAAGTCCAAAAAGTTCCAACAATCTTGAGCTTTCTCAAACAAGAACTTGGCTAAGAAACCTTTGACACCACTCCTTGTTTCCCAATTAGTCGTGATATCAAATTGTTGCAAGTGTAGTGCTTGGGAAATCTCTTCGGGTTTTGGATCTCTTTCCGTACCGTTGAAGGGTAGTTGATTGAGAATGGTAATCCTCAAAAGTTGAGATAATTCTTCCAGAGTAGGTACAAGCTGATAATCGGGAAGAGTGAAGCAATAGTGTAGAGGATCAAAGAACTGGAAAAGCACCTTCATCATATCTTCATCAGTGCTAGAGGTAACCAAGTTTATGAAGCGACCATGTATTTCGGTGAATGGAGAATTCTCAGGAACCCTTGATGCTAGCTCTTTTATTTGAGAAGGAATTCTTATGATATTGACTTGGATAGTGTTCCTACAGAGGGAAGCCATGTCCTACAAAATAGAACAAAGATAAATCCCAATAATCCTTGAAATGGTTAGTGAGAATGAGTATGATGTTATGATGTTTATGATGTTATGTATAAGTAAGCATATACAAACAAGGCAAACAAGTCCTTAGGTTTAGGCTTGCATGGAGTCTCATAGGTAAGTACCCTCTTGAAGTTTAGTTAGCTCAAACCTGTCCTTGAAATAGTAACCGGGTTCTAAGGGATCTCAATATCACTGATCTTTCTTATTGGGCATTGTTTCAGTGCAAGCCTCTTTCACGACGACCGAAATATCCCGAGAAGTCCGATCTCAATGAGAACAGTATCGAGTATCAACCAACTTCGAACTGCACCAAATCCGGCTATCTCACTACTTCCTAATGGCCAAATTGGTCAAGTAAAGGTTCTAAAGTCAGTTAGTGCTTCATGACACCACACAATGGCCCCGTATTCTCCTTGACTACTCAAGGGCTATCGGTGCCCACAAATGTGTCACACTCACGTATCTATTGCTTAGACCATGTCGGTATACCCCACACAGTTTCCATAATGTATTGCTTCTTACCTATAAGGTATCCCAAATCCGGGTAGAGGATTAAAACAAGCCCAAACAAGGAACCAAAATGTAAAGCATGCAAGTCAAACAATGAAAGCAAAATAAAGGTGATTTAGCCCTAAGGTAACCCCATTTTTAAGTTTATCCCCAATTGACTTGGGATGTTTTGCGTTTGATCGCAAATGTTGCGGTTAGCAAGAGTCGCCACCGAATTTTCTTTTATCCAATAAGGAAAGGCTGAAAAGAACAGGAACGACCTTTGAGATTATTTTCTTGAGTTTGGGGGGTAGATTATAAAAAGGGAAGGTGTTAGCACCCTTTTCATCCATAGTTATCTATGGGTTCTTAGTTGCTTGCTAGATCACTTGCTTTGTTTGAAAATTTGCTTTGTGGTGATTTTTTGAAAGTATTTTGAAAATGCGCCTTTGTTTAGGCAAACATTGTAATGGTTATCATTCGTAAGAACATATACAAAGTGTTGGACTTTTGAAAATATTTCATATTTTGAAAGTTTGTTTTTGAAAGTGTTTAGTGTTTGTTTTGAAAATGAGCAAGGATGTTTGTTTTGAAAGTGAGAAAGCAACTAGGAATAATCTACCTACTCAAAAGTCTTTATTCATTTCTTCTTTCCTTTTGATATTTCTATCTTAACATTGATTGGTAAGAAGCCTTATCTTTGGATGTGAAAGGGATGGGCATGGGTCATCGTATAGTCATGATAGCAATGTTATGAGATATCTTATCATTTCTCTTTGAGGGACTATCGTGAGGTGCTTACAGTGCGTATCTGGGCAAGAAAATGTTTGTTAATGATTGGGATAGACTCCTTGAATGCCCAACAAACGAATGAGATAGTTGGGAAGGCTTGAGATAGCCTGGAACTATGAAATCAGATTGCCACTTTTTCTTGATTTTTTGAAAGTTGTTTTTCTCTTTTCACGCGTCTCCCCCCTTTTCTTTTGGTCTGCATTTGTTCAATATATATCATAGAATCAATTAGGGTTACAAGTTTGCATCAAATCCTTGCAATTATGAAGATTTGATCCTTGATTCACCCTTGCATCAAATCTTTCCAAAACAATAAAAATTCAATCTTTTTCTGTCCAAACAAGCCTTGCACGATTTGATCTCATTGTCAGCTATTCATGGACCTGAAATATGCACAAAATCTCAAGGTTTAAATGATTTTTGATATTTTCATTATTTATTATTGATTTTATTTGATTTAAATGAAATAAAAAATAAAAATAAATGAAACAATAACATAAAGGCAAGTGGGAAGGATCATGGGTCGTGGATCATGTTACAAACTCAATGCAAGCACAAAAAGTTGGGCCCATTTGAAAAAATTGCAAATTGAGACACATTTGACTTTTGGCAATTTTGCAAAAAAGGTCAACTTCACCAATGCACAACTCCTTCAATTTTGACCCTAGAGATGTGCTCTTAGACTTTTTAGAAAACTCAAGATGTCCTATAAGCAACCCTTTTGGTCTCATCTCAATTGAGTCTTCCATGTTCATGTATGAAGCTTTGACAAAAAAAGTATTTTTATTGACTTTCCAAAATGACCTATAATGTCCAAATTCATAACGTCTTGTGAGTTCATATTTTAAACTTGGGAGCTGAAGATGAACTGCAGGTCATTTCATCCTCTTAAAAATGAGCTTTCGATGGGTCATTTTTGATAAAGTATGAGAAAGTTATGCTTGGTCAAAGTTGAGTTGACTTTTCCTACAAAACCCTAATTTAGCAACTTTTGGGTTTTGATGAATTGTGAGCAATCCTTGAGGAATAATGATCAACCCTTGATCAAATGATGAATAATACTTCAAAATGAGGATGTTGACCAAAAACCTTGAAGTTTGACTGTATGTGGGCCACAATTGACTTTTGCCCTAGCACAGTCGATTTTCAGGCCTTTGAGCAATTGATTGAGCAAACTTCCTCTGCAGGGCTTGAAACTTGACATGGATGATCTTGAGAACATATTAGGACAATGGTGAGCATTTGGGATCCCTTGGACTCAAGTACCTTGATGCAAACTAAAACCCTAATTGTAGGTAGACTGCCTTAGGAGAGAGTTTATCTGGTTAACCCTTGGACTTCCTTGAGCAATTTGAGGACCTTATTTGAAATGTATTGAGAGATATGGGAGGGAAAATTTTGGGGTACAACAACAAAAAACTATGCAAGATCCATATTGGTGTTCCACCTGACCAGTAGTACGGCATAAGGTAGCATGCAACTGCACCAGATCATCATTCAAATGTTCCACATCAAAAATTCCGAATTCACCCGGACATCCAGAAACCATATTCAATTCCTCTTCATATTCTGCCCTAGGCCTGATTATATGGATTAAACCTTCATCCATCATCTCCTGTAAATCAGCCTTTATCTTCTCGCAACCCTGTATGTTTGTACTGCAAATAGCACAACTGGCGTGGCCATGCGTATAATAATTGAATTCACAGAGGTCTGCATGCATCTTCACCAAATCCCCTCTAACCAGATTAATGTCAAAAATACGGAAGTCACCTGGACAACTGGCCACCATATTTACAGCATTCACTCCACCGTGTTTGGGTAGAGGATTGTCTTTCACATTAGGGCCCACATCCTTGAAAGATAGAATACCAGACTTCACCAATTTTTGCACTTAAGTCCTCAAAGGATAACAGTTCTCAACACTATGCCCTGGTGCTCCCTGATGAAAGGCACACGTCTGGTCTGCTTTGTAATACCAAGGTAATGGTGATGGTACGGCTGGAGGTGGTCGTGCTAGACCAACTTCTTCTGAATCAATGCTGGTAGTAGCTCTGCATAGCTCATGGAAATAGGGTCGTAGTTCTCCCTTCTCTGATTATTCCCTTGGTTCCCCTGTTGGGACTGTCTTTGATAAGCAACGGTAGTCAGAGCGACATTCATAACAGGAGTAACTGAGGCAACTTGCTGGTGACGCTGATAATTCCTTCTAGGAGCATTTACCCTCCTCTCTTGCATAACAGCATTGGTATCCCCTTCTTTCTTTTTGGTAAACCCATAAGATGGCTTCTTCACACCTCCGGATCCTTCACTCTTCATCAAACGACCTTCTCTTATAGCCTCTTCTAGGCGGACACCTATTCCTACCATCTCTGTCAAATCACTTGGTGCGCTTGCTAACATTCTTTCGTAGTAGAAAGCGCCTAGCGTTTTCAGAAAAATTTTAGTCATTTCCTTCTCCTCCATGGGAGGAATCACTTTGGTAGCTATTTCGCGCCATCTCTGCGCATACTCTTTGAACGATTCTTTGTCTTTCTGAACCATGGCCCTAAGCTGGTCATGGTCGGGTGCCATGTACACATTGTACTTGTATTGTTTAATGAATGCTTCTCCCAAATCATTAAAAGTATGGATGTTGGCGCTGTCTAAACTCATGTACCATTTCAACGCGGCGCCGATCAGACTATCCTGGAAAAAGTGAATCAGCAGATACTGATCACCGGTGTGGGTAGACATTCTCCTCACGTACATCACCAAGTGAGCACGAGGGCAAGTATTGCCCTTGTACTTCTCAAACTCCGGGACCTTGAACTTAGCAGGCACTTTGACATTCAGGACCAAAAACAGCTCATTCACATTCTGCCCAAATAACTCTTTTCCCATAAGAGCCTTCATCTCTCTTTGCATTCTATCAAACTGCTCTTGGAAATCATCCATTCTGTCATAAAGACCCAAGTCTTCACTCGGCGGAGGGAAAGGACGACACACATCTTCATTAACAAACAGAACCAAATTCGCCGAAGGAGGTGCAACAGGAACAATATGCACCATATGAGGTGCTGGGGTAACAAAATTTTGAAACATTGGAGCATCTTGGGGGCTCAAATTGAAACCTTCAGGTGCAAAATTCTCTGGCATCCCCCACGGATAACCCTGAGGCATACGGTTTTGAACAACAGTCAGAGTAGCAGATACGGGAACAGTCGGAACTTCAGTATTTGCCCTTGTTGGTTGAGGTTGAACACTCGGTGGCTGATTCTGAGAAACCACCAGAGCTTCCATCAGAGTAGTCAAGTTGGCCAAGCCATCCTTCAAAGCAGAAACTTCTTCGCGTAGCTCACGATTCTCCTGTTCTAAGTTGTCCATCTTCTTTTTGAAGTTAGCCCGAGTGTTGTAGTGATGAGTCAGTTTGCTGAACAAAGTAGAAAGCTGGGTAAGGCACCTGGATATGCATAATAAATGCAATAAATATGTGCAATATGATGCATGATGTGCAATGCATATGATTATTTTTACTTTATCATTTAATATTTCAAGGGATTTAACATTTATAGAAATATTGCAAACATCAAAATAATAACGCATTTGAAATACTGAAATTTTTTATTATAATAACTTCAAAATGGGTTACAAGTTTCAATGATCCCAAGTACAAGATGAAAATACAATCTAAAAATCATGAGAAAAAGAACTGATAGAGATCAATCTGTACGCTGGCGCTTCCCTGTGAGTCTGGCAATCTGAGCCCTCAACCTCTGGTGTTCTTCCACATGCCTGATGGTAACTTCCTTCCAATCATCTGGATCAGGAAATGAGTAATCATCACCTGTTTGAGGCTTAGGAGAAAATAAATCCCCTTGCCTCTCCATAGGCTCTACCACTCGACTCTCAAGGATCTCGATCAAATCATCTTTCTCCTCCAGGCCTGCTCTGTAGGAACTCTCTAAAGTCTGGAACTTGTTCTTCCAAGCATCCCTTTCCTGTTGCATCCTAACCAAAGCAAGCTGCAGCTCCTCTAGATCATCTAATAAGGGAGGAGTGGTCTTCACAAACAAATTAAGCATGGGTGTCTCCCGAGTATACGACATCTTCAACTGAATGGCTCTCGATCGGACCCACTGAAGATATGGCTCCAAAGAAACAGCACCCCTAGGTCCCAAATCCTTCCTGCTCTTCTTATGAATGTGACGCCATGCCTTCGCAATCTACTTCCTAGCTTCCCTATGGTCTTCTCCTTCCTTCAAAAAGAAACTACACAAATGAATACTATTCGATTTATCCCTCATCGGATAACCAAGTTATCGCCGTGCAAGAACATGGTTATAGTTAATTCCTCCCTTTGTACCAAGAAGCGGTACATTGGGGAAACTACCACAACTGTCAATAATCTCCACATCCTGATAAGCTCGATGATACCAATCAATATCAGAGTGAGTAAGTGCCATGATCTTAGGAGCCCAACGGGGTTCCCCCTTGACATCCCAAAAAGCATCAGACCGAGGCATATGAGAGATGAACCACCGGCACATCAAAGGCGTGCAACAAATAATCACTCCTCCATGATAAGAACTCTGAAGATGAACAGAGTAATAAGCATCACCCAACAGTGTAGGAATTGGGTTTCCAATCATGAAAATCCTGATAGCGTTAATATCGACAAACTTGTCCATATTAGGGAATAAGAATAACCCGTAAGCAAGCAGAGCAAAGATGGCCTCAAAAGCAACCATACTCTTCATTCTGGCAAAGTAACGAGCTTTCTCCAATAAGAACTGAGTTGTAATCCTCTAATCCCTCCTTTTGTAGTCATATGGGCTTCCACCTCAGACTTCCCCAGATGAATCAAAGCAGCGATCTCATGTGGTTTTGGCTCACCCTCCAAACCAGTAAAAGGAACACGATCGGTAACGGGTAAATCTAATAGATAAGAATACTCCTCCAGTGTAGGCATCAACTGATAATCGAGAAAAGTAAAACAGTGATACATCGGATCATAGAACTGGACCAAGGTCTATAGAATACCCTCCTTCATCTTCAGCTTCATGAGAGGAATAATGGATCCATACTTCTTCCGGAAGTCTTCAGAACACTCGATCTCTGGAATTAGACTGACCAACTCATCTATCTTGGGATCCTTGAAACTGTATTTCCCGGTCTTTCTCTTTTCAGAATCCATGGTTAAAAGTACCTGAGATATTCACAAATAGTCAACCTTTAAATCCATTGAAATATTATTTTCTTCAAAAGATGCTTATGAGTGCATGGATGCATGATGCAACAATCACATATAAGATCATACATATAGGGTTCATAGGTTCAACGTCACGAGCATGAGGTCGAAGGTACTACCCATAAGGTGTTGGTCTAAGAGTTATCACCTGCCGAACAAGGTTCTAGAGGTTCCCAGAGTCTACATCCTTCCTTCGGATATTACCAACTTCCCGATTAACTCAGTAATTAGTAATATTCTCAAGAAAGACTCGTCCGAGCGTAGTATCGCGTGACAACTATTTCCGGATTACTCCGTCATAGCTTTCGCACTACACCTAAAAGGCCAAGATGGGTTTGGTATTCTATGGTCCTCAGTTTCAGCAGGCTCCCAGGTCGAAAGCAGTACGTCTTCCCGATTACTCGGTAAACGACACTATAGTCAAAGGGGCCTCCACTGAGTGGTGGATCTCATGCCTCCTTTTTTGGGATTACTCCCTCAAAGTTAACATGACTATACCGCCCGTCCTATCTTAAAGTTTGCCCAAGTCCGGGTATAGGACTTATGAGTAATCACCAAGCACCCTAAAAACCAGGAAAATCCAAACAAACATATATACAACATATACCACATAAACAACGATAGCACATATACAGATATAAACAAAGATAGGCTCAACCCACATAGGGATGGACCAGCAAGAGGTCAATCTTTCCCCAGTGAAGTCGCTATTTTTCTGTAGCGGTAGAAATGTTCAAGACTAAGCCATTGGATTGACTAGACTTTATACAAATCAAAAATAAAAATCGCCACTGTGCTTTATTGTTTCCAAAGGAATGGGAAAAGAGTGAATAACCCAAAAAGAGGGGGGAAGATTCCAGGTAAGGGGGTTGGTTATGCAAAGGGAAGGTATTAGCACCCTAAACATCTACGGTACTCCGCAGGAACCTCTTTGTAAAATCTGTATATTTTGGCTATAAAAAATGTGTTATATATAAAATGGATGGTGGAGGTGAGAAAAGAAACATATTTTTTATGATTTTTGCACCCGCTGCAGTTGCGAACCTTTAGTGCCTACGTACCACCTTTCGTGCAATAGGGGACCAGGGTACACATAGTTCCTCTTTTAAAAGTTTGAAACACAAGTGTGTTGGTTAGTTTTAAGAGATAAGACATCATCGTTATTATCCGTGTGGAAAACATACTTACTACCCACAATTATGAGAAAGGAGAATTTGCATCATCTAAAAGTGGAGGATATGGCTTGGATTTTAAAATCAACAATGCTTCACTCAACACTCAAGTGGAAAATATCTCACTTCACTACATGTTATAGAAGTATAGTTGTTTGCATCACTACAAGGATTGACAAGAGTCTAACATTTTGAGAAAAGTTTAAAGATAAAAAGGCCAAAGTGGCAAAATGGTTTGAAATGAGATTGGTTGATTTTTAGACTTCTCACAAAAAGTGTCAAGTGTTATTAAATAGATTGAATTTTATTTATGAATTTTTTTTGAAAATGCATGGACCTTAGTCCAAGTTTATTATGAAAGTGGTTTAAGTTTTAAAACAAGAAGAGTTTCAAAAGGGGGGAGAGGATTTTTTTTTGAAATTAAAGAAGATGGGAGGAGAAGAAGAGACTATCCTAATGCATAAGGTAAAAGCTAAGGATAAGAACGATCTAACCAACGAGAAGCCAAAACTTGACATTATGAGCCAAGATAGAATTCCTATTCTTTGGATTGAAACCAAGCAAGCAAGGATACTAGACCTCTTCAAATGTATTAAGTCTTCATAAAAATTGGGCAGAGTAACGGCTGTATACGGGTGAATTTCAGATTACAAACAAAGAGTGTAATCACAAAACCCTGCACACAAAAACAAACAAGCAACCCAATGTCTTGAGGTAAACCCCAAGAGCTCCAGACAAAATAATCAGATAAGATCACAAGGTCTCCAAGATAGGCCAAGGTTTCTAATCCTAAGTCCAAGAAAAAGTCCCATGCTCCATGTAATTCAACCCTCCATAACGCCAATGATAGTAACCAAATAGTCCAAGTTCCATTAAAGATTTTTAGGGTTTATGTTGTCTATTAAGTATCTTAAGAAAGGAAAAGAAAAGCTCAAGTGAGCAAAGTAAAAATGGCAAGAAAATAAATGCTCAAATGAGCAAAGATGAAAATGGCATGAAATGTAAATGCTAAAAGTAAATAGTACATAAAGCATAAAAAAAAGAATAAAAGCATAAGATAAAACAAGTCAATAATTAGTGGTTAGTTGGATGACCATCTTGAAATTTGCATTTGGAACTCATTAGAGGATTGGTAGAACCAAAGCCTCCACACAACGAGTTGCATTTGCTTTTTGTCAAGTATATCATCCATTTGGAATTCTCACAAGTACCATTTAATGATCAACAATGCTTAAGTGTTCCGCGTTGACCAAAAGTGTTGTAGATCCATTATAGGATTGGTAGAACCAAAGCCTCCACACAATGAATCTCAAGGTTATTGGATCGAAGAGATCAAATTAACATACTTGGGCTTGCAATCATAAGTTTGGGCCACGAATGGTCATTTATTCGAATCGGGACAAAATTTAGAGCTATGTTAAGCAATCGTAAGTGGACTTATATAGAAGTCGCACCTATTTTGAGGCCGGTCAATAGCAATCTATGCACCATTTGTTTTGAGACATGATATAGAGATCATGCTCCAATAACATTTAGTGCAATGAGAAGGGGATGAGATGAAGAGGAATTAGGGTAAAAAGAGAAACCACATTTGAATTAATATTTAATCAAACTATTATTAAAATCATTCATCCATTTTTTGTGGGGTTAAACTCAACACCATGGATCCAATGATGTTAATAAATCCATGATCAAAAAATCAACCCAAGACAGCCAGAAAATATTCACAAAATAATAATATAATTAATATATACATTAAAGGGTTAAAAAATGTTTAAAAAGTGAAAAATAATGAGTAAAATGTCAATTATATTCAAATTAATTAAGAAATGAAAAATAAGACCATAGAAAAATCAGAAAAGAGGCCAAGTAATTTTACAAAATTTTTGGGAATTTTTAAAAGTCACAAACTATTTTTAAAAATAAAATGAATGGGTAAAATAAACAAAAATAGTAAAGTCAGAAATAAAAATAAAATAAGGTCACCAATATTTGTCACAATATCATTGGATCATTCCATAATTTTTTCAGAATTTAAAAATGTGTAAAAGTATTTTTAAACATTTTAAACAAATCAAATAAGTGCAAAATTCATAAAAAGAATACCAAAACACAAAATTAAATTGTGAAAAAAAAATCAGAAAGAGAATAATCAAAAATATTTTTTCATAATTTTTTCAGATTTTTTGGGCTAAAAATGATTTTTCTTTGATTTTTTGAAATTTAAAACAATTAAAATATAAAAATCAGAAAAAGAAAATAAAAGTAAAAGATGTGGACCATTGGATGAAAGTCAAAACGTGTTAGTAATTAAATCCAAGGGATCTGGCGCGCTGTGCATATCATGGTCTTTAATGAATAATATACAGAATCAATAATAAAATAAGAATTTGAAAATAACAAATGGCACGCCTTCATTGGTTAGAAGATGACACATTGGTCATCTTCAACCTCCAGCCATCATAAATTGCAGGTCTCTCAAACTGTAAAATCAGAAGCTCAGACCTATGTCATTCGCTTCGTCTCTTCAAGACGAAGACAACCACACCCTCGCGCCAAATTTATATAAACTGTAGCTCAAGCAAACTGGAAGGAAAATTTTGAAAAGGGATTTGAAAATTCATGGTCAAAACGTGTTTCCAGTGAACTGTAATTTTTGCGACTAGAACCAGGGCAATGAGAGCAACACAATGATATCAGAGTTTTGAAGAATTGATGAAGGAATTTTCCTATTGAAGTTGAGTTGCAGAGCTCTGAAACTGGAGTTCTATGGAGCAATATAGGGCACGATTCTTGAATGAATTATATGGTTAGCTTCAGGGAAGATCAAGGAAGGTGAATTGATGGAAAAATTGGATTGAAAAAGGCTTGAGAATATAATTCGAAGTAGCTGAATTCTGGGTTGTGAAGCAAGTTTGACAGGGTGATTCTGGCTATCTAAGCTTGGGAAATTGAATGGGGGATGACCCTCTATTTATAGGCAAGCAAATGGGATCAAAAGGAATACAAAATGATGTGTTTTGGAGGGAATTCGTGTGGGTTTGCATCATGAAGAAAGTGTGACTCAAACTTGATCAAAACTCAGCCAAATCGTGCGTTTCATGATGCTAATTACTTCTGGCAAGTTGCTAAACATGATTTGAAACAAAAACGCATGGAAATCTTGTGATTAGAAGCCAAAACAAAGATTTCAAAATTCTGACTTTGTGCAAAATTCAGTTTCAAACTACCAAATTCAAATCCATGGCATTTTCACCTCAAGGGGTCTTAGGGCATAATTATTGATGCTTTGGAAAGATGAGGTTACAAGCTTTGCAACGGAAAAAGAATGGAATCAAATGGATGCTTGAACTGAAAGTTACATGGAGTCAAAGTTGAAGAAAAAGAGTTGACTTTCCATACTTAGAAATATTTAAAATTCTTCTTTAAAAATGGCCTATAATCTTTTGCATCCAAACATGGCCTTCCACTTAGAATTTGGTCTTGACCAAAAAAGATGGAATGAAGTAGATCTCTTGAATGACATTTTTCAATTTGAACCACTCAAAATTTCCAAAAATTAAACAAGTTATGACTTGTTGAAGTTGGCCAAAAATCATGAAATGACCTATAATCTTTTGCATTCTTAAGTCAACTTCTATCCATTTTCTCACTTTCCACATAAAAGAAGGTATGAAGTAAACATCTTTAAGATCATCATGAAAAAGTAATGGGCTCAAGGTGATAAAGATTGACCAAGTTATGACCATTTGAAGTCACATATGGATAATTGGGGATTCATCTGGGTGACTTGTAATCTTTATTCTTCACCAAGTTCCTTCTACATGAAAAATCCTTGGAACTTTTGAAGTGATTTGTTGGTAACTCTTTTAAGAGAAGGATGTTTTTGGAATCACTCAAAAATACCAAAATATGAGCAAGATATGCTCCTTTGAAGTCCAAAACCCTAGCCTCTAGATCAAGAGAATGCTTTGAGGAACTTTGCCAAGTTTGAACAAACTTTTTATGCCAATATTCTTCCTTTGTAAATAGAAATTGTTGAGGATGATGATGAGGACTCATGGCCAAAAAAACCACTTCCATACCAATTCTTCCAAAACAACTTCAATGGTGAGGCCTGAATTTCTCAAACTATGTTGACTAGGGCATGGAAATAAACTCATGAACCCATGATGCAACTTGCTAAACCTCATTGCCTTTACCTAAATTATTAGCAAGTAAGACAAACCAATATTGCATTTTGTTAATTAGATAGAAAATCAAAGGAAAATATCCATGATCACCAAAGAAAACAAGTTAAGGTGCTCGGTAACTCCTCAAAGAGCAAAGCTAAAGATAGGTAGAAGAACCAAAAACCCTAATGTGATCTTGTTGTGATTGCAATAATATGGTATGATGAAGGAATCTTAGGGGTAAAAATTGGGGTACAACAAAGTGCATTGACCCCAGAGTTGCTGATGCGTAGGGGAGGTCCTCCAGCCCAAGCGCGACGAATAACCCTTTGAGTACCTGTAGTGAAGCCCAAACCAGATTTGTCAGACTTGTAATGAATAACCGGGAGCTGACCCCAAATGGTAGAGCCACCTTTTTCAACCACTGCTCGTGCATCCTTGAGAGAATCCATCTTCGAGGGAGATTTGGTGACTTTCGGAGGACTGTCAATAGTTTCTTCTATAGCCAAAATCTGAGGTACCTCTTCAAAGTTCTGGCAAGGAGTCTCGATGAAATCGCCATCCATATCTACATACCTAAAGGAGTTCAAGTGACTGATCATGTACTCCTCTTTACCGCGCATTGGCAATCTTTCCTCTTACTGGGTACTTCAATATTTGGTGGAGGGTGGAAGTAACAACCCCAACCCCATGTATCCAAGGGCGTCCCAACAAGCAAAAATATGATGGTTTGATATCCATTATATAGAAAGTGGATTTGAAAGTCTGGGAACCAACTTTGATAGGGACACGCACTTCCCCGTGTACCACCCTCTTCGACCCATCAAAAGCTCTCACTACTATATTTCTAGGCTTCAAAGTCAAGCCTTCGCAGTCCAATCTGTCTAGAGCTTTTTTAGGTAGCACATTCAACGAGGAGCCAATATCTACCAAAACACGGGCCAGGGCCGTGCCCCTGCATTCAACGGAAACATGAAGAGCATCATTATGCTTCCTTCCTTTTGGTGTCAGATCCGTGTCAGAGAAACCCAAACCATTATCGGCAGTTAGACTAGCCACACATTCTTCAAACTGATCAGCAAATGTCTCTTGTGGTACGTGAGCCGTCTTCAAAAACTTAACCAAAGCCTTCGCATGGGCCTCGGAGCACAACAACAAAGCCAGCATAGAAATTTTGGATGGGGTCTACCCCAGCTGCTCGACCACGTTGTAGTCGCTCTTATTTATTATCTTCAAAATTTCTTCCATTTCTTTCTTGGAAGCTTCTGGTATGGTTACTAAATTAGCCCTTGTCAGGACAAGCTCAATTAGTATGTCTTTTCCTTGAGTCTCGGCCGACTCGATGATGGAAGGGTCAACAGGAGTAATTACTGGAGTTGCAATAGTAGTCTCGGGTGGAACCACAACAGGAATGATCACAGGTCCGATAACGGTCTTTGGAGGAGAAATCTCATGGGAGAGCACACTTCCACTTCTTGTTATCTTACTGGTTCCGTCAATATTGACGATGTCGGAATCAGCATCTTCAGCAATTTTGTCTTTAATGGCTAGCATATCCTGCTTGACGCTGTAGTAATAGACGTCAACCCCATAGTTCCAAGGAACAACTTTATTCGAGGAATATGGGATTGGCCCAGGCATGGTTATGATCAACGGAGTCACTTTCAGAATTGATGTAATCCTGACGGGTCTGTTAGCAGAGGCCCTGGGAGGATTGGCAGAAATGGTTATGATGGATGTGATACGGCGGGAGAACTGACTTGAGGGTTTTGCGTTTTATCGCAACTGTCACGATTAACAAGAGTCGCCACCGACTTTTCTTTTATCCAAAAGGAAAGGTGAAAAAAGCACAGGAATGACCTTTGAGATTGTTTCTTGAGTTCGGGGGGTAGATTATGAAAAGGGAAGGTATTAGCACCCTTTTCATCCATGGTTTTCCATGGTCTCTTAGTTACTTGCTAGATTACTTGCTTTTGTTGTTTGAAATTGTGTTTAGTGTGGTTTTGAAAGTATTTTGTAAAAGAGGCCATCGTTTAGGCAACCTTTGTAATGATTCTCGTTCGTAAGAATGTATACAAAGATGTTTGTCTTTTTGAAAATGTTTTCAATGTTTGGAAATGTGTGTGTTTGTTTTGAAAAATAGCAAGGATAGTTGTTTGAAGATAAAGCAAGTAACTGGAAGCAATCTACCTACTCAAATATCTTTCTTATGCATTTCTATTCCTTTGACATTGTTGTCTTACCATTGATTTGGTAAGCAACCCTATCTTTGGATGTAAACGGGACGGGCGTGGGTCATCGTATAACCATGATTAGCAATGTTGTAAAGTATCTTAGCATTTTGAGGGACCAAGATCATTTTGTAATGCAACTTTGAATAGCGTCATCGAGGGACTATGATCTTATATTTGTTTGTTTTGCCAAGATACTTCGCATGCGTAATATGGCTATTTTTGTATAAGGCAACCAAGTGGAGAAACCCTAAGGATGCTTGCGTGCAAGTATATTATTTTCATGCTTTGATTTTGTCTTGGATTAGGGTTTTCTATTTAATTTGTTTTTATCTTGCCATTCAAACCCTAATTACTAGCATGGCATGTAAAAGCGATAAATTGCGTAATTTAAAGATCACTACGCTATTACAATATTTTTATGGGAGGGGGGAATACAAATTATGAATGGGGATTTGCAATAATGTAAATCTAATTAAGCTATTACAACCAAATTGAATTTATACAAATATTGGAATAAACAATATACAATATTTAAATAAAATATGCAATGATATATATATATATATATATATATATATATATATATATATATATATATATATATATATATATATATATATATATATATATATATATATATATATATATATGCAAAGAATATTTGTTTGGTTTTTTATATGAAAAAAGTTTAACCTAAATCTAATAATTTTAAGGAAAAGAAATTAATTCTTGAAAAAACAAAGTTAACCATAATTTCTAGTTTAAAAGAAAATAAAGTTCTTATGTATAATTTTTTTGTGTATTTTTTGTATTAAAAATAATAAATAATATTTTATGAAAATATTTAGTTTTTATATGTTAAAATAAATATTTACAAGTATATATATAAATATAAAATAAAAGATAAGAATATATCATAGTTTATTTTTTTACAAATTTATTTAAGAAAGATAGTTAGTATATATTGAAGATAAAATATATTTTTTATGTGAAAAGTAAAATAAAATAAATATGCAATATTATCATATTTATATTTTTTATGATTTTTATGTATTAAAGAAAATATTTAATAAACAAAAATGAAAAAAAAAACACAAATAAATAAAATATATGAAAATAGTTCGGCAAAGGGGGTATCCTGAGAAATCAAGTGGTGTTATGTTAGAAAAAATGCTAGGCCCAACGTTGAAGCACAATCCTGCAAAATAGCAAAAATGAAAAATGGAAAAGTGTGAAAAAACAAAAGGTAGCGCCAAGGTTTGAACCCATGACGTGGGCCTCACCAGCGCGCTACCTTGCCACTGGGGTGGGCATACATCCGTTGATTTATATGAAACAATAAAAACATAACACAAACAATGTCCTTTCCCTGTACTTCATCTTCTTCCTCAAGCTGGCCAGAAGCTCTGTAACTTTCTCATTTCTCAATAAAAATGGAAACTGATAACATGAATGTTGTAGCATTTTATCTCACGATTCTAACCATGTAAATCATGTAAGCTAACAATCAAAGATCAAAACGAATTTTAAAAGCCCTAAATTTAAACCTAATTTTTCCAGTAACTTCAAGTTTAAAGTTCTCTCAACTCAGGCAAAATAAATGCAAGTTATAGATATGTACAGCTTCGTAGCAATAAGGTCTACACTGTTTATTCATAAATCGTGGCCAATGGATGCCTGTATGAAGAGATAAAAGTTGATATTTTTACCTCTTTCAGTTGAAATCGTGAATGGAGTTTGAGTGAGTTTTATGAAGGCCTGATGATTTCTTGAGCTTGCTTGAACCTCCCTGAGTGTGTTCCAACCCTTACCTTGCTTTGAAAGTGTCTGAAACTCACTATCCAAGTCAACCTAGAAAGCTTTGAAAACAAAAATGGAAGATGATGGAGAAGGAGTTACAGTGCAGGGATGATGGTCTAGATCACTTAGATATCAAGTAGGTAAAGTGTTTTGATGATTGAAACTTGAAACGCACGAGCCAAATGATGGATTGCTATGCTTATGTACAAACTGCAAGTTTTGACAGTTTTTTTGGTGATATGGAGTTTTTGAGTGTTTCAGCCATTTATCAATCGTGTTTTTTGTAATGTGTTTGTGTATTAATATGGAAAAGGTTTCAAGTCAACTCTCCAACAGATTTGTGAGTTCTAGCCTTTTGGCACACTTTCTTGCTTTTGAAGCAAAGTGAAGAGACAAGTCTTCACATGCTTGTACTGGCATGTTTGGGGTTGGTATAAGCTTTATACAATTTTCATTAGGTCTGTAGGACTTGTGTGTGCAGAGAAGACAGGTCCAATTGTCAAGAATTGGAAAGTTGCAAAATTTAAGCTTTTTCAAAATGCCAATGGCCACTTTATGCCATTTATGGAATTACAACTTGGATAATGGATCTTGAGCTTGAATTAAAGTTTTGTCAACTGAGTAAGCATTAAATTATGAAGTGAGAAACAAGTTAGGGACCTGTAAATCATGACTTAGGCGGCATAGGTTCAAATTTGAATTTTGTTCCTCATGAAATGGCTTGAATTCAAAGTGAGAAATTGCCAACTTCATCTCTTCGATTCTCCCTACTCAAAAATGATATTGAGGAGTTCTTGGACATTTTGTAAAGCTTGCAATGTGCTCTATAACGCATGTTTGAAATGTATTTCAAGAATCCTCTTGGAAATAGGTGAAAAATTGCCATGAAGTTGGGTCCAAAACCTGCCTAAATTAGGGCAAAATTTCACTAAGTTATTTTAGTTCATGGGCATGTGTTCATAAAATTATATCTTGAGATCCACGCATATTTATGGAAAAATGTGTGAAGAAAAGTTGTAGATTTCATAGATATCTACAACTTTCATGTTTTGAACTTTCTTTGAATCAACTTGTATCATGGTGAAAAAATGGCTTAAATTTGAGAAAAAATAAGAAATTTTCTATACTTAGAAAATTTTCTAAGTTAAGAAAATTTCCAATTTTAAAACCTAATCTTCAATCCTTGATTTCTTGATGAACAAGTTTCACATTTTGACATGTTTTGATGAATTGTGACCCTTGGCACTTGATTTTGACCAAAAAGTCAAAGTTTGACTTTTCAGTATACAGTTGACTTTTGATCAGTTGACTGCAAATTTCATCTGTCTATCAATGAAATTGAAATGTTTTGAACCATGTAATTAGGTCAAGATAATGAAATTGAATCCTTGAAATCATGCTTCAAATCAATTGGTAATTTTCTAGGTCAAAAATCAGAAATTGCCCTTCCTTAGTCAAAACCCTAATTTTGACCATTTTGCCCTTTTGATGATTTGATCAAATTTCTTGAGGAATTGTGGTCCAAACTTGATCAAATTATACATATGAGTCTAGGATGTTGATGTGGATCAAAAATTATGAAGTTTGACTGTAAATTTGCCATGTTTGACTTTTTTCCCAATATAGCTGATTTTTAGGTCAACTGTCCAATTGACTGATCAAAAATATGGTTCAAGGCTTGAAACTTGTCATGAGTAATCTTAGGGGTCCATAATGATGTTAGAAAGTCATATGAAGCATTGATAGTCCAAAAATCCTTGTGCAAACTCAAACCCTAATTTTGGGTCAACAGTGTGAGATGAGATGTCTTGAGCTGACCAAACCCTAATCCAGTCTTGAGTCAAAGAGATCTTGTGAGAAAAGTCTTGATAAATGAGAGGGAAAATTTTGGGGTACAACAGCTGCCCCTGTTCAATCTTCTTAGACCTGAAGAGTTAGATTGGCGAGTTTTGCCATTCGTGACTCGAAGGTGAAAGATGATTGGACACTTGAGTGCCCATAAATTTGTACTCGACGATGTGTAGTTGAGGGCATGGGCTTAAAGATGCCATTTGGAGAAGTGATAGAATTTTGTTGGAGATGGGCTTGTTAGATGCCATCCAAGAATGTTTGTTAAATTGTAAGTTGTAAGCTGAAAGAATGAGTATCATAATGGCGTCTATGTCTAGAGCGTATCTGAACTGTATCTGAATTTGAAATCTGAATGAGTATCAGAATGGCATCCGTGTTTGGAGCATATCTGAATTGTATCTAGATTTGAACTTTGAATGAGTATCTGAATGACATCCGTGTATGGAGCGTATCAGTATTGTATCTGAAAGCTGAATTTGAAAGAGTATCAGAATGGCATCCGTGTCTGGAGCGTATCCGAACTGTATCTGAATTTGAAATCTGAATGAGTATCAGAATGGAATCCGTGTTTGGAGCGTATCTGAACTGTATCTGAAATCTGAATTTGAAAGACTATCAGAATGACATCCGTGTCTAGAGCGTATCCGAACTGTATCTGAATTTGAAATCTGAATGAGTATCAGAATGGTATCCGTGTTTGGAGTGTATCTGAACTGTATCTGAACTTGAAATCTGAATGAGTATCAGAATGGCATCCGTGTTTGGAGCGTATTTGAATTGTATCTGAACTTGAAATCTGAATGAGTATCAGAATGGCATCCATGTTTGGAGCGTATCTGAACTGTATTTGATTGCATATTGTTAATGGTAGATGTCTAATATTATCCTGAAAAGGGTAAAATGTTAGCTGGAACAAAGTTATATTGTATGATGCAATGTATTTTCTTTATTAATGTTTATGATATATGGATGTAATGTATGCGTATGTAAGCTGATTTGCTGTATTGCTGTTTGATTGAGGAAAATAAATCCTTGAAAGCTGTTGAGGATATGTTAAACTTCCAATGTATTGGAGTTGAAATACTGACGAACTCTTGTTGAGAGAAGTAAATTCTGTTGTGAGGGCAACGCCATGATCTGCTTGAGGAATCTTGAGAACTTTGACGATTTCTACTGGGGATTAATAATTTGAAATTTGTTCTGCTGGGGATCTAAATGACGTACTGCAAGGATTGCTTATGGAATAGCCTAGAGATGTTTTCCTATCCTTTCAACCTATCAGTAATTATCTTTCTCATTTTGTTTATTTTTAAACAGTAATTATGTTCAAATGCATATGTTCATTAATGAATCATTGGACGTCTTTGCAAATAAAACACAAGTGTAAAGAAAAAGACAAATAGTTTTCTGTACTTTCAAAGAGATATCTTTGTATTTGACTGTGAATAAGTATTTTGTACAAAGGAGGCAATCATTATAGTAAGAGAATGGTGCCATAAAAACAAGAAAAATTTATACAAAGAAAGATAGCTATATGTAATAATCCCATGGGGTTCCCATTCTGCTATAGCCTTCGTATCTCCGAATAACTTGTCTACTTGTTGCTTCGTCAGAAGATGATTGAATTGATCAAAAACTATGGGTTAGTCAGTGGAAGTCAAATGTTGTCCATTAAGTGATCCGACAGGACATAGTCATACGCTTTAATTCCCCAACTTTTGCCTGGACTGCCCTTTCGGGTTTTCAGTCCACCCGGAAACCCTTTTTTGCCCAAGTCACCCTTTCGGGTTTTCAACTTGCCAGGTGTACAAATTTTTTTTATTTTATCTCTAATTTTTGCCCGAACCTTTTTGGTTCGCCGGGATGCCCTTTTTTTGCCTAGGTGTGTCAACCTAACGGGTCTCTTATGCATAGTATCTTTTGATTATGTCTGCGTTCGCAGGGTGAGGTAGGTCGTCACCGTCCATGGTGGTCAAGATCATTGCCCCCCGAAGAATATGTTCTTGATTACAAATGGTCCTTCATAGGTAGGAGTCCATTTGCCCCTGGGATCACTTTGTGGTAGAATGATACGTTTAATCACTAGATCCCCAACTTGATATACTTGACGCCTGGCTTTCTTGTTGAAAGCCTTGATCATCCGTTTTTGATACATTTGACCATGGCAAACAACAGTAAGTCTCTTTTCATCAATTAAGTTTAGTTGATCAAGTCGAGTCTGGATCCAATCGTCTTCATTCAAACCTGCATCCTTCATAATTCTTAGAGAGGGGATTTGGACCTCAATAGGCAAAACAGCTTCCATGCCATATACCAAAGAATAAGGTGTTTCCCCAGTTGATGTACAAGTTATGGTACGATACCCGTGGAGAGTGAATGGTAGCATCTCGTGCCAGTATTTGTATGTGACTGTCATCTTTTGTATGATCTTTTTAATGTTCTTATTTGCAGCTTCGACAACACCATTCATCTTTGGCCGATAGGGGGAAGAATTGTGATGCTGAATCTTGAATTGCTCGCACAAAGCAGTGATCATAGTGTTGTTAAGATTTGTACCATTGTCAGTGATGATCCTTTCTGGGATACCATACCGGCAAATGAGATTTTGCTTGATGAAGCGGGCAACAACATTCTTAGTAACAGAAGCGAAGGAAGCTGCTTCGACCCACTTTGTAAAATAGTCAATGGCCACTAGGATGAAGCAGTGTCCATTGGAGGTTGTAGGCTTGATCTCCCAATCATATCAATTCCCCACATAGCAAAGGGCAAAGGAGCTGTCAAGACATTTAGAGGAACCAGAGGTACGTGCACCTTGTCAGCATAAATTTGACACTTATGACAGGTCCGAGAGTGTTGATAGCAATCTGCTTCCATGGTAGATCAATAATAGCCTACCCTTAGGATTTTCTTTGCCATCGTATACCCACTGGAGTGAGTGCCAAAAGTACCTTCGTGTAATTCAGCCATAATCTTTTCCGCCTCAATCTTATCCATACACCGGAGCAGAATGGAGTCATGATTGCATTTGTATAGGATGCCATTACTCAGGAAGAACTTAGCAGAGGATCTCCTTAAGAAATTTTTATCATTGATTGAAGCTCCTTCTGGATATTCTTGAGTCTCGAGATACCTCTTGACTTCATGAAACTAAGGCTGGTCCACTACTTCTTCAGTATTAATCTCGTGACAGTGTGCTGGTTCATCCATTCGTTCAATGGTGATCTGGGGAGCCTCGTTATCCCAATTAAGTTTAAACATAGATGACATTGTGGCTAGAGCGTCTGCTAGCTGATTTTCTTCTCGCGGGAAATGCTCGAAGGTAATCTCCTCAAAATGTGGTAGCAATGTCAAAACATGTTCTTTGTAAGGGATAAGATTTGGGTGTTTAGTGTCCCATTCCCCTTTGATCTGACTGATGACCAAAGCTGAATCTCCAAACACATATAAAGATTTGATTACCAAGTCTATGGCAGCCTTGAGATCAAAGATGCATGCTTCGTATTCCGCCATGTTGTTCATACAATTGAAGCAAAATCTGGCGGTAAAAGGAGTATGACACCCTTCTGGAGATATGAGTACAGTTCCGATACCATTACCAAGTGCATTGGAGGCCCCATCAAAGAACAAGGTCCATCGGGATCCTTGTTCAGGTCCGTCATATGGTCTGATATCTTCACAGTTGTCTAATGTCATAATGTCTTCATCCGGGAATTCAAACTTCATGGACTGATAGTCTTCTACAGCTTGATGGGCAAGATGATCAGCTAGCACACTGCCCTTTATAGCTTTATGAGTAGTATCCTGTATGTCATATTCTGTTAGGATCATCTGCCATCTAGCTATCCTCCCAGAAAGAGCAGGCTTTTCGAAGATGTACTTTATCAGATCCATCTTAGATATCAACAAGGTAGTATGAGTCAGCATATACTATCTTAGCTGGAGAGCAGCCCATGCCAGAGCCCAACAAGTTTTCTCGAGCAGCGAATATCTGGTTTTACAGTCGGTAAATTTTTTGCTCAGGTAGTAAATAACGTGCTCTTTTCGGCCAGACTCGTCATGCTGCCCCATTACACACCCCATTGAGTTTTCTAAAACAGTCAGATACATGATCAGTGGTCTTCCCTCGACTGGTGGCATCAAAACAGGAGGCTCTTGTAGGTACTCTTTGATTTTGTTGAAAGCAGTTTGCCATTCATCATTCCATTTGACTACTTGATCTTTCTTCAATAGTTTGAAGATTGGCTCACAAGTAGCTGTTAGGTGAGAAATGAATCTGGCAATATAGTTCAGGCGTCCCAAGAATCCTCTGACTTCCTTCTCAGTACGAGGAGTAGGCATTTCTTTAATTGCTTTAACCTTGGCGGGATAGACCTCAATACCTTTGTTGCTGATGACAAAGCCTAGGAGTTTACCAGACCGTACTCCAAATATGAACTTGTTTGGATTCAATCTTAGTTTATACTTCTTCAACCTCTCAAACAACTTTTGCAAGTGATCAAGGTGCTCTTCTTCTGTTTGTGATCGGGCTATCATGTCATCTACGTAGACCTCTATTTCATGATGTATCATGTCGTGAAACAAAGCTACCATGGCGCGCTGATAGGTTGCCCCAGCATTCTTCAGTTCGAATGGCATCACCTTGTAGAAGAATGTACCCTACTGTGTGACAAATATAGTTTTCTCCATGTCCTCAGGTGCCATTCTGATTTGGTTGTAACCTGAGAATCCGTCCATGAAGGAAAACACTTTGTGTTGGGCCGTATTGTCAACCATGATATCTATGTGGGGAAGTGGAAAATCATCTTTAGGGCTAGCCCTATTCAAATATCTATAGTCCATGCAAATTCGTACTTTGTTGTCCTTTTTAGGCATGGGAACAATGTTGGCAACCCATTGAGGATAGGAAGTGACGGCCAAAAATCCAGCGTTAAATTGTTTCATGACTTCCGCTTTGATCTTCTCCAACATGTCAGGTCTCATGTGGTGGACTTTTTGTTTTACTGGTGGACAGTCTTCTCTTGTTGGCAGACGGTGTACCACTATGTCTGTATCAAGTCCTGGCATGTCTTCATATGACCAGGCAAAGATCTCAACATAATCATGAAACAACTGAATTAGACGCTCCTTGACATTGGGTTCCAGATTGGCACCCACCTTGATTTCTTTTTTATCCTCCTCGGTACCCAAGTTGATTGTATCCACCGGTTCCTCATGAGGCTGAATAACTCTTTCCTCTTGTTGTAGTAGTCTGGCCAATTCTCCTGGTACTTCACAATCTTCCTCACCTTCGTCTTCGGCATGGTAGATTAGATCCTCAGAGTCACAAAAGGCCATAGCAGTATCGTTACCCATGGGATCCGGAATGGAGGGGTACCTGCATTTGTGAGTGTAGGTGTGTGTAAGGGTATAGCCATCCTTAAAGAATAAAATGTAAAAGAAAGAAAATGAGCACAAAAGTTTGTATGTGAAAAACGTCCATGATTCATTGAATGTCATATGAAGATGAAATAAAAACCCTTACAAATGGACCATTGTGCCTCGGGCAAGACACAAGGTTTTAAATGTGCAAATTGTTTGTGAATATTACAAGTCCAACAGAAATGTAAAAGATAAATTACTGAGGGATGAAAGTTATTGGGACAAAGTCTCTGGCTTCCCAATTGCGAAGTCCTCCGTTGACAGTAGGAAATATCCAATCCTCCAAGCTGCAATCCTCTTCACCATCTTCCACTGTATTGACCTCTCGGTTGCTAATCCTCAAGGGTGGCCCTCCAGCACTGGCACGACGCACAACCTTCTGAGCACTTGAAGTGAAACCTAAGCTAAACTTATCAGATTTATACGGAATATCTAGAAGTTGCCCCCAGATGGTGCATCCACCCCCTCTACTACTTCCTTGGCGTCCTTTAGAGATGACATACAGAGCGGAGGTCTTGTAATCTTAGGGATCTGAGACACCGTCTTGGTTACTGCTACCTCTTGAGAGACTTCTTCGAAATGTTGAAAAGGAGTTCCAATGAATCCGCTGTCCAATTCCACATACCGGAAAGAATTGAGGTGGCTAATCATATACTCTTCCTCTCCGTGGACAGTGATAATCTTTCCCTGGACCAGATATTTAAGCATTTGGTGTAGTGTAGAGGTGACATCACCAGCATTATGGATCCACAGTCATCCTAGCAGACATGAGTAAGAGGGGGTGGATGTCCATTACATAGAAGGTTGAGTTGAAAGTTTAAGTCCCAACCTTTATGGGGATATCCACCTCCCCGTGCACCATCCTCTTTGAGCCATCAAACACTCTCACAACTATGTTACTAGGTTTCAACGTTAGTCCTTCGCAGTCCAATCTGTCAAGATCTTTCTTCGGTAAAAGATTCAAAGATGAGCCGATGTCCACCAAGACATGGGCCAGAGTTGTTCCTCTACATTCCACAGAGACATGCAATGCCTCGTTGTGCTTTCTTCCCCTTGGTGTCAGATCGTCATTAGAGAAACCTAGGCCGTTATCAACTGTCAAGCTGGCCACACAATCTTGAAATTGGTCAGCAGACATTTCTTGAGGCACATGGGATGTCTTTAGGAATGTCACCAGGGCTTTCGCATGTGCTTCAGAACATAACAGCAATGCCAGCATGGAGATTTTGGATGGAGTTTACCCCAACTGTTCAACTACGTCGTAGTCGCTCTTCTTTATTATTCTCAGGATCTCCTCCCTTTCCTTCTTGGAGGTTTCGGGGATAGTCAGTGGTTGAGCCTTCATTCGGACAAGCTCTACTTGAATACTTTTTCCTCGAGTTTCAGCGGTAGGAGTGTTGGTAGGGATAACAGCAGGGGTTGTGTCGTCTTTGTCAATAGGAGCACTTGCAGATATGATTATTGGTACGGAGGTAACCTTTGGAACAACCACGAGTCCAAAAACTGCCTTTGGAGGGGCAATTTTTGGAGACAAGATTCTACCGATACGAGTATTCTTACTGGTTCCGACAATATTGCTAATGTCAGAGTCTTCTTTCTTTGGAACTCATATCTTCACCGGCCAGCCCATCTTGTTTGATACCATGGTAGTAGATGTCTCCACTGTAATTCCATGACACTGTTTTGTCTGATTCATACGGGAGCGGCCCGGGCATTGTGATTATAAGAGGAGTAGTTTTTGGAACAGATGTAATCCTAACGGGTCTTTTGGGGACCCTGGAAAAATTTGCGGATATGGTTATGATTGAAACGTCTTCAACAGGAACAGGTGAAACAGGAGCACTTTCAAACATAATCTCTTGGTTGTCTATTAAGCGTTGAATGCATGTTCTCAAAAAAAGGTAATCAGTTGGTGAGGATAAGCAAAGATGGCAGTCTTCATTACAACCCGGGAATACACCGACTTTCAACAAGTTTATATTAATGATTGGGAGTGAAGTCAAGAGTTCATCAACTGTGGTGACAAACAAATCTTCTTCAATTGCATTGGTGTTATGACCATGCCTAGGCATAGGAGCAGAAATGACGTTTGGCTTCTCGGGTGCATCAAACTCAATCTCTTTTGTATCTATAAGGTCTTGAATTTTGTTTTTCAAGGCCCAACAGTTGTTAGTGTCATGACCCGGACTTTCGGAATGATATGCGCATATGGCATTTGGGTGATAATGAGGGGATGCTGTGTTGGGGTTCTTTGGAGCTTCCTTCAGAGTTGTCAAATTAGATTTCAGAAGATGTGGTAAAACCTGGGCTAGAGTCATATTAATTCTGGTGAATTTCCAGACTGGCCTCTCCACCCTCGGTTGATTACTTCTTGGTTGATCAGATATAGGCTTTGGGATCATAACAGCTCCTACCATTGGTCGGCATTCAGCTCTCCCTTGGTTCCTTTATGGATAAACAGCATATACCTCCTTCTTCCCAATGAAAGGCTTTCTCACAGCTGTAGAGGCAGATGAATCCTTCTGAATCTTTCCACTTTTTATGCCAGCTTCCACCCTCTCTCCGGTTGTATTAACTCAGTAAATCCTGCATATGAGCTTCCAATCAGATGGTTGAAGAAAGGGCCCGATAGAGTGCCTAAGAACATATCCACCAACTCCCTTTCAGACAGAGGGGGTTGCACTCTCCCATCTAGATCTCTCCATTTCTGCGCGTAAGCCTTGAAACCTTCATTGGAAGCCATGGCCATACTTTGAAGTTGAGTACGGGTAGGCTCCAAATTTGCATTATACTGGTATTGCTTATAGAAAGCTGCGGCAAGATCTTCCCAGTTGTGGATGTCGGCCCTTTCTAATTGGTAAAACCAATCGAGTTGTGTTCCAGATAGGCTATCTTGGAAAAAATTCACCCACAGGTCTTTATCGGCGGAGTGAGGTTGAATCTTTCCTACGTATGATCGGAGGTGCATCTTAGGACATGACACCCCATCATATTTTGCAAACAAAGGCACTTTGAACTTCGGTGGGATCACAATTCCTGACACTAGTCCCAATTATTCAAAGTCTAGACCTGGCACCTTATGTATTTCCATAGTGCTTAGACGCTCTTCAAGATGTCTTTATTTATCATCTGCTCGAGGATACTGTTCCTCGGAGTAGTCTTCCTCTTCTTCCTCCTTCTTCGGATTCTGACAGAACCGCTGTTTCTTTTCCTTTCCCTTCTCCTTCCTCGGAAGTGGTTACAAAATTCAAGGTTCTTCTAGTCTGTTCCTAAAACCTTCTCCCCATGTTTAAAACCCCAGTGGCTTTCTTGGTTTTCTTCTTTATTTCTTCAACTAACAGAGTCTTTAACTCATCTTGCCCCTTGGCTAGGGTCATGAGTAACTATTGAAATTGTGTGTTCTGAATTTGGAGATCTTTGACTGTCTGTTCGAGATCTATCTTACTGAAATAAATAGTAGAGAGATGAGGAAACTCGTTGCAAAAGACCTGTTTATGTTATGATGAATGTTATGTGCATATGTAATGTTTTCAAGGATTTTAAAGATTCAAGTTCGTTTTAGATAAAAATAAACACACGTTATATTAATAAGAAAGAGTTTGAGTACATCAATGCCCCTTGGGAAAAATAATACAAAACTCTAAGATAAAAAAGTAGTGCGCATCCTCTTTGGTTCTATGTAGGCATTTAAAGTCTGCTCCTCATGAAGTAGCCTAGTGAGTTCCAAAACCTTCTTCTCGCTTGCGTAGAATTGGGCTTTGAAAGTATCTCGCTCTCCCTTGAGCTGTATCCAATCCCTTTGTAAGTCTTCAAGAGATGTGGGCATGTCAGGATGTAGGATTGTGTATGGAACTTCTCCTTACTTAACAGGCTCAATGATCACCGGGAGAATGAAAGGATAAGGCATCATAAGACTTTGAGCGCGGGTTCGTACCCACTTGAGGTAAGGCTAAAGAGGGATGGAATTCTTGTGCCCCAAAGTCTTGCTATCCACCTTGTTTAGCATCCTCCATGCTCGGATGAATCTCTGGCGAAGACCTTGATTGTCGTTGTCGTAGTCGAATACCAAGCCTTGAATCAACATCTCGTACGGGCCATTCCTTAGAGCATAACCAAACTGTCTTAGAGATAATCATGGGTTGTAGGTGATGCCTCCCCTAATTCCAAGTAGAGGGACATTAGGAAATTCTCCGCAACAGTCAACAATGATAACATTCTCTTTGGATCGAGAGCACTAATGAATATCTGAATGTTTGAGCGTCATTAACCTTTGTGACCACCTTAATCCTTGCTCATTCTTTAAGACTTATTGGGGAAGATTAGAAATAAACCATCTTTCCAGGAGAGGAGTTCAACACATAAGGACACCTCTTTTCCTCATTGTGCGAGTGTGAAAAGAGTGTAGGATATCCCCTAGCAATGTAGGCACCGGATTGCATGACATGAAGATTTTGACGGCACTCACATCTATGAGTTGGTCAGGATTGGGGAACAAGACCATCCCATATATGAGAAGAGCCACAATTTCCTCAAATGCTTGCAAGTCTAAGGAATTCCAACAGCTTTGGGCTTTCTTAAATAGAAACTTTGCTAAGAAGCCTTTGACACCACTTCTAGTTTCCCAATGGGTTATGACATCAGATGAGTGCAAGTGCAGAGCTTGAGAAATATCTTCTGGCTTTGGGTCTCTTTCCGTACCGTTGAAAGGTAGTTGATTGAGAATGGGAATCCTCAAGAGTTGAGAGAATTCTTCCAAAGTAGGCACAAGCTGATAGTCGGGAAATGTGAAGCAATGGTGCAAAGGATCAAAGAATTGGAAGAGCACATTCATCATATCCTCATCTGTGTTGGAGGTGACCAAGTTGAGTAGACGACCAGGCCTCTCGGTGAATGGAGAGTTCTCAGGGATCCTTGAAGCTAGCTCCTTTAGTTGCAGAGGAATTCTTACAAGGTTGACTTGGATAGTTTTCCTGCGAAATGAATCCATATCCTACAAAACAAGAACAAAGTTGAATCTCCAAAATCCTTGAAATGGTTAGTGATGCATATGATGCTTATGATGTCCATGATGTCATGTACAAGTATGCATATACAAGAAAATCAAACATGTTCTTAGTTTAGGCTTGCATGGGGTTTTATAGGTAAGTACCCTCTTGAAGTTTAGTTGGATTAAACCTGTCCTAATAATAGTAACCGGGTTCTAAGGAGCTCAATATCACCGGATTGTTTCCTTGGTCATTGTTTAAGCTCAAGCCTCTTTAATGGCGACCCAAATATCCCAAGAAACCAACCCTCAATGAGTGTAGTATCGAGTATCTACCAACTTCGGACTGCACCAAAGTCGGTCATCTCACTACATCCTAAAAGCCAAGTTGGTCAAGTAAAGGGTTCTAGAATTTCATTAGTTCTTCATGACATCACTCAGTGGCCCCATATTCTCTTTGATTAACTCAAAGGCTACCGGTACCCACAAATATGTCACACTAACATAGCTATTGCTTAGACCATGTCGGTATACCCCGCACAGTTTCCACAATGTATTGTGTTGTACCCCAAAATTTGCCCTCCCATATTCTTCAAAGTTTTGACAAGCACCATCTCAATGCTTCAAGATTCCTCAAGGGTTGCACAGTCAAACATCCTCCTAAGCCAGTCAAAATTAGGGTTTTGGTTCTTGCAAGGAAGTTGAGGTTTTCAAGGGCTAAATCAAGTCCCATATGCCTATATACATTGCCAAGCATCTACATGCCAAGTTTCAAGGCTCAAACATCAAGTTGCACAGTCAAAAGCCCTAATTGCTTCACAATCAACTGTAGGGGTAAAATGGTCATTTGGCAGTCAAAAGTCAAAATTTTTGGTCAACATCTTATTTTGAAGCCACAATCATCATTTGATCAAATCTTGATCATGATTCCATAAGAATGGCTCAAAAATCATCAAGATGAAAAAGTTTCCATTTTTGGACAGCTGAAAAGTCAACTGTAACTTGACCAGGGCATAACTTTTTCATGGTTCATCAGAAAAATCCCATCCAATGCTCATTTTGAAGGGGAGGATATTTCCTACAACTCATCTTCACATTCCAAGTCCAAGAAATGCTCTCATAAAAAGTTATCAATTTCAACATTATAGGTCATTTTCAAAAGTCAACAAAAAGGCATTTTAAGTCAAAGACCATAACTTGAGATTGGTAAATCAAAATGACATGGGACCAAAGGCATTGGTTGAGAACTTCAATTCCTTTCTAAAATGTCCAAGAACATGTTCATATGATCAAAATTGAGCAAGATATGCATTGGGAAATTTTTGTGAAATGGCAAAAGTCAACTATCCTTAAAACTTCAATTTTTGACAAAAGGGCCCACTTTCTTCCACTTGATTAAGCCTTGTCATGCCATACACGTGTCCCATGATTAATTTCAAGATCAAACATTTATTTTTCCATTTTATTTAATTTTTATTGATTTAATTCATTTTAAATCCATAATAATTTAAATAAAATCTAAAAATTTAATGGAATGGCATCTTTTGGTGAATTTTTTGTATTAATAACCATGTTTTAAAAAAATATTTCGTAAATAACCGGGTTTCGGAAAAAATTACGCAAATAACCATGTTTGAGATGGCTCCACAAAGGAGGAGCCATCTCAATTGGCGCATGCACCTCCTTTTTTAAGGGAGGCGCCATCTCACTTGGCGCCTAAGTGCTTAGGGCATGCCCTAAGCTAAGTGAAATGGCGCCTATGTACAAAATTAGGGCAAATTTTTTATTTTTATTTTCTTTCCTGTGCGTTGCCTATTAGACAGAGATCAACAAAATGGATTTTTTATTTAAAAAATAATAATTACATTCAACTGTTTTACATTAAAAGAACAGTAAAAAAAATGGATACAAAAAATACCGGGAAAAAAAAAGATACATCAGTGATCCCCCGGAACCCGGTAATGACCCCCGGTTCCGCATCCCCGTCCTCTCCTTTCTCTTGCTGGGTGTCGTCGCGTTTCCTGCTGCGGAAAGGTCGATGGCCCAGCGAAGTCAATGCGATCCGAATCCATAAAATCAGTAAGATCTCCATATCTCGAAGATCCGCTCTGGTACAGTCGGTTACCCATACCCTCAAAGTTTGGTCGTGTTGGCGGTGGGTGGGGTTCCATGGTTGGTCGGTAGCATTGGTCGTCTGAGTATGGGGGTAGAAAGGAAATGGATCTTGGGGTGTTTGGTATTGTGGATGTTGGGTTGTTTGGTGATATGGTGGTTGATGGTAGGTTTGGTTGGCTTGGTCATAATCTTATGACATTCCCATATCAGGGCTAAGGCTGGATGTTGAGGGCGCTATATTGGGATATGTGGAAGACTGAAATTGTGTCTGGGGTATGTGGGTGTTCTGGTATTGGGGTTGGTATTGTGGTTGGGTTTGAGGCATATCCGGGTATTGGTAGTTTGGTGGTGATTGTGGTTGGTAGTACGACATTTGATTGTAGTTGTGTTGTGGTGGGGAATATGGTTGTGTGTTTGTTGGTCTGTTTCTTCTTGGGGGTTGGTTTGAGGTTGATGGATTTTGGGTTTGTTGATGGGGAATCGAGGGTTATGCCCATTGTGTGCGTGGGTCAACCAAGTACCTCGGATGAGACACGTGCATTTTTGGGTTACTAACCGACCTGTACCACGACATATATTGATCAGTGTGTCGCATGTTACCTTGAGTAAGGAAAACCGGGGATTGCAAGATGTAGCGGTGACGCCTTTGCCACATTTTACACCATTCTGGAGCAAAGTCTTTCCAGTTGGTAAGACCCCACTGGGCGTCGACCCTTTTTAGATGCCAGGGGGACAAATCTGTTGGATCACTTGGTATCTCTTGATGTATTCCGAACTGCATCTTCACACGGTCGCTGTGGTGCATCTCCACAATGTTGAACCGAATGAGTGCAGTCTTTGCAGTCCAAGTTGCTGCATCCTCTGGGTTTGGAGAATGGCCCAAACCCAAATATGGTCTCCAGACGAACTGCGATAAAATTTAAATCAGGTTAGCGCAAAAGTAATGTATAAATAATTAAAATGAACAAAAGTGAAAAGCTACGACGTACGTCATCTGGGCCTAATTGATCCAACAGATTCCGGTAGAGTGCGATATTGAATCTTGGATTCTTGCCGTAATCCATACCCCTCACGCAGTACCTAAAGGAAATGAGAAACATGTTATTTTTAGCATATATTTTGGAAAGAGCAGAATAGTTATAAATGCTATAACTTAATGACTTACTTTGTTGCGTACGAGAAACCAAAAGTGTTGTTGTTGATGGGGTTTAAGGACTCCATCCTCCACCAACCCCAGGCTTGTAGTAAAAATGCGCACCCATAAAATGTACATTTTTCCTTGACTGCGTTTTTGCACAAGGAACTGTACAGGTGGGCTAATACTGCAGAACCCCAACTATATTTTCTAGTTTTTTCAAAATTTGTTAGTAAATGTAAGTACATGAAATTTACACTATTTCCCGTACTTTCGGGAAATAAAAATGTACCAAAAAGTATCATAAGATACGTTCTGGCTTTTACTACTCGGTCATTCTCCGAGGAATTTTCATTTAATTCCATACTTGCATAATGCCGTTTCAGGTCAGTGAGTAGTATTCCCTGCCCTCTTGCTCCACCACCTTCTACCATATCCCTACCAACCAGTTCTTCACACTGTGAGTTGGGTTGTTGAACCGACCCGTTCACCGCCTTACCGTCGATAGGGAGGCCCAATAGCATGTACACATCCTCGAGAGTGATGGTACATTCACCTATTAGTAGGTGAAATGTATGGGTCTCCGGTCTCCACCTCTCCAACATTGCAAGAATGAATTTTGAGTCAATGGTGCAGTTGGAGATCTTTATTACATGTCCAAAACCTGCATATTCCAGATAAGGGACGATAAATGGGTCGGGAGCCAGGTAGTTGTGTGAACGGATTCTGAATCTTTTTGTATCCTGAGCCAGGCTAGGTGGCAGCCCATGCATGTATCACGATTGGACAGTAAGGGAGGCGCCATCTCACTTGGCGAAAGAGTACAAAAATGAATGGGGTCTCCACCCCATTTGGCGAATAAGAGGTGTCATTTGTTACAGCATTGGCTCAGGCTACGTGACAGCCTTTGGGATTCCTTTCTTTGTTGCATGCAAGGCCATTGGAGTTGATGGGTGGAGTCTTACACAAAACATTTATGTGTGCAGAATAGGGCCAGGATAGGTGGCAGGCTAGGTGGCTTCATAAGCCCATGCATGTATCACGATTGGACAGTAAGGGAGGCGCCATCTCACTTGGCGAAAGAGTACAAAAATGAATGGTGTCGCCACCCCATTTGGCGAATAAGAGGTGTCACTTCTTACAGCATAGGCTCAGGCTACGTGACAGCCTTTGGGATTCCATTCTTTGTTGCATGCAGAATAGGGCCAGGATAGGTGGCAGGCTATGGGGTTTCATTATTGCATGTAATATTATTGGCAGCCTTGGGGGGTTGCATCCCTTACTTAATTGAAATTGTTTGCCTTACGTTGAACATAACATTCATTCACATAATCTATAAAATCTTCCAACCTTCGAATCAGTCATCAAACCTTCAAACATTCCAGCATTCATACCTTCATACAATCAATAAACCTCAAACATTCCAACCTTCAAACCTTAAAACAATTCTACACAATGGCCTCTTCACCATAATTTGTTGTCAAAGCACATTTCAACGGTGAGACATACATGTGTCCCACAGTTGGGTTTTTGTTTAGAAACACCGACAACGTTCGATTTCTTCTAAACGGGAAAGCAAATTTCTCGTACTTTAAGAAAAGATTGGAGGCCAAACTTGAACTAGGCCCGGTATCCCAGATATTTTATCAGAGTCCAGTCTTTTTTGGAAACAACCAAGTTATTTTTTATAAGGTTGAAGTTCAAGATGACGAGGATCTCCAGAACATGATTTCCAGCCATGTCTATTCTGGAAACGACTCTATTGAGTTGTACGTTTTGCTTCAAGAGCCTCCGGTGACACAGGAGGTAGAGCCTCCGGTGACACAAGAGGTTGATCCTTTGGAGAATGAACAAGATGAGGTGGATGTAGTTGATGATGAAGAAGATAACGAGTTAGAGTTTGATGAAATGGTGAACGACGATTCTGACGATGATGGCATCCCAAGTATTCCTACTGACAAAATCTACACACCACCTACGCACATGACAAACTTCAACATGGGCGGAGATGAACCTTCTACTGACTTGTTTTTCCAACCGTATATGCAGTCGGATGAAAATTTAAAAGAGAAGGACAAGTTTCGTAACAGAGAGGAATGCATAAGGGCCATCAAAAAATTTCACATGCTCAACTCGGTTGATTATAAGGTGGATCGTGTAAACCCGGAAAGGTACAAGATCAAGTGTGTCCACCCTGACTGTATGTTCAAGCTGACCGCATCATACAGACTAAGGGGTGACTGCTGGGTCATAGGTTCCATGACTACCCATACTTGTGTAAGTTCCACTCAATCACAAGACCACCGAAAACTCAACCATGATCTAATCTGTCAAGAAATCCTACCCCTGGTCAGCAACGACCCTTCTTTGAAGGTGAAAACAATCATCTCCCACATCACCACGGTTTTTAACTACACTCCGTCTTACCGTAAGGCGTGGTTAGCAAAGACTAAGGCGATTGAAAGGGTGTATGGAAACTGGGAGGAGTCATACCGAGAACTTCCCCGCTACCTAAATGCACTCAAGACATATTCTCCAGGTAGTGTTTATGTTCTGGAAACATTGCCAGCGTACGCCCAAGATGGTAGTCTACTGCATGGCAACGGAATATTCAGTCGCGTGTTTTGGGCATTTCAACCATGCATCACAGGGTTTGAATCATGCAAACCAATTCTACAAATTGACGGGACTTGGTTGTATGGGAAGTACAAAGGCACGCTATTGATGGCAGTTGCACAAGATGGCAACGATAACATTTTCCCCGTTGCGTTTGCCCTTGTCGAGGGGGAGACCGGTGGTGCTTGGAGCTTTTTCATGAAAAATCTTCGTACACACGTGGCTCCTCAACCAGATCTCTGTTTGATCTCGGACAGACATGCCTCAATTGAAAGTGCCTATAATAATCCAGCAAATGGCTGGTATGACCCTCCTTCTACGCATGTCTATTGCGTCAGGCATATCGTCCAGAATTTCTCGAGGGAGGTCAAGGACAAAACATTGAGGAAAGCGGTGATGAATGCGGGATACACACTGACACAGCCCACATTCAAATATTACCGCAACGAGATCCGTTTGTCTAACCCAGAAGCCGGTACGTGGATCGACAACATACCGATCGAAAAGTGGACTAGGTCATACGACAATGGCCAAAGATGGGGGCATATGACTACAAATCTTATTGAATCAATGAATGGGGTATTCAAGGGCATACGAAACCTCCCAATCACTGCCTTGGTGAAATCCACGTATTTTAGGATGGCTGCGTTATTTGCCAAAAGAGGTGAAATGTGGTATGCGGTCTTGCAATCAGGACAACTATGGAGTAAAAGCTGTATGAAATACATTAAGGCTGAAAGTCCTAAAGCCAACACTCACATGGTTACACGGTTTGACCGACACAGCCACAACTTCATTGTGAAAGAGACAATCGACCACAATGAAGGCCTGACAAGACAAGAATACAGGGTCATTTTACCTTCTCAATGGTGCGATTGTGGCAGGTTTCAAGCATTTCGTATGCCTTGCTCTCATGTCATTGCCGCTTGTGCTCATACCCATCAAGACGCGCTTCAACTGCTCTCAAACGTTTATAAATCTGAAACGTTGCTCACTGTTTACAACAACAACTTTCCTTTGGTGGCAAAACCGGACTATTGGCCTGAATACAACGGCGATATAGTTTGGCACAATGACCAAATGTGAAGGAACAAGAAGGGTCGTCCCAAAAGCAGGCGCATCACAACAGAAATGGACGATCTTGACAGGTTGGAAAGAAAGTGTGGTTTTTGCCGTCAGGTCGGACACAATCGCAAAAACTGTCCGAATCGGGCGTCTGGCTCGACCACATAAATTTTGTAATACAATAAATCTTTTCAATATTTGTGTTGTAAACATTAGGGTTTTCCGTTAATAAAACTGTTAACACAATTTAATAAATTCAATATAGGAAATTACATTAGGGTTTTCGCGTACAACAATGATTAATGATATTCAATCTAGGAAATTACAACTGTTAACACAATTTCATCTAACCCATGCATCATCAGCATTACATCACTGTCTGTTTTGACTTCCTCCAACCACACATTAGGTCTTCCTGTCGCATGCGAGGTTGTTGTTCGTTTTCGCTGGATCCTTCGAATTTTCCCCCCTCCGCGATGTCTCCATCTAGCCACCGCATCAACTCCCGCTTCAGACGCTCCATGGAGTGAATGTGCCAGAATTTCATTTTCATCGCAGGTTTCGTGGCGGAGAATATAACGTAACCATCTCTGCTAAAAATCATAGGCGACGTCATTACGTAAATAATGGAGTACAAAATAAAAATACAGTGCGAGAAAGTGTGAGAAATTTCAAAGAAACGGACGAATTATTTATAAAACAGCAAAAAACCCTAGTTTTGCCCTAGGCGCCAAGTGAGATGGCGCCTCCTCTCATTTTTAAGAAGCATGCACCATCTCACTTGGCTAAAAGACAAGGGAGGCGCCAAGTGAGATGGCGCCTAGGGCAAAACCCTAGGTGCATGCGCCAATTGAGATGGCTCCTCCTTTGTGGAGCCATCTGAAACATGGTTATTTGCGTAATTTTTTCCGAAACCCGGTTATTTGCGAAATATTTTTTTAATACATGGTTATTAATAAAAAAAATTCTCTTTTGGTTTGAATGGCTTTCATGTGTCATATTCCAGCTGCCAAATTCGTGCTATGCTATTTTGTGCACAAAATCATGGTTTTGCTTCAAGAATGGAATGTCCTTTGATGGTGGTCAAACAAAATCCAAAACTTAATTGCACAAGGTTAAGGCTCATCATATCACTTAATTCTCATTCATACCTACATATGCAAGCAGTACAAACCTCATTCACGACCTAGAAAGTGCAAAAACGGCCAGAGCAAAGTTAAAAGATTGTCCAAAAAGTGAGAGATCAAAAACTGTGTTGCAGGAATTTTCAGATCAAAGTAAGCACGTGGCCTCCTTCCTTGCCATCCACTGAACCTAAAGAGACCAATACCACGTCCTAAGACTCCATATCAAGCGCTGTAAGTTCTTCCAAACTCACCCCTGTACACGAAATTTATACTCTCCATTCTTGCATTTTTTTTCTCAAAGATATTGGCATAATCATATTGCTTGCTTGATTTCCAACATAATTGTAATAGCTGATTTGGTTTTTAGGCCTCATATGGTGATATCCGCTCTTAGGGTTTGTGTGGGTTGTTTTTAGGCATTTTATTTTCAGGTGAAATCAGAGCAAATAATGAGCATGGATGGATTCAGGAGGTGGAGACGAGATCAACCATGATCTTGGAATGGGTTTTCATGGCCTAGGGGCGATTCTAGGACAAGCCTACGAAACTACCTGCGGATAAAAATCCGCAGGTAAATAACCAGTCGTTTGATGAAGAAGATGATGACGTGCTGCAGCGTGATTGGCCATTTTCAAATAACGCGCGTTTTACTTTTTTTTTCAGGCTTTGTTTTGATTTTTCAATATATTAATTATGTATTGTTATAATAACGAATGAAGACAAGTGGCTCAGTGGCTAAGGCGTGCAGGAAGGGAACGTTGGGACCTGGGTTCGAATCCCAGGTCCCCCAAATAATTTGTTTCCATTTTTTCTTGTATATTCCTATGCAGGCTTCCTGAAGGGCTTCATCATACACCTCACCAATCCACGCGCCATATGTCCACAATCATAGATCAAAAGGCCAGGGATGGTTGACCACCATGTTCCTCAGTCAAAGCCAGCTCAGCAAATCCCAGAAGTCAACGCAGGCTTGAGCTAATGGGCCAGCAATTTCCAGATGCACCTCCATCAGGGCCCAATACCCCCTGGTCCATTCTTTTTTTCTTTTGTTTTCTATTTTCTCTTTTATTTTATTTAACTATTTTTCTAATTATTATTCTTATCATTAAAGTTAACATAATTAATTTTTTTTCACAATAAAAATTCAGAAAATAAAAAAAAATGTAAATATTTTTGTTATTCACTATTAATTATTTTTGTAAATAAAATACTAACAAATTAATAAGTTTAATTAGTTAATTTTAACCTTTTTTACAATAAATAAAAACAAATTTAGACTTAGGCTTTTCTTTTGACATTTTTTCTTCTTTTTATTTTATTTCATTAAAAACATAAAAATACAAAAACATCTTTTTCTTTTAATAAATTAATTAATTAGTTATTAGTTTTAATTTTAATTAATTGCAAAAAGGACAAATCCAATTCTTTCTCAAAAAAGGGTCAAAACCCTAAGGACATTCCCGATTTAAATTCTTTCGCACATTATTCTTATTCTGATTATATTTTATGTATCTTCCCAAAGGATGTAATAGTTAATTAGGTTTTATTGCTTTCTTTTATTTTCTGCATTTATTTTCCAAAACGGGTTTTTATTTTTGGCGATGTATGGACCCGCGCCTTGTAATAGCGTAGATTTATCTTTCCGCACTTTATTTTCCGCACTCCTAACTGTTAACAATGCCTGCAAGAATGTATGAATAATAAAATCAATCTGTAGCTCACAAATGACATGTACAAGATAAACATAAACTGAAACAACACACATGCAAATACCACTCTTAGGGTACGCTTCACTGGTTGCCTCGACGTGGTCATCAAGTATAGGGTGTCTTAGAGGTCGCCCTTTTGTCTAAAGATCCAGTTGCCTCGAAACGGTTGCCTCAGATAAAAAGATCTAGGACATTAGGGTTACTTCTAAGGTGTCCTACTATTGCTTCGGTGACCACACTGTCCCTAATCATCGAATTGACCCGAATACCTCCAACGGTGGTGCTACCTACCTCTCAATGGTGGGATAGCCCTATCTAAAGGACTCTTACACAACCTAATTCCTTAGGGTAAGTAGATCTCATGGGTACTTGCTCTCTCAAAACAAACAAAAATACTTTTCGCATTCACACTTTCTAAAAGTTTTCAAACAAAACACTTCATACACTCTTGAGGACTGATACAAGAGTTACTTAGAAGTTTTTCAAACAAACTTTTTCAAAACCCACACACACTTGAAAAGCAAACATTTTTGAAAACATAAGAGCAAGTACCTAAGAGCCCGTGGATAACCACAGATAGAAAGGGTGCTAACACCTTCCCTTTATATAAATCTACCTCCCGAACTGAGAAGCATTCTCAAAGAAGGAATTTTGTTGTGCTTTTGTCCTTTCCATGTTGGAGAACATAAAAGACGGTGGCGACTCTTGCTTACCGCGACATTTCGCGAAACCAGCTTAAAAAACAGTCAGTTCTATTTCCACCGATCACATATTGCTATTTACCTATAATGTTTCCCAAATCCGGGTGGAGGATTCAAACCCTAACAAAGAACCATAATGTAAAGTAAACAAGTCAAACAATGTAAGAAAATAAATGTGATCTAGCCCTAAGGTAACCCCACTTTTATTTAAATCCCCAGCAGAGTCGCCAATTCTGTGATACAGAGGGAGGACTGACTTGAGGGTTTTGCGTTTTATCGCAAATGTTGCGGTTAGCAAGAGTCACCATCGAATTTTATTTTATCCAAAAGGAAAGGTAAAAAAAGCACAGGAAAGACCTTTGAGATTGTTTCTTGAGTTCGGGGGGTAGATTATGAAAAGGGAAGGTATTAGCACCCTTTTCATCCATAGTTTTCCATGGGCTCTTAGTTACTTGCTAGATTACTTGCTTTTGTTGTTTGAAATTGTTTTTGGTGTGGTTTTGAAATTATTTTGTAAAAGAGGCCATCGTTTAGGCAACCTTTGTAATGATTCTCGTTCGTAAGAATGTATACAAAGATGTTTGTCTTTTTGAAAATGTTTTCAATGTTTGGAAATGTGTGTGTTTGTTTTGAAAAATAGCAAGGATAGTTGTTTGAAGATAAAGCAAGTAACTAGAAGCAATCTACCTACTTAAATGTATTTCTTATGCATTTCTATTCCTTTGACATTGTTGTCTTACCATTGATTTGGTAAGCAACCCTATCTTTGGATGTAAACGGGACGGACGTGGGTCATCTTTTAACCATGATTAGCAATGTTGCAAAGTATCTTAGCATTTTGAGGGACCAAGATCATTTTGTAAGGCAACTTTGAATAGCGTCATCGAGGGACTATGATCTTATATTTGTTTGTTTTGCCAAGATACTTTGCATGCACAATATGGATATTTTTGTATAAGGCAACCAAGTGGAGAAACCCTAAGGATGCTTGTGTGCAAGTGTATTATTTTCATGCTTTGATTTTGTCTTGGATTAGGGTTTTCTATTTGATTTGTTTTTATCTTGCCATTCAAACCCTAATTACTAGCATGGCATATAAAAGCGATAAATTGCGTAATTTAAAGATCACTGCGCTATTACAACATTTTTATGGGAGGGGGGAATACAAATTATGAATGAGGATTTGCAATAATGTAAATCTAATTAAGCTATTACAACCAAATTGAATTTATACAAATATTGGAATAAACAATATACAATATTTAAATAAAATATGCAATGATATATATATGCAAAGAATATTTGTTTGGTTTTTTATATGAAAAAAAGTTTAACCTAAATCTAATAATTTTAAGGAAAAGAAATTAATTATTGAAAAAAACAAAGTTAACCCTAATTTCTAGTTTAAAAGAAAATAAAGTTCTTATGTATTATTTTTTATGTATTTTTTGTATTAAAAATAATAAATAATATTTTATGAAAATATTTAGTTTTTATATGTTAAAATAAATATTTACAAGTATATATATATAAATATAAAAGAAAAGATAAGAATATATCTAAGTTTATTTTTTTACAAATTTATTTAAGAAAGATAGTTAGTATATATTGAAGATAAAATATATTTTTTATGTGAAAAGTAAAATAAAATAAAATAAAAATGCAATATTATCATATTTATATTTTTTATGATTTTTATGTATTAAATAAAATATTTAATAAACCAAAATGAAAAAAAAACAAATAAATAAAATATATGAAAATAATTGGGCAAAGGGGGTATCTTGAGAAATCAAGTGGTATTATGTTATAAAAAATGCTAGGCCCAACATTGAAGCCCAATCCTACAAAACAGCAAAAATGAAAAATGGAAAAGTGTGAAAAAACAAAAGGTAGCGCCAAGGTTCGAACCAATGACTTGGGCCTCACCAACGCGCTACCTTGCCACTGGGGTGGCCATACATCTGTTGATTTATATGAAACAATAAAAGCATAACACAAACAATGTCCTTGTCCTGTACTTCATCTTCTTCCTCAAGCTGGCCAGAAGCTCTGTAACTTTCTCATTTCTCAATAAAAATGAAAACTGATAACATGAATGTTGTAGCATTTTGTCTCACGATTCTAACCATCTAAATCATGTAAGCTAACAATCAAAGATCAAAACGAATTTTAAAAGCCCTAAATTTAAACCTAATTTTTCCTGGAACTTCAAGTTCAAAATTCTCTCAACTCAGGTCAAATAAATGCAAGTTATAGATATGTACAACTTCGTAGCAATGAGGTCTATATGTTTATTCATAAATCGTGGCCAATGGATGCCTGTATGAAGAGATAAAAGTTGTGATTTTTACCTATTTCAGTTGAAATCGTGAATGGAGTTTGATTGAGTTTTATGAAGGCCTGATGATTTCTTGAGCTTGCTTGAACCTCCCTGAGTGTGTTCCAACCCTTACCTTGCTTTGAAAGTGTCTGAAACTCTTTATCCAAGTCAACCTGCAAGCTTTGAAAACAAAAATGGCAGATGATGGAGAAGGAGTTACAGTGCAGTGATGATAGTCTGGATCACTTAGATATCAAGTAGGTAAAGTGTTTTGATGATTGAAACTTGAAACGCACGAGCCAAATCATGGATTTCTATGCTTATGCACAAACTGCAAGTTTTGACAGTTTTTTTTGGTGATATGGAGTTTTTGAGCGTTTCAGCCCTTTAGCAATCATGTTTTTTGTTGTAATGTATTTGTGTATTAGTATGGAAAAGGTTTCAAGTCAACTCTCCAATAGATCTGTGAGTTCTAGCCTTTGGGCACACTTTCTTGCTTTTGAAGCAAAGTGAAGAGACAAGTCTTCACATGCTTGTACTGGACTGCTTAGGGTTGGTATAAGCTTTGTACAATTTTGTTTAGGCCTGTAGGACTTGTGTATGCAGAGAAGACAGGTCCAATGCTCAAGAATTGGAAAGTTGCAAAAGTGAAGCTTTTTCAAAATGGCAATGGCCACTTTATGCCATTTATGGAATTACAACTTGGACATAGGCTCTTGAGCTTGAATTAAAGCTTTGTAAACTGAGTAAGCATTAAATTATGAAGTGAGAAACAAGTTAGGGACTTGTAAATCATGAATTAGGCAGCATAGGTTCAAATTTGAATTTTGTTCTTCATGAAATGGCTTGAATTCAAAGTGAGAAATTGCCAACTTCATCTCTTTGATTATCCATACTCAAACATGATCTTGAGGAGTTCTTGGACATTTTGGAAAGCTTGCAATGTTCTCTATAACTCATCTTTGAAATGTATTTCAAGACTCCTCTTGGAACTAGGTGAAAAATTTCCATGAAGTTGGGTCCAAAACCTGCCTAAATTAGTTCATGGGCATGTGTTCATAAAATTATATCTTGAGATCCAAGTATCTTTATGGAAAAATGTGTAAAGAAAAGTTGTAGATTTCATGGAGATCTACAACTTTCATGTTGGGAACTTTCTTTGAATCATCTTGTATCATGGTGAAAAAATGGCTTAAAGTTGAGAAAAAATAAGACATTTTCTATACTTAGAAAAATTTCTAAGTTAAGCAAATTTCCAATTTTAAAACCTAATCTTCAATTCTTGATTTCTTGATGAACAAGTTTCACATTTTTACATGTTTTAATGAATTGTGACCCTTGGCACTTGATTTTGACCAAAAAGTCAAAGTTTGACTTTTCAGTATACAGTTGACTTTTGATCAGTTGACTGCAAATTTCATCTGTCTATCAATGAAATTGAAATGTTTTAAACCATGTAATTAGGTCAATATGATGCAATTGAATCCTTGAAATCATGCTTCAAATCAATTGGTCATTTTCTAGGTCAAAAATCAGAAATTGCCCTTCCTTAGTCAAAACCCTAATTTTGACCATTTTGCCCTTTTGATGATTTGATCAAATTTCTTGAGGAATTATGGTCCAAACTTGATCAAATGATATATATAAGTCTAGAATGTTGATGTGGATCAAAAATTATGAAGTTTGACTGTAAATTGGCCATGGTTGACTTTTTTCCCCAATACAGCTGATTTTTAGGTCAATTGTCCAATTGACTGATAAAAAATATGGTTCAAGGCTTGAAACTTGTCATGAGTAATCTTAGGGGTCCATAATGATGTTCGAAAGTCATATGAAGCATTGATAGTCCAAAAATCCTTGTGCAAACTCAAACCCTAATTTTGGGTCAACAGTGTGAGATGAGATGTCTTGAGCTGACCAAACCCTAATCCAGTCTTGAGTCAAAGAGATCTTCTGAGAAAAGTCTTGATAAATGAGAGGGTAAATTTTGGGGTACAACAATGGAAATATCTTCACAGGAAATAGTCGGAACGAGATTCTTCTCAAATAGAATCTCTTTGTCATCCATCAGGCGCCGAACACCTGCCTTCAACAAAGGGCAACCAGTCGGTAGAAACGAACAAAAGTGGAAACCTTCACCACAGCCCAGAAGTAAACCGACTTTCAACAAACTCTCCTTGATAGTCATGAGTGGGGTTAAAAATTCTCCCACAGAGGTCACAAACACCTCTTCTTCAACGACATTAACACCCCGACCATGTTTCGGCATAGGAGCAGTGATAATGTTAGGAGTCTCCAGGGGATCAAATTCAATCTCCTTAGCATCAATCAAATCCTGTACTTTGTTCTTCAAGGTCCAGCAGTCATTGGTGTCATGGCCTGGACTCTCCGAATGGTAAGCACAAAGAGCATTCGGTTTATATTAGGGAGAGGTTGTGTTTGGATTTTTTGGAGCTTCCCTCAGAGTAACCAGATTGATCTTCAGCAACTAAGGTAAAATCTGAGACAATGTCATGTTGATTCGAGTGAACTGTCTAGTTGGCCTCTCTGCTCTCGGCTGATTATTTCTTTGCTGAGCAGGTGCAGGGTTGGGAATCATAACAGCCCCTACCGCCGGACGGTGCTCGGTTCGATTCTGATTCTTTTGGTTGTATACAGCACTGACTTCCTTTTTACCTGCAAACGGATTCCTTGCAGCACTAGAAGAGGCATCCTTCTGAATTTTTCCACTTCAGATTCCAACATCCACTCTTTCTCCCGTTAAAATCATTTCAGTAAAACCCACCGATGAACTTCCAATCAGATGGTTGAAGAACGACCCAGTCAAAGTTCCCAGAAACATATCCATGAGCTCCCGGTCAGCCAAGGGAGGTTGAACTCTTCCAGCCAAATCTCTCAACTTCTAAGCATAATCCTTGAAACCCTCCTTCGAACCCATAGACAGATTTTGGAGTTGTGTACGGGTGGGAGCGAGGTCTACATTATATTGACATTGCTTATAAAATGCAGCAGCAAGGTCTTCCCAGTTACAAACATTGGCTCTTTCCAGCTGATAGAACCAATCCAGTTGTGTTCCAGACAGACTGTCTTGGAAGAAGTGAACCCACAGGTCTTTGTCAGCAGTATGAGGTTGTATCTTCCTCACATAAGAACAGAGATGCATTTTAGGACAAAAGACCCCATCATACTTAGAAAATACCGGTGCCTTGAACTTTGGGGGGATGACAACCCCAGAGACAAGACCCAACTCTTCAAAATCCAGCCCAGGAACCTTCTGGATTTCCATAGCACCCAGACGCTCTTCTAACTGTTTATACCTTTCATCAGCCAGAGGGTACTGCTCCTCATTCTAATCAGTTTTGTTATCAGACTCTTTAGGACTAGGGTCCTCTTCTATGGCTTCAACCTCTTGGTTCTCTCCCTCTTTAGATCAAGAAGCTAAATCAACAACCCGTCTTGGAGGCCCTCTGAACCTTCTGCTCATATATGCCACACCGTTGTCTTCTTTTTCTTCTTAACAATCAGAGCCTTCAGCTCTTCTTGTCCTTTGTCCAGAGCCACAATCATCTCTTGGAATTGCGTGTTCTTAGTCTGAAGATCTTTCACAGTTTGTTCAAGAGCCATTGCTGAAATAAGCAGTGGAGGTGATGAGAAACCTGTTATGAATCCTGTTATGCAATGATATGTATGATATGTATGCAATGTTTCAAAGACTTTGGGAAATTTAACTTTGTGAACCAAAATGAAACAAAGCTTTTATTAGTTAAATTCAAAGTTTAAATGCCTTTTAGGCGTTACAATTAAAAAAAAACTAGAAAACAAAATCAAAAATCCCACGGATGCTTCCTCTTTGTTCCGAGATAGACATTAAGTCTTCTTTCATCCTGGAGCTGCTTTGTGAGCTCTAAAACCTTCCTCTCCTAGGCATATAACTGCTCCCTGTAAGTATCCCGCTCTTTCTTCAATTGAATCCAAGACCTCTATAATTCTCCAAGATCAGTGAGCATATCAGGATAGAGAACCGTGTAAGGAATACCCCCTTCAGTAGTGGGTTCCACTATCACTGTTAGAACGGACATATAGGGCATCCTAAGTTTCTGGGCGCGAGCTCGTACCCATTGGAGGTAAGGTTCCATAGGAATGGAAGCCTTTGGCTCCAAATCCTTGGCGCCATATCTATTTACCATGCCCTAAGCTCGTATAAACCTCCGACGATACTCTTGAACATCATCCTCATAGTTGAATACAATGCCCTTGATAAGTAAATCACAGGGACCATCTCTTCGAGCGTAACCAAATTATCGCAGGGCTAAACAAGGATTATAGGTTATACCCCCTCTGATGCCAAGTAATGGGACATTAGGGTACTCCCCATAGCAGTCAATAATAGCAGTATTTTCCATAGCTTGGGAACACTAGAGAATATCTATGTGAGCTAGTGAAATTATCCTTTATGACCAACCCACACCTTCTTCATTCTTCAGTACAAAATTAGGGAAGTGAGAAATAAACCACATCGACAGCAATGGCATGCATCACATAAGCACCCCTCTTCTCTTCATGGTACGAGTATGGAGAGTGTGCAAAATATCTCCGAGCAAGGCAGGCACAGGGTTGCGAGAGAGGAAGATCTTGATAGTATTCACGTCTATGAATAAGTCTGGATTAGGGAATAGTATTAACCCATAGATTAGAAGGGCCAAGACCTCCTTAAAAGCTTGAAAATCCATATCATCCCAAAACAGTTGGGCCTTGTCTATCAAGAACTTGGCTAGAAAACCCTTGACTCCGCTTCTTGTTTCCCAATTAGATACCACGTCGACCCATTTCAGATGAAAAGCCGAGGCAATGACTTCTGGCTTAGGAACCTCTTCCAGACCTGTGAAGGGAAACTGTTCAAGAATGGGTATATCCAACAGCTGAGAGAATTCTTCCATGGTAGGCACCAACTGATAGTCTGGAAAGGTGAAGCAGTGGTGCTTGGGCTCGAAGAACTGAAAGAGTAAACTCATCATATTTTCATCAAAGTTTGAAGTAACCAGGTTGAGAAGTCGACCATGTCTCTTAGTGAACGTAGAAGTTTCAAAAACCTTTGATACTAGCTCTTTGAGTTGGGCAGGTATCTTCACAAAGCTGTTTCAGATAGTGTTTCTACGAACGTAAGCCATGATCTACAAAACAGAACAAAGATAAATTCCCTTGGTCCTTGAAATGGTTAGTGCAATAAGAATGGATGCTATGTTATGATGCATGATATCATGATAAATCACAGGTATAGAAAACACAGATAAATCACACCAAGCTCCTAGGTTTAAGTCTTGCATGAGGTTAAAGGTAAGTACCCTCTTGAAGTTTAGTTGGTTTTTACCTGTCTTAGAAAAGTAACCGGGTTCTAAAGATTCTTAATATCACTGACCATCCTTTATCGGGCATTGTTTCATCTTAAGCAATCTTTTCTTGCAGCCGAAATATCCCGAAAGTCTAATCTCAATGACTGTAGCATCGAGTATCAACCAATCCTCAGCTCTATATCGAGGTCGGCTATCTCACTACTTTCTAATGGCCAAGTTTGTTCAACTAAGGTTCTAAGGTCCGTTATTGCTTCACGACACCATGCGGCGGTCTCGTATTATCCTCGTTTCCCCATGAAGGATACCGGTACCAACCAAAGTGCCACACCAACACAACCATCACTTAAACCATATCGGTCTACACCATACAATCTCCACGATATATTGTTGTTTACCTAAAAAGTGCCCTCAAATCCGGGTGTAGGATCTATAGTAACCCAAGAAAACCCTTTAAGAATAAAGCAAACCAACAAGAAAGCAATTATAAAATGACCTAGATCTTAAGGTAAACCCCACTTTATTTTTAAATCCCCAGCAGAGTCGCCAGTTCTGTGATACGGTGGCAGAACCGACTGTTAATACTGGTTTGCATTTGTATTCACAAATGTCGTGGTAAGCAAGAGTCGCCACCGACTTTTATTTTATCCAACCAGGAAAAGGAAAAAGAACAGAAAAACCTTTTTTGAGAATATTCTGAGTACGGGAGGTAGGTTATAGAAATAGAAGGTGCTAGCACCCTTTCTATCTGTAGTTTTCTACGGGCTCTTAGGTACTTTCTCATTTTTGAAAATTGCTTGTGTGTGCTTGTTTTGAAAAGTTTTGTTTGCTTCGTTTTAACCCTTGTTTCTGTCCTCAAGAGTGTTACAAAGTTGTTTTTGAAAACTTTGTCTGAAAAGTGTTTGGTGTGAAAAAGTTTGTTTGTTTTGAGCAAGTACCTAAAAATTATCTACCTACTCGAAAAAAGTCTATTCGTTTTTGTTTAGACAATGCTATCCTATTATTAAGGAATAGGTAGCATCGTCGTTAGAGTTTTAAGGGACATTTGAAGGGACAAGTACAATCACAAAAGCAATGTTAGGAAATGTTAGTAATCATCCTAAAGCCTTAAATATCTTTTTCCTAGGCAACATCCGAATGGGTCATTTGAGATCTTTCGGGGCTAGAGGACGACCACTAACAAACCCTATACTTCATGACCATTTAACCGAAGGCAACCGGAGTGGAGTAAACCCTAGGAGTGAGCATGTGCGAGTGGATTTTTTCAGTTAATTTGTCTTTGCACATTTAGGGTTTTCTACCGTTTTAACTTTCAAGTATTCTTTCCATACAATCCTATTAGCCATGCATCTACACAGTTAAAATTTGCAGGAATTTAAAGTGCGGAAATAGAAATCCTAACTATTACAGGGCTTTCGCAGATACAAAATTATTTTTGACTGTCAAATAAAAGGTGAAATTAAAACCTAGTTAAAGCTATTACAAACTCGGAGCAGTTACAAAAATAATAAAAAAGTAATTAAAATGCACACGACGAATTAAATGCGAGGATAATTATAAAACCTAAAAATCTAATTTGAGAAAATATTTAAGTTATTTTTTGAAGAAAAATTAATTATATACAAAATTGAACTCTAATTTCTAATTGATTTTAATTACAACAAAAAAGAGTTAATTGCCCTATTTCAATTAAATTAATTAATTCAAGGCAATAAAATATTTTTTATGAAAAAAAAGATTTTTGGTGTTTTTGTGATTTTTTTATTAAATAAAAAAAATGATTTTTGATGTTAATTAAAAATAAAATAATTAAGGAAATAATTAAAAAGAATTAAAATAAAAGGGAGAAGAATGGGCATGTATAGCAATCCAAAAAGGGGGGGTGTGTTGCTGAATTGGCTGGGCCCATTGGCTTTTCATCCCACTCCCAGCGCTTGATCCTGTATGGCCATTTTCTGGTGGTGTACCATGGTCCCTCCTTGTTTAGAGCTCTAGATCTGATAGGAGATGCATCCAAGGACTGGATAATGGTAGCACAAGGTAGGCGCTTGGGCAAGTAGTGTACATAATCTACATGTAAAGAGTAAGAAAATAAAGAAAAGCTGGGACCTGGGATCGAACCCAGGTCCTCCCACTATCCAGCGTGTGCTCTTGCCATTTGCGCTATGTGGATTAGTTGTTAATATACCAACAATAATGCATAATATAATAAAACAAAGTGGATAACTCAAAACAAACAAAAAACGCGCGCGTTGTATTTAAACAAGCCAATGGGGTTGTGCCAAATCATCATCTTCCTCTGGTGTCCGTCGTCTTAGGTATAAGACTTATACCTACAGACAAGTTTCCATAGCTAGAACACTGCAAGTTTCAAAAATCAATAGCACGCCATATAAATGCATTGTAAGACCACAAATCAATTTGTTTTGACATCACGTGTACGATGGTACCCTTTTCCTGGGCCAATTTCACTGATACAAAGAAACCCTAAAACACAAGAGCAAACCCTAACAATGGTAAACACATATATAAGCCTAAAAAATTCAATTAAACGATCCAGACATGTTAGAAATACATCAATGATCACAAATATGTCATTAAGTTATGCTAATGATGCAAGAATGGCTGTAATCGATTTTGAAAAAGCAAGCAAACCGTGTGAAGCCTATGGGTCGATTCTGGGCGTGAGGAGGCGTGAGGCTGATAGTATTAGCTTCAAAGATGCTCCAGGAAACAATTGGGAGTGTTGGAATTCTTTGAATCGTCCTCTAGGGTAGAGATCAGATCACCACTTTTTGCCAAAATTTTGAGTTTGTTCTAGTGTTCTTCACGACTGCAATCCTTTGTTTTCGTGCTTGGTCTTACTCAATAAATATCCCTGAATGAATTAGGGTTATAAAAACAACATGTCTCTTTGCAATTTTTGAAGATTTGATCTCATTCTTTCTTTGTGTTGTTTCAAAATTAGGCCTAATCATGCCATTCTTGTGCCAATCAACCTTGATTCGATTTGATCCTGATATGCCAGCATAATTAACTTGTGATTCTGTCCAAAAATTAGATCAAAACAAATCTTTGTTATTATTTATCATTTATTTGATTTAATTTGAATTTGTAATAATAAAAATTCAAAATAAAATAAATAATGAAGCAAATAACATGTGGGTAAGTAATTGGGTCGTGGACCATGTTATGAGTTAGGTGCAAGCATAAAAAGTTAGGTCCATTTTAACAAAAAGTGTACTTTTGAGCACATTTGACTTTTTGCAATTTTGCAAAAATGGTCAACTTTGACAAGGCATATCTCTTCCAATTTTAACCCTAGAGAGGTGTTCTTGGACTTTTTAGAAATCTTAGGATGTTCCCTAAACAACCAGTTTGGTCTCATATCAATTGGGTCTTCCATATTCATGTAAGAAGCTTTGACCCAAAAAGTGTTTTTGTTGACTTTTTAAAAGGACCTATAATATGGAAATTCATATCTTTTGATGAGTGCACATTTTGAACTTGGGGGATGAATATGAATTGTAGGGAATTGCATCCTCTTTAAAATGAGCCTTGGATGGAAATTTCTGATAAAGTATGAGGAAGTTATGCTTGATCAAAGTTTGGTTGACTTTTCCTAAGAAACCCTAATTTAGCAACTTTTGGGTTTTGATGAATTTGGGGAATTCCTTGGGGAATCATGATCAAACCTTGATCAAATGATAGATATTACTTCAAAATTTTGATGTTGACCAAAAATCTTGAAGTCTGACTGTATGTGGGCCATAGTTGACTTTTGACCTATTATAGTTGATTTTTAGGCATCTAAGCAGTTGACTAAGCAAACCTCTTGTGCAAGGCATAAATCTTGACATGGATGATCTTGAGAACATATTAGGACCATGTAAAGCATTTGGTACATTTGAAGCTCCCATACTCGGATGAAAATGGAAACCCTAATTTGGGGTACATTGCCTTAGGAGAGAGTTTGTCTGGTCAACTCTTGGGCATCCTTGAGCAACTTGAGGACCTCAATGGGCATGTGTTGAGTAAAATGGTAGGGAAAATTTTGGGGTAAAACATAATCCTTTGAGGAAATTGTGGCTCTCCTCATTTATGGGATGGTTTTGTTTCCAAATCCTGACCAACTCATAGATGTGAACGCCGTCAAAATCTTCATATCCCGCAACCTGGTGCCTAATTTGCTAGGAGACATCTTAGATTCTTTTCACACTCGCACTATGAGGAAAAGAGGTTTCCTTATGTGTTGCACTCCTATCTTGGAAAAATGGTTTATTTCTCATCTTCCCCAATCTGTATTAAAGAACAAACAAGGTTCAAGGTGGTCACAAAGGTTGATAACGCTTAAACATTCAGACATTCATTGGTGCTCCCGATCCATAGAGAATGTTACTATTGTCGATCATTATGGATAATTTCCTAATGTCCCTTTACTTGGCATTAGGGGAGGTATCGCCTACAACCCCTGCTTAGTTTTAAGACAGTTTGGTTACGCCTGAAGGGTGGCCCTCATGAGATGCTGATTCAAGGTTTGGTATTTGACTACGACAATGACGATCAAGGTCTTCGCCATAGATTTATCCGAGCTTGGAGGATGTTGAACAAGGTAGATAGCAAGACATTTGGGCATAAGAATTCCATCCCTCTTGAGTCTTACCTCAAATGGCTATGAACTCGTGCTCAAAGTATGATGATGCCTTATCCCTCCATTCTTCCGGTAATCATTGAGCCTGTCATGGAAGGAGATGTTCCATACATAATCCTACATCCTGACATGCCCACCTCTCTTTAAGACTTACAAAGAGATTGGATACAACTCAAGGGGGAGCGAGATACTTTTGAAGCCCAATTCTACGCAAGCGAGAAGAAGGTATTGGAACTCACTAAGCAACTTCATGAGGAGCAGACTCTGAATGCCTACATTGCGCCAAAGAGGATGCGTACTACCTTTCTATCTTAGACTTTTTGTATTTGTTTTACCCAGGGAGGCACTGATGTACTCAAGCTTTAATTCATTAATATAACATGTGTTTCCTTTTTTGTCTAAAACAAATTTGAATCTTTAAAATCCTTGAAATCATTGCATATGCATTTACCATTCATCATAACATAAGCAGGTTTCTTGCAACAAGTCTCCTCATCTCTCTACTGTTTATTTCAGTAAGATGGATCTCGAGAAAATGGTGAAGGACCTCCAAGCTCAGAATGCACAGTTTCAACAGATGTTCTTACCTCTAGCCAAAGGACAATAAGAGTTGAAGACTTTGCTGGTGGAAGAGAAAAAGAAGAAAAAGAAAAAAACTAGAGTTCTAAACACGGGAAGAAGATTCCAAGGGAAAACAAGAAAGGCCTTATACTTTGCAACGACATCCGGTGAGAAAGAAAATCAAGATGGGAAAGGCAAAAAAACAATTGTCCAGTCAGAGTCAGAAGAGGAAGAGGAAGAAGAAGACTATTCTGAAGAACAAAACCCTCCAGCCAACGACAAGTATAAGCATCTAGAAGAATGGTTAAGTGCAATGGAAATCCAAAAAGTTCCTGGATTGGACTTTGAGGAGTTGGAATTAGTATCGGGGATTGTCATTCCTCCAAAATTCAAAGCACCTGTGTTCGCCAATTATGACAGAGTCTTATGCCCCAAAATGCATCTCCGGTCCTATGTGAGTAAAATCCAGCCCCATACCGCTGACAAGGATTTATGGGTTCACTTCTTCCAAGACAGTCTGTCTGGAACACAACTTGATTGGTTTTATCAGTTAGAAAGAGCCAATATTCATAACTGGGAAGATCTGGCCACCGCCTTTTACAAACAATACTGTGATCGGTGGGAATAGAACTGACTATTTTGGAATGCTGGTTCGCGTTTTGCGTTTGTTTTCGCAAAATGTCGCGGCAAGCAAGAGTCTCCACCGTCTTTTATTTTATCCAACAAGGAAAGGACGAAAGCACATAAAAATTCCTTTTTCGAGATGTTCCTCGGGTTCGGGAGGTAGATTATAGAAAGGGAAGGTGTTAGCACCCTTTCTATCTGTGGTTATCCACAGGCTCTTAGGTACTTGCTCATTGTGTTTTAAAGATTTGCTTTTCTTTGTGTTTGTGGGTTTGAAAAAAAGTCTTTGTTTGAAAGGAGTGTAAGTGCGAAAAGTTTTGTTTTGTTTTAAAAGGAGAAAGTACTTAAGAGCCATCTACCTACTCGAAAAGGGAATTAAACTGTGCTAATGTCCTTTAGACAACTCTAACCCACTATTGATGAGTAGGTAGCATCATCGTCGGAGTTTTCGGGTCAATTCGATTAAGGGACGTGTGGTCACTAAAGCAATGTTAGGATGCCTTAGCGGTAACCCTAATGTCTTAGATCATTTTATCTGAGGCAACCGTTTTGAGACAACTATGATATTTGGACAAGAGGGTGACCTCTAAAACTTCCTATACTCAATGACCACATTCAAAGGCAACCAAGTGAGGTGTACCCTAAGAGTGCGCATGTGCGAGTGTATTGTTTTTAAGTTATTTATCTTTGTACATGTCATGGGTGAGTTATGTTGATTTTAAGTTCATACATTGGATCTTGTCATGCATTCCCTATTATCAAACATCTAACATTGTATAGTTGCGGAATTTAAATTGCGGAAATTAAATCTAAACTATTACAAGGCGTCGGGTATTTACATCGCCAAAAACAACCCTTTAATTTAAATTGCGGAAAATAAAATAAAAGAGATAAATAATGTCCTAATTAAAAGCTATTACATACCAGAAGCAATTACAATATTGGAAATATGGATCGCGTGCAAGAAATTAAATCGGCGTATTTTTTAGGGTTTTGACCCTTTTTGAAAAGAAAGCATGTTTTTTTGTTATTTTTTTGAATTAAAAAGAAACTAGATCTAAATTAACAGTTAAATTAATTAATGAAAATATTTTTGGACTTTTTGATCTTAAAGGAAATAAAATAAAATAAAATTTGATTAAAAGTTAGTAAAAACCTAATTCTACATTAATTTTAATTATTTTGCAAAAAGATATTAAAATTTAAACCTAATTAATACTAAATTAATTGAATTAATTTATTTACAAAGATAAAGGTGAACTTAATTTTAATAAAAATAATATTTTTATTGTTTTCTGATTTTATGGGAAAAAGAATTAATTGGTTAGTGAAAATATAAAAAATAAATTAACAAAAACAATTAAATAAAAGAAATATAAAGAGAAAAGAAATAACCAAAGAAGGGGGTGTTGGGCCTGGATCAGGGTGTGAAGATAAATTGTTTGGCCCAATTCATACAAGCCTTGTTTGACTTTCCAGGATCTCACGCGCGCCTGTTGACTAGAGTTCATGGTAGGCGCTCAATCTTGGCCATTGGATTTGGCCTGGAGGCCATCGGGCGCCTGATGGGATGAGGAGTATGGTGGACCACGCTTTGGAAATCACATGCAATTGCCTGAAGAAAAATTAAACAAATGTATTGGGGGACCTGGGATTCGAACCCAAGTCCCATTGGATTCTGGACAGCACGCTTGCCAACTCAACCAACACTTTCAATTTGTTAATGGAATACATAACAAATATTATATTGAAAACATTTAATATGCCTGGAAATATAAAAAATGGCGCGAGATTTGAACCGGCCAATGGGAAGAGGACGCGTAGTCGTCTTCTTCGTTGAAGCACTGATCTTTTTACCTGCGGATTTTATCCGCAGCAAGATCCTTGGCTTCGTCCTAGAACGAGCTCTAGGCCACAAAAATGCAAACCAAGACCATCATTATGCTTGTTTCTTCCTCCTAAACTCGTCCATATCCATGGTTTGTTCAAATTTTCCCTGAAATCAAAACGCCCAAAAAACAAGAGCAAAAACCCTAGCTTCGGATATAGGGTGACAGGCTACAAAAATGAAATCAAATATTGCAGAAACGTTCTAAATAGGCCGATTAACATGATTATGCAACAATTTTGGCAAAAGGATGCAAGAATAAGAGATCATGATTCCATGTTCAGGGCCACGTTCAAGAACACTTACAACGCTATTTAGGAGGTTTCAAGGCTTGATTTTGATTCCAATAGATCTAGTGGATGTCCAGCAAGAGAGTAGTGTGGAGTTTTTGCTTTGAATCGAGCTCTAAGTATGATTCCAGTTTCAAGATTTTCAAGCTTTTTTCCAAGTTTGGCCTGGCCGTTTGTGCAGCTTTTAGGTCGTGTCCTTGCGTGCTTTGCATTGTGTGAGTATATGGGAAGCAATTAGGTCAAGAATTGGGCTTTGAATCCATATGAATTGATGAGTTGAGATTTGATTTGATCACCATTAACAAAGCTTCCAAAATTGTCCCAAATCAAATATTTTGTTCACAATATGGCATGGTACGAATTTGATTGTATCCATCATGGTAATTGAAAGTTGTATCAATCAAAAAGATCACAAGTTATTAATATTTAGATCTTATTTTGATTTAAATTGATTAAAAATGAATTAAATCAATAAAAATCAAATAAAAAAGAACAATTAATAAATTGGCACAAAACTGAAGATATGACACGTGTGTGGTGTGACAAGATCAAATCAAGTGGAAAAAAGTGGGCCCATTTGACAAAATTTGAAGTTTTGGGGATAGTTGACTTTTGGCAATTTTGGAAAAATGCCCAACTTCAACAATGTATAACTTCTTAAATTTTGAACTTTTGGAAGTGTTCTTGGACTTTTTAGAAACCTTGAGATGTCCTATAACCAGCCCTTTTGGTCTCATCTCATTTTGATATACCATGCTCAAGTTATAAGCTTTGGCAAAAAAGGTGTTTTTGTTGACTTTCAAAAATGACCTATAATGTCCAAATTTGTAACTTTTTGTGAGAGAATTTCTTGATCTTGGGGTGTGAGGATGGATTGTAGGAAATTGCATCCTCTTCAAAATGAGCTTTGGATGGGTCATTTCTCATAAAGTATGAGAAAGTTATGCTTGGTCAAAGTTGAGTTGACTTTTCCTACAAAAACCCTAATTTAGCAACTTTTGAATCTTGATGAATCTTGAGCAATCCTTGATGAATCATGATCAACCCTTGATCAAATGATGAATTATCCTTCAAAATTAGAATGTTGACAAAAAATCTTGAGGTTTGACTATTTGTAGGTCACAATTGACTTTTGCCCTAGCATAGTCGATTCTTGGGCTTCTTGAGCAATTGACTGACCAAACTTCCTCTGCAAGGCTTGAAATTTGACATGGAAGACCTTGAGGACATATTAGGACATTAGGGAACACTTGAGTCCATTTGTATGTAAGGACCTTGATGCAACACAAAACTCTAATTTTGAATTGACTGCCTTAGGAGGTGATTTGACTGTCCAACTCTTGAGCTAACTTGAGCCACTTGGAGATTATTCTTGACATGTCTTGAGAAATATGGGAGGGAAAATTTTGGGGTACAACAGTTGTCCCTGTTCAATTTTATTAAACCTGAGGATATAGATTGGCTTTCGAGCCTTTCGTGATCCGAAGGTGGAAGATAATTGAACACTAGAGTGCCCAGAAATTTGCACTCGCATGGTGTAGTATCAGCATTGTGATGTCGGGAATGGGCTTACAGATGCCATTTGGAGATTGTTAGTAGGAGGATGGGCTTACAAATGCCATCTGCAGGAGTGTCGATCGCATAGGAGATTCCTTAGCGAGAACTTGCATACCTGTTGTTGTAGAAGATTCCGCTGGGGAAGCCTAACTTTTGTTGAGATTTAGGAACTTACTTGTACTTCAACTGAGAGAATGCCTCGGCTGAGTCTTAAGAACCTGTACATAATTCAATTGGGGGGGAAATATCTTCATCAAGATCTAGGAACTGTCTGGTCTTCAACGTAGTATACCGTTGAAATTAGATAACTCGTCCATACTATGACGGAGGAAAACATCAATATCTAGGAACTGACTAGTGCTCACGTAGTATACTATTGAGGTTATAGCACTCGTCCATACTATGATGTAGGGAAACATCTTCATCAAGATCTAGGAACTGTCTGGTCTTCAACGTAGTATACCGTTGAAATTAGAGAACTCGTCCACACTATGACGGAGGAAAACATCAAGATCTAGGAACTGACTAGTGCTCAACGTAGTATACCGTTGAGGTTATAGTACTCGTCCACACTATGACGTAGGGAAACATCTTCATCAAGATCTAGGAACTGTCTGGTCTTCAACGTAGTATACCGTTGAAATTAGAGAACTCGTCCACACTATGACGAAGTAAAGTATCAAGATCTAGGAACTGACTAGTGCTCAACGTAGTATACCTTTGAGGTTATAGCACTCGTCTATACTATGACGTAGGGAAACATATTCATCAAGATCTAGGAACTGTCTGGTCTTCAATGTAGTATACCGTTGAAATTAGAGAACTCGTCCACACTATGACAAAGGAAAGCATCAAGATCTAGGAACTGACTAGTGCTCAACATAGTATACCATTGAGGTTATAGCACTCGTCGAAACTTTGACGTAGGGAAAACATCTTCATCAAGATCTAGGAACTGTCTGGTCTTCAACGTAGTATATCGTTGAAATTACAGAACTCGTCCACACTATGACGGAGGAAAACATCAAGATCTAGGAACTGACTAATGCTCAACGTAGTATACCGTTGAGGTTATAGCACTCGTCCACACTTTGACATAGGGAAACTGTCGAGATTGAGAACCTTATCTGAAATTCAACCGAGGATAATTCAATTGAGGTTTAAGAACCGGTCAGGTCTTCGACGTAACTGAGAACTTTAACTGTATCTTTCCTGAAAGGTAAAGGTCAGTCATATGCAATGCATGATATGGATCAGGCAATGATGTTCTCAAAATGAATGAGATTGTATTCGTATGATGCGTATATGCATGTATCATGATGTATGAAAAGGTGATGTTTTAGCTAGGGAAAATAAATCCCAGAGCTGCTGGAGAATAGAGTTGAATTCTTCGTTTCTGCTGGGGATGATGAACGAAGATGATTGTGAGAATAAACCTGCAGGAGAAAAGAACTCCGTTGGGGAATAAACTGATGAAGAGATTACTCTGTGGGGAATTACTCTGTGGGGGAGAGATGTTCTGCTGAGGATTTTAACGATAAACTCCGCTGGGGATTCCGCTGATAAACTCTATTGGGGATTTAAACGATAAACTTCGCTGGGGATGGATTACCGTTGCTGGTAATATTGAATCTGTTGAGGATTGAATTCCTGCTTGTGAAAGGAAAGAACTTCACTGGGGAATGATCTTTCAGCTGCAACTTGTTGGGGATAAACCTGTTAGACTCTTGTGGGGATAACCCTCTGAATTTGGCTGGGGAGATTTATTATACTCCGTTGGGGATAAACTTCCAGAGTCTACTGGGGATGATGCTTCGACTCTGTTGGGGAAGCTTTTTTTCCAGACCGTGCTGAAAAAATATTGACTCCACTGGGGGTATCTTGTATGCTGCCTTGGAACATTCTTATACTCCGTGGAGGAATTTTAAGACTGTCGGGGATATTCTGATACTTGATGGGGAATATTCTTATACTCCGCTAGGGAATATTAAGACCTTCTGGGAATACTAAGCCTTTTTAGGGCTGATGGTAGACTAACTCTGCTTGGGGAGAGTATTGCTGGTTCGTCCATAGTTGCAAGTCTCAGCTGAGAGAGCTATCATTATTGTCTTACTCTGCGGGGAGTGAAGGTATCTTGGTCATATTTTTCAGCTGAATCTACCTTGGTACCTGGTGGACAGAGCAACTGTACAGTTCGGACAATTCTTATTGCCCCTGCTTCTGATATTACCAGTAATTCATCTTTTGTTTCGCATGTAAATATTTATGATCAGCAATTAACGTCAAATGCATATATCAAAAATGAACTTTGGACGTTCTTTGCAAAACAAAACAGATAAAGGAAAAATTGTTTGAAATTTCTGTGAAAATGAATTGTATTTATTGTGAAGTTTGGCCTGTAAATAGGCGTTTTTGTACAAGAGGCTGACGTCCTAGTAAGAGAACGCCGCCGAACAAATAAAATTTATACAGTTTGTAAAAAGAAACCAAAACAGCTGTGTGAATAATCCCACTGGGTTCCAACTCTGCTATTGCCTTTATGTCTTCGAGCATCTCATCACTTTGCTACTAGTTGAATATGAATCAGGTTGATTAGTGCCGTCCGAGCTTGATAGTTGATACTGAAGTCTGGATGCAAGGTGATCCAATGAGACATAGTGTTACACTTTAATCCCTAATTTTTGCCTGGACCGCCCTTTCGGGTTTTCAGTCCACCGGGATACCCTTTTTTTCCCAAGCCGCCTTTTCAGGTTTTCGACTTGTCGGGTGTACAGATTTTTTCATTTTCATCCCTCATTTTTGCCCGAACCCTTTTGGTTCGCCGGGAAGCCCTTATTTTTGCCTAGGCCAGTCAACCTAGCGGGTCTTTGATTATGCGTAATATCTTTTCACTATGTCTGCATTGACAGGGTGAGAAAGGTCGTCACTGTTGTACCCCAAAATTTTCCCTCCCATTTCTCATTAATTTCTCATCACCAAGTCCCTGAAGATCAAGATCCAGTTAGGGTTTCATCTGCTCAAGACTTCTCCTTGCAGTGTTGACCCAAATTAGGGTTTGTGTTTGCACAAAGATGTTTTGACCTAAAATGCCTAAGATGACTTTCTTGCTTCATATTGGACTCTCAAGTTTATCCATATCAAGTTTCAAGTCTTGATTCCAAGTTTTGCCCAGTCAATTGGACAGTTGACCTAGAAATCAACTGTATTAGGGGAAAAGTCAACTGTGGCCAATTGACAGTCAAACCTCATGAAAATTGACCCACATCAACATTATAAACTCACATGGACCATTTGATCAAGTTTGGATCACAATTCCACAAGAAATTTGATCAGATCACCAAAAGGGCAAAATGGTCATTTTTAGGGTTTTGACTGCACAAAGGCAATTTTTGACTGTTTGACCCAACCAATGGCAAACCAAGCTCACATATGGACTCAAGGACCCCATGGATTTATCTTGACATGCTCAACAAACTCAAAAGATCCCAAGTACACAGGATTGACAGTTGAATTTCCCAGTCAATTGATCAATTTTGACTGTATACTGAAAAGTCAAACTTTGACTTTTTGGTCAAAATCAAGAGTCAAGATTCATTTTTCATCAAAACATGCCAAATCATGAAACTTGTTCACCAAGAAATCACAAAATGCAAATTAGGGTTAGAAATTAGAATTTTTCATAACTTAGAATTTTTCTAAGTTATGAAAAACCCTAATTTTTCCCAACTTTGCCCCACTTTCTCATCAAGATCCATTTGGATTCAAACAAAAGTCAAAACATGAAAGTTATAGCTTGTTGCATAATCTACAACTTTGATTCACAAAGTTTTCCAAAATGAGGCTTGTATCTCAAGTTACAAATTTTTGAATAAGGGCACTAAACCATTCTTAACTTAGTGAAATTTTAACCTATTTTGACAAGGTTTTCTACCCAACTTCAAGGCCATTTTCCATACACTTCCATTTGGAATTTCAATTTGCATTTCAAAGATGGATTGTAGTACACATTCCAGGCTTTCCAAAATGTCCAAGAACTTCTCAAGCAACCTCATAACTTGAGAGAATCGAATTTCACAATATGGCCAAAACTCACTTTTGAATTGATCATAAACATGTTCATAACTTAGGCCATTTTCAAGTCAGCATAGTTTGTGCTACATTACAGGTCCTAAAACCCTTTGACACTCAATAATTTAATGCCAAACCTTTGTACCAAGACCATGTTTTGTGTATTCAAGCATTGTCTAGAAGATTAATCCATTTATAGATAAAGCATTATTTCCATTTTGAAAAAGTAGAACTTTATGTCCATTTTGCAAATCCAAGTGGTACAGCCAAAATCTTCTAGGCACAAGTTATGAGACACATTGCACTGATCAAGGCAAAGGGTTGCAGCATGTTATGGGGGCCTGCATCAGTCTAGAACATCAACTTGCCTTTTGTTGCTTAAGAAAGAAGAAACATAGCATAACTGGTAACAACTCTGATATCAGCTTGAGAACCTTTAAGCAAACTTGTGAAACACATCCAGGACATCCCAACCAAGCTAGTGCACGATCCTAACATCCCTCATACACCCCAAATCCCATAATCACCTTCAAACTGCAAGAACAGGGCAAGGCCTGCAGTTTGAGTGCCATCTCCCATTTCTCTCAAGCTTTCTTGCCCAAACCAGTTCACATACATTCCCTAGCATCTATGCAAGCTAACCATGACTTGAAACACGACCTGTAATTCCTCTAAAAAGTTCCACCATTTTCACTTTTTCATTTTGCAGTTGAAGTTCTACAGCTCGATTCAAGGTGTCTCAAGGCAAAGTAAATATTGGAACAGCATCACCACACCTCAAGGAAGCTATACCAACCATTATCTTGCACTGAAAGTTTCCCCATTGCCAGATAGAACTTCAACTGAACAGGTATTTTGGTGAACTTATATCTCTCTTATTAGGCATCATTAGCTCCAAGTTTGTGAATAAGCAATGTTCTACTCATGCCACTGAACCTGTACATGCTTTTACTTTTCATTTCTTTTGCCTGAGCTGTGAGAATTTAAGGTTTGAAAATGGCAGAAAATCTAGGTCAGGATTTGGGGGAGAAGAAATTCTCCCTCATCTTAGAGAGTTAAGACAAGTTCTGCATATGGTTGGATTCGTCTCTTGATGCTGAACATTTTTTATGTTATGAGTTTTCATTAATAAGCCAGGAATCAGGATGTTTGAATGGAGGAACAAGGCGCGCGTTTTTTTGATACTTTCTGGCCAGAGGTTGAAGAAAGGTTGCATTGGGCTGGGCTTGCTTTGTATTTCCTTTTCACACCATATAATTGCTTCTGAACCCCCTGAGCCCATTTGGTTTATTTTTAATGTTTTTTGACTTTTTCTTTTTTTAATTGACTCATTTATATTTTCTCATGATATTAAAAACATAAAAATATTTTTTCTCACTATTTTTGAATTTATTAGGTATTTATTTGATTTTTCTTTTAGTTTATACATATACTTTTTATTTAAAATACTAAAATAGTGCAAATACATTTTTATACACTTTTATTTTGTTCTACTCTCTGAAAATATTTTATAGAAAAAATACTTTTTTCATTAAATATTAAATATTATTTAATTAGTATATATAATACATATTTTGTAAATAATATAAATAAATATACTTATACATTAATATACTTGGAATAAAATACCAAAAATATACATATTTTATTTTATTAATATTTAACATTAAAAATGCATTTTTACAAATATACTATATTTTTATTTTATTTTTGTATGTAAATAATAAATATTATGTGTATTGAATAAATAATGCATTTTATTTTAAAAAATTAGGGTTTTACCCTAAATATGAAAATACTCCAAAAAATAATACCTTTTATTTCTCTTTTTTATTTTTACATAAATAATACTTTTTTTCATACACATAAAAATTCTTTTTACATTTTGCATATTTATTTCATTTCCATTTAATCATGCAATCATTTGTCTTGTAAATATTCAAAGAAAAATGATGTAATAGCTAGGTTTAATTTCTTGTCTAAATAACCCCCATTTGAACATTTGTACCCCCCTCCCCATATTATTATGTTGTAATAGTGTAGGAATTTAAATTTCGCACTTTAATGTTTTCTAAACATACCATGCTAGAATTAGGGTTTGTATGCGAATAAAACGAACAAATTAGTTTGACCTAATCTCAAGATAAACAAGCATGAAAATGGACAACACATTTCACACTTGCACCCTTAGGGTATTCCACTTTGTTGCCTTCAAATAATTGGGCCATATTGCATGTTAGGTTTCTTTGGGTAAAACAAATACAAATCAATTGATCAGAGTCCCTCGATGACGCTTTCGAAAAGTTGCCTAAAATGATCAAGTCCCTTTCAAAGAAAAATTGCCCAAATACATTTAACAGTATTGCAATCATGGTCTAAACGATGACCCGCGCCAGTCCCTTTCACCTCCTAAGACAAGATTGTCCACCAAATGCAATGGTGGAACAAAATTGTCAAAAAGGTTTAAAACATAATAAGAATCTTTGAGAAAACTTTAGGGTAGATAACTCTTAAGTACTTGTCAATTTGCAAAGAAAACACTTGCCTAAATTCAAACCACACTTCACAAACACTTTCAAAACAAACTTTCAAAAACCTTGAAACATCTTTTCAAAAGACAAACACCTCTTGTAAAACATTCGAGTAAAGAATTGTTACAAGGGTAGCCTATACAAGGCATCTTTTCAAAACATTTTCAAAACCACACACCAAGCACCATTTCAAATAATTGAAAACCAAGGCAAGTTGATCTAAGCAAGTACCTAAGAGCCCATGGATAACCATGGATAGAAAGGGTGCTAATACCTTCCCTTTCTATAATCTACTCCCCGAACCCAAGAAAAATCTCAAAGGTTTTTGCTGTGCTTTTTAAACCTTTCCTTAGGATAAAATAAAAAGTCGGTGGCGACTCTTGCTCAACCGAAACATTTGCGAAAACAAACGCAAAACCATAGTCAGTTCTCCCACCGTATCACTGTCACCATCCATGGTGGTTAGAATCATAGCTCCTCCTGAGAAAATGCTCTTAACCACGAATGGCCCTTCATAAGTAGGGGTCCATTTTCCCCTGGGATCACCTTGAGGTAGGATAATGCGCTTGATTACCAGATCCCCAACTTGATACTCTTGTCGTCTGACTTTCTTGTTAAATGCCTTGATCATCCGTTTTTGGTACGTTTGACCATGACAAATAGCAGTAAGTCTCTTTTCGTCGATTAGGTTCAGCTGATCAAGCCGGGTCTGAATCCAGTCATCTTCACTCAAACCTGCATCCTTCATGATTCAAAGAGAGGGTATCTGAACCTCAATGGGCAAGACTGCCTCCATGCCATAAACCAAGGAATAGGGTGTTGCCCCTATTGACGTCCGCGCTAAGGTACGGTACCCATGAAGAGCAAATGGTAACATCTCATGCAAGTCTTTGTATGTCACTGTCATCTTCTGCACAATCTTCTTAATGTTCTTATTAGCTGCTTCTACATCCCCATTCATCTTCGGTCGGTAGGGAGAAGAGTTGTGATGCTGTATCTTGAATTGCTCGCAGAGCTCGGTGATCATCTTGTTGTTGAGATTGGTACCATTGTCCGTAATGATCCTCTCTGGTACACCGTATCGACAGATAAAATTATGCCGAATGAACCGTGCCACGACGTTCTTGGTTACAGTAGCAAAGGAAGCTGCTTCAACCCACTTTGTAAAGTAATCGACTGCTACCAGGATGAAACGATGCCCGTTGGATGCCGTAGGTCTGATCTCGCCGATCATATCAATGCCCCACATTGCAAAAGGCCAAGGTGCCGTCAAGACGTTCAGATTTTTTTGGTATCAGAAGAGTAGAATGAGTCAACATGTACTGTACCAGCCGGCGAGCAGCCAATGCCAAAGCGTAGCAAGTTCTCTCGAGCAGTGAGTATTGGGTCTCACAGTCGGTGAACTTTTTGCTAAAGCAGTAAATAGCATTCTCTTTTCGGCCAGACTCGTCATGCTTCCCCAGCACACCTCTTTGTATTATCCAGCATTTTTTAAGTATGAGATCAACAATCTTCCTACAATTGGAGGTATCAGAATTGATGGCTTGGAGGTGGTATGGCCTTATCTTCTTGGAGTAGCAGTCTTGCAAGTTCAGCAGACACTTCGTAATCATCTTCACCTTCGTCTTCGGCTAAGTTGATCGGATTTTAAAATTCATAACTGGCAGTAGCAGAGTCGTTACCAGTGGGATCCAGAGTGGATGTAGATCATGATACGTGAGTGTGTGTAAAAACAGTTGTTTTGCAATATATAATAAAAGAAAGACAAGGAGCACAAGATTTGAAATGCAAGAAACGTCCAATGCTTTTATTAATGATATATGACAATGACACACATAAAGCCCTCACAAATGAAACCACGGTGCCCCGGGTAAGACACCGGGCCATAAAGCTTAAAACATTGTCTGTTACATATTCAAAACAAAAGTTTCATTACTGGGTAACAAAAGTAATAGGGATGAAGTCCTTTGCTGTCCAGTTGCATTGTCCACCGTTGATTGTAGGATAGATCCAACTGTCGAATTCAGACTCTTCCACATTGTCTTCAATGGCATTCACTCCCAAGTTGCTGATGAACACGGGAGGTCTTCTGATCCGTGCATTCCGAACAGCCCTTTGAGCTTCTGCAGTGAAGCCCAACCCAAATTTGTTAGTCTTCTGTGTAAAATCAGGGAGTCGGCCCCAATTTGCACAATCCCCCTTCTCAACAACAGCCTGAGCATCCTTAAAGGAAGCCATCTTCATAGGAGAGTCTTCAATAACAGTCTCTGTTGACGCCAATGTTTGGGGAACCTCTTCAAAATGTTGAAATGGGGTCTCAATGAACTCCCCATCCATCTCTACATACCGGAAAGAGTTGAGGTGGCTAACCATATACTCTTCCTCTCCCTGTACTGTCACAATCTTCCCTTTGATCGGGTACTTCAGCTTCTGGTGGAGCGTTGAGGTTACGGCCCCAGCTTTGTGGATCCATGGGCGACCCAGCAAACAAGAATAGGATTGTCGAATGTCCATCACATAGAATGTATAATTGAAGACCTGAGAACCAACCTTGATCGGGATATCAACCTCTCCATGAACCATCCTTTTAGACCCATCAAAGGCCCTGACAACAATGTTACTTGGTTTCAGCTCCAACCCTTCACAATCCAACCGGTCTAGAGCTTTTTTAGGCAATACGTTCAATGAGGAACCAGTATCCACCAATACATGTGCAAGAGTAGTGTCCCTGCATTCAATGGAGACATGCAGGGCATCGTTGTGATTCTTCCCTTTAGCAGTCAGGTCGGCGTCCGAGAAACCCAACCCATTATCAGTAGTCAAATTAGCTACACAATCTGTAAACTGATCAGCTGATGTCTCTTGTGGCACGTGGGCAGTTTTCAAAAAGGTAATCAGAGCCTTGGCACGGGCCTCTGAGCACAACAATAGCGACAACATAGAAATCTTAGAAGGGGTTTTCCCCAGCTGTTCAACTACATTGTAGTCACTTTTTTTAATGATCTTCAGGATCTCTTCCATCTCTTGCTTAGAAACTTCAACAGTAATTGTCTTTGGTGCCTCCGTCTAGGCAGGCACATCAGTGGTGATCCCTTTGCCCCGAGTGTCAGATGACTCGGCGACAAGGGTAAAAATAGGAACTTGATCAGGAATAGTGGCAGGTACACTGGCAGGTGTAATAACAACAGGTCTTCGGACAATTGGTGGAGCAATATCAGGTGAGAAAAGTCTTCCGCTGCGGGTGACTTTAGCAAGTCCAGTAATGTTGTCGATGTCAGTACCAGCATCCAACTCTTGCTTAACTCCATGAAAATAAACATCAGCCCCATAATGCCAAGGGACAGCTTTATCAGAGGTATATGGGATGGGCCCCGGAACAGTGATGATCACAGGTACGATTCTCGGAACAGATGTAATTCTAACAAGCTTCCTCGAGGGAGTCTTGGAAGAATTGTCGAAAATGGTAATGATGGCAACTTCTTCAGAATGAACTAAGGGAACAACAGTCTTCTCAAACAGGATCTCTTTACTATCCATCAGGCTTTGGACACCTAATTTCAAAAGCGAACAACCATTTGGCAGGGCACAACACATACGGTAACCTTCGCCACAACCCAGAAATAAACCGTCTAGCAAAAGGTTCTTATTTACAGTCAACAGAGGGGTAACAATATCATTTATAGAAACCACGAACAAATCTTCTTCTATAGCATTTACTCCATGCTTGGTGTGATCGGTGGATCTGGAACTGGTTGTTTAAAGCTGGTTCGCGAAATGTCGCGGAAGCAAGAGTCGCCACCGTCTTTTATTTTCTCCAAATGGAAAGGACAAAAGCACAGAAAAATTCCTTATAGAGATTGCTCTCGGTTCGGGAGGTAGATTATAGAAAGGGAAGGTGTTAGCACCCTTTCTATCCATGGTTATCCATGGGCTCTTAGATACTTGCTCACTTGTGTTTTCAAAAATGGTTTGTTTGCTTTTCAACTGTGGGTTTTAAAAAGTTTCTTTGAAAATTTCAGTTCGACTCTTGTATCGGTCCTCAAGAGTGTTTGAAAGGTTGCTTTCGAAAGCTTTTTGAAAAGGTGTCGGTGTGAAAAGTATTTTTGATTTTTGTTTTGAAATTAGAGAAAGTATCTAGAGTCGTCTACCTACCCTAAGGAATTCGTCTGTGTAGATGTCCTTAAAGTAGTGCCATCCCACCATTGAGAGGTAGGTAGCACCACCGTTGGAGGTGTTCGGGTCAATTCGAGGGTTCGGGACATGGTGATCACCGGAGCAATAGGAAGACACCTTAGAAGCTACCCTCATGCCAGGTTCCTGGATCATGAGGACTTACTAAAACATCTTCTACTCGACGATCACCTTTCGAGGGGCAAGGCAACAGTGAGGCGTACCCTAGGGGTGGTGTGTGTGATTTGTGTGTCGTTTTCAGATATTTTTTTGCCTTGTCATGTATTGGTGATCTACGCTTTTATTTTTATTTGAACATTCATTCTTTCATGCAATTTAATTAACAGTTTAAAAGATGCGGAATTTAAAATCCTACGCTATTACAAAGGCGCGGGTCCACATCGCCAAATTAAATCCAGGACCCGATTTGACATAAAATAACGTAAAGTGCGAGAAATATAAATGTCTGATTTACATGGCTTTGGGAGAATTACATGAATATTATAAGAAAGGAAATAAATGCGCGAAACGAACTGATAATCGAAAGCGAGGGCGTTGGACCCTTTTTAATGAAATTAAATTACGATTAACAAATTAATTAAATTAAAATAAAAAATAAAAGATTTTTTGGAGTTTTTTGTATTTTTGGATTTTTAATAAGAATTAATGGAATTTAAAACCTAGTTCTAGCTATTTTTAATTTATTAAGAAAAAATGTTAAAGTTAAACCTAGAATTAAGCTAATTATTTAATACAATTTTATTTACCAAAATAAATAATAATAATTAATATGGTGAAAAAAGAAAAGATAAAAATATAAAAGTGTTTAAAACCCTAATTCTACCAATTTTTAAGTTTATTAAGAAAAACGTTAAAACTAATCCTAGAATTAAAAACTAAATTAATTAATATCATTTATTTACAAGAATAACATTTAAATAAAATATATTTTATTTTGTGAGTTTCTGATTTTTTTTTATTTTGTGAAATTAATTTCTTGATGAATTAAATAAAAATAAATAAAACAAAGAAATACAAAATGAAAAGAAAGAAGATAGAAAAGCAAACCAATGGGGGGGTTCTGTCCCCAAACTGGAGGTACTGTCTAGCAATTAGGCCCAATAGACTCTTGGCCTTGTTGACTTTTCACGCTGGCGTGTGGCCTGGTTGACTTATGCACATGATACTCTTCAGATCAGGGCCCTTGGTTGGATCTTAGTGGGCGTGTGGCATGTCAGATTATGGGGACACATGATGGTTATTAGGAGGCACGCTGCATAGGAAGATATTAGCAAGAAAAATATTGAAATAACATGGGGGACCTGGGGATCGAACCCAGGTCCCAGAGATTACCAAATGCCTTGTTCACCAACTGTGCCAACTGCGCGCGTTGTATATGGAATGAAGAATAAATAATATAAAAGCAAACTAGCGTTAGTGGCCTAGAAACAAAAAAACGCACGCTGAATTCAAATCATCCAACCATAGCTTGCCACATGATCTTCTTCTTCGTTGTCCCTGAAACAAAAAAAAAGAAGTAGCGGGGGTTTTAAACCCCCCCAAAATGCAGTCTTTTCAAAAATAGCGAATAGCCCGTATGGCTATATAAATTAGGCGCGATTAGTGTGTTAAATTCGTCCAAGCATCCTGATTCTGGCCATGGTACTGGGGTGCCTTGATTTTTCCTTAAACGCAAAGCCCCAATTTTTCAGTTTGGAAACCCTAGCGAGCTTCAATGGTGAATTCGTGTATGATGCACAAAAACTCAATTAAAATACATGGTTAGCTTCAGAACGAGTAACAAAACATAAACCAAACATTAAAAATTGCAAACAACGCATGAATTATGATACATGAATATGAGAAAAATATTGAACAGGACAAGGTGGTTCTACCAATTTCTTGCGTTAGGGACAATGGTTTTGATCCAGAATCGTTCCTTGTGACCTTGGCAAGCGATTGGAATAGTTTTCTCGTCTTGAAACCAACTCTAAAGGCGTTTTCAGTTTTCACTTTATTTCACCAAAATTGCAAAAGTGTTCTTGATGTGTAGCGCAGCTTAGAGGTCTTTAGGCATTAGGTTTTTATCAGTATATGTATGGGATCAGATTAGGGTTAAAATTTGAGTCCACAAATCCTTGTAATCATGGATCAAATATTGGATTTAAATGGTATATTTTTTCAATCTTTTCATGTGCTTTTGGTGCCAATCATGATCAAATCACCTTGATTCTTTCCATATTAGATAGGGCACGAAATCTTGAAGGCATTCCATGCACAAAAAGATTTAAAAAACATAGATGAGTATTTTTTTCATATTTTATTTAATTAAATGAATTAATGGTAATTAAAAATTCAAATAAATAATAAAAAATGATGAAATAACTCCCCTTGGGCCAAATGGTCGTGCATAGCCTTTGGATGATGAATCTTGGAAGAAAATGTGGCCCATTAGCAATTTTAAGGCATTTGAAGCAAAGTTGACTTTTCAAAATGCCCAAACATTTCCTAACTTCCACAAGGCATATCTTGCTCAATTTTTAAGCTTTGATCATGTTCTTGGACATTTTGGAAAGGTCTTGAAGTCCTTTAACCAATGCCTTTGGTCCCATGTCATTTTGATTTACCAATCTCAAGTTATGGCCTTTGACTTAAAGTCCCTTTTTGTTGACTTTTGAAAATGACCTATAATGTTGAAATCGGTAACTTTTTGTGAGAGCATTTCTTGGACTTGAAGTGTGAAGAGGAGTTGTAGGAAATGTCTTTCTCTTCAAAATGAGATTTGGATGGAATTTTTCTGATAAACCATGTGGATGTTATGCCTTGGTCAAGTTACAATTGACTTTTTCAACTGTCCAAATATGGAAACTTTTGCATCTTGAGACTTTTTGAGCCATGCCTTGAGAATCATGATCAAGAATTGATAAAATGATGTTTGTGACTTCAAAATAAGATGTTGACCAAAAATTTGAACTTTTGACTGTCAAATGACCATTTTGCCCCTGCAATTGACTATAGGGCAATTAGGGTTTTTGACTGTGCAATTTTGTGCTGTAAGTCTTGAAACTTGGTATGAGGATGTTTGACCATGTTTGTAGGCATGTGGGACTTGATTGGACCCTTGAAAACTTCAATTTCTTTGCCAGAACCAAAACCCTAATTTTTGACTGTTAGGAGGCCCTTGAACTATGCAACCCTTGGGGAGATTTTGAAGCATGTTCTTTGCAAATCTTGAAGAATATGGGAGGGCAAATTTTGGGGTACAACAGTTGCCCCTGTTCAATGTTCTTAGACCTGAGGATGCAGATTGGCTGACGTGCCTTTCGTAATCCGAAGGTAGAAGATGATTGAACACTAGAGTGCCTAGAAATTTGCGCTCACATAGTAGTGTGATGGTGGGAATAGGCTTATAGATGCCATTTGGAGATTGATGGATAGGATGATGGGCTTATAGATGCCATCTGGACGTCGATCGCGTAAGAGATTCCTTAGCGAGAACTTGCGTACCTGAAAAGAGAAAAATGATTACCTGGCCTGTTACAGGAGCTGGTCTTCAAACTCTTTATGTAGATGCGCCCTGACTGGTTACAGGAATTGAATCTGGAGCTTCAAAAAGGTGATGAATGAACCAGGGATGGTTACTACCTCAACAGGAACGGTGAGAGAACCTTGGATGATTACTACCTCAACAGGAACGCTGAGAGAACCTTGGACGATTACTACCTCAACAGGGACGCTGAGAGAATCTTGGGACGATTACTACCTCAACAGGGACGCTGAGAGAATCTGGGGACGATTACTACCTCAACAGTAACGCTGAGAGAACCTAGGGACGACTTCAACCTCAACAGTAACGATGAGAGAATCTTGGGCGACTTCAACCTCAACAGTAACGATGAGAGAATCTTGGGCGACTTCAACCTCAACAGTAACGCTGAGAGAATCTTGGGAGAATTCAACCTCAACAGTAACGATGAGAGAATCTTGGGCGACTTCAACCTCAACAGTAACGCTGAGAGAATCATAGGCGACTTCAACCTCAACAGTAACGCTGAGAGAATCTTTGGGTGACTTCAACCTCAACAGTAACGCTGAGAGAATCTTAGGCGACTTCATCCTCAACAGTAATGCTGAGAGAATCTTGGGCGACTTCAACCTCAACAGTAACGATGAGAGAATCTTGGGAGACTTCAACCTCAACAGTAACGCTGAGAGAATCTTGGGCGACTTCAACCTCAACAGTAACTATGAGAGAATCTTGAGCGACTTCAACCTCAACAGTAACGCTGAGAGAATCATAGGCGACTTCAACCTCAACAGTAACGCTGAGAGAATCTTTGGGTGACTTCAACCTCAACAGTAACGCTGAGAGAATCTTAGGCGACTTCATCCTCAACAGTAACGTTGAGAGAATCTTAGGCGACTTCAACCTCAACAGTAACGCTGAGAGAACCTGAGGACGACTTCAACCTCAACAGTAACGCTGAGAGAACCTGGGGACGACTTCAACCTCAACAGTAATGATGAGAGAATCTTGGGCGACTTCAACCTCAACAGTAACGATGAGAGAATCTTGGGCGACTTCAACCTCAACAGTAACGCTGAGAGAATCATAGACGACTTCAACCTCAACAGTAACGCTGAGAGAATCTTGGGTGACTTCAACCTCAACAGTAACGCTGAGAGAATCTTAGGCGACTTCAACCTCAACAGTAACGCTGAGAGAATCTTAGGCGACTTCAACCTCAACAGTAACGCTGAGAGAATCTTGGGCGACCTCTACTGAGTCTTCATCAGGAAAATCTTTTAGGGATCGATTTAACTGGACTAGAGAAGGCCTTTGACTGGATAAGAAACAGAAAAATTTTAGGGTCGATTTAACTGAACCGGTCAAGGTCTTGAAATCTTCAACTGGATAAGAAACAGGGAGATCTTAGGGTCGATCTGACTGAACCAGAGAAGGCCTTTGACTGGATAAGAAACAGAAAAATCTTAGGGTCGATTTAACTGAACCAGGCAAAAATCTTGAAATATAGCTGAGAACTCAACTGGATCTTTCCTGAAAGGTAAAGGTCAGTCATACGCAATGCATGATATGGGTCAAGTAATGATGTTCTCAACATAAATGAGATTTGTAAGACATGATGCGTATATGCATGCTATAATGTATGAAAATGTGATAGTTATGAATGTATCTTTTCGTCTTAGGAAGATAAATCCTTGACGGGTGCCGGGAAGTCACTCCTGGGCTGATGTTGAAGAATAGATCTTTGCCTCCGCTGGGGGTGATAGTTGCAAGAATACCGGTAGGAGAAGATAACTCCGTTGGGGAATAGACTTGGCGAATGGATTACTCTGCGGGGAGAAAAGTACTCTAACGATCTTACTGGGGAGCAATACTTTGTGGGGAGAGAGGTACCTTGCTAGAATGTTGATGGTAACTTCGCTAGGGATACCATTGTTGTTGGAAGTGTTAATAGACTTTGCTGGGGATAAGGAGACTTTGCCGAGAACGATCTTTCCGTGGCTTTTGGCTGAGGATAACCCAGTTATATCCTGGTAGGGAAATAACTCTTTGAATAAAGTCGGGAGACGCGTTCGTGCTCTGGGGATAAGCTCACTGTTTGGGGAGATGGATTCTAACTGTCCTAGGGAAACTGAATTGGATTCTCCTGGGGAAGTTTTGAACTGTACCGGGGAAATGACTCCATTGAATGTTTGATATACCGCCGGGGAATAATCTTAGATCAAGACTGCCGGGGATGCTTGTTAAGAATATCTGTATAATGCTGGGGAATGTTGAGATCTGCTGGAGGATACCCAACTTCCTTAAGGCTGATATTATAACTCTGCTTGGGGAGAGAGGTACTTTGCTGGCTCACTCTCTGGGGAGTTAAGATATACTGGTTACGTTCTCAGCTGAACCTATCTTGGTACCTTGGTAGACCGAGCAATTAGATCGTTTGGACCACTCATCATTGCCCCTGTTTCTGAGGTGGGAGAGGAAGACCTGTGGAGGTGCTGATAGTTGTTGATGGACAAACCTTCTGCTGGTAGGCAGGTGACGAAATGACGGGACATAGTCGTACGCTTTGATCCCTAACTTTTGCCTGGACCGCTCTTTCGGGTTTTCAGTCCACCGGGATACCCATTTTTGCCCAAGCCGCCTTTTCAGGTTTTCGACTTGCCGGGTGTACAGATTTTTTCAATTTCATCCCTTATTTTTGCCCGAACCCTTTTGGTTCGCCGGGAAGCCCTTATTTTTGCCTAGGTACGTCAACCTAGCGGGTCTTTGATTATGCGTATTTTTTTTCCGACTATGTCCACGCTCTCAGAATGTAGAGAGTTGCCCCTGTTAGAAGTGTTTTGTCATGCCACCAGAAGGTGTTTAATCAGGCAAGATTCGTAGCTAGAATTCATGTCCAATGCCCCAAGCGACTCAGGCGGAGATTTTCCCCTGGTATTTGGCATTTGATAGATTCTCTGAATCTTGACTTAACTGCCCCAGATGATGGACAATGATCCTGTCATGCCCCTTGATTGGAAGTATTTTTTGTTCACTAGATATTCTTCGTGCGAATTTCTCTGCTGTTCGAACAAAAAGTCATATGCAAACAAAGTTATGTTAAAAATGCAAAGCTTATGTCTGTCTTGAAGATTTTGAAAACGCATTCTTTTTCATAAAACAATTGAATGTTTGTAAAACGTGATGTCAACTTCGTATTTACCGTAGGCCTTAAGGAGTCAGGATACCTTTGGTAACAGTATGCTTTCGAACCAACCCATGCTTCAGCTAGGACTTTTAAGGGTTGTAGCGTGGCCTGGTTCATGGTTTAAGAAACAAAGGATAAAGGCTCAAATTATTTGTACCCACCCGTTCTTCGTGATGTTCTTCAAACCTAAACTCAGTTGATCATACGTTAGACCTTGTTTGAGTCTTTGCCCTGATGTTCCAATGATGGTTCAGATATTGATGATTTATTCTGAATAGGCAGTCATTTTTTGTCGAGGGTCGGTAAGACCTCTTTCTTCTTTTTATTTTATTTTTATATTATCCATATTTTTTGCCTGAACTGTTTCTTTTGTGATTACAGTCAGCGGGATGCCCCAGTTTTGTAAGTCTCCTTCATGGGTTTTGCCTTAATGGGTTTTTATTTTTGAGATATAATGACTGCCTATCCTTATGATTGTTCGGAACCATCACTGTCTTTTGTTTTGTAAGGACCTCTTTGGTGCCATTTGTTATGCACTTGGATCAACTGAGAGACTACCCTGCCCCAGGTTATGATTAAGGGTTTTAAATTTCGAAAATAAAAACTCCTACTTCTTTGGCTCAGAGGGGTTGACGAGGGATTATCTTCCTTATAACTCCAGTGTTTAGGGATTGAAACAATGCCTGTACCTCATCAGCGGGGCCTGTTCAAAAGCATACTGTAGATTGTGGTATCATTTTCGTCATCCTCCCTCAAGAGGCTTAGAATTATTAATCGAGCGTTGATCATCAGAAAAAATATGAAAATAATTTGCATATAGTGGATATGAATATATTGCTTCAAAACAGACATATGCGATGCATTAATGAAATAACAACGTTTAACATGAATAAATGTTTGAACAATCAAAAGAGAATTACAACTTGAACATTCGAATGAACAAAAGTTTTCTAGTCTCAGGGCTTGTCACTTCAAATGGTGAGCCTTGGGGGAATGGTAGAAAAACTCAGCTTGACCATCTTGTGTGAACTCCAATGCTCCTTCATCAATCAGGTCCTGGATTTTGTTCTTCAGAGCCCAACACTCATTTGTGTCGTGTCCCAGGCTGGCAGAATGGTAGGCACACCTTTTATTGGGATGATAGGTAGGAGATGTTGTGTTGGGGTTCCGGGGATGAGCCCTTAATGTGATCAGATTCAGTCTCAGCAAGCGTTGTAAAGCTTGAAACAACGACATGTTGAGCTGGGTGAATTGCCTCCTGGGCTTGTCTGGCTGAAGCTGGTGAGGTTGATGCTGAACTTGTGACATTGGAGCCATTTGAGGAGCTCTCCCCTTATCTCCTTGTCTCAAAGGTGGTTGAACGATGACTGGCTCTTTACCCTTAGACGTTTGCCTCAGCTGGTTACTCTGAAGCGGTTGGTTGATGAGAACTCCGAGCCTTTCTTGTCTTTGAGCTAAACCTTGAATGGCGGTCCCCTGCCCCAGCATTTGGGCTTTCATTGCCTCCATCTCAGCTTGCAGGTGTTTCAGCCGTTCATCCTCAGCACTGTTCCTGACCAAAGTCTCCATGAGAAGTGTCCTTAGCTCCTCCTGCCCCTTGGATAGATTTAGGAGGATTTCCCTGAACCGAGTCTCTTGAGCAAGAAGGTCCTGGTTATCTTGTTTGGAAGCCATTGTTGAAATAAACAGCGCGAAATGTAAGTGACCTGTCAAGAGGGTACCTGTAATGCAATGATATGCATGATATGTATGTAATGTTTTCAAGGAACTCGCAGGGTAAACAAGAAAGATTGTTAGCATTGGAATTTGTAGCTTGATTGAAGGAAACCCATGTTGTGGAGAGTTCTTCTTCAAGGGTCAAGGCTCACCATATCGAGTGGGTCATAGCCCCTGACAACCTTGGCTAGGGGAACTTTCTTCAAGTGTCAAAGCTCACCATATCAAGTGGGTCATAGCCCCTGACAACCTTGGCTAGAGGAAAATAAATCCTCTTGGCTCCTTGCTAGACGTTTGATTCATCATGACCTGCATCACAAGCCCTTGAGATCCTTGAAATGGGTTAGGATGTATGCAATGGTATGATGTTATGGTATGCATGGAGTAATGTGGGTAAACCCTGTTATGAGTCCCTAATTAAGGACTCTAAACAAAACCTGCAAGAAACTCAGTAACCCTATTATGAGTCCCAATTAAGGACTATAAACAAAATCTGCAAGCAACTCAGTAACCCTGTTATGAGTCCCAATTAAGGACTATAAACAAAACCTGCAAGAAAACTCAGTAACCCTGTTATGAGCCCTAATTAAGGACTATAAACAAGACCTACAAGAAAACTCAAATGTCAGATAACAAGTAGTCAAGTTGGAAGGCACACAAGTCACACAAGAGAAGCCCTTAGAGTTTAGGCCAGCATGGGGTCTGGGTAGTACCCTCTTGAAGTTGGTGGGCTCAACCTGTCCTATTAGAAGTAACCGGGTTCTAAGGGTCCCAATATCACGGGATTGCTTTCATTGTTCATCGTTTCGATTTAGCCACTGAACTGGCGACCGAAATATTCCAGGAAAGCAACCCTCAATTGAGTGTAGTATCGAGTATCAACCAACCTCGGACTGCACCAAAGTCAGTTATCTCACTACCCTAAAGAGGCCAAGATAGTTCAATTAAGGTTCCTAAGGTCTGTTGATGCTTCACGACACCACACGGAGGCCCCGTACTCTCCTTGACTGAACTCAAGGGTTACCGGTACACACCAAAGTGCCACATCAACGTAGCAGACTGTTTCAACCATGTCGGTATACCCCGCACAGTTCCCTCACAGCCTTGTTTCTACTTTCTAAGAAGGTATCCCCAGATCCGGGCTAGGATCTATAGAACTCCCAAGACATTCCCACAATTTAAAGCAAGCAAATCAATACAATTGAAAACACAGTTATGAACTAACCCTAAGGTACACCTCACTTTAAGTTAATCCCCAGCAGAGTCGCCAGTTCTGTGATCGGTGGATCTGGAACTGACTGTTTAAAGCTGGTTCGCGAAATGTCGCGGAAGCAAGAGTCGCCACCGTCTTTTATTTTCTCCAAATGGAAAGGACAAAAGCACAGAAAAATTCCTTATAGAGATTGCTCTCGGTTCGGGAGGTAGATTATAGAAAGGGAAGGTGTTAGCACCCTTTCTATCCATGGTTATCCATGGGCTCTTAGATACTTGCTCACTTGTGTTTTCAAAAATGGTTTGTTTGCTTTTCAACTGTGGGTTTTAAAAAGTTTCTTTGAAAATTTCAGTTCGACTCTTATATCGGTCCTCAAGAGTGTTTGAAAGGTTGCTTTCGAAAGCTTTTTGAAAAGGTGTCGGTGTGAAAATTATTTTTGATTTTTGTTTTGAAATTAGAGAAAGTATCTAGAGTCGTCTACTTACCCTAAGGAATTCGTCTGTGTAGATGTCCTTAAAGTAGTGCCATCCCACCATTGAGAGGTAGGTAACACCACCGTTGGAGGTGTTCGGGTCAATTCGAGGGTTCAGGACATGGTAATCACCGGAGCAATAGGAAGACACCTTAGAAGCTACCCTCATGCCAGGTTCCTGGATCATGAGGACTTACTAAAACATCTTCTACTCGACGATCACCTTTCGAGGGGCAAGGCAACAGTGAGGCGTACCCTAGGGGTGGTGTGTGTGATTTGTGTGTCGTTTTCAGATATTTTTTTGCCTTGTCCTGTATTGGTGATCTACGCTTTTATTTTTATTTGAACATTCATTCTTTCATGCAATTTAATTAACAATTTAAAAGATGCAGAATTTAAAATCCTACGCTATTACAAAGGCGCGGGTCCACATCGCCAAATTAAATCCAGGACCCGATTTGACATAAAATAAAGTAAAGTGCGAGAAATATAAATGTCTGATTTACATGGCTTTGGGAGAATTACATGAATATTATAAGAAAGGAAATAAATGCGCGAAACGAACTGATAATCGAAAGCGAGGGCGTTGGACCCTTTTTAATGAAATTAAATTACGATTAACAAATTAATTAAATTAAAATAAAAAAAATAAAAGATTTTTTGGAGTTTTTTGTATTTATGGATTTTTAATAAGAATTAATGGAATTTAAAACCTAGTTCTAGCTATTTTTAATTTATTAAGAAAAAATGTTAAAGTTAAACCTAGAATTAAGCTAATTATTTAATACAATTTTATTTACCAAAATAAATAATAATAATTAATATGGTGAAAAAAGAAAAGATAAAAATATAAAAGTGTTTAAAACCCTAATTCTACCAATTTTTAAGTTTATTAAGAAAAACGTTAAAACTAATCCTAGAATTAAAAACTAAATTAATTAATATCATTTATTTACAAGAATAACATTTAAATAAAATATATTTTATTTTGTGAAATTAATTTCTTGATGAATTAAATAAAAATAAATAAAACAAAGAAATACAAAATGAAAAGAAAGAAGATAGAAAAGCAAACCAATGGGGGGTTCTGTCCCCAAACTGGAGGTACTGTCTAGCAATTAGGCCCAATAGACTCTTGGCCTTGTTGACTTTTCACGCTGGCGTGTGGCCTGGTTGACTTATGCACATGATACTCTTCAGATCAGGGCCCTTGGTTGGATCTTAGTGGGCGCGTGGCATGTCAGATTATGGGAACACATGATGGTCATTAGGAGGCACGCTGCATAGGAAGATATTAGCAAGAAAAATATTGAAATAACATGGGGGACCTGGGGATCGAACCCAGGTCCCAGAGATTACCAAATGCCTTGTCCACCAACTGTGCCAACTGCGTGCGTTGTATATGGAATGAAGAATAAATAATATAAAAGCAAACTAGCGTTAGTGGCCTAGAAACAAAAAAAACGTGCGCTGAATTCAAATCATCCAACCATAGCTTGCCACATGATCTTCTTCTTCGTTGTCCCTGAAACAAAAAAAAAAGAAGTAGCGGGGGTTTTAAACCCCCCCAAAATGCAGTCTTTTCAAAAATAGCGAATAGCCCGTATGGCTATATAAATTAGGCGCGATTAGTGTGTTAAATTCGTCCAAGCATCCTGATTCTGGCCATGGTACTGGGGTGCCTTGATTTTTCCTTAAACGCAAAGCCCCAATTTTTCAGTTTGGAAACCCTAGCGAGCTTCAATGGTGAATTCGTGTATGATGCACAAAAACTCAATTAAAATACATGGTTAGCTTCAGAACGAGTAACTTAACATAAACCAAACATTAAAAATTGCAAACAACGCATGAATTATGATAAATGAATATGAGAAAAATATTGAACAGGACAAGGTCGTTCTACCAATTTCTTGCGTTAGGGACAATGGTTTTGATCCAGAATCGTTCCTTGTGACCTTGGCAAGCGATTGGAATAGTTTTCTCGTCTTGAAACCAACTCTAAAGGCGTTTTCAGTTTTCACTTTTTTTCACCAAAATTGCAAAAGTGTTCTTGATGTGTAGCGCAGCTTAGAGGTCTTTAGGCATTAGGTTTTTATCATTATATGTATGGGATCAGATTAGCGTTAAAATTTGAGTCCACAAATCCTTGTAATCATGGATCAAATATTGGATTTAAATGGTATATTTTTTCAATCTTTTCATGTGCTTTTGGTGCCAATCATGATCAAATCACCTTGATTCTTTCCATATTAGATAGGGCACGAAATCTTGAAGGCATTCCATGCACAAAAAGATTTAAAAAACATAGATGAGTATTTTTTTCATATTTTATTTAATTAAATGAATTAATGGTAATTAAAAATTCAAATAAATAATAAAAAATGATGAAATAACTCCCCTTGGGCCAAATGGTCGTGCATAGCCTTTGGATGATGAATCTTGGAAGAAAATGTGGCCCATTAGCAATTTTAAGGCATTTGAAGCAAAGTTGACTTTTCAAAATGCCCAAAATTTCCCAACTTCCACAAGGCATATCTTGCTCAATGTTTAAGCTTTGATCATGTTCTTGGACATTTTGGAAAGGTCTTGAAGTCCTTTAACCAATGCCTTTGGTCCCATGTCATTTTGATTTACCAATCTCAAGTTATGGCCTTTGACTTAAAGTCCCTTTTTGTTGAATTTTGAAAATGACCTATAATGTTGAAATCGATAACCTTTTGTGAGAGCATTTCTTGGACTTGAAGTGTGAAGAGGAGTTGTAGGAAATGTCTTTCTCTTCAAAATGAGCTTTGGATGGAGTTTTTCTGATAAACCATGTGGAAGTTATGCCTTGGTCAAGTTACAGTTGACTTTTTCAACTATCCAAATATGGAAACTTTTGCATCTTGAGACTTTTTGAGCCATGCCTTGAGAATCTTGATCAAGAATTGATCAAATGATGTTTGTGACTTCAAAATAAGATGTTGACCAAAAATTTGAACTTTTGACTGTCAAATGACCATTTTGCCCCTACAATTGACTGTAGGGCAATTAGGGTTTTTGACTGTGCAATTTTGTGCTGTAAGTCTTGAAACTTGGTATGAGGATGTTTGACCATGTTTGTAGGCATGTGGGACTTGATTGGACCCTTGAAAACTTCAATTTCTTTGCCAGAACCAAAACCCTAATTTTTGACTGTTAGGAGGCCCTTGAACTGTGCAACCCTTGGGGAGATTTTGAAGCATGTTCTTTGCAAATCTTGAAGAATATGGGAGGGAAAATTTTGGGGTACAACACTTGGGCATAGGAGCAGTCACAATATTAGGCCTCTCGGGCGCCTCAAACTCAATCTCCTTCGCATTAATTAAGTCTTGTACCTTATTCTTCAAAACCCAACAATCATCCGTATTATGCCCCGGGCTATCAGAGTGAAAAGCACAGCGGGCATTAGGGTTATACCTCGGTGATGTGGTATTTGGATTCTTCGGGGCTTCCTTTGGGATCACCAGATTAGTCTTCAACAATTGTGGCAGAATCTGAGATAGGGTCATGTTGAGACGGGTGAATTGCCTTCGAGGTCTCTCATCCTTCTGTTGATTGTTGTGCTGCAGAGCACCAGTAGGTTTTGAAATAACAACCGCGTTCACAGCTTGGCGGTGTTCAGGTCTATTATGTCTTCTTGCACTGCAGACAACACTGGACTCTTTCTTAAATGGCTTCTTCTCGGTGCTTGATGAGGCACCCCTCTGTATCTTCCCAGCCTTAATACCAACTTCTATCCTTTCACCGGTAAAAATAAGCTCTGTAAACCCAGACGAAGAGCTTCCAATTAGATGGTTGAAAAATGGACCAGACAGGGTCCCTAGGAACATGTCCACAAGCTCCCGATCAGCCAAAGGTGGTTGTACTCTACCGGCGAGGTCCCTCCACTTCTGAGCATAATCCTTGAATCCTTCACCCATTCCCATTGACATACCCTTGAGTTGGGTATGCGTAGGAGCGAGGTCGGAGTTGTACTGATACTGCCTGTAGAATGAAGTAGCCAAATCTTCCCAGCTGCGGATACTGGCTCCGTCCAACTGATAGAACCACTCATGTTGAGTCCCTAAGAGACTGTCTTGAAAGAAATGAATCCATAGGTTCTTATCAGCAGTGTAAGGCTGGATCTTCCTCACATATGACCGGAGGTGCATCTTCGGGCAAAAAACTCCGTCATACTTAGCAAAGGCTGGTGCCTTTAATTTGTGGGGAATCACTACCCCAGATGATAGACCTAGATCACCAAAGTCCAGGCCAGACACTTTTTGAACTTCCATAGCACTCAACCAGTCTTCCAGTTGCTTGTATCTATCCTCGACTGGAGGATACTGTTCTTCATCGTAGTCTGTCTCGTTGTTGGAAACCTCAGGGTTAGGAGCCCTCCTTTCTTGTGGACTATCTTTCCCTCCAGATGAGGTGGTCAGATCAACTTCATTTTGTAGCCTGTTTCCAAACCTGTGACCAGTGTTGAACAAGATTGTCCTCTTCTTCTTCTTCTTCTTCTTCTCTTTCAGAATCAAGGTCTTCAGGTCCTGCTGACCCTTAGCTAGATTCATGAACAGCTCCTGAAATTGGGCATTCTGGGCCTGGAGGGCCTTGATAGCTTGCTCAGTTGAAGGTTCAGTAGACATGATGAGTGAGTGAGTTCTGAAATAAACAGTGAAGAAGATCAGAGACCTGTAAAGGGTACCTGTTTATGAAGTGCATGGGATGAAATGCGTATGATTTATGATTTCAAAGATAATTGAGATTCAAATTTGTAAACAAGAAAGGAAACACACTTTATTAGATAAACTTTAGAATTCAAATTGTTCAACTGATTCCATTAAGGCGTTACATGAAAAGAAATACTAAAAAGTAAAAATAAAACTGGAAAGGAAATCATCAAAGGCCCATCAATGCTCCCATGGTCTCTTCTTATCAGTGCAGACATAATCGTTGAGAATCCGCTCATTCTCTAACTATCTAGTCAACCTCTGGATCTTCTGCTCCTGCTCATTGAACTTCTCTCGGTAAGAATCTCGTTCTTCCCTCAGTTGCATCCAAGATCTCTTTAGTGCCCCAATGTCAGTGGGCATATAAGGATGGAGGATGGTTGGAAGAACCCCTTCTTCATTAGCAAGTTCAAGAGTGACAGGCCGGACGGCTTCATATGGCATACCTAGATTTTGGGCACAAATGCGGACCCATCTGAGATATGGCTCCATTGGCAGAGAAGTCTTTGGGCCCAACTCATGTGGATCAGATTGGTGAACTCTATCCCAAGCCCTTATGAATTTGCGACGCTGCTCGTCGCTATCCCCTTGAAAATCAAAGATGATATTAGGCATTTGCACCTCGTGAGGTCCTTCTTTTCTGGCTCTTCCAAACTGACGGAGAGCTAAGCATGAGTTGTAAGAAATTCCTCCATGGGTTCCTATCAGTGGGACATTAGGATACTCCCTGCAGTGATCAATGATAGTCACCTCGTCCATACCTTTGAGAGTCCAGATGATGTCATTATAAGAGAGAGACATCACCCTATAAGCCCATCCCATTCCTTATTTGTTCTTCAGTACGGACTTAGGGAGGTGCGAAATAAACCACCTCGACAATAAAGGAGCACAACACATCAAGGTTCCCCGCTTTCGGGCAGTACGAGCATAGAGTTGATGAAGAATGTCACCCAAGAGAGTGGGTACAGGGTTCTGAGAGATGAAGATCTTTATCGCATTCACATCAACAAAAGTGTCAGGATTCGAAAATAATACCAAGCCATAAATTAGAAGAGCCAAAATACCCTCGAAGGCCTTGAAGTCTAGGCTATCCCAGAAATAGTTAGCCTTACCAACCAAGAACTTAGTCAGAAAGCCCTTTGCTCCACTTCTAGTCTCCCAATTAGCCATTACCTCCTCTTTGGTCAAATGAAGGGCTGCAGCAATCTCCTTGGGCCTAAGGGTCTTCTCCCAACCATTAAACGGGGTCTTCTCCAGAATAGAGATACCGAGCAGATCAGAAAACTCCTCTAGGGTGGGAACCAACTGATAATCTTGAAAAGTAAAACAATGGTACAGTGGATTATAGAATTGTACCAGGACACTCATCATCTGCTCGTCCAATTTGGAGGTGACCAAACTGAGAAGAGAAACCTGCCTCCTGATGAAGGAAGTAGTGTCAGGCATCTTGGCAACCAACTCTTTAAGCAAGGTGGGGACTTGGACAAAGTTGATCCAGATGGTATTCTTACGCATGGGCATCATGATGACCTACAAAACAGAACAAAGATGAATCCCTCCTGTCTTTGAAATAGGTTAGTCTAATGCAAGATGTATGTAATGTTATGATGTCATGATGTCATGATAGTAAGCACACCACAAGTATCCACGAATAGCAAACATGGTAAAGGCACACAAGTCACACTGAGAGCCCTTAGATTTCAGGCTGGCAAGGAGCTTAGGTACTACCCTCTTTCAGTTCAGTTGGTTTAAACCTGTCCTAAAAATAGTAACCGGGTTCTAGAGGATCTCAATATCACTGAATACCCTCAATCAGTCATAATTCCAGTTTAGCAACCTTTTCCTGCGGCCGGAATCATCGTGAGAGTTTAGTCTCAATGAGTGTAGCATACTGCTACTGTTCTATGGCCAAGTTGGTCAATTTAAGGTTCTAAGGTCAGTTGGTGCTTAATGACCCCTTAGAAGACCCATATTCTCCTCGTTCCAACACAAGGGATATCGGTACAGACTAAAGTGTCACACCAATGTAGCTACTGCTTCAACCGTGTCGGTCTACGCCGGACAGTTCCCTCACAGTTTATTGCTACTTACCTAAAGGGTATCCCCAGATCTGGGTTAGGATCTATAGAACTCCGATACAAGCCCGCAAATATAAATCATACAAAGCATACAATTGAAAACACAATGATCTAATCCTAAGGTACACCTCACTTATAAAGTCCCCAGCAGATTCTCTAGTTCTGTGATCGGTGGGAATAGAACTGACTGTTTTGGAATACTGGTTCGCGTTTTGCATTTGTTTTTGCAAAATGTCGCGGTAAGCAAGAGTCGCCACCGTCTTTTATTTTATCCAACAAGGAAAGGACGAAAGCACAGAAAAATTCCTTTTTCGAGATGTTTCTCGGGTTCGGGAGGTAGATTATAGAAAGGGAAGGTGTTAACACCCTTTCTATCCGTGGTTATCCACGGGCTCTTAGGTACTTGCTCATTGTGTTTTCAAAATTTGTTTTTCTTTGTGTTTGTGGGTTTGAAAAAAAGTCTTTGTTTGAAAGGAGTGTAAGTGCGAAAAGTTTTGTTTTGTTTTAAAAGGAGCAAGTACTTAAGAACCATCTACCTACTCGAAAAGGGAATTAAACTATGCTAATGTCCTTTAGACAATGCTAGCCCACTATTGATGAGTAGGTAGCATCATCGTCGGAGTTTTCGGGTCAATTCGATTAAGGGACGTATGGTCACTAAAGCAATGTTAGGATGCCTTAGTGGTAACCCTAATGTCTTAGATCATTTTATCTGAGGCAACCGTTTCGAGGCAACTATGATCTTTAGACAAGAGGGAGACCTCTAAAACTTCCTATACTCAATGACCACGTTCGAAGGCAACCAAGTGAGGTGTACCCTAAGAGTGCGCATGTGCGAGTGTATTGTTTTTCAGTTATTTATCTTTGTACATGTCATGGGTGAGCTATGTTGATTTTAAGTTCATACATTGGATCTTGTCATGAATTCCCTATTATCAAACATCTAACATTGTATAGTTGCGGAATTTAAATTGCGGAAATTAAATCTAAACTATTACAAGGCGTCGGGTATTTACATCGCCAAAAATAACCCTTTAATTTAAATTGCAGAAAATAAAAGAAAAGCGATAAATAATGTCCTAATTAAAAGATATTACATACCGGAAGCAATTACAATATTGGAAATATGGATCGCGTGCAAGAAATTAAATTGGCGCATTTTTTAGGGTTTTGACCCTTTTTGAAAAGAAAGCATGTTTTTTTGTTATTTTTTTGAATTAAAAAGAAACTGGATCTAAATTAATAGTTAAATTAATTAATGAAAATGTTTTTGGACTTTTTGATATTAAAGGAAATAAAATAAAATAAAATTTGATTAAAAGTTAGTAAAAACCTAATTCTACATTAATTTTAATTATTTTGCAAAAAGATATTAAAATTTAAACCTAATTAATACTAAATTAACTGAATTAATTTATTTACAAAGATAAAGGTGAACTTAATTTTAATAAAAATAATATTTTTATTGTTTTCTGATTTTATGGGAAAAAGAATTAATTGGTTAGTGAAAATATAAAAAATAAATTAACAAAAACAATTAAATAAAAGAAATATAAAGAGAAAAGAAATAACCAAAGAAGGGGGTGATGGGCCTGGATCAGGGTGTGAAGATCAATTGTTTGGCCCAACTCATACAAGCCTTGTTTGACTTTTCAGGATCTCACGCGCTCCTGTTGACTAGAGTTCATGGTAGGCGATCAATCTTGGCCATTGGATTTGGCCTGGAGGCCATCTGGCGCCTGATGGGATGAGGAGTATGGTGGACCACGCTTTAGAAATCACATGCAATTGCCTGAAGAAAAATTAAACAAATGTATTGGGGGACCTGGGATTCGAACCCAGGTCCCATTGGATTCTGGACAACACGCTTGCCAACTCAACCAACGCTTTCAATTTGTTAATGGAATACATAACAAATATTATATTCAAAACATTTAATATGCCTGGAAATAAAAAAAAAGGCGCGAGATTTGAACCGGCCAATGGGAAGAGGACGCATAGTCGTCTTCTTCGTTGAAACACTGATCTTTTTACCTACGGATTTTATCCGCAGCAAGATCCGTGGCTTCGTCCTAGAACGAGCTCTAGGCCACGAAAATGCAAACCAAGACCATCATTATGCTTGTTTCTTCCTCCTAAACTCATCCATATCCATGGTTTGTTCTAATTTTCCCTGAAATCAAAACGCCCAAAAAACAAGAGCAAAAACCCTAGCTTCGGATATAGGGTGACAGGCTACAAAAATGAAATCAAATATTGCAGAAACGTTCTAAATAGGCCAATTAACATGATTATGCAACAATTTTGGCAAAATGATGCAAGAATAAGAGATCATGATTCCATGTTCAGGGCCACGTTCAAGAACATTTACAGCGCTATTTAGGAGGTTTCAAGGCTTGATTTTTATTCCAATAGATCCAGTGGATGTCCAGCAAGAGAGTAGTGTGGAGTTTTTGCTTTGAATCGAGTTCTAAGTATGATTTCAGTTTCAAGATTTTCAATCTTTTTTCCAAGTTTGGTCTGGCCATTTGTGCAGCTTTTAGGTCGTGTCCTTGTGTGCTTTGCATTGTGTGAGTATATGGGAAGCAATTAGGTCAAGAATTGGGCTTTGAATCCATATGAATTGATGATTTGAGATTTGATTTGATCACCATTAACAAAGCTTCCAAAATTGTCCCAAATCAAATATTTTGTTCACAATATGGCATGGTACGAATTTGATTGTATCCATCATGGTAATTGAAAGTTGTATCAATCAAAAAGATCACAAGTTATTAATATTTATATTTTATTTTGATTTAAATTGATTAAAATGAATTAAATCAATAAAAATAAAATAAAATAGAAAAATTAATAAATTGGAACAAAACTGAAGATATGACACGTGTGTGGTGTGACAAGATCAGATCAAGTGGAAAAAAGTGGGCACATTTGACAAAATTTGAAGTTTTGGGGATAGTTGACTTTTGGCAATTTTGGAAAAATGCCCAACTTCAACAATGCATAACTTCTTAATTTTTGAACTTTTGGAAGTGTTATTGGACATTTTAGAAACCTTGATATGTCCTCTAACCAACCCTTTTGGTCTCATATCATTTTGATATTCCATGCTCAAGTTATAAGCTTTGGAAAAACAGGTGTTTTTGTTGACTTTCAAAAATGACCTATAATGTACAAATTTGTAACTTTTTGTGAGAGCATTTCTTGATCTTGGGGTTGAAGATGGATTGTAGGAAATTTCATCCTCTTAAAAATGAGATTTGGATGGGTCATTTCTAATAAAGTATGAGAAAGTTATGCTTGGTCAAAGTTGAGTTGACTTTTCTTGCAAAAACCCTAATTTAGCAACTTTTGAATCTTGATGAATCTTGAGAAATCCTTGATGAATCATGATCAACCCTTGATCAAATGATGAATTATCCTTCAAAATGAGAATTTTGACAAAAAATCTTGAGGTTTGACTATTTGTAGGTCACAATTGACTTTTGCCATAGCACAATCGATTCTTGGGCTTCTTGAGCAATTGACTGACCAAACTTCCTCTGCAAGGCTTGAAATTTGACATGGAAGACCTTGAGGACATATTAGGACATTGGGGAACACTTGAGGCCATTTGGATGTAAGGGCCTTGATGCAACACAAAACCCTAATTTTGAATTGACTGCCTTAGGAGGTGGTTTGACTGTCCAACTCTTGAGCTAACTTGAGCCACTTGGAGATTATTCTTGACATGTCTTGAGAAATATGGGAGGGCAAATTTTGGGGTACAACAAATACCAATACAACGCTGATCTTGCGCCTACCCGTACTCAACTCCGGAGTATGGATATGGTTTCGAGTGAAGGCTTCAAGGACTATGCGCAAAAATGGAGGGACTTGGCCTGAAGAGTTCAACCTCCCCTATCTGAAAGAGAGTTGGTAGACATGTTTTTGTGCACCTTGTCTGGTCCCTTCTTCAATCACTTAATTGGGAGTTCATCGACAGGTTTTACTGAATTGATATTAACTGGAGAAAGGGTAGAAACCGGGATAAAGAATGGAAAGATTGAAAAATATGCATCCTCTACTGCTATAAGGAAACCATTCATCGGAAAAAAAGAAGTGGTTGTTGTATATCCTCAGAGAAATCAGGATAGGGCCGAACACCGTCCAATGGCGGGGGCTGTTATGATTCCTAAACCTGCGCCTGATCAACAAAGAGACAACCAACAAAGAATGGAAAAACTAGTTAGACAATTCACCAGAATTAATATGACACTATCTCAAGTATTGCCACATCTGTTAAGATCCAACCTAGTGACTTTGAAAGAAGCTCCAAAGAATCCTAACACTACCTCTCCTCACTATCATCCCAATGCCCATTGTGCATACCATTCTGAGAGTCCTGGCCATGACACTATGTTGTACCCCAAAATTTGCCCTCCCATATTTCTCAAAACATTGCAAGAAAGATACTCAAGTTGATCAAGGTAGTCCAAGGGTTGACCAGACAAGCTCCCTCCTAAGGCAGTCTACCTTAAATTAGGGTTTCATGGTGCATCAAGATACTTGAGTCCAATGGATCCCAAATGCTCAACATTGTCCTAATATGTTCTCAAGATCGTCCATGTCAAGTTTCAAGCCCTACAGAGAAAATTTGCTCAGTCAATTGCTCAAAGGCCTGAAAATCGACTGTGTTAGGGCAAAAGTCAACTGTGGCCCACATACAGTCAAACTTCAAGATTTTTGGTCAACATCCTCATTTTGAAGTATATTTCATCATTTGATCAAGGGTTGATCATGATTCATCAAGGATTGCTCATAATTCATCAAGACTCAAAAATTGCTAAATTAGGGTTTTGTAGGAAACGTCAACTCAACTTTGACCAAGCATAACTTTCTCATACTTTATTAGAAATGACCCATCCAAAGCTCATTTTGAAGAGGATGCCATTCTCTATAATCCATATTCAGCTCCGAAGTTCAAAATATGCACCCACAAGAAGTTATGAATTTGGACATTATAGGTCATTTTGAAAAGTCAACAAAACACCGTTTTTGTCAAAGCTTCATACATGAGCATGGAATATCAAATTGAGATGAGACCAAAAGGGTTGATTAGAAGACATCTCAAGCTTTCTAAAAAGTCCAATAACACCTTCAAAGAGTCAAAATTGAGGAATTTATGCATTGGTGAAGTTGACCTTTTTGGCAAAATTGCCAAAAGTCAACTATACCTAAAATTGCAAATTTTGCTTAATGGGCCCAATCTTTTGCACTTGTTTTGAATTGGAAACATGGTCCACGAGCCCTAGCCTTTTCCACTTGTCATTATCATGGTTTTATTATTTATTTTGATTTTTATTTGAATTAAATCAATTTTAATCAAAATAAATCATGAGAAAATCTAAAGCATTGAAAACTCAAGATTTTGTAATTGTTTCAGGTATCAAATCCAGTTGGCGAGTATTTGAAATCGTGCAAGGCATTGGTGTGGACAAAAATATTTTTTTAAGGATATTTTTGGAAGGATATTCAAGAGAATCAAATCAAAATCAAATTCATTGATGGAGGAAGATTGAGATCAGGTTTTCAACCCTAATCCATTCCTCAATACATATAGAAGGAATGCAGACCTAAAACGAGGTTAGAAGGAGGCGTATGAACCATAACAAAAACTTGAAAAAACAAGAAAGAGTGGTGAATTGAATTCCTACTTAGAGGCAATTTCAAGATCCTTGGACCATCTCAATCGCTTGCTGGGATCCCCAGCAAGCAAAAGCAATCCAAAATAAGCGTTCCCAAGCCCTATATCTCACTGTAAGTCAGCCACAACCTTGGGCTTTTCTTGAATTCGAATTTCATGATTTAGGCATTGATAGCATGAATTAGTCATATATTATTGATCCATAGAACATTTGCAAGTTTTCTATAATCTTTAATTGTGTTTACATGGCTTGTATGAAGTTTCACCATTATTAAGGTTTACAAGCTCGCTTTGGGGTTTTTGAACCTAGGCAAAATTGGGCCATGAAAGAGGCACCATTGTGCTCAGCAAATCCAGACGAGTCCATTCATGGCCTTAGTAGTCATTTATCTCACTTATATTTGATTTTGAGAAATTGCAGGGCTGTAGCGACGGACGTTGTCCGTAGGTAAAGGTTTTCAAACCTTTTAGCCACGGAGAGAGGACAGGGATGATGGCGTGGCTTCATCTAATTCGTCCATTTGAATTCTCGTGCAGATTTCTTTTATTCCATTTATTCTTAATATAATAATTGTTATGTGTCTTACATACAACAAAAACAACTAGCTCAGCTGGTGGCCAAGCGTTGGAAGGTACCTTGGGGCCTGGGTTCGAATCCCAGGTCCCCCTTTATTTGCATAATATTTGTTTTTTCATGATTCAGCGCGCATACAAAGAAAAGGAGCACCATGCTCCCTCAAGATCCAACCATCCAAGTATCCAAGAAGCCATATCTGATGGCTATGATGTGGTGACCATGGTGTGCCTCAGTCAAGGCAACGCACTAGATCCAAGAAGTCAACGTGGACCTCATTCTTCTTGGGCTAGATTGTTGTCCACACACCCCCTCAAATTACTTTTCAAGCCCATTATTTCTTATCCCTTTTCTTTTTATATTTTATTTTATTTATTTATTTATTTTATTTTACTAACCAATTAACTATAATTCTTTTTATCAAAAATCCCCAAAATAATATTTTTCACCAAATTAGGTTTAGATTTTATTTTTTTCCTCAAAAAATTAATTAATTTAATTAGGTTGTTAATATAAGATAACTTTAATTCTTTTTTTGTAAATAATTAAAATTAATTAGGACAATTAGGTTTTTGTATTTCTAACTTAATTATATTTTCTTTTCCGTAAAAATAACAAAAACACAAAAATAGGCCATGTAATTATTTTATTAATAAATTTAATTAACTAATTAATTGTACATTTAATTTAAAAAACCTATTTCTTTTCTTAAAATGATTAAAAATAACAAAAACATTTTTCTTTTAATTAGGTTAAAAAGGGTCAAAACCCTAATTTTTTTTCTTATCGTTCTAATTTCATCGCGCGCTTTATTATTATTATTTACCATATTGATGTAATTTCCCACAAGTTTGTAATAGTTTAATTAGGATTTTTATTTCATTTATCGCTTTATTTTTAAAGGGTTTATTTTTGGCTATGTAAATACCCGAAGCCTTGTAATAGCTTAGTTTAATTTCCGCACTTTAAACTCTGCAAAATATTAACTGTTAGATGTATGATATTAGGATGCATAACAAGAATGTATGTAAAACTTTAAAACAGTTAGATAACCCTAAATGTGCAAAGATAATAATCTGAAATTGAATCACTCACACATGCGCACTCCTAGGGTACACTCCCAATTGGTTGCCTTCGGTAAACAACCATTGAGTATAGGATGCTTTAGTGGTCGTCCTTTTCTCCAAAGATCAAAGTTGGCTCGGAAAGGTTGCCTCAGATATTGTTGCCTCGGATAATTGATCTAAGACATTAGGGATTTTACTAAGACGTCTTAACATTGCTTTAGTGACTGTACGTCCCTCTCGAATTGACCCTCAAAACTCCAAGACGGTGCTACCTACTCACTAATAGTGGGATAACGCTGTCTAAAGGAAACGAACATAGAACTATTCTTTTTTCGAGTAGGTAGATTAGTTCTTAAGTACTTGCTCAAACAAAACAAACTTTTTCACACTTACACTCCTTTACAAACAAAGTTTTCAAAAACACTTCATTACACTCTTGAAGACAAAAGCAAGAGTTAAATCGAAGTCAAAACAATTTTTTTTTCAAAGCACACAAACACAGAGAAGCAATTTTGAAAATGATGAGCAAGTACCTAAGAGCCCGTAGATAAATACGGATAGAAAGGGTGCTAATACCTTCCCTTTCTATAATCTACCCCCGGTACTCAGAAATATCTCGAAAAAGGAATTTTTCTGTGCTTTTTTCCTTTCCTTGTTGGCTAAAATAAAAGTCCATGGCGACTCTTGCTTACCGCGACATTTTGCAAACACAAACGCAAAATGCAAACTAGCATTCCTAAAAAACAGTCCCGGTTCTGGCTACCGTATCACAGAACTGGCGACTATGTTGGGGATATAATATAAGTGAGGTGTACCTTAGGAATAGTTCATCATATTGTTTTCTATTGTTTGATTTGATTTCTTTATTTTTGTGGGCTTTGTATCGGAGTTGCTATAGATCCTAACCCAGATCTAGGGATACCTTTTAGGTAAGTAGCAATAGACTGTGAGGGAACTGTACGGCGTAGACCGATACGGTTGAAGCAGTAGATACATTGATGTGGCACATTAGTTGGTACTGATATCCCTTGTGGATCAACAAGGAGGGTATGAGGCTTCTATATGGGTCATTAAGCATCAAATGGCCTTAGAACCTATAATTGACCAACTTGGCCATAGAAAGTAGCAAGATGCTACACTCATTGAGACCATACTCTTTTGATGGTTCCGGACGCAAGAAAAGATTGCGTGAGCTGAAACTATGACCGATGGAGGATGGTCAATGATATTGAGAACCTCTAGAACCCGGTTACTATTATTAGGACAGGTTGAACCAACTAAACTGCAAGAGGGAAGTACCTAAACTCCATGCAAACCTGAAATTTAAGGGTTATTGTGTGACTTGCTTGCCCTTACCATGTTTGCCATCTGTGATACCTGTGGTGTGTTTTTATCATGACATCATGCATCATGACATCACATGCATATTTAATTAGACTAACCATTTCAAAGACCGAGGGGATTCATCTTTGTTCTATTTTGCAGATCATGGCTTCTATGCACAGAAATATCATTCCAGTCAACTTCGTGCAAATACCTGCTCAGCTCAGAGAGTTAGTTTCAAAAGTTCCTGATACTTCTTCCTTTGTTAGAAGACATGGTCATCTCCTTAGCTTGGTCACTTCAAAGTTGGATGAGCAAATGATGAGCGTGTTGTTCCAGTTCTTCGACCCGTTGCATCACTGTTTTACCTTCTCGGATTATCAGCGGGTCCCTACTTTGGAGGAGTTTTCTGATTTTCTGGGCATATCTATTCTAGAGCAGACACCCTTTATAGGTTTGGAGATAGATCCTAGGCCAGAGGATATTGCTTCATCCCTACATCTAAAAATGGCTGATGTAGTATCTAACTGGGAGACTCGGAGCGGGGTTAAAGGTTTCTTGGCTAAGTTTTTGATCGATCAAGCTCAAAAGTTCCGGGATAGTTTGGACTTTCAAGCATTTGAAGACATCCTGGCTCTCCTCATCTACGGTTTGTTTCTATTCCCAAATCCATATTCTTTCGTCGATGTGAACACAGTCAAGATCTTCATGTCTCGTAACCCAGTGCCTACTCTCTTGGGTGATATTCTGCATGCTCTTTATACCCGTATTGTGTGAAGAAGGAGAACTCTCATGTGTTGTACACTGCTGCTGGCGAGGTGGTTTATTTCACACCTCCCCAAATCTGTATTGAAGAATGAGGAAGGCGTAGGTTGGGCTTACAGAATCATGTCCCTTGCTCATACGGACATCCTTTGGAGTACTAAAGATATGGAAAGAGTAGCTGTCATTGATTGATGTGGAGAATACCCTAATGTTCCATTGCTTAGAATTCAAGGGGGAATAACCTACAATCCTTGTTTGGCTTTACGAAAGTTTGGACGCGCTCAGAGAGATGGTCCCCATGAGCCGCTACTTACAGGCATTGTCTTTGACTACAAGGGGGATGTTGAGGGACATCACCGTAGGTTTATACGAGTCTGGAACAGGGTGAACAGGTCTGACCCACATGAGCTAGGATTTAAGACTTCTCTCCCAATGCAACCTTATCTCTAGTGGGTTCGACCCCGTGCTCAAAAGCTGGGGATGCCATATGAAGCTGTTTTGCCGGTGATTGTAGAGCATACTAATGAAGAAGGTGTTCCTTATATAGTCCTCCATTCCTATATGCATACTGATCTGGGGGCATTGAAGAGATCTTGGAACCAATTAAAGGAAGAGAGGGATACCTACAGAGAGAAGTATCATGAGCAGGAACGAAAGATCTTGAAGCTTACAAGGCAGCTTGAGAATGAGAGGACAATCGACGATTATGTTAGCATGAAAGGAAAACGACCATGGGATTTCTGATTTCTTATTTTGTTTCTAGTCTAGATTTACTTTTCAGTTCATTTCTTTTGTAACGCCTTAAAGGCATTTGTTAAACATTGTTACAAGTTTTAACCTAATAAAGTGTGTTTCATTTTGGTTTACAAATTTGAATCTCCCTAAGTCTTTGAAATCATTCCATACGCATTCCATTACCATGCACCTCATTACAGGTACCGTTACAGGTCTCTTATCTTCTCCGCTGTTTATTTCAGCGCAAAATGTCTTCTGAAATACCTACCGATCAAGCTATTAAGGCTCTTCAAGCTCAGAATGCCCAGTTTCAGGAGATGTTCTTGAACTTAGCCAAAGGATAACAAGATTTGAAGACTTTTATCTTGAAGGACAAGAACAAAAAGAAGAAGAAGGTGGTTCTGCTGAATATGGGTCACAGATTCGGGAACAATTTGCGACAGGAAACTGATTTGTCCCATTCATCTGGAGGGGGAGAGAATCAAGAAGAAAGAAAGGGGCCTAGTCCCGTGGTTTCTGACAATGACACTGATTTTGATGAAGACCATTACCCTTCTGCTGAGGATAGGTACAAACAACTTGAAGACCGTCTGAGTGCCATGGAGATTCAGAAGGTTCCCGGTTTGGATTTTGGAGATTTGGGGCTGGCATCGGGAGTGGTAATTCCTCATAAGTTTAAAGCTCTTGTCTTTGCTAAGTATGACAGAGTGTCTTGCCCGAAGTTACACCTCCGCTCGTACGTCAGAAAGATTCAACCATATACTGCTGATAGGAACCTCTAGGTTCATTTCTTTCAAGATAGTCTGTCAGGGACTCAACTTGAATGATTCTATCAACTGGAAGGAGCTAATGTCCGCAACTGGGAGGACCTTGCTGCTGCTTTTTACAAGAAATACCAGTATAATGCCGACCTTTCTCCCACGCGTACTCAACTTCAGGGTATGTCTATGGGTGCGAGCGAAGGTTTTAAGGACTACGCTCAGAAATGGAGAGATCTGGCTGGAAGAGTACAACCCCCTCTGTCTGATAGGGAGTTGGTGGACATGTTTCTTAGGACTTTGTCTGGTCCGTATTTCAATCATTTGATCGGTAGTTCATCGTATGGGTTCACTGAATTGATTATGATTGGGGAGAGAGTAAAAGCTGGAATCAAAAGTGGCAAGATACAGAAAGGTGCTTCATCAAGTACCGAGAAGAAGCCTTTCAAGAAGGAATCTAGTGCAGTTTACAGCTCGAGGAGCCAAAATCGACCTGAGCGCCGCCAAGCAGTGAATGCGGTGGTAATATCAAGACCTACTGTTTCCCCACAGCGCAACAATCAGCAAAGGGTAAAGAGACCGCAAAGACAGTATACTCGGCTCAGTATGACTTTATCTCAAATTTTACCGCAATTGTTGAAAACTAACCTGGTATCTCTGAGGGAAGCTCCGAATAATCCCAGCACCACATCTCCGCTGTATAATCTAAACGCCCGCTGCGCTTATAACTCTGATAGCCCAGAGCATGATACGAATAACTGCTGGGCCTTGAGGAATAAGGTGCAAGATTTAATTGAAGCTAAATAATTCGAGTTTGACGCTCCAGAAAAGCCTAACATCATGACTGCTCCTATGCCCAAGCATGGGGTGAATGATGTGGATGATGATTCATTCGAAACCTCTATGGAAGACGTTTCTACTCCGTTGATGACAGTAAATAAGAACCTTTTGTTGGCCAGTTTATTTCCGGGCTGTGGCGAAGGTTGCCACCTGTGTTCCATCCTGCCTGCTGGTTGCCATTTATTGATGTCAGGTGTTCAGCGCCTGATGGATAACAAAGAGATCTTGTTCGAGAAAATTTTGATTCCGTCGAATCCTGTTGAAGATGTTTCCATAATAACCATTTCCGCCAATTCTTCCAAGGCTTCCTCGAGAAAGCCTGATAGGATTACATCTGTTTCGAGAGTTGCTCCGTTGATCATTACTATTCCTGGTCTTATCCCTTACACTTCGGATAAAGCTGTCCCGTGGCACTATGGGGCCGATGTGTATTATCATGGGGTCAAGCAAGACTTGAAGGTTGAAGAGGCTGATATTGATGTCAGTAATATTGCTGGGTCTAGCAAGGTCACCCGAAGCGGAAGACTTTTCTCTCCTGAAGTTTCCCCACCAACTGTTCAAAAACCTGTTGCTATTACACCTGCCAGTACATCTGCTACTGTCCTTGTTCATGTTCCAATCATTACCCATGTCGCCGAGTCATCTGACGCTCGGGGAAAAGAAGTTACAGGTGGGCCTGCCCAGATGGAGACACCTAAAAAAGTCATTGTTGAAACTTCTAGGCAAGAGATAGAGGAAATCCTGAAGATTATTAAAAAGAGCGACTACAATGTAGTCGAGCAGCTGGGGAAGACCCCGTCGAAGATCTCCATGTTATCTTTATTGTTGTGCTCAGAAGCCCATGCTAAGGCTTTAATCGCTTTCCTGAAAACTGCGCATGTGCCGCAGGAAACATCTGCTGATCAAGTCAAAGACTGTGTGGCTAGTATGACCACTGACAACGGGTTAGGTTTCTCCGACGCAGATCTGGCTGCTAAAGGAAGGAATCACAATGATGCTCTGCACGTCTCGATTGAGTGCAGGGGCACTACTTTGGCCCACGTGCTGGTGGATACTGGGTCCTCGTTAAATGTTTTACCCAAGAAAGCATTAGATCGGTTGGATTGTGAAGGGTTGGTTCTGAAGCTGAGTAATATTGTGGTTGGGGCCTTTGACGGGTCCAAAATAATGGTGCATAGGGAGATGGATGTCCCTGTTAAGGCTGGGTCTCAGACTTTTGCGTCTACGTTCTATGTGATGGACATTCGACCATCTTATTCCTGTTTGCTGGGTCGCCCGTGGATTCATAAAGCTGGGGCAGTAACTTCTACGCTCCATCAAATGTTAAAGTATCCAGTAAAAGGGAAAATTGTTACAGTACGAGGAGAAGAGGAGTACATGGTGAGCCACCTTAACTCTTTTCGGTATGTGGAGATGGATGGGGAGTTCATTGAAACCCCGTGCCAGAACTTTGAAGAAGTTCGCCAGACTTTAGCGTCGACTGAAATTGCTGTTGACGAACCTCCAACGAAGATGGATTCCCTCAAGGATGCTAGGGCTGTTGTTGAAAAAGGTGGGTGTGCGAATTAGGGCCAACTCCCTGACTTTGCACACAAGACTGACAAGTTTGGTTTGGGTTTTACTGCAGAAGCTCAAAGGGCTGTTCGGTGTGCGCGGATTGGAAGACCTCCCCTGCGTATCAGTAATCTGAGAGTGAATGCATCTGAAGATGATGATGAAGAGTCAGATTTCGACAGCTGGATTTACCCGACTACCAATAGTGGCTTGAACAATTGGACGGCGAAGGACTTCGTGCCGGTTTCTTTTATTACACAATAATAGACTTTTGTTTTGAGACTTGTAACAGACAATTTGAAACTTTTACGGCCCGGTGCCTTGCCCGAGACACCGTGGCTCTATTTGTGAGGGCTTATTATGTGTCATTTCCATATATCATCAATAAAAGCATTGGACGTTTTCTTGCATTACAAATTTTGTGCTCTTTGTTTTTCTTTTCTATCTTGCAAAACATCTATTTGTCTTACACACACTCACATATCATAATACAGGTCTACATCTACTCTGGATCCCCCTGATAACGACTCTGCTACTGCCATTTATGACTTCGAAAGTCCGATCAACCAAGCTGAGGACGAAGGTGAGGATGATTGTGAAGTGCCTGGTGAACTTGCTAGACTTTTACTACAGGAAGAGAGGGCCATACAGGCGCATGAAGAGCCAGTGGAAACAGTGAATTTGGGTACCGAGGAAGACAAGAAGGAGGTCAAGATCGGTGCAAATCTGGAACCTAGTGTTAAACAACGGTTAATACAAATGCTGCCTGATTATGTTGAGATCTTGGCTTGGTCTTATGAAGATATGCCTAGGTTGGATACCGATATTGTGGTTCACCGCTTGCCTACTAAGGAAGATTGTCCACCAGTGAAGCAGAAAGTTCGCCGAATGCACCCAGAGATGTCTGAGAAAATCAAGGCTAAGGTTATGAAACAGTTTGATGTCGGTTTTCTAGCAGTTACTTCTTACCCGCAGTGGTTTGCCAACGTGGTTCCGATGCCGAAGAAGGATGGTAAGGTTCGGATGTGTGTGGACTATAGGGATCTGAACAGGGCAAGTCCCAAGGATGATTTCCCTCTACCTCATATCGATGTTCTGGTTGACAACACCGCACAACATAAGGTCTTCTCCTTTATGGATGGTTTTTCTGGTTACAATCAGATTAAGATGGCTCCCGAGGACATGGAGAAGACAACATTCGTTACACAGTGGGGTACCTTTTGCTACAAAGTCATGCCTTTCGGATTGAAGAATGCTGGGGCAACATATCAGCGCGCCATGGTCGCTCTGTTCCACAACATGATTCATCATGAGATTGAAGTATAGGTTGACGACATGATTGCAAGATCCCAAACTGAGGAAGAACATCTTGACCATCTCTAGAAGCTATTTGACAGGTTGAAGTTGTACAAGCTGAGGTTAAACCCGAACAAGTTCACCTTCGGGGTAAGGTCTGGTAAGTTGTTGGGTTTCGTCGTTAGCGATAAAGGTATTCAAGTGGATCCTGCAAAGGTTAAGGCTATACAGGAAATGTCGGCTCCCCGAACGGAGAAAGAAGTCAGAGGCTTTTTGGGATGGTTTAATTACATTGCCCAATTTATTTCACATTTGACTGCTACTTGTGAGTCGATCTTCAAGCTGTTGAAGAAAGATCAAGTGGTAAAGTGGAATGATGAGTGTCAGGCCTATTTCGAAAGGATCAAGGAATATCTCCAAGAGCCACCTATTCTGATGCCTCCAGTTGAAGGAAGACCCTTGATTTTATACTTGACAGTACTCGACAATTCAATGGGGTGCGTGCTGGGGCAGCATGACGAGTCTGGCCAAAAAGAGCATGCTATTTACTACCTTAGCAAAAAGTTTACCGACTGTGAGACCCGATACTCACTGCTTGAGAAAACTTGCTGCCCTTTGGAATGGGCTGCTCGCCGGCTGAGACAGTATATGCTGACTCACACTACCCTATTGATATCAAAGATGGATCCAATCAAGTATATCTTCGAAAAGCCTGCCTTGTCCGGAAGAATAGCAAGATGGCAGATGATCTTGACTGAGTATGACATCAAATACACAACCCAAAAAGCAATCAAGGGGAGTGTGTTGGCAGATCATTTGGCGCATCAGGCTGTAGACGACTACCAATCCATGAACTTCGAGTTTCCAGATGAGAACATCATGTTGGTGACTGACTGTGAGACACTTGGATCGGATGAAGGACCTGAGGAAGGATCCCGATGGTCTATGTACTTTGATGGAGCTTCAAACTCTTTGGGTAATGGCATTGGCTCCGTGATCATATCTCCTGAAGGCTATCATACCCCGTTCACCGCCCGACTATGTTTTAACTGCACCAACAACATGGCGGAGTATGAAGCGTGCATCATGGGCCTTCGAGCAGCTATCGACCTAAGGATTAAGTTCTTGAGCGTATTCGGAGATTCCGCTCTCGTGATCAGTTAGATCAAAGGTGAGTGGGATACGAAACACCCAAATCTTATTCCTTACAAAGAGTATGTACTAACGTTGCTTCCACACTTCGAAGAGATAACCTTTGAACACTTCCCAAGAGAGGAGAATCAGATGGAGGACGCGTTAGCTACTATGTCTTCTATGTTCAAGGTCAGCTGGGACAATGAAGCTCCCCGGATTACCATTGAGAGGATGGACGAACCCGCACACTGCTGTGGTATTGAGACTGAAGAAGTAACAGATAAACCCTGGTTCCATGAGGTGAAGAGGTATCTTGAGGCTCAAGAGTACCCCGAGGGTGCATCTGTTAATGATAAGAAGTTTCTGAGGAGGTTCACTGCGAAGTTCTTCATCAGTAATGGTATCCTTTACTAGCGTAATCATGACTCAACTTTACTGCGATGTGTGGATAAGAACGAGGCAGAAAGGATTATGGAAGAGTTACATGAAGGTACTTTCGGGACTCATTCTAGTGGACACACCATGGCAAAGAAGATCCTTCAGGCAGGATATTATTGGTCTACCATGGAAGCCGATTGTTATCAGCATTCTCGGACCTGTCATCAGTTCCTCTGAATGTCTTGACAGCTCTGTGGCCTTTTGCAATGTGGGGCATCGATATGATTGGTGAGATCAGACCTACTGTGTCCAACGGGAATCGTTTTATCCTGGTAGTGATTGACTGTTTTACGAAATGGGTTGAGGCAGCTTCATTTGCTACAGTGACCAAGAACGTCGTGGCACGGTTTATTCTGCACAATTTGATCTGTCGATATGGTGTACCTGAGAGGATCATTATGGACAATGGTACAAATCTTAAAAATACAATGATTACCGAGCTTTGCAAGCAGTTCAAGATACAACATCACAACTCTTCTCCTTACCGGCCGAAGATGAATGGGGTTGTTGAAGCGGCTAATAAGAATATCAAGAAGATTGTGCAGAAGATGACGGTGACATACAAAGGCTGGCACGAGATGTTACCATTTGGTCTTCATGGGTAGCGTACCTCAGCGCGGACTTCAACAGGGGCAACACCCTATTCCTTGGTATATGGCATGGAAGCAGTCTTATCTATTGAGGTCCAGATACCCTCTCTTCGGATTATGAAGGATGCAGGTTTGAGCGAAGATGACTGGATTCAGGCCCGGCTTGATCAACTAAACTTAATAGACGAAAAGAGACTTACTGCTATTTGTCATTGTCAGACGTATCAAAAGCGGATGATCAAGGCATTTAACAAGAAAGTTAGACGACAAGAGTATCAAGTCGGGGATCTGGTGATCAAATGCATCATACTACCTCAAGGTGATCCCAGAGGCAAATGGACCCCTACATATGAAGGGCCATTTGTGGTTAAGAACATTTTCTCAGGAGGAGCTATGATTCTAACCACCATGGATGGTGACGACCTTCCTCACCCCGTCAATGCAGACATAGTGAAAAAATACTACGCATAATCAAAGACCCACTAGGTTGATTGGCCTAGGAAAAAATAAGGGCTTCCCGGCGAACCAAAAGGGTTCGGGAAAAAATAAGGGATGAAAATGAAAAAAAACTGTACATCCGGCAAGTCGAAAACCTGAAAAGGCGGCTTGGGCAAAAAAGGGTATCCCGGTGGACTGAAAACCCGAAAGGGAGGTCCAGGCAAAAATTAGAGATCAAAGCGTAACACTATGTCTCATTGGATCACCTTGCAACCAGACTTCGATATCAACTATCAAGCTCGGACGACACTAATCAATCTGATCTACCTTCAACCAAGGAGTAAAGGGATGAGATGTCGGAGGATATAAAGGCAATAGCAGAGTTGGAACCCAGTGGGATTGTTGACATAGCTGTTTTTCTTTGTTTTTCACAAACTGTGTAAATTCTATCATTCGGCGGCGTTCTCTTACTAGGACGTCAGCCTCTTGTACAAAAATGCCTATTTACAGGCCAATTTTAAAATCAATACAATTCATTTTCACAAAGAAATTTCAAATTGTTTTCCTTTTTCTGTTTTGTTTTGCAAGAACGTCCAATGTTTCATTTTTGATATATGCATTTGACAATAATTGCTACTCATAAATATTTACATGCGAAACAAAGGGCGATTACTCGTAATTTCAGAAATAGGGGCAAACAAGAAATGTACGAGCTTTACAGTTGCTCTATTCACCAGGTACAGTGTTGTACCCCAAAATTTGCCCTCCCATGTTCTTCAAGATTTGTCTTCAAATGGTTCAAGACTTCTCAAATATTGCACAGTCCAAATGCCTCCTAAGGCATTCAAGATTAGGGTTTTGGTTCTTGCAAGGAAGTTGAGGTTTTCAAAGGCTCAATCAAGTCCTATATGCTCATATACATTGTCAAGCACCTACATGTCAAGTTTCAAGGCTCACAAGGTCAAGTTGCACAGTCAAAAACCCTAATTGCTCCACAGTCAACTGTAGGGGCAAATGGTCATTTGGCAGTCAAAAGTCAAAATTTTTGGTCAACATCTTATTTTGAAGCCACAATCATCATTTGGTCAAGTCTTGACCATGATTCCACAAGAATGGCTCAAAAATCATCAAGATGCAAAAGTTTCTATTTTTGGACAGTTGAAAAGTCAACTGTAACTTGACCAAGGCATAACTTTTTCATGGTTCATCAGAAAAATCCCATCCAATGCTCATTTTGAAGGGGAGGACATTTCCTACAACTCATCTTCACATTCAAAATCCAATAAATGCTCTCACAAAAAGTTATCAATTTCAACATTATAGGTCATTTTCAAAAGTCAACAAAAAGGCACTTTAAGTCAAAGACCATAACTTGAGATTGGTAAATCAAAATGACATGGGACCAAAGGCATTGGTTAGAGTACTTCAAGACCTTTCCAAAATGTCTAAGAACATGTTCATAGCTTCAAAATTGATCAAGATATGCATTGGAGAAGTTGGGAAATTTTTGTGAAATGGCCAAAGTCAACTATCCTTGAAACTCCATTTTTGACAAAAAGGGCCCACTTTTTCCACTTGGTTCAGCTTGGCCATGCCTCCCACGTGTCCCACAATTTATTTCAAGATTAAAAATTAATTTTTCTATTTTTATTTAATTTTATTTGATTTAATTCATTTTAAATCTTTAAAATTCAAATAAAAATCAAGAAAATTAAATAAAGGATATTTTGTGGCTTGAATAGCTTTGGTACACCATGAAGCACCTTCCAAATTCATGTACATCCTATTATGAGCATGGAATTCAAAATTGGACACAAAAGGCAAGTTTTCTTCAATGGAGTTTATGGCAAAATCAAGAACATAATTGCATTGGTTTAATGTTCATTATATTGGTTGATACTCATTCAAAACCTTATATGTAAGCCTTGGCAATAGCATACACGGACTAGAAACACTCATACAACATAAGCAATTTCAAATTTTTCAAGAGAAAGGTGTGAAACTGAAAACCATTGCCCAGTACAATTCAAGCTTTCTTTTTGATCCAAACCCGTTCCTTACATCACCAGAAACCTTTTGCAATCAGAATTAAGCGCAAAACCTCAAGAATTCGTGTCACACAACTCATACGGTTTGCATATATTTCCAAATCTACATATCATATTCCATGCGTTTTTAATACATTCTCTTAATTTATTTGTGTTGCTGACATCTTCCCAAAGCCTTTGGCATTGTTTAATTTCATTATCCTGTACAGAATCATGACTTGCCATTAAAACACTTTAGGGTTTTCAAGGTTTAGAATTGGGGGTTTTGCTATACTATAAAATCAGGACTCCAAACATATATGGTCAAACTCAGCATGATGAGACGAAAAGGAAGCACACCTCGTGCCTTTTTTATGTTCACCATATAGCTAATCGCTATTTTTGACATTGATGTTTTGTGGGGGTTTAAAACCCCCGTTATTTGCCTGTATTTTTGTTTCAGGAATGGAGAAGATGACTACGTGGAACGATGGGAATGGGCCATTCAAACATGGCGCGCCTTTTTGCGTTTTTTCCAGAATATGCCTTTGTTTTGAATATAATATTTGGTTTCCATTATTCTAACACACGCGCATAAGTGGTTCAGTGGCTGGAAACGTGGTTTGTATTCACTGGGACCTGGGTTCGATTCCCAGGTCCCCCCATAATTCCAATGTTATTTTTTCCAATGTGTTCTTGTGCAGATTCCCAAGCGTTGAACACCATGCACCTCACACATCCAACAGGCCAAGTGTCCACAGATGCAAATCCAAAGGTCTAGAAGGCAAGAGCACCATGCTCAGGAGTCAACAGCGCTCCACTCAATTCCAATGGTCAATCTGGCTTCTAAATGGGCCAGAATTCTATGCACACCTCCATCTGGCCCAGTACCCCCCTCCCTTGGTTTATTCTTTTCTTTTCCTTTTGTTTACATTTTTCTTAATTATTAACCTTTTAATCATTTTTATTATTAACAATTAACATAATTAACATATTTTCATAAAAAATCAAAAAAATAGAATTAACATTAATTTTATTATTATTCTCATATTATTTTTGTAAATAAAATATTAACAAATAAATAGTTTAATTAGGCAATTTTAACTTCTTTTCTTAATAATTAAAATAGATTTAGAATTAGGTAAAATTAACTTTTAATTTTATTTCATAAAAAACATAAAAAACACAAAATATATTTTCTTTTAATTAAATTACTTAATTAGTCATTAGTTAGTTTTAATTTCATTTTAATTACAAAAAGACAAAAAAATTCAATTCTTTTCTTAAAAGGGTCAACACCCTTAAGACATTCCTGATTCTTTCTTTCGCGCGCATTTTAGTTTTAATTCCTTATTTTTGATTATTATGTAACTGCCTCCGGATGTAATAGTAATTAGGATTTTTACTGTTTTATTTACTATTTCTCGTACTTATTTACCTAAAATAGGTCTTTGTATTTTTGGCGATGTATAGACCCGCGCCTTGTAATAGCGTAGGATTTATGTTTCCGCAATTTACTTTTCGCACTCCTAACTGCTAATTGCATGAAAGAATGTATGATAACTAAAAACAACGCGTAGCTCACAATGCCATGATCAAAGATAAAACATAACATGAAAACAACACACAAAGCACATGCCACTCCTAGGGTACGCTTCACTGGTTGCCTCGAAACATGGTCATCAAGTATAGGATGTCTTAGAGGTTACCCTTTGTCTAAAGATCCAGTTGCCTCGAAACGGTTGCCTCGAATAAAAGGATCTAGGACGTTAGGGTTACTTCTAAGGTATCCTACCATTGCTTAGGTGACCACATTGTCCCTATAATCGAATTGACCCGAACACCTCCAACGATGGTGCTACCTACCTCTCAATGGTGGGATAGCACTATCTAAAGGACTCTTACACAACTTAATTCCTTAGGGTAGGTAGATGACTCATGGGTACTTGCTCTTTTCAAAAACAAACAAAATACTTTTCACACCTTACACTTTCAAAAAGTTTTCAAACAATACTTCATACACTCTTGAGGACTGATACAAGAGTTACCTAGAAGTTTTCAAACGAACTTTTTTCAAAACCCACACACACTTGAAAAGCAAACAAATCTTATTTTGAAAACATAAGAGCAAGTACCTAAGAGCCAGTGGATAACCACAGATAGAAAGGGTGCTAACACCTCCCCTTTCTATAAATCTACCTCCCGAACCGAGAAACATTATCATAAGGAATTTTGCTGTGCTTTTGTCCTTTCCATGTTGGAGAACATAAAAGACGGTGGCGACTCTTGCTTACCGCGACATTTCGCAAAACCAGCTAAAAAACAGTCAGTTCTATTTCCACCGATCACAGAACTGGCGACTCTGCTGGGGAATTAATAAAGTGAGGTGTACCTTAGGAATAGTTCATCATCATGTTTTCAATTGCTTGATCTGTTTGCTTTAAAATTGCGGGCCTGTTTTGGGAGTTTCATAGATCCTAACCTGGATATGGGGGATACCTCTTAGAAAGTAGCAACAAACTGTGAGGGAACTGTGCGGGGTATACCGACACGGTTGAAGCAGTTTGCTACGTTGATGTGGCACTTTGGTGAGTATCGGTAACCCTTGAGTCAAGTCAAGGAGAGTACGGGGCCGCCGCGTGGTGTCGTGAAGCATCAACTGACCTTAGGAACCTTACTTGACCATCCTGGCCTCTTTAGGGGTAGTGAGATGACTGACTTTGGTACAGTCTGAAGTTGGTTGATACTCGATACTACACTCATTGAGGGTTGTTTTCTTGGAATATTTTGATCGCCAGTTCAGTGGCTAAATCAAAACAATGAACATAGAAAACAACCCTATGATATTGAGCTCCTTAGAACCCGGTTACTTTTGATAGGACAGGTTTTGAGCCCACCAACTTCAAGAGGGTAGTATCCCAAACTTCATGCTGGCCTAAACTCTAAGGGCTGTGGTGTGACTTGTGTGCTTTACCATGTTTGCTTTTGTAAATACTTGTGGTGTGCTTTTATCATAGCATCATAACATCATACAACATCATATGCATTGACTAACCACTTCAGGGGTTCGAATCTTCATCTTTGTTCTTGTTTTGTAGGACATGGAAACTATCCGCAGAAAGACAATTCAGGTCAACCTTGTAAGGGTCCCTCCTCAGCTTAAGGAACTTACATCCAGGATTCCCGAGAACTCTTCATTCAGTGAAAGGCATGGTAGACTCATCAGCTTGGTCAATACCAACATTGAAGAGGATATGGTGAAAGTGTTGTTCCAGTTCTTTGACCCTCTGCACCACTATTTTACTTTCCCGGATTATCAGTTGGTGCCTACTTTGGAAGAGTTTTCTCAGCTTCTGAAGATTCCTATCCTTAGTAAACTACCCTACAACGGTATAGAAAAGGAGCCAAAACTTGAAGAGGTTGCTAAAGCATTATGCCTACAACCATCTGACATTAAAAGACATTGGGAAGTTAGAAGTGGTATCAAAGGGTTCTTGGCCAAGTTTCTATTTGAGAAGGCCCAAGAGTGTTGGAATTCCCTTGACCTACAAGCCTTTGAAGAAGTTGTGGCCCTCCTTGTCTATGGGTTGGTGTTGTTCCCGAATCCAGACCAGCTTATAGATATCAATGCTGTCAAGATCTTCATGTCCAGGAACCCTATACCTACGTTGCTTGGGGACATCCTTCACTCATGTTACACTCGAACCATGAGAAAAAAAAGTGTTCTCATGTGCTGCACTCCTCTCCTGGCAAGGTGGTTTATTTCGCACCTTCCACAATCAGTTTTGAAGAACGAGCGGGGTTTGAGATGGTCACAACGATTGATGACTCTTACACATGCTGATATACATTGGTGTTCTCGGTCCAGATAAAATGTCACTATCATTGATCGTTGCAGAGAGTTTCCTAATGTTCCTTTACTTGGAATCAGAGGAGGTATTACTTACAACCCCTGTCTAGCTTTGAGGCAGTTTGGATATGCTCAGAGGGATGGCCCTCATGACATGTTACTTTCTGACATAGTTTTTGACTTCGACAACGATGCACAAGGACTTCGCCAGAGATTTATCAGAGCCTGGAGGATGCCCAACAGGGTGGATAGCAAGACATTGGGGCACAAGAACTCCATCCCCCTGGAACCTTATCTAAAGTGGGTACGAGCCCGCTCCCAGAAGCTGGTGATGCCATATCCTCATGTTCTCTGATGTGTCTGCGATCGACCTAATGTCTAACGGTATCTTAACTGCAAGCGCACATCCTATCGCGGTAGTAATAAAAGATTGTCGAATCCACAGGAACTTTGTAATCACTCTAGTGCGGGAAAGTAATGCTAGTTTAGCTAAGGCGGAAATTGTCACGTTGGTTTTGGGAAGGTTAAGGAAGGTAAACTAATTGATTTTAAAGTAATTATAAAATGAAATGGTCGGTATGCAATAGAGTCGACCTAAAGGATCTAATCGGACCTAGGCATATAGGGATGGTCAACTTGGTTTATCTGTAGAATTAATCAGTTTAAAAACCCTCAACTCACACTTTCATGGTCTTATCTCGGATTATACGTCTAAAGCCCTATACCTGCTTTCGCTAGCCTATAAGTGTTTAGAAGTATTTTTTGGAAACTTAATTAATTCTAATTTGGTTTAAAGCGCTTTCACTGTATTTAAATCAAATGCCTAACTTTAGCTATCCGGTTAAAGACCTCACACTTTCGTGGTCTCGATCTAACCTATTTACTCTTCTTACTTTCGTAACAAAGGTTTTATTATTAAGCATAAAAAGTTATAACCAGAGTTAAGTTGATTAAAGTTTTAGCCTAAGTTTGATCAGATGCCTAATGTCTCTTACTATCCCATACCGACGCTAAAGGTTTAGCTAGCCATGGAAATTATAATGAACGTACTGGAAATAAAAACAAACAAATATAGATTGGACATTATAAATAATAAATTAAACATGCATTAATTAATTAAAAGGTATGTAATACAATTGCAAAATAGAAACCTGAAAATAAAGACAATACTTCAATCCCTCTTCCACAAATCGGAAACTCGGACTTGGTATCGGTAATATGACAAATTCTGAGGCTTGAATAATAAATTCTAAACTATAATAATAATTTCCTGATGTTGGAAATTATTATTTGGGCAATGAAATTAAAAGAACGGAAATAAACAAATGCAGAAAAATAACAACTGAAGGAATAATGGTTTTGATTTCGGCAGAGCTTCCGCACAAGTAAACTATAAAAATCTATCTGCTTCTAACGTTGAATGTTGAGGTATTTATAGAGGAATGAATTTGGCAGTTGGCTTGAAGACTTGTAACGAAGCTTTCCTTAAAAATCTCCACAAATGTAGGAACGTGGGTAGTTGAGGAAGAAGTGGTGAACGCGGGGTTTGACTGGAGAGAAATAAGGAGTTTGAAAACTCCTTCTGTTTTGCTTTTCCACGATTTGCACTTTCAAATAACTGATATACGCATTACGTTCGTCACTGAGGCGTTACGAGCAGGTTTGGTGTTTCTCCGTGTTACGGTCGTGGCAGATGTGTTACGGTCGTAACACGCTTCATGATGGCTTACGGTTGTGGCAGATGCGTTACGACCGTCACAGCTACAAAATCTGTAATTCTTAATAGATTTATCTTTTTCTTCTATTCTTTTGATGCTTTCTTGCATTGTTTCATGTTTTCTTCTGTTTTGAGCTGAGTTATGAATACCTGCAAAAAGTAATGACAAACTCGAAATATTCGGGAGTTAATCGGGTCAAAATAATACAGAACGGGTAAATTTCATGGAAAATAAACGATACAATTTCGTGTTATCAAATTCCCCCATACTTAAACCTTTGCTTGTCCTCAAGCAAAACAATCAATTAAAAATATCGGACAAGTTTTTATAAACGCACATAACTAGTATACCTTTCGTTTTCAAATAATTACAAGAAATCCTAAGTTAGTTCGGCCGAGAAAATTGAATGAAACAACAACGATACGTAAATGACACAAGCAACAAGCTAGTCGACGACTATCCGTTTTAAACGAAACGTCCAATTATACCGTTATAATTCAACTCAAGGTTTCTCGTTCATATTTCACCCGGTTTCGATCTTGCGCAATCACATTAAGCCCATTATCCTTGCACGCACGTAGTGGAATAGCCGGTTAGTGGTTCTGATCAAAACACGACGGTTTCTGGCACAATTATGTGGCAACCTCTTTTATCCAATTGCAAGATGCGGGGGATCAAACTGTAGTCTGCCCTACCGAGTTCAGTACCATATGCTTCTGAACCACCTAGACAATGGATTCTCATGTTACTTAGTAGAAGCTTTTGCATCCGTTGGATTAAACGATCGGGTGAGGATCGCCCAATTTAATTGGTGCAATACCTATTTCCTTAAAGCATGTAACATTCTTTTTAAATCAATTTGCAAGATCATCCACTTATGTTCATCGACTTTCCACGTGGATTGTGTTAAGACTGGTGCCGACTGCTAATATAAACTACTAGGGGCTAATTTAAGACTTAAAACTCAAAGTATCGGTATAACGAAAATGGAGACGATTCGCGTAAGTAGAGATTCGAAGGTGTCATAATCGTATAGTTCTCGTTGGATCGCTCTCGGCCTTCTAACTAAGATTTCAGTTAAATTAGATAACTAACGGTTATGCGAATATAAAAGGCGAAAAATTTTGGTATGGCTAAATAAAACGGGGAGAAAATGAAATAACGAAATATAACTGAAATAGAAATGAAATTACTCGTTCTGAAATTAAGAATGCAGTGCTCCTCCCACACTATATCAAACATTGTCTCAATGTTATGATATAATGGCGAGGTTAAATGAAAAATACATCGGAAAAACAAGGAAAACAACAAGAAAAGGAAAAACTACTGGCGACCACGGCGGCTTCGGGTTCGTGACCGTCTGGAAGGAGTAGCTTCAGAGTCAGTGCCCTGGGGTCCAAGAGATGTAACATCCATCCTTAAAGCATTAAGCTCGCATAGCACTTCATCAAGCCTTTCATTCGTCGAGCGTTGACCACTCAAGATTTGGGCATTTTGTGCGTGTAAGGCGTCGAAACGCTCCTGATGCTTTCTTTCAAGAGCTACAGCCATCTGATTTTGCTGATGGAGGGCTCTGAGGACGTCCTCCATAGTAAAAGGAGGTGGTGCAGAAGAGGACGACTCGGGAATGTCAGGCACGGGAACAGCTCGATCCAGTTCTTCCTGCATCTCATCAGCGGGGCCGACATGAGGTTCTTCTTGAGCAGCAGCAGGGCCTTCAGGGTTAAATAGCCAGTTGGCTCGATTCTGAGGGTCGATTCGGTCCCTGCAAGGCAAAACAATGTTAGTGTAAACTCGGTTTTGTATCACTGGATGAAATCTTCCGTCGTCCCGCTCGTGGATGAGGTGGGCCGATTTGCAATGATCCAAAGTAAGCAGAACCGGTGGTCGGGATGGCAGATGAACAAGGGTGTCACCATGGTTTAATGCTAAAGCAAGAGAAGTGACAAGCCCTCCGAAATAGAAAGGTTTTCCGCCTCTGGTGCAGATGGAGTGAATGTGGGCCAGGAGGAAAGGTGCGGCATTAATTTTCTGACCCGAGAATGCACAATGCATGAAAAATAGCTCCTTGGAGTTGAGCTTGTGGTTACTATCCCTTGCAAAGATTGTGTTGGATAAGATGCGGTGGAAGTAGCGAATGGCGGGGTTGTGGATTTTGGTAGCATTGAGGTGATCGTATGAGTTAGCCCGATTATTAGTCAAGCTATGCCAAAGGTTGAAGGATTCCTCATGAAAGGTGTCAGGCACACGTAGGTGAGCGCCTTCATCAGTACATAAGTCTAGTAGGCGACCGAATGCATTCTGAGAGAACTCGTATTCGGTGCTGAAAATGCGGAACCTTACCACACCGGTAAGTTGATTACTTGGGCCATTCGGAGTGATGTAGAAAAATGAACTGAGGAACTCAAGGGTGAGATTCTCGTACGTTGGTTGTGGCTGGCTACATAGGGTCCAAAGGTTGACATTCTGTAGTAGGTGTTGGACACTTTCAAGTAACCCGAGGTTTCAGAGGCAGTCAATGTCGACGAACCTCGTAGGATGGATGCCTCGGCGTTGGAACTTCAGGAACCGTGTGCGCTGAGTTTCACCTACTTCGCCATTTCGTAGGGTAATGCCAGGAATGGGTTGGAGATTGTTCGCCATTTGCATGCAAGAGTGTTTGAGTGAGAATGGTTGTGGTTGGTGAATGAGAGAATGAGAAGATGATACGGATAATGGACGTATATAAAGTGGAAGGAGATAGTGGGAAGTTTGAAAATTGATAGGGATTAGTGGTGGGTTGAATGGGGTTAATGGGTAGTTAATGGAGGAAGAAGAGAGAAAGATTGACGAAAGAAGAAAAGGGAACGTTTTGCTAACAGGGTTACTGATGTAGCCCGTGTTACGGTCGTAACACCAAGCTGACGAGCGTAACGCTCTGAAAGGCGCGTGACGGTCGTGGGGGATGGATTACGATCGTGGCAGCTACAAATTTTGCAAATTTTTACAAAACAGAACAGAACACAATTACACAGAGTATATATTTTTATAGCAGGCAGAACATCTCAGGCATTCCAACATAAACACAACATTAATTTATTCAACATATAATCCAACATATATAATTCGCAATAGAGTAGAAAACCATAAAACATTGTAAGCAGCATAATGATTGAAAGTTTAAAGTTGAAAACAAACAATTGCATTAATTCAAATTGAGTAACTTGTTCTTTTTGACAGAAAATAAATGACTTGTAAATTGAAATGCAGTAATTTAACAAAAAATTGAAACTACCTAGAAACAAAGCAGAATGGAAAAAATCTAAAAACTAAGAATTGAAAAACTGAAAACTGAAAAACTAAGAAACTAAAAATTGCTTCATCCAATCTTTTCTTTTAATATCTCTAAAGCTTGGGTGATGTTATAGAATTGCTCCACCGAGATGTCAGTTAAACCAATAAGATCCAAACGCATAGTCTTCAACTCATTCTTTATTCCATCAATGTCAGTTTTATAAGCATCTTAAGTGGTCAGAATGGTGTTTAATTGTGTAGTATATTCTCCTTGGTTTGTATCAGGGGCTACTTGTGCTTCAGCCATATTTGTAAAGTCATGGTAACCAGGAGGAGTTTCAGGATCTGTTTCGTTTTCAGACATGAAATTATTAGCAACAAAATATGATTGTGGTGTTTCTGGTGTCGAAGGATGGTCGGGTGGATTCAATTCGTACAACCAATTTTCACGGTTATGGACACTTATTCGGGCATGGTTCGGAAGGGTAAAAAGAGTAACAACTTCGTTTCTGATCAGGTAATCATAAGGTGCAGGGTCTAAATTTCCTATTATCCGGTTGTTGAAACAGAAATCAATATTCATAGGCCTAATTGATCCAAATGGTGCACAGTTATTAAGTTGGTAACGAGGTCCAAGAGCATGTGCAATCATTGTAACTAATCCTCCCACACTGACAGGAACATTAGGGTCCTCACTAATGCGGGTAAAGGTCTTCATCAGGAGTGGGACAGCATTGACAGGGCGTCTTAGATTCATACAATAGAGCAGAGATAATTCATCCTTGGATACAGCATTTTGATTTTGTTCTTTTCCAAACAGAGTGTGGGCAAGAATCCTATGGAAATAACGGATGGCTGGGTTATGTATCTCATTGTTATCCATACTTTCTGGGTCAGGGTGATAGTTTCCGGTTAAAGTACCCCAGAAGTAATCCAGCTCAAAATCCAATAAATCGGCCTCAGGGGTAGTAAAAGCTAAGGGTCCGCTGGGGAATCCTAATAAAGCAGCTAAGTCCCTATGGTTATAGGTGAACTCAATACCAAAAAGTATGAAGGTAATGATTCCTTTTCGGGCTCCGACACCGTGTTCAGGGATGTAAACTAGAGAACTCAAGAACTCAAGGGTAAGCTCTCGGTAAGTGATAAACCTATTTTTCAGGTGGGCTTTCTCCCATCCCAACTGGTTAAACATGTAGTAAACACTGTCAGTAATGCCTAAAGAGTCCATAGTGGGTTCATCATGATACAGGGTTAAACTGATGTCTCGCTGAGACAAAGCCTCAAATCTTCTTCGTTGGTTTCTACCTCTAAAGGTGGTTTCCATAAAGTTCTGTGGAGGAGCCATAGCAAAAACAAAGCGGGGAAACAGAGTAGAGGAGAAAGTAAAGAGAAAAAGACTATTCAGAATCCTGTGGCAAGTAAAATTGTTTTGAAATCAGCAGCAGTTTCATAAAAGTTTTAAAAAAAATGAAAAATACTTATATAGCAAGCAAAAACAAATAATACAAACAAAATAGCAGGTAAAAACAAATAAAATGGGTTGCCTCCCATGAAGCGCTGTTTTTAACGTCATAAGCCTGACGAAATACCTAGTGAAAGATTAGTTGGGAGAAATAGGATGCAGTTCTACGAGTGTAAGCTTATTCGTATAATCTCTATTATCTATACGATGATATTGTTTTAACCGCTGCCCGTTTACAATAAACGGGGCGCTATTTCTATCCTTAATTTCTACCGCTCCGCTAGGAAAAACTCTTGTAGTTTCGAAAGGACCGGACCATCTAGATTTAAGTTTTCCAGGGAAGAGTCTAAGTCTAGAATTAAATAAAAGTATGAAATCTCCCACACTAAATTCTTTCCGCGATAAATGCTGATCGTGCCATTTTTTAGTTCGTTCTTTGTATATTTTAGCGTTTTCGTAAGCGTCTAGTCTTAATTCTTCCAGTTCATGTAAATCGAGGATTCGTTTCTCACCAGCAGCAGTGTAATTAATATTGAGTGTCTTTATCGCCCAATAAGCTTTATGCTCTATTTCTACCGGGAGATGACATGATTTCCCGTAAACAAGTTTGAAAGGTGTAGTTCCGATAGGAGTCTTGTAAGCCGTCTGTGGTGCGGTGGGAGAACTGACTATGAGTTTTGCGTTTGTATTCGCACTTGTTCGGTTGAGCAAGAGTCGCCACCGACTTTTTATTTTATCCTAAGGAAAGGTTAAAAAGCACAGCAAAAACCTTTTGAGATATTTCATGGGTTCGGGGGGTAGATTATGAAAAGGGAAGGTATTAGCACCCTTTTCATCCATGGTTATCCATGGGCTCTTAGTTACTTGGTTTTTAGATCACTTGCCTTGATTTTCGATTGCTTGAAATTGTGGTGTGTGTGTGTGTGTTTTGAAAAATGTTTTTGAAGAGATGCCTTTGTCTTAGGCAACCAATGTATTCGACTCGTGTTTAAGTGTTTTACAAAAGTGTGTATCTTTTCGAAAAGATGTTTCAAATGTTTTTGAGAGTTTGTTTTGAAAGCGTGTATGAAGTGTGGTTTTTGAAAAGAAGGCAAGTGTTTTTGCAAGTTGATCTCAAGTAACTAAGAGTTTTGTCTACCCCTATTGTACTTGTTATACCCCAAAATTTGCCCTCCCATATTCTTCAAGATTTGCCAAGTCAAAGCTTCAAAATCTCCCCAAGGGTTGCACAGTTCAAGGGCCTCCTAACAGTCAAAAATTAGGGTTTTGGTTCTGGCAAAGAAATTGAAGTTTCCAAGGGTCCAATCAAGTCCCACATGCCTACAAACATTGTCAAGCATCCACATGCCAAGTTTCAAGACTCACAGCACAAAATTGAACAGTCAAAAACCCTAATTGTCCTACAGTCAACTACAGGGGCAAAATGGTCATTTGACAGTCAAAAGTTCAAATTTTTGGTCAACATCTTATTTTGAAGCCACAAACATCATTTGATCAATTCTAGATCATGATTCTCAAAGCATGGCTCAAAAAGTCTCAAGATGCAAAAGTTTCCATATTTGGACAGTTGAAAAAGTCAACTGTAACTTGACCAAGGCATAACTTCCACATGGTTTATCAGAAAAATTCCATCCAAAGCTCATTTTGAAGAGAAAGACATTTCCTACAACTCCTCTTCACACTTCAAGTCCAAGAAATGCTCTCACAAAAAGTTATCAATTTCAACATTATAGGTCATTTTCAAAAGTCAACAAAAAGACACTTTAAGTCAAACACCATAACTTGAGATTTGTAAATAAAAATGACATCGGACCAAAGGAATTGGTTAGAGGACTTCAAGACCTTTCCAAAATGTCAAAGAACATGATCAAAGCTTAAAAATTTAGCAAGATATGCCTTGTGGAAGTTGGGAAATTTTTGGGAATTTTGAAAAGTCAACTTTACTTCAAATGCCTCAAATTTGCTAATGGGCCACATTTTCTTCCAAGATTCATCATCCAATGGCTATGCACGACCATTTGGCCCAAAGGGGATTTATTTCATCATTTTTATTATTTATTTGAATTTTTAATTACTATTAATTCATTTAATTAAATAAAATATGGAAAAAATACTAAACAAATGTATTTTGAATCTTTTTATACAACATTTGCTCTCCTTAAAGACTCAAGATTCATGCACAACAAAATTGGAAAGATTGGCCATGATTGGAATCAAAATCACATGAAAAAAGATTTGAAAAGATTCATAAAAATCAAATTTTGAAAACCATTAAAGACAAAGCTTTGGGCTTCGATTATTGACTAAAATCATTCCTTATACAAGCACAAACCTAACCCTAATGCCAATAACCTAAAAGCTACGCTCATAATCTCAAAGCAACTTGGCATTTTTTTCAAGAAAATTTCAAAACTGAAAACACAGTTTCAGTACGTTTCAAGGCAAGATAGCCATTCCATTAGCTTGCCAAGGCTACCAGGAGACTATTCCAATCAAGAACATTGTCCCATACTCAAGGAATTGGTATATCAAAGTCATACTTTTCACGAAAATATTCATAATCGTATCCTGAATCCCATGCATCTTTCATATGTTTTTGATGTTGATTTATGCTAACCTGATCATTCTAAAGCTAATGGTATTATCCAATTGAGTTATTAGGCCTTGTATCAAAAATTGCCATGGAAGCGTTTTAGGGTTTCGAAGCTCTAATTTTGGGGCTTCTTTCATATGGAACAATTAGGCCATGAAACCTAGATCACCGAACTCAGGACATTCAGACGAAGCTTTTGATCACATCGCGCCTTTTTTCTTTTTGCTCATAAGCTAATCGTTATTTTTACACTGTGCTATTTAGTGGGGGTTTAAAACCCCCGCTATCTGTTTTGTAATTTCAGATAAACGAAGAAGAAGGTGGGCGTGTCCATACGTGACTGGGAGATTCAAACTTTCGCGCTTGATTTTTGTTTCATACCAATAGCGTTTATTTTCACATATATTAATCAGGTTCCACTATAATAACAAAGTAACGCGTTGGCACAAGTGGTAGCTGCGTTGTCACATAAGCACTGGGACCTGGGTTCGATCCCCAGGTCCCCTCCCTTTCTCAATATATTTTGTCCTAATGTGATTCTATGCAGCATGCTTCCCAATGACCATCATGTGCCCCCATCATCTGGCATGCCACGCGTCCAATAATCCCAATCCAAAGGTCAAGATTTGCAGAGTACCATGTGCATAAGTCAACCAGGCCACACGCTCCCATGAAAAGTCAAAAGGGCCAAGGTTCTAATGGGCTTAATTACTGGGACAAAACCTCCAAACTGGGGTCAACACCCCCACTGGTTTGCTTTCTTTCATCCTTTTTATTCTTTCTATTTTATTTGTGTTATTTAGTTTTAATTTAATTCTTTAAATTAATTTGTTTTCTTTAATATAAAAAAATAAAATAAAAATCAGAAAGTCACAAAATAAAAATATATTTTATTTAATGTTATTTTTTTTGTAAATAAATCGTATTAATTAATTTAGTTAATTCTAGGTTTAAACTTTAATATTTTTTGTAATAAATTAAAAAATGTAGAATCAGGGTTTTAATTACTTTTATTCCTTTTGTTCTTTTTTCACCATATTAATTATTAAATATTATTTTTGTAAATAAAATTGTATTAATTAATTAGGTTAACTTTAGGTTTAATTTTCACATTTCTTTAATAAACTAAAAATAGCTAGAATTAGGTTTTAATTCCAATTTAATTCTCATAAAAATCCATAAATACAAAAACTCAAAAAATAATTTCCTTTCTCATTTAATTTAATTAATTTCATAATTATAATTTAATTTCCTTAAAAGGGTCCAACGCCCTCGCATTCCCGATTTTAATCCTCTTCGCATTTTTATTTCTTTTGTGAATATTCGTGTAATTCTCCCAAAGCCATGTAATAGATCAATTAAGGTTTTTATTTTCCGCACTTTACTTTTTATTTCAAATCGGGTCCTGGATTAATTTGGCGATGTGGACCCGCGCCTTTGCTATAGCGTAGGACTTTTAATTCCGCACTTTTTAACTGTTAATTAATTTGTATGAAAGAATGAATATCAAAATAAAAGCAACGCGTAGATCACCAATGCATGACAAGACAAAAATAAATGAACATGACACACAAATCACACACCACCCCTAGGGTACGCCACACTGTTTCCTTGTCCCTCGAAACGTGGTCGTCGACTATAGGACGTCTTAGTGAGTCCTTATGTCCCATTGATCTGGTTGCTTCAAAATAAGCTGCCTCGGAATAGTTGCATCGGATTAAAAGATCAATGGCATAAGGGTAGCTCCTAAGGTATCTTACCGTTGCTCGGTGACCATACTGTCCCAAAACTCGAATTGACCCGAACACCTCCAACGGTGGTGCTACCTACCTCTCAATGGTGGGATGGCACTACTTTAAGGACATTTACACAGACGAATTCCTTAGGGTAGGTAGACGACTCTTGATACTTGCTCTAATTTCAAAAACAAATCAAAAAAATACTTTTCACACCGACACTTTTCAAAAGCTTTCGAAAGCAACTTTTCAAACACTCTTGAGGACTGATACAAGAGTCGAACTGAAATTTTCAAAAGAAACTTTTTAAACCCACAGTTGAAAAGCAAACAAACCATTTTGAAAACACAAATGAGCAAGTATCTAAGAGCCCATGGATAACCATAGATAGAAAGGGTGCTAACACCTTCCCTTTCTATAATCTACCTCCCGAACCGAGAGCAATCTCTATAAGGAATTTTTCTGTGCTTTTGTCCTTTCCATTTGGAGAAAATAAAAGACGGTGGCGACTCTTGCTTCCGCGACATTTCGCGAACCAGCGTTAAACAGTCAGTTCCAGATCCACCGATCACAGAACTGGAGACTCTGCTGGGGACATTTTTTTAAAGTGAGGTGTACCTTAGGACTAAGATCACTTGTGTTTTCAATTGTCTGAATTGTTTGCTTTAAATTATGGGTACTGTCTTGGGAGTTCTATAGATCCTAACCCGGATCTGGGGGATACCTTCTTAGAAAGTAGCAACAAGACTGTGAGGGAACTGTGCGGGGTATACCGACATGGTTGAAGCAGTTTGCTACGTTGATGTGGCACTTTGGTGTGTACCGGTAACCCTTGAGTTCAGTCAAGGAGAGTACGGGGCCTCCATGTGGTGTCGTGAAGCATCAATCAACCTTAGGAACCTTAATTGAACTATCTTGGCCTCTTTAGGGTAGTGAGATAACTGACTTTGGTGCAGTCCGAGGTTGGTTGATACTCGATACTACACTCAATTGAGGGTTGCTTTCCTGGAATATTTCGGTCGCGAGTTCAGTGGCTAAATCGAAACGATGAACAATGAAAGCAATCCAGTGATATTGGGACCCTTAGAACCCGATTACTTCTAATAGGACAGGTTGAACCCACCAACTTCAAGAGGGTATTACCTAAACTTCATGCTGGCCTAAACTCTAAGGGCTCTTTTGTGTGACTTGTGTGCCTTCCAACTTGACTATCTGCATGCTTGTTATCTGAAACTTGAGTTTCTTGCAGGTTTTAGTTTACAGTCCTTAATTGGGACTCATAACAGGGTTTACCTATATTACTCCGCGCATAGCATAACATCATGCCATCATACCATTGCATACATCCTACACAAGGACTAATCCCTTTCAAGGATCTCAAGGGCTTGTGATGCAGGTCATGATGAACCAACTGTCCAGCAAGGGGCAAAGGGGATTTATTTTCCTCTAGACAAGGTTGTCAGGGGCTATGACCCACTAGATATGGTGAGCTTTGACCCTTGAAGAAGGACTCTCAGCAACATGAAGTTCCTTTAATCAAGCTACCGGATCCAAATTCTAACAAATTTTCTTGTTTATCCCGCGAGGTCCTTGAAAACATTACATGCATATCATACACATCATTGCATAACAGGTACCCTTGTTGCAGGTCACTTACCTTTCTCGCTGTCTATTTCAGCAATGGCTTCCCAACAAGATAACCAAGACCTTCATGCTCAAGAGACTCGGTTCGGGGAAATCCTCCTGAATCTATCCAAGGGGCAGGAGGAGCTGAGAACACTGCTCATGGGGACTTTGGTCAGGAACAGCGCTGAGGACGAACGACTGAAACATCTGCAAGCTGAAGTGGATGCAATGAGAGCCCAGATGCTGGGGCAGATGACTATCATTCAAGGCTTAGCTCAAAGACAAGAAGAGCTCGGGGTTCTCGTCAACCAACTGCTTCGGAGTAACCAACTGGGGCAAACGTCTAAGGGTAAAGAGCCAGTCATCATTCAACCATCTTTGAGGCAAGGAGATAAGGGGAGAGCTCCTCAAGTGGCTCCGGTGTCACAAATTCAGCGTCAACCTCACCAGCTTTAGCCAGACAAGCCCATGAGGCAATTCACCCAGCTCAACATGTCGTTGTTTCAAGCTTTACAACGCCTGTTGAGATTGAATCTGATCACATTAAGGGCTCATCCCCGGAACCCCAACACAGCATCTCCTACCTATCATCCCAATAAAATGTGTTCCTACCACTCTGCCAGTCCAGGACATGATACAAATGAGTGTTGGGCTCTGAAGAACAAGATCCAGGACCTGATTGATGAAAGAGCATTGGAGTTCACACAAGATGGTCAGGCTGAGTTTTTCTACCATCCCTCCAAGGCTCACCATTTGAAGTGACAAGCCCTGAGACTAGAAAACTTTTGTTCATTCGAATGTTCAAGTTGTGTTGTTCTTTGATTGTTTAAACATTTATTCATGTTAAACGTTGTTATTTCATTAATGTATCGCATATGTCTGTTTTGAAGCAATATATTCGTATTCACTATATGCAAATTATTTTCATATTTTTTCTGATGATCAACTCTCAATTAATAATTCTAAGCCTCTTGAGGGAGGATGACGAAAACGATACCACGGTCTTTACAGTATGCTTTTAAACAGACCCCGCTGATGAGGTACAAGCATTGTTTCAATTCCTAAACACTGGAGTTATAAGGAAGATAATCCCTCGTCAACCCCTCTGAGCCAAAGAAGTAGGAGTTTTTCTTTTCGAAAATTAAAACCCTTAATCATAACCTGGGGCAGGGTAGTTCTCTCAGTTGATCCAAGTGCATAACAAATGGCACCAAAGAGGTCCTTACAAAAAAAGAAGACAATGATGGTTCCGAATAATCATAAGGATAGGCAGTCATTATATCTCAAAAAAATAAAACCCAATAAGTCAAAACCTATGAAGGAGACTTACAAAACTGGGGCATCCCGCTGACTGTAATCACAAAAGAAACAGTTCAGGCAAAAAATAGGGATAGCAAAATCAAAAAGAAAGAGGGCCTACAGACCCTCAACAAAAAAGGAATGACTGCCTATTCAGAATAAATCATCAATATCTGGACCATCACTGGTATATCAGGACAAAGACTCGAACAAGATCTAACGTATGATCAACTGAGTTTAGGTTTAGAGAACATCACGAAGAGCGGGTGGGTACAAATAATTTGAGCCTTTATCCTTTGTTTCTTAAACCATGAACCAGGCCACGTTATAACCCTCAAAAGTCCTAGCTGAAGCATGGGTTAGTTCGAAAGCATACTGTACGAAAGGTATCCTGACTCCTTAAGGCTCACGGTAAAATACGGAGTTGACATCACGTTTTACAAACATTCATTTGTTTTATGAAAAAGAATGCATTTTCAAAATCTTCAAGACAGACATAAGCTTTGCATTTTTAACATAACTTTGTTTGCATATGACTTTTCGTTTGAACAACATAGAAATTTGCACGATGAATGCCTAATGAACAAGAGCACTTCCAATCAAGGGGCATGGCATGACCAGTGTCCATCATCTGGGGCAGTCCAGTCAAGATTCGGAGAATCTCTCAAAGGCCAAATAGCCTGGGGCAAATCTCCGCCTGAGTCACTTGGGGCATTCCAACAACGAATCTTGCCTGATCAAACACCTTCTGGTGGCATGACAAAACACTTCTAACAGGGGCAACTCCCTACATTCTGAAAGCACGGACATAGTCGAAAAAATACGCATAATCAAAGACCCGCTAGGTTGACATACCTAGGCAAAAATTAGGGCTTCCCGGCGAACCAAAAGGGTTCGGGCAAAAATAAGGGATGAAATGAAAAAATTTGTACACCCGGCAAGTCGAAAACTTGAAAAGGCGGCTTGGGCAAAAATGGGTATCCCGGTGGACTGAAAACCCGAAAGGGCGGTCCAGGCAAAAATTAGGGATCAAAGCGTATGACTATGTCCTGTCATCTTGTCACCTACCTACCAGAAGAAGGTTTGTCCATCAACAACTATCAGCACCTCACAGGTCTTCCTCTCCCACCTCAGAAACAGGGGCAGTAACGAGTCGTCCAAACGGTCTAAGGGTTCTGTCCATCAAGGTACCAAGGTAAGTTCAGCTGAAGAACATAACCAGTACATCTCAATTCCCCAGAGAGTGAGCCATCAAGTCAGTGCACTCACCCCAAGCAAAGCTATTATCATCCTTAAGGAAGTTGGGTATCCCCCGCAGATCTCAACATTCCCCAGCAATATACATGTATTCTTAACAAGCATCCCGACAGTCTTAGTCTAAAGATTGTTCCCCGGCGGTATATCAGGCATTCAATGGAGTCACTTCCCCAATATAGTTCAAAACTTCCCCAGGAGAGTCCAATCAAGATTTCCCAAGGAAAGTTTGAATCCATCTCCCCAAGCAGTAAGCTTATCCCTAGTAGATTCTGGAAGCTTCTTCATCCGCAGAGCACGAACGCGTCCCCGACTTTATTCAAAGGTTATTTCCCTACCAGGATATAACTGGGTTATCCTCAGCCAAAAGCCACGGAAAGATCGTCCTCGTCAAAGTCTCCTTATCCCCAGCGAAGTCTATTAATACTTCCAACGTAACATTGGTATCCCCAGTGAAGTTACCATCAACATTTCAGCAAAGTAACTCTCTCCCCACAGAGTACTGTCCCCCAGCACGATCGTTAGAGTACTTTTCTCCCCGTAGAGTAATCCATTCGCCAAGTTTCTTCCCCAACGGAGTTGTCCTCTCCTACCGGTATTCTTGCAACTATCATCCCCAGCGGAAGCAAAGCACTATTCTCAAACATCAGCCCAAGGTGACTTCCCGACACCCGTCAAGGATTTATTTTCCTAAGACGGAAAGATACATTCATAAACATTACATTTTCATACATTACAGCATGCATATACGCATCATATCCTACAAATCTCATTTATATTGAGAACATCATCGCTTGATTCATATCATGCCTTGCATATGACTGACCTTTACCTTTCAGGAAAGATCCAGTTAAGTTCTCAGCTATATCTCAAGACTTTAGTCTGGTTCAGTTAAATCGACCCTAAGATTTTCCTGATTCTTATCCAGTCAAAGGCCTTCTCTGGTTCAGTCAGATCGACCCTAAGATCTCCCTGTTTCTTATCCAGTTGAAGATTTCAAGACCTAGCCTGGTTCAGTTAAATCGACCCTAAGATTTTCCTGTTTCTTATCCAGTCAAAGGCCTTCTCTGGTTCAGTCAGATCGACCCTAAGATCTCCCTGTTTCTTATCCAGTTGAAGATTTCAAGACCTAGCCTGGTTCAGTTAAATCGACCCTAAGATTTTCCTGTTTCTTATCCAGTCAAAGGCCTTCTCTGGTTCAGTCAGATCGACCCTAAGATCTCCCTGTTTCTTATCCAGTTGAAGATTTCAAGACCTAGACCGATTCAGTTAAATCGACCCTAAGATTTTCCTGTTTCTTATCCAGTCAAAGGCCTTCTCTGGTTCAGTCAGATCGACCCTAAGATCTCCCTGTTTCTTATCCAGTTGAAGATTTCAAGACCTTGTCCGGTTCAGTTAAATCGACCCTAAGATTTTCCTGTTTCTTATCCAGTCAAAGGCCTTCTCTAGTCTAGTTAAATCGACCCTAAGATTTTCCTGATGAAGACTCAGTAGAAGACATCCAAGATTCTCTCAGCGTTACTGTTGAGGTTGAAGTCGCCCAAGATTCTCTCAGCGTTACTGTTGAGGTTGAAGTCGCCCAAGATTCTCTCAGTGTTACTGTTGAGGTTGAAGTCGCCCAAGATTCTCTCAGCGTTACTGTTGAGGTTGAAGTCGCTCAAGATTCTCTCAGCGTTACTGTTGAGGTTGGAGTCGCCCAAGATTCTCTCAGCGTTACTGTTGAGGTTGAAGTCGCCCAAGATTCTCTCAGCGTTACTGTTGAGGTTGAAGTCGCCCAAGATTCTCTCAGCGTTACTGTTGAGGTTGAAGTCGCTCAAGATTCTCTCAGCGTTACTGTTGAGGTAGTAATCGTCCATGATTCTCTCGGCGTTCCTGTTGAGGTAGTAATCATCCAAGGTTCTCTCACCGTCCCGATGAGGTAGTAACCATCCCTGGTTCATTCGTCACCTTTTGAAGCTCCAGATCTAGCTCCTGTAACCAATCAGGACACATCTATACAAAGAGTTTGAAGACCAGCTCATGTAACAGGCCAGGTAATCCTTTTCTTTTTGCAGGTACGCAAGTGCTCGCTAAGGAATCTCTTATGCGATCGACACCCAGATGGCATCTATAAGCCCATCCACCTATCCATCATCTCTTAGCATGGCACCTATAAGCCCATCATCCTATCCATCAATCTCCAAATGGCATCTGTAAGCCCATTCCCCACATCACACTACTATGTGAGCGCAAATTTCTGGGCACTCTAGTGTTCAATCATCTTCCACCTTCGGATTAGGAAAGGCACGTCAGCCAATCTGCATCCTCAGGTTTAAGAAGATTGAACAGGGGCAACTGTTGTACCCCAAAATTTTCCCTCCCATATTCTTCAAGATTTGCCAAGTCAAAGCTTCAAAATCTCCCCAAGGGTTGAACAGTTCAAGGGCCTCCTAACAGTCAAAAATTAGGGTTTTGGTTCTGGCAACGAAATTGAAGTTTCCAAGGGTCCAATCAAGTCCCACATGCCTACAAACATTGTCAAGCATCCACATGCCAAGTTTCAAGACTCACAGCACAAAATTACATAGTCAAAAACCCTAATTGTCCTACAGTCAACTGTAGGGGCAAAATGGTCATTTGATAGTCAAAAGTTCAAATTTTTGGTCAACATCTTATTTTGAAGCCACAAACATGATTTGATCAATTCTTGATCATGATTCTCAAAGCATGGCTCAAAAAGTCTCAAGATGCAAAAGTTTCCATATTTGGACAGTTGAAAAAGTCAACTGTAACTTGACCAAGGCATAACTTCGACATGGTTTATCAGAAAAATTCCATCCAAAGCTCATTTTGAAGAGAAAGACATTTCCTACAACTCCTCTTCACACTTCAAGTCCAAGAAATGCTCTCACAAAAAGTTATCAATTTCAACATTATAGGTCATTTTCAAAAGTCAACAAAAAGACACTTTAAGTCAAAGATCATAAATTGAGATTGGTAAATCAAAATTACATGGGATCAAAGGCATTGGTTAGAGGACTTCAAGACCTTTCCAAAATGTCCAAGAACATGATCAAAGCTTAAACATTGAGCAAGATATGCCTTGTGGAAGTTGGGAAATTTTTGGGAATTTTGAAAAGTCAACTTTACTTCAAATGCCTCAAATTTGCTAATGGGCCACATTTTCTTCCAAGATTCATCATCCAAAGGCTATGCACGACCATTTGGCCCAAAGGGGATTTATTTCATCATTTTTATTATTTATTTGAATTTTTAATTACTATTAATTCATTTAATTAAATAAAATATGGAAAAAATACTAAACAAATGTATTTTGAATCTTTTTATACAACATTTGCTCTCCTTAAAGACTCAAGATTCGTGCACAACAAAATTGGAAAGATTGGCCATGATTGGAATCAAAATCACATGAAAAAAGATTTGAAAAGATTCATAAAAATCAAATTTTGAAAACCATTAAAGACAATACTTTGGGCTTGGATTATTGACTAAAATCATTCCTTATACAAGCACAAACCTAACCCTAATTCCAAGAACCTAAAAGCTGCGCTCATAATCTCAAAGCAACTTGGCATTTTTTTCAAGAAAATTTCAAAACTGAAAACACAGTTTCAGTACGTTTCAAGGCAAGATAGCCATTCCATTAGCTTGCCAAGGCTACCAGGAGACTATTCCAATCAAGAACATTGTCCCATACTCAAGGAATTGGTATATCAAAGTCATACTTTTCACGAAAATATTCATAATCGTATCCTGAATCCCATGCATCTTTCATATGTTTTTGATGTTGATTTATGCTAACCTGATCATTCTAAAGCTAATGGTATTATCCAATTGAGTTATTAGGCCCTGTATCAAAAATTTCCATGGAAGCGTTTTAGGGTTTCGAAGCTCTAATTTTGGGGCTTCTTTCATATGGAATAATTAGGCCATGAAACCTAGATCACTGAACTCAGGACATTCAGACGAAGCTTTTGATCACATCGCGCCTTTTTTCTTTTTGCTCATAAGCTAATCGTTATTTTTACACTGTGCTATTTAGTGGGGGTTTAAAACCCCCGCTATCTGTTTTGTAATTTCAGATAAACGAAGAAGAAGGTGGACGTGTCCATACGTGACTGGGAGATTCAAACTTTCGCGCTTGATTTTTGTTTCATACCAATAGCGTTTATTTTCACATATATTAATCAGGTTCCACTATAATAACAAAGTAACGCGTTGGCACAAGTGGTAGCTGCGTTGTCACATAAGCACTGGGACCTGGGTTCGATCCCCAGGTCCCCTCCCTTTCTCAATATATTTTGTCCTAATGTGATTCTATGCAGCATGCTTCCCAATGACCATCATGTGCCCCCATCATCTGGCATGCCACGCGCCCAATAATCCCAATCCAAAGGTCAAGATTTGCAGAGTACCATGTGCATAAGTCAACCAGGCCACACGCTCCTATGAAAAGTCAAAAGGGCCAAGGTTCTAATGGGCTTAATTACTGGGACAAAACCTCCAAACTGGGGTCAACACCCCCACTGGTTTGCTTTCTTTCATCCTTTTTATTCTTTCTATTTTATTTGTGTTATTTAGTTTTATTTTAATTCTTTAAATTAATTTGTTTTCTTTAATATAAAAAATAAAATAAAAATCAGAAAGTCAAAAAATAAAAATATATTTTATTTAATGTTATTTTTTTTGTAAATAAATCGTATTAATTAATTTAGTTAATTCTAGGTTTAAACTTTAATATTTTTTGTAATAAATTAAAAAATGTAGAATCAGGGTTTTAATTACTTTTATTCCTTTTTTTCTTTTTTCACCATATTAATTATTAAATATTATTTTTGTAAATAAAATTGTATTAATTAATTAGGTTAACTTTAGGTTTAATTTTCACATTTCTTTAATAAACTAAAAATAGCTAGAATTAGGTTTTAATTCCAATTTAATTCTCATAAAAATCCATAAATACAAAAACTCAAAAAATAATTTCCTTTCTCATTTAATTTAATTAATTTCATAATTATAATTTAATTTCCTTAAAAGGGTCCAACGCCCTCGCATTCTCGATTTTAATCCTCTTTGCATTTTTATTTCTTTTTGTGAATATTCGTGTAATTCTCCCAAAGCCATGTAATAGATCAATTAAGGTTTTTATTTTCCGCACTTTACTTTTTATTTCAAATCGGGTCCTGGATTAATTTGGTGATGTGGACCCGCGCCTTTGTAATAGCGTAGGACTTTTAATTCCGCACCTTTTAACTGTTAATTAATTTGCATGAAAGAATGAATATCAAAATAAAAGCAACGCGTAGATCACCAATGCATGACAAGACAAAAATAAATGAACATGACACAAAAATCACACACCACCCCTAGGGTACGCCACACTGTTGCCTTGTCCCTTGAAACGTGGTCGTCGACTATAGGACGTCTTAGTGAGTCCTTATGTCCCATTGATCTGGTTGCCTCAAAATAAGCTGCCTCGGAATAGTTGCCTCGGATTAAAAGATCAATGGCATAAGGGTAGCTCCTAAGGTATCTTACCGTTGCTCGGTGACCATACTGTCCCAAAACTCGAATTGACCCGAACACCTCCAACGGTGGTGCTACCTACCTCTCAATGGTGGGATGGCACTACTTTAAGGACATTTACACAGACGAATTCCTTAGGGTAGGTAGACGACTCTAGATACTTGCTCTAATTTCAAAAACAAATCAAAAAAATACTTTTCACACCGACACTTTTCAAAAGCTTTCGAAAGCAACTTTTCAAACACTCTTGAGGACTGATACAAGAGTCGAACTGAAATTTTCAAAAGAAACTTTTTAAACCCACAGTTGAAAAGCAAACAAACCATTTTGAAAACACAAATGAGCAAGTATCTAAGAGCCCATGGATAACCATGGATAGAAAGGGTGCTAACACCTTCCCTTTCTATAATCTACCTCCCGAACCGAGAGCAATCTCTATAAGGAATTTTTCTGTGCTTTTGTCCTTTCCATTTGGAGAAAATAAAAGACGATGGCGACTCTTGCTTCCGCGACATTTCGCGAACCAGCGTTAAACAGTCAGTTCCAGATCCACCGATCACAATACTCAAAGGTTTTCTCTATGTTTTCAACCCTTTTTAACAATTTTGTTCCACCATTGAATTTGGTGGACAATCTTGCGTTTAGGATGTTCAACGGGACGGGCGCGGGTCATCGTATGGACCATGAATGCAATTGTGCCAAGTGTCTTTGGCAATTTGCTTTGAAGGGACTATGATCATTCCATTTAGGCAACTTTCGAAAGTGTCATCGAGGGACTTATGATCATTTTTGAATTCGTTTTGCCAAAGAAACTCGACGTGCAAGCATGGCCCATTTTGGAAGGCAACATGTGGTATTACCCTAGGGGGTGCAAGTGTGATTGTGTATTGATTTCATGTATTTGTCTTGTATTAGGTTATCTAGCGTTTGGTTTTTATGTACATGATAACCCTAAGTCTAATCATGGTATAATTTGAAAGCGATAAATTGCAAGAATTTAAAATCTACGCTATTACAAATAGTATCTGGGAGTGGGGGTACAAATTCACAAATGGGGATGAGACTTTAGGAATATAGTGTCCAATAAGTTACAACCAAATCGAATTTGCGATCAAATGTAAATGTAACGAATATACAAAATAAGCAAATGTATAATGTATCAAATGTAAGTATATTGTGTAAGTGTACGTGTATATGTGTATGTAATTATTTACAAGTTAGAGATGTGAATTTAAATGTGTATTATTAAGTATTATTTAACCTAAATGAAAAGAATTAAATGTTTATTTATTTAATCTTTGTAGTCTTGTATTTTCTTTGATATGTACAAAAAGAATGTTTTGATTAAATGTTTTAAATTCTAATTAAATTATGTATATTAAAAAATGTATTTTGTCTTGATTATGTACAAAAATTTCTAAGAAAAGAAAAGGTACTAACTTAAAAAGAATTTATGTACAAATAAGTATTTTACTTAAAAGAAAAAAAAGGATTTACATTTTAATTACATTGTATTTTTGTATTAATGTATTAATGTATTATTGTCATGTTTTGTATTTTTATTATGTTAGTATTTTTTTTATACAAAGCTAGTGTATTATTTCAAAAGAGTTTAGTTAAAAGAAAATAAACAAAATTTTAGTTTGTAAAAAAGAAGTGAAAAGAAGAAATAAATGGGCTTGGGCCCAAGCAAAAATAAAAAAAGAACAAAGAAAAAAGGGGGTGTGTGCCCAGCTTTCTATGGACTTAAGGTTTTGTAACGGGCAAGGCCCAAATGGTTGGACAACAATTGTTTTAGGGTTCTTGAGTTTTCGTTTCACTTGGACATGGCTTAGGGTTTGTGAAACAGAAGCGCGCCGCTTGTGGTTACTTCGTTCGTCCTCTTCCACCTTCGTCTGAGTTCCTCTTGCCCATGGCCACCAGCGTCCTCAACCTTCCTCTTCCCTTCAATGGATCGTTAGGGCGACAGATTTCAAGGTAATGATCTTTGTCTTTCGCATTAGGTTTTCGTTATTCCTTTTTAGTTTTTTATGATTGTTGATTCTGATGTAGCGTTATTATTATTTTTGTTGGAGGTGCGTGAGAAGGGAGAGAAAATATACCTCCTGGAGAAGACGGAGAAGGAATGAGGATGGAGGCGCTTGAAGGCTTTGGCGGTGAGGGGTGAAGACGCTTGCTTGGATTCCTGGTTTGTGTCTTACTCTTGGTTTGATGATGAATAAAACTGAAAACCTTTTTGTTGATTTCACTTCTTTCTTCTTCGTTGCCTCGTATGCTTCTGTTTGGTTGCCTTGAGTTGATTGGGATTTATTTGAATCTTTGCCCAGTGATGATGCTTTCTGAGGGCCTCTCGTATTGATACGCTTCTTTTTCTCTTCTCCTTTTGCCTTGCTTTGAGTTGCCTTGTGTTTCGTATGCTTCTGAATGTTGATTTTTTACGCCCAGGGATGATGTTTTTCTGAGGGCTTAGAGTTGGCTTTGAATGCTTTGGTATTGAATTGAATGCTATGCTTGAATTTGATTTGGATGGTGTTGAAAGGTATGTTTGAACAGGTTGATGGCCTTAGGCATATGCTTGACAGGGTTAATGCTTGTTGGTGAGGCTGGTTGTTTCTGGTTTGGATGTACAGGTTTTAGCTTTGAGTTAGGTTCTATGGCTTTTTGTTTTAGTTTTTGATAAGGCTTGGATATCAGACTTTTTAGTGTTTCCAGGTTGTTGGTTTGGTGAGGTTTCAAGCAGGTTTTTTGATTGGTATTATGGTTTTGTAAACTGGCTTTGCAGGTTTTGTTCTTTTGACAGGGGTTTAGGTTTTTGGTTATAAGGCTCGAGGCTTTTTTCTTCAGTTAATGCAGGTTTCTTGATTGGTGTTATGGTTTATGTTTGATGGCCTTACTGATGGTTTAGGCTTGGAGACTGGAAGGTTTATGCAGGTTCTGAATGGTTCTTGCACAGGTTTGGGATGGAGGTTTACTTCAGGCTATGTGTTTGGTTTGATCATAGGCAGGTTTTGGCCTATGCAGGTTTTGTATCTGGAGGGTTTTGACAGTTGTGGTTATCTCTGTTTGATATCTCCTTTATCTCTACTGTGTTCAGTTTGTTTTATATTTCTCTCCATGCCTAAAGCCTTGTACGCCTGCTTTCTTTGCTCTCTTCTTCTCTCTCCAGTACAGTCAAAATATTAAAATATGTTTGCATTGTACTTTTCGGAAAGGGCAACTCTTGGGAAATGATGAAAATGAATTATGTTGCTTGCATATTAATCTTTCTCTGCATATTTGTCCCTTTTCCTCCAGATTTTGTGCTGCACTTTGTACCTTTTGATACTTTGATATCTTCTTTTGGCAGTTTTGAGTAGCCTTGTACAGTTTGACATCTTTGACAGAAAGTTTGAATTTGGACTTTTAGTTTGGACTTTGTAGTTTGATTTGGACTTTGCATCATGCTGTTTGAGATTTGAACTATGCAGTTTGACAATTTGACTTGTGCATTCTTTCAAAGTTTAGCAAATAAATATTCGTCCCTCTTTGTGAACTGGGAGAAATCCCGTGATTTGCAGAGAGGGCTAACTGATCCCAATCAGTTGCCCTTAATGATGAACTTTATTTTTATCTGTCTCTTTTATTTATTTATCTGCTATTGACTTTTCTTCTCTTATTTGTTTTTGCAGATAAATAATTAAAATGGAGAGGAACAGCAAAAGATGAAGAATTTGAAGATTTAGAAAAAATTAAGATAGTCTTATTTAGGTTTAAATTACTGTAAAATCATTGTTGTAAACAAATTGTAAACAATAATTGTACGAATAATTTAAAAATAAATAAAAAGTTTTTATCCAATTAATTCTTTTTTCTCCAATTGTTTATTTATTATTTATAATTCTTTAATTATAATAATTGAAAATAAATTCCAATCATTTAATCTTAGAATAATAAATAATTTAAATAAACAATGCTTTAGCATTTGATCAGTTAAACCTGGCATTTCCAACATCCAAAGCAAAACAACAGTTAATCACAACAACTGATCAGACGCATTCCCCTTTTTACTGATTTTTACCAAACACTACAAATTCAAACTGAATGTATCCTTTCACTGATTTAATCACACAGTGCGAACTCAATCCAAATGTTTCAATCCATATCTCAGCATAACTTGAAAAGTGCTGTAGAAATTAAATCTTTCTGAGGACGCACGCACAAAAAACCCTAATTCCTGATTAAATGCCAAAGAAGCGTTCGCCTGATCGAAGTTGAGCCAAAATCAACCAAAACCCTAAGCCAACTGTTTGAAACATTCTAGAGCCCTGAAAATCAGTAAAACCCTAATTGTGTTTGACTGACGAGAAAAGTCTGTTTGACCAATTCTTGAGCCAATCTGAAAAATCAAGAAACGCCTGAAGCCGTGATTTCTTGAGAAAAAATGCGAGGGCAAATTTTGGGGTACAACACCGTCCTATAAGCCCATAAAGATTCGTTAAGCTTGGATGACCAGTCTTTTCGAGATATCGCGACAGTTTTTTCTAATATTCGTTTAATCTCTCTGTTCGAAACTTCGACTTGTCCGCTAGTTTGTGGATGATAAGGTGTTCCTACGCGGTGTTTCACTCCATATTTAGATAGTAATTTATCAAATATCTTCGAAATAAAATGAGATCCACCGTCACTGATAACAAGTCGGGGAACACCAAAACGCGGGAAAATTATATTCTTGAAAATCTTTATCACTACTCGTGTGTCATTTGTAGGAGAAGCTATTGCCTCGATCCATTTTGAAACGTAATCGACAGCGACGAGTATAAACTTGTTTCCAAAAGAAGATGGGAAAGGTCCCATAAAATCTATTCCCCAAACATCAAAGACTTCAACTTCAAGTATTCCTTTCTGAGGCATTTCATCGCGTCTTGAGATATTACTGGTGCGTTGGCATCGATCACAGTTTTTAACGGCGATGTGGACATCCTTCCACAGGTTAGGCCAGAAAAGGCCGGCTTGGAGAATTTTGGCACACATTTTAGAGGTGCTAGTATATCCGCCATAAGGAGATGAATGACAATGGGAAATGACATTTTCTATTTCTTCGTCGGGTATACACCGGCGGAAAATTCCATCAGGTCCTCGTTTAAATAAAAGTGGTTCGTCCCAATAGTAACTCTTGAGATCATGGAAGAATTTCTTTTTCTGTTGGTAAGTTAAGTCAGGTGGAAGCGCTCCGACAGCTAAATAATTAACGATGTCAGCATACCAAGGCAATCCTATGGTCATGTCGATGGCTTCCACGACTTCTTTAGCTTCTGGTTTATTTAAATCCAATTGAGCTAGGTCGCTTATCATATGTGCTATCAGATGTTCATATGGAAAATCGTCGTTAATTGGCCCTTGTTTGGGTTTTATACCTTCTAAACGGGATAAATGATCCGCTACGACGTTTTCGGTTCCTTTCTTATCTTTAATTTCCAAGTCGAATTCTTGTAAAAGTAAGATCCATCGGAGGAGTCTGGGTTTTGCATCTTTCTTGGCAAGTAAATATCTGATAGCAGCGTGGTCCGTGTAAATGATGATTTTTGCTCCTACAAGGTAAGAACGGAATTTGTCAAGCGCGAAGACCACGGCTAAGAGTTCTTTTTCAGTGGTGGCGTAGTTCATCTGAGCTGAGTCTAGCATTCTGCTGGCGTAGTAAATTGCGTGAAGTTTCTTATCTTTCCTTTGTCCAAGAACTGCGCCTACAGCGTAATCACTTGCATCGCACATGATTTCGAAAGGTAGCCTCCAATCGGGCGGTTGCATGATTGGTGCAGAAATAAGTGCGGATTTAAGGGTTTCAAAAGCTTTAAGACAATCGTCATCGAATATGAACTCAGCATCCTTCATTAATAGACCGGTAAGTGGTTTTGTAATTTTCGAGAAATCTTTAATAAAGCGTCGGTAAAAACCGGCGTGTCCTAGAAAACTTCGTATCTCTCGAATGGTCTTTGGTGGTTGGAGTTCTTTAATCACTTCTATCTTAGCTTTATCAACTTCAATTCCTTTATTAGAAATAACATGTCCAAGTACGATTCCTTCTCTGACCATGAAATGGCATTTTTCCCAGTTGAGCACAAGGTTTACTTTTACACATCGTTCTAAAATACTTTCTAAATTAGATAGACATCCTTCAAAGCTTTGTCCACACACAGAGAAGTCATCCATAAACACTTCCATGATGTTGTCAATGAAATCTGCGAAGATGGCCATCATACATCGTTGGAAAGTTGCGGGAGCATTACATAATCCAAATGGCATTCGTCTGTACGCGAATGTTCCATAGGGACACGTGAATGTAGTCTTCTCTTGATCATCGGGGTGAATCGGAATTTGGAAAAATCCGGAATAACCGTCTAAATAGCAGAAATAGGTGTGTTTGGCTAATCGTTCTAACATTTGATCAATAAAGGGTAAAGGAAAATGGTCTTTCCGAGTAGCTTTGTTCAGTTTTCGATAATCAATGCACACTCTGTGTCCACTAACTACTCTTTGTGTTATCGATTCGCCTTGTGCGTTTTTCACGACAGTGACACCTCCTTTCTTAGGTACGACATGCACTGGGCTAACCCATTTACTGTCGGAGATCGGGTATATAATTCCAGCTTCCATTAGCTTTTTGATTTCATCTCTGACTACAGTGCTTAGAATCGGATTGATTCTTCTTTGAGGTTCTCGAGAGGTTTTGCAATCCTCTTCTAATAGAATACGGTGCATACAAATCGAAGGACAAATTCCTTTTAAGTCTGATATGTTGTAACCTAACGCAGTAGGGTATTTCCTTAGAACGTCTAAAATTTTCTGAGTTTCGAGTGTTCCTAAACTGGAATTCACTATTACAGGTCGAGTTTGTTCAGTATCAAGGAATTCGTATCGTAGATTTTTAGGTAGAACTTTCAATTCTAGTTTTGGTTTCTTGGGACATGGCATATGATCGGGTGTAAGTGCTAGACTTTCGCTTAGACTGTCATCTTTATATGGTTCTCGCCAATTGTCGTCTTCGAATATCAGAGGGGTTTCAATTTTCATTATTTCGGAATATGTGGTTTGTTCAACTTCTATCTCTCTCACGCACTCGTCTATAATATCGAGTAAATAACATGTGTGGCGGGTGCTTGTAGAAATTGAGTGAGGATGAATTCCACTTTTTCCTCTCTGACTTCGAATGTTAATCTGCCCTTCTTTACATCAATTATAGCTCCAGCTGTGGCTAGGAATGGTCTTCCTAATATGATAGGGGTAACTGAGTCCTCGGTTATGTCCATGATGATGAAATCGGTAGGGATATAGAATTGACCTATTCTAACTGGAACATTTTCCAGTATACCTACAGGGTATTTAACCGATCGGTCAGCTAATTGAACGGACATTTTTGTGGGTCTTAGTTCTCCCATCTCTAGCTTTTTGCAGATAGATAAGGGCATGACACTAATGCTTGCTCCTAAGTCACATAGAGCTTTGTCTATGACAAATTTTCCAATATTACAAGGTATAGAGAAACTACCTGGGTCTTTTAGCTTAGGAGGCATATTGTTTTGAATGATTGTGTTACACTCGGCAGTGAGTGTAACTGTTTCGTTATCCTCTATCTTCTTCTTGTTGGATAGGATTTCCTTAAGAAATTTAGCGTACGACGGCATCTGAGTGATGGCTTCTGTAAAAGGTATTGTTATATTGAGTTGTTTCAGAAGTTCAACGAATTTCTTGAACTGGCCCATCGTTTTGGAATTTGTAAGTCTCTGAGGATACGGGATTGGTGGTTTATAAGGTGGTGGAGGCACATAAGGTTTCTCTTTTTCTACAGCCTCTTGCGTTTCGCTTTCCTTTTCTTTTTCTCTAGGTTCATCGGCTTGTTCAGGCGGCTCGCTCTGCTTTTGGTACATGGCTGGATTTTCTAGTCTCAGGTCAACAGGTCCGTCGAGTTCTTTTCCACTTCTCAGTATCACAGCATTAGCATGTCCTTTCGGGTTGGGCTGTGGTTGACCAGGAAAAATTCCAGCCGGTGCCGTAGTAGGTGCTTGTTGTTGAGCTACCTGTGAAATTTGCGTCTCAAGCATCTTGTTATGGGTGGCTAAAGCATCAACCTTGCTAGCTAATTGTTTTATCTGCTCATTAGTATGTAAATTTTGATTCATAACGTCTTTATTAGTCTGAGCTTGGGAAGCAACGAAGTGTTCAATCATGATTTCTAGGTTAGATTTCCTAGGAGCATTAGGTCCATTACCAGGATGATTTGGGATAGCTTTTGGATAACCGGGTGGTGTGGCAGGAGCTTGTACAGGCGCGTATAACGCGTTGTTACTTTTGTATGAAAAGTTCGGATGATTTTTCCAGCCAGGGTTATAGGTATTGCTATAAGGGTTCCCTTGTACATAGTTTGCTTGTTCAGCTGGAACTCCTGTTAGAAGTGGGAATTTTGGAGCAAGATGTGATTGAAGACCACATAGATCGCAAGTTTGGACAACTGCAGCCACGGTAGCTGCAGGAGCAGTGGTAAGGTTTTCTAGATTTTGGGTAAGAGCTTCCACTTTAGCATTGACTTGGTCCAGGATATTCACTTCAGACATTCCACCTTTGGTTTGGGATTTCTCCACATTAGCTCTTTCGCTCCCCCATTGATAGTGGTTCTGGGCCATACTTTCGATAAGTTGATTTGCTTCGGCATATGGTTTATCCATCAGTGCGCCACCAGCAGCGGCGTCTATAGTCATTCTTGTGTTATACAACAGACCGTTATAAAACGTATGAATGATTAGCCATTCTTCTAAACCATGATGAGGACAGAGTCTAATCATATCCTTGTAACGTTCCCATGCTTTGAAAAGTGATTCGTTATCTTTTTGTCTAAAACCGTTGATGTTAGCTCTAAGCATAGCAGTTTTGCTTGGTGGGAAATATCTAGCCAAGAAGACTTTTTTCAATTCATCCCATGTGGTGATTGAATTTGAAGGAAGGGATTGGAGCCAGGCTCGGGCTCTGTCTCTTAAAGAAAAAGGAAATAGGCGCAATCGTATCGCCTCGGGGTTCACACCATTCACTTTTACAGTGTCTGCGTACTGCACAAACACTGACAGATGTAGGTTAGGGTCGTCAGTAGGAGATCCAGAAAATTGGTTCTGCTGAACGGTGGATAGAAGCGAAGGTTTCAGCTCAAAATTGTTTCGAGCGATAGCAGGGGCGGCAATGCTGTTGTGAGGCTCCGCTTGCGAAGGAACTGCGTAGTCCTTAAGAGCGCGAGGCGGATTTGGTACGTCAGCCATTGTCGATTCTTCGATAGATTCCGATAACGGGATATCAGGAATTTTAGTCGGAGGAAGATTGTTGAGAGATCGGTATTCTTGATTTCGGCGTCTTAATCTTAAGTAACGCTCGATATCGTTAATTTGTAAATTCAAAGGCTCGTTTTGAGAACGAGTGTTTGGCATACAACAGAGGGAAATATAAAAAGTTGCCTTAGTCTAGACAGCGTTGTTTTCAGATTACACTAGTGACTAAACCAAAGTCCCCGGCAACGGCGCCAAAAACTTGATGTGTCTGCGATCGACCTAATGTCTAACAGTATCTTAACTGCAAGCGCACAGCCAATTGCGGTAGTAATAAAAGATTGTCGAATCCACAGGGACTTTGTAATCACTCTAGTGCGGGAAAGTAATGCTAGTTTAGCTAAGGCGGAAATTGTCACGTTGGTTTTGGGAAGGTTAAGGAAGGTAAACTAATTGATTTTAAAGTAATTATAAAATGAAATGGTCGGTATGCAATAGAGTCGACCTAAAGGATCTAATCGGACCTAGGCATATAGGGATGGTCAACTTGGTTTATCTGTAGAATTAATCAGTTTAAAAACCCTCAACTCACACTTTCATGGTCTTATCTTGGATTATACGTCTAAAGCCCTATACCTGCTTTCGCTAGCCTATAAGTGTTTAGAAGTATTTTTTGGAAACTTAATTAATTCTAATTTGGTTTAAAGCACTTTCACTGTATTTAAATCAAATGCCTAACTTTAGCTATCTGGTTAAAGACCTCACACTTTCGTGGTCTCAATCTAACCTATTTACTCTTCTTACTTTCGTAACAAAGGTTTTATTATTAAGCATAAAAAGTTATAACCAGAGTTAAGTTGATTAAAGTTTTAGCCTAAGTTTGATCAGATGCCTAATGTCTCTTATTATCCCATACCGACGTTAAAGGTTTAGCTAGCCATGGAAATTATAATGAACGTACTGGAAATAAAAACAAACAAATATAGATTGGACATTATAAATAATAAATTAAACATGCACTAATTAATTAAAAGGTATGTAATACAATTGCAAAATAGAAACCTGAAAATAAAGCCAATACTTCAATACCTCTTCCACAAATCGGAAACTCGGACTTGGTATCAGTAATATGACAAATTCTGAGGCTTGAATAATAAATTCTAAACTATAATAATAATTTCCTGATGTTGGAAAATATTATTTGGGCAATGAAATTAAAAGAACGGAAATAAACGAATGCAGAAAAATAACAACTGAAGGAATAATGGTTTTGATTTCGGCAGAGCTTCCGCACAAGTAATCTGTAAAAATCTCTGTGCTTCTAACGTTGAATGTTGAGGTATTTATAGAGGAATGAATTTGGCAGTTGGCTTGAAGACTTGTAATGAAGCTTTCCTTAAAAATCTCCACAAATGTAGGAACGTGGGTAGTTGAGGAAGAAGTGGTGAACGTGGGGTTTGACTGGAGAGAAATAAGGAGTTTGAAAACTCCTTCTGTTTTGCTTTGCCATGATCTGCACTTTCAAATAACTGATATACGCATTACGTTCGTCACTGAGGCGTTACGAGCAGGTTTGGTGTTTCTCCGTGTTACGGTCGTGGCAGATGTGTTACGGTCGTAACACACTTCATGATGGCTTACGGTCGTGGCAGATGCGTTACGACCGTCACAGCTACAAAATCTGTAATTCTTAATAGATTTATCTTTTTCTTCTATTCTTTTGATGCTTTCTTGCATTGTTTCATGTTTTCTTCTGTTTTGAGCTGAGTTATGAATACCTGCAAAAAGTAATGACAAACTCGAAATATTCGGGAGTTAATCGGGTCAAAATAATACAGAACGGGTAAATTTCATGGAAAATAAACGATACAATTTCGTGTTATCATTCTCCCTGTGATCAAAGAGCCAGTGTTGGAAGGAGAAGTGCCCTACACCATTCAACATCCTGACATGCCTACATCTTGGGAAGAAATGCAGAAAAGCTGGATCCAACTCAAGGAAGAACGGGATTCTCTGAAACCAGTCTACATGCCAGTGAGAAGAAGGTCTTGGAGCTCACCCGCCTACTGCACGAGGAAAAGACCCTCAACACTTACATTGCTCCAAAGAGGATGCGCAATGTCTTTTGGGATTAATTATTTTTGTAATGTTTTGCCCATGAGGCCCTGATGTACTGAACAAATTATTTCCTAATAAAAAGTGTGTTCTTTTTTGGCTACAACGAATTTGAACTTTCGAACCCTTGAATGCATTGCATAAATAACATATCATGCATCATGTGCATAACAGGTACCCTTTTTCTACAGGTTGCTTAATCTTCTTCGCTGTTTATTTCAGCACTCAAGCATCATGAATCCTGAACTCACTACCGAGCAAGCTATCAAGGCCCTCCAGGCCCAGAACGCCCAGTTTCAGGAGATGGTCATGAACTTGGCCCAAGGACAACAAGAGCTGAAGGCTTTTCTCCTGAAGAAGAAAAAGAAGAAGAGGACTGTGCTATTCAACACTGGGCGCAGACTCAAGAATACATTGCAAAATGAAGCTGAGAGGACTACTCCATCTGTGGGGGAAGGCAGTCACCAAGGGAGAGAGGTTCCTAGTCCTGTGGTCTCTGACACCGAGACAGATTTCAACGATGAACAATACCCTCCTGCTGAGGACCGGTACAAGCAACTGGAGGACAGGTTAAATGCTATGGAGATTCAACGTGTGCCTGGGTTGGATTTCGGAGACTTGGGGTTATCTTCTGGGGTGGTGATCCCACACAAGTTCAAGACGCCTGCCTTTGTGAAGTATGACGAGGCTTCCTGCCCTAAGATGCACCTCCGTTCTTATGTAAGGAAGATACAGCCTTACACAGCAGACAAGAACTTATGGATCCACTTCTTCCAGGAGAGTCTTTCAGGGACTCACCTCGAATGGTTCTATCAGCTGGATGGAACCAACATTCGTAACTGGGAGGATTTGGCCACTGCTTTTTACAAGCAGTATCAATATAATTCCGACCTCGCTCCTACGCGTACCCAACTCCAGGGTATGTCGCTAGGATCGGGTGAAGGTTTTAAGGAGTACGCGCAGAAATGGAGAGATCTGGCTGGCAGGGTGCAGCCACCGTTGACGGATCGTGAACTAGTGGACATGTTCTTGGGGACCCTATCTGGTCCATTCTTCAACCATCTCATTGGTAATTCCTCTGTTGGGTTTACAGACCTGATCCTGACTGGTGAGAGGATCGAAGCTGGTATCAAATCGGGAAAGATACAGAAGGGTGCCTCCTCAAATGCTGAAAAGAAGCCCTTCAAGAAGGAGGCCAGTGATGTGTATGGTCCCAGGAGACAAAACAAACCAGAACGCCGCCAAGCTGTCAACGCGGTGGTTATTTCTAAGCCTGATGCTGCTCCTCAGCAATACAACCAGCCAAGAGCTGAGAGGCCCAAAAGACAGTATACTCGGCTCAGCATGACTCTCTCTCAAATCTTACCGCAACTGCTGTCAACCAGCCTGATAACTGTCAAGGAAGCTCCGAAGGTGGTGAACACAGCATCTCCGAAGTACAACCCCAACGCCCGTTGTGCTTATCACTCTGATAGCCCGGGGCATAATACAGATGATTGTTGGGCTCTGAGGAATAAGGTTCAAGACCTTATTGATGCTAAGGAGGTTCAGTTCGAGGCGCCCGAGAAGCCTAATGTGGTGACTTCTCCCATGCCTAACCATGGAGTAAATGCTATTGGGGATGAAGACGAAGGGGAAGAATCCGAGTTTGACAGCTGGATCTACCCAACGACCAACGGTGGACCTAGCAACTGGACTGGAAAAGACTTTACACCTATTACTTTTGTCACCCAGTAATGAACTTCTTTGTTTTGAATTTGTAACAAACAATAATTTGAAACTTTAGGGCCCGGTGTCTTACCCGGGACACCGTGACGTTATTTTTGAGGGCTTTTGTGTGTCACTTTCATATATCATGAATACAAGCATTGGAAGTTTTTCACATTTCAAATCTTGCGCTCCCTTTCCTTCTTTATATATATTGCAAAATAGCTATATTTACACACACTCACTCATACAGGTTCCATTCCACTTTGGATCTCACTGGTAACGACTCTGCTACTTCCAGTTATGACTTCGAAAATCCGATCAACTTAGCCGAAGACGAAGGTGAAGATGATTGCGAAGTGCCTGGTGAGCTTGCAAGACTGTTACTCCAGGAAGAGAGGGCCATTCAACCACATGAAGAGCCAGTGGAAACGGTAAATCTGGGTACTGAGACAGACAGAAAGGAAGTCAAGATTGGTGCTAATCTAGAGCTCAGTGTGAAACAACGGTTGATTCAGATGCTGCATGATTATGTGGAAATATTTGCCTGGTCTTACGAAGACATGCCTGGGTTGGATACCGACATTGTGGTCCATCATTTGCCTACCAAGGAAGGCTGCCCTCCGGTTAAACAGAAGGTCCGCCGTATGCGTCCAGAGATGTCCGAGAAAATCAAGGCTGAGGTTATGAAACAATTTGATGCCGGGTTTCTAGCAGTGACTTCTTACCCTCAGTGGGTTGCCAACGTGGTCCCGGTGCCAAAGAAAGATGGTAAGGTCCGAATGTGTGTTGATTACAGGGATTTGAACAGGGCCAGCCCTAAAGATGACTTCCCTTTGCCTCATATCGACGTTCTGGTTGACAATACTGCTCAGCATAAAGTATTCTCCTTCATGGACGGGTTCTCCGGTTATAATCAAATCAAGATGGCTCCTGAAGACATGGAGAAGACCGCTTTTGTTACTCAGTGGGGCACCTTTTGCTACAAGGTCATGCCTTTTGGGTTGAAAAATGCTGGGGCAACCTACCAACGTGCCATGGTTGATTTATTTCATGACATGATCCACCATGAGATTGAAGTATACGTCGATGATATGATTGCAAGGTCCCAAACTGAAGAGGAACACCTTGACCATCTGCAGAAATTGTTTGACCGTCTGAAGTTGTACAAGCTGAGGTTGAACCCGAACAAGTACACCTTTGGGGTAAGATCTGGAAAATTGCTAGGCTTCGTTGTAAGCGACAAAGGTATTCAAGTGGACCCTGCCAAGGTGAAAGCCATACAAGAGATGCCAGCTCCCGAGACAGAGAAGGAAGTCAGGGGCTTTCTAGGACGACTGAACTACATTGCCCGATTCATCTCACACCTAACTGCTACCTGTGAGCCAATCTTCAAGCTGCTGAAGAAAGATCAAGTAGTACGTTGGAACGATGAATGTCAGGCCGCTTTCGACAGAATCAAAGAGTATCTCCAAGAGCCACCCATTATTATGCCACCGGTTGAAGGGAGACCTCTAATCCTATACCTGACAGTACTTGACAGCTCAATAGGGTGTGTGTTGGGGCAGCATGACGAGTCTGGCCGAAAAGAGCACGCCATTTATTACCTTAGCAAAAAGTTTACCGACTGTGAGACCCGATACTCACTGCTCGAGAAAACTTGCTGCGCTTTGGTATGGGCTGCTCGCCGGCTGAGACAGTATATGCTGACTCACACTGCTCTGTTGATCTCAAAAATGGATCCAATAAAGTACCTATTCGAAAAGCCTGCTCTGTCTGGAAGAATAGCAAGATGGCAAATGATCTTGACAGAATACGACATCCAGTACACAACTCAGAAAGAAATCAAGGGAAGTGTATTGGTAGACCACTTGGCACATCAGGCAGTGGATGACTACCAGTCAATGAACTTTGAATTCCCAGACGAGGATATCATGGTAGTGACTGATTGTGAAGTACCTGGACCGGATGAAGGACCTGAGGAAGGATCCCGATGGTCTATGCACTTTGACGGAGCTTCCAACGCTTTGGGCAACGATATCGGCGCTGTGATCATATCCCCAAAAGGCACTCATACTCCTCTCACTGCCCGGCTATGTTTTAACTGCACCAACAACATGGCGGAGTATGAGGCATGCATCGTGGGTCTTCAAGCTGCGATTGACTTAAGGATCAAGTTTCTGAGTGTCTTCGGAGATTCCGCTCTCGTGATCAATCAGATCAAAGGAGAGTGGGATACGAAACACCCAAACCTTATTCCTTACAAAGAGTATGTGTTGACGTTGATCCCCCATTTCGAAGAGATAACCTTTGAACACTTCCCAAGAGAGGAGAATCAGTTGGCGGACGCGTTAGCTACGATGTCTTCTATGTTCAAAGTCAAATGGGACAACGAGGCTCCCCGGATCATTATCTGGAAGTTGGATGAACCCGCACATTGCTGTGATCTTGAGGCTGAAGAGGTAACTGAAAAACCTTGGTATCATGAAGTGAAGAGGTACTTGGAAGCTCAAGAATACCCCGAGGGTGCATCTGTTAATGACAAAAAGTTTCTGAGAAGGTTCGCGGCGAAGTTCTTCCTCAGCAATGGCATCCTATACAAGCGAAACCATGATTCAACCTTACTGCGTTGTGTGGATAAGACTGAAGCAGAAAAGATCATGGCAGAGCTGCATGAAGGCGCCTTCGGAACACATTCCAGTGGACATACTATGGCAAAGAAAATCCTTCGGGCAGGATATTTCTGGTCCACAATGGAAGCCGACTGTTACCAACATTCTCGGACATGTCATAAGTTCCAGATCTATGCAGACAAGGTGCACATTCCTCCAGTTCCTCTGAATGTCTTGACAGCACCTTGGCCTTTTGCAATGTGGGGCATTGATATGATCGGCGAGATCAGACCTACGACATCCAACGGGTATCGCTTCATCCTGGTAGAGATTGATTACTTCACAAAGTGGGTTGAAGCAGCTTCCTATGCTACGGTAACCAAGAACATCGTAGCACGATTCATTCGGCATAACCTGATATGTCGATACGGTGTCCCGGAAAGGATCATTACGGACAATGGTATCAATTTTAACAACAAGATGATCACTGAGCTCTACGAGCAATTCAAGATACAACACCACAATTCTTCTCCCTAGCGGCCGAAGATGAATGGGGCTGTCGAAGCGGCAAATAAGAATATTAAGAAAATTGTGCAGAAGATGACAGTGACCTACAAAGATTGGCACGAAATGTTACCGTTTGCTCTTCATGGGTATCGTACCTCAGCAAGGACGTCAACCGGGGCAACACCCTTTTCCTTGGTCTATGGCATGGAGGCAGTCTTGCCTATTGAAGTCCAGATACCCTCTCTCCGGATAATGAAGGATGCAAATCTGAGCGAAGATGACTGGATCCAGACTCGACTTGATCAATTAAACCTAATTGACGAAAAGAAACTCACTGCTATTTGTCATGGTCAAACGTACCAAAAACGGATGATCAGGTTTTTTAACAAGAAAGTCAGACGACAAGAGTATCAAGTCGGAGACTTGGTAATCAAGCGCATCATTCTTCCTCAAAGTGATCCCAGGGGCAAATGGACCCCTACGTACGAAGGGCCATTTGTGGTTAAACATGTCTTCTCAGGAGGAGCCATGATTCTAACCACCATGGATGGTGACGACCTTCCTCACCCCGCCAATGCAGACATAGTAAAAAGATATTACGCATGAATAAAAGACCCGCTAGGTTGACACACCTAGGCAAAAATAAGGGCTTCCCGGTGAACCAAAAGGGTTCGGGCAAAAATAAGGGATGAAAAATGAAAAAAAATCTGTACACCTGGCAAGTCGAAAACCTGAAAAGGCGGCTTGGGCAAAAATGGGTATCCCGGTGGACTGAAAACCCGAAAGGGCGGTCCAGGCAAAAGTTAGGGATAAAGCGTAATACTATGTCTCATTGGATCACCTTGCATCCAGAATCTGGTATCAACTATCAGGTTCAGACGACATCGATCAATCAGCTTCATCTTCAACTAAGCAACAAAGTGATGAGACGCTTGAAGACATAAAGGCGATAGCAGAGTTGAAACCCAGTGGGATTTTTCACATAGCTGTTTTGTTTTCTTTGTACAAAATGTATAAACTCTATGTTGTTCGGCGGCGTTCTCTTACTAGGACGTCATCCTCTTGTACACAAGCGCCTGTTTACAGACAAATTCAAAAATCAATACAAATTCACTTTTCAGACAAATTGCCAATTGTTTTTCCTTTTTCTGTTTTGTCTTGCGAAGAACGTCCAATGTTCAGTTTTGATATATGCATTTGACACTAATTGCTAACTCATAAATATTTGCATGCGAAACAAAGGATTAATTATAGGTGACATCAGAAGCAGGGGCAATAATGATTTGTCTAAAGTGATCTAGTTGCTATGTCCACCAAGGTACCAAGGTAGGTTCGGCTGAAGAATGAAACCAGGATACCTTCATTCCCCGTAGAGTAAGATAGGATTCAACAGTACTCTCCCCCGAGCAGAGTTGGTATCCCAATCAACCCTGACAAGGCACAGTATCTCCAGCAAGTCAGCGACACTCCCCCCAAGCAGAGTTAATCTACTGTCAGCCTTAAGGAAGTTGGGTATCCCCAGAAAATCTCAATATTCCCCAGTGGAGTATGAAGATATTCCAAAGCAAGCATCCCCGGCAATCTTGATCTAAGATTGTTCCCCGGCGGAATACCGGACATCCAGTGGAGCCATTCCCCAGTGTAGTCCTAAGTCTCCCCAGGAGAGTTGAATCAATCTCCCCAACAGGAAGCTTATCCCCAGTAGATTCTGGAAGCTAATCCCCTGCAGAGCACGAACGCGTCTCCCCAGCTATATTCAAAGGTTATTCTCCACCAGAGCTTATAACTGGGTTATCCTCAGCTAAAAACCACGGAAAGATCGTCCTCGGCGAAGCTCTTCCTATCCCCCAGCGGAGTTCATCAATTCCTCAACAAAGCTTATCAACAGGAATCCCCAGCGGAGTTCGCATCACAACCTCAGCGAAGTATCTCTCCCCACAGAGTGATTCCCCGTAGAGTAATCTCTTCGACAAGTTTATTCCCCAACGGAGTCATCTTCTCCTACCGGTTTATTCTCGCAACCATCATCCCCAGCGGAAATGAAGAACTTCACTCTTAAACATCAGCCCAGGATTCAGCTCCCCGACATTCGTCAAGGATTTATTTTCCTAGACGAAAATACATTCACAAACATTACATTATCATACACCACAATGCATGCACATACGCATCATATCACACAATCTCATCTATTTTTGAGAACATCATGACATCATGCACTTCATACATCATGACATTGCATACAACTGATGTTTTACCTTTTCAGGAAAAAGGTCAATCCAAAGATAATTACTATCAACTGTCATAATTCCAGATTCGATACTTGTATCTAGCCAGGGCATGTCTGTGAGCGATCAATTCCAGATTCGATTCCTGTATCCATCCAGGGCACGTCTGAAGAGTTTGAAGATTCGATTCCTGTATCCAGCCAGGGCACATCTGTTGACGACTATTTCCAGATTCGATTCCTGTATCCAGCCAGGGCACGTCTGAAGAGTTTGAAGATTCGATTCCTGTATCCAGCCAGGGCATATCTGTTGACGACTAATTCCGGATTCGATTCCTGTATCCAGCCAGGACACATCTGTTGACGACTATTTCCAGATTCGATTCCTGTATCCAGCCAGGGAACGTCTGAAGAGTTTGAAGATTCGATTCCTGTATCCAGCCAGGGCACATCTGTTGACGACTATTTCCAGATTCGATTCCTGTATCCAGCCAGGGCACGTCTGAAGAGTTTGAAGATTCGATTCTTGTATCCAGCCAGGGCATATCTGTTGACGACTAATTCCAAATTCGATTCCTGTATCCAGCCAGAGCATATCTGTTGACGACTAATTCCAGATTCGATACCTGTATCCAGCCAGGGCATATCTGTGAGCAACCAATTGTAGATTCGATACCTGTATCCAGCCAGGGCATGTCTGCATGAAGAGTTTGAAGATCAACCCCTGTAACAGGCCAGGTAATTATCTTTCTTTCTCAGGTACGCAAGTTCCCGCTAAGGAATCTCTTACGCGATCGACACAGATGGCATCTTTAAGCCCATCTTCACAACTATCCATTACACTTCCAAATGGCATCTATAAGCCCATTCCCGACAAGTTTCTGTTACATCTCCAGATGGAATCTATAAGCCCATCCTCCTATCCACCATCTTTCCAAATGGCATCTGTAAGCCCATCCCCGACATCACATTGCTGATATTCTACTATGCGAGTGCAAATTTCTGGGCACTTTAGTGTTCAATCATCTTCCACCTTCGGATCATGAAAGGCACGCAAGCCAATCTACATCCTCAGGTCTAAGAAGATTGAACAGGGGCAACTGTTGTACCCCAAAATTTTCCCTCCCATGTTCTTCAAGATTTGTCTTCAAATGGTTCAAGACTTCTCAAAGATTGCACAGTCCAAATGCCTCCTAAGGCATTCAAGATTAGGGTTTTGGTTCTTGCAAGAAAGTTGAGGTTTTCAAAGGCTCAATCAAGTCCCATATGCTCATATACATTGTCAAGCACCTACATGTCAAGTTTCAAGGCTCACAAGGTCAAGTTGCACAGTCAAAAACCCTAATTGCTCCACAGTCAACTGTAGGGGCAAAATGGTCATTTGGCAGTCAAAAGTCAAAATTTTTGGTCAACATCTTATTTTGAAGCCACAATCATTATTTGGTCAAGTCTTGACCATGATTCCACAAGAATGGCTCAAAAATCATCAAGATGCAAAAGTTTCTATTTTTGGACAGCTGAAAAGTCAACTGTAACTTGACCAAGGCATAACTTTTTCATGGTTCATCAGAAAAATCCCATCCAATGCTCATTTTGAAGGGGAGGACATTTCCTACAACTCATCTTCACATTCCATATCCAATAAATGCTCTCACAAAAAGTTATCAATTTCAACATTATAGGTCATTTTCAAAAGTCAACAAAAAGGCACTTTAAGTCAAAGACCATAACTTGAGATTGGTAAATCAAAATGACATGGGACCAAAGGCATTGGTTAGAGGACTTCAAGACCTTTCCAAAATGTCCGAGAACATGTTCGTAGCTTCAAAATTGAGCAAGATATGCATTGGAGAAGTTGGGAAATTTTTGTGAAATGGCCAAAGTCAACTATCCTTGAAACTCCATTTTTGATAAAAAGGGCCCACTTTTTCCACTTGGTTCAGCTTGGCCATGCCTCCCACGTGTCCCACAATTTATTTCAAGATTAAAAATTATTATTTTTTATTTTTATTTGATTTAATTCATTTTAAATCTTTAAAATTCAAATAAAAATCAAGAAAATTAAATAAAGGATATTTTGTGGCTTGAATAGCTTTGATACACCATGAAGCACCTTCCAAATTCGTGTACATCCTATTATGAGCATGGAATTCAAAATTGGACACAAAAGGGAAGTTTTCTTCAATGGAGTTTATGGCAAAATCAAGAACATAATTGCATTGGTTTAATGTTCATTATATTGGTTGATACTCATTCAAAACCACATATGCAAGCCTTGGCAATAGCATACACGGACTAGAAACACTCATACAGCATAAGAAATTTCAAAATTTTCAAGAGAAAGGTGTGACTGAAAACCATTGCCCAGTACAATTCAAGCTTTCTTTTTGATCCAAAACCGTTCCTTACATCACCAGGAACCTTTTGCAATCAGAATTAAGCGCAAAACCTCAAGAATTCGTGTCACACAACTCATACGGTTTGCATATATTTCCAAATCTACATATCATATTCCATGCATTTTTAATACATTCTCTTGATTGATTTGTGTTGCTGACATCTTCCCAAAGCCTTTGGCATTGTTTAATTTCATTATCCTATACAGAATCATGACTTGCCATTAAAACACTTTAGGGTTTTCAAGGTTTAGAATTGGGGGTTTTGCTATACTGTAAAATCAGGACTCTAAACATATATGGTCAAACTCAGCATGATGAGACGAAAAGGAAACACACCTCGCGCCTTTTTTATGTTCACCATATAGCTAATCGCTATTTTTGACATTGATGTTTTGTGGGGGTTTAAAACCCCCGTTATTTGCCTGTATTTTTGTTTCAGGAATGGAGAAGATGACTACGTGGAACGATGGGAATGGGCCATTCAAACATGGCGCGCCTTTTTGCGTTTTTTCCAGAATATGCCTTTGTTTTGAATATAATATTTGGTTTCCATTATTCTAACACACGCGCATAAGTGGTTCAGTGGCTGGAAACATGGTTTGTATTCACAGGGACCTGGGTTCGATTCCCAGGTCCCCCCATAATTCCAATGTTATTTTTTCCAATGTGTTCTTGTGCAGATTCCCAAGCGTTGAACACCATGCACCTCACACATCCAATAGGCCAAGTGTCCACAGATGCAAATCCAAAGGTCCAGAAGGCAAGAGCACCATGCTCAGGAGTCAACAGTGCTCCACTCAATTCCAATAGTCAACGTGGCTTCTAAGTGGGCCAGAATTCTATGCACACCTCCATCTGGCCCAGTACCCCCTCCCTTGGTTTATTCTTTTCTTTTCCTTTTTTTTACATTTTTCTTAATTATTAACCTTTTAATCATTTTTATTATTAACAATTAACATAATTAACATATTTTCATAAAAAATCAAAAAAATAGAATTAACATTATTATTATTATTATTATTATTCTCATATTATTTTTGTAAATAAAATATTAACAAATAAATAGTTTAATTAGGCAATTTTAACTTCTTTTCTTAATAATTAAAATAGATTTAGAATTAGGTAAACTTAACTTTTAATTTTATTTCTTTTTATTTTATTTCATAAAAAACATAAAAAACACAAAATATATTTTCTTTTAATTAAATTACTTAATTAGTCATTAGTTAGTTTTAATTTCATTTTAATTACAAAAAGACAAAAAAATTCAATTCTTTTCTTAAAAGGGTCAACACCCTTAAGACATTCCCGATTCTTTCTTTCGCGCGCATTTTAGTTTTAATTCCTTATTTTTGATTATTATGTAACTGCCTCCAGATGTAATAGTAATTAGGATTTTTACTGTTTTATTTACTATTTCTCGTACTTATTTACCTAAAACGGGTCTTTGTATTTTTGGCGATGTATAGACCCGCGCCTTGTAATAGCGTAGGATTTATGTTTCCGCAATTTACTTTTCGCACTCCTAACTGCTAATTGCATGAAAGAATGTATGATAACTAAAAACAACGCGTAGCTCACAATGCCATGATCAAAGATAAAACATAACATGAAAACAACACATAAAGCACATGCCACTCCTAGGGTACGCTTCACCGGTTGCCTCGAAACGTGGTCATCAAGTATAGGATGTCTTAGAGGTTACCCTTTGTCTAAAGATCCAGTTGCCTCGAAACGGTTGCCTCGGATAAAAGGATCTAGGACGTTAGGGTTACTTCTAAGGTATCCTACCATTGCTTAGGTGACCACACTGTCCCTATAATCGAATTGACCCGAACACCTCCAACGATGGTGCTACCTACCTCTCAATGGTGGGATAGCACTATCTAAAGGACTATTACACAGCTTAATTCCTTAGGGTAGGTAGATGACTCATGGGTACTTGCTCTTTTCAAAAACAAACAAAATACTTTTCACACCTTACACTTTCAAAAAATTTTCAAACAATACTTCATAAACTCTTGAGGACTGATACAAGAGTTACCTAGAAGTTTTCAAACGAACTTTTTTCAAAACCCACACACACTTGAAAAGCAAACAACTCTTATTTTGAAAACATAAGAGCAAGTACCTAAGAGCCCGTGGATAACCACAGATAGAAAGGGTGCTAACACCTTCCCTTTCTATAAATCTACCTCCCGAACCGAGAAACATTCTCATAAGGAATTTTGCTGTGCTTTTGTCCTTTCCATGTTGGAGAACATAAAAGACGGTGGCGACTCTTGCTTACCGCGACATTTCGCGAAACTAGCTAAAAAACAGTCAGTTCTATTTCCACCGATCACATACAAGAATAAACCTAGCTGAAGAATATGACTAAGGTACATTCACTCCCCACAGAGTAAGAAAATACAATATTATCACCTCTCCCCAGCTGAGGTTCGCAATCGCGAATAAGTCGGTAAGATTCTCCCCAAGCAGAGTTATTTATCACCAACACTGGAAGATTATCCCCAGTAGAGTCTGGAAGATTATCCCCAGTGAAGTTGTCGCTAAAAGATTATCCCCAACGGAGTTCATTTCGTCCACAAACAGGAAACTCAATCCCCAACAGAGTTTATCATCGCCAGCAACAGTAATTCATCCACAATTGAGTTTATTTCTCCAGATCAACAAATCCTCTAGCAGAGTATCTCTTCCCCACAGAGTCATTTCCTCGTCAGTTTATTCACCAGCGGAGTTATTCTCTCCTGCAGGATTATGCTCATAATCATCTTCATTCACTATCCCCAGCGGAAACGAAGAATTCAACTTCTTGCACTCTCCAGCAGCAACCCGGGATTTATTTTCCCCAGCTAGAGAATATCATAAAAACATCGCATGTCCATACATCATGACATGTGCATACACATCATATAAAACAATCTCATTTATTATTGAGAACATCATTGCCTGATACATATCATGCATTACATACGACTAACCTTTACCTTTCAGGAAAGGTACAATCAAATTCTCACAAAGTTCAAGCTATGAAGCCCGGGTACGATCAGATAGTATCTTGATTTCTCCAGCATATTGTGAAGCCCGGATTACGACCAGATAACAGTATCAGACTACCGCGAAGTCTGGATTACGACCAGATAGTGGTATCTCTTAAAAGCAAGCTATGAAGCCCGGATTCGACCGGATAATAGTTTAATCCTCAACAAGCCGTGAAGCCCAGATTACGACCGGATAATAACTTAGCAAGTTACCATGAAGCCTGGATTCGACCAGATAGTGGTATATCATAAAAGCCAGCTGTGAAGCCCAGATTACGACCGGATAACAGCTCAACAAGTTATTGTGAAGCCTGGATTACGACCAGATAGCAATACAAGACCATGAAGCCTGGATTACGACCAAATAATGGTAGAAGACGTTGTGAAGCCTGGATTACGACCAGATAGCAACCAAGAATACTACGAAGCCTAGATTACAACCAGATAGTGGTATATCTTTAACACAAGTTATGAAGCCCGCATTCGACCGAATAATATCTTGATTCCTCCGAACACCATGAAGCCTGTATTTTAACCAGATAATGGTATGAGACGTCACGAAGCCTGGGTTACGACCAGATAGCGGTAAAAGACACTGATGCCTGGATTACGACCAGATAACAGTGAAGGACACTGTGAAGCTTAGATCTCGACCAAATAGCAGTTTACCTGGACAATTACTAAGAAGCCCGGAGTCAACCGGATATTAGTGTGCCCTGAATTCAAGTTGAAGCCCGGATGCGACCAGATAACAACTTAATTCCTTATGAAGCCTGGATTACGACCAGATAAAATCGATAAATTGCGAAGCCTGGATTACGATCGGATAGCAAGTTTAATCTTATCTCCCCAGTAAGTCACTGTAAAGCCTGGATTACGACCAGATAGCAGTCGGTCTTATCACTATGAAGCCTGGACCACGACCAGATAGTAGTTCATTTTCACCTCCTCGACTAAGAGACGGTTCCTCAATAGAATAACGAACGACCAAAGTTAATAATATTCAACAGATATGATTCCCCAGTAGAATAACGGACGACCAAAGCTCCTAAAATTCTATTTCTTTCAAGATAGAGATCAACATTCCCCAGTGGAATCCTCCTCAACAACAGGTATACAAGCTCTCGCTAAGGAATCTCTTATGCGATCGACACTCCTTCGGGTGGAATCTTTAAGCCCATCCCCCGTCAGAAATTTCCAAATGGCATCTATAAGCCTATTCCCAATATCGCAAGACGGACACCACTTCATGCGAGTGCAAATTTCTGGGCACTTTAGTGTTCAATCATCTCCCACCTTTGGATCACGAAAGGCAGACAAGCCAATCTAAATCCTCAGGTTTAAGAAGATTGAACAGGGGAAGCTGTTGTACCCCAAAATTTTCCCTCCCATATTTCCTAAAACATTGCATAAAGATACTCAAGTTGATCAAGGTAGTCCAAGGGTTGACCAGACAAGCTCCCTCCTAAGGCAGTCTACCTCAAATTAGGGTTTCATGGTGCATCAAGATACTTGAGTACAAGGGATCCCAAATTATCACCATTGTCCTAATATGCTATTAAGATCATCCATGTCAAGTTTCAATCCCTACAGAGAAAGTTTGCTCAGTCAATTGCTCAAAGGCCTGAAAATTGACTATGCTAGGGCAAAAGTCAACTGTGGCCCACATAGTCAAACTTCAATATTTTTGGTCAACATCCTCATTTTTAAGTATATTTCATCATTTTATCAAGGGTTGATCATGATTCATCAAGGATTGCTCATAATTCATCAAGACTCAAAAGTTGCTAAATTAGGGTTTTGCAGGAAAAGTCAGCTCAACTTTGACCAAGCATACCTTTCTCATACTTTATGAGAAATGACCCATACAAAGCTCATTTTTAAGAGGATTCCATTCTCTATAATCCATATTCAGCTCCTAAGTTCAAAATATGCACCCACAAGAAGTTATGAATTTGGACATTATAGGTCATTTTGAAAAGTCAACAAAAACACCTTTTTTGTCAAAGCTTCATACATGAGCATGGAATATCAAATTGAGATGATACCAAAAGGGTTGCTTATAAGACATCTCAAGCTTTCTAAAAAGTCCACGAACACCTTCAAAGAGTCAAAATTGAGGAAGTTATGCATTGGTGAAGTTGACCTTTTTGGCAAAATTGCCAAAAGTCAACTATACCTAAAATTGCAAATTTTGCTTAATGGGCCCAATATTTTGTACTTGTTTTGAATTGGCAACATGTTCGACGAGCCCTAGCCTTTGCCACTTTTCATTATCATGTTTTTATTATTTATTTTGATTTTGATTTTAATTAAATCAATTTTAATCAAAATAAATCATGAGAAAATCTAAAGCATTGAAAACTCAAGATTTTGTACTTGTTTCAGGTCTCAAATCCAGTTGGCAAGTATTTGAAATCATGCAAGGCATTGGTGTGGACAAAAATATTGGTTTTAGGCTATTTTTGGAATGATATTCAAGAGAATCAAATCAAAATCAAATTCATTAATGTAGGAAGATTGAGATCAGGTTTTAAACCCTAATCCATTCCTCAATACATATAGAAGGAATGCAGACCTAAAACTAGGTTAGAAGGAGGCGTATGAACCAGAACAAAAACTTTAAAAAACAAGAAAAAGTGGTGAATTGAATTCCTACTTAGAGGCAATTTCAAGATCCTTGGACCATCTCAATCTCTTCCTGGGATCCCTAGCAAGCAAAAGAAATCCAAAACAAGTGTTCCCAAGCCCTATATCTCACTGTAAGTCAGGCACAACCTTAGGCTTTTCTGGAATTCGAATTTCATGATTTAGGCATTGATTGAAGATGTGAAAAACACAAGAAGGGGGGTTGAATTGTTAAAACTTGAAATCAAATGCAGACAACACGTTATTTTTATCCTGGTTCGTTTGATCTCAAACTACTCCAGTCCACCCGTCAAGGTGATTTCGCCTCTCTCCAACGAGGTCTTAATGCACTATATTCAACTGAATACAACAACTGCTTTAACAACTGTCAAAGCCTTCTTGAGTCTAACCACAGACCGGTTTATCTCAAGGTAATTCTTTTACAGAGAACTGAACAAATGTGTGTTTGATGTTTTCTAGAAAAAACTATATATCACAACTGTGATAATACACAATATGAAGCTTATAATGAACTATACTGCTAATGCTATTGAGTTGGCATGGTTGAAAGATTTAGAAATTTGAGTGAGAGAGATTTCGTATGCGTGCGTGCGTGAAAGAGTATTGTAGAGCATTAGCCATTTCTTTTCTCACTGATTTGTTTATATAGCCTTGGAATAGATACGTTGCTGTCCATAATTCCATTTCAATGCTCATAACATTCTTTCCTATTTGAGAAGATCTTTGTCTTGGAATAAAGTTGTTGGTAATTAATTTGTCTTGAATGCAGTAATGTTGACACTTCAGAATGTTCTGCTTAATGAAAATCAGAGTGTTCTTGGCTTTAGCTTATTCTGGCGTCTCTGAATGCTGATGACATGATTATGATCTTGATCAGAGTCAGAGTATGTTAAGCGCAAATTCTGTTCATCAGGCTTCAGCGTAAGCACATGTTTTGATCTTCTGGTGCTGACATATCTTCTGATGCTGATGCTGATATTGATATTCTGATGCTGATTCCATCAGAGTTTCTTGTGAATACACAGCATAATTTTGAGTAGCACATATGTATTATATAAATCTCATAATTCATTTAATCTTGTATTTTGTTATCATCAAAACTCTAACTGAGGGTTGTAGAATCAAACTATGTTCTAACAATCTCCCCCTTTTTAATGATGATAAAAACCAGATTTTTTCAATTAAAATAAAATGATGAAAGTATCAGAGTTTAAGGATAAAGAGGAAACGGTATCAGAGATAATCAGATAATGAGTAAAAAGTATCAGAGCTAAGAGGGTAAGGAATAAAAAGTATCGGAGTAATGATGAGAAAAACTCCCCCTGAGTTGATTATTTCCCTTTGATTCCTTGAGACCTTAAGCATCAGAACTTTACTGAACTTTCTTGGAGCATCAGAATTTTACTTTATCAGAGTTCATCAGATTCTTGTACCTGTAAGCTTTTTAGAACAACAAATATATAAGGATGTTAAAATGTTTGAGACTTATGTCTCAGTAATCCGTTATTGAAAAATATCATTCTTTCTCCCCCTTTTTGTCAGTTATCAAAAAGCGCGAATAATCAGAGTTAAAATGATCAGAGTAAAAACACATTTGTATTAAAACAGAAGCAATGATAGTTTAGAACAAGTAAAAATATTACAGACAAACATGTAAAGAAAACAAGGAAAACACAAGAAAATTCTAAGAAGAAGGAGGAAGTCGTGTGAACAGAGCTTCCAACATGCTCTTGATTTGCTCGCTGGTTTCCTGTTGCTTAGATACCATGGTTGCTATAGAATCAATATTGATATCCTGCTTGTCCATCCTTTCATTCATCAGCATATCTGATCTCTTCAAATCCTCCAAAGCCTGTCTGTCAAGAGAGGAAGCTTGAGGATCTTCAGATACAGGCTGCTTCTCAGAGCTTTCTGTAGTTTCTTCTGCTTGATCCAAGTCTTCAGCTTGAAGTATCTGTTCTTCTGCAGGTTGAACTGTAGATGCTGGACGCTTTTCAGACCAAGGCGCAATGTCCAGATGGAGAACTTCTTCCTTCAGAAGCTTGCTCAGAACTGGACCTTCCATTTCCTTCAGCAGATTGCTGAAGTTCTGTTGAGCCTGTCTATAGCTCTGGTCTTGCAACTTGAAGGTTTCATCGCATACCCATCTTCTGAATTGAGTCCAGAGGAGGTCTGATACAGCAGGATCAACCACTTCCAGACTTGCTTGTTTTAAAGAATTGATCCACTTCTGCATATCTGTTTCAAAGTTCAAAATGTTGGAACCAACATCTGGTTGTTTCGGTTTAGGGATGACTGTTTTCTGGTTTATTGCAGCAAGGCGTTCAAAGACTGTTAGATCAATGACAGTCTTGCTGTGGTCATCTGAATTTTTCTTAGGTGAGGGAGTGGGAGAGTCAGAAATAACTATTGGACTTTATGGGGGTATTAGGTGGAGTTGTTTCTGGTGAAGAGGGAAGTTGATACATATTAACAGTAGTACCACAGGGCAATTGAATGGCCAAAGGTTGTGGTTCAGGAGATTCATAGGTTTGAGCCTCAAAGTTTTGAGTCTCAGGTTGTGGAGATTGTGTATGTTGAGGAGAGGGTGGATTACTTTTTGGTTGAGGAGAGCAAGGTTGTGGGATTTCTGGTTCTGGTATGGGAGAGAGTGGAGTTTCTGGTATTGGTGAGAGTGGGATGTCAGGTTTTGGAGAAATGGGAATTTCTGGTTGTGGATTTGGATTTTCTGTTTGGGGAGCGGAAGAATGATGGTCTATATCAGACAGAACTTGTGCAAGTTCTGGCTCTGGTATGGTTGCAGTATTTGGATTTTATGGTTTGGAGTGGGATCTTCTGAGGGTTAATGACTCAGAAGGGTCAAAGTCAACATCAAAATCATCAAAGGTTTGTGGTGTTGGAATATCAGCTGGTGTTGGAATGGGAGTAGGAATAGATGTGGAAACAACAGTTGAATTTAAAACAGTAACAGAAACAGGATTACCTCTTTTCTTTGGAGTCTGTTATGATGGTCCTTCTAGAGCATCTTTTCTCTTCTTTGACTTCTTCAGAACAACCTCTGGTGCCTTCTGCTGAAGATCTTGAATATTCAGATTAGGTGTTGTACCATCAGCTTTACACGCATCCAAATATCTCAGAATGATTTGAGGCTTAGAGTCAATCTCTGAGAACATAGGGAAGTCGTCCAGAGGGACTCTTCTGCTGGAGATTTCAACAAAAGGAGTGATGTTGGGCTCCTTCTTAATGTTCTCTATCAGCTTCATCTTCTTCAGATTTTTGGCATTCAGCTGCTTTCCAACAGAAGGTTCCAGGGTGCTGATCTCTTGTGCCTCTGTCAAATGTTCAATCAGCCTATTCTCAGTCAGAATATCTGATATCAATCTTCCCAAGGGTATCCAATCCCTTTTAGTGCGTTTATCTTCTCTTGTCTCCTTGACGCTTGTTCTCAGATGGTTAAACAGAAGATGAGCTAGATTAATCTTTACCTTTTGAGAAATAAAATATATCAGAAACTGCTGATCTATGTTTATGTAATCAGGAGAGCTGGTAGGCTTCCTGTGGTTGAAACAGCCCAGAATAATCTTTGCCCAAATTCTGTGCTTGTCTTTCAGATCCCTTATCTTGCTGGATGGAAGCCCCAGCGTGAAAATTTCCCTTGCAATTAGGGCAACATCTTGACACCTTTCTGCCATACCTATACAACGAATACCACCTCCATTGTACCCTATCAATCTTGCAATCAAGTCTTACGTAATCACAATATTCTTCCCCATGATGTAGTAAGTGACCTGATGGTTTGAGGAAGAAGCGTGAATCCAAAATTCTTTCACCAGAATGGGAAATGTTGGACCCACCAACCTGTCAAAGTATTTCTCCCATCCTTGAGCTTGAATCTCTTCTGATAAATCAAAACCATTTTCCTTGAGACTGTTGAAATCCACTATAATCTCTGACAGAACTTCAAGGTTCTTGACTGGAGTGAGAAGTGTTCTGAGAGGAACCTCATATTTCTCAGATGATGCATTTTTCTGGGAACCTGAAGAGAGATTGCTGGAAGACGCCATGTTCACACGAGGATTTTTTGAAAAAGCTTGAGAGGTTTTCTTGAGAAAGTAAGAACACAGAAAACAGAAATATTGATTGAAAATGAAAGTAAGGGTAAATGTTGTGAATGGTGTGAATGGTGTTTAAATAGATTTTGAAAAAGTTTTTGAAAACATAAACGCTTAAGAGAGAGAAATAAATCATGATTATTAGCATTTAATGTTAGCTGATTTTAGGGGATTTCAGAAAGATACTTAAACGGTTACCCATGACATGTGTCTCAATGCAACCAATCAGCGCTTTGCCTTTTCAGAAGCGTGAACGCGTGTTCAGCCTCAGGAAACAGCTGATGACTGGATGGCACTTGTTTGCTTGAGTGAACAACACATCTATCCTTGAACTGAAGCGCTCAGATCTTCATGGATAGATTCTGATACAATCTGCATTTCTAAAATTCTGAAAGAGGATTGATCAGAAGTTCAGAGAGATAAACACAATTCTGAAGGTTAATATATAAAATTAAAACAGTTTTATTCTGGACAGAGCTTCATGCTGAGATGTTTCAGAATGAAGTTGAACCTATCTTCAGAAAGTGGTTTTGTGAAAATATCAGCCCATTGATGGTCTGTATCAATAAATTTTAAATTTAAAATCCCTTTCTGAAATAGTCCCTAATAAAATGATGTTTTATTTCTATATGCTTAGCCCTAGAATGCAAAATTGGATTTTTACTTAAGCAAATAGCAGAGGTGTTATCACAGAGGATAGGAATGTTACTCTCAAAAATCTGGAAGTCCTCAAGTTGACTTTTCATCCAGAGCATTTGTGTGCTGCATCCAGCTGCTGCTATGTATTCAGCTTCTGCTGTTGATAGAGCAATTGTGGATTGTCTTTTGCTGGACCAAGAGATCAGATTTTCTCCTAGAAACTGGCAGCTTCCAGAAGTGCTTTTTCGTTCTACTCTGTCTCCAGCAAAGTCAGCATCACAGTATCCTACTAAGCTGTAATCACTATATTTTCTATAAAATAGACCCAGATTAGTAGTACCTTTCAGATACTTGAAAATTCTCTTAACAACTGTTAAGTTAGATTCTCTAGGATCTGATTGGAATCTTGCACAAATGCATACACTGAATAAAATATCAGGCCTTGAGGCTGTCAGATAAAGAAGAGAACCAATCATACCTCTGTAGACCTTCTGTTCTACCTTTTTGCTTACCTCTTCTCTTTTAAGAATGCACGTGGGATGCATTGGAATCTTTGATGGCTTACATTCTGAGAGATCAAATTTCTTCAGAAGTTCTTTGACATATTTGCTATGATGAATGTAAGTTCCTTCTGGGGTTTGATTGATCTGAATCCCCAGAAAGAATTTCAGTTCCCCCATTAGGCTCATCTCAAATTCTGCCTGCATACACTTAGCAAATTTTCTTCCCAGAGAAGATTTAGTAGATCCAAATATAATATCATCAACGTAAATCTGGCAGACTAAAATGTCATTCTTAACTGTCTTACAGAATAAGGTTGTGTCCACCTTCCCTCTGGTGAATTCCTTTTCTAACAGAAAGTTACTTAGTCTTTCATACCAAGCTCTGGGAGCTTGTTTCAGACCATACAGTGACTTCTTTAGTTTGAAAACATATTCTGGATTTTTTGAACTTTCAAAACCAGGGGGTTGGTGCACATATACCTCTTCTTCTATATAGCCATGTAAGAATGCACTCTTAACATCCATCTGATACAGAGTGATGCCTTTATTAACAACAAAAGAGATTAAAAGTCTGATAGATTATAACCTGGCGAATGGAGCAAAGGTTTTTGTATAGTCTATCCCCTCTTGCTGACTATAACCTTGTGCTACCAATCGTGCCTTGTTTCTGATGACTTTACCTTGTTCATTCAGTTTGTTTCTGAACACCCATTTTGTTCCAATGACGTTGAATCCTTTTGGTTTAGGAACTAGATCCCATACGTCATTCCTTGTGAATTGATTCAGCTCCTCTTGCATTGTTAGAATCCGGTCATTGTCCAGAAGTGCTTCATCAACTGAAGATGGTTCAATCAGAGAGACAAGTCCCATGAGGGATTCTTTAGAGTTTCTAAAGCTGGCTGTTATTCTAATTGGATCTTCCTTTCTTCCTAAGATTGTTTCTTCTGGGTGATCCATGCTGCTTCTGGATGGTCTTTTCTGAGGTTGATCAACAGAAGATGCTGGATTGCTTGCAGTGCCTATTTCTGATGTTGAGGGAGTGTCTCTGTTAAGAGCTTCTGATGGCTTGTCTTCAGTACCTGTGAATTCAACTTCCATACCTGCAAGTAATTCATTCTGCTTTGACTTTTGAGAGTCAAGCTTATCATCAAAACGAACACTGATTGATTCTTCCACAATCTGTGTTTCTGTATTGTATACTCTGTACCCTCTTGAGCGTTCAGAGTATCCTAACATAATACACTTTTGTGCTTTAGAGTCAAACTTGTTCAAATAATTTTTAGTATTCAAAATAAAGCAAGTACATCCAAATGGATGAAAATAAGAAATGTTGGGCTTTCTGTTCTTCCACAATTCATATGGAGTCTTTTCCAGAATAGGTCTTATAGAGATTCTATTCTGAATGTAGCACGCTGTGTTTATTGCCTCTGCCCAGAAGATCTTAGCAACGTTAGTCTCGTTGATCATGGTTCTGGCCATTTCTTACAATGTTCTGTTCTTTCGTTCTACAACTCCATTTTGCTGGGGAGTTCTAGGACAAGAGAAATCATGCAAAATGCCTTTGTCATTAAAAAATGATTCAAAATCTTTGTTTTCAAACTCTCCACCATGATCACTTCTGACTTTGACGATTCTAAGATCCTTTTCATTCTGAACTTGGTTGCAGAAGGTCACATACACAGAGTGTGACTCGTCCTTGTGTCTTAAGAACTTTACCCATGTCCATCTGCTATAGTCATCTACGATTACTAACCCATACTTCTTGCCACTGACTGAAGAAGTTTTAACTGGTCCAAATAAGTCAATGTGTAGATGTTCTAATGGCTTAGAGGTGGAAACAACGTTTTTAGATTTGAAAGCTAGTTTTGCAAACTTGCCTTTCTGACATGCTTCACACAGAGCATCTGAATTGAACTTCAGGTTAGGAAGTCCTCTGACCAGATTGAGTTTGTTAATCTGAGATATTCTTCTCATACTAACATGCCCCAATCTTCTGTGCCAGATCCATTGCTCGTTGTTAACAGACAGAAGACACTTTACATTCTGACTTTTCAGTTCATAAAGTTTGATTTTGTAAATGTTGTTTCTCCTCTTTCCATTAAATAGGATAGTCCCATCTTTCTGACTAACAGCTTTGCATGAATTTTTGATTAAATATTATATCATAACCATTATCACTTAATTGACTTATTGATAACAGGTTATGCATTAATCCATCTACTAATAAAACATTACTGATAGAGGGAAGATTTCCATTACCTACTGTTCCAGAGCCAATGATCTTTCCCCTCTGATTGCCTCCAAAGCCTACATGGCCTCCAGGCTTAAGTTCCAGGCTTTGGAACATATTCCTTCTTCCCGTCATGTGTCGTGAGCAGCCAGAGTCCAGGTACCATGACTGGTGTTTCTGCTTTGCTGCTAAAGATATCTGCAACATGTATTATTTTATCCTTAGGTACCCATATTTTCTTGGATCCTGATTTGTTAGTTTTACCATAACTCTGGTTGAATTTTGGTTTGACAGAATAATTACTACTAGTATATTTGATGTCATGTGTGTGCCCATATACAAAGTGAGAATCAAGTGAAGTGTGTTTTATCACTAAATCCATGGCATTCTTTGGTGTAGGTACCTTACCTTGGTATCCTATTCCTTTTCTGCCATTTCTGCTAACTCCATAGATCATTGAAGCCATCTTGCTTCTATCTATGCTTTTAGCTAGAAACTTCTGAAAGTTGTGATCATACTCCTTGATGATCTCATCAGCACTACTGGGAGTTTCAGGAATTGTTTCCTTCTGAGAGTTTTGCAATAGATTTTCTAATTTTGAAATTTTGTTTTTCAACTCAGAATTCTCCAATTTGAGACTCTCAGTTTTATCAGAGTCAGAAGCAAGATCCCTTTTTCAGGTTTCTGAATTTGACTCTGATCTGCTGATATCTTTCCAGAATCTCATTAAGGCTTTCAGCAAGTTCAGCCTTAGTAAAGTTAATAGCAAAGTCAGGAAATATCTCTTCTGTGTCTGATTCAGAGTCTGATTCAGAAGCTTCACTATTTTCTGTTATGTTTGCCATGAGAGCTATGTTTGCTCTCTCATCATCTGATTCTGAGTCAGCTTCAGATGTGTCAGAGTCATCCCATGTAGCCATGAGACTTTTCTTCTTTTCCTTGCGAAATTTTCTTCTGGGCTTTTCCTTCTGAAGCTTTGGGCAGTCACTTTTGTAGTGCCCTTGCTCGTTACATTCATAGCAGATGTTGTCTTTGTTGTTTGGCTTTCTGCTTCCTGAAGAGCCTTCAGATCTTCTATGTCCAGAGGAGGATTCTGACCTTCCGTATCTGGAGGAGGATTCATTCTGATTCTCTGATCTTCTGGGATTCTTGAACTTCCTTTGCCTTTGCTTCCATAGTTGGTTCACCCTTCTGGAGAGGAGAGACAGTTCATCTTCTTCCGATGAGGACCCATCAGAGGTTTCTTCTACAGCCTGCAAAACCTTGGAGTCAGATTTTCTGTTAGATTTTAAAGCTAAAGGCTTACCTTGCTTTTGAGGTTCATCAGCTTCTATCTCTATCTAGTGACTTCTGAGGGAGCTGACAAGTTCCTCCAGAGAGATTGTGTTGAGATCCTTAGCCAGCTTCAGCGCTGTGACCATTGGCCTCCACTGTTTTGGCAAGCTTCTGATGATCTTCTTAACATGATCAGCAGTAGAATACCCTTTGTCCATAACTTTGAGACCAGCAACCAGAATCTGAAATCTTGAGAACATTATTTCAATAGATTCACTTTCTTCCATCTTGAATGCCTCATACTTCTGAATGAGAGCGAGAGCTTTAGTTTCTTTAACTTGAAGGATGCCTTCATGCGTCATTCTCAGAGAGTCAAACATATTCTTTGCAGTGTCTCTGTTTGATATCTTTTCATATTCAGAGTAAGAGATAGCACTGAGAAGAATTGTTCTGGCCTTGTGATGGTTTTTGAAATCACGCTTTTGTTGATCAGACATTGCTTTCCTGTCAATCTTCTGACCACTTGCATTCACTGGGTGCGTGTAACCATCAATTACCATATCCCACAGATCAGCATCGTGGGCTAGAAAGAAGCTTTCAATTCTGTCTTTCCATTAATCAAAGTTCTCTCCATCAAAGACTGGAGGTTTGCCACTGAATCTGTCTCTTTCTTCGTTGTTGTCATTGCTGATGTTTTGATGTGGTCCTGCCATTGTGTTTTTCTAACGCTGGATCTTGTACTGACACAGTTAAGTGTTATAAGCTCAGAACCAGGCGCTCTGATGCCAATTGAAGATGTGAAAAACACAAGAAGGGGGGTTGAATTGTTAAAACTTGAAATCAAATGCAGACAACACGTTATTTTTATCCTGGTTCGTTTGATCTCAAACTACTTCAGTCCACCCGTCAAGGTGATTTCTCCTCTCTCCAACGAGGTCTTAATCCACTATATTCAACTGAATACAACAACTGCTTTAACAATTGTCAAAGCCTTCTTGAGTCTAACCACAGACCGATTTATCTCAAGGTAATTCTTTTACAGAGAACTGAACAAATGTGTGTTTGATGTTTTCTAGAAAAAACTATATATCACAACTGTGATAATACACAATATGAAGCTTATAATGAACTATACTGCTAATTCTATTGAGTTGGCGTGGTTGAAAGCTTTAGCAATTTGAGTGAGAGAGATTTCGTATGCGTGCGTGCGTGAAAGAGTATTGTAGAGCATTAGCCATTTCTTTTCTCACTGATTTGTTTATATAGCCTTGGAATAGATACGTTGCTGTCCATAATTCCATTTCAATGCTCATAATATTCTTTCCTATTTGAGAAGATCTTTGTCTTGGAATAAAGCCGTTGGTAATTAATCTGTCTTAAATGCAGTAACGTTGACACTTCAGAATGTTCTGCTTAATGAAAATCAGAGTGTTCTTGGTTTTAGCTTATTCTGGAGTTTCTGAATGCTGATGACATGATTAGGATCTTGATCAGAGTCAGAGTATGTTAAGCGCATATTTTGTTCATCAGGCTTCAGCGTAAGCACATGTTTTGATCTTCTGGTGCTGACATATCTTCTGATGCTGATGCTGATATTGATATTCTGATGCTGATTCCATCAGAGTTTCCTGCGAATACACAGCATAAATTTTGAGTAGCACATATGTCTTATATAAATCTCATAATTCATTTAATCTTGTATTTTGTTATCATCAAAACTCTAACTGAGGGTTGTAGAATCAAACTATGTTCTAACATTGATAGCATGAATTAATCATATATTATTGATCCATAGAACATTTGCAAGTTTTCTATAATCTTTAATTGTGTTTTCATGGCTTGTATGAAGTTTCACCATTATTATGGTTTACAAGCTCGCTTTGGGGTTTTTGAACCTAGGAAAAATTGGGCCATGAAAGAGGCACCATTGTGCTCAGCAAATCCAGACGAGTCCATTCATGGCCTTGGTAGTCATTTATCTCACTTATATTTGATTTTGAGAAATTGCAGGGCTGTAGCGACGGACGTTGTCCGTAGGTAAAGGTTTTCAAACCTTTTAGCCACAGAGAGAGGACAGGGATGATGGCGTGGCTTCATCTAAGTTGTCCATTTGAATTTTCGCGCGAATTTCTTTTATTCCATTTATTCTTAATATAATAATTGTTATGTGTCTTACATACAACAAAAACAACTAGCTCAGCTGGTGGCCAAGCGTTGGAAAGGTACCTTGGGGCCTGGGTTCAAATCCAAGGTCTCCCCCTTTATTTGCATAATATTTGTTTTTTCACGACTCAGCGCGCATACAAAGCTAAGGAGCACCATGCTCCCTCAAGATCCAACCATCCAGGTATCCAAGAAGCCAGATCTGATGGCTATGATGTGGTGACCATGGTGTGCCTCAGTCAAAGCAACGCACTAGTTCCAAGAAGTCAATGTGGACCTCATTCTTCTTGGGCCAGATTGTTGTCCTCACCCCCCTCAAATTACTTTTCAGGCCCATTATTTCTTATCCCTTTTCTTTTTATATTTTATTTAATTAATTTTTTTATTTTATTTTACTAACCAATTAACTATAATTATTTTTATCAAAAATCCCAAAAATAATATTTTTCACCAAATTAGGTTTAGATTTTATTTTTTTCCTCAAAAAATTAATTAATTTAATTAGGTTGTTAATATTAAATAACTTTAATTCTTTTTTGTAAATAATTAAAATTAATTAGGACAATTAGGTTTTTTTATTTCTAACTTAATTATATTTTCTTTTCCGTAAAAATAACAAAAACACAAAAATAGGCCATGTAATTATTTTATTAATAAATTTAATTAACTAATTAATTGTACATTTAATTTAAAAAACCTATTTCTTTTCTTAAAAAATGAATAAAAACAACAAAAACATTTTTCTTTTAATTAGGTTAAAAAGGGTCAAAACTCTAATTTTTTTTCTTATCGTTCTAATCATCGCGCGCTTTATTATTATTATTTACCATATTGATGCAATTTCCCACAAGTTTGTAATAGTTTAAATAGGAATTTTATTTTCATTTATCACTTTATTTTTAAAGGGTTTGTTTTTAGCTATGTAAATACCCGAAGCCTTGTAATAGCTTAGTTTAATTTCCGCACTTTAAACTCCGCAAAATATTAACTGTTAGATGATATTAGGATGCATGACAAGAATGTATGTAAAATTTTAAAACAGTTAGATAACCCTAAATGTGCAAAGATAATAATCTGAAATTGAATCACTCGCACATGCGCACTCCTAGGGTATACTCCCACTTGGTTGCCTTCGGTAAACGGTCATTGAGTATAGGATGCTTTAGTGGTCGTCCTTTTGTCCAAAGATCAAAGTTGCCTCGGAAAGGTTGCCTCGGATATTGTTGCCTCGGATAATTGACCTAAGACATTAGGGATATTGCTAAGACGTCCTAACATTGCTTTAGTGACCGTACGTCCCTTTCGAGTTGACCCTCAAAATTCCAACGGCGGTGCTACCTACTCACTAATAGTGGGATAGCACTGTCTAAAGGAAACGAACATAGAACGATTCTTTTTTCGAGTAGGTAGATTAGTTCTTAAGTACTTGCTCAAACAAAATAAACTTTTTCACACTTACACTCCTTTACAAACAAAGTTTTCAAAAACACATCATTACACTCTTGAAGGCAGAAGCAAGAGTTAAATCGAAGTCAAAACAAAAACTTTTCAAAGCACACAAATACAGAGAAGCAATTTTGAAAATGATGAGCAAGTACCTAAGAGCCCGTAGATAACTACAGATAGAAAGGGTGCTAATACCTTCCCTTTCTATAATCTACCCCCGTACTCAGAAATATCTCAAAAAAGGAATTTTTCTGTGCTTTTTTCCTTTACTTGTTGGATAAAATAAAAGTCGGTGGCGACTCTTGCTTACCGCGACATTTTGCGAACACAAATGCAAAACGCAAACCAGCATTCCTAAAAAACAGTCCCGGTTCTGGCCACCGTATCACACACTAATAACTGTTGGGCTCTAAAGAAGAAATTACAAGACCTCCTGGAAGCCAAGGAAATTGAATTTGATGAGCCAGAAAAGCCCAATGTCATTTTTGCCCCTATGCCCAAGCACTGCCATAATGTTAACGTCGTTGAAGAGGATATGTTTGTTACTTCAGTTGATGAACTTATGACCCCACTCTTAACTATCAAAAAGAACTTATTGAATGGCAGTTGTTATCGATGGAAATAGAACTGACTGTTTTGAAATGATGGTTCGCCTTTTGCGTTTGCAAAATGTCGCGGTAAGCAAGAGTCGCCACCGTCTTTTATTTAATCCAATAAGGAAAGGACAAAAGCACAGCAAAATTCCTTTTCGAGATGTTTCTCGGGTTCGGGAGGTAGATTATAGAAAGGGAAGGTGTTAGCACCCTTTCTATCCGTGGTTATCCACGGGCTCTTAGGTACTTTCTCACTATGCTTTCAAAATGTTTTGCTTTTCTTGTGTTTATGGGTTTTGAAAAGAGTTTTGTTTGAAAACTTTGATTTAACTCTTGTTTCTGTCCTCAAGAGTGTATGAAGTGTTGTTTGAAAACTTTGTTTGAAAAAGTCTAAGTGCGAAAAGTTTGTTTTGTTTTGAAAGAGCAAGTACCTGAGAACCTCTACCTACTCAAAAGAAATTAAGCTGTGTAAATGTCCTTTAGACAGTGCTATCCCACTATTGAGAAGTAGGTAGCACCGTCGTTGGAGTTTTCGGGTCAATTCGATTTTAGGGATATGTGGTCACTAAAGCAATGGTAGGACGCCTTAGCGGTAACCCTAATGTCTTAGATCGTTTTATCCGAGACAACTGTTTCGAGGCAAATTTGATCTTTAGACAGGAGGGCGACCTCTAAAACTTCCTATACTCAATGACCACGTCGAGGCAACCAAGTGAGGCCTACCCTAGGAGTGGCATGTGCGAGTGTGTCAAGTTTCGGTTTATATTATCTTTGCACATGTTATGGTGAGCTACGATTGATTTTAATTTAAGAGAGATCTTGACATGCATAGCCTAGTTAGCATACATCTAGCAGTTAATAGTTGCGGAAAATAAAACTAAACTATTACAAGGCGTCGGGTATTTACATCGCCAAAAACAAACCCTTAAAAAGTAAATTGCGGGAAATAAATAAAAGCGATAAAAAGGCCTAATTTAAAGCTATTACATCCTTGGAGCAAATACAATTATATGATCAAGAATTATGAATCAAATAATACGCGCGAGAAAAAATTGAATCGGAGAGTTTTTAGGGTTTTGACCCTTTTTGAGAAAGAAGGAGATTTTTATTATTTATGAATTAAATTAAACCTAAACTAATTAATTAATTAAATAAAAAGAGAAATATTTTTTTGGTTTTTTTGAATGTTTAAGGAAATAAAAATAAGAATGATTAAAAATGGTTAAAACCTAATTCTACATTAATTTTATTTATTGTGAAAATATTATTATTATGCCTAATTAAAACTAAACAAATTAATTATTTATTTATTTACAAAAATAAACTAATTAAATTTAATAAATAAAAATATTATATTTTTTAGTTTTCTGATTTTATTATGAAAATATAAATTTGTTAGTGATGCAAATAATAATTATAATTAAATAAAAGAAAGAAAATAAAAATGGAAAGGAGAAGAAATAAACTTGTGAAGGGGGTTTGGGCCCAATTCTGTGGTGTAATTGGCAATTCTGAAGCCCATTTACATCCAGCCTGTTTGACTTTTCTGGACTTGCTACGCCTGCGCTGACCAGGGAGTATGGTGGTCCTTCAACTTTGGCCACTGGATTTTGGACCTGAAGCCACTTGGCGTGTGGATCTCTGAGGCGTATGGTGGATCACGCGTGGGATGCTGCATATGAATATGTGAAGAAAAATTGAATAAATGTTTTGGGGGACCTGGGATTCGAACCCAGGTCCCAATGACTTTTCCATCCACCTGCTTGCCAACTCAACCAGCACGTTTATTCATTATGAGAATAGCAAATAAACATAATATATGAAAACCAATTAATATGCTGTAAACAAAAAAATTAAAACGCGCGCTTTTCAAATAGACCAATCATATGCCAACACATCAGTGTCTTCAACCTTGGTTCTGTGTAAACAACATCAGATAGCGAGGGTTTTTAACCTCCACTACCTCCTGCAAGGAAAAATAGCGAATAGAAATATAGCAATCATAAATGTTTCGCGAGGTGTGTGTTCCAACCGTCTTGGCCTCACGAATTCAACCATGTATCCCATTGGTCCTAATTTTTCCTGGATTGAAAAGCCCTATTTGAAAGCTTGAAAACCCTAGAAATTCAACCATGGCATCTCTCGATTCAGAGCGTTACAGTTCAATTCAATCATTCCATTAGCTTTGTATGGTCTCTAGCAATGCAAATCTATCACCAAAACATGTTAAATGCACATGAAATAAGATATACAGTTTTGAATGATAAGGGCAAACCGTGAAATTGTATGTAGCGATTCCTTGAGCTTTGGTGCCTGAATTTGATTGTAAATCGTTCCTAGTACCTCCTGCAATGTATTTGGATGGACAAAACGCCTTGAATTGGCCTAGAATGCAAGAATAGGTTTTGAGTTTTCTTGGAATTTCTCCAAATTGCTATGGCCGTTTCTGCAGCTTTTTCTCCTGTATTAGGTTATGGTTGGCTTCCTTGCATATAAGGGAATCAGTCTAGGTTAAAATTTTGGATCCAACCCATGTGCATTGAAGATTAAATCCTTGATTGATAAATCAAATATTCTTGATTTTTCATGATTGAACAATGTTGCCAAAATTGGATTTTTTGTATCTGTTTGATTGTTCACGAATTGGTCAGCATATTTGGATCATATTTGGTTCACAAATTAATTTAAAAATCAAATCTTCTATTTTCTTATGATTTAAATCAATTAAATGAATTAATATATATTAAAAATCCAATTAATCAATAAAAATAAGAAAATAAATCCAATTCATCTTGGTGGGTCGTGCATAGGTCATGGGTGAAGTTTCAAGAAGAGACTTGAGGCCCATTAGCAAAAAGAAGGTGTTTTGAGCAAAGTTGACTTTTGCAAATTCATGAAAATTTCCCAACTTCTCCAATGCACAACTTGCTCAATTTTGATCATATGACCATGTTCTTGGACATTTTGGAAAGCCCTTGAAGTCCTCTAACCAATGCTTTTGGTCCCATGTCATTTGGATTTACCAATCTCAAGTTATGGCCTTTGACTCAAAGTGTACTTTTGTTGACTTTTGAAATTGACCTATAATGTAAAAATTAGTAACTTTTTGTGAGAGCATTTCTTGATCTTGGGCTGTGAAGATGGATTGTAGGAAATTGCATCCTCTTCAAAATGAGCTTTGGATGGGATTTTTCTGATAAACCATGAAAGAGTTATGCCCTGGTCAAGGTACAATTGACTTTTCTACTGTCCAAAAATAGTAACTTTTGCATCTTGATGATTTTTTGAGCTATTCTTGTGAAATCATGATCAAGACTTGATCAAATGATGATTGTGAACTCAAAATAAGATGTTGACCAAGAATTCTGACTTTTGACTGCAAAATGACCATTTTGCCCTTGCAGTTGACTGTAGATCAAATGGAGCTTTTGACTGTGCAAATTGGCACTGTGAGTCTTGAAACTTGGCATGTAGGTGCTTGAGAATGTATATAGGCCTATAAGACTTGATTGAACCATTGAAAACCCCAAATTCCTTGAAAGAACCAAAACCCTAATTTTGAATTTACTGCCTTAGGAGGTGACTTGACTGTACAACCCCTGAGCAATCTTGAACCATTTGGAGATGATTCTTGACATATCTTGAGGAATATGGGAGGGCAAATTTTGGGGTACAACAGCAGTGTTTTCCTGGGCTGTGATGAAAGCTGTCATTTCTGTTTGTCCTCACCAACCAGTTGTCCTTTATTGAAAGCAGGTGTTTAGTGCCTAATAGACAACAAGGGAATTTTGTTTGAAAAGACTTCTGTTCCACCTGTTTCTTATAATGATGTTTCCATTATTACCATTTCCGCCAATTCTTCCAAGGTCTCTTCCAAAAGACCCGTTAGAATTACATCAGTTCCAAAAGTAGCTCCTTTGATAATTACAATGCCTGGACCTGTCCCGTATTCGTCAGACAAAACCGTACCATGGAATTATGGAGGGGATGTCTACTACCACGGTATCAAGCAAGATTGGCCAGCTGTTGAAGATTCAAGTTTTGAGAAGGTTGACTCCAATATCAGTAATATTGCAGGGACTAGCAAGATTACCTGAAGCGGAAGGATATTCTCTCCAGAAATTTCTCCCTCAAAAGCGGTTTCTGGAACCGTAATCATTCTTGTTGTTGTTGCTCCTCCAAAGGTTGTTCTCAGTCCTACAATCATCTCTACTAATACTCCAACTGACAAAGCTGATACAACCCTTCTTATCACTCCTACTGACATTCCTGCTGCCGATTCAATTGAGACTCGAGGTAAAAGTATTCTGATTGAGACTGTCCGGACGAAGGCACAATCATTAGCTATCCTTGAGACCTCCCAGAAAGAGATGGAGGAAATTCTAAAGATCATAAAAAGAAGCGACTACAGTGTAGTTGAGCAACTGGGGAAAACTCCATCAAAAATTTCCATGCTGGCTTTATTACTATGTTCCGAGGCTCATGCAAAAGCCTTCGTAAAATTCCTGAAAACTGCCCATGTACCCCAAGAAACATCTGCCGATCAGTTCCAAGACTGCGTAGCCAGCTTGACTGCAGACAATGGTTTAGGTTTTTCAGATGCTAATTTAACTCCAAGAGGGGGGAAGCATAATGAGGCATTGCATGTCTCAGTTGAATGCAGGGGCACAACCTTGGCTCATGTCTTGGTTGACACCGTTCGTCTCTGAATGTATTGCATAAAAAGGCTCTTAATAGGCTTGATTATGGGGGATTGTCATTGAAACCAAGCAACATAGTAGTGAGGGCCTTTGATGGCTCAAAAAAGATGGTGCATGGGGAAGTGGATATCCCCATAAAAGTTGGAACCCAAACATTTGATTCAACCTTTTATGTAATGGATATTCTCCCTTCATACTCCTGCTTGCTAGGCCGACCGTGGATTCACAATGTTGGCGCTATTACTTCTACGCTGCACAAAATTCTAAAATATCCAATTCAAGGGAAGATCATCACTGTTCATGGAGAAGAAGAGTATATGATTAGCCATCTCAATTCCTTCAGATATATGGAGTTAGATGGTGAATTTATTGAAACTCCATTCCAACACTTTGAAGAAGTCCCGCAAGATGTGGTAGTAACCAAGGTTGTGTCTCAAGTTCCCAAGATCACAAGACCCACACTCAGGATGTCGTCCTTTGAAGGATGCAAAGGTAGTGATAGAAGAAGGTGCCCAGAAGGCTGTACGCCGCGCTCGTGCTGGAGGATCACCCCTGAAGATCAGCAACCACCAAGTCAATGCGGTGGAGGATGATGAAGACAACTACTACTTGGAGGATTGGATTTTCCCAACTGCCGGTGGATGGCTCAACAATTGGGAGGCTAGAGATTTTGTCCCAATAACTTTTATCCCATAATAATTTGTCTTTACATTTTGTTGGATCTATAATATTAAAACAATTCAGACTCTTAAAACCCCGTGTCTTACCCGAAGCACAATAGTCCATTTGTAAGGGTTATTATCTCATTTCCGTATGACATCAATGAATCATGGACGTTTTTTTTGCATACAAACTTTGTGCTCAATGTTTTTTCTTTTTACATTTTCATTTCTTTAAAAGATAGCTATGCTTTTACATACACTCACACTCACAATGCAGGTCAACATCCATTCGGGATCCCATGGGTAACGGTTCTGCTATGGCTTTTTGTGACTCTAAAAATCTAATCTACAAAGATGAAGACGAAGGTGAGGAAGATTGTGAAGTACCAGGGAAACTTGCCAGATTACTACAACAAGAAGAGAGAACCATTCAGCCCCACGAAGAACCAATGGACACCATCAACCTAGGTACCGAAGAAGACAAAAGGGAAGTCAAGGTGGGTGCTAATCTGGAACGAAGTGTCAAGGAGTGTCTGATTTAGTTGTTACACGAGTATGTTGAGGTATTTTCCTGGTCGTATGAAGACATGCCAGGACTTGATGCAGATATTGTGGTACATCGTCTACCTGCAAAAGAGGATTACCCACCAGTAAAACAAAAGGTTCGTCGTATACGACCAGATATATCAGAGAAGATTAAAGCTGAAGTCATGACGAAATTCAATGCTGGATTCCTGGTCGTCACCTCTTATCCGTAATGGGTTGCCAATGTTGTTCCCGTGCCCAAAAAGGACGGCAAGGTACGAATGTGCGTGGACTACAGAGATTTGAATAGGGCAAGCCCTAATGATGATTTCCCCCTTCCCCACATTGACATTCTAGTTGACAATATGACACAACACAAAGTGGTTTCCTTTATGGACGATTTCTCAGGCTACAACCAAATCAAAATGGTGCCTGAGGATATGGAGAAGACAACTTTTGTCACACAATGGGGCACATTCTGCTACAAGGTTATGCCATTCGGACTGAAGAATGCTGGGGCAACCTACCAGCGTGCCATGGTAGCTCTATTTCACGACATGATACACCACGAAATACAGGTCTATGTGGATGACATGATAGCTAGATCTCAAACAGAAGAAGAGCATCCTAATCATTTACAGAAACTGTTTGAGAGGCTAAAGAAATACAAGCTGAGGTTGAACCCAAATAAGTGCACATTTGGGGTGAGGTCTGGTAAACTCCTAGGCTTTATCGTCAGTAATAAAGGTATTGAAGTAGATCCTGCCAAGGTGAAAGTGATACAAGAGATGCCTTCTCCTCGTACTGAAAAGGAAGTCAGAGGATTCTTGGGATGTTTAAACTACATTGCCAGATTCACTTCTCACCTGACAGCTACTTGTGAACCAATCTTCAAGTTACTGAAGAAAGATCGAGTAGTCAAATGGAATGATGAATGCCAAACTGCTTCAACAAGATCAAAGAGTATCTGCAAGAGCCTCCTGTTTTGATGCCACCAGTCGAAGGAAGACCTTTGATCATGTATCTGACTGTTTTGGAAAATTCAATGGGGTGTGTGTTGGGGCAGCATGACGAGTCTGTCCGAAAAGAGCATGCTATTTATTACCTGAGCAAAAAGTTTACCGATTGTGAAACAAGATATTCACTGCTCGAGAAAACTTGCTGCGCTCTGGCATGGGCTGCTCGTCGGCTAAGACAGTATATGCTGACCCATACTACCTTGTTGATATCTAAAATGGATCCAATAAAATACATCTTCGAGAAACCTGCTCTCTCTGGGAGAATAGCGAGATGGCAGATGATCCTGACAGAATATGACATACAGTACACTACCCAGAAAGCAATAAAGGGACGTGTACTAGCTGATCACCTTGCTCACCAAGCTGTGGAAAACTACCAGTCCATGAAGTTCGAATTCCCAAATGAAGACATCATGATGGTAAACAACTATGAAGAATTCAGACCATATGGCGGACCTGAAGAAGGGTCCCGATGGACCCTGGTTTTTGATGGGGCATCTAACGCACTCGGAAATGGTATTGGTGTTGTACTAATATCTCCTGAAGGATGTCATACTCCCTTTACTGCAAGACTTTGCTTCAACTGTACAAACAACATGGAGGAATACAAAACGTGCATCTTTGGTATCAAAGCTGCCATAGATTTGGGGATCAAATCCTTGATTGTATTCAGAGATTCAGCTTTAGTTATCAGCCATATCAAAGGGGAATGGGACGCCAAACACCCGAGCCTTATCCCTTACAAAGAACATGTTTTGACATTGCTCCCATATTTTGAGAAGATTACCTTCGAGCACTTCCCGCGAGAAGAAAATCATCTAGCAGACGCACTAGCCACAATGTCATCCATGTTTAAACTTAAATGGGATAACGAGGCCCCCCAGATCACCATTGAACGAATGGATGAACCAGCATACTGTCACGAGATTAAGACTGAAGAAGTAGTGGACCAACCTTGGTTTCATGAAGTCAAGAGGTATCTCGAGGCTCAAGAATATTCAGAAGGAGCTTCAGTAAATGATAAGAATTTCTTAAGGAGACTCTCTGCTAAATTCTTCCTTAGTAATGGCATTCTTTACAAACGCAACCATGACTCTGTGTTACTTTGGTGCGTAGACAAGGTTGAAGTCGAAAGGATCATGGCCGAGTTACATGAAGGCACTTTTGGCACCCATTCCAGTGGGTATACGATGGAAAATAAAATCCTACGGGCAGGCTATTACTAGTCTATCATGGAAGAAGATTGCTATAAACACTCTCAAACATGCCACAAGTGTCAGATTTATGCTAACAAGGTGCACGTACCTCTGGTTCCTCTGAATGTCTTGACGGATCCTTGGCCCTTTTCTATGTGGGGAATTGACATGATTGGGTAAATTAAACCAACAACCTCCAATGGACACTGCTTCATCTTAGTGGCCATTGACTATTTTACCAAGTGGGTGGAGGCAGCTTCTTTCGCTTCCGTTACCAAGAATGTTGTCGCCCGGTTCATCAAGCAGAATCTCATCTGTCGTTACAGTATCCCGAAGAGGATCATTACAGACAATGGTACGAACTTGAACAATACTATGATCATGACCTTGTGTGAGAAATTCAAGATCGAGCATCACAATTCTTCCCCTTACCGGCTGAAGATGAATGGCATTGTCGAAGCCGCGAATAAGAACATTAAAAAGATCATACAGAAAATTACAGTCACATACAAAGACTGGCATGAGATGCTACCATTCTCTCTCCACGGATATTGTACCACAGCTCGTACATCAACCAGGGCAACACCCTATTCTCTTGTATACGACATGGAGGTTGTATTGCCTATTGAGGTCCAGATCCCCTCTCTAAGAATTATGAAGGATGCAGGGTTGAATGAAGAAGATTGGATCCAGACTCGACTTGATCAACTAAAATTGATTGACGAGAAAAGGCTTAATGTTGTCTGTCATGGTCAAATGTATCAAAAACGGATGATCAAGGCTTGCAACAAAAAGGCCAAACGCCAAGTTTATCAAGTTGGAGATCTGGTGATCAAACGTATCATACTGCCACAAGGTGATCCCAGGGGAAAATGGACTCCTACATACGAAGGACCATTTGTAATCAAAAACATATTCTCTGGTGGAGCAATGATCTTAACCACCATGGATGGCGACGACCTGCCGCACCCTGCGAACACAGACATAGTCAAAAGATACTACGCATAAGAGACCCGCTAGGTTGACACACCTAGGCAAAACAAGGGAATCCTGGAGAATCAAAAAGGTTCGGGAAAAAATTAGGGATAAAACAAAAAAATATGTACACCCGGCAAGCTGAAAACCCGAAAGGGCGGCTTAGGTAAAAAAGGGTATCCTGGTGGACTGAAAACTCGAAAGGGCGGTCCAGGCAAAAGCTAGGGAATTAAAGCATACGACTATGTCTTTAAAATTCCCTGCAGTGTGCAGTTTAATCCCCAGCGAAACAAAGCTTCCAGTTATCAATCCCTGGTAGAAGTCGCCGAATTTCTCAGGATTTCCCAACAGGATTTTACAAGCAGTACACGACATTTCCCTTACAACAGAGTTTATTTCTCTAAGTGGAAATTCATCAACAACTTCAACTTCACAACATGAAGATTTACACTCCATATCCTCAACAACAGTCAGGATTTTATTTTTCCCAATCCAACGGCAGTGCAGCAAATTAGCTCACATACGATACATCGTATCCATATATCATAAACATTGATAACACGAATGCATCATACCATGCATTTCATACAACATGACTTTGCATTTTAGCTAACATTTTACCCTTTTCAGGATAAGGTTAACAACTACCATTAACAATGTTCAAAGTTTTCAGATACAGTTCAAATACACTTTAGACAAGGATGCCATTCTGATACTCATTCAACTTTCAGATACAGTTCAGATACGCTCCAGACATGGATGACATTCTGATACTCATTCAGTTTCAAATTTCAGATACAGTTCAGATGCGCTCCAGACACAGATGTCATTCTAATACTCATTCAGAGTCAACTTTCAAATACAGTTCAGATACGCTCCATACATGGATGCCATTCTGATACTCATTTAGAGTCTCTTTCAGATACAGTTCAGATACGCTCCCAATGCGGACGCCATTCTGATACTCATTCAGTTTCAGCTTACGATTCAACAATCATTTCTGGATGGCATCTACAAGCCCATCTCCAACAACTTTCCATCACCTCTCCAAATGGCATCTTTAAGCCCATTCCCTCAACCATCACATCACCGAGTGCAAATTTATAGGCACTCTAGTGTCTAATCATCGTCCACCTTCGAGTCACGAATGGTAAAACTTGCCAATCTAACTCCTCAGGCTTAAGAAGATTGAATAGGGGCAGCTGTTGTACCCCAAAATTTTCCCTCTCACTTATCAATAATTTTCTCAGAAGATCTCTTTGGGCTCAAGACTGCACTAGGGTTTGATCAGCTCAAGATACCTCCTTAAGCACTGATGACCAAAATTAAGGTTTGAGTTTGAACAATGATTTTTTAACTTCCAATGTCCCATATGACTTTCATGGATCATTATGGACCCACAAGATTGCTCATGTCAAGTTTCAAGCCTTGGATCACATTTTTACTCAGTCAATTGAGCAATTGACCTAAAAATCAACTGTATTGGAGAAAACGTCAACCATGGACAATTTACAGTCAAACTTCATAATTTTTGATCCACTTCAAAATTTTAGACTCATATGTATCATTTGATTAAGTTTGGACCACCTTGAAAATGGTCAATTGGTTTAAGGAATTATCTCAAGAGTCAAATTGAATCATTTTTACCTAATGACATGGTTCAAAACATTGCAAGTCCATTGGATTGACAGATGAATTTTTCAATCAACTGATCAAAAGTCAACTATATACTGAAAAGTCAAACTTTGACTTTTTGGTCAAATTCAAGTGCCAAAGATCACAATTCATCAAGACATGTCAAAATATGAAACTTATTCATCAAGAAATCAAAAAACTCAAGGTTTCATTTTGAAAAGTCAAAATTTCTAAACTTAGAAATTTTCTGTGTTGGAAATTTCTTATTTTTTCATAACTTTGAGCAAAATTTTCACCATGATGCAAGATGATTCAAGAGAAACTTCAAACATGAAAGTTGTAGATCTCCATGAAATCTACAACTTTTCTTCACACAACTTCTTCCAAAAGTGCTTGGATCTCAAGTTATAATTTTATGAATATGTGGTCATGAAACTAAAGACTTAGTGAAATTTTGCCCTAATTTGGTCAGGATTTTGACCCAACTTCATGGCACTTTTTCATATAGTTCCAAGGGTAATATTAAAAATAAATTCAAAGATGGGTTGTAGATCACATTGCAAGCTTTCCAAAATGTCTAAGCACTCCTTGAGATCATTCTTGAGTATGGAGAATTGAAGAGATGAAGTTAGGGTTTTATCGCTTTAATTACAAGTCATTTTAGTGATGAACAAGATTCAAATTCAAAGTTGTGATGCATTAAATCTACTTTTGAGGCCTAAAACTTGTTAGGAACTCCATAATTAATGGTTTACACAACTATTAGAGGCCTCACTTCAAGCATTCAATGTATGGACATGCTTTATATCCATTTTTGGAAGAAAGGTTACATTGCCATTTTGATAAAGTGACTTTTTGTACAAAACTTGTTCTTGAGCCTTGCACTTGTTCTCTTCTGATTAAACAAGTCTTATAACTCATGAGAAATGTTTCAAACACTTACAATCACCCATCCCATGCTTGTACCTCTTCGTGAATCTTGTTTCCCTCTTTTCTTCAAAATCAAGTAACCTAGCCAAAAGCTAAAAACTTGTACTTCTGATTGTCCAAAGCTCTCAAACACTTTTGTTTATACATACACAAACCATTTGACACAAACACACGGATGCTGAAGCCCTAAAAATACCTAGAACTCAGAAACACATTTCATATTTCCATTTTCACACAAACTGACCATAGACTTGAAACTAACAATCTACTCGTGCGTTTCTTGGCCTTTTGGTTTCTAAAGCTTCTAAACATCATATAGAGTTAATCTCACACCCTGTTACAGAACTGTAACACCATTAACAACATCCTCCATTTTCAAAAACAAAGCTCTGCACATTGACTTCTCCAGACCATTTCAGCCATCCATTGCTCAAGCTAATCATTGCATTAGCTTCCTGGGACCTTAAGGAAGCTAACCTGATCATCACCATCACTTGAAACAAGCTCAAACTCAAAACACGATTTCCAGTTTTGAGGTAAGTTTTCTTAACTTTGAACTCTTCATACAGGCATCATCAATGATTTATTTGTGAATAAAACATGTAGATATCATTGCCCTAAAGCTAACCATGTCCATAGTTTTCATTAATTTTGCTTGAGCTTAGAGAATTTTAGGATTGAAATTTCTGAGATTTTTAGGGTTCAGAATAGGGACATTAAAATTCATGCTTATCTTTGATCTATAGTTTTAATGCTTTACATTTCTGAAACCGTGAGAAAATTTGCTACAAGTTTCATGTTTACAATTTTCATTTTTAATGAGAAATGAGCAAGTTACAGTTGGTCTGGCTGGAGGTTAAACATGAAGTCACCAGGGCGTGTTTTGCTTTATATATTTATTGATTTTCCTATGTTAACGGATGTATAGCCACCCCAGTGGTAGAAGCGCGCGCCTGTAACCTTTAGGACCTGGGTTCGAGCCCCAGTGATACCCTTTTAATTTTTTCACATTTTGCTTTCTGATTTTTGTCTTTTTGGCAGGCGCTGGGCCTTGTTGGGCTTTTGTTTTTTTTTTGTTTTTGCTTACTAACCCCCTTGCAAGTTGTTTGCACCCCTGGCCCAGTATATATATATATATATATATATATATATATATATATATATATATATATATATATATATATATATATATATATATATATATATATATATATATATATATATATATATATATATATATATATATATATATATATATATATATATATATATATATATATATATATATATATATATATATATATATCTTTATCATTTTCTTAATATATTTTCTAAATATTAAAAAATCATAAAAATACAAATAAATAATAGATTTATATTTTAACTTAGTTTATTTTATTTTTCTCACAAAAAAAATATTTCATTTAACTATACTTTATTTATTTTTAATAACTAGTCTTGTAAATTTAAATTAAAACTAGGTTATTATTTATTTTCTTTCATACTAATTAAAATATATTATTTTTTATATAAAAAAGACTAAAAATATTTTATAATGTTATAAATATTTTCAATACAAAAATACCAAAAACACTTTTCTTAAACTTAATTTCTTTTATTTTAATTAATAGATTTAGGGTTTTGTTTAAAAATCTATTCTTAACAAATTTAGGGTTTACCTTTCATTAATTATTTTTCTTTTAATTAATTATATTAATACAAAATCCTTTTTCTCTAAAAAAATCAACAAATATCCATTTACTTCACATTTTGCATTTTTTTAACATTTTATTCATCTTGTACATTATATTCATTCAATTCCTTGTATATTGATACCAATTCAATATGGTTGTAATAGACTAACTAAGTTTACATTCTTGCAATCCCCATTCAATTTGTACACCCTTTTCCCACAAATCTTGTAATAGCATAGTAACTTTAATATACCGCAATTTATCGCTTTACAGATAACATGATAGTAATTAGGGTTTGTATGGAAAGACTAAAACCAATACTTAGAAAACGCTAATTCAAGATAAAAACAAGCATGAAATAATACACTTGCACACAAGCACCCCTAGAGTTATTCCACTTGGTTGCCTTGTACAAAATGGCCATATTATGCATGTAAGGTATCTTAGTAAGAACAAGCAACCTCGATGATGCTATCTAATTTGCCTTTCAAATTATCTTAGTCCCTAAAAAGAATGCTAAATACCTTGCAATATTTCTAATCATGGTTATACGATGATCCACGCCCGTCCCGTTTACATCCAAAGATAAGGTTACTTACCAAATCAATGGTAAGATAACAATGTCAAAGGAAAAGGAAAATGAACAAGAAAGACTTTTGAGTAGGTAGAATGCTCCTAATTACTTGCTCAATTTCAAACAAACATCCTTGCTATTTTCAAAACAAACACTTAAACTTTCAAACATCTTACAAACTTGAAAATTTTTTCAAAAGATCAAACATCTTTGTATACATTCTTACAAACAAGAATCATTACAAAGATAGCCTAAACAATGGCCTCTTAACAAAATACTTTCAAAAACCACACAAAGCAAAATTTAAAACGAAAGCAAGTGATCTAACAAGTAACTAAGAGCCCATGGAAAACCATGGATGAAAAGGATGCTAATATCTTCCCTTTTCATAATCTACCCCCCGAACTCAAGAAATAATCTCAAAGGTCTTTCCTGTGCTTTTTTACCTTTCCTTTTGGATAAAAGAAAAGTCGGTGGTGACTCTTGCTAATCGCAACATTTGCGATCAAACGCAAAACCTTCAAGTCAGTTCTCCCACCGTATCACACTGAGTTTGGTCAAAAGTGGTGGATCTATGTGATCCAAACGAAGGGACGGAGTATTCGACCATAGTAAAGAAAAAGATCAAAGTTCTATAGAGATTCAAGATCTTTGTAGAAGGAATCAAGTCGAAGATAGAATTTTGAAGAACATAACAAAATCTTTATGCTATGCTGCATAATCTTGTGTTGCAGGCCTCCTTGCTTGAAAATCCCATCATAATCTAATGCTTACACCCACTTTTGAGTTATTACCCAAGTGTTTAAGCCTTTGTCTACAAGATCTTTACATTCATGGCATAAAGTTATCATTTTTATTCTTGGAAAGCAAACTTTTTGGTACAAGTTTGTCTTGAGCCCATACTTTGCTTGTTTCTGATTTTTTCACCACCATAAATCATAGAAAAATACCCTTATAAACCAGTAACTTTGGTACTTCATCTTGGGATCATGGAAAACTTGACATAACTTGATATTTGCATTCCAACCAAACCATAATTTGTTATCTTGTAAATCTGGTTACTCCAACTTCCCAAACCTTTTCTCTATAAATAGAGAGGCCATTTGCAAGCTAAAGGGGCCAGATTCTTGTGTGTTGAAAAAAATCCTCAAACACTCCCAAACTCTAAAAAACTCAGAACTTGCACCCAAGCACAAAACTTGGCACATCCTGACTTTTCACACAAAAATCTCAAATCCCTTCATGCGTTAGTAACCCTTTTGATTCACTCCCTATCTTCCATATACCAGCCTTAGAGAAATCCCAAAGCCCTCAAAAAAACCTCTCCAGGAAGGTAGTGATCCTTTCGATTCACTCCCAACTTCCATATACCAGCCTTTCGATTCACTCCCATCTTCCATATACCAGCCTCTTGATTCAGTGACTTTTAAAGGAAAGTAGTGATCCCACTAGCTCAAGGAAAGTCCAGGAAAGCTTAATCCTCCATCAAACCATTTCTGGAAGTCATACAGAGGTCATTTGAATTGCACTTCAAGAGGTAATATTTCTTAATTGTGATATCTTGATATAAGCATTTTCAGTACATACAAATAAAATAAAAGATGTAGATATCATATCTAGGAAGTTGACCATACTCTTAGTTTTGATTATCACTGCTTATACATAGAGAGTTTCATATCTGATCAGTTAGGTTTTAGTTTTGGTACTGAACAAAATTCATGCTAACCTCTGATCCATAGCCTTCGAAAATTACATGGTTGGATTCAAATTAAAAATTTTAGACAAGTTTGGTATTTACATCCTTCGATTTGGCTGAGATATGAAGCCTTTCGAAGCATAACAATGGAGTTATACAACCCTGCCGCGCGAAGGAAGAAGATGAAGCCATGTTCAAATTTTCAGAATTGAGTTCATTTTATATTTAGTGCAAGTTGGATAACTAACAAATGAAACTGACCACCCCAGTGGTATAAACAACGCGCATTAAAATCTTGCCATGTATAAGGTCCTGGGTTCAAGCCTCAGTGAGACCTTTTATATCTATTATGTTATTTTTTCCAAACTAACATGCAGGTTTATAACATTTGAGTGTTTCCTGTTTTGAGTGAAAGGTGTGGAGAACCTGGGTTCAAACGTTGGCAAGACCAAAACAAATTCTTATCACTTGTTTGTTTTCATCTTTTTTAAGAAACTTCAACATTTTTCTAACCAATCAAAACATCTCCTTTTGAGTTGATTTTTTTGCACACTATTTATTTACAATGTCTATTTTATGAATATATAAAAATGTCACAAAAAATATTTTATTTTCATATTTATTTTAAAAATCCAAAATCTATTCCCTTTCAATTTCTATCCTTGTACAACATATACATTTTAATTTCTTGTACATTATTCTAATTCAATATGGTTGTAATAGATAATTAGGATTTAATTTCTTGCAATTCCCATTTGTAAATCTATACACACCATCCCCAAGGGATGTAATAGCATAGTAAATTTACTTTCCGCAATTTATCGCTTTCATATAAATGCTAGTAATTAGGGTTTGTATGGAAAGATAAAATCAATACTTAGAAAATCCTAATCCAAGATAAATCAAGCATGAAAACAAACACTTTTCACACTTGCACCTCTAGGGTTACCTCCACTCGTTGCCTTGAGAAAATGGTCATAGTATGCATGTGAGACGTCTTACTAAAAACAATCAAAGATCTTAGTCCCTCGATGACGCTTCAAATGTTGCCTTGCAAATGATCTTAGTCCCTCAAGAGAAATACTAAGATATCTCACAACATTGCCATTCATGACTATAGGATGACCCACGCCTATCCCTTTACATCCAAAGATAAGTTTTCTTACCAATCAATGGTAAGATAGCAATATCAAAGGAAGGAAGAAATGAACAAAAGACTTTTGAGTAGGTATAACGTTCTTAGTTGCTTGCTCATAATCCATCTTCAAAATAAATATATTTTCAAACACACCAAATACTTTCAAAACATGAAATATTTTCAAAAAGTCCAACACTTTGTATGCATTCTTATAGAGACGAGAATCATTACAAAGTTTGCCTAAACGAAGGTGCTTTTCAAAAATACTTTCAAAATCCACCACAAACACATTTTAAACAAAGCAATTTCAAAAGTGATCTAGCAAGCAACTAAGAGCCCATAGATAATTATGGATGAAAATGGTGATAACACCTTCCCTTTTCATAATCTACCCCCCGAACTCAAGAAAACATCTCAAAGGTCTTTCCTCTTCTTTTCACCCTTTCCTTATTGGATAAAAGAAAAGTCGGTGGCGACTCTTGCTATCCGCAATAATTGTAATCAAACACAAAACAACCAAGTCAGTTCTCCCACCGTATTACAAAACTGGCGACTCTGCTGGGGAAATCTTAAAAGTGGGGTTACCTTAGAGTTAGATCATATTTACTTTCTTTCATTGTTTGATTTGTTTGCTTTATATTTATAGGTCCTTGTTTGGGTTTATATTGATCCTCTACCTGGATCGGGGAGCACCATTAGTAAGTAGCAATAGATTATGGAAATTGTACGGCGTAGACCGATATGGTTGAAGCAATGGCTATGTTAGTGTGACACATTTGTTGGTACCGATATCCCTTGTGTTTAATCGAGGAGAATACGGGGCCGCTAAGCGGTGTCATGAATCACTAACTGACCTTGGAACTTTAATTGAACAACTTGGCCATTAGGAAGTAGTGAGATAGCCGGTTTCGGTAGAAAGCTGAAAATTGGTTGATACTCGATACTATGCTCATTGAGATCGTACTTTTTGGATATTTTGACGGCAAGAAAAGATTGATTGCAATTAAACAATGCCCAATAAAGAAAGATCAATGATATTGAGATTCCCTAGAACTCAGTTACTTTATAGGACATGTTGAACCAACTAAACTTCAAGAAGGTACTTACCTATGAACTCCATGCAAGCATAAACCTAAGGTCTTTGTGTGCTTTATTTGTGATTATTATTCATGTCATCATAAACATCATAACATCATAAAGCATTCTCACTAACCATTTCAAGGATTTAGGAATTTATCTTTGTTCTGTTTTGTAGGTCATGACTTCCACTCGTAGGAATACCATCTGAATTAACTTCGTGAAAGCGCATCCTCTACTTCAAGAATTAGCATCAAAAGTGCCTGGAGATTCTTCCTTCACCGATAAATATGGTCAAATTCTCAGCTTGGCTACCTCAAACTTCCAAGAAGAAATGATGTGTGTGCTTTTCCAATTCTTTGATCTTATGCATCATTGCTTCATATTTCTCGACTACCAATTGGTACATACATTAGAAGAATTCTCTCAATTGCTAGGAGTGAATGTGCTTGATCAAATTCCATTCATTGGTTTAGAAGAGACTTCAAAACCTGAAGTTATTGGCAAATCTTTACATTTTAAGAGATCTGACATTATGGAAAATTGGGAGACAAGAAATGGAGTTAAGGGTTTCTTTGCCAAATTTCTGTTGGAGAAGGCTTGTTTGTTTTGGAAAGATATGGATTTTCAAGCTTTTGAGGATGTCTTGGCCCTTCTAATCTATGGGTTGGTTCTATTTCCCAATCTGGACCAACTCATAGATGTGAATGCCATCAAGGTTTTTTTCTCTCGTAATCTCATACCTACTTTGCTTGGAGACATTCTACATTGTTTCCACACTCGCACCATGAAAAAAGGGGTACTCTTTTGTGTTGCATTCCATTACTCTCTAGGTGGTTTGTTTCGCACCTACATCGATTAACGTTGAAGAATGAGCAAGACTTGACATGGTCTCAAAGGTTAATGTCACTCACACATTCTGATATTCATTAGTGTTCTCGATCCTTGGAGGATATTGCCATCATTGACCATTGTGGGGAATTCCATAATGTCCCACTCTTAGGCATTATGGGTGGTATCACCAATAACCCTTCTCTTGCATTAAGGTAGTTTGGGTACACACGAAGAGATGGTCCCCATGATGCACTCATCCAAGGTTTGGTATTTGATTACGAGGGCGACGACCAAGGCTACCGTCAAAGGTTCATACGAGCTTGGAAAATGATAAACAAAGTGGATAGTAAGACATTGGGACATAAGAATTCCATCCCCCTTAAGCCTTACTTTAAGTGGGTATGAACTCGTGCTCAAAGTCTTGTGATGCCTTACCCCGTCATCTTACCAATTATCATAGAGCCTGTTGCCAACGAAGATGTTCCATATACTGTCCTTTATCCTGATATGCCTACTTCTCTTGAAGATTTGCAAAGAGCTTGGATTCAGCTAAAGGGGGGGCGAGACACCTTTGAAGCCCAGTTTTATCCAAGCGAGAAGAGGACATTAGAACTCACGAGACAACTTCATGAGGAGATGAGCCTGAATTCCTATAGCGCTCCAAAGAGGAAGCATCCATAGGAAGTTTGAGCCATTGTTATTGTATTTTAGTTAATTTTGTTAATTTTGTTTCAATGTAAGCCCAAGAGGCATGTTGTAATCAATTTGAACTTACTAATACAATTAATGTTTGTTCCCTTTTGTCTAAACAAATTTAGATCTTCTAAGTCCTTGAAATCATTTGCATACGCATTTTCATGCATCATAACATAAACAGGTTTTCCACAACATATTTCTTTATCTTTCTACTGTTTATTTCAGTAAGATGGATATCGAACAAACAATGAAGGACTTGCAAGCTCAGAATTCCCAGTTCCAATCAACCTTGCTGACCCTGGCCAAGGGACAACAAGATATGATGACACTGATAACAACAAAAAAGAAGACTAAAAAGAAGGCCTTCATCAACATGGGTAAGAGATTCAAAGGTCCAATTCGTCAGGTACAGATAGTCAAAGAGTCGTCTGAGTAGGACAAAAATCAAGACGAAGAGGCAAGGAGAACCCATGCTCGGGGTGCAAATAATCAAGCTTCTGAAGATGAAGACTACTTTGATGAGTAATACCCTCCGGACGAGGATAAATACAAGCAGTTGGAGGATAGGCTAAAGGCTGTTGAAATTCAAGCCGTACCTGGTTTGGATTTTGGTGAGTTGGGCTTAGTACCTGGGGTCGTCATCCCCCATAAGTTCAAAATACCGGTCTTCGCCAAGTATGATGGGGTCTCATGTCCGAAGCTTCATCTAAGATCCTATGTCCGTAAGATTCAGCTGCACACTACAGAAAAAAAGTTGTGGGTCCATTTCTTCCAAGAGAGTCTGGCTGGGACTTAACTAGAATGGTTCTATCAATTGGAGGGTTCCCGCATCCACACATGGGAAGATCTAGCCACTGCTTTTTATCATCAGTATCAATATAATGCCGATCTGGCACCAACCAGAGTCCAACTTTAAGGTATGACGATGGATACTAATGATGGGTTCAAGGAGTACGCACAAAAATGGAGAGATCTTGCTGGTAGGGTCCAACCACCGCTGACCGACATAGAACTAATTGACATGTTCATGGGTACATTGACCGACCCATTTTCCAACCTATTGATTGGCAGTTCTTCCTCTGGTTTCACCGAGTTGATACTAAATGGTGAAAGGGTAGAAAGAGGAATTAAGAGCAGAAAAATTCCCATGACATCTGCTTTCACATCCAACGCTGTAAAGAAGCCTTTTGAAACAACCGGCTGAAAATCATCAAAACAATGAAGTCGCCATCGAACGTCTTTTGTCCCACATGTAGGGAAAGGTAAACATCGAGAAAACCTGAGAAGGGAGAAGTCACGGTCTTGCGACTGAGAGATTGGGTAAGGGAGTCTGTTACGCGAGGGGAAGGTATTAGAACCCCACGCGCCCGTAGTACTCTACGGTATCCACTCTTGTTATCTATCTTATGGGTGTGTTTAATCTATGCTTACTGTCTACTATAATACTAGAGGGAAAATGCATGCAAAAGAAAGGAGAAAAGAATGTAGGGAAAATAAAATTGTGCTCGCCTGGGCCCTACCCCAATGCCTACGTATCCATTTTGAGGAATCAGAGCTACCGTAGTTCGGCTCACATGTTTTTGTTTGTTTGTGTTTTTTATGGACAATGTTAATTCTGCCTTCTGCCGAAGCTCGACCTTTGGAGACTTATGCGCTAGCACAGAAGTAAACTAATCATGTCCTTACCTGAAAAGGGTTTAGAGAAAAGGTGCTCGAGCGCACAAAATGGTTTGAATCTGTTTTGTATTTTTGTTACCTTGAAAAAGGGTTTAAATATGCTTAGCATGTTTTTGATTTGCTAAGAAGAGAAGTTTTTGTTTTGAATGCAAGGATGCAAAGAGGGGAAGAAAAGAGTCTAAGGGAGACTATCCTATTTCTAACCTAATGTTATCATACAATGGTAGCCCCATGTCAAGGATGAAAGGGGAATTTTCTACCTAATGTCAGCATGCATGGTTTGCAACCTAAGGTCTATCTTGCATCCGAATGGAGCAAGCGCATCCTAAGGGAACATGGTATGTACAGGGATAAAGTAAGCAAGCCAGCAATAAAGCACACCTAAAGAGATCCTGCCTAGGTTAGCATGTCGAAGAAAAGTCTAAAAAAACTATCCTATAGGGAGCATGCAATGAGAGCGAAGTCGTGATCTCAATTGCTAAATTGAGTGACTCATCGATCGGCAGGAAAGAATGGAAAGCGATAAAGTCCTATAGGGAGCAAGCACTGAGAGCGAAGTCGTGATCTCAATTGCTAAATTGAGTTACTCATCGATCGACAAGAAAGTAAACAAACACAAGCACAACACACATAACAAATGAAGTGCGGAATGCCTGCTACAGGTCTTTAAACAGCGACTTCGAGCGCACGCTTTTTATTTCCTACTTCACATGATATCTAGAAATTGGTAAAGTGAGGAAAATTACAAGGGTAGTAGCAGAGGCTACCAAAGTGAGCAAGTCGTCAGGAGCGGACAAGAGCAATAAAGAAGCGGGAAGCACGCGTTGAGCAAAGTTCACCAAGCAACAAACAAAGTTAGAAATCATATCCGACTAAAATAAAGGCAAATGCATATTGTGAATGCAATGCATAATCAGAAGCTCCTTGCACAATGAACAAACGCGTTAAAATAACGTGGCAAAACGGTCATGAAAATACGGATGCCAACTGAAAGGAAAAGTATATTATTTTTTTTATATTAGTTTTATGTGAAGAAAAATTCTAAGAAAATTAATTAAAGAATTAATTTCTAAGATCAATTAAAGAGGTCTAATTAATTTTATTGACTATTACAATTTTTATCAACAATCTATAATAAAAATAAGGAAAATGTCGTGGAAATCTAAAGAGAAAACTAAGCTCAAGGAGGTGTTAAGCTGAAGTCATGGAGCTATGATGCAATAGTGAGGTTTGGGGCGCAAGGCCCATGATGGAAAGTCCAGCATCCAGTTGCATGTATGGTAACCAGGCCATCAAAAATTCCATACGGGCCTAGGTATTCCAGTCCAAAAACAACCCCATGAGATCCATCCATATTCCACAGTAAAAATCCATTTCACATTTTTATTTTTATTGTTTCAGTTATTTTATAGAAAGATTAAGGAAATAATAAAAAATAAACTTAGGGTTAAAAAAAGAAGAAGAGGGGTGACGCTCCATCTTCCAACTGAACAAGCTTCTTCTCCCTCGAAACTCGACGACGGCGGCTACTCCCTCCGTGTACTCTCCTTTTCCGGTCAACCGACGCCATGGCTTCATACCTCCTCTCTCCGTCTCCTCTCTGATTCATCACACAGCTTTCGTCGCGGATTCATCATCACCTTAAATCTCTCGTCATCATCAATTTTGTATCAACGCCTTCAATTCTGTCTCGCTCTCACTTGCTAAGGCGCCGCAGTTTCGTTATTGGAACACAACAATAAATAGCAGAACAAACGGAGAACAAAGGGATGTAGCACCTTACCGGCCGGAGACGCTCCGGGGGCTCTTCAATAGTGACGCTGACGAAAAGCAAACCAGATGAACTCAGGTACGTCTCTTCTTCTTCTTCGATGCTACTCCTCCTCGTCTTTCGCGATTTCTTCTGCTGCTTTTATGCGATGTTGTTGATGATGTGCGTGATGACAATAAACGTGCAGAATCGTTGTAGCTACAGACCAGATTCACCTATCGCCGATGACAATTTGAAGAACGGTAGCAAGATTTCAGATGACTGAAGCTGGTGATGCATTGGTCGCGGAGATGAAGATTAGAGCAGAGAATCGAGATCACTGATTGAAGCTGAAGGGATGATGAAGGATGAAGATTGAGAGAGCAGAGGTTTGTGAAGGTTTGGTTACAAAGAGAAAGAAGAGAGATCAGAGAATGAGGGTGGTGGTTAAGGACGGAAAAAGAGAGAAAGCAGAAGAAGTTACAGAGAGAAAATGAAGATTGAGGAATGGAAGCAGAGATCCTGAGAGAGAGAATTTAGAGTTTGTTGGTGTGATTGTGCAAGAGAGTGCAGAGAGTTGAGAGATCGAGAAAGATGAAGAATGGAGTGAAGTTTTTGCAGAGAGAAAAATGGAATGGAGTTTCAAAGAGCGTTGAAGGTTCCAAGGTAAGTCTCCTTGATAGTTTCTGTTATTCTTTTTTTCTGGTGAATCGATCCTCTCTCTCCTTTCTGTTATGATTATGTTATGCTGGAAGTAGTTTCTGTTAGGAGTTTTTTGGTTGTTTGACAGTTGGTTACAGTTAGTTTGTTGGAATCTGTTAGAAGCGGTTAGGATGTTAGAAACTGTTATGGGAATTCTGGTAGCTGGACTGTTATTTCTGCTATTTTTGTTGAGAAGTTGTTATGGAATTTGCGGGAGTTTGTTGAGATTCTCCTGGGAATTAGTTACAGGGCTGTTATAAGCAGTTGGAAACTGTTAGGGATATTAGGAAAAGTAATTTAGAAGGGTGAGAGGGTTTATGACAGTTAGGATGGTTAAGAGGCTTTTTATTCTGTTACTGAGTTGGCCCTCTTGTTAGGAACTAATCTAGACCCTGTTTCTTTTTTTGTACTTCTGCTGAACTGGTTTATTGGTTATATGCAGGCTTTAGTAAACTTGGGTAACAGCAGGGCAACCGGTTCATTATGCAGCTCAAGGTTTAATGACAATGGCGATGCACCTCTTGGAAACATGGAGGATTGGAGCAAACAAAGTAGACCTGGTTTTGATGTCATGAAGATGTCTTGAAAAGGCTTTGGATTAGGAACAATAGGTTTAGGACATATTTTTTTATTGTATGGTTACTACGCATTTGGAATGGTATATTGGAATGACTTTGAAACAAAATGATTTTCTATTTGTATAATTTTATTTGAATGATGTAGAATGAATCTCCTGGATATGTACCAAACATGACTCGATCATGGAAAGTATTACATATGGAAACATGGTTTGGAATGGAATGGTCTTGAAACGCGAAATATGTGATGGTTCTTCTTGTAATGAGATCGAATTTGTGTGGTGACTTGATTTGTGAACTTGAATGTCCTTTATGATTTCCTTTAAATTTTGAATGTATTGAATCCTTTTTTCAACCATACTTTGAAATAAATTTTCCCTCCATTATGCTTGTAACTTGAATGAAATAGACATAGATTTAAATAGAACTTTGGTCAAAAGTTAACTTCCCTAAATTGACAATGAACCTTATCATGGGACGTCTCATTCCAAAACTTGAATCCAATTTAATATTTCACAAAGAATCGAATCCAAACCCATTTATATGCCATGCCTAGATTTGAATAATGGAAGATGAATTAAGTGAACTCGAAAATGGCAACTTGAACCATATGAATCTTCCAATCTTATCTTGAATCAACCATTGAAAGATCATGAAATTGAGATCTTGAACCAATATTAATCTCGCACACTGTTAGAAATTTCAATGAATCCGAATTGGCATCTCATTTCTCTTGAACCATAGTAAACTTGTAATCGAAGCAATAATTGTTTGAAATGATGAAGTTTTGAACTCAACGAACCCACAACTTCATCTTTTGTATCATGGCTTACATTTTGCAATCCAATCCATACTACATCTTGACTTGATGAGTAACAAGATAGCCAATGCCTTGAATCCTTTGATAAGTGTAGGACTTGGATCATAGTAGGATACCTTGACATGAGACTCAATGAATCTCAGTTGTTGAACATCAACAAGTTAAAATATGATGAGTAACAAACCCTAGTTCACTTGCCTTTGATAAAATCTGATAATCAAGGTAGCTCGAGATGATGGGGGGAACCAAAACCTTAGCTTAAAATTGAATTCTTGATGAAGCATAACAAGTTGAAAACCCTAGCATCCTTCTAAGAACAAGTTAAAACCCTAGCGTCTTTCCCTGCTTGTTGAGGAAGCAGCTTGAATCTCTTGGATGAAGTTAAGAGCCTCAGAGCCTTAAAGAAACCCTAATTCTTTGAAATCTTTGATCACATGCCAAATTATGTTGTTAGCGAATGTATGCAATGTTAAATGACCTAATGGAGATATGTACATGAGAAAAGCGCGGCAATGCATAAACCAGATAAAAGTAGAAGGGTATGACAAATTTGGGGTATTACACCTTTCACTGGAAAAAGGAAGTAACTGTTGTGTATAGGGAAAGGGCCCACACTAAGAAGAATCATCGACCCTCTGTTAATGTTGTGTTAATCTCCAACCCTCCGTCTGTTCAAAGGAAATCATCCAACAATCAACGATATGAAGTTCCTCGAAGACAGTTCACAAGGATTAACATGTCATTATCCCAAGCCTTGCAACATCTGTTGAAGGATAACTTAGTGACATTACGTAATCCACCACCCAATCAAAACATTTCATCACCAAAATACAATCCTAATGCCAAGTGCGCATATCTTTCAAACAGTCCTGGGCATGAGACCGATCAATGTTGGGCGCTGAAGACCAAGTTTCAAGATCTGATAGACAATAAAACAATTGAATTTGATCCACCCGCTACTCCAAATGTGATAACTGCACCAATGTTGAATCATGGCAAAGGTGTTAACGCAATTGATGATACTACTTTCATCTCTTCCATTGAGGATTTAAAAACCCCATTAACTATTGTGAAGGTTAATTTGCTGAGAGCCGGGGTGTTCCCTGGTTGTTCTAAAGATTGTGTTTGCTTTGATCAACAAGTAAATAGGTGAAAGCAGCTGAAGGAAGGTGTGTAACACCTGATAAATAGCTGCGAGATTCTGTTTGAGAAGATTCCTACCATCAAAAGTTTAACCAACAAAGCTGAAGACCTGTCTATAATAACCATTTCCAACAAGCCATTTAGGATCCCCTCAAAGGGTCCTATCAGAATTTCAAATGAGCCAACCATTGCTCCTTTAATAATCACTGCCGTTGGGTCCATCCCCTACTCTTCTGACAAAGCAGTTCCATGGAACTATGGTTCCGAGGTTTATTATCATGGGATAAAACAATATTATTGGATCAACAAAGATGAAACTGGTGTCATTAATATTACAGGTTCTAGTAAAGTGACAAGAACAAGGAGGATCTTTTCCCCTGATATCTCACCACCCACTACTACAACGACTCCCATCCATATAAGCAATGACAAGTCTAGTGCCAACACTAGAGGCAAAGAAAAAGAAGGTGAACCTGCTGGGATAGAGGCACCTACCAAAGATACTAATGCTGAAGATCCCTCCACTCAAGAGATGGAGGAAATCCTAAAAATCATTAAGAAGAGCGACTTTAAAATAGTGGAGCAGCTGGGGCAAACCCCCTCCAAAATTTCCATGCTGTCATTATTACTCTGTTCGGACGTTCATGCCCATGCTCTAATCAAGTTATTGAAGAAATCCCATGTGCCCCAAGAAACCATCGCTGACCAGTTTGAGAACTGTGTAGCAAGTTTAACGGCTGACAATGGATTAGGTTTCTTTGATGCTGATTTGACTCCTATGAGAAAGAATCACAACAAAGCCTTGCATGTCTATATTAAGTGAAAGGGAACTACCCTGGCTCATGTCTTAGTTGATACTGGCTTATCTTTAAATGTTTCACCCAAAGGTGCTTTGGACCGACTAGATTGTGAAGGACTGGTTTTAAAGCCAAGCGATATTGTCGTAAGGGATTTCAGTGGGTTATGGAGAGGTGGATCTCCCAATTAAAGTTGGCTCACAGATTTTCAACTCTACCATCTACATAATGATGATCCACCCTGCTTATTCATGTTTGTTTGGGCGCCCTCGGATCCATGGGGAAGGGGCAGTAACATCCACCCTTCATCAAAAATTAAAGTATCCAATCAAAGGGAAGATCGTTACTGTTAGAGGCGAAGAAGAATTTATGGTGAGCCATCTTAATTCCTTCAAGTATGTGGAAATGGATGGTGAATTCATAGAGACTCCATGCCAGGCCTTTGAAATTGATCCTCCTATGGTTTCCACCACCAAAATCTCCTCCAAAGCTGATGAAGTTGTACCAAGGACGATTTCGCTTAAGGATGCCCATTCCCTGGTCGAAGATGGAAACTGTACTATCTGAGGCCAACTTCCTGACACTTTGTTTAAAGCAGACAAATACGGATTGGGTTTCACCATCAAAGCTCAGAAAGAAGTCAGGCGTGCTCGCGTAGGAAAGCTACCTTTCTGCATCGAGAATCATGAAGTGAACGTTGTGGAAGACTCTGATGATGAAAATACTTTTGAAGATTGGATCTATCATACTGTCGAAGGAAAGCTCAGTGTTGTACCCCAAAATTTTCCCTCCCATATTTTGCAAAGATTTGCAAAGTCAAGCTTCAAAATTCCCCAAGGGTTGCACAGTGCAAGAGCCTCTTATACAGTCAAGATTAGGGTTTTTGTTCTGATCAAGAAAATGAAGTTTCCAAAGGTCCAATCAAGTCTCATATGCCTACAAACATGGTCAAGCATCCTCATATCAAGTTTCAAGACATTCAGCACAAAATTGCACAGTCAAAAACCCTAATTGCACTACAGTTAACTATAGGGGCAAAATGGTCATTTGGCAGTCAAAAGTTCAAATTTTTGATCAACATCTCATTTTGAAGCTTCAAACATCATTTGATCAATGCTTGATCATGATTCTCAAAATTTGGCTCAGAAATCATCAAGATGCAAAAGTTTCCTTATTTGGACAGTTGAAAAAGTCAATTGTGAATTGACCAGGGCATAACTTTCACATGGATTATCAGAAAAATTCCATCCAAAGCTCATTTTGAAGAGAAATACATTTCCTACAACTCATCTTCATACTTCAAGTCCAAGAAATGCTCTCACAAAAAGTTATCAATTTCAACATTATAGGTCATTTTCAAAAGTCAACAAAAAGGGACTTTAAGTAAAACGCCATAACTTGAGATTGGTAAATCAAAATGACATGGGACCAAAGGCATTGGTTAGAGGACTCAAAGACCTTTCCAAAATGTCCAAGAACATGAGAAAAGCTTAAAAATTGAGCAAGTTATGCCTTGTGGAAGTTGGGAAATTTTTGGATATTTTGAAAAGTCAACATTGATTCAAATGACCTAAAATTATTAATGGGCCCATTTTTCTTCCATAATTCATCATCCATGACATGTGCACGACCACTTGGCCCAAAGGGAAGTTTTATTCATTTTTTATTTATTTATTTGAATTTTTATTTATATTAATTCATTTAAATCAAATTAAATATATGAAAAATACTTAACCTAAAGTTTTAAATCTTTTTGTGCATGTTTTACCCTCAAGATTTCGTGCATATGCAAATAAGGAAAGATTTGGAGAGATTGGAGATGATTTGAACCAAAAACACATGGAAAAAGATATCGAAATCATGGTGAAAAAATCAAATATTGAATTCTTTAATTCATGGATCTTTGGACAATTTCTTTGACCTAATCTATTCTATACATAAGCAAAAACACAACCCTAATGTTCATACACACGCAGCTGCTCAAAAACTTGAAGAACAAACTTGAAAATTTTGCAAAGAGAATCAATTCTGAAAACAGCTTTGCAGGCTAATTCAAGGCACGAAACCTATTCCACTAGCTTCCTCAAGCGTCACTGAACGTATTCCAATCAAAGACCTTCATCAAAACTCAAGGAATCGGTATACAGAACTCCAAATATTTCATGAAAAATTCATAATCGTGTTTTCAAATCTATGCATTTTCATAACATTTTATTCATTGATTCATGTTCCTTATGAAATTCTGAAGCTAACCAATATATTTAATTGCATTTTTATGTGCTACACGCGATTATGCCATGATTGATTTTTAGGGTTTGCAGAGCTTCAGATTAGGGTTTTTGTAACAAGGAAAAATTGGAACCCCTAACCACCACCATTCAACTCAGCGCATGTGGACGAAGATAATGGAACTATCGTGCCTAATTTATGAGTGCCCTAGTGCTAATTGTTAATTTCTGTAAAGATACTTTCTGCAACGGTGTAAAAACCGTTGCTTATGTTTGTTTTATTTCAGGAAAAGATAATACAATGAAGAAGACGAACTCGTGGCCAGCAACCATTGGCTCTTTTAAATTTCGCGCGTTTTTGAACCACTAACCATTGTTTCTTATTATATTATTCTTCGTTTATTTTATATACAAAGCGCAACAATTGGTTCAGTGGCAAGGCATAGTGGTAGCAACAGTCCTGACCTGGGTTCGAGCCCCAGGTCTGTATTATTTCTCATATTATTTTGCAATCCACGTTCCCATGCAGTGCCAACATCAAGACGCACCATACACCCTCCAGATCAAATAACCCACGTGCATATTGGAATCAAATCAAAGGCATAGATTTAAAGAACACGTTGTACCCTGGTCAACATTGCTATACGCTGCCTGGAAAAGTCAAATGGACCCAGATTCATGGGCCTGAGTTATCAAGAAAGAACCTCCCAATGTGGGACTGAACCCCCTAGAGTTTGCTTTCTCTATTCTTTTCTTATAATTTTTCTTTTCTTTATTTTAAATTAATTTCATTTATTTGATTATTTATTTTCATAAAACCACAAAATACCTAAAAATCAAAAGAAGAAAAGATAAATATTTTTGTTTCTAGTATTTTTATAAATAAATGTATATAATTAAACTTAGTGTAAATTAAGTTTTAACTTTAATGCTTTTAATAAAAAATATATAAAAACATAGAATTAGGTTTAATTAATGTTTTATTCCTTTTTAATTTTTCTTTTTATAATAATATTAAATATTTTATTTTTTATAATTAAATTGCATGAAAATAACTTAGGGTTAATTTAGGTTAAATTCTAATGTTTTCTTAATAAATTAAAATAAAATAGAATTAGGGTTAGCGTTTAATTTCAATTAACTTTTCTATTAAATCTTAAAATTCTAAAAATACCAAAAAACAAGTTCTTTCTTTTTTTTTCATTAATTAACTTCATCATTAATTTAATTCTTGCAAAAGGGTCCAACGCCCTCGTTTCGATTTAATTTCGCGTATTTATTTATTTTCTAAATATTATGTATCTCTCCCGAAGCCTTGTAACATTTTAATTATTTCTCGCACTTTTAATTCTTTATTTGCTGTTAATTCTTTATTTTCTGTCAAATCGGGTCCTGGTTAATTTTGGCGATGTGGACCCGCGCCTTTTGTAATAGCTTAGAATTTACTTTCCCGCAAATATTTTAACTGTTAATCAAAAGCATGAAAGAATGTATGGACAAAATAAAAACAAGCGTAGAACACCAATAACATGACAAGATAAATGCAAATGAAAACGACACACAAATCACACACCACCCCTAGGGTACGCCTCACTGTTGCCTTGCCTCGAAAGGTGATCGTCGAGTAGAGGATGTTTTAGTAAGTCCTCATGATCCGAGAACCTGGCATGAGGGTAGCTTCTAAGGTGTCTTCCTATTGCTCCGATGATCACCATGTCCCGAACCTCGAATTGACCCGAACACCTCCAACGGTGGTGCTACCTACCTCTCAATGGTGGGATGGCACTGCTTTAAAGGACATTTACACAGACGAATTCCTTAGGGTAGGTAGACGACTCTAGATACTTGCTCTAATTCAAAACAAAACAAATCAAAAATACTTTTCACACCGACACTTTTCAAAAAGCTTTCGAAAGCAATTTTTCAAATACTCTTGAGGACCGATACAAGGGTCGAACTGGAATTTTCAAAGAAACTTTTTTTAAAAACCCACAGTTGAAAAGCAAACAAGACAATTTTGAAAACACAAATGAGCAAGTATCTAAGAGCCCATGGATAACCATGGATAGAAAGGGTGCTAACACCTTCCCTTTCTATAATCTACCTCCCGAACCGAGAGCAATCTCTTTAAGGAATTTTTCTGTGCTTTTGTCCTTTCCATTTGGAGAAAATAAAAGACGGTGGCGACTCTTGCTTCCGCGACATTTCGCGAACCAGCGTTAAACAGTCAGTTCCAGATCCACCGATCATAGAACTGGCGACTCTGCTGGGGATATCTTAAAGTGAGGTATACCTTAGGGCTAGTTCATAACTGTGTTTTCAATTGTTTTCCTTGTGTGCTTTAAATTGTGGGTTGCTTGGGAGTTCTATAGATCCTAACCCGGATCTGGGGGATACTTTCTTAGAAAGTAGCAACAAGGCTGTGAGGGAACTGTGCGGGGTATACCGACATGGTTGAAACAGTCTGCTACGTTGATGTGGCACTTTGGTGTGTACCGGTAACCCTTGAGTTCAGTCAAGGAGAGTACGGGGCCTCCGCGTGGTGTCGTGAAGCATCAACAGACCTTAGGAACCTTAATTGAACTATCTTGGCCTCTTTAGGGTAGTGAGATAACTGACTTTGGTGCAGTCCGAGGTTGGTTGATACTCGATACTACACTCAATTGAGGGTTGCTTTCCTGGAATATTTCGGTCGCCAGTTCAGTGGCTAAATCGAAACGATGAACAATGAAAGCAATCCCGTGATATTGGGAACCTTAGAACCCGGTTACTTTGATTAGGACAGGTTGAGCCCACCAACTTCAAGAGGGTACTACCCAGACCCCATGCTGGCCTTAAACTCTAAGGGTTTCTCTTGTGTGACTTGTGTGCCTTCGTACTTGCCTACTTGCATGCTTGTTATCTAACACATGAACTACTTGCAGGTTTTGTTTATAGTCCTTAATTGGGACTCATAACCGGGTGTCCTAAGTTTCTTGCAGGTTTTGGTTTGCAGTCCTTAATTGGGACTCATAACAGGGTTACCTACATTACCCCATACATAGCATAACATCATACCATTGCATACATCCTAACCCATTTCAAGGATCTCAAGGGCTTGTGATGCAGGTCACGATGAATCAAACGTCTAGCAAGGGGCAAAGAGGATTTATTTTCCTCTAGCCAAAGTTGTCAGGGGCTATGACCCACTCGATATGGTGAGCTTTGACTCCTGAAGAAGGTTCCCCTAACCAAGGTTGTTTGGAAATCAAAACCAACATGATGACTAAAGTCAGAGGCTATGACCCACTGGATATGGTGAGCCTTTGACCCTGGAAGTAGGACTCTCAACAATCCAAAGTTCCTTCAATCAAACTACCGGACCCAAATGCTAACAAATTTTCTTGTTTACCCCGCGAGGTCCTTGAAAACATTACATGCATGTCATACTCATCATTGCATAACAGGTATCCTTGTTGCAGGTCACTTACCTTTCTCGCTGTTTATTTCAGCAATGGCTTCACAACAAGATAACCAGGACCTTCACGCTCAAGAGACTCAGTTCAGGGAAATCTTCCTAGGTCTATCCAAGGGGCAGGAAGAGTTGAGGACACTCCTCATGGGGAATCTGATCAGAAAGAGTCCTGAAGATGACAAGGACGAACAGCTGAAACGTCTACAAGCTGAGGTAGACACATTGAAAACCCAGATGCTGGGGCAAAGGGCCCTCATTCAAGGTTTAGCTCAGGAGCAAGGAGATCTGAGGGCCATGATCAGTCAACTTCATCAAGGCATGAAGCAATCAGCCCAAATCAGGGACCAGGCCATGGAACAGCTTCCAAGAAGGCAAAGGTCGGGTCCAATGAATAGACCTCTCCGAGTTGCTACTACTTCACAGGTCCAACAACGACCTCGCCAAGAACAGCAGTTTGATCAGAACAGGCCGAACGAGCCCAAGAGACAATTCACCAACATCAACATGCCATGGTCACGAGCTTTGCAGCACATGTTGAGGATGAACCTGATTGCGGTGATCAACCCTCCTGCAAATCCAAAGACTTCCTCTCCAAATTACAACCCGGAAGCAAGGTGCGCGTACCATTCTGGTAGCCCGGGGCACGATACTGAGGATTGTTGGGCACTGAAGTACAAGATTCAGAACATGATCGATGCTAAAGAGATCGAGTTCGAGCCCGCCGAGACTCCCAACGTAGTCACTGCTCCCATTCCAAGACATGGCTAGGATAGAAAGCACTTTTTGTTCATTTGAATTCAAGTTGTAATTTTCTTTTGATTGTTCAAGCATTCTATTCATGTCAAACATTGTTATTTCATTAATGCATCGCACATGTCTGTTTTGAAGCCATATATTTGTATTCACTATACGCAAATTATTTTCATATTTTTCTGATAATCAACTCTTAAATAATAATTCTAAGCCTCTTGAGGGAGGATGACGAAAACGATACCACAATCTACAGTATGCTTTTGAACAGACCCCGCTGATGAGGTACAGGCATTGTTTCAATCCCTAAACACTGGAGTTATAAGGATGATAATCCCTCGTCAACCCCTCTGAGCCAAAGAAGTAGGAGTTTTTCCTTTCGAAATTTAAAACCCTTGATCATAACCTGGGGCAGGGTAGTTCTCTCAGTTGATCTAAGTGCATAACGAATGGCACCAAAGAAGTCCTTACAAAATAAAGAAAGACAGTGATGGTTCCGAACAATCATACAGACAGGCAGTCATCATATCTCAAAAAGAAAAAACCCATTAAGTCAAAACCTATGAAGGATACTTACAAAACTGGGGCATCCCGCTGACTGTAATTCCAAAAAAGGAAACAGTTCAGGCAAAAAAGAAAGGGATAACAAAATCAATCAAGAAAGAGGTCTTACAAACCCTCAACAAAAAAGGAATGACTGCCTATGCAAAATAAACGTTCAATACCTGAATCATCACCGGAACATCAGAGCAAAGACTCAAACAAGGTCTAACGTATGATCAACTGAGTTTAGGTTTGGAGAACATCACGAAGAGCGGGTGGGTACAAATAAAATTTGAACCTTTATCCTTTGTTTCTTAAACCGTGAACCAGGCCACGTTATAACCCTTAAAAGACCTAGCTGAAGCACGGGTTAGTTCGAAAGCATACTATTACGAAAGGTATCCTGACTCCTTAAGGCTTACGGTAAATACGGAGTTGACATCACGTTTTACAAACAATCATTTGTTTTATGAAAAAAATGCATTTTCAAAATTTTCAAGACAGACATAGGCTTTGCATTTTTAACATAACTTTGTTTGCATACGACTTTTTGTTTGAACAGCAGAAGTTCGCACGACGAATGCCTAATGAACAGAAGTACTTCCAATCAAGGGGCAGGACATGACCATGGTCCATTATCTGGGGCAGTCCAATCAAGATTCGGAGAATCTCTCAAAAGGCCAAATAGCCTGGGGCAAATCTCTACCTGAGTCATTCGGGGCACTCCAACAACGAATCTTTCTTGATCAGACACCTTCTGGTGGCATGGCAAAATACTTCCAACAGGGGAAACTCCCTACATTTTGAAAGTGTGGACATAGTCGAAAAAATACTACGCATAATCAAAGACCCGCTAGGTTGACACACCTAGGCAAAAATAAGGGCTTCCCGGTGAACCAAAAGGGTTCGGGCAAAATGAAGGGATGAAATGAAAAGAATCTGTACACCCGGCAAATCGAAAACCTGAAAAGGCGGCTTGGGCAAAAATGGGTATCCCGATGGACTGAAAACCCGAAAGGGCGGTCCAGGAAAAAGTAAGGGATCAAAAGCGTACGACTATGTCCCGGCATCTTGTCACTTGCCTACCAGAAAAAGGTTTTGTCCATCAACAACTATCAGCGCCCCACAGATGCCTTCTCCTATAGAAACAGGGGCAATAATAAGTGGTCTAAGCGATCTAATTGTGCTATCCATCAGGGTACCAAGGTAGGTTCAGCTAAAGAACATAACCAGCATATCTCAATTCCCCAGAGAGTAAGCCAGCAAGCAGTGCATTCTTCTCCAAGCAAAGCTATACAATCAACCTCAAAGAAATTGAGTATCCTACAGTAGATCTCAATACTTCCCCAGCAGCAGTATACATATTCATAACAAGCATCCCCGGTCTTGACCTAAAGATTATTCCCAGGCGGTATACCAGATATTCAAAGGAATCACTTCCCTGCAGTTCAAAACTTCCCCAGGAGAATCCAATCCAGTTTCCCCAAAAGTTGGACCTTATCTCCCCAAGCGGTAAGCTTATCCCCAGTAAATTCTGGAAGCCTATCCTCGCAGAACACGAACACGTCGTCTGGCTTTATTCAAAGAGTTATTTCCTTAACAGGATATAACTGGGTTATCCTCAGCCAAAAGCCATGGAAGGAGCATCCTCGACGAAATTCTCTTACCCCCAGCGAAGTCTATCAACACTTCCAATACAATAAAGGTATCCCCAGCAAGTTACTATCAACAACTCAGCAAAGTATCTCTCTCCCCACAGAGTATCACTTCCCAGCATGGTCGCTAGAGTATTTTTCTCCCTGCAGAATCTTCCATTTGCCAAGTTTATTCCTCAACGGAGTCATCTTCTCCTACCGGTATTCTTGCAGCTATCATCCCCAGCGGAAGCGAAAGCTTATTCTCCAACATCAGCCCAGGATATGACTTCCCGGCACCCGTCAAGGATTTACTTTCCTAGACGAAAAACACATTCATAAAACATCACATACATCATTATAGCATGCATAGACGCATCATATCTTACAAATCTCGTTTATCATTGCTTGATCCATATCATGAATTGCATATGACTGACCTCTACCTTTCAGGAAAGATGCAGTTAAATTCTCAATCATATTTCAAGACCTAGACCGGTTCGGTTAATCGACTCTAAAGATTTCTTATCAAGTCCAAGGCCTTCTCTAGTCCAGCTAAATCGACTCCCAACAGGTTTTTCTGATGAAGACTCAGTAGAAGTTATCAGACTATAATGGTTCTCTATCCGACGGTGCATGAGATTTCCATTTTAGGTTTTCCTTTGAGATTATATTTTCCTATTGGTTCTCTCTCCGACGGTGCATGAGATTTCCATTTTAGGTTTTTCTTTGAGATTATAATGTCCTATTGGTTCTCTCTCCGACGGTGCATGAGATTCCCATTTTAGGTTTTTCTTCGAGATTATAATGTCCTATTGGTTCTCTCTCCGACGGTGCATGAGATTTCCATTTTAGGTTTTTCTTTGAGATTATAATGTCCTATTGGTTCTCTCTCCGACGGTGTATGAGATTTCCATTTTAGGTTTTTCTTCGAGATTATAATGTCCTATTGGTTCTCTCTCCGACGGTGCATGAGATTTCCATTTTAGGTTTTTCTTTGAGATTATATTTTCCTATTGGTTCTCTCTCCGACGGTGCATGAGATTTCCATTTTAGGTTTTCCTTTGAGATTATAATTTCCTATTGGTTCTCTCTCCGACGGTGCATGAGATTTCCATTTTAGGTTTTTCTTTGAGATTATAATGTCCTATTGGTTCTCTCTCCGACGGTGCATGAGATTTCCATTTTAGGTTTTTCTTCGAGATTATAATGTCCTATTGGTTCTCTCTCCGACGGTGCATGAGATTTCCATTTTAGGTTTTTCTTTGAGATTATATTTTCCTATTGGTTCTCTCTCCGACGGTGCATGAGATTTCCATTTTAGGTTTTCCTTTGAGATTATAATTTCCTATTGGTTCTCTCTCCGACGGTGCATGAGATTTCCATTTTAGGTTTTCCTTTGAGATTATAATTTCCTATTGGTTCTCTCTCCGACGGTGCATGAGATTTCCATTTTAGGGTTTTCTTTGAGATTATAATTTCCTATTGGTTCTCTCTCCGACGGTGCATGAGATTTCCATTTTAGGGTTTTCTTTGAGATTTTAATTTCCTATTGGTTCTCTCTCCGACGGTGCATGAGATTTCCATTTTAGGGTTTTCTTTGAGATTTTAATTTCCTATTGGTTCTCTCTCCGACGGTGCATGAGATTTCCATTTTAGGTTTTTCTTTGAGATTATATTTTCCTATTGGTTCTCTCTCCGACGGTGCATGAGATTTCCACTTTTAGGTTTTCCTTTTAGGTTATAATTTCCTTTGGTCCCCTCTCCGATGGTGCGTGAGGTGGCAATTCCGTTTTAGGTTATAATTTCCTTTGGTCCCCTCTCCGATGGTGCGTGAGGTGATAATTCCTTTATATGGTTCCCTCTCCGATGGTGCGTGAGGTGATAATTCCCTTTTAGGTTATGATTTCCTATGGTCCTCTCCCCGACGGTGCGTGAGATGTAATTCCCTTTCAGATTATAATTGCCTTTTGGTTCTCTTCCCGATACTGCAAAGATGGTAATTCTCACCAAGATTTTCTCAACGAGCGTTGTTGAAGTTAAAGTCACCCAAGGTTCTCTTACCGTTCATGCTAAGGTAGTAACCATCCCTGGTTCATTCATCATCTTGTGAAGCTCCAGACTCATCTCCCGTAACTAGTCAGGACACCTCTATACCAAGCATCTGAAATCAGCTCCTGCAACGTGTCAGGTACTCATTTTTCTTTTGCAGGTACGCAGGTTCTCGCTAAGGAATCTCTTATGCGATCAACATCCAGATGGCATCTATAAGCCCATCACCCTATTCATCAATCTCCAAATGGCATCTGTAAGCCCATTTCCACCATCACTGCTACTATGTGAGCGTAAATTTCTGGGCACTCTAGTGTTCAATCATCTTCTACCCTCGGATTACGAAAGGCACGTCAGCCAATCTGCATCCTCAGGTCTAAGAAGATTGAACAGGGGCAACTGTTGTACCCCAAAATTTGCCCTCCCATATTCTGCAAAGATTTGCAAAGTCAAGCTTCAAAATTCCCCAAGGGTTGCACAGTGCAAGAGCCTCCTATACAGTCAAGATTAGGGTTTTTGTTCTGATCAAGAAAATGAAGTTTCCAAAGGTCCAATCAAGTCTCATATGCCTACAAACATGGTCAAGCATCCTCATATCAAGTTTCAAGACATTCAGCACAAAATTGCACAGTCAAAAACCCTAATTGCACTACAGTCAACTGTAGGGGCAAAATGGTCATTTGGCAGTCAAAAGTTCAAATTTTTGATCAACATCTCATTTTGAAGCCTCAAACATCATTTGATCAATGCTTGATCATGATTCTCAAAATTTGCTCAGAAATCATCAAGATGCAAAACTTTCCTTATTTGGACAGCTGAAAAAGTCAACTGTGAATTGACCAGGGCATAACTTTCACATGGATTATCAGAAAAATTCCATCCAAAGCTCATTTTGAAGAGAAAGACATTTCCTACAACTCATCGTCATACTTCAAGTCCAAGAAATGCTCTCACAAAAAGTTATCAATTTCAACATTATAGGTCATTTTCAAAAGTCAACAAAAAGGGACTTTAAGTCAAAGGCCATAACTTGAGATTGGTAAATCAAAATGACATGGGACCAAAGGCATTCGTTAGAGGACTCAAAGACCTTTCCAAAATGTCCAAGAACATGAGAAAAGCTTAAAAATTGAGCAAGTTATGCCTTGTGGAAGTTGGGAAATATTTGGATATTTTGAAAAGTGAACATTGATTCAAATGACCTAAAATTGCTAATGGGCCCATTTTTCTTCCATAATTCATCATCCATGACATGTGCACGACCACTTGGCCCAAAGGGAAGTTTTATTCATTTTTTATTTATTTATTTGAATTTTTATTTATATTAATTCATTTAAATCAAATTAAATATATGAAAAATACTTAACCTAAAGTTTTAAATCTTTTTGTGCATGTTTTACCCTCAAGATTTCGTGCATATGCAAATAAGGAAAGATTTGGAGAGATTGGAGATGATTTGAACCAAAAACACATGGAAAAAGATATGGAAATCATGGTGAAAAAATCAAATATTGAATTCTTTAATTCATGGATCTTTGGACAATTTCTTTGACCTAATCTATTCTATACATAAGCAAAAACACAACCCTAATGTTCATACACACGCAGCTGCTCAAAAACTTGAAGAACAAACTTGAAAATTTTGCAAAGAGACTCAATTCTGAAAACAGCTTTGCAGGCTAATTCAAGGCACGAAACCTATTCCACTAGCTTCCTCAAGCGTCACTGAACGTATTCCAATCAAAGACCTTCATCAAAACTCAAGGAATCGGTATACAGAACTCCAAATATTTCATGAAAAATTCATAATCGTGTTTTCAAATCTATGCATTTTCATAACATTTTATTCATTGATTCATGTTCCTTATGAAATTCTGAAGCTAACCAATATATTTAATTGCATTTTTATGTGCTACACGCGATTATGCCATGATTGATTTTTAGGGTTTGCAGAGCTTCAGATTAGGGTTTTTGTAACAAGGAAAAATTGGAACCCCTAACCACCACCATTCAACTCAGCGCATGTGGACGAAGATAATGGAACTATCGCGCCTAATTTATGAGGGCCCTAGTGCTAATCGTTATTTTCTGTAAAGATACTTTCTGCAACGGTGTAAAAACCGTTGCTTATGTTTGTTTTATTTCTGGAAAAGATAATACAATGAAGAAGACGAACTCGTGGCCAGCAACCATTGGCTCTTTTAAATTTCGCGCGTTTTTGAACCACTAACCATTGTTTCTTATTATATTATTCTTCATTTATTTTATATACAAAGCGCAACAATTGGTTCAGTGGCAAGGCATAGTGGTAGCAACAGTCCTGACCTGGGTTCGAGCCCCAGGTCTGTATTATTTCTCATATTATTTTGCAATCCACGTTCCCATGCAGTGCCAACATCAAGACGCACCATACACCCTCCAGATCAAATTGCCCACGTGCATATTGGAATCAAATCAAAGGCATAGATTTAAAGAACACGTTGTACCCTGGTCAACATTGCTATACGCTGCCTGGAAAAGTCAAATGGACCCAAATTCATGGGCTTGAGTTATCAAGAAAGAACCTCCCAATGTGGGACTGAACCCCCTAGAGTTTGCTTTCTCTATTCTTTTCTTATAATTTTTCTTTTCTTTATTTTAAATTAATTTCATTTATTTGATTATTTATTTTCATAAAACCACAAAATACCTAAAAATCAAAAGAAGAAAAGATAAATATTTTTGTTTCTAGTATTTTTATAAATAAATGTATATAATTAAACTTAGTGTAAATTAAGTTTTAACTTTAATGCTTTTAATAAAAAATATAAAAAAACATAGAATTAGGTTTAATTAATGTTTTATTCCTTTTTAATTTTTCTTTTTATAATAATATTAAATATTTTATTTTTTATAATTAAATTGCATGAAAATAACTTAGAGTTAATTTAGGTTAAATTCTAATGTTTTCTTAATAAATTAAAATAAAATAGAATTAGGGTTAGCGTTTAATTTCAATTAACTTTTTCTATTAAATCTTAAAATTCTAAAAATACCAAAAAACAAGTTCTTTCTTTTTTTTTCATTAATTAACTTCATCATTAATTTAATTCTTGCAAAAGGGTCCAACACCCTCGTTTCGATTTAATTTCGCGTATTTATTTATTTTCTAAATATTATGTATCTCTCCCGAAGCCTTGTAACATTTTAATTATTTCTCGCACTTTTAATTCTTTATTTGCTGTTAATTCTTTATTTTCTGTCAAATCGGGTCCTGGTTAATTTTGGCGATGTGGACCCGCGCCTTTTGTAATAGCTTAGAATTTACTTTCCCGCAAATATTTTAACTGTTAATCAAAAGCATGAAAGAATGTATGGACAAAATAAAAACAAGCGTAGAACACCAATAACATGACAAGATAAATGCAAATGAAAACGACACACAAATCACACACCACCCCTAGGGTACGCCTCACTGTTGCCTTGCCTCGAAAGGTGATCGTCGAGTAGAGGATATTTTAGTAAGTCCTCATGATCCGGGAACCTGGCATGAGGGTAGCTTCTAAGGTGTCTTCATATTGCTCCGGTGATCACCATGTCCCGAACCTCGAATTGACCCGAACACCTCCAACGGTGGTGCTACCTACCTCTCAATGGTGGGATGGCACTGCTTTAAAGGACATTTACACAGACGAATTCCTTAGGGTAGGTAGACGACTCTAGATACTTGCTCTAATTCAAAACAAAACAAATCAAAAATACTTTTCACACCGACACTTTTCAAAAAGCTTTCGAAAGCAATTTTTCAAACACTCTTGAGGACCGATACAAGGGTAGAACTGGAATTTTCAAAGAAACTTTTTTTAAAAACCCACAGTTGAAAAGCAAACAAGACAATTTTGAAAACACAAATGAGCAAGTATCTAAGAGCCCATGGATAACCATGGATAGAAAGGGTGCTAACACCTTCCCTTTCTATAATCTACCTCCCGAACCGAGAGCAATCTCTTTAAGGAATTTTTCTGTGCTTTTGTCCTTTCCATTTGGAGAAAATAAAAGACGGTGGCGACTCTTGCTTCCGCAACATTTCGCGAACCAGCGTTAAACAGTCAGTTCCAGATCCACCGATCACACTCAGCAACTGAAATGAAAAGGATTTCACTCTCATCTCCTTCATTGAAGATTAATTACTATTTACTATTTTCTGTCAATTCAAGAACTTCTGTCTGTAATCTTAATTTCCAAAACAATGACTTTTAAGCCATGTGCCTTGCCCAGGGCACTATGGTCCATTTGTTAAGGGGTTTTTGTTTATGTTCATTTATCATATGATCATTTAATATAAACCATTGAACCTTTTTCATTACAATTATTGTGTTAATTGTCTTTATTTTTATTTATTACATTTTTTTCAATAGCCATGTATCTTACATGCGCGCACACACACTTGTAGATCTTCATCCACTCCGGATCTCATTGCCAACGACTCCATTATTGCCAGCTATGACTTCGAACGTCCAGTTAACCAAGCCGAAGACGAAGGCGAGGAAGATTGTGAAATACCAGGAGAATTATCCAGGCTTCTAATGCAAGAAGAGAAATTTATTCAACCTCATGAAGAGCCAATCGAAGTTATCAACTTAGGTACTGAGACAGATAAGAGAGAGGTCAAGATCGGCGCCAACCTAAAAGAAGGTATCAAGAGCAGATTGGTTCAGATGTTACATGACTATGCTAAAGTGTTTTCTTGGTCCTATGAAGATATGCCCGGATTGGATACCGACATTATGGTTCATCGTCTGCAAATGAAGGAAGATTGTCCTCCTGTTAAGAAAAAGGTTCATCGCATGCGGCCTGACATGTCTGAAAAAATAAAGGTTGAGGTAATGAAGCAGTTTGATGTAGGTTTTCTGGATGTCATATCTTATCCTCAATGGACTGCAAACGTGGTCCCCATGCCAAAGAAAGATGGAAAGGTTCACATGTGTGTGGATTATAGAGATCTGAATAGGACAAGCCCCAAGGATGATTTCCCTCTACCACATATTGACGTCTTGGTTGACAATACCACTCAACATAAAGTCTTCTCCTTCATGGATGGGTTTTCTGGCTACAACCAAATCAAGATGGCTCCTGAAGACATGGAAAAGTCCACCTTTGTTACACAATGGGGCACCTTTTGCTACAAAGTTATGTCGTTCGGATTAAAAAATGCATAGGTAACATATCAAAGAGCTATGGTAGCTTTATTTCATGATATGATTCATCATGAAATAGAAGTCTATGTGGATGATATGATTGCAAGATCGAAAAATAAAGAAGAGCATCTCGATCACCTACACAAGTTATTTGAGAGGCTGAAGAAGTACAAGTTGAGGTTGAACCCTAATAAGTGCACATTCAAAGTAATGTCTGGAAAGCTTCTAGGTTTTTTCGTCAGTAGTAAAGGCATCGAAGTTGATCCTACAAAGGTAAAAACCATTCACGAAATGCCAGTCCCTCGTTCTGAAAAGGAGGTCAAAGGTTTCTTGGGTCGACTTAACTGTATTGCTCGTTTCATCTCTCACTTAACTGCTACTTGTGAGCCAATATTCAAACTCTTGAAAAAAGATCAAGTAGTCAAATGGAACAACGACTGTCAAGATGCCTTCGACAAAATCAAGGAATATTTGCAAGAGCCTTCTATCCTTATGCCTCTAGTTAAAGGAAGATCTTTGATCATGTATTTGACTGTGCTAGAGAATTCTATGGGATGTGTGTTGGGCCAACATGACCAGTCTGGTCAAAAAGAGCATGCAATATACTACATGAGAAAAAAGTTTACTGGCTGTGAAACCATATATTCACTGCTCGAGAAAACTTGTTGCGCTTTGGCATGGTCTGCTCGCCAGCTAAGATAGTATATGTTGACTCATACCACTTTATTGATTTCTAAGATGGACCCTATCAAGTACATCTTCGAAAAGCCTGCTCTCTCCGGATGGATAGCTAGATGGCAAATGATTCTGACTGAATATGATATCCAATATACAACATAAAAGGCCATCAAAGGAAGTATATTGGCAGATAATTTAGCCCATCAAGTTGTTGATGACTATTGATCTATGAACTTTGACTTCCCGGATGAGAATATCATGTTAGCGACCGACTGTGCAAAACCTGGACCATATGACGGACCTGAACAAGGATCCCGATGGACTATGGTTTTTGACGGAGCTTCCAACGCTCTGGGTAATGGAATTGGTGTTGTGATAATTTCTCCTGAAGGTTGCCACACTCTTTTCACTGCTAGGCTTTGCTTTGATTGTACGAATAACATGGCTGAGTACGAGGCGTGCCTCTTAGGTTTGAAGGCTGCTATTGACTTAAGGATCAAGCATTTGGATGTATTCAGAGATTCTGCTCTAGTGATTAGTCAAGTCAAAGGGGAATGGTACACTAAGCATCCTAATCTTATTCCTTACAAGGAGCTTGTGTTAAACCTAATACCATACTTCGAGGAGATCACCTTCGAACATTTTCCTAGAGAAGAAAATCAATTGGCTAACGCCTTAGCAACAATGTCTTCCATGTTCAAAGTCAAATGGGACAACGAAGCTCCTAGGATAACAATCGAAAGATTTGATGAACCTGCACACTGCTGTGAGCTTGACACTGACGAAGAGAAGCCATTGTACCACGGGGCGAGGAAATATCTTGAGGCACAAGAATATCCCGAAAGATCTTCCGTCAATGATAATAAATTCTTGCAAAGACTTTCAGCCAAATTCTTTCTAAGAAACAGAATCCTATACAAGCGCAACTATGATTCTACTCTACTCTGATGTGTGGACAAGAAGAAGGCAGAGAAAATTATGGAAGACATGCATGATGGCCTCTTCAGGACCCACTCTAGTGGACACACTATGGCCAATAAAATCCTGAGGGTTGGTTACTATTGGTCTATAATGGAAACTGATTGTCATCATCACTCAAGGACTTGGCACAAGTGTCAAATCTATGCTGACAAGGTCCATGTACCACCTATTCCTTTAAATGTCATGACTGTTCTGTGGTCGTTTGCAATGTGGAGCATTGACATGATTGGAGAGATCAAACCTACTGCCTCAAATGAACATCATTTCATCCTTGTTGCCATCGATTACTTTACCAAGTGGGTCGAAGCTGCTTCATATGCCTCAGTCACCAAGAACATGGTAGCCAAGTTTATCAAGCATAACCTCAGCTGCCGTTACGGTATCCCCGAAAGGATTATCACCGATAATGGAACTAACTACAACAATGCTATGATCACAGAACTCTGCACTCAGTTCAAAATCAAGCATCATAATTCTTCTCCATACAAACCCAAGATGAATGGCGCAGTGGAAGCTGCCATAAAAATATCAAGAATATTGTGCAAAAGATGGTGGTAACCTATAAAGACTGGCATGAGATGTTACCATTTGCTCTCCATGGCTATCGTACTTCAACTCGTACATCAACTGGGGCAACTCCTTTCTCCTTGGTCTATGGCATGGAAGTCTTCTTGCCTGTAGAAGTTCAAATTCACTCTCTAAGGATAATGAAAGAATCAGTTCTAGGTGAAGATGAATGGATTCAGACTAGGTTGGATCAACTGAACTTGATTTATGAGAATCAGCTGGCTGTTGTTTGTCATGGTCAGATGTATCAAAAGCGTATGATCAAGGCGTTCAACAAAAAGATCAAGCCTCGAGTGTATCAGGCTGGAGACTTGGTAATAAAGCGCATCATTCTTCCACAAGGCGACCCCAGGGGAAAATGGACTCCCACTTACGAAGGACCATTTGTTGTAAAGAAAGTTTTCTCTGGTGGTGCCATGATGTTAACTACTATGGATGGAGAAGACTTCCCACATCCCGTAAACGCGTACATAGTTAAAAAATACTACGCATAAAATGACCCGCTAGGTTGACATACCTAGGCAAAATAAGGGCATCCTGGTGAACCAAAGAGGTTCGGGAAAAAGTCGGGGATATATGCAAAAGATTGTACACCCGACAAGTCGAAAGCCTGAAAGGGAGACTTGGGAAAAAATGGGTATCCTGGTGGGCTGAAAACCCGAAAGGGCGGTCCAGGAAAAATTTAAGGATTAAAGCGTATGACTATATCCCGTGGGATCTCTACAGCCAACGTTATTACCAAAATCCGAAGTTCAAATGGTCCAAAATCAATCCAATCAACTTCGTTCAATGACAAGGGTTTGCTCGAAGACATAGAGGCAATAACAGAGTTGGGACAATGAGATCACTTCCACATGGCTATTATTTTTGTTTTAACTCTGTACACTTTTCATTTCTTTTGACGATTTCCTCTTACTAGGATCTTTGTCTCTTTGTATAAAAATGCCTATTCATGGGCAAAACGTCAATACAAATATACTTTGAAGTATAAAATTTTTTGTTTTTTCTGTTTTGAGTGCAAAGGTGTCCAATGACTAAAATTGAATGAACATATGCATATGAACATGATTAAACTTTTAGCAAATTTATGCCTCAAAAAAGTGACGAGCATCTCCCTAAACGCATTTGAGATATCCCCACAGAGTTTGTTTCAATGACATTATCTCCACAGATTGGGATTTATAAACTCCCCAGCCAGAGTTTTCAATCTCCGGAAGGTCCTCTCCCCGACCAAGATGGTCTTAAAAAGGAGCTATGTGGAATTCTTCTTGAAGAATATCCTCCCCAGCAGTTCATCCAATATCCTTTTCAACGGGGTTTATTTCGCCAACAAACAGAAAAATTCCCCAGCTTGAGTTTGCCTCTCCGACTATTACAAGTCAAGGGACCACAACCCCTAACCCCCAGTGAAGTCACCAATGGAGTTTCTACTATCTCTGAAGTTACTATGAAGCCTGGACCCAACCAGATACCAGTTAAGCTCAAGTTCATAATTTCTGAAGCATAGATCCGACCAGATAGCAGTTTAATTCCTACAAAATCACTAGTAAAACTCTTATTCCCCAGTAGATTTTTCTATAATCCCTAGTAAGTTAGTGTAAATCCTGGAATCCGACTAGATAACAGTTAACTTTATTATCCCGGGAAAGTTGGTGTGAAACCTGGAATCTGACCAGATAACAAGCTAACCTTCAAGAGATAATTCCCCACCAGAGCAATGGACGACTAAAATTCCTGAATTTTGGTTCTCAAGCAAAAATCAACACTCTCCACAGAGTCTTCTCAAACAAGCCAATATTCCCCAACGGAGTTTCTCCTCAAACAAAACAACAGAAATTCCCAGCAGAAACGCTCTAAACAAAGTTGAAGATACACATACTCTTCATCTCCAGCAGCAGTCCAGGATTAAGCTTCCCAAAACTCCCCAGCAGTAGTCAGGGATTTATTTTCCCAGACAAAGATGCATTTCAATAACATTTCACATTCATACATCATAGCATATGTATACGAAACACATATAGCACAATCTCATTTATTTTGAGAACATCATCACGCCATCCATACTTCTGCATGCAACTAACCCTCTTCCTTGCAGGAAAAGTCAATCAAATCAAAGACCGCTTCTGGTTAGATTAATTTCTTCCAGTTAAAGACAGGCAAATCAAAGACCTCTTCTGGTTAGATTTATTTCTTCCAGTTATAGACAGGAGAATCAAAGACCTCTTTTGGTTAGATTTATTTCTTCCAGTTAAAGACAGTAAAATCAAAGACCTCTTTTGGTTAGATTTATTTCGTCGAGTTAAAGACATGCGAATCAAAGACCTCTTCTGGTTAGATTTATTTCTTCCAGTTAAAGACAGGAGAATCAAAGACCTCTTTTGGTTAGATTCATTTCTTCCATTTAAAGACAGGCGAATCAAATACCTCTTCTGGTTAGATTCATTTCTTCCAGTTAAATACAGGCGAATCAAAGACCTCTTCTAGTTAGATTCATTTCTTCCAGTTAAAACAAGAGAATCAAAGACCTCTTTTGGTTAGATTTATTTCTTCCAGTTAAAGACAGGCGAATCAAAGACCTCTTCTGGTTAGATTTATTTCTTCTAGTTAAAGACAGGCGAATCAAAGACCTCTTCTAGTTAGATTCATTTCTTCCAATTAAAGACAGGCGAATCAAAGACCTCTTCTAGTTAGATTTATTTCTTCCAGTTAAAGACAGGCGAATCAAAGACCTCTTCTGGTTAGATTTATTTCTTTCAGTTAAAGACAGGCGAATCAAATACCTCTTCTGTTTAGATTTATTTCTTCCAGTTAAAGACAGGCGAATCAAAGACCTCTTCTGGTTAGATTTATTTCTTCCAGTTAAAGACAGGCGAATCAAATACCTCTTCTGGTTAGATTTATTTCTTCCAGTTAAAGATAGGCGAATCAAAGACCTCTTCTAGTTAGATTTATTTCTTCCAGTTAAAGACAAGCGAATCAAAGACCTCTTCTGGTTAGATTTTTTCTTCCAGTTAAAGACAAGCGAATCAAAGACCTCTTCAAGTTATATTTATTTCTTCCAGTTAAAGACAGGAGAATCAAAGACCTCTTCTGGATAGATTTATTTCTTCCAGTTAAAGACAGGCGAATTAAAGACCTCTTCTAGTTAGATTTATTTCTTCAAGTTAAAAACAGGCGAAACAAAAACCTCTTTTGTCACTATGGATGGCATCTGTAAGCCTATCTCCGACAACTCTCCATCATCTCTCTAAATGGAATCTATAGGCCCATTCCCAATTCAACACATCACCGAGTGCAAATTTCTGGGCACTTTAGTGTTCAATCATCTTTCACCTTAAAGTCATGAAAGGAAGATCTTCCAATATCACTCTTCATGTTCAAGAAGATTGAACAGGGGCAGCTGTTGTACCCCAAAATTTGCCCTCTCATTTCTCAAGAATTTTCTCACAAGATTTCTATTGGGTCAAGACTGCACAAGGTTTGATCAGCTCAAGATACTTCCTCAAAACTGATGGCTCAAATTAAGGTTTGGGTTTGGATAAGTACAATTGGACTTTTAATGCCCCATATAGTTTCCATGAATCATATTGGGTTCTCGAGCATCAGGTCGAAGAAAGGAGGAAGAGGAAACTGTCGAAAGGGAAAAGCAGATCGAAAGGAGTGGTTGTAGATAACAATTCAAATTCAAATTTTGGTTCAGGCTATTCGAACCACATGACTGATCGAAAAGGAGTGGTGGGCATATTTTGATAAATGGAATGAGAGAAAGCTTTCTTCGATCCACAAGCTTCGATTGGGCAATGGGTTCCTTCGAAGCAACCTGCTTCGATCCACCTCTAAACCTGCTTTGATCCACCTCTAAACATGCTTCGATCCACCTCTAAACCTGCTTCGATTCACCTCTAGAAATGCTTCGATCCACCTCTAAACCTACTTCGGTCCACATACTAAACCCTTCGACACACATAGTTTCAACACTATGAATTACAAGTCTTGAGATGCCTAAAAAAACTTTGTGAAGTAAGAAAGAAATCCAGAATTTATTTCGTTTTGACTATGGCAATAAGATCATATTGCATACTCAAAGTGGTACATTCAGATGAATTTGGTCCATTCGAAGAACACACAATTGGTGAAACAAATATTGTTTTGTCTATTGTTCAGTTTGGTCGAAGGTTGTAAGTGGCCCATTCGAAGAAAACACAATTGGTGGAAAAAATATTATTTTGTCTGTTGATGAGTTTGGTCAAAGGTTGTAAGTGGTCCATTCAAAGGACACACAATTGGTGGAAATAAATATTGTTTCGTCTATTGATGAGTTTGGTCGAAAGTGGTAGATCTATGTGATCTAAACGAAGGGACGGAGTATTTGACCAGAGTAAAGAAAAAGATCAAAGTTCTATAGAGATTCAAGATCTTTGTAGAAGGAATCAAGTCGAAGACAGAATTTTGAAGAACATAACAAAATCCTTATGTTATACTGCATAATCTTGTGTTGCATGACTCCTTGCTTGCAAATCCCATCATAATTTAATGCTTACACCCACTTTTGAGTTATTACCCAAGTGTTTAAGCCTTTGTCTAAAATATCTTTACATTTATGGCATAAAGTTATCATTGCTATTCTTGGAAAGAAAACTTTTTGGTACAAGTTTGTCTTGAGCCCATCCTTTGCTTGTTTCTGATTTTTGCCCCACCATAAATCATATAAAGCAACCCTTCTAAACCAGTAACTTTGGTACTTCATCTAGGGATCATGGAAAACTTGACATAACTTGATATTTGCATTCCAACCAAACCATAATTTGTTATCTTACAAATCTGGTTACTCCAACTTCCTAAACCTTTTCTCTATAAATAGAGAGGCCATTTGCAAGCTAAATGGGCTAGATTCTTGTGGTTTTTTTATTTTAGAAAATAGAACAAAACTCCAATGTCGGGCTCGACGGGGTTGACTACGGATTAACTCCTTATATCTCCACTGTTTAGGAATTGAAACAATGCCTTACATCATCAGCTCGATATTACCATTGAAAGCATATGACAGTGCAATTTAGTTAATTAGTTTACATCATTCTCCCTTGAAGTTTGTTAAAGTTGTGCAATGGAAGATAGAAAAGAAGAGTGAAAATGGAAAGTGATAGATGAGTGAATACAAATGGATTGATTTCAAAATATGCATGCTCATTTTATTAGTATTACTAATCAAAACATACAAATTTACACTGAATACCACTTAGCAACTCGGAAATTACAAATTGAAATTAATAAAGTCTAATGATCCTAGATATGAGCTTTTTTGTTGATCCACTGACTTTAGGAGATGTTTAGTAGTTCTTGGACTTTTCAGAGGATGGGGATTATCCTGGACTCCTCTTAGGAAAACCAATTCTATTAATAGGGAAATTGTTCTTGATGTAGAGGAATCACCAGTAGTAGTGGCATTTGAGGTGTTGTGTAGGCCTGTAGTTGTCATGGTGAATGGTTGCCTTTTCTCCATAATAATATTTATAGAACCAAGCTCCATTGAATATCCAATGCTTAATTTCCTCCAATCATAATTTCATACTTTCTTAAGTTCGTTTGTGAGTACCAAGGAATCAACTAGAGTGTGGGTAATAGTTGGATAAGGGCGAAGGTGGAAATGCATGAGATGAAAATGTATGAATGTATGTGAATGCAAAAATATTTCTTGGCTTTTAAGGGTATGAAAAAAAATAGTTTCATGGATATGTGACGCGGACATAGTATGAAGGTAAACATAAGGGTACCTTATACAGGTTTAATGATAGACATGGAAATGGGGATACCCTATACTGACTCAAAGATTAAGATAGACTGAAACTCCTTAAGGATTATGGACCTACACTGATTCAAAGATTGAGACATACATGAACTCCTTAAGGATCATGGGAAATGAAAAACAAAGAGGAATACCTATAAGCCTGGGATTGTAACTGAGGGACGGGAATTCCTACAGGCTAGGAATTGTGATAGACTAATGAATGGTTGAGATGAAGGTTGGACTTGAGGGGATAGCATAGAAGAGAGAACACAGTTATCGATCAACAGTCACCAAATCCTATGGCCTTATATAGGCCACATGGCGTGCATTAGCGATGACGTCTTTCATGGGAAGGTTTCATATGGAGGTCAAGATCCTAAGTTTCTAAGGACAGTGACAGGCAAAAAGGAATCCCTGTAGGCCAAGATTAAGATTTTCAAAAGAAAATCCCTACTAGCTAGGGGTTATATTAGAAAGACGAACGCCCTACGGGCTATAATAGACGAAAATGTAACACTTACGGGTTTAGGGTAGTGAATACCCTATACGGGTTTAGGGTATGTGAATACCTTATACCAGTTCTGGGATAGATATAAAGATAAGGATACCCTTATGGGTTAAGAGAATATCCTATAAAGGTTCTAAGTTTTTCTACCATTCCCCATTAGGTGGCTTCCTTAAGGGTATCATGGATTACACTAGAAGGAAAGGAACAAGGGCCTCCTTTAAATGGAGCCTCATTGTAGACCGAAACTTTCGTCTCTAAGGTCATACAAGGTCTCACCATGAGATTTTGGTTAGAGGTTATACAAAGAGTCATAGGTTTTATTCCAAAGTCCTACCCCCAAGAGGATATCTCTTGAGACATATTCCTTTTGCGAAATTTCACCGACTCTAGGCGAAGTCGTCACATTAACTACTGGGGTTGATGTATCCCCTTGGCTAATAGGCAAACCTTCTATCTAAGATTTTTGAAAAATATATATTTTTAAAATAATAAAATCCCATCGTAAATAAATATAGCATGATAAAAAAACAAATAAAATAAATAAATAAACCAAAATAATTAAATGTAAAGAAAAAACAAAAATAGAAAAACCCTAAATCCAAAGAAAGGCTTCTAACCCTAGGGTTGAGTCCCCAGCAGAGTCGTCAACTGTAATAACCGGTTTAAAAATGAGAGTCACCATCCTTAAGTTTTATCCCAAGGAAGGGAATATAAAGGTTAAACCTAAATAAGTCAGAGATTCTGGATTGTTGGACTCATTCTTAGACGAAGGGAAGGTGTTAGGCACCCCTCATCTACCTTGTTCACAAGGATACTAGGGTTTAGTTTTTTATTAAGGGAACTCGCCACGATTTTAGCCGTATGCCTACGTATCCTCTTATGAGGAATCAAATTTCCAATTCGTAGCTCGCAGTTGGTTGGTGTTTTTTAGGGATTATGAAGATATTTTGAATTCCCCTTGAATCAAGCCTAGGTGTGTGAATAGCGGAATTATTAGACAAAATTCACAGTCGATTTAAAGTATCTTCATAATCCCTTATCAAAATTGTTTTGAATTAATTAAGTTTAAAAGAAAATAATTTGGTGTTGGTTAAGTATTTTTTAAATATAATAATATATAAAAAATCTTTTTAATGCATGAGAAAAAATGATTTTAATGCAATTAAAAAAGATATTTGAATGGGTAGGTAAAAAAGATTTGAATTAGTAAATAAATAAATTTAAAATTTATTATAAAAATAAATTTTAATTATGAAAATATAAATAAATAAATTGATAAATAAAATAAAATGTAAAAAAAATATTATTTTAATTAATTTGCACAAGGGGAGTGTATTTTCAGTTAGTTAGTAAAAGACTGGGGGTATGAAGAGTAAGGAACTAAATTCAGATGTTGAATTTGGGCTCAAAGCACAGGGAAGTGTCATTTTACAATGGCTTAGTAAAATTAGGGATGCAGGAACTAAGGGCCCAAGTTCAGAAATTGAACTTGACCCAAATGTGTGAAGGGGGTGTGGATTAAAAGAGAAGGGTCCAAGCCTATCATTATTCCTAATTTTAATAAATAATTAAGTTAGTATTAATAACTAATAGTATAAATAAATATATAAATAAATAAAAAGAAACTGAGGAAGGATAGGGGTGACGTGTCGTCGCTTGCTTCTAAGTAGCAACACAATTTGATTTACAAAGGCCACCAATTATAATAACAACCGATATTATAATACCAACACATATTATAGTAACAACATATATTATAATAAAAACATAAAAAAATTATATTAGAAGAATAACCAAACATAGATTCTCTTTCATCAAAGCAAAAAAGGGAAAAAAGAGAGGTGACACCTGACGGGAAGCATTCATAGAGAGAGGCTGAGTATGGTAGTCTTAGAAAATTCGCCCTCTAATTGTGAGAAAAATTTTAGATGTTCTGTTCAGAACCCTAAAATAAACCAAAAAAATTGCGTAGAAAGAATGTTTGTGAGAGAGAGATAGAAAATTGTTGATCACCAAAAGATTGTTGGTGGAGACTTCAGGGTTTCTTTGTTGTTGTTCTTCGATGTGAAGAGTAACAACTTTTAGGAGAACTCTAGTGAGTTGTTGATCTGCAAATGATTATTGATTCTCCAAATGGTTGCTGATGAAAAATTTAGGGTGAAGAGAGCTCTATTTATAGATTTGTAATTAGGTTATAGACACCCCAAAAAGGAAATAGTCCACACCAAGAAAAGCCCAAAATTTATGATTTTATCTTGATCAGCAAGCAGACCAATCAGAAGTGAGTTATGATACAAATTGACACACATTGACCAATAAAAAACAATTAATAAAATTTTTGGTAATTATTATAATTTTTGCACTCAATTTTGATAAAAAGTGCATCAAATCAAATAAATAATTGTTTTTTACAAATGCATTAATTAAAAATACGAAAATAATATTTAAATAATAAAAAAACATGATTTTTGTGATTTAGAAAATAATTAGAAAATAGAAATAGTTAGTAATAAAAAATATTCAAAGTGCACCGAGTTATATTGATCTATTTTTGGCATGATTTTGAAGATTGAAAATTGATTGAGATTTGAGCCCTAACTTGGTGAACAAGATTATGAATTTATTTATTTTTTCCAAATTTAACTATTAAGTGCATAAAAATCAAATATTTGAAAAATAAAAAATAAATTTAAAATAGTCTTAAAATAGTAAACAAAAATAATAATAAAATAATTTAAAGATGACCTTTTTATCCTTTTTAAATAAAAAACACAAAAGAACAATAAAACATAAAAGGTAGCGCAATGAGAATTGAATTTGGAACCTTACCTACTGTGCTATCTTAATTATTTGAATAAAAGTAGCATTTATAACTTAAAAGGATTGTATAATATTTTCTATTTTAAAAGAAATATATAAATAATTTCAAAATAAACTATTGTATACCTTTTAAATAAGCAAAACTAAATAAATCAATGTTGGAAAAAATTAAGCATATATACAAAGTGAACAAAGATGATAAATAAATAAATTTATTGTTTTTTAAATAATAATTTTATTTATTATATCAAAGAAACATTTTAAATTTTTGGACCTAAAGACCGATTGGATATTCAGTTATAGGTAATGAGAAAAATAGACGGACAAATTTGGGGTATGACAGTTGCCCCTATTTAATTATCCTTCAATTGAAGTGTGCGAGAGGGTGAAATTCTCGTATGTTCAGATCAGAGGGTTATTAAATAATGGAAGACCCCAAAATTTGACCAAAGGTTTATAAGGATATGTTGTACAACATTTCCTATAAGCGTAGAGAAAATAGGCACAGATGATGATGTATCATCTTACCAGAGTTTGAACGAAGAGCTTTGATTTGGCTTAGATATGACAACGCAGATAACTCGTCAATACCTAGAAAAGAGATAACGGATTTTTGCGTATTTGTCATAACCTAATAGGTAAATAATACAAGTTGAAAAATGGATAATTGATTGCTGCATTGAGACTGATGCAACAAGCTATATCGCATTTACAGGGTAAACAATATCAGTTTGAAATTTGACTCACTAACACTTTGAGACTAACATAGTAAGCTAATGACACATGTTTTTCATATTCATCTCAGCCTAGGGGATAAATAACACAGAGTCTGATAATCCATTACCGCATGGAGACTGACACAATTAATTATACTACAGAGAGACAAATAACTTATTGTTTCTTCGAGACTAACATAATGAGTTATATTGCATATTTTTTATATTTACTACAACCTAGAGAGTAAATAATACAAATATAGGTTTATGTATTTATCACGACCTAGAGGATAAATAACACGGACTTGATAATTCATCGTCGCTTAGAGACTGACAAAATAAACTATATCGCAGACTTTTATATACCTACCATAACCTAGGGGATAGATAACACGAGTATAAGTTTGTGTATTTATCACGACCTAGAGGATAAATAAAACAAAGTTTGATAACACATTACTGCATGGAGACTGACACAATGAGTAATATCGCAAATTTCGTCACGTTTACTAAAACCTAGGGAGTAAACAGTATGAGGATGAACCTGTGCATTTATCACGACCTAGGGAGTAAATAGTACGAGGATGAACCTGTGCATTTATATTCCAAATATTGAGATTGGTTTGAAAATATTTTATTTATTTTTTCCAAATTTAACTATTAAGTGCATAAAAATCAAATATTTGAAAAATAAAAAATTAATTTAAAATAGCCTTAAATTAGAAAACAAAAATAATAATAAAATAATCTAAAAATTACCTTTTTATCCTTTTTAAATAAAAAAAACACAAAAAAACAATACAATATAAAAGGTAGCGCAATGAGAATAGAACCCGTAACCTTATGCTCAATATTCTTACCAATGCTCCCTTACCAACTGTGCTATCTTAATTATTTGAAATAAAAGTAGCATTTTTAAAATTTAAAAGGATGATATAATATTTTCTATTTTAAAAGAAATATATAAATAATTTCAAAATAAACTATTATATACCTTTTAAATAAGCAAAACTAAATAAATCAACGTTGGAAAAAAACTGAGCATAGATATAAAGTGAACAAAGATGATAAATAAATAAATTTATTGTTCTTTTAAATAATAATTTTATTTATTATATCAAAGAGACATTTTAAGTTTTTAGACCTAAAGACTGACTGGATATTCTGTTATAGATAACGAGAAAAATAGGCGGGTAAATTTGGGGTATGACTGAAACATGCAATACAAATCGGTCAACAATTAGGGTTATCGTTAGGGAGAACACATCAATAATTAAAATTAATTAATTAAAACAATTTTCTCCATTTCAAGCCCGACCTTAATCGAATCGAGCCGAGAGGGTTGGACGACAGCAACATCGTGGTCGCACGTGTGGTGGTTTATGGTGGTGCATCCCCACTCTTTCACAAAATTGTGTTCCCCTTAGGAGACATCCCAATAGACCAACCTACCATATATAAACACTACTAAAGTGTGGAATCCCTCCAATATGAGACTTTAATGACCTTTTTCAAATTCTGCTCAGTGCAGTAACTCATACTTATGCTTATTTCTTACCAACTTAAAGACAATAATCACTTCCAATTCTCCACTAAACTTTTGATTTCCAACAATCCCTCACTTGAATTAAATTTTTTTTTCATAAGTAATGCCAAACATTTATAATATTGTACATAAACAAAGGTGACTACGACTTGAACCTTTGCATAATAAGTATGATTTGATTCAACAATGTTCAATAACCAAAAGCAAGTATTTGTTTTATTGTATCCATATGGACTGGTGCGATATCAATGTCGTTCAGTAGTTACTAGAGTTTTAAGAAAAAGTTTGCAAAGATGTTTGATTTTGTAAGTTACGAAATATAAAATGGATAGTTGGTAAAGAAATTTTTTCACAGAGATAAGACTTGCTAGGATTGGATTTCATCCACCGTTCAAATATGAAATTTATCGATCAATTATACACAATCTAAACATTCATCAATATCATCATGTATCGCTCACAAACAAAGTTTATGTCTAAACTTCTTATGAGGTTTCTACCTTATAGTTTAATTGACGATCTCTCAGCCTATTAAACAATACAACAACATTAAGTATTGATACTTATGGTGAATGTTAAACCTAAATCTATGTCTAGAATTTAGAGTTTAACATATGATTATCTTAGGTCAAGATTCGAACCGTATTTCTCAATATCAATTCAAAACCATGAAACTAAACAGTAAAACAAAGATAACATCGATATAGATTCATAAATAGATTGTATATAACGCCATGATCAATAAAAATACATACTGTTACGGTGAACCACGTCCAATCCCAACAAGAGAAATGGATTTATCTACTCATTGTAGCTTGGTACCAAATGTAAGAATTGAGATGAATGAGCATCAATGAGGATTTCTTGACTCTTGATACGTATCCTTCAGTGACCCTCTCTTACTTTCTATTCTATATTATGTTACTGTTTATAAGAGATATCTCTTACTGAAATGATTCTGGTCCTACTTATAGAAATTATGATCTGTCATGTTCTCTTAGCAAGGAAAAGTTTACTTAGTGAATTGGCCTTTCTTCATCCTTATGTATTTTCAAACTGCACTTCTGAAATCGCCAAAAGTCCCATAGAAAAATATGGCTAGCTAAGCAAACTTTTTCTTAGCGGAATATTGCCCGCTAAGCGCACTTTCTGATGTTTGAAAGTTGAAACTCTCTGCCACCTCTCGCTTGGAACTCATTGTGGGCTCGCTTAATGAAGTAACATTTCCCTATTTTGCTTGGTGCTTGCTGGCTCTCGCTTAGCGACAATTGATGATGCCTCCAAAAGTTTTGTTGTTCAATCCTTTATTTTAAAGGCCACACTATGCATAAATGCAAACAAAACAGGAGTAAACTTGCACAAGACCATTTCTATTTCAACAATTGGGGTTTTCATGGTAGAAACTTATAAATCAAGTGAGATAAATTACTTTTTAATGTGACAATTTACCTTATTTCTTAAACTTATCAAACTCTCCCTAACTTGGAACTTTTTTTGCCCTCAAATAAAAGCTTTTAAAAGCTAAATGAAAGTAAGAGTTTATATTCCATGTTTTACATGATCAACCAAAGTTTTAAGAGAAATAACCAAGGTGTATCATTCCATTTTTAATTGTGCATCCAAGTTGTTATGCTTATCACTTTGGTAGGATCAAAATATAATTATGAAACAAGTTTTCAACATAAAATTTAGGTCAAACATAAAAAAACAATAAACATGTCAATCATGAATCACACCTATCACACTTTTTGTATAAGTGAAATTTAGGTGGGATTTGAACTCTCATATGATAATCTTGCTAACATCTAGATAAAATCATGCATTCATCTAAAAAAATCATTTTGATATGAAGAGACAAAGATCACTAATGTCTTTACATGGTTGCAATGTGGCTTGGGTGCCAAGGAAGGGTCATTTCTATGGATAATGGAAACAAATTGGTTTTTAACTTTTTAGAAGACTATTCACAAGATTTTTTTTCTCAACATGTTACTCATCCAAAAAAATCTTCTTGTACCCTCATGGAACATATTTTTATATTCAGTTTTCTTTCTCCATTCTCATTTTTCCTTTTCCATGTCTCATATTTATTTTTCTCCTAACTTGAAAAAAAACCTTACTCTTACTTTGAATGCCCTTCAATCATTGGCAAAGGATATCAATAAGATTTCAAGGTTTAATTCAAGATACTTTTAGAATCTATCATGGATGAACTTTATGATTTTTAATGAAATATAACAAATTTACTAAGTGGTTTACTTAGTGAATTGTTCAATTCATAGATGATAGGTTCATATCATTTGGATCAAAAGGGGGTTTTAAAATTCTCACTCACTCACAAGGGAAAGTAAGGATGCATTTGGTTTGATGGTTGTGCTCAAATTCAAAGAAGTGTCTTGAACATTTATATGCTTCCCTAAATATCAAAATGAATGCAAAATAAAGCATGAATCAAACGATTTAAAACAAGAAATTATCAGTCTCCTGAGCATATGGTAAAAAATGGACGGCTACCTCACATTTAACGTTGGTTCTAAATTTATTCAAGCATGCGAAATGTTATTGAAAAAGAGTGTATGAACTGATTTTATGCAGACCACTAGTTTCATATTTATGCTCAATCTCTAGAAAGAAAGAAATGTGTACCTTGGGTTGTGCAATTCTTTCATCTTTGTATCATCACCATTGCACCTTTTTGTTTATTCATGTAAACTTGGACAATCTATTATTTTTCTTTTTAACTCAATTAAAGGACTAAATGGGTTAGATGTCAGATACTTTCCTAACTTCATGCTTTAAAATATATAAAATACTGAAGGGAAGTAAAAGACATGAATGAGATTTTTGCTGATTCTGATACTTTCTCTTAGTGAGAACAGGGTTCGCTTAGAGAACTATAACTAAAAATCTCTTTCTTAGCGAGAAAGAGTTTGCTCAGCAAACTTAGCAGAATGCAGTTTTTATGCAGAATTCCTGTGTGAATCTCCCATGCCATTTCCTTCACTTGATGGATCCTATTATGGAAAGAAAAACTTAAAATAATTAAAAAGTTTGGGTTGCCTCCCAATAAGTGCTTATTTAACGTCATTAGCTCAGTGCCTTTGTTGATTGAAATCAAGGGTGGTTCTTTTGTGATGATCCATTCCCTTTCTTCACCAAGAGGTGACTTTTTTTGTCCTTCTTTCTTACTTTCATGCCTGCTTCATAAATAGCATCTGAATTGAAATACACTTCCTTGTCTTTTGAATGTTGCATTGCTTGAAACAATTTGAAGTTGACCTCATCATTTTTACCGTTTCTTCATCAATGTCAATCATCATTTTGGCTGCTTTCATGAAGGGGAGGCCTAGAATCAAAGGAACATCATCTTCTAGTATGTCCATCACAACAAAATTTATCGGGAATAGAATTTTTCCACTTTAACCACAACATCTTTTACTATTCCATCTGGGTGTGTGATGCATTTGTCTGCAAGCTACAAAGTCAATATTGTAGGTTCCAAATCAGGGTTACCGATCTTTCTATCAATAGATAATGGTAAAAGGTTGATGCTTTATCCCATATCAATCATGGCTTTCAAGTTGAAATTTCTTATGGTAACTATTAATGTAACTCTCCCTGGATCTTCCTTATCTTCTTCATCCTCCTTCTTACTTCCTTCCTTATTCTCCTTTTCATCCTTTCTTCTTTCCACATCAACTTCTTTCTCTTTATTGGGGTTCTTGTCTAATACTCCCCGTCTCCTTATTGTGATTGCATTTCAATGTTCTTTTAGATTGGTTTGAGTACTTGTTGTGAATGTCCCTTGTTGTTGACCTGCTAATTGTTTGGCAATTTGACCAAGTTGTGTTTCAAGGTTTTTGATCGATGCATATGTATTTCTTTGATTAGCTATAGACATTTGCATAAATTGTATCAAATTATCCTCCAACTTTGAGAGTTGATATGATTGAGGAGGATTCTCATTGAAGTTCTGATATGGATTTTGTCTATTGGATGACCCAATATCTTGCCTCCACCCTTAACCGTAGTTTGTGTTATTTCCATGTTGATAACCTTGATTTCCTTGATACAATCTTTGCCTTTGTTGTTGATTTCCCAAATATTTAACTTCCTCATTAGTTGGAGGAAAAAACCAGTTGGATGGTCACCAGGGCAAAGCTGTCATAAAGCGACATGTTAAGGTTTAGGTGCTTCTTGCATCTGTTTTAGTTATTATGGAAGTTTTGAAAGTTGCTTGGTAAGTTCTTCCATGGTTTGAGTAAGCAACTTATTTTGAGCCAATATTGTATCATTGGTACCTAATTCAATAATTCCAGGTTTCTTTTGTGTTGTACCTCTATTATATTGAACTTGGTGGTCGTTGAGTGTCATACGATTAATGATGGATATTGCCTTTTCTGCACTCTTGGACATTAATGATCCACCTGCGGTTACATATAACAGAACTTTAGGTTGAGGCTGAAGTCCATCACGAAACATGTGAATTTGTGTAAGATCATCAAATCCATGATTCATATATTTTCTTAGCATCAACTTATACCACTTCCATGCTTCATAAAGTGTCTATGTTGCACCTTGACCAAATGTAGTGATTGCAGTTTTAGCATCCATGAATCTGTAGTAAGGGAAAAACTGATTAATAAATTTTTCTTCAAGAATGTTCCAGTTGGTCATAGTTTGAATCGTTTGATCCAAGTATCCCTCATTTGCATGACCGATCAAAGAATGAGGAAAAATTATCATGAATACATCTTCCTCTTCTGTTTTAGATGCTCCAAGTGTGTCAGCTAGCTCATAGAATTTGGTGAGATGAGTGTAAGGATCTTCGTGATCAAAGACTAGCAAAAGGATTCACATAAATAATCTGAAGGAATCGTGTCTTCGTCTCTGTTTGTCACGCATTTGTTGGAGTTCTGGACATATGAGCCAATCCCCGGGGGCTGTTATGACACGATATTCTTCCATCCTTAGGATTATTGATGAAAATTGGCTCAACATTAGGAATTAGTTGAGCCGTGATTTCTGGTTTTGGGGAGTTTGAGAATTTGAGGTAGAAGTGTCTTTTTGTTTCTTTTTTTGTTTGGCTAGTTAGTTGTGTTTTCTGGTTTTGCTATTGTTTTTTTCGGGGAGTTCTTTCAATTTATGGATAAAAAATAAAATGAATCGGTGATGTTTTGCTTCTAAGCATAAACAAAAAATACACTCTAACCAGACACTTGAACAAATGTGATGGAAAACAAATATATACAGTATATAGACAAATTCACAAAGCTTAAAAAGATAGAAACTATTGCTAAGCTTTAAATATCTAAACTCCAATCTCCCATAACATCGTCATTTAGATGTTTAGTAATCAAAAGTAAGTATTTGTTTTATGGTATCCACGGGAAATGGTGCGATATCAATGACGTTCAATAGTTACTATTGTTTTAAGAAGAAGTTCCAAGATGTTTGATTTTGTAAGTTACGGAATATAGAACAGATAGTTGATAAAGAAAGTTTTTCAAAGAGATAAGACTTGTTAGGATTGGATTTCATCCAACATTCAAATATGCACAATCTAAACATTCATCAATATCATCATGTATCTCTCACAAACAGAGTTTATGTCTAAATTCTTATAAGGTTTCTACCTTATTGTTTAATCGCCAATCTCCCAGCCTATTAAATAATACGACAACATTAAGAAACAATACCTATGATGAATTTTAAACCTAAATCTATGTCTAGCATTTAGAGTTTAATATATGATTATCTTAGATCAAGATTAGAATCGTATTTCTCAATATCAATTCAAATCCATGAAGTTGATTAGTAAAACAAAGATAACATCGATATAGATTCATAAATAGATTGTATATAACACCATGATCAATAAAAATACATATTGTTACTTTGAACTATGTCCAATCCCAACAAGAGAAGGGATTTAGCTACTTATGGCAGATTGATAAAAAATGGAACAATTGAGATGAATGAGCATCAGCGATGATTTCTCGACTTTTATGTGTATCTAGCTCATACCCTTCAGTTACTCTCTCTTACTTTCCATTCTATAATATATTTTGTACTCCAATTCCCCCCCCCCCCCCCCCCTAAGATCCTCTATCATCTCATTCCATCACAATACATCAAGATCACACATTCGAGTTGGCCATTTATTTTTCTCTCTTTCCTATCTTTAAGTTTTCTCTCAAGGGATCTCCAAGCACCTTAATTGTGTATCTTGCATATATGTTTTACATTTTTACTGACCTATAATCAAAATACAAAAAAAAAGTATGCTTTTTTTTGTATATTTGTGTTTTGTAGGTATCAAACCAAAGCATCCAACCAACAAAGTTTCCTGGCATTTTTCTTTTGTGGAAATTGATTACCCCATATGTGGAAATCTATTTCTTCAACTATTTTTGCACCCGGATCTATGTTTTTTACAATGGAAATCGATTACCGCATATGTGGAAATCGATTTCCTGAGGCGAATTTTGAAAAAAAAAAAGAAGCAATTTTCAAGTTTTTAGCATTTGATTCCAATTTCATTATTTTGTAGAGAATATTCTTGATTACCAAAAAAATAATTCCCCACCTCATCATCATTAAATTTCATCATACACCCTCATTTGTTCCCATGTGCACCACTTGATTCAACTTTGACTCCAAAATCAATTACCAAGCCTAATTTTGATTCCCAAACCAAACTTCAAATCACCACTAATCTCAGGCCTAAACTCTATAAATAGATCCCTCATTTCATTTAATTCTCAAGATTTTGATAGCCAAAATCACCATGCTAAAAAAATTCTCTCAACTCTCTTCATCTACCAAAATCACTCAAAGCTCAATTTCCATTAAAGTTAGTAAGTTTTTCATTGAAGCTTACTAATCCTTGAGATAAACCTTCATCCAAACACTTTCTTTTTATTAATTATCTATATCAAAGCTTGGGAGATTGATTCTGTAAGCTAATTTGAAGCAAATTTTGAAGTTGTTTTGATAATTGTGTAGATCTACCTTTGGTAAGTTCGAATTTCATCTTTCACAATGTGATCTCTTGTTGATCCTTGTGATTTGATTCTTTGAGTTTTTTTATTCCATTAGTACTATTTTCTCATAATTTGATGGAATTTTCGCGCTCAATTAAATTTATGATCACAAGGTGTTTGATAAAAAGTTTGATCATGAATTTTCTCTTTTAAAAAGTTGTTTTCTAGTTTTTCAGTAGCGGAAATCGATTTCCTTATATAGGGTAATGTATTTCCTCAAATGTTTTTGCGCCGTGTTTTTGAAAAATCAACATAGGAAATTGATTACCCAAAATATGGAAATCGATTTCCTGAAGGCAGCATGCACTTTTTTGCGTTGTTTTGGGTCTGCTTTGGCTCCTTTTCTTTTTGCAACTCCTTTCTTTTGTTTGTTGCTTTGGATTGCAGTTTTAAATGTGAAATTTCTCTTAAAAATCAATGGAATTAGGATGTAGATGAAGTTGGATAAACATTCTTTAATTCAAATCTATCTTAGAGTGAATTATTTAATTCATTCTTCCGTCTTAGGATAAAATTATTCAGATACGCTTGTGGTATCTATCTAAATAGAAATCGGTTATAACAATATATAATGTTTTCAAAAGAATCATCAAGATTTCTCATTAATACTTGGATCTTATCAATATTTTTCACCGGTTCTTGGATCTTTACTAATGCTTCTGCTCATCATCTCGACTACGAAAATTCTCTTGCAAACTGATTACATCTGTTGGATTAATTGAACTTAGGTTGGAGAACATCAAGGAAAATAGGGTGGGCTAAATAAATTTTGAGCCTTATATACTTTGTTTCTTAAACCACGAACTATGGCCATGTTACAACCTTCAAAAGTCCTAATTTAAGTAAGGTTAACTATGAAAGTATACTCGGAAAAAAATTGTGTTAAACTGACTCCTATGTTTGTTAAAATTATTGCTGGCCACTTCGCTTCTTTGAATCTCCATCTTTAATCATCCATTTCTATTCCATAACAAACTTCGATTTCAAAACTTTCATATACATCAAACATAATTACTTTTCAAAATGTACAATTTTATCTACGAATAGACACTTAGCATCAAAGGAGATCTTAAAATTGGTTTAATCAAAAGTGATCCTTTCCAGGAAGCTCCTAACTAAGGGCAAAGCATCCAAAAAAGAAACTTATAATCATAAGAAAGATTATTGATCGTAGGGGCATATCACATGAAGATCCTATGGACTAGGGGTGATCATTTTGAGATTCAATCAACTCGTATCACATTTCAAAGCACCAATCAGGGGCATACCTTTCAAAGGAGCATTCCTTAATAAAGTCATATCACAACATGGTAGGACTCAATTTCCTCTTTCGATAACTTATCAAAGCCCTAATAATCAGGGGGAAACCTTCGAGATTCAAATATTGGGGTGAGCACATCAAGTTCATCCTAATGCATGTAGGATCCAAGTTCCCCTTCAAGCAACTTCAAGTACAAATTCTTAAAAATTTGGATACTGGGGGCAATCTATATCAAGTACATGGTGGGGTCCAAGTTCTTTCTAATGGTACTTCCTCTAAATCCTAGATATTGGGGGAATATCTTTCAAAATTCTAATGTTGGGGCAAACCACTACGAGACTCGATCAAAAGGAGTTGGTTCAAAACAATTTAAATCATCTAAGAGTACCTCTTCTAAATTATGGAGATTGAGGGCATAATGTTTCAAAGTGAAAAATTATGGGGTCATTCATACTATGATCAAACTATTTCTAAGCTCATATCAAGGAGAATATCTTCTAATACCGGACATATTAGGGAAATATATCCACAAAGAAGCAAGCTCTCTGCGACCCCCCTGTGGATCTTTCGCCTACATTAACAATCTTCGAGTTCAAAACAGGTATCAGGAAATCATGTTAGCATCACACCCTGCGATCGTGAGACAAGCATCCTTAGCAACCCTTATATACTTTAATCATCCACGACCCATCATAGGGGCATTAGTAAAAAGCATATGATTCTGCATAAATCATTGTCATGCATTCATTAGGTCACTTTAATCCAGAATCAAGCTATACTTATCATCTCATCCATCTGACGAATTCCGACAACATGGATCTAACAAAGATCCCAATCTCACTTGGCATTTGTCCTAAAGCCCAATTCTCATTAGCACATCAAAATTCCAACATATCCAAGTTGCTCATTACATACATTGGTCAATCATTATACACATTAACGCTTGCATCTTCATGTATACATGGCATATCATACTGTTGCAACTGGTTTTTAAATCAGATTCGCCACCCTTAAATTTTATCCTAAAGGAAGGGAGTATAAAGGAATAACCCTAAAAGTCAGATAGATTTGGACTCGGTTCTAGACAATCAGAAGGTGATAGGCACTCCTTATCTATCTTGTTCACAAGGATACTGGGTTTAGAAGCTCGATCTTAGGAAATAGGGTTTTTAATTATTATTGGGGAAAAAGGGTTTGAATTTTATTTAGCGAAACTCGCCATGATTTTGATCGTATACGTACGTATCCTCCTAGGATAAATCAGAGTCCTATTTATAGTTCGAGGTGTTTGGTTTGTGTTTTTTTATGGATTGCATAGAATTGCTTTCGAATTAACCTTGAACTTTGTCTGGGTTGTAAACTGAGTGATCATAGACGCAGTTTGTAGTTTGATTCGAAGGCGATGCTATTTAATCCTTTGTGAAAATGTTTTTGAATTTGATTGTTATGTGAGTAAAAAATGATTTGAGATTGGTTAGTTGTTTTAAGATGCAGAGCGGGGAAGTCTGATATAGTCTCCTCATCACGTAGCCAGATATTGGCCATGTGTCGCTCACAGACGTAGTTATTTGGTGAATTGCACGGGTTTTAATATTTTGATGTAAAATATTAAATTAACTTATATTGCAAAAAATATTTTTAAGTGCATGATTAAAAGAAAAATATAATGCCATAATAAAAATATATTTTTTTATGAGTTGAAAATAATTAACTTAATTTTCAATAGCAAATAAATATAATATAAATATAAAAATATAAAGAATAATAATTATAATAATATAATAAAAGAAAATTAAATCAAAACGCGGGGTTGAAAAATTAAATGACATAGTAAGAAAGTGGGGTGTGAATAGCATGGACCTGAATTCAGATATTGAATTCAGGCCCAGAAGGCAAGGGGTACGATTATTAAAAGGATGTGTGAGTTTAGTAAAAACCTGAAATTTAAGTTTAATGATTATTATTAAAATCCAAATTATTTAATAGAACCATTCTTCTAATTTAATAATAAAATTGTAAAAATAAAATTATAAAAAAGTGGTTATAGAAAAAAATAGAGCGGTCCCCTTGTTTATCTCCTATATATTATACTATTATTTTTTGATTTTTTTTATTAATTAAATCAATAGCCAATCATGACACGTTCCCTTTCCAATCAAAAAATTAAAACAAATTGAAGTGATAATATTGAAACGTGTAATAGCCACACACATAATACATTTTTCCTTTCTTATTCTTTGTTTGTATTTCTAAACCAATACAAGATACAATCCACATCCTCAAGAAGAAAAGTCTCTCGATATCAAGACCAAAAAAATCATTAAAAAAACAATTCAAACAAAATTAAAGTTGAAGTGGGAAAAAGAACGTGTACCCGCAGCATTCTGATGGTAGTTCATCGATGAAGGGTGATTGTCTAAGATCTCAATGATGGACCTTATTTCTGTTGTTGTCATGAGAAAGAAAGAGAAAAACAAAACCTTGTTATTATTGTGTAATTATTTATTCAAATTGTGTGGGATTGTCATGTTGTGTATGTACTATTAGGAATTGTTTGTGAAAGTGTGGCTTTGTTTTTTTAAAAAGGTTTTTAATAAGAGAAAAAAAGTATTAGAAATTATGAATATGTACGGTGGATGAATTGATTTGGAATAAAACAATATTGAAGAAATATGTAAAGGAACTTTCACTATAAACACTAACAGAGATCTCTACTTGTTATATAATATTTTGTTTTAGTTTTGAAATTGTAAAAAAGAATATTACAAATTAGTAGGATATTACTAAACAACGATGTTATCTAGTACGAAGTAATTTATCAGCGAAACATAAGAATGTAAGAAAAAAAAGAAATTAATAATAATCAATACTATAAACGGTTAGATGAGGAAAAATAGAATAGTTAATGATCCAAAATGTCAAATATGATGTATGAACAAATAAATCAAAATGATAAATTTTCACAAAGAGTATAGTGAATAAAATCGAAGAACCATCATAGAGTCATCATTTGGTTTACCAAACCAAATTAAAAATAAGAAAACGATAAAATTGAAATAATAAAGTGGGTGGACTCATATGAAGTTATTGGCCAAAAAAAATTTTAAAAATAAATTCTAGAAAGAAAGTTTTGAACAAAAGTGTAAGAGTGATAGAGTGAAAATGCAGTAAAAAAATTGTGTGTGTTGTGGATCGTGAGAAATTATGGATAAATTATGGATATTGTGGATGATCTAGAAGTGTGAAAAACATGTCCTATTTATAGATGAAAAAAACCATCCAAATTGGAAATAAGACAAAATTGACCAATAAAAAACAAAGTGTGACACAAATTGACATCAAATGGCCAATAAGAAACACCTATTTAAAAAGAAAGAAAATTAGTGACAAAAAAAAGAAAAAAATGTTGAAAGTGCGGCACAAGAGATTCAAACCCACGACCTTATATTTGTAAGCTTCATCCTTTACCAATTGTGCTATGTTACTTATTTATAAATAAACTCAATTGAAAATATATGAAAGGTGTGGGAATATTTATTTATTCAAAAATAAAAATAATCCAAAATAAATCATTATATTTTTAAACATGTTTGGAAGCGAATATTTTATAAAAATCAAATAATATTATAAAGTCAATGTTTAAAATATTTTTGACTGTAGAAATAAAGGGAGGGCAAATTTGGGGTATGACACATAGACCAAGAGTTAGGACCCCCATAAAAATTCAGAGTCAATTTCCAAGGGAGTCACTATTCTCAATCCAAGTGCGATCCCCAGCAGAGTCGCCAACTGTTATAATCAGTTTTAAAATGAGAGTCGTCACCATTAATTTTTATCCCAGGGAAGGGAATATAACGGATAACCCTAATTTGGTCATATATTCTAAGTTGTTGACTTGTTCTTAAATGAAGGGAAGGTGTTAGGCACCCTTAATCTACCTTGTTCACAACGATACTAGGGTTTAGATTTACAGTTTAGGAAATAAGGTTTTAATTCTTATTAGGGGAACTCTCCATGATTTTAGTCGTATGCCTACGTATCCTCTTATGAGGAATCAGAGTCCCAATTCGTAGTTCACAGTTGTTGGTTGGTGTTTTTATGGATTACAGAGATATCTCGAATTAATCCGTGAACCAAGTCTGGATTTTTAAATTGCGGAGTTGTTAGACGAAGTTCGTAATTCATGAGAAATATCTCCATAATCCTTTTTGAAAGTATATCTTGGATTTCTTAAATTAGTGAAAATTGTCAATGTTTGATTGGTTAAATGCTTTTTAAATATCTTAATATACAGAAAAATATTTTTAATGCATGAGGAAAAATAATTTTAATGCAACCAAAAAAATATTTGAATGGGTTTGTTAAAATAAAGATTTGAATTAATAAATAAATAAATTTAGAATTTATTAATTTATGAATATTTAAAAATAAATAAAAAGATAAATAAAATAAATTGTAAAAAAAATTTAATTAATTTACGCAGGGGTGTATTTTCAGTTTGTTAGTAAAAGGCTGGAGGTGTAGATAACAGGGCCCTAAATCCAGATATTGGATTTAGGCCCAGTTGCGTGGGGGGTGCACACTTGAACGCATTAGAAAAATTGAAGGGGGGGGGGGGGGGTCTGGTAAGTAAGGGGCCAAGTTCAGATACTGAACTGGGCCCAATATCATAGGGGGTAAGGTTTTTTGTTGAGGAAGTCATTTGAGGGTGTAAAAAGAAAAGGGCCTAGCCCTAAACAAATGTTTATCCGTTGGACAAAGTGTGGGCGAGTACTGAGAGCTATGGTGGATGTGCGCTTTAGGGATGTGTGATGATGATCCAAGGGACATGGGTTGAGGGTGTATGGTAAGAGGGACATATAGGATCAGAGGGTGTTATATATTCAGTTTTTGGGTTGAAGGCCCATTTTTCGCTTCTTTGCCTCTCCCTTCACCAAAACAGAATCACTCGTTGGAGGCTTACAGAGAGAAGCTGTAACTTCTCTCTAGATTTCCATCACCAGAAATTGCCTCCGCCTTGGGCGCCACCGGCCAGAAATTGCTTTCGCCGGCGGCTGTGTCAAGACGCCACCATCTTCAAACTGAACCATCATCTGGGTTCATATGAACCCTAAAAACCCTAGACTGTACTAACCCAGAAACCTTCAATGTGTATGAACCCTAACCCTAGGTTTCTTCGTATGAACCCTAAGCCTAACCCGAGACCCCAAATCAAACCTAAAAAACCCCAATTCCCGCTATAAACTCCCAATCTGAAGCAAAATCAAATATCAGTCATCATCAACAAACAATAAAACTAAGAGTTCTTAGGCTTACCGTTTGATGTAGTGAATCTTGTCATATTAATTCCTTTTTTGAATTTCTAGTTCGCTTTTATAATCTCCTTCTTCTCTCTGTTTTGCGGGTATGAAAGAATGATGGCGGCAGCGAAGGTGCAGCAACGAGGATAATGGAGGCGCGGCGAAGAATTTGACACAGATGTAGGGTTTTAGAAGTTGAAACCCAGATCTCAAGCGAGATGGTTGGCTCGTGCTTCTGCTTCTTGTTCTGTCTCCATAAAGATTTTTCTCCTCCAAATTTTTTGTTCTACTTCTTTCAATTATTTTTAGGGTTTATATAGTTTTAGGAATTAGACAGATTAGGAAGTTTTGTTTGATTGCTGTTACTTTTTAGATTGATTCAAAATTAAGGTTGCAATTAGAAAATAAGGATTTGATTTGTTGTACATTAGAGATTTAATTAAGGTTCAATTTTGGATTTGTTTGTAACTTGATTGTAATAAGATTTGATTTAATTTTGTGTAAATTTGATTTATTTTGAAATTTGTTTGAGTTTCTGAAGATTCAATTTGGTATGTTATTTATCTTGATTCAATATGTGTTTCTTTTGATTTCTGGGCTTGTAAACAATTTCTTAGGGAACAAGAGTTAATCAGGGCGCAGCTGGACAAAGGGTTTAAAACCCTCATGTTGACTTTAGTCAACCCTAAATAAAACAAATGTATAATAATAAAAAAATTAAAATAATAATTATTGAAAACAAAAACAACAAAGCTATATAACACAGGTGGGCCTCTGTCCTAAAAAAGAAAATGGACCTTTCAAAAAAGATGACCTGGTCTGGGCCTCTAATCTTAACAAAGTCTCTAGCCCAACTAAAAAACACACCCCTCTTTTTTATTCTAAACGGGCCTCAGAAAACAAATTAATGGGCCAAATGAACTTTTAAAAAAACGCACCTTCTTGCTATCTTAACTAGACCTTAATGGGCCATCAGATTTTGATGGTCCATTAAAGTAATACACCCCCCCTTTTGTTTTATTAAATAAGCCCAAAAACTTTAATTGGCCTATAAGGCCCGAACGATACACCTCTCCTTAATAATTTAAACCCTTTTTAGAATAAACTTAGTAATAATAATGCATAAATTTCTAAATGACTAGTAAAAGATGAAATGATTATTTAGAGGGGAAAATTTGGGGTTTAACAGATGCCCCTATTTAATTACTCTTCGAATGAATAATGCGAGAATACACATGTTTCACATGTTTGAATCGGAGGTTTATTAAATAATGGAAGACTCTAAAATTTATCCGAAAGATTATAAGGATACACTGTACAATGTTCTAAGAGTATGAAAATATAGGCATAGATGATGATGTATCATCTTACCAGAGTTTGAGCATAAAGTTTTGATTTGGCTTAGATACCACAACACGGATAACTCGTCAATATCTAAAAGAGATCGTAGATTTTTCGCATATTTACGCTAAATAGGAGGTAAATAATACAAGTTTAAAAGTTGACTTACTAACACTTCAAGACTAACATAGTAAGTTAATGCAAATTTTTCCTATTCATCATAACCTAGGGGATGGACACAACAAAGTTTGATAACACATCTCTGCATAGAGACTGACGCAATGAATTATATCGCATATTTCATTATTTTTACTACAACCTAGAGAGTATACAATATGAGGATGAACATGTGTATTTATCACGACCTAGAGGATAAATGACACAGATATGGGATTATGTATCCATCACGACCTAGAGGATGAATATTATAACCCTGAAAATTCATTTACCTATCACAACCTAGAGGACAGATACTAGAAGAGTTTGTGTGTTTACCAGGACCTAAAGGATAAACGACATGAAGATAGACTTATGTATTCATTATGATAATATGATTGGATAGTTTGTGTGTTTATCACGGCCTAGAGGATAAACGACACAGACTTATCATGGCCTAGAGGATAAATAACATAATCCTGCAAATTTGCGTATCTACCACAACCTAGGGGATAAATATTTGAAGAGTGTTTTGGTAATCAAATCTCAGTAGCTAGACCAAAGATAAGATCAGAGTTTTACCGGTTGTGTATGTTCTCAACCAAGGTATTTATTTTTTGTAGATCAGATAATCCAATGATGGGCCCCGAGAAAGTTCATATTAACTAAAATGTATTTTAAAAATGTCATGCATAATGCCCTAAGTTGATATGGAACCATAAATGTATATGCATTGAGTATTTTGTATATGCCCTAAATGTTTTGTATATGCCCCAAATGTTTGTATATTCCCAAAATGTTTTTTGTAAATGTATTTGATATTTTAATATTCTCTCCTTTCAATCCATTGGTCTTGTGTCACTGATTCTCTAACGTAGTATGTTGTGTTGTCATGGTATTTTGAATTGATTTCAACAAGATGAATGGTGTTAACAGGATTTTGACATTTGTATGCAGGCGCAGGCGTAGATGTGGATGTAGTTGTAGATGCAGGCGTGGATGTAGACATAGACGTGGACGCAGGCGTGTATTTTATTTTGATGTTTTTCTAACCAAAATGATTTTTGATGTTTTATCAAATGCTTCTATTTGTTGTCAAATCCACAAAATGATTTTAATGCAGTATTCACAAGAAATGATCTTAGTATTTGAAAATAAGTCCAAAAAGGAAAAACACAATTGAAAGATTGAAAAAGTAAATTTTTTTATTAATAAATATGCCTCTGAACAGGCAAGAGTACAAGATGCAATTCCTTGAAAGAGGTAATTACAGAAAGTTTTTAAAACTGAAAATGGCAATGAAAATGATAATTGCTAGTGTTGTTTCTCCAATGTCCTTTTGATAACTCCACTCTCCTTTGCTTATAAATCAAATTATTTGGATCAATCTCTCTCCTTTGTGGTCGTAGTCGTGGTTCTTAGATTGTAGTCTTTTTTATCTTTAGTTTTTTTGAATAAGGTCCCTAACTTTTTCCTGGACCGTCCTTTCGGGTTTTCAATCCATCGGGATAAAATTTTTTGTATGTCCCTAATTTTTGCATGGATCGCCCTTTAGGGTTTTCAATCCACCGGGATGCTCCTTTTTGCCTAAGTCTCCCGTTTAGGGTTCGAACTTAGCGATATTTTTATACATATTATTTTCTGACTGCTTTTGAATTTGTCAGATATGGCAGTTCTTCCCCATCCATTATTGTGAGGATAAGACCGCCACCCAAGAATGTTGTTTTTACCATGTATGGACCTTCATACTTAGGTGTCCATTTACCACGTGAATCAAGGTAAGGTAATAGAATCTTCTTTAGCACCAAATCTCCTTCTTTGAATACTCGAATACCAACCTTCTTGACATAGGCCTTCTTCATACGCTTTTGGTATAACTGACAGTGGCACAAAGCTGTCAAGCGTTTTTATTTAATGAGGTTGAGTTGATCAATTCGTGTCTGAAACCACTCTGCTTCTTCAAGATTTGTTTCCATTAGAGTTTGTAGCGATTGAATTTCTACTTCAACAGGGAGTACTGCCTCTATGCCATATACTATAGAAAAGGGAGTTGTACTTATTGATGTACGTACAGATGTACGATAACCATGTAAAGCGAAGGGAAGCATTTCGTGCCAATATTTGTATGTCTTCACCATTTTCTGAATGATTTTATTGATATTCTTATTGGCAGCTTCAACGGCCCCGTTCATCTTAGGTCGATATGGTAAGGAATTATGGTGTTCGATCTTGAAGTCATCGCATAACTACCTCATTATTTTGTTGTTTAAATTGGACCCGTTATCTGTAATGATTATGCTAGGAACTCCATATTTGCATATAATGTTCTGTTTGATGAACCGAATAACAACTTGTCTTATCACATTTGCGTAAGATGCAGCTTCCACCCATTTTATGAAGTAATCGATGGTAACTAGTATGAACTGGTGCTTGTTAGAGGCTTTTAGTTCAATTATTCCTATCATATCAATTCCCCACATTGAAAATGACCACGGGGAACTTAGGACATTCAAAGGAGTCAGTGGTAAATGCATTTTGTCGACGTAGATTTGGCATTTGTGACATATCTTTGTGTAATGGTAGCAATCAACTTCCATCATCAACCAATAATAACCTACTCGCAAGATCTTTCTGGCCATAGCATGTCCATTTGTATGAGTTCCAAAAGTGCTTTCATGAATTTCTCTCATAAGTGTATCTGCTTCATGTTCCTTCGCGAACCTGACTAATACAATATCATGGTTTCTTTTGTATAACGCATCACCATTCAGAAAGAAATTTGAAGCTAGCCTCCGCAGATTTTGTTTGTTTATCACATAGGCATTTTCTGGATACTTTTGTTTCTCGAGATATCTTTTAATATCATAGAACCAAGGCTTGTTATTCGGTCCTTCTTCAATGGCGAGGCAATGTGCAAGTTCTTCAAAATGTCTAATTCTAATGCGTAATTTGTGATTCGGCCAGGTCACTTTGAACATGGTTGATAAAGTTACCAAGGTGTTTGCCATCTGATTTTCTTCTTGTGGAATATGATTGAATGTAATCTCGATGAATTCTGCAGCTAATTTTAAAATAAGATCTCGATATGGAATCAATTAGGGATGTTTAGTGTCCCAGTCAATGTTGACTTGGTATATGAATAATGTTGAGTCTCCATACACTTTGAGATGTTTAATTCTTAGATTGATAGCATCTTCTAGACCCAAGATACAAGTTTCTTATTCAACAATATTATTGGTGCAGTCAAAACATAACCTTGTAGTATAAGGTTTATGAAAATTCTTTGGAGAAGTCAAAACTTCCCTGATATCGTGCTCTAGTGCATTTAAAGCACCGTCAAACATGAGTGTCAAACATGCCTCCAGTTCAGGTCCTTTATCGAGTCCTGGTATTTCGTAGTCACTTATAACCATGACGTCTTCGTCAGGAAAGTCGAACCTCATTGGTTGATATTCTGGTAATGGCTGATGAGCTAGACGGTTAACTAGTACACTACCTTGATGGCCTTTTGAGTAGCATATTGAATGCCGTACTCTAGTATTAACATTTGCCATCGGGAAATCCTTCTTGTAAGAGCTGGTTTTTTGAACACATACTTCAAAGGATCCATCCTTGCTATTAACCACGTGGTGTGGGTTAACATATACTGCCTCAATCATTTAGTAGCCCAATCCAAGGCACAACAAGTCTTCTCAAGGAGCGAGTACCTGGTTTTTCAGTCGGTGAATTTCTTACTGAGGTAGTAAATTGCATGCTATTTTCTACCCGTTCCATCATGTTGTCCTAATACACATTCCATTGACCCTTCAAGCACTATTAAATACACGATGAGCGGTTTTCCGGGAAATGGTGGCATCAAGATTGGTGGCTCTTGTAAATATTGCTTTATTGTCTCGAATGCTGTCTGACAATCATCATTCCACAACACTGTCTGATCTTTTCAAAGTAATTTGAGTATATGCTCGCGCGTGGAAGTTAGGTGCGATATGAACCTCGAAATGTAATTCAATCATCCTAAGAAACAACAAAACTATTTTTTCTATCCTTGGAGCTGACATTTCTTGTATAGCCTTCACATTGTTGGGATCTACCTTAATACCATGATGACTTACAATAAAACCCAGTAACTTGCCTGACCTGACACCAAATGTACATTTGTTTGGGTTTAACCTTAGTTTGAAATTTCGCAGACGCTCGAATAACTTTTGTAAATGTACGATGTGATCCTCCTCAGTATGAGATTTGGCGATCATATCATCTATGTATACCTCAACTTCTTTGTGAATCATATCATGAAATAAGGTGACCATAGCTTGTTAATATTTTCCCATGTGCTCTTTAGACCGAAAGGCATCACCTTGTAAGAGAAAGTTCCCCAAAGAGTCATGAATGTAGTCTTTTCAATATCTTCGGGTGCCATTTTGATATGATTATAACCTAAGAAACCATCCATGAATGAGAATACTGAAGTTTGAGTTGTATTATCCACTAAGATATTTATATAAGGTAACGAGAAATCGTTTTTGGGACTTACTTTATTTAGGTCTCGATAATCTACACATATGTGTACTTTACCGTCCTTCTTGGATACTAGTACGATGTTAGCTATCCAAGGTGGATAGTATACCACCGCTAAGAATCATGCATTGAATTGTTTAAGGACTTCCTCTCGAATCTTGCTAGACATGTCTGGACAATTTCTTTTGAGCTTCTATCTAACTGGAGAACAACCTTCCTTTAGAGGTAGTCTATGCACCACAATATCCATATCTAATCTTGGCATGTCTCTGTAAGACCGGGCAAATATATTCACATATTCATGTAACATCTTGATCAATCTTTCTTTGACACTTCTCTCCAACGTTGCCTCTAGCTTGATCTCTTTTGGATCCTCCTTTGTGCCAAGGTTAATGGTCTCAATATATTCTTCATATGGTTGTATATTGTCATCTTTTTGCTCTATCTCCCTTGCCAATTCTTCGGAGAGTTCAAGATCTTCATCATCTTCCTCTTCTGCTTGGTTAATGGGTGCATAAAAATTATATCGGATAGCAACAATAACATTATCGATGGTTTTAGGCATGGATTTGCATATTTATCATGTTTTGGTGCAGTTTTAGTATGTGGATTTGAAAATGCATATGAATAAAAGTATTTTCATTTTAAAATATAGGAGATAAATACAAGATAAAGACAAGTACCTTAGTTGAATGAGAAATATAACTTTTATTAATTGTGAATACTTTTCGAAACAAATCAGGGGACCCTTACAAGCTACCCCTATGCCTCGGGCTTAACACAGGTTCTTTCAAAAACAAGAAAAATTACTTTGGAAAGAAAAAGATCTCTGGAATCTCCACGGCTGTCCAATTCTTGAGATCTTCGCCTGGAGCACATTCACGGATGAAGTCAGATGATCTCTTGGTGTTGCTTTTGTTAGATACCATCGCCACTTATCCGCCATGCTTTGTTCCTTTGTTGATGAAGATTTCCTTGATAGGAGGAAACTGTGCCTTGCCTTTTATGGTAGACTTCTTGAGGTACCTCCACAAGTTTACCCCAATCTCTTGAGGTACCATCTTCAAGAGTTGTTTGCAAGTCTCTCCACGAAGTTACCGTAGTTTCTTGATTTTCTCCACCGATAGGGTTACCATTGAAGCAACCTCTAAGACTTGAAATGGTGTTACTATGAAGTCTTCATCTGTGCTAATATATCAGTAGGATTCTATGTGACTTATAAAGATGTCCTCCTCACCGTCAATTATAACCAACCTTCCTCCAACGAAGAACTTCAATTTCTGATGTAAAGTTGAAGTAACTACCCCTACTGCATGGATCCAAGGTCATCCAAGTAAACATGTATATGTTGGTTCTATATCCACGACTTGAAAAGCGATATAAAACATATACGGGCCGATCTTGACATGAAGATCCACTTCTCCAAATATTGTACTTTGAGAACCATTGAAAGCTTTGACTATCATAGAACTAGGACTTATAACAACACCATCCAATGTTAACTTCATCAAGCTGGATTTTGGTAACACATTGATAGCAGAACCAGTATCAGTGAGTACCCTGAACATGCTTGTAGTACCTATCTGAATAGAAATGTGAAACACCTTGTTGTGAGCTCTGCCTTGGGGAAGCAACTCACTATCATTAAAACCTAGATATGATCTAGATATTAGGTTTGCTACAGCATTGTCAAACTGGTTTACTGTAATCTCTTTTGTGACATGAACATAACTTAGAAACTTCATTAGAGAGTCTCGATTTGCTTTTGAGTTGAGGAGCAATGAGAGTATTGAAATCTTGGTTGGTGTTTAGTGTAGTTGATCTACCACCCTATAATTACTTCTCTTGATTAGTTTTAAGAATTCTTCCACCTCTTGGTCAATAAAATTCTTGCTTGGAGGTTCTTGTTCTTGGCTTGCCTCCACCATAGTTTTCCCCTTATCCTTAATTATAACATCCTTTTTCTTCATTGGTTCAGGACAATAGATTCGACCACTACGCATCATTCCCCCTGTTCCAGCTTTATTTATGATCGCGGGTCCTTGACTTGTCGATGGTTCACATTCTTGCTTTAAGCTATTGACGTATACAATAGAATCATAACTCCACGATACCACTTTGTTGCTCTCGTAAGGGGCAGGAGATAGACCCCTAATCACCATTTTAGTCCTTGAGGCTACAGGGATTCTCAGTGTCTAGCATGGTATCATCACTGGTGCTTCTGTTGACTGTCCCCGTGGAATCACAAGAGTCTTTTTATTGAGGTTTGGCCATTAGCATGGAATTACCAATGGCTTCTTTTCACTCCCATCGATTACATCTACATATTCTTCTTTAGGGTATTGCCCGAATTGGACTATCCCCTTATCCACCAATTTTTCAAAAGATTCATTATGTTCCAAGAGGAACCTGCACTCCAACAGATATTCCTTCAAAAGGTTAATCGGGGCCTTTACTTGTCTGGATACCCTAAAGTTAATAACCACCTTAATTGAATTTATAACTGGCCCACCATGAGGAGGCATGGGATTTGTTTTGAAGTTTGTATTATCAAAGGTAATATCTTAGGAATCCAACAAATCTTGAACCTTATGTCTGAAGGCCCGACATTTTTCTATGGTATGCCCCAGAGAATTGGCATGATACTCGCACCTGGCATTTGCGTCGTACTTTGGTGGGAGTGCCCCAACTGGAGGAGCTAGAGGCTTCAGCTCTACCAAATATGCTTTGATCAAGTGTTGCAATAATTGACTATGCGGCATGGGGAGAGGATCAAATCTCCTCGGAGGCCTTTCAAACCTGTTATGTTATTTTTCTCGTGGAATTAACAATGGTTGTTGTTCCCTTGGGTGTGATGTGACAACATTAACTTCTCCTTACTTATTTTTTTAGAAGTTAGGAACATGTCTCTTTGAATTATAAGGGGTACTAGATGATGCCCCTTGTATCTTCCTGCTTTTTGTACCAGCTTCAATCCTTTCACCAATAGTCACCAAATCTGAAAATCTGGAAGAGACACTCCCCACCATCTTATCATAATACAACCCTTGTAAAGTGCCCATGAACATGTCGACTAGTTCTTTTTCCAAGAGTGGTGGTTGTTGTACCCCAATTTTCCCCCCTAAGATTCCTCTATCATATCATATCAACTCGATCATAACAAGATCACATTAGGGTTGGTTCTTCCTCTTTTTCTATCTCCTATCTTTAAGTTTTCTCTTCATGAATCTCCAAGCACCTTAGTTGTGTATTTTGTATATGTGTTGTTGACTAACTTCTGATCAAAATACAAAAAAATATTTGTCTTTGACTTTGTATATTCTTGTTTTGTAGGTACCAAGTCGAAGCATCTGACAAATAAGGATTTCTGGTATTATTTTCCTAAAATCTCTATTTGCAAAGGAAAAATTAACAAAAATTCATTTTTCACTGATGCAATCGATTGCTCTTAGAGTGCAATCGATTGCACATAGTGCATTTTGTGCCATTTTTGAAAAAATAAGCTGTGCAAATCGATTTGCACTATAGTGCAATCGATTGCACAACGTGAAAATTTGAAAAAAAATCAGCAATTTTAAACTTGTCAAATTTTGGCTCCAATTTTTCTTCATTTTTGAAGGATGTATCATTAATTAAAATTTTAGTGCCAATCTTTCATTTTTAAGAAGAATTATCATTAATTCAAATTTTGGCTCTAATATTTGAAAGAATTATCATTAATTCAAATTTTGGCTCCAAGAATCAATTACCAAATTACCACTAATCCCAGTCCTAAAACTCTATAAATAGAGCCCTCATTTCATTCAAATTTCAAGCTTTTGATATCTAAATCCACCTTTCTAAAAAATATCTCAATTCTCTCCATCTACCAAATTCACTCAAAGCTCCATTTTCAAAAAGTTAGTAAGCTTTGCATTGAAGCTTACTAATCTTTGAGCTAAACCTTCATCCAAACACTTTTTCTCCATCAATTCTCTACATCCAAGCTTGGCAATTGATTATTGTTGTTGAATTGAAGTAAATTCTTGAAGTTGTGTTGATAATTCTCTAGATCTACCTTTGGTAAGTTGGATAATTCATCTTTCACAATGTGATCTCTTGGTGATCTTTGGGATTGATTCATTGAGCATTATTTTATTATTCCAATGGTGTTATTTTCTCATAATTTGATGGAATTTTCGTGCTCAATTGGATCCATGATCATAAGGTATTTGATGGAAAGTTTGAACAAGAATTTGGCCTTTTAAAATGATGTTTTGCTGCCTGTAACAACGTGCAATCGATTGCAGTAACAGTGCAATTGATTGCACAGAAGAAATTTCACGCAGATTTTTGAAAATTGTACTGTGTAAATCGATTTACACAGTAGTGCAATCGATTTACACAGGGACATAATGCAATTTTTTGCCTTGTTTTGGGGCATCTTTGATCCAAAATGCTTTTTCTACTCACTCCTTTTGATTGTTGGTATGGATTGCAATTTTAAATGTCCAATTTCTCTTTAAACTCAATGAACTTTGTGATGTAGATGAAGTTAGATAAATGTTCATCAATTCAAATCTACCTAAGAGGGAATTATTTAATTCATTTTTTGTGCTTTGGATTAATGATATGTTTAGTGCTTTAATCCATCTAGAGGAGTGGTTGAATTTAAAGATGAAAGAATTTTGAGGTGGTAATCCAAATTAGCTTATCATTCCCCTCCCTCTTCATCTTATCCCTTTCTTTTTTAATTGTGCTACATGTTAAGGGATGGTGATCTCTATATCATTTATCCAAACATGAAGTACATAGATTGCTATTGACTGGCCTCAAAATAGGTGTGACTTCTACATAAGTCCACTTACGATTGCCTAACATAGCGCTAAATTTTGTCCCAATTCGAATAAATGATCATTCGTGGCCCAAACTTATGATTGCAAGCCCAAGTATGTTAATTTGATCTCTTTGATCCAATAACCTTGAGATTCATTGTGTGGAGGCTTTGGTTCTATCAATCCTCTAATGGATCTACAACACCTTTGGTCAACGCGGATCACTTAAACATCGTTGATCATTAAATGTTACTTTTGAGGATTCCAAAATGGATGATATACTTGACAAAAATCAAATGCAACTTGTTGTGTGGAGGCTTTGGTTCTACGAATCCGCTAATGAGTTCCAAATGCAAGTTTCAAGATTGTCATCCAACTAACCACTAATTTCTAACAATTGACTTTACTTTATGCTTTTATTTTTATGCTTTATGTACCATTTACTTTTAGCATTTTACATTTCATGCTATTTTCATCTTTTCTCACTTGAGCATTTACTTTTATGTCATTTTTATTTTGCTCACTTGAGCTTTTCTTTTTCTTTTGAAGACACCTAATAATCAACATGAACCATAAAAATATTTAATGATACTTGGACTATTTGGTTACTATCCTTGGAATTATGGAGTAATGGAATTCTTGGACTTAGGATTAGAAACCTTGGCCTATCTTGGAGACCTTGTGACCTTAATTCATTATTTTGTCTGGAGTTCTTGAGGTTTACCTCAAGACATTGGGTTGTTTGTTTGTTTTGTGTGCAGGTTTTTGTGATTACATACTTTGTTTGTAATCTGCAATTCACCCGTATACAACCATTACTCTGCCCAATTTTTGCGAAGACTTAATACACTTGAAGTTTGGTTCTCTCAAGAGGTCTAGTATCTTTGCTTGCTTGGTTTCAATCCGAAGAATGGGAATTCTATATTGACTTATAATGTCAAGTATTGGCTTCTTATTGGTTAGATGGCTCTTATCACTAGCTTTTACCTTATGCTTTAGGATAGTCCCTTCATCTCCTCCCATCTTATTTAATTTCAAAAATCTTCTCCCTCCTTTTGAAAACTCTTCTTGTTTTGAAACTTGAACCATTTTCATAATAAACTTGGACTTATGACCATGCATTTTCAAAATATTTTCATAAATAAATTTCAATCAATTTAATAATACCTTGACATTTTTGTGAGAAGACTAAAAGTCAATCAATCTCATTTCAAACCATTTTTGCCACTTTGGCTTTTTATTTTAAAATCTTTCTCAAAAGATTAGAGTCTTGTCAATCCTTGTAGTGATGCAAACAACTATACTTCTACAATATATAGTGAAGAGAGATATTTTCCACTTGGGTGTTGAGTGAGGCATTGTTGATTTTAAAATCCAAGCCATATGCTCCACTTTGAGATGATGCAAATTCTCCTTTCTCATGATTGTGGGTAGTAAGTATGTTTTCCACACGGACAATGACGATGATGTCTTATCTCATAAAATTAACCAACACACTTGTGTTTCAAATTTTTAAAAGAGGAACTACGTGTACCTTGATCCCCTAGTGCACGAAAGGTGGTACGTAGGCACTAAAGGTTCGCAACTGCGGCGGGTGCAAAAATCATAAAAATATTTCTTTTCTCACCTCCACCATCCATTTTATATACAACACATTTTTTTATAGCCAAAATATACAGATTTTACAAAGAGGTTCCTGCGGAGTACCGTAGATGTTTAGGGTGCTAATACATTCCCTTTGCATAACCAACCCCCTTACCTTGAATCTTTCCCCCCTACTTTTGGGTTATTCGCTCTTTTCCCATTCCTTTGGAAACAATAAAGCGCAATGGCGATTTTTATTTTTGATTTGTATAAAGTCTAGTCAATCCAATGGCTTAGTCTTGAACATTTCTACCGCTACAGAAAAATGGCGACTTCACTAGGGAAAGATTGACCTCTTGCTGGTCCATCCCTAAGTGGGTTGAGCCTATCTTTGTTTATATCTGTATATGTGTTATTGTGTTTATGTGTTATATTTTGTATATATGTTTGTTTGGATTTTCCTGGTTTTCAGGGTGCTTCGTGATTACTTATAAGTCCTATACCCGGACTTGGGAAAAATTTAAGATAGGACGGGCGGTATAGTCATGCTAACTTTGAGGGAGTAATCCCAAAAAAAGAGGCATGAGATCCCCCACTCAGTGGAGGCCCCTTTAACTGTAGTGTCGTTTACCGAGTAATCGGGAAGACGTATTGCTTTCAACCTGGGAGCCTACTAAAGCTGAGGACCGTAGATGACCTAACCCATCTTGGCCTTTTAGGTGTAGTGCGGAAGCTATGATGGATTAATCCGGAAATAGTTGTCACGCGATACTACGCTCGGACGAGTCTTTCTTAAGAATATTACTAATTACCGAGTTAATCGGGAAGTTGGTAATATCCGAAGGAAGGATGTAGACTCTAGGAACCTCTAGAACCTTGTTCGGCATGTGATAACTTTTTAGACCAATAACTTATGGGCAGTACCTTCGGCCTCATGCTCGTGACGCTGAACCTATGAACCCTATATGTGTGATCTTGTGTGTGATTGTTGCATCATGCATCCATGCACTCATAAGCATCTTTTGAAGAAAACAATATTTCAAGGGATTTAAAGGTTGACTATTTGTAAATATCTCAGGTACTGTTAACCATGGATTATGGAAAGAGAAAGACTGGGTGTTGTACCCCAAAATTTGCCCTCCCATATTCTTCAAGATTTGCCAATATCAAGGTTCAAAAATCTCTCAAGGGTTGCACAGTCCAATGGCCTCCTAACAGTAAAAAATTAGGGTTTTGGTTCTGGCAAAGAAATTGAAGTTTCCAAAGGTCCAATCAAGTCCCATATGCCTATAAACATTGTCAAGCATCTATAATGCCAAGTTTCAAGACTCACAGCACAAAATTGCACAGTCAAAAACCCTAATTGCTTCACAGTCAACTGCAGGGTCAAAATGGTCATTTGACAGTCAAAAGTCCAAATTTTTGATCAACATCTTATTTTGAAGCCACAAACATCATTTGATCAATTCTTGATCATGATTCTCAAGGCATGGCTCAAAAAGTCTCAAGATGCAAAAGTTTCTATTTTTGGACAGTTCGAAAAGTCAACTGCAAATTGACCAAGGCATAACTTCCACATGGTTTATCAGAAAAATTCCATCCAAAGCTCATTTTGAAGAGAATGACATTTCCTACAACTCCTCTTCACACTTAAAGTCCAAGAAATGCTCTCACAAAAAGTTATCAATCTCAACATTCTAGGTCATTTTCAAAAGTCAACAAAAAGGCACTTTAAGTCAAAGACCATAACTTGAGATTGGTAAATCAAAATGACATGGGACCAAAGGCATTGGTTAGAGGTCTTCAAGAACTTTCCAAAATGTCCAAGAACATGATCAAAGCATAAAAATTGAGCAAGATATGCCTTGTGAAAGTTGGGAAATTTTTGGGAATTTTGAAAAGTCAACTTTGCTTCAAATGCCTCAAAATTGCTAATGGGCCTCAATTTCTTCCATGAATCATCACCCAAAGGCCATGCACGACCCATTGACCCAAAAGGGAGTTATTTTATCATTTTTGATTAATTATTTGAATTATTATTATTATTAACTCACTTAATTAAAATTAAATATGACAAAAATAACAAATCATGTTTTCCAAATCCTTTTGTGCAGCATATTCTCTCATTAAGGCCTAAATATTTCGTGTACCACATCAAAGGGACCAAATCTTCCAAATAGGCAAGTTCCATGGCAAGAAAAGATTGAAAAAGATCATGAAAATCAAATATTGAAAATCATTGAATACAAGGCTTTGGGCTTGATTTTTCTGACCTAATGCATTCACACATATATACACATTGCAACCCTAATGGAAAGAACAAGAAAGCTGCGCTGCAAGATCAACAACAAACTTGTATTTTTTTCACAAAAAAGTAAAAATTGTTTTCATAGATACAAGGTGTTTCAAGGCCTAAAAAGTATTCCAAACGATTGCTGGAACCTTCCTGAACGTGACTCAATACTTTTCCAGTCTCCATACATCCAGAAGTGGTAGAATGACTTTTCCCTGTTCATGAAGTTTTTCACATTCGTATTTTGATTTACACGCATTTTCCATACATTTGAATGTTTGATTTACACTAACATGGACATTCTGAATCTATTGGTGCTATTTAATTGAATTACTATTTCCTGTATGAGAAGTTGCCATGAACATATTTTAGGGTTTCAGAGACTTTGAAAGAGGGCTTCGTTCATCTGGAAAAATTGGCCAACCACACCTATACCATTGGAATCAGGACTTTCTGACGATTTAAAACCATACCTCGCGCTCAATTTATAATGAACCATGCTCTAATCGCTATTATTGTATATTGTAGTTAGTGGGGGTTTAAAACCCCCGCTATCTGTTCATATTTTCAGGCAAAAACGAAGACACAATGGGGACGAAGCTGATGTGTCCAAACGCGAATGGTTGGTTTGAATACTGGCGCGTGTTTTCATCAAATACCACTAGCACTTGTTTCTCTCTCATAATAATCATTATCTATTATAATATCAAAGAAACTCAGTGGCTCAGTTGGCTTGTGCGTTGGCATGCAGGTATTGGGACCTGGGTTCGATTCCCAGGTCCCCCACCCTTTCCATAATTTTTCTTCTAATGTAATTCTGTGCAGCATGCCATCCAAGGACCATCATAAAGCCTCACGCCAGTGCCTGCCACATGTCCCTGAAGGTCAATCCAGTGGCCATCACAAGCAATCCACCATGTACCCTAGTCAAACGTCCCACACACAAGCGCCAGAAGGTCAAAAAGGCCTGGTTCAATGGGCCAAATTCCTTTGCATTAACCTCCAAATTGGGCAGATACCCCTCCTATGGTTTGCATATTTCTTTTTCTTATTTTATTTTAATTCTCTCTTTTTTTTCTTTTATTTGATTCCATAAAATTAATTTTCATAATACAAAAATACAAAAAAAATCAGAAATCATAAAAATAAAAATATGTTTATTTAATTTTTAATTCATAAATAGTTTTGTAAATAAATCTTTTAATAAATCAATTTAGTAAAATTAGGTTTTATTTTAATCTTTTTTCTCTTAAATAACTAAAATACATAAAAATTAGGGTTTTTAGCATTTTACTTTTTTTTTTCTCAATAATTAAATTTTTCTTCTTATTATTATTATTAACCTTTAATTAATTTTGTAAATAAATATGACATTTAATTAATTAGGGTAAATTAGGTTAAAACTTAAATATTTTTTTTAATAATTAAAAACAATTTAGAACTAGGGTTTTATTTAATTTCAAATTCCAATTAATTTTCTTTATCTCCATTAAATACTAAAAAACATAAAAATAATTTCTTTTCTTTATTTAATCATTAATTAATTTGTAATTTCAATTCAATTTCCTTAAAGGGTCCAACACCCTCGCACTCTCGATTCTTATTTCTTTTCGCACGTTTACTTTTATTTCCTTTCTTAAATATAATGTATTTGCCCCAAAGCCTTGTAATAGATAATTAGGACATTTACTTTCCGCACTTTTTTTCAAAATCGGGTCTTTGTTAATTTGGCGATGTATAGACCCGCGCCTTGTAATAGCGTAGGACCTTTATTTTTCCGCATTTTAATTTCCGCACCCTTTAAACTGTTAATCACATGAAAGAATGTATGCCCAAATAAAATCAAAGCGTAGATCACCCAATGCATGACAAGACAAATAATAACTGAAAATGACACACAATTCACACACCACTCTTAGGGTACGCCTCACTGTTGCCTTGCCCCTCGAAACGTGGTCGTCGAGTATAGGACGTCTTAGTGAGTCCTTATGTTCCATTGATCTAGTTGCCTCGAAACGGTTGCCTCAAACAAGTTGCCTCAGAATAGTTGCCTCGGAATAAAAAGATCAATGGCATAAGGGTAGCTTCTAAGGTGTCTTACTGTTGCTCGGTGACCACACTGTCCCTACAAACGAATTGACCCGAACACCTCCAACGGTGGTGCTACCTACCTCTCAATGGTGGGATGGCACTGCCTTAGGGACTTCTACACAGCATAATTCCTTAGGGTAGGTAGATGACTCGTAGATACTTGCTCTAATTCAAAACAAATCAAAGACTTCTTTTCATACCGACACTTTGCAAAAAGCTTTCAAAAACAACTTTTCAAACACTCTTGAGGACCGATACAAGAGTCGATCTGAAACTTTCAAAGAAACTTTTTTCAAACCCACTCACAAATTGAAAAGCAAACAAACATTTTGAAAACACAAATGAGCAAGTATCTAAGAGCCCATGGATAACCATGGATAGAAAGGGTGCTAACACCTTCCCTTTCTATAAATCTACCTCCCGAACCGAGAGCTAATCTCATAAGGAATTTTTCTGTGCTTTTATCCTTTCCTTGTTGGAGAAAATAAAAGACGGTGGCGACTCTTGCTTACCGCGACATTTCGCGAACCAGCGTTAAACAGTCAGTTCCAGATCCACCGATCACAGAACTGGCGACTCTGCTGGGGACTTATAAAGTGAGGTGTACCTTAGGATAGTTCATAACTGTGTTTTCAATTGCTTTGACTTGTTTGCTTTAAATTGTGGGACTGTCTTGGAAGTTCTATAGATCCTAACCTGGATCTGGGGATACCTTCTTAGAAAGTAGCAATAAGGCTGTGAGGGAACTGTGTGGGGTATACCGACATGGTTGAAGCAGTCTGCTACGTTGATGTGGCACTTTGGTGTGTACCGGTAACCCTTGAGTTCAGTCAAGGAGAGTACGGGGCCTCCGCGTGGTGTCATGAAGCATCAACTGACCTTAGGAACCTTAATTGAACTATCTTGGCCTCTTTAGGGTAGTGAGATAACTGACTTTGGTGCAGTCCGAGGTTGGTTGATACTCGATACTACACCCAATTGAGGATTGCTTTCCTGGAATATTTCGGTCTCCAGTTCAGTGGCTAAATCGAAACGATGAACAATGAAAGCAATCCAGTGATATTGGGACCCTTAGAACCCGGTTACTTCTAATAGGACAGGTTGATCCCACCAACTTCAAGAGGGTAATACCCAGACCCCATGCTGGCCTAAACTCTAAGGGCTGTGGTGTGACTTGTGTGCCTTATCATGTTTGCCTTTGTAAATATTTGTGGTGTGTTTAATCATAGCATCATAACATCATACAACATCATATGCATTGACTAACCATTTCAGGGGTTCAAATCTTCATCTTTGTTCTTGTTTTGTAGGACATGGAAACTGTTTGCAGAAAGACAATTCAGATCAGCCTTGTAAGGATCCCTCCTCAGCTTAAGGAGCTTATATCCAGAATTCCCGAGAGCTCTTCATTCAGTGAAAGACATGGGAGACTCATCAGCTTGGTCAACACCAACATTGAGGAAGATATGATAAAGGTCATGTTCCAGTTCTTTGACCCTCTGCATCACTGTTTCACTTTCCTGGATTATCAACTGGTACCTACATTGGAAGAGTTCTCCCGGCTTCTGAAGATCCCTATCCTTGATCAACTACCCTACAACGGTATGGAAAAGGAACCCAAACTTGAAGAGATTGCTAAAGCCTTACACCTACAGTCATCTAACCTCAAGGGACATTGGGAAGTTAGAAGTGGTATCAAAGGGTTCTTAGCCAGGTTTCTGTTTGAGAAGGCCCAAGAATGTTGAAACTCCCTTGACCTACAAGCTTTTGAAGAAGTTGTGGCTCTCCTTGTCTATGGTCTGGTGTTGTTCCCGAATCCAGATCAGCTTATAGATATCAGTGTTGTCCAGATCTTCATGTCCAGGAATCCCATACCTACATTGCTTGGGGACATCCTTCACTCATGTTACACTCGAACCATGAGAAAAAGAGGTGTCCTTATGTGTTGTACTCCTCTCTTGGGAAGGTGGTTTATTTCACACCTTCCACAATCAGTTTTGAAGAACGAGCGGGGTTTGAGATGGTCACAACGATTGATGACTCTTACACATGCTGATATACATTGGTGTTCTCGGTCCAGAGAGGATGTCACTATCATTGATCGTTACGGGGAGTACCCTAATGTTCCTTTACTTGGAATTAGAGGAGGTATTACTTACAACCCATGCTTGGCTTGGAGACAGTTTGGTTATGCTCGGAGGGACGACCCTCACGACATGTTAATTCCTGACGTAGTTTTTGACTTCGACAACGATGCACAAGGACTTCGCCAGAGATTTATCAGAGCTTGGAGGATGCCCAGTAGGATAGACAGCAAGACACTGGGGCACAGGAATTCCATCCCGTTGGAGCCTTATCTCAAGTGGGTACGAGCCCGCTCCCAGAAGTTAATAATGCCATATCCTCATGTTCTCCCTGTGATCAAAGAGCCCGTCTTGGAAGGAGAGGTGTCCTATACCATTCAACATCCTGACATGCCCACATCCTGGGAAGAGATGCAGAAGAGCTAGATCCAGCTTAAGGAAGAACGGAATTCTCTCGAGACCAGTCTACATGCTAGTGAAAAGAAGGTCTTGGAGCTCACCCGCCTACTGCATGAGGAGAGGAATCTCAACACTTACATAGCTCCAAAGAGGATGCGTAGTGTCTTTTGGGATTGATTTGCTTTTGTAATATTGTGCCTATGAGGCTTTGATGTACTGAACAATTATTTCCTTAATGATAACGTGTGTTCCTTTTTGTCTATAACAAATTTGAAATTTCGAACCCTTGAATGCATTGCATAAACTCATATCATTCATCATGTGCATAGCAGGTACTCTTCTTTTCAGGTTGCTTACTGTTCTTCGCTGTTTATTTCAGCATCATGAACCCTGAATCATCTACCGAGATGTCTATCAAGGCCCTTCAGGCGCAGAACGCACAATTTCAGGAGCTGATCATGGGTTTGGCTCAAGGTCAAGAAGAGCTGAAGGCTTTGCTCCTGAAGAAGGAGAAGAAGAAGAAGAAGAGAACCGTTCTATTCAACTCGGGCCGGAGGTTTGGTAACACTCTGCAGAATGAGGAAGCTGGTTCTTCTGTAGGAAAAGACAGTCCCCAGGGGGGAAGGGCTCCAAGTCCGGTAGTCTCTGACAACGAGACTGATTTTAATAAGGAACAGTATCCTCCGGCTGAAGACAGATACAAGCAGTTGGAAGACCGTCTGAACACCATGGAGATTCAGCAAGTGCCTGGCTTGGATTTCGGAGACTTGGGTTTATCTACTGGTGTGATCATCCCTCACAAGTTTAAAAGCACCATCTTTCACCAAGTATGACGGGGCGTCTTGCCCTAAGCTACACCTCAGATCCTATGTGCGGAAGATTCAGTCGTATACGATGGACAAGAACTTGTGGATCCACTTATTCTAGGAGAGTCTTTCAGGGACTCATCTCGAATGGTTCTATCAGCTGGATGGAACCAAGGTTCGTAACTGGGAGGAGTTGGCTACTGCTTTTTACAAGCAGTATCAATATAATGCCGACCTTGCTCCTACACGTACCCAACTCCAGGGTATGTCGTTAGGATCAGGCGAAGGTTTTAAAGAGTATGCGCAGAAGTGGAGGGACCTGGCTGGCAGGGTGCAGCCTCCGTTAACAGACCGTGAGCTGGTAGATATGTTCTTGGGGACCCTCTCCGGGCCATTTTTCAATCATCTTATCGGTAATTCGTCTGCAGGATTCACTGACCTTATTTTGACTGGGGAAAGGATAGAGGCTGGCATGAAGTCCGGTAAAATTCAGAAAGGTGCGTCTTCAAGTTCTGAGAAGAAACCCTTTAAGAAGGAGGCCAATGCTGTGTATGGGCCTAGGAGGAAAGATAAACTAGATCGCCGCCAATCTGTCAACGCGGTGGTGATTGCTAAACCTGCTGCCGCTCCTCGACAAACCAATCAACAAAGGGCTGAAAGACCCAGAAGAGAGTTTACCCGGCTGAGTATGACCTTGTCACAAATCTTGCCGCAACTGCTATCAACCAACTTGGTGGCCGTCAGAGAAGCTCCAAAGGTTGTGAATACTGCATCTCCCAAATATAATCCAAATGCCCGCTGTGCTTATCACTCCGATAGCCCGGGGCATTCTACTGATGATTGTTGGGCCCTGAGGAATAAGGTGCAGGACCTCATTGATGCAAAGGAGGTACAGTTTGAGGCACCTGAGAAGCCCAATATAGTGACGGCTCCCCTGCCTGCTCATGGAGTGAATTCTATCAGGGATGATGACGAGGTGGAAGAATCTGAGTTCGACAGCTGGATTTATCCGACGGCCGACAGTGGACCTAGCAATTGGACTGCAAAAGACCACCTACCTGTTACTTTTGTTACGCAGTAATGAATTCCTTTGTTTTTGTTATTTGTAATAAACAATGAACTGAAACTTTATGGCCCGGTGTCTTACCCGGGGCACCGTTGGCTTCATTTGTGAGGGCTTATAACTGTCATTTACATATATCATGAATAAAGATCTTGGACATTTTTTCGCATTTCAAATCTTGTGCTCCCTTTCTTTCTTTCCTTTCTTTATATTGCAAAACAGTTGTATTTACACACACTCACCTACACAGGTTTCAATCCACTCTGGATCTCACTGGTAACGACTCTGCTACTGCCAGTTATGACTTTGAAAATCCGATCAACTTAGCCGAAGACGAAGGTGAAGATGATTGCGAAATGCCTGGCGAGCTTGCAAGACTGTTACTCTAGGAAGAGAGGGAAATTCAACCACATGAAGAGCCAGTGGAAACAATAAATCTGGGTACTGAGGCAGACCGAAAGGAAGTTAAAATTGGTGCCAACCTATAGCTCAGCGTGAAGCAACGGTTGACTCAGATGTTACATGATTATGTGGAAATCTTCTCCTGGTCCTACGAAGACATGCCCGGGTTGGACACTGACATTGTGGTCCATCATTTTCCTACCAAGGAAGACTGCCCTCCGGTTAAGCAAAAGGTCCGCCGTATGCGTCCAGAAATGTCCGAAAAGATCAAAGCCGAGGTTATGAAACAGTTTGATGCCGGGTTTCTTGCAGTGACTTCTTACCCTCAGTGGGTTGCCAATGTGGTGCCGGTACCAAAGAAGGATGGTAAGGTCAAAATGTGTGTCGACTACAGGGATCTGAACAGGGCCAGCCCCAAGGATGACTTCCCCCTACCTCACATTGACGTTCTAGTTGACAATACTGCTCAGCACAAGGTGTTCTCTTTCATGGATGGTTTTTCAGGTTATAATCAAATCAAGATGGCTCCTGAAGACATGGAAAAGACTACCTTTGTTACTCAGTGGGACACCTTCTGCTACAAGGTCATGTCGTTCGGGTTGAAAAATGCTAGGGCAACCTACCAACGTGCCATGGTTGCTTTATTTCATGACATGATCCATCACGAGATTGAAGTGTATGTTGACGATATGATTGCAAGGTCCCAAACTGAGGAAGAACACCTTGATCATCTGCAGAAATTGTTTGACCGTCTGAAATTGTACAAGCTGAGGTTGAACCCGAACAAGTGCACCTTCGGGGTTAGATCTGGAAAGTTGCTAGGCTTCGTTGTAAGTGATAAGGGTATTCAAGTGGACCCTGCCAAGGTTAAAGCTATTCAAGAGATGCCAGTTCCTAAGACAGAGAAGGAGGTCAGAGGCTTTTTAGGACGTCTGAATTACATTGCCTGATTCATCTTACATCTAACTGCTACCTGTGAGCCAATCTTCAAGCTGCTGAAGAAAGATCAGGTAGTACGTTGGAATGATGAATGTCAGACCGCTTTTGACAGAATCAAAGAGTATCTCCAAGAACCACCCATCCTTATGCCACCGGTTGAAGGGAGACCTCTGATATTATACCTGACAGTACTTGACAACTCAATGGGGTGTGTGCTGGGGCAGCATGACGAGTCTGGCCGAAAAGAGCATGCCATTTATTACCTTAGCAAAAAGTTTACCGACTGTGAGACCCGATACTCACTGCTCGAGAAAACTTGTTGCGCTTTGGTATGGGCTGCTCGCCGGCTGAGACAGTATATGCTGACTCACACTACCTTGTTGATTTCAAAGATGGATCCGATAAAGTACATATTTGAAAAGCCTGCTCTGTCTCGGAGAATAGCAAGATGGCAAATGATCTTGACGGAATACGACATCCAGTACACGACTCAGAAAGCCATCAAAGGAAGTGTATTGGCAGACCACTTGGCACACCAGGCAGTGGACGACTATCAGTCAATGAACTTTGAGTTTCCGGACGAGAGCATCATGATAGTGATTGACTGTGAAGTACCTAGACCGGATGAAGGACCTGAGGAAGGATCCCGATGGTCTATGCACTTTGACGGAGCCTCCAACGCTTTGGGTAACGGTATCAGCGCTGTGATAATATCCCCTCAAGGCACTCATACTCCACTCACTGCCCGACTATGTTTCAACTGCACCAACAACATGGCGGAGTATGAGGCATGCATCATGGGTCTTCAAGCTGCGATCGACTTAAGGATCAACTTTCTGAGTGTCTTCGGAGATTCCGCTCTCGTGATCAATCAGATCAAAGGCGAGTGGGATACGAAACATCCGAATCTTATTCCTTACAGAGAATGTGTGTTGACATTGATTCCCCATTTCACAGAGATTACTTTTGAACATTTCCCAAGAGAGGAGAATCAGTTGGCGGACGCGTTAGCTATGATGTCTTCCATGTTCAAAGTCAAGTGGGACAATGAGGCTCCCCGAATCATTATCTGGAAACTGGACGAACCGGCATACTGTTGTGATCTCGAGGCTGAGGTAGTGACTGAGAAACCTTGGTACCATGAGGTGAAGAGATACTTGGAAGCTCAGGAGTATCCTGAAGGTGCCTCTGTCAATGATAAGAAGTTTCTGAGAAGGTTCGCAGCAAAATTCTTCCTTAGCAACGACATTCTGTACAAGCGAAACCATGATTCGACCTTACTGCGTTGTGTGGATAAGACTGAAGCAGAAAGGATCATGGCAGAACTACATGAAGGTACCTTAGGAACACATTCCAGTGGACACACTATGGCAAAGAAAATCCTTCGGGCAGGGTATTTATGGTCCACCATGGAAGCTGACTGCTACCAACACTCTCGGACATGCCATAAATGCCAGATTTATGCAGACAAGGTGCATGTTCCTCCGGTTCCTCTGAATGTCTTGACAGCACCTTGGCCTTTTGCAATGTGGGGCATAGATATGATCGGTGAGATTAAACCTACGGCATCCAACGAGCATCGCTTCATCCTGGTAGCGATTGATTACTTCACAAAGTTGGTTGAAGCAGCTTCTTACGCCACTGTAACCAAGAATGTTGTGGCACGGTTCATTCGGCATAACCTGATCTGTCGGTACGGCGTCCCTGAAAGGATCATTACAGACAACGGTACCAATCTCAACAACAAGATGATCACTGAGCTCTGCGAGCAATTTAAGATACAGCACCATAACTCTTCTCCTTACAGACCAGAGATGAATGGGGCTGTAGAGGCAGCGAATAAGAATATCAAGAAAATTGTGCAGAAGATGACAGTGACCTATAAAGATTGGCACGAGATGTTACCGTTTGCTCTTCATGGATACCGTACCTCAGCAAGGACGTCAACCGGGGCAACTCCTTTCTCCTTGGTCTACGGCATGGAGGCAGTCTTACCGATCGAAGTGCAGATACCCTCTCTCTGGATAATGAAGGATGCAGATCTGAGCGAAGATGATTGGATCCAGACACGACTTGATCAGTTAAATCTAATCGATGAAAAGAGACTTGCTGCTATTTTTCATGGTCAGACGTATCAAAAACGGATGATCAGGGCATTTAACAAGAAGGTCAGACCACAAGAGTATCAAGTTGGGGATCTGGTAATCAAGCGCATCATCCTTCCTCAGAGTGATCCAAGGGGCAAATGGACCCCTACGTACGAAGGGCCATTTGTGGTTAAACATGTGTTCTCAAGAGGAGCCATGATTCTAACCACCATGGATGGTGACGACCTTCCTCACCCCGCCAATGCAGACATAGTAAAAAGATACTACGCATGATAAAAGACCCGCTAGGTTGACATACCTAGGCAAAAATTAGGGCTTCCCGGCGAACCAAAAGGGTTCGGACAAAATGAGGGATGAAATGGAAAAAATCTGTACACCCGGCAAGTCGAAAACCTGAAAAGGCGGCTTGGGCAAAAATGGGTATCCCGGTGGACCGAAAACCCGAAAGGGCGGTCCAGGCAAAAGTTAGGGATAAAGCATAATACTATGTCTCATTGGATCACTTTGCATCCAGAATCCGGTATCAACACCAAGTTCAGACGGCATCGATCAATCAGCTTCATCTTCAGCTAGGTCGTCAAGTGATGAGACGCTCGAGGATATAAAGGCGATAGTAGAGTTGGAACCCAGTGGGATCATTCTTTTCACATAGCTGTTTTGTTTTCCCTTTTGTACAAATTGTATAAACTTTCTATTCAGCAGCGTTCTCTTACTAGGACGTCAGCCTCTTGTACATAAACGCCTATTTTCAGGCAAATTCAAAAATCAATATAAATTCACTTTCCAGACAAATTGCCAATTGTTTTTCTCTTTTCTGTTTTGTTTTGCGAAGAACGTCCAAGGTTCAATTTGTGATATATGCATTTGACAATAATTGCTAACTCATAAATATTTGCATACGAAACAAAGGATTAATTACAGGTAACATTAGAAACAGGGGCAATGATGAGTGGTCTAAGCGATCTAATTGTTCTGTTCACCAAGGTACCAAGGTAAGTTCGGCCGAAAGACATAACCAATATACCTCAATTCCCCAGAGAGAGAGTCAGCAAATTAATGCACTCTCCCCAAGAAAAGCTATATTATCAGCCTTAAGGAAGTTGGGTATCCTCCAGCAGATCTCAACATTCCCCAGCATATCATACAGACATTCCTAACAAGCATCCCCGGCAATCTTAATCTAAGATTGTTCCCCGGCGGTCTACCAGACATTCAGTGGAGTCACTTCCAGTACAAAATTTCCCCGGGAGAGTCCATCATAGTTCAAGATTTCCCCATGACAGTTTGAATCATCTCCCCAGCAGTAAGCTTATCCCCAGTAGATTCTGGAAGCTTATCCCCTGCAGAGCACGAACGCGTCCCCTGGCTTTATTCAAAGGTTATTTCCCTACCAGGATATAACTGGGTTATCCTCAGCCAAAAGCCACGGAAAGATCGTCCTCGGCGAAGTCTTCTTATCCCCAGCGGAGTCTATTAACACTTCCAACATAACAGCGGTATCTCCAGCGGAGTTATCATCAACATCTCAACAGAGTACCTCTCCTCCCACAGAGTACTATTCCCCAGCAAGGTAGCTAGAGTAATTTTCCCCCGCAGAGTAATCCATTCGCCAAATTTCGTCCCCAACGGAGTCATCTTCTCCTACCGGTTCATTCTTGCAATCACTCCCCAGTGGAAACAAAAGCTCTACATCAGCCCAGGATTTAACTTCCCAACATCCGTCAAGGATTTATTTTCCTAAGACGAAAACATACATTCATAAACATCGCATCACATACATCATGATACATGCATAAACGCATCATATCTTACAATCTCATTTATGTCGAGAACATCATTGCTTGATCCATATCATGCATTGCATATGACTGACCTTTACCTTTCAGGAAAGATCCAGTTAAGTTCTCAGATATTCCAAGACTTTCGTCTGGTTCAGTTAAATCGACCCTAAGATTTTTCTGATTCTTATCCAGTCAAAGTTAATCCAAGGCCTTCTCTGGTTCAGTCAGATCGACCCTAAGATCTCCCTGATTCTTATTCCAGTTGAAGATATTCCAAGACTTTCATCTGGTTCAGTTAAATCGACCCTAAGATTTTTCTGATTCTTATCCAGTCAAAGTTAATCCAAGACTTTCGTCTGGTTCAGTTAAATCGACCCTAAGATTTTTCTGATTCTTATCCAGTCAAAGTTAATCCAAGACCTTCTCTGGTTCAGTCAGATCGACCCTAAGATCTCCCTGATTCTTATTCCAGTTGAAGATTCCAAGACCTTTCCTGGTTCAGTTAAATCGACTCCTAAAGATTTTTCTGATGCCGATCCAGTCAAAGGCCTTCTCTGGTTCAGTCAGATCGACCCTAAGATCTCCCTGATTCTTATTCCAGTTGAAGATTCCAAGACCTTGCCTGGTTCAGTTAAACCGACTCCTAAAGATTTTTCTGATGCCGATCCAGTCAAAGGCCTTCTCCGGTCCAGTTAAATCGATTCCTAAAGATTTTCCTGATGAAGACTCAGTAGAAGACACCCAAGGTTCTCTCATCGTTACTGTTGAGGTAGTAATCGCCCAAGGTTCTCTCATCGTTACTGTTGAGGTAGTAATCACTCAAGATTCTCTCATCGTTACTGTTGAGGTAGTAATCGCCCAAGGTTCTCTCATCGTTACTGTTGAGGTAATAATCGCCCAAGGTTCTCTCATCGTTACTATTGAGGTAGTAATCGCCCAAGGCTCTCTCATCGTTACTGTTGAGGTAGTAATCGCCCAAGGTTCTCTCACCGTCCCGTTGAGGTAGTAACCATCCCTGATTCATTCATCACCTTTTGAAGCTCCAGACTCGATTCCTATATCTCGCCAGGTCACGTCTGAAGAGTTTAAAGATCCGATTCCTGTATCCAGCCAGAGCGCATCTACACAAAGAGTTTGAAGACTAACTCCTGTAACAGGTCAGGTAATCATCTTTCTTTTTTCAGGTACGCAAATTCTCGCTAAGGAATCTCTTACGCGATCGACACCCAGATGGCATCTTTAAGCCCATCCACCTATCCATCACCTCTCAACATGGCATCTTAAGCCCATCCTCATATCCACTAATCTCCAAATGGCATCTGTAAGCCCATTCCCACCACCACACTAATATGTGAGCGCAAATTTCTGGGCACTCTAGTGTTCAATCATCTTCCACCTTCGGATTACGAAAGGCACGTCAGCTAATCTACATCCTCAGGTCTAAGAAGATTGAACAGGGGCAACTGTTGTACCCCAAAATTTGCCCTCCCATATTCTTCAAGATTTTCCAAGATCAAGGTTCAAAAATCTCTCAAGGGTTGCACAGTCCAATGGCCTCCTAACAGTCAAAAATTAGGGTTTTGGTTCTGGCAAAGAAATTGAAGTTTCCAAAGGTCCAATCAAGTCCCATATGCCTATAAACATTGTCAAGCATCTATAATGCCAAGTTTCAAGACTCACAGCACAAAATTGCACAGTCAAAAACCCTAATTGCTTCACAGACAACTGTAGGGGCAAAATGGTCATTTGACAGTCAAAAGTCCAAATTTTTTATCAACATCTTATTTTGAAGCCACAAACATCATTTGATCAATTCTTGATCATGATTCTCAAGGCATGGCTCAAAAAGTCTCAAGATGCAAAAGTTTCTATTTTTGGACAGTTGGAAAAGTCAACTGCAAATTGACCAAGGCATAACTTCCACATGGTTTATCAGAAAAATTCCATCCAAAGCTCATTTTGAAGAGAATAACATTTCCTACAACTACTCTTCACACTTCAAGTCCAAGAAATGCTCTCACAAAAAGTTATCAATCTCAACATTATAGGTCATTTTCAAAAGTCAACAAAAAGGCACTTTAAGTCAAAGACCATAACTTGAGATTGGTAAATCAAAATGACATGGGACCAAAGGCATTGGTTAGAGGTCTTCAAGAACTTTCCAAAATGTCCAAGAACATGATCAAAGCATAAAAATTGAGCAAGATATGCCTTGTGGAAGTTGGGAAATTTTTGGGAATTTTGAAAAGTCAACTTTGCTTCAAATGCCTCAAAATTGCTAATGGGCCTCAATTTCTTCCATGAATCATCACCCAAAGGCCATGCACGACCCATTGACCCAAAAGGGAGTTATTTTATCATTTTTGATTAATTATTTGAATTATTATTATTATTAACTCACTTAATTAAAATTAAATATGACAAAAATAGCAAATCATGTTTTCCAAATCCTTTTGTGCAGCATATTCTCTCATTAAGGCCTAAATATTTCGTGTACCACATCAAAGGGACCAAATCTTCCAAATAGGCAAGTTCCATGGCAAGAAAAGATTGAAAAAGATCATGAAAATCAAATATTGAAAATCATTGAATACAAGGCTTTGGGCTTGATTTTTCTGACCTAATGCATTCACACATATATACACATTGCAACCCTAATGCAAAGAACAAGAAAGCTGCGCTTCAAGATCAAGAACAAACTTGTATTTTTTTCACAAAAAAGTCAAAACTGTTTTCATAGATACAAGGTGTTTCAAGGCCTAAAAAGTATTCCAAACGATTGCTGGAACCTTCCTGAACGTGACTCAATACTTTTCCAGTCTCCATACATCCAGAAGTGGTAGAATGACTTTGCCCTGTTCATGAAGTTTTTCACATTCGTATTTTGATTTACACGCATTTTCCATACATTTGAATGTTTGATTTACACTAACATGGACATTCTGAATCTATTGGTGCTATTTAATTGAATTACTATTGCCTGTATGAGAAGTTGCCATGAACATATTTTAGGGTTTCAGAGACTTTGAAAGAGGGCTTCGTTCATCTGGAAAAATTGGCCAACCACACCTATACCATTGGAATCAGGACTTTCTGACGATTTAAAACCATACCTCGCGCTTAATTTATAATGAACCATGCTCTAATCGCTATTATTGTATATTGTAGTTAGTGGGGGTTTAAAACCCCCGCTATCTGTTCATATTTTCAGGCAAAAACAAAGACACAACGGGGACGAAGCTGATGTGTCCAAACGCGAATGGTTGGTTTGAATACTGGCGCGCGTTTTCATCAAATACCACTAGCACTTGTTTCTCTCTCATAATAATCATTATCTATTATAATATCAAAGAAACTCAGTGGCTCAGTTGGCTTGTGCGTTGGCATGCAGGTATTGGGACCTGGGTTCGATTCCCAGGTCCCCCACCCTTTCCATCATTTTTCTTCTAATGTAATTCTGTGCAGCATGCCATCCAAGGACCATCATAAAGCCTCACGCCAGTGCCTGCCACATTTCCCTGAAGGTCAATCCAGTGGCCATCACAAGCAATCCACCATGTACCCTAGTCAAACGTCCCACACACAAGCGCCAGAAGGTCAAAAAGGCCTGGTTCAATTGGCCAAATTCCTTTGCATTAACCTCCAAATTGGGCAGATACCCCTCCTATGGTTTGCATATTTCTTTTTCTTATTTTATTTTAATTCTCTCTTTTTTTTCTTTTATTTGATTAATTATTTTATTTAATTCCATAAAATTAATTTTCATAATACAAAAATACAAAAAAAATCAGAAATCATAAAAATAAAAATATGTTTATTTAATTTTTAATTCATAAATAGTTTTGTAAATAAATCTTTTAATAAATCAATTTAGTAAAATTAGGTTTTATTTTAATCTTTTTTCTCTTAAATAACTAAAATACATAAAAATTAGGGTTTTTAGCATTTTACTTTTTTTTTTCTCAATAATTAAATTTTTCTTCTTATTATTATTAACCTTTAATTAATTTTGTAAATAAATATGACATTTAATTAATTAGGGTAAACTAGGTTAAAACTTAAATATTTTTTTTAATAATTAAAAACAATTTAGAACTAGGGTGTTATTTAATTTCAAATTCCAATTAATTTTCTTTATCTCCATTAAATACTAAAAAACATAAAAATAATTTCTTTTCTTTATTTAATCATTAATTAATTTGTAATTTCAATTCAATTTCCTTAAAGGGTCCAACACCCTCGCACTCTCGATTCTTATTTCTTTTCGCACGTTTACTTTTATTTCCTTTCTTAAATATAATGTATTTGCCCCAAAGCCTTGTAATAGATAATTAGGACATTTACTTTCCGCACTTTTTTTCAAAATCGGGTCTTTGTTAATTTGGCGATGTATAGACCCGCGCCTTGTAATAGCGTAGGACCTTTATTTTTCCACATTTTAATTTCCGCACCCTTTAAACTGTTAATCACATGAAAGAATGTATGCCCAAATAAAATCAAAGCGTAGATAACCCAATGCATGACAAGACAAATAATAACTGAAAATGACACATAATTCACACACCACTCTTAGGGTACGCCTCACTGTTGCCTTGCCCCTCGAAACGTGGTCGTCGAGTATAGGACGTCTTAGTGAGTCCTTATGTTCCATTGATCTAGTTGCCTCGAAACGGTTGCCTCAAACAAGTTGCCTCGGAATAGTTGCCTCGGAATAAAAAGATCAATGGCATAAGGGTAGCTTCTAAGGTGTCTTACTGTTGCTCGGTGACCACACTGTCCCTACAAACGAATTTACCCGAACACCTCCAACGGTGGTGCTACCTACCTCTCAATGGTGGGATGGCACTACCTTAGGGACTTCTACACAACATAATTCCTTAGGGTAGGTAGATGACTCGTAGATACTTGCTCTAATTCAAAACAAATCAAAGACTTCTTTTCATACCGAAACTTTGCAAAAAGCTTTCAAAAACAACTTTTCAAACACTCTTGAGGACCGATACAAGAGTCGATCTGAAACTTTCAAAGAAACTTTTTTCAAACCCACTCACAAATTGAAAAGCAAACAAACATTTTGAAAACACAAATGAGCAAGTATCTAAGAGCCCATGGATAACCATGGATAGAAAGGGTGCTAACACCTTCCCTTTCTATAAATCTACCTCCCGAACCGAGAGCTAATCTCATAAGGAATTTTTCTGTGCTTTTGTCCTTTCCTTGTTGGAGAAAATAAAAGACGGTGGCGACTCTTGCTTACCGCGACATTTCGCGAACCAGCGTTAAACAGTCAGTTCCAGATCCACCGATCACACTGGGAAATACAGTTTCAATGATCCCAAGATAGATGAGTTGATCAGTCTAATTCCAGAGATTGAGTGTCCTGTAGACTTTCGGAAGAAGTATGGATCCATTATTCCTCTCATGAAGCTGAAGATGAAGGAGGGTATTCTCTCGACCTTGATCCAGTTCTATGATCCGGTGTATCACTGCTTTACTTTTCCCGATTATCAGTTGATGCCTACACTGGAGGAGTATTCCTATCTATTGGATTTTCCCGTTACCGATTGTGTTCCTTTTACTGGTTTGGAGGGTGAGCCAAAACCACATGAGATTTCTGCTTTCATTCATCTGGGGAAGTCTGAGGTGGAAGCCCATATGACGACCAAAGGAGGGATTAGAGGATTACCAGCTCAGTTCTTATTGGAGAAAGCTCGTTACTTTTCCAGGATGAAGAGTACAGTTTCTTTTGAGGCCATCTTTGCTTTACTTGCTTATGGATTATTCTTATTCCCTAATGTGGACAAGTTTGTCGACATTAACGCTATCAGGATTTTCATGATTGGAAACCTGGTTCCTACACTGTTGTGTGATGCTTATTACTCTGTCCATCTTCGGAGTTCTTATCATGGGGAATGATTATTTGTTGCACGCCTCTGTTGTACCGGTGGTTCATCTATCATATGCCTCAGTCTGATGCTTTTTGGGATGTCAAGAAGGAACCCCGTTGGGCTCCTAAGATTATGGAACTTACTCACTCGGATATTGATTGGTATCATCGAGCTTACCAGGATGTGGAGATTATTGACAGTTGTGGTAGTTTCCCCAATGTGCCTCTTCTTGGTACAAAGGGAGGAATTAACTATAACCATGTTCTTGCACGGCGACAACTTGGTTATCCGATGAGGGATAAACCAAACAATATTCATTTGAATAGTTTCTTTTTTAAGGAAGGAGAAGACCACAGGAAAGCTAGGGAGTAGATTGCGAAGGCTTGGCGTCACATTCATAAGAAGAGTAGGAAGGATTTAGGACCTAGGGGTGCTGTTTCTCTGGAGCCATATCTTCAATGGGTCCGATCGAGAGCCATTCAGTTGAAGATGCCATATACTCGGGAGACCCCCATGCCTGATTTGTTTGTGAAGACCACTCCTCCCTTATTAGATGATCTAGAAGAGTTGTAGCTTGCTTTGGTTAGGATGCAACAGGAAAGGGATGATTGGAAGAACAAGTTCCATACTTTAGAGAGTTCCTACAGAGCAGACCTGAGGGAGAAAGATGATTTGATCAAGATCCTTGAGAGTCGAGCGGTGGAGTCTATGGAGAGGAAAGGGAATTTGTTTTCTCCTAAGCCTCAAACAGGTTTTGATTACTCACTTCATGCTTCAGATGATTGGAAGGAGGTTGCCATCAGACATGTGGAAGGAAACCCGAGATTGAGGGCTCAGATTGTCAGGCTCACAGGGAAGCGCCAACGTACAGATTGATCTCCATCAGTTCCTTTTATCATGATTTTAGATTGTATTTTCATCTAGTACTTGGGATCATTGAAACTTGTAATCCATTTTGAAGTGATTATAATAAAAAATTGTAGTATTTCAAAAGCTTTATTACTTGGATGTTTGCATTGTGTCTATAAATCTTAAATCCCTTGAAATACTAAATGATAAAGTAAAAATAATCATATGCATGCATATCATGCATCATATTGCACATATTTCTTGCACACATACCCAGGTGCCTTACCCAGCTTCTTTACTTCATTCAGCAAGCTGACTTATTACGACAACACTCAGGCTAATTTCAAAAAGAAGATGGACAACTTAGAACAGGAGAATCGCGAGCTGTATGAAGAAGTTTCTGCTTTGAAGGCCCGCATGGCCAATCTGATTACTCTGATGGAAGCTCTGGTGGTTGCTCAGAATCAGCCACCGAGTGTTCAACCTCAACCAACAAGGGCAAGTACTAAACTTCCAACTGTTACTGTATCCGCTACTCTGGCTGTTATTCAAAACCGTATGCCTCAAGGTTATCCGTGGGGAATGCCAGAGAATTTTGCACCTGAAGGTTTCAATCTTGGCCCTCAAGATGCTCCAGTGGTTCAGAATGTTATTACTCCAGCACCTCCTGTGGTGCATACTGTTCCCGCTGCACCTCCTTCGGTGAATTTGGTTTTGTTTGTCAATGAAGATATGTGTCGTCCTTTCCCTCCGCCGAGTGAAGACTTGGGTCTTTATGACAGAATGGGTGATTTTCAAGAGCAGTTTGATAGAATGCAAAGAGAGATGAAGGCTCTTAGGGGGAAAGATTTATTTGGGCAGAATGTGAATGAGTTGTGTTTGATCCTGAATGTTAAAGTTCCTGCTAAGTTCAAGGTCCCGGAATTTGAGAAGTACAAGGGCAACACTTGCCCTCGTGCTCACTTGGTGATGTACGTCAGAAGAATGTCTACCCATATTGATGATCAGTGTCTGCTGATTCACTTTTTTCAGGATAGTTTGGTCGGCGCAGCGTTGAAATGGTATATGAGCTTGGACAGCACCAACATCCATACTTTTAATGATTTGGGAGAAGCATTCATTAAACAATACAAGTACAATGTGGACATGGCGCCTGACCGTGACCAACTTAGGGCCATGGTTCAGAAAGACATAGAATCGTTCAAAGAGTATGCGCAGAGATGGCACGAAGTGGCTGCACAAGTGATTCCTCCCATGGAGGAGAAGGAAATGACTAAAATTTTTCTGAAAATGCTAGGCGCTTTCTACTACGAAAGAATGGTAGCAAGTGCCCCGAGTGATTTTACAGAGATGGTAAGAATGGGTGTCCTCCTAGAAGAGGCAGTAAGAGAAGGTCGTTTGATAAAGGGTGAAGGATCTGGAGGTGTGAAAAATCCAGCTTATGGGTTTACAAAGAAGAAAGAGGGGGATGTAAATGCTGTTATGCAAGAGAGAAGGGTAAACGCTCCTAGAAGGAATTATCAGCGTCGTCAGCAAGTTGCCTCAGTTACTCCTGTTATGAATGTCGCTTCGACTACTGTTGCTTATCAGAGGCCGTCCCAGCAGGGGAATCAAGGGTATAATCAGAGAAGGGAGAACTATGACCCTATTCCCATGAGCTATGCAGAGCTACTACCAGCATTGATTCAGAAGAAGTTGGTCCAGACACGACCACCTCCCGCCACACCATCACCGTTGCCTTGGTATTACAAAGCAGACAAGAAGTGTGCCTTTCATCAAGGAGCACCAGGGCATAGTTTTGAAAATTGTTATCCTTTGAGGACTGAAGTGCAAAGGTTGGTGAAGTCTGGAATTATATCTTTCAAAGACGTGGAACCTAATGTGTAAGACAATCCTCTACCCAAGCACGGTGGGGTGAATGCTGTAAATATGGTGGCCGGTTGTCCAGGCGACTTCCAGATTTTTGACATTAATCTGGTTAGAGGGGATTTGGTGAAGATGCACGCAGACCTCTGTGAATTCAGCTACTATATGCATGACCACGTCGGTTGTGTTGTCTGCAGTACAAACGTACAGGGTTGCGAGAAGATAAAGGTTGATTTATGGAAGATGATGGATGAGGGTTTAATCCATATAATCAGGCCTAGGGCAAAGTATGAAGAGGAAGTGAATATGGTTTCTGGATGCCCGGGTGAATTCAGAATTTTTGATGTGAAGTATTTGAATGAGGATCTCATGCAGTTGCATGCTACCTTCTGTCGTACTGCAGGTCAGGTGGAACACCAATATGGGTCTTGCATAGTTTGTTGTCGAGACCCCCGAGGATGTTCTATTATGAGGGAAGGTGTTCAGTTGCTGTTAGACAATGGAACTATCAAGATCACAGGTCAAAGAGATGATTATCACGAGATCAATATGGTTGAAGTTTGTTTAATGGAAGAAGAGTCAGAGGAAGAGTATTCCTCTGCAGATGAGTATTTCTCTTCAGACGAATATTTGTTTACCGGAAATGACCTTTTGATGGATGATTGTGTTGAGGAAGGGGTAAATGTCATTGTACCTTGTTTTGGTGCACCCGCTCATCTTGAGGTGGAGTACCATAGCAAACCAGTTGTTACCCCATTGGTAATTAGTCTGCCAAGTCTTGTTCCCTATAAATCAGATAAGGCTGTGCATTACAAATACAACATTATAATCTTAGAAGATGGGGTGGAAGTTCCCATCCATCCAATTTCAGATGCTGGAAATATAGCTGATAATAGCAGGGTGACCCGTAGTGGTCGTGTGTTTGCACCGGTTATTCGAAGAGATGTTGTTGCTGGGAAGAAAATTGCTGAGAATGATGAGCCTAAGAAGGCTTCAGGAGAGACTAGTGGAGCTACATTAGAGAAAGAAGTGGATGATATTTTGAATATAATTAAGATGAGCAACTATATAATTGTAGATTAGAGTACTAGACCAAGCTTTTGTGGAGAATGACATGCCGTTAGATCAATTCAGCAGCGTGATTGGAAACATTACATCATGTAACAACTTGAGTTTCTGCGATGATGAGTTACCAGATGAAGGGAAGAATCACAACCAGGCCCTCCACATATCTATGAACTGCGAGAATGATTCTCTATCCAATGTGCTGATTGATAATGGATCCGCACTGAATGTTATACCGAGAAGTACCCTCATGAAGTTAAAGTATCAGGGAACACCTATGCACCCGACTGGCATCATTGTGGAGGCTTTTGATGGGTCGAGGAAATCTGTCGATGGTGAAGTGGACTTACCCATCCATATAGGACCACATTTGTTCTTGATAACCTTCCAGGTCATGGACATTATTCCCGCATATAGTTGTTTGCTAGGACGACCATGGATACACGAAGCAGGGGTTGTCACTTCAACTCTGCATCAAAAGATATAATTTGTGCGTGAAGGGAAGGTAGTGATCATAAACGGGGAGCAGGCGTTGTTGATATCCCATCTATCCTCTTTCAATATTGTAGAAGCAGATGAGGCTGCTGTTGGAACCTAGTTCCAAGCCCTCTCCATTGACAACATAAGGAGGAATGAGAATTTTGTGGTTTCCCTAAAGGACGTGCAACAGGTTGTGCGCAATGGTCATAATGCAGTTTGGGGACAACTTGTGGATCCACCCGTGAACAAAAACAGAGCTGGTTTATGTTTCTCTTCGAGGAATGGCAAAGGCGAAAGTTTGAAGTCAAAGTCTTCTGTGAATAATTATCATGATGTTTTCCGCAGCGGAGGCTACCTCCATCAAATTGGTTCTGGAATTAATGTCGTTGAAGAGGATGAAGCAGAGCAGGAAGTACCGAATTATGTGATGCATGGAGTCCGAGTTCAGAACTGGGTCACCATTGATGTTCCTTCTTGTATACATATTTCAAAGTAATTTGTTTTGTTAAATCTGTTTCTTTCTTTTGAAAAGCTTTCACTCTGCCCAAGGTGGAAGTATTAATGTTGCAGGGCTTATCTGTTTGCTTTGACTATTAAGATCATTAATAAAAGTTGTCTTTGCTTCCAAAAATATGTCTTTATTTTCTGCTTTTTCTTGGGAAATGGTAATCAAATAAAAAACCATTTCAAAATAAATATTAACTGAAAATTATTCTGCATGATCACTTGTTATATGTGTCAGTTTCTAAAAGCAATCATAAATCATATGTGCAGATTAATTAAAAAACCCGTTGAATACAATGACCCTGCACCCTCTCCCAACTTTGATTGTCTGTGTTTGGGGCTGAAGAAGAAGATTATGGTGAGATTCCGGAAGAGGTCTCACGGTTGCTTGAGCACGAGGAAAATACCATTCAACCATATAAGGAGCCTTTGGAAGTGATCAATTTGGGTTTAGAAGAAGATCCGAAGGAAATTAAGATTGGAGCATCGTTGTATCCTGATGTAAAGAGCGGGTTGATTGAGTTGTTGAAAGAGTGTGTGGATATTTTCGCTTGGTCTTATCAAGATATGCCTGGTCTAGATACAGACATTGTCGAGCATCGTTTGCCGTTGAAGCCAGAGTGTCCGCCAGTTAAACAAAAGTTGAGAAGAATCCACCCAGATATGGCAGTAAAGATCAAAGAGGAGGTCCTAAAGCAGATTATGCTGGTTTTCTTGTGACATCAGTATATCTTCAATGGATTCCCAATATTGTCCCAGTACCGAAAAAAGACGGAAAAGTCCGCATGTGCGTAGATTACAGAGATCTAAATAAAGCTAGTCCAAAAGATTATTTTCCATTGCCTCACATTGACATGTTAGTGGATAGCACAGCAAAATTCAAAGTATTCTCGTTCATGGACGGATTTTCTGGGTATAATCAAATAAGAATGGCTCTAGAGGACATGGAAAAAACAACGTTTATCACACCCTGGGGAATATTCTGTTACAGAGTGATGCCCTTCGGGTTGAAGAACGCTGGTGCAACGTACCAGAGGGCTATGACGACCCTATTACATGATCTGATGCACAAAGAAATCGAAATATATGTTGATGATATGATTTCCAAATCCCAAACTGAAGAAGGGCATATAGAAGATTTGTTGAAGTTGTTTCAGCATTTGAGGAAATATCGTCTCCGCTTGAATCCAAATAAATGCACCTTCGGAGTTAGATCGGGGAAATTGTTGGGTTTCATTGTTATCTAGAAAGGAATTGAAGTTGACCCTGATAAAGTCAAAGAAATTCAAGAAATGCCAGCACCAAGAACTGAAAAGCAAGTCAGAGGTTTCCTCGGGCGTTTGAATTATATCTCTAGATTTATTTCCCACATGATTGCAAAGTGTGAACCGATCTTTAAGTTGTTAAAGAAAGATCAAGGTTGTGTATGGACGGATGACTGCCAAAGGGAATTTGAGAGTATTAAAGAATATATGCTTGAACCTCATATCTTTCTCCCTCATGTAGAAGGAATACCGTTGATTATGTATCTAACAGTGATAGATAAATCCATGGGTTGTATTCTGGGACAACAGGATGAAACGGGAAAGAAAGAGTTTGCCATTTATTATCTCAGCAAAAAATTCACTAATTGTGAGTCACGGTATTCCACGCTAGAAAAAATGTGTTGTGCTTTGGCCTGGGCGGCAAAGCGTTTGCGGCAGTATATGTTGAATCACACCACTTGGTTGATCTCCAAAATGGATCCAATCAAGTATATTTTTGAGAAGCCCGCTCTTACTGGGAGAATTGCCCGATGGCAGATGTTGTTATCTGAATATGATATCGAATACCGCACTCAAAAGGCTATTAAAAGTAGTGTGTTGGCAGATTACCTTGCTCAACAACCAGTGGAAGATCATCAGTCTGCAGAATTTGAATTCCCCGATGAGGATGTGATGTTCCTGAAAGTGAAAGATTGTGATGAACCATTGCCTGAGGAAGGCCCTGACCCTGAATCTCGTTGGAGTATGATTTTTGATGGAGCTGTGAGTGCTTATGGTAAAGGAATTGGTGTTTTGATTGTCACTCCTCATAGATCGCACATTCCTTTTACTGCAAGGTTAACATTTGATTGCACTAATAATATGGCAGAATATGTGGCTTGCATCATGGGTCTTGAGGAAGCTATTGATCTCAGAATCAAAATTCTAGATGTGTATGGTGATTCAGCTTTGGTAATAAATCAGATTAAAGGAGAATGGGACACTCGTCACCCTGGCTTGATCCCTTACAAAGATTATGCTAGAAGATTACTACCCTTCTTCAATAAAGTTGAATTCCATCACATTCCTAGAGATGAAAATCAAATGGCGGATGCTCTGGCAACTTTGGCTTCCATGTACCAAGTGAATACTTGGAATGATATACCCCGAATTACAATTCGACGGCTGGATAGGCCCGCTCATGTGTTTGAAACAGAGGAGGTAGCAGATGAAAAACCTTGGTATTATGACATCCAGCATTTTCTTCAGACTCAGGAATACCCGATTGGTGCGTTGAGGAAAGATAGAAAGACACTGAGAAGATTGGCAGGAAGTTTCTTCCTCAGTGAAAATGTGTTATACAAGAGAAATTATGACATGGTCTTGCTCAGATGCGTGGATAGACACGAAGCGGACATGTTGATGCATGAGATTCATGAAGGTTCATTTGGCACTCATGCTAATGGATATTCGATGGCTAAAAAGATGCTAAGGGTAGGTTATTATTGGTTGAAAATGGAATCTGATTGTTACAAATTTGCAAAGAAGTGCCATAAATACCAGATTTATGCGGATAAGATCCATGTGCCTCCGACACTTCTCAATGTGATTTCCTCCCCATGATCTTTCTCTATGTGGGGTATTGACATGATCGGGATGATAGAACCCAAAGCTTCGAATGGACACCGTTTTATCTTGGTAGCAATTGACTACTTTACCAAATGGGTAGAGGCTGCTTCATATGCCAATGTTACCAAACAGGTGGTTATGCGTTTCATCAAAAACAATCTTATATGCCGGTATGGTGTGTCGAGCAGAATCATCACTGACAATGGCTCGAATTTGAACAACAAGGTGATGATAAAACTGTGCAAAGAATTCAAGATTGTCAATCACAATTCGTCTCCATACAGGCCAAAGATGAATGGGGCTGTTGAAGCTGGTAATAAGAATATTAAGAAAATTATCCAGAAAATGGTTGTTACTTATAAGGATTGGCATTAAATGCTTCCTTTTGCTCTACATGGATATCAGACATCTGTCCGCACTTCAACAGGAGCAACCTCGTTCTCCCTAGTATATGGAATGGAAGTCGTACTCCCGGTTGAGGTAGAGATTCCCTCGTTTCACGTGATAATGGAAACCAAGTTGACAGAGGCTAAATGGGTCTAGAACAGGTTTGACCAATTGAACTTGATTGAAGAGAAGAGAATGTCAGCTTTCTGTCATGGGCAGTTATATCAGAGAAGAATGAAGAAAGCATTTGATAAAAAGGTCAAACCTCGTGAATTCAGAGAAGGCGACCTCGTGCTCAGGAAGATCATGTCTTTCAACACTGATTCTAGGGGCAAGTGGACTCCCAATTTTGAAGGCCCATATGTTGTCAAGAAAGCCTTCTTTGGTGGTGCATTAATTCTTGAAACTATGGGTGGTGAGGAGTTCCCACGTCCCATGAATGCTGACGTAGTCAAGAAATACCTTGCCTAAAGAAATAAAAGAACAACTCACTAAGTTGAAAACCCGAAAGGGCGGTTTAGGCAAAAATGAGCGTCTCGGTAGGTCGAAAACCCGAAAGGGCAGTCTAGGCAAAAATTAGAGACTTAAACAGAATAAATTTCCCGCTAAGTTGAAAACCCGCAAGGGCAGCTTAGGCAAATGTTAGGGATTCTTCTTGGCAAGTAACTACGTCAGACAAGACTTGATCGTTGAAGCAAAAATATTCTTGGATCCTCACCATACTTCAACAAAAGTTGTTGCTCAGGATTTCAAAAGTTGTTAGGGGGAATAGTGGTCATTGTATCTCAATGTATCTTTTCCATTATATATTGCCATTTCCTAAACTTTGTAATCATCCATGGAGTCTCGCCATTCGCGGACTACCATTCTATTAATGAAATTCGAGCTTTTACCCAATTCTTTGTCTTCTTATTTTATTTAGCTTGCAAATACTCCATTTATTACTGATAATAACTTTCAAAGTAAAAAGATTAAAAAGAAAAATTGACTTTAAAAAAAAAAGGGAGAGATTTTTACAATTCAATTTACTTCGATATTTATGATGACACAATGACAACAAGAATGTTGATCCCATGAATGAACAAACTCTGGTTGTTTTAAGAAGATTTACTTCCTTCTTGAAGGTTCTCTGAGGTCATTTTGATGGTATGTGCGCAATCTTTGTGTGTTTCTCAGATGGTTAAAGACGATACCAGTGGGTGCAGTATTGGGTTTGTGATCCCATTATCCCCAGCCAAGTCTTGGTTCACTTTTGATTTTGGGTTTGCATGGTCAGAATCCTCCATCCGAGATTCCCCAGCAAAGTTTTCCCTCATATGATGAAAGGTTTTATTCCCTTGGTGTGCTAAGATATCGCTCTTTTTGCAGTATTGGCATTAGTGTTGACTTCTTGATTTCCCGGGAAGGCTATCCCAGGGCATCTTTTGTCGGAATAAGTTTTCATGATGTAAAGTTTAAATTCGCATCTTTCCCCAGGGGGGTAGGCTTGAATTCCCCAGTGAGGTTTGATTGTCTCGGCGTCAGTCTGCTTTATTTGAGGCTGATCTTGAAATCTCTAGTAGGCATGTTGCTTTTGAAAAACTGCTTCTCCGATGAAACCGAAAGAAAGATGTTCTATCCCGGTATTTGTTTGATTTAGCTACATCCAGATTATGTTTCTCCTCAGTGAAGTTAGGACAGGCAATAGGTTTGGTTTCCGTAGTTGCTTTGACCTTTCTTGGATTGATCTTTCTGGTTGAAGTTTAGCCCGATGTTGTTAGTACCTGAGGAGGTTTTGTTTGTTCGTATTGATTATGTATCCTTTTACCAACATATGCACGATATCACTCATACATTCATACATACATCATGCATTGCTACAAATCATTTTTCATTAACATTGCGTTCTAACTTTCCTGCGCTCCTTGCTTAGGTGGATTTGGTTTTCCCTCTTGAGTTTATTTCTCAAAGGATGTATCTTCGTTGGCTGTCTTGCTACAGTTTATTTCTGAAATGGATTTGTGGTTGCATGACAATATTATTTACTTTGGATTTCTGAGAACTTTGAGTTTTGGTTTGTGCATTTATTGTGCACGAGAAGACTTTATCCCCTTTGGAGGAATATCGTGGCATTTCCCAAGGAAGTCATATCTCTTTCCCCAGGAAGTCATATCTCTTTCCCCAGGAAGCCATATTTCTATCCCCAGAAATTCGTTTCTTTTTGCAATCCTCCATGATAACAAGCAACGGGTCTCTTTATTGGAGAAACTCGTGCTTTCCTGTACAAGTCGACGTAATTTTTTTTTCTATTTCCTCTATGAGTGGCTAGTTTGCAGTCCGTCGTCAGTTTATGCCAGTGGATGGCAAGAATTTCAAATTCACAGAAACTGCTCGTTGTGAAATGTTTGCAAGTGGAAGTCTCTTTATTTGAGACAGCTTACATATTACCCTTTCCAGGAAGAATGCCTTGGTTAAAGAAGAAGTTGAGACCCGTTCTAGGTAAAACGCCAGAATTTTGGGATAACTTGATATTTTTCTCTTTCTACCTTCAGTGAACGTTGGTAGTACATCGGCAGTGAACGTCGGTGTTTGTTATCTTTTTGCTATCTTCAGTAAACGTTGATAGTTCATCGTCAGTGAACGACGGTGATATGATATTTTCTCTTTCTACCTTCAGTGAATGTTGGTAGTACATCGGCAGTGAACGTCGGTGTTTCTTATCTTTTTGCTATCTTCAGTGAACGTTGATAGTTCATCGTCAGTGAACGGCGGTGATATGATATATTTTCTCTTTCTACCTTCAGTGAACGTTGGTAGTACATCGGTAGTGAACGTCGGTGTTTCTTATCTTTTTGCTATCTTCAGTGAACATTGATAGTTCATCGTCAGTGAACGGCGGTGATATGATATTTTCTATCTACCTTCAGTGAACGTTGGTAGTACATCGGCAGTGAACGTTGGTGTTTGTTATCTTTTTGCTATCTTTAGTGAACGTTGATAGGTCATCGTCAGTGAACGGTGGTAATATGATATTTTCTCTCTACCTTTAGTGAATGTTGGTAGTACATCGACAGTGAACGTCGGTGTTTGTTATCTTTTTTCTATCTTCAGTGAACGTTGATAGTTCATCGTCAGTGAACGGCGATGATATGATATTTTATATCTACCTTTAGTGAACATTGGTAGTACATCGGCAGTGAACGTCGGTGTTTGTTATCTTTTTGATATCTTCAGTGAACGTTGATAGTTCATCGTCACTGAACGGAGGTGATATGATATATTTTCTCTTTCTACCTTCAGTGAACATTGGTAGTACATCGATAGTAAACGTCAGTGTTTCTTATCTTTTTGCTATCTTCAGTGAACGTTGATAGTTCATCGTCAGTGAACGGCGGTGATATGATATATTTTCTCTTTCTACCTTCAGTGAATGTTGGTAGTACATCGGCAGTGAACGTCGGTGTTTCTAATCTTTTTGCTATCTTCAGTGAACGTTGATAGTTCATTGTCAGTGAACAGCGATGATATGATATATTCTCTTTCTACCTTTAGTGAACGTTGGTAGACCATCGACAGTGAATGTCGATGCTTGTTATCTTACTCTCTGATCAATTCTTTGGGGTCCACCGGTGATTTATTTTCGTGGTGGGGTTGCTCCTTTGTTTCTTCATTTTTGTGGCATCCAAGTGTTACCTTGCGTCTCTTTAGATTTTTTCATCTGCATTCATAATCATAAGCATTGCATGGCATCTTAGGGACAAAAATAGGGCTTGTTTTATATTTAAGTATCTTCAATCGCGTCGACACGAAGATTTTTAACCTTCATATCTCTGGATAGAAGACACTTAAATAAGGGTAGCTGTTGTACCCCAATTTCCCCCCCTAATATTTCTCTATCATATCATATCAATTCGATCATAACAAGATCACATTAGGGTTGATTCTTCCTCTTTTTCTATCTCCTATCTTTAAGTTTGCTCTTGAGGAATCTCCAAGCACCTTAGTTGTGAATTTTGTATATGTGTTGTTGACTAACTTCTGATCAAAATGCAAAAAAATATTTGTCTTTGTCTTTGTATATTCTTGTTTTGTAGGTACCAAGTCGAAGCATCTGACAAATAAGGATTTCTAGTATTATTTTCCTAAAATCTCTATTTGCAAAGGAAAAATTAACAAAAATTCATTTTTTTTCACTGATGCAATCGATTGCTCTTAGAGTGCAATTGATTGCACATAGTGCATTTTGCGCCATTTTTGAAAAAAATAAACTGTGCAAATCGATTTGCATTATACTGCAATCGATTGCACAGCGTGAAAATTTGAAAAAAATCAGTAATTTTAAACTTGTCAAATTTTGGTTCCAATTTTTCTTCATTTTTGAAAGATGTATCATTAATTCAAATTTTAGTGCCAATCTTTCATTTTTAAGAAGAATTATCATTAATTCAAATTTTGGCTCTAATATTTGAAAGAATTGTCATTAATTCAAATTTTGGCTCCAAGAATCAATTACTAAATTACCACTAATCCCAATCCTAAAACTCTATAAATAGAGCCCTCATTTCATTCAAATTTCAAGCTTTTGATAGCCAAATCCACCTTGCTAAAAAATCTCTCAATTCTCTCCATCTACCAAATTCACTCAAAGCTCTATTTTCAAAAAGTTAGTAAGCTTTGCATTGAAGCTTACTAATCTTTGAGCTAAACCTTCATCCAAACACTTTTTCTCCATCAATTCTCTACATCCAAGCTTGGCAATTGATTCTTGTGGTTGAATTGAAGTAAATTCTTGAAGTTGTGTTGATAATTCTCTAGATCTACCTTTGGTAAGTTGGATAATTAATCTTTCACAATGTGATCTCTTGGTGATCTTTGGGATTGATTCATTGAGCATTATTTTGTTATTCCAATGGTGTTATTTTCTCATAATTTGATGGAATTTTCGTGCTCAATTGGATCCATGATCATAAGGTATTTGATGGAAAGTTTGAACAAGAATTTGGCCTTTTAAAATGCTGTTTTGCTGCCTGTAACAGCGTGCAATCGATTGCAGTAACACTGCAATCGATTGCACAGAAGAAATTTCACGCAGATTTTTGAAAATTGTACTGTGTAAATCGATTTACACAGTAGTACAATCGATTTACACAGGGACATAATGCATTTTTTTGCCTTGTTTTGAGGCATCTTTGATCCAGAATGCCTTTTCTACTCACTCCTTTTGATTGTTGGTTTGGATTACAATTTTAAATGTCAAATTTCTCTTTAAACTCAATGGACTTTGTGATATAGATGAAGTTAGATAAATGTTCATCAATTCAAATCTACCTAAGAGTGAATTATTTAATTCATTTTTGGTGCTTTGGATTAATGATATGTTTAGTGCTTTAATCCATCTAGAGGAGTGGTTGAATTTAAAGATGAAAAAATTTTGAGGTGGTAATCCAAATTAGCTTATCATTCCCTTCTCTCTTCATCTTATCCCTTTCTTTTTAAATTGTGCTACATGTTAAGGGATGGTGATCTCTATATCATTTATCCAAACATGAAGTACATAGATTGCTATTGACCGGCCTCAAAATAGGTGCGACTTCTACATAAGTCCACTTATGATTGCTTAACATAGCGCTAAATTTTGTCCCGATTCGAATAAATAATCATTTGTGGCCCAAACTTATGATTGCAAGCCCAAGTATGTAAATTTGATCTCTTTGATCCAATAACCTTGAGATTCATTGTGTGGAGGCTTTGGTTCTACCAATCCTCTAATGGATCTACAACACCTTTGGTCAACGCGGATCACTTAAACATCGTTGATCATTAAATGTTACTTTTGAGGATTCCAAAATGGATGATATACTTGACAAAAAGCAAATGCAACTTGTTGTGTGGAGGATTTGGTTCTACCAATCCTCTAATGAGTTCTAAATGCAAGTTTCAAGATGGTCATCCAACTAACCACTAATTTCTAACAATTGACTTTACTTTATGCTTTTATTTTTATGCTTTATGTACCATTTACTTTTAGCATTTTACATTTCATGCTATTTTCATCTTTGCTCACTTGAGCATTTACTTTTATTTCATTTTTATTTTTCTCACTTGAGCTTTTCTTTTTCTTTTGAAGACACCTAATAATCAACATGAACCATAAAAATCTTTAATGATACTTGGACTATTTGGTTACTATCCTTGGCATTATGGAGTATTGGACTTCTTGGACTTAGGATTAGAAACCTTGGCCTATCTTGGAGACCTTGTGACCTTAATTCATTATTTTTTCTAGAGTTCTTGAGGTTTACCTCAAGACATTGGGTTGTTTGTTTGTTTTGTATACAGGTTTTTGTGATTACATACTTTGTTTGTAATCTGGAATTCACCCGTATACAGCTGTTACTCTGCCCAATTTTTGCGAAGACTTAATACACTTGAAGTTTGGTTCTCTCAAGAGGTCTAATATCTTTGCTTGCTTGGTTTCAATCCGAAGAATGGGAATTCTATATTGACTCATAATGTCAAGTATTGGCTTCTTGTTGGTTAGATGGTTCTTATCCCTAGCTTTTACCTTATGCTTTAGGATAGTCCCTTCATCTCCTCCCATCTTCTTTAATTTCAAAAATCTTCTCCCTCCTTTTGAAAACTCTTCTTGTTTTGAAACTTGAACCATTTTCATAATAAACTTGGACTTACGACCATGCATTTTCAAAACATTTTCATTAATAAATTTCAATCAATTTAATAATACCTTGACATTCTTGTGAGAAGACTAAAAGTCAATCAATCTCATTTCAAACCATTTTTGCCACTTTGGCATTTTATTTTAAAATCTTTCTCAAAAGATTAGACTCTTGTCAATCCTTGTAGTGATGCAAATAACTATACTTCTATAATATGTAGTGAAGAGAGATATTTTCCACTTGGGTGTTGAGTGAGGCATTGTTGATTTTAAAATCCAAGCCATATCCTCCACTTTGAGATGATGCAAATTCTCCTTTCTCATGATTGTGGGTAGTAAGTATGTTTTCCACACGGACAATGACGATGATGTCTTATCTCATTAAATTAACCAACACACTTGTGTTTCAAATTTTTAAAAGAGGAACTACGTGTACCCTGATCCCCTATTGCACGAAAGGTGGTACGTAGGCACTAAAGGTTCGTAACCGCGGTGGGTGCAAAAATCATAAAAATATTTCTTTTCTCACCTTCACCATCCATTTTATATACAACACATTTTTTATAGCCAAAATATAAAGATTTTACAAAGAGGTTCCTGCGGAGTACCATAGATGTTTAGGGTGCTAATACCTTCCCTTTGCATAACCAACCCCCTTACCTTGAATCTTTCCCCCCTCTTTTTGGGTTATTCGCTCTTATCCCATTCCTTTGGAAACAATAAAGCGCGGTGGTGATTTTTATTTTTGATTTGTATAAAGTCTAGTCAATCCAATGTCTTAGTCTTAAACATTTCTACCGCTATAGTGGCTGCACACGGTCTGTCATTTCTCTTCATCTTTGAGCATACTCCTTGAAAGACTCCTACTTCTTCTGAGACAAGTTTTGGAGTTGCATGCGGTTAGACGCCATGTCCAAGTTGTACTTATACCGTCTCAAGAAGGCATTGGCAAGATCTTCCCACGTCTGGATATGAATTCTTTCCAATTGCATGTACCAATCTAAGGATGCCCCGCTCAAACTATCTTGGAAGCAATGAATCCCCAGCTTTTGATCTTGAGCATATGCATGCATCTTTCTGCAATACATACGTAGATGGTTCCTCGGACATGTGAGCCCCTTATTTTTTCCAAAGTCACGTACTTTGAATTTTGGAGGGATCACCATATCAAGAACTAAACCTATTTCGAGAGTTGACATTGAAAGCATCATAACCCGCCACAGCCTTCAACCTTTCTTCAAAGGGTTTGTATTGGTTGAGTTCCAAGAGATTTTCAGTGGCATGGGTGTGGGTTGTTCTTTGAGGTGCTTGATTGACATATTTTAAGTCATGGTCTCCATATTGTAGTTCTATGTAGTTGTCCTCATTGTTGATTGGAATTTGCAAGGTATGAGATGCCCCTGCCTTTGGTAGAAGTAGGACAAACCCTTCAGTACAACTTGTGTGACCCTTGTTGAGCCATAGTTGACTTTTGAGGTCCTGACTCTAGTTCTCTTCTTGGTTGGTGACCGCTCAATGCAACAATAGTCTGGGCTACTTCTTCAAAGGCTACCCTAACAATATGTTCTTACCTCTCGATGATGTTCTTCAAGGCTAGAAGAACTTGACTCATATCTCCTTTCATCAAGTCGATGTTGCCTTTTACCTACTCCAAATATTCCCTAAATACGGCTTGGTTTTCTTTGATCTGTTCTATCACTTTCTTTTGATGGGCCCTTGTCTGGTATGGCGATCGGATAGGTGGTGCTTTTCTACCAATGGTTTAACTAGAGATGATTTTTGAAAATTAATGAGTTTTTTGTTATGAAATATGAAATGATGTGATGTTTGCGAATGCATGGATGTGTATGAATATGCTAAGAGATTTTCTTCATTTTTTTGAATGTCTTATTCACTTGGATTTTCCATATATACCTTTATTTTTGTATTTATACTTTTCAGGTTTTGCTTTTCTATTGGTGAGGATCTTAAAAATAAACACACAATCGAGATATGGAAACAAAATACTTTTATTGAAATAATTGTCTTTAAAAAGGAGAATACAATTTAGATATTGGAAAATATTCAAACTTAAAACATCAAAAATTGCTGAAAGAAATAATAGAGGGAAGCAAAATCTTTTAAGCACGCCTGCAGATTTCTGCTCTAAAGCCATCAACCATAGTCCTGCAAAGCTTGAGGAAGTCTTCAAAATCTTTTGTGCGCTGGACCATCACGTTTTCCGCATCTCTCAAACTTCTAGGGATGTCTTCAATGAGATTATTGGCTAAAAAGATGAGTTTTTCATGCTTGTCTTTGTAGAATCGATACTCTTGGTAGAGGTCCGGAATTATCTTATGATTATCCTTTCCTACTTTGACGATCTTTGCATACTGCTCTTCCCAATATAATTTTTCAGCCCTCATCTCCGTATAGAGTTTCTATTGTATAAGGAAATTCTTTTGGAGGTCTTCTAACTCAAGACACACTTGCTCGTATTCATCAATATTTTAAGCGAGAAATCTTTCTACCATCATCCTCTTGAGACATTCCTCTACATCCGATTCTTGGCTATCTCAAAGCCGCATAGTAAGATACTTCATTTTCTCTTCTTGATCTAAAGAAGCTTGTTCAAAACTTTGAACTTGAGCCCTTAAATATTCTTCCATCTCCTTTTTGTCTTGTATTTCCTTTTCGTACCACCTACTTAGTTTCCTGATTTCACTAGCATCACCTTCCAAGTGTTGGTTGTGGTAATACAAGTTAAAGGTAGCACTCAACAACCCTTCAGTTGAACGTTTCCGCTTAAGACTCTCCTTTTCGAACACTTCATGGTCTTTCTGAATTTGTTGGTCTTTGGACTCCAGCTCACTAACCATTTGCCTTTTCTCCTTAGCTAAGGTATGATGGATAATCTCCAATTCTTTTTTCTCTTTTTGAGCTTGATTCAAAGCTTTCTTCAAGTTGTCTATTTCTTCTAATGACATAGGCAGAGGATCTGGGGCATCTGGCTTGTACTCAGGATCAATGTCGAACAGTATCTTAACAATTTTCACCCTATCCAAAACCCATTGAGTGTAAGGTTCTTTCGCCACAATATTCTTCCTTTCAGCTTTTCTTTTGTTGACCCTATCCCAAGCTCAAATCTTGTTGAGCAACTCTTAGTCGTTTTTGCCCATGTCATGAATGATTAATTGTTGAAGTTATTCATCGGAAGGTTTATCCTCCAAAGCGTACCCTAGTTGTTACAAAGCCAAAGCAGGGTTGTATTTGATACAACCACGTGATCCAATCAACAGAACATTCAGAAAGTCTCCATAACTATAAATGATATCTCTAATGTCGAGCTTCCTCGCATACGACAACACGGAATTAGCAGTAAGTGACCTTAACTTTTGAGGCCACTTGTATCTTGTCAGATTTTGGACCATGTAGTCTTCCTTATAGAGGTGAGTCATAAACCAAGAATATAAGAGCGGAATACAACAGTTTAGAGTACCCCTCCCATTTTCGTAACGGGTGTGAAAGGCATAATAAATATCAGCAAGTAAAGCGGGAGTTGGATCCGCATTCAAAGCTTTTGCGCCCCAAAATACACTAATAGTTGCAGGATCAATATAATCCAAAGTCCATAGAAAAAAATTACACCAAATACAAGTAGCCCTAAGCAATCAACACAAGACTCACATTCTTTGTTATCGATAAAAGAAAAGGCCTTAGCTTCCAAATAATATCTCTTAATCCCTTTCACACCACGTTCTTTTTTGTAATTAAGTGAAAATTTAGGATAAGGGATCCCTATACCATTTTATAAGTCTTTAATGTCAAAAGTCTGCCCAATTCCCACATAAGTGTTTCCCTTAGAAAAGTTCAAGAGTCTATCAGATTCTTCCAAAGTTGGCGCTAGTTGAAAGTCTTGGAAGGTAAAGCACCTTAATGGAGGGTCGTAGAACTGTACCAAGGCAGAAATAGCATCCAATTGTACATCCACTTTTGTAAATTTAAAGGTATCCCCATAACAGCGAGTAAACATCTTCAAAGCTCTTTCAGACAGTTTCCTTTTGATGGTCTTGATCTTCGTCATATCTGGCTTGACGGTATTAACACGCATAAGTTGTTTCCCTCTGGAATTTATTTTTAAGACACTTCACTAAAAACCTTTGATTATTTTTTAATCATGTGAATAAGACAGACAAAAATAATGGAGGGTAATGAATATATGAAATGCTAGATGAATGAATACATGATTTTGTGGCCTAGTAACGAGATTTTATGAAAGGTATCCTTAGTTGGTAGGCTCCTAGTTTTGGCCTACGGATATTCTATCCTCCCCATAAGGTGGTTTCCTTAAGGGTATCATGGATAACACTAGAGGGAAAGACACAAAGGTCTCCCTTAAGGGGAGTCTCTTTGCAGATCAAAACTTTCGTCTCTAAGGTTGTGAAAGGTCTCACCATGAGATTTTAGTTTAAGGGTTATACAAAAATTCATATGTTTCATTCCAAAGTCTCACCCCCAAGAGGATATCTCTTGAGACATATTTATTTTTTTGAATTCCACCGAATCTAGGCGAAGTCGTCACAAAAACTCATAAGGATGATGTATCTCCTTGGCCAATAGACGAACCTTCTTTCTAAGGTTTTTTTCAAATAATTTTAAAAAATAAAATCCCTCCATAAATAAATATAATATGACAATAAAGATATAAAAACAAATAAACCAAAAGAAGTAAATAAATACAAAGAAATAATAAAAATAAAGAACCCAAAAAAACCCTAAAACTTAAAGAGAGGTTTCTACTCCCTAGGGTTAAGTCCTCAACAGAGTCGCCAATTGTTATAACCGGTTTTAAAATGAGAGTCGCCTCCATTAATTTTTATCCTAGGGAAGAGAATATAACTGATAACCCTAATTTGGTAAGAGATTCTAAGTTATTGACTTGTTCTTAGATGAAGGGAAGGTGTTAAACACCCCTCATCTACCTTGTTCACAAGGATACTAGGATTTAGATTTATAGTTTAGAAAATAGGGTTTTAATTTTTATTAGGGGAACTAGCCATAGTTTTAGTCGTATGCCTACTTATCCTCTTATGAGAAATCAGAGTCCCAATTCATAGTTCACAGTTATTGGTTGGTGTTTGTTATGGATTATAGAGATATCTCGAATTAATCCTTGAACCAAGTCTGGGTTTCTAAATTGGAGAGTTGTTAGACGAAGTTCGCAGTTAATGAGAAATATCTCCATAATCATTTTTGAAAATAATATCTTGATTTTATTAAGTTAGTAGAAAATTGTTAGTAATTTGATTGGTTATATATTTTCAAATATATTATGCAATATGAGAAAAAAAATCTTTTTAATGCGTGAGAAAAATAATTTTAATGCAATTAAAATATTTGAATGAGTTAGTAATAAAAAAAATAATTTGAATTAATAAAATAAATTTGGAATTTAATATAAATATTAAATATTTAAATATTAATATGCAAAATAATAGAAAATAATAAATAAATAAATAAATGAATAAAGTTATAAAAATAAATTTATTTTAATTAGAAACGCAGGGGGTGTGAAAATAGTTGGTTAGTAAAAGGTTGGGGGTGTAAATAACAGGGCCCTAAATCCAGATATTGGATTTATGCCCAAAGTGCAGGGGGGTGTAGTTTTGCATTGGGGAAGAAATTTGAGGGGTGTTAATAGAACGGACTTGGCCCAAAACAATTTTGATTGATCCATTGGACAAAGTGTGGGCGAGTGTTGAGAGTTATAATGGACGCACAGTTTAGGAGCGCTTGATGAGTATAACGTGGTGGAAGTTGAGGGCGCATGATAAGGGGTGGCGTATAGGAACGAGGAGAGAGTTTAAACATTCAACGATAGGGCCTGAGGCACATTTCCTTTTTTACTCTCTATGTCTCTCTCTTTGTTATTTTCTCAAATATGACCAAATTCTAGAGAGAGAGAGGCCATGACCTCTCTCTAGACAACAACCCACCGGAAATCGCCTTGGTCGTAACGGCCGCTGCGAATCACCTCGTAACCACAGCGAAACACAAAATTCTGGTTGATATTCAACCAGAATCTTTATCCCAAACTCATATCTTAGAACCCTAGGACGAACCCTAGGAACCCTAAGGTGATCTTCAACCAAACCCCAAGAACCCTAGGATTCTCGTATGAACCCTAACCCTGATTACGAAGAGCCTTAACCCTAACCTAACCATAAAACCCCAATTTGGCCCCAGAAAACCCAAATCAAACCCCAATCACGCAATTAAACATCGACCATCATGCAATTAAAACCCTAAAAGCTAATTGGTTTTACGCTTACCTCTCCTTATCGTGATTATTATAGTATTGATTTCTTTTCTGATTATTAGGTTTCTTGTTGATTCCCTTTTCTTCCTTCTTCGCAGGTGCGTGAAACAATGATATGGTGGCGGTGATATCTTGAAGGAAACGATGCTGTAACACAGATCTAGGGTTTTAGAAACTGAAACCCAGATCTCTCCTCTTCTACTCCTTCTTTCCTTCTGTTTGCTCTCTCTTTCTTTAGTTAGTTTTAGAAATAGGTACTTAGGGTATAGTTTAGAGATAGATTAGGAAATATGTTGCAATTGTTGTTACAATTTATTGATTGAAGAAATTAGGGATTAGATTAGAGATTGGGACTGATTTGTAATTGATTATTAGATGTAAATTGATTGATTCAGATTATGTAAAGATTTAAATTGTAAACTCTGATTTGTACAATACTTGTTTTTTTGTAAATATTTGATTTATAATGTTTTCGATCAAGTGAAGATTTGATTTGATAAGTTTTTTTATGGAAATCTCTGATTCTTGGCTTGCTTAGTGGCTTAGGGTTGCTTAGGAAATTTATGAACGGTTGTCGCAGATACGTTGAGAATTAGGGTTTCATGGCCCTTAGTTGACTTGGTCAACGAAAATAAAACAATAATAATATTAATAATATAAAATATAATAATTATTTTGATAATAATAATGTTTATAACAAAAATAATGCTAATCAGTATTTAATAATGGCAATAAAAATAATAATCTTTCAAATAAATGAAAGATCCAAAATTCAAAATTGACTTCCAATCAACCCTAAAAAGGAAGACGGGCCTTCAAAAAAACTCTTAATGGGCCGTCTCAAAAAACGCACACCCCTTTATAAACATCATACCCCTATTTCTATTGGACCATATAAGATGAAATAGATTGGACTTAGTTATTTTGGCAAGCTAAGCCCAATGACTCAATATACACTCCATTTACTATCTAAAACGGGCTTTTGATACCACACTTCAATGGGCCGATCTACTTAAAAAATGAAGCAATAAACCCTTATGACAAAAATATACCCCCTTTATTATTTGAACCCCAATGTATCTAGAAGAAAACAAATAAAATTAATTAGTATTTTTGAAACCAAAGAGTATAATAATACTAATATTAAAAGAATTAATTAGTTAGTAATATCAGTAGGGCAATTTTGGGGTATGACAATGGTTCATGGCATAGTTTTGTTTCCCAGTATTGACGGATGGGTTGACTTGGCCGCTTTGTGCGTTTTTATGAAGCAAAATCCAATACCAAACCTATTGGCAGATACCTATTATGCCATTTATTCCATGCATAAGAAGAAGGGTTATGTTGTATGTTGTATTTCGACATTGTACAAATGGTTTATGTCTCTGCTGCCTACGAAAGGACATTTTATGGATGTGAAGGATACTCATGATTAGGCGCCAAGGTTGATGGCACTCACTTCTTTTGATATTGAATGGTACCGGCTGAGAGTCAATAGTAATGAGGTGATTACCTGATGTCGTGGTTTCCCAAATGTCCCGCTTATGGGAACACATGGGATGGTTAATTATAACCTTGTTCTTGCCTTGTGACAATTGGGGTATGCTATACATGGCCCACCTCAATCCAGAAGGGTATCAGAGACCGTTTATTGCAAGAATGGTGAAGACCTGGAGATGTTAAAGACGGTGGAAGCCGCCTGAAAAAAGGTTATCAAAGAGGGCCAAATTCCTTTCGGAAAGAAGGAGTTGGTAGCTTACGAGCCATATATTGAATGGGTTACTAAGAGAGTTGAGAATCTTCTTCTGCCTTTTCCGAAGAAAGATCTGATGTATCCGCAATCCACTAAACTGCAGAAGGATGTACCTAGAGAGCTTTATCTTACAATTAGAGAAGCATAACTATAATCTTTGTGTTGACCTAGAGGAAAAAGACATGGAATTGTATTATCTCATGACTGAAAAGCAAGAATTGGTTCTCCAATTAAAAATAATTGGCGAAGCAACAAGTACCTCTATCAATGTTGAAGTTAGGAAAAGAGCCCGAACTGATGAAATGCTAGAATCTATTTTCGAAACCCAGAGGAAAGCTCTAGTTAGAGCTGAAAAGAAGGTTAAAAAACAAGATGAAGATTATCATAAGCTTCTGACTTTCAAGAATAAAGAAGATGCCAAGTTCATTGCTGAAAATAGAGAGTTGAAGCGTCAACTTTGGTCCAAGGATCTTCAGTATAAGAAGGAAGTTGATAAGACGCATACAATAGAAATTCTACTCAGAGGGAGAGATATTCACGTCGGGCGACTCAATGAAAAGGTTGAAAATCTCAAGATTCAAATTGGAAGAAATAGTGAAGCGCACGCATCTTTCAGAAGTGAAGAGTATGTTGATTTGTTGGCTCGATTCCGTAGCTTGGAGATCATGATGGGAGAGAAGGACGAGATAAGTCAGAGCATAGTCCTGAAGCCCAATATGGATGAGACAAAGCAGCTTGTGAAGGAAATCATGGACTGGTGCATGGAACACTTGGAGCATGGTCCTTTGCACTCTTTAGAGCCAACAAATTAGTTGTTGTACTTTATTTCTTGTTATTTCGATTACCACCAGTATTGTTGGATGTAATCGCCTATTTTTTGCTTTCACAACTCTTTTGTATTGAACTCCGATGGGATCCTCCTTGTTTCTGTTATTATATGAGCAATGTTAGGATATCTTTTTTCGGTGTGTTTTCCTATTATCATGTTGCTTGATTTCTTTTGATGGTTGACTAAAACTGTTTAAAAACTTAGAATAGACAAGCACTCCACATATCATGCATATCATAACATCTCATGCATTATAGGTTTTCTGGTCGGTATTCTTATCTTAGTTCTGATTTTATTTAGCAGAAATTGCAAATCCAACTTTCCACTGCTATTCTACTAGAAGCAACTTTCCACGCAAGATGGATCAGGTACAAGCAGAGCTTGTCGAAGTCAGGGCTCAAATGGGTTTGTTTCAGGGCTCAGATGAGCTTGCTGAAGTCCATGGTCAGAATCTACTCAAGCAAGAGGTTGGTCGGTTGAGGACTCAAGTGAGTTTGGTAATGGAAGTTTTGAAGACATGGTTGAAGAAAGGAAATGATCATACGCTTATTGATACCACATGAGTTGTTTCCAATCCTCATCCTGTAGGACTTTCACAACACCACAAGGTACTTTATGGATCTTCTTCACAACCTTGGGCTCTGAAACCTTCTTGTCAGAAGCTACTCCCAGTTCACCAAGGGAATCAGAGGCGTGTAACTCACAAACCAAAGCAGAAGGGGCTTGAAATTCAGTTTGACCCCATACCAATGTCGTATTCACAGTTACTCTAGTTCTTGTTATAGTTTCAAAAGGTCAATATGTGAAACATTCCTAATAAGGATTTCTCCGCAGAACATGATGCTAACGCTCATTATGAATTCCATTATGGTGGTGTAGGCCATGATATAGAAGAATGTTTGGCATTGAATTACAAAGTTCAAGACTTTCTTAATGCAGGGGAATTTGTGTTTAGTCCAGATGGGTTGAACATACAATTCAGTCATTTTCCAATTGCAGCAAGAAAAGTGGTAACTACCTCCCTTTCTCAAAGATCCACTTCATGTCCTGGGTCACCTCCTCCATAACCTATACTCCCGGAGTTTCCTTTTCAGCATTCATTGTTTATCCCAGGTCCTAGGGACCTGGGATCCTGATCAGGAAAATATCACCCCCGTGTTCAGCCAGCTCAACATGCTCCTCAATAGAAAACCTATTGATAGAGACGTATGCAATAGGGTAGGAAGAGAGAAAGAAAGCCAAAAAGAGTGTTCGACGCTGTTGCTATGTCTTATAGTGAGATGTTCCCTTGGTCGCTCAATCTTTCCTTGGTGGAACCCAAGCAGTTGAAACATGTTATTCCTCCTTATCTTGTGGATTTTGATCCTAATGTACAATGTGATTATCTCGCCACATCACCTGGACATTCAATCGAATATTATGTGCCATTCAGAGACAAAGTTCAAGACATGATTGATTCAAATGCAATTGTGTTCACGCCAGATAAGAATGGGAGTTTTGTGCTCGAGTGAGCATCAAGACTGCTAAAGGTCGTCCGAAGCGATAAGTCCATACAGAGTCATACCTCCTCAATATGGAAATTTCTAGTTACATTTGCATTCTCATTTGTAATATTTCTTGTTTTTTCAGTACTTGCTTGTATTTAAAACTTGTTGATTTTTGAATATTAATCATAATGCATTGAATATCTTTATCTTGAATTAATCCATTCGTATTCACTCATAAATGATTTTCTTTGCTTTTTGATACTTAACTTTTGTTAAATAAAGCAAAATACCTCTGGAGGGAGGATGATGAATATAATACTAAGAATCTCAAACAGTATGATTTTGATTAAAACCTGTTGACGATGTACATGCATTGTTTCAAATCCCCAAACAGCGGAGATATAAGGGAGTGAAACTCTCGTTAACCCCTTCGAGCCTTGAAGTAGGAGTTTCTTTTCTTGTCATAAAAAAACCCTCACATTTAACCCGGGGTAGGGTAGATTTTAGTTAATCTGATGGAGCATTCAAATTTCAAAAGGGAGTGAACATCCGAGGATCACCACACCTCATTCGTCACCTATCAGGAGAACAAAATATGACGATACAACAATGGTTACCCCTCACCGACCAGAGAATGAATGAGTCATAATTCTTCCAACAAGTTGAAAACGACTCGAAGTCACATGATGTGTTCAAAAAGAAAGATAATGAATAAAAAAGGAAAATAAAGAAAGCCCGCTAAGTCGAAAAAACTTGAAAAATAAGTGACTTAGGCAAAAATTAGGGCATCCCGCTAGACTTGAAAATCAAAAATAAAAAAGAATTGTCCAAGAAAAAGTCAGGGAAAACGAAAAGAAAAATGAAAAGCCTAAAAGGATTACAAAACAAAGATCCTCAGCAAAGAACAAAGTCGTGTAACTAGAAACGCAAAAGAAGCAAAGGTGGGTGAATGTCATGTCCAAGAAACCTTAGTGGTTCCTCAACCATCATATACTCCTCTTGAGAGATGAGTGCTCGTATTAGGTTAACTGAATATAGGAGTGGAGAACATCATGAAGAATGGGTGGGAACCAAATATTTTGAGCCTTAAATCCTTTTTTTTAAAAACTGTGAACCATGCCACGTTACGACCCTTAAAAGTCCTAACTGAAGCATGGGTTAATTTGAAAGCAACACTGTAACAAGAGTACGGTAATCTGACTCCTAGGGGACTTGCTAAAATTTTTGAGTTGGTATCACTCCATCTTTTACTTTCTTTCGTACAAAAGAAAATTTGATATTTTAATGTCTTTTCAATAAAAGTTTTAAACTTCAAGACAAGCATGAACTTTGCATTAGAATTATCATTCTTAGAATAAACATTCTTTGCATATGAATACGTGCTTAAACATCAAGTGAGCATGCACAATGAGCATCAATGAAGAGCTTGATCTTGCTTAAGAAGGAAGGTTTGAATACTCTATTGAAGCAAAAGTTTAGCTATTTCAAAGGATGATAAATGATAATATCAAGGGGAGTGATTGCCTAGAGACTCTATTGAGTATGAGAAGGGTGATGCTTCACTGTTTCTTTACCCTAAGGGAGGGAAGATCGAATATTCCACCAATTTGGGACAGTTATATCGAGATGTGATCAATCTCTCCAAAGATGTGAAGAGGTTAGGGAAGACTCTCTCAAAAACTCCATTGAGCAGGGGCATACCACTTTCAATGAATCGTAGAAGATAAAAAGCCTTGAGACTCTATTGAGGATGGGAAATATTCCAGAAGACTCTGTTAAGTATGAGATATTTATTTTCACGGTTTGATCACCATATCGAGGATGAGTTTGAAATATCTGATGAGTAAAAGGCGTTCCAAGCGTAGCCAATCTAGGGAAATCAGGCTAAGATTCAAGGATTCTCTCAAAGTTCCTCCAACCTGAAGCAGTTATGTCAAGATTTACGGAATCTATCAAAATAATGAGTAATCAGGGGCATGTGCCCAAGCGTGATGGAAACCATCTCCAACTTGGGTTAGCCAAAGATAATGTTCAAAGCTCATAATACAGGGGAAACCTATCTATGACGGTGCATATCTCAAGAAGTCCTCTCGTGGAGAATCACTTTAAAGTTCAATCAATTCGAAGCAGTTACGTCGAGATTCGACAAGTCTCTCCATGAATCAGTTGAAAGTTATTCAAACTTTGAATACACTAGGTCATTCTATCTTAAGTAAGAATTGTCGTTCACTTATCATAAAGCAGCATACCAGTGGGATAACACAAGTTTTTTGGGTTTGTTACCCAGTGTGAAGTTTTTGATAGGACGATGTTGTTTCCTAAAGAGGATATTTTCCCCAGTGTGGTCAGTATTCTCTCTCAACAGAAGCTCATCTATTAAGAGAATTTAAAGCAGAATGTTATCCTCAGTGAAGCATGTATCAAGTCAGTTTCTCCTTTGCGGAACTCGTGCTGAAGTTGTATGTGTGAGATCTCTTGTTCAAGATCTCCCATTTCCCCAGTAAGTTTCATGTTGAGACCTCTTGCTCAGGATTTCTCATTTCCCCAGTGATGTCTCCTTATTCCAATTTCTCCTTCTCCCAAGTGAAGTGCATGTTGGCGGGTCTGGTGCAATAGTTTATCTCCCCAAAGCGACCCACATTTTTTGATAATTTCTTGAAATAATTCTCATATCCCCAAGAAGTTTCCTTGTTTTTATTCCCGTGAAGTAGTCGTTGTATCCCCGGTGAATTGTGCATAAATTCCTTATTCCTCATAAAGTCTACACCTGCTCGAATTTTAGGAATTTTCTTTTCCCTAGTGATATCGGTGGATACCTTACGAGGTTTGCTTCTCCAGCATAATCTACATCGATGAGTCTTTTTCTGAGAATTCTCTTACTCCCCAGTGATAGGAGATTTTGCATTAAGTCCCCGGCGGAAGTCATATTTCGAGAGTACTCTTTGGTTAAGAAGTCTTCTCTCCCAAACAAAGATTTTTTCCTCAGTGAAGTTTTCTTCTCCTCAGTGATTGGTTTAGTAAAGCCTGGCAGAGATTCGCAAATCCCCTGTGAATGTTCCCGAGGATAAGTTTATCAGTGAGTGGTTATTCATAGAGCAAAAGTTTTCTTTAGTAGGAAATTCTCCTCGTTTCTCCAGCCAAGTCGCGTTGGAAGTTCTTTCTCTCCAGTGGGGTCTTCCTTGTGAGATTTCTTCTCCTTTCCCAATGGAGTTTCATTTTCGGATTGACAGAAGCGCATGGGTGCACTTTTATTCTGAAATTTTGTTTCTCCCAGTGAAGAGGTTGACGAGTTTATTTCTGTAAACCTATGGGTTATTGGTGCTCCCAGTGGCGTTTAAATCCATAGTGCTGCTCTCGTTTAGAGTCTGTAGTGTTTATTTATCCCTAGAGGATGTTTGCAATTTACTTTGCAGTCTTGTGGCCTGTGGTTACCGGTTATTCAATTTGTTAATCTCCACTGAAACATTTAAACATGCATTATGTGATACGGTGGGAGAACTGACTTGAGGTTTTGCGTTTTGTGTTCGCGAATGTTTCGGTTTAGCAAGAGTCACCACCGACTTTTTATTTTATCCTAAGGAAAGGTCAAAAAGCACAGGAAAGACCTTTGAGATGTTTTCTTGGGTTCGGGGAGTAGATTATGAAAAGGGAAGGTGCAAGCACCCTTTTCATCCATGGTTGTCCATGGGCTCTTAGTTACTTGTTTAGATCACTTGCTTTGCTTTTCCAATTGTTTGAAATGGTGCTTTGTGTGTGGTTTTAAAAGATGTTTGAAAAGAGGCCATCATTGTGGCAACCTTTGTAATGATTCTTGTTTGAATGTATACAAAGGGGTTTTTGTATTTTGAAAAGATTTCGATGTTTTGAAAGTTTGATTTGGGAAATGTTTTGAAATTGTGTTGTGAAGTGTGTTTGAAAATAGCAAGGATGTTTTGCAAGCTTTTGATCAAGTAACTAAGATTTATCTACCCTATTTTACTCAAAGATCTTTCTTATGTTTTTAACCCTTTTGACAGTGTTGTTTCACCATTGCATTTGGTGAACAACCTTGTGTTAGGATGTTAAACGGGACAGGCGCGGGTCATCGTATAGACCATGATAGCAATTGTGTCAAGTATCTTTGGCAATTTTCTGAGGGACTTGCTCATTTTTGTTTAGGCAACCAAGATAGCATCATCGAGGGACTATGATCTTTTGTTTTGTTTTGCTTTGCCAAAAATACCCAACATGCATACCATGGCCCATTTTTGAAGGCAACAAGTGGATTGTAACCCTAGGGATGCAAGTGTGCATTGTGTTTTAATTTTCATGCATTTTTGTCTTTGATTAGGTCAAGCTATTTTGTTGATTTTGATTTTGCATACAAACCCTAGTTTTCTAATCATGGCATAATTGAAAGTGTAAAATGCGAGAATTTAAAGTTCTAAGCTATTACAACATGATTATGGGGATGGGGGTACAATTTTGAATGGGGGGTATTTGACAAGAAATATAAACCCTAGTTTACTATTACATCCAAATTGAATCTCAAATGCATCAATATTTAAATGTACAATATTTAAATAATCAAAATAAATAAATATCAAATAATATGTATTATGCAAAAAGAAGTTTTTGTTTGTTTATGTATGTAAAAGTATTTTTAATATAAAAAAGTATAAATAAATAAAAAAATAAAAAAGGATTAATTTTATTTGTTTAAGGGTAAACCCTAATTTCTTTAAGAAAATAAATATAATATATTATTTATATACAAAAAATATATTAATATGTGTAAAAATGAAATATACTTAAAAAAGGGTATTTTTTAGTATAAATAATAATAAAAATAAAAATGTAATATTTTTGTATTTTTATTCTAAGTATTTAATAAAAGAAAAGTATATATATATATATATATATATATATATATATATATATATATATATATATATATATATATATATATATATATATATATATATATATATATATATATATATATATATATATATATATATATATATATATATATATATATATATATATATATATATATATATATATATATATATATATATATATATATATATATATATATATATATATATATATATATATATATATATATATATATATATATATATATATATATATATATATAATATATATATATATATATATATATATATATATATATATTAAATATAATAAATATGTATAACATAAAATAAAATATGTACAAAAATAAATTATATTTTTAATAATATTTTTAGTATGAATAAAAATAAGAAATAAAAATAAAAGTATAATTTACATATTATTTTCAAGTTTAAATAAATAATATAAAAGTATTCAAAATGTTTTCTATATTAGAAAAATTAAAATAAAATGCCAAATAAATGTAAAACATTATGAAAAATATTTTTTAAGCATTTTTTATAATTGGAAATAAATAAAGAAAATCAGAAATGAAAATAGAAATGCAAAAATATGAAAATACAAGAAATTGGATCAGGGGATGTGAAACTGAAAATGGGAGGTGTTAGAAGCAAGCCAGGCCAGGCCCAGCCCACCACTTCACCTTCTTCCTCCAGCACATTTGAAAAACGCGCGCCTGTTATACAAACTTGGACATCTTGTAAATGTGATCTTTTGCCAAAACTCACAACATCAAACTTGTAGAGAATTTCAATACGATTCTAACCATATAAAGCATTAATCCTAACTCTCAAAGATCAGAGAGAATTTCCCTGGCCCTAAAATCTGACCTAGTTTTTTCAGCATATTCATGGATGAAATTCTCCTAGCACACTTAATATAAATGAAAGCTGAGCATATGTATGGCTTCCTAGGAATGAACACTACATTTTTTATTCACAAACCTAAGGCTAAATGTTCCTAAATAGAGAGATAGAAAGTGAGGAAAAACCTGTTTCAGTTGGATTCGTGTAGGACAATGCAGTGCTTCTCAACAAGTTTTGAGGTGTCTGGTAACTTGCCTGAACTTCACTTGATCTTTTGCAATAGCTAGCTTGCCTTGAAAGTCCCTGAATCAGCCTCTAGAACTCAACCTGCACAAGCTTGAAATGAAAATGGTGAACACTGTAAATGGAGTTACAGTTTGAAATGGAGGTTTGGGATAGCTTGAGTGAGTGGAATGGAAGTTGTTTGAAGCAAAAAGGGGCAAAACGCACGAGCCAAATGAGCTGGAGAACTCAAGTTGCAACACTTGCCCTGTTTTGCCAAAGAAGTGTGATTTCTGGCTATGGGAGGTTTTGAGGCTCAAACACTCGTGTATCTTGCTCAAAGGGTTGTGTGAAAGTTGTTTGTAATGTTTGTGTAAGCTAACAATGGCTGGTTTTTAAGTTGTGAGGATTTTGACAAGTTGCTTGTTTTTGAAGTAAGAATGTGAAGTTGTGATTACAGGCCTGTACAAGCCATCAAATATGTTGCATACAATCCTCTTGGTTTCTGGAATTTATGGATTTGATTTGGCTTCTGAGATCTTGGCCCTATGCTTCAAAGATCATGGTTTGACATAAAGCATACCTTTTCAAAAATGGGAATTTGCCTTTTTCTACTTAGGGCTTAGTTTTGTGTACAGTGCCCAAATGGCCAAAACAAATGCTTAGACTGATGGATTTGCATTTAATTAAGGAGTTTGAATTGGTTTAGAGGCCTTCAAACTAGTACATAGCATGCTGGTTTGAAAATGCCACTTGAGTGAACATGAATTTGCCATGGATACTAAGTGAGTTTTTGCCAACTTCAAGCATTTGATTCTCCCTAACCACAAATGTGTTTGAGGAGTTCTTGGATAATTTGGAAAGCTTGAAACATGCTCTATAATCCATCTTTGAAATGAAACTTGAGATTCCAAGTGGAACTATGTGAAAAATGGCCAAGAAAATAGGTCAAAATCCTGCCTAAACTAGGGCAAAATTTCACTAAGTTAAAAGTTTTAGGGACCCTTGTTTCAAAAATCATAACTTGAGATACAAGCTTCTTTTGAGAAAACTTTGTGAATAAAGTTGTAGACTTTGTGGAGGAATACAACTTTCATGTTGTAAGTTTTGTTTGAATCCATTTGCATCATCGTAAAAATGTTGGACAAAGTTAGGAAAAATTAAGAAAATTTCATAACTTAGAAAATTTCTAAGTTATGAAATTTTTCAATTTCAAACCCTAATTTGCAATTTTGGGTTTCTTGATGAACAAGTTTCATGATTTGACACATCTTGATGAAAAATGACCCTTGCCACTTGATTTTGACCAAAAAGTCAAAGTTTGACTTTTCAGTGTACAGACAAATTTTAATCAGTTGACTGAAAAATTCATCTGTCAATCCCATGCATTTGAGGTCTTTTGAACTTGTTGAATAGGTCAAGATGATTCCATTAAGTCCTTGATTCGTTGGTTGAGCTTAATTTGCCATTGGCTAGGGCAAAAAGTCAGAAATTGCCTTTGTATAGTAAAAACCCTAAAAATGACCATTTTGCCCTTTTGGTGATCTGATCAAAATTCTTGTGGAGTTGTGGTCCAAACTTGATCAAATGGTTCATATGAGTTCATAATGTTGATGTGGGTCAAAATTCATGAGGTTTGACTGTAGATTGGCCACAGTTGACTTTTTCCCCAATACAGCTGATTTCTAGGTCAAATGTCCAATTGACTGGGCAAAAATTTGATTCAAGGAAACTTGGTATGGGCAAACTTATGAGTCCCACATGAAGTATGAAAGTCACCTTGGGCATTGAAAGTCAAAAAAATCCTTGTGCAAACTCAAACCCTAATTTAGGTCATCAGTGCAAGGAGATGTCTTGAGCAGAGCAAACCCTAGCTTGATCTTGAGTTCCAAGAGCCTTGTGATGAGAAATGTTGATAAAATGAGAGGGAAAATTTTGGGGTACAACACATCATTAGCATCGCATCACCCAAATGTGTAGTGTTTTCATTCCTTTTGGAACACTACTCTATAAAAGATAAATTCAAACATGCATTGAATTATAAGTTAATCACATCACCTTGTTCCCCAGTGACTTTCCCTGATATACCCGACTATTTCTTAAACCCAACAAATATCCCATGATATCCCCGACAGATCTCCATAGTGTTTATCGTTTTTGTGATTGTCCTATCTTCTCGATTATTACCCGTATTTTCTTAGAAGTTATAGTGCGAGAAAGAGTCGGTGTACAACCTTTCTTTCTTTTCAATTGTTTGAAAAGCCTTACTTGGTGTTCGACAATTCATATAATTTCCACAATTGAAGAACTACACCCCGCTGTTGTCTTAAGAGATAACATAGTCCTTTTTATTATAAATATCAAACCCTCCCCTTACTTCGTGTAAGTCGGTCCCCTTCTTTCCTCTCGCATAAGGAATATTCCTACCCCCGTGTAGGTCCTCGTGGTTCGTGTCCAATAGTTATTGATGTACCGTTCGAGTCCAGCTTTTCTCTGACATTTAGTTCCTAGGTCTAGACGTCTCTAGTCCTAGTGTGGCGAGTGTTTATGTTTGTTTCTTATCTTCCATATCTCACATCATTCATATTTCTCACCCGTTGAGTGTTCACTCTTTGCCTTGTTACGATCCAGTTATTCCCTGGTGTAACATTTTTGGTCTGGTGGTTATCAGTCCTCTTTAAGGTCAAGTTCGCTTACTTGTTACCTTGTTCATAATTCAATGTTTTGGTATTCTATAGAGTCTAGTGGATACTAGTCCTCTTCGAGTGGTAACTATTTTCCTTGTTACCCATCGATTCTGTCCTGGCACAATATTGTAGGGTTGGTGTACACCAATTCTTATCGAGGTCAAGTTTGATACTTATCACCTGATATAGAATACATTTTTCTGGTATTCTTTAGAGTCTAGTTGTCACTAGTTTCTCCTGAGTCAAGTAGTTATTTGTCTCTTTTGTCTCTCTAATTCCTTGGTTAGTGTAATACGGTGGGAGAACTGACTTTTTGTTTTGCATTTTATCGCAAATGTTACGGATAGCAAGAGTCACCATCGACTTTTATTTTATCCAATAAAGGAAAGGGTGAAAAGAACAGGAAACACCTTTGAGAATTTTGAGTAAGGGGGGGTAGGTTATGAAAAGGGAAGGTGTTAGCACCCTTTTCATCTGTAGTTATCTACGGGCTCTTAATCACTAGCTCACTTTTGAAAATGCTTTATGAATGTGTAAGTTTTGAAAATATTTTGAAAAATTCCTAAGTGCAGCAAATTTTGTAATAATTCCCGTATCGCTGAGAATGCATACAAAGTGTTTGCTTTGAAAGTATTTTAGAAGAGAAGTGTATTGTGTGAAAAATGTTTTGAAATGTTCGCGAGCAAGCGATTAAGAAATATCTACCTACTCAAAATGTCTTTTTTTCTTTTCCTCTTCCTTTAGATAATGTTATCCTACCATTGGTTAGTATGAAGCCCTATCGTTGGATGTTTGAGGGACAGACGCAGGTCATCGTACAATCATAAAGGTAACATATAGGGATACCTTTAGCAATTCGAAGAGACTATCATCATGTATTCGTAGGCAATATTGAGGGACAAGATCATTTACCGAAGACAGCATCGAAGGATCATCGAGGGACTATGATCTTTATGATAATTTTTAACTGAGGTCTTTGCTAATGGTATCCCTACGTTCGAGGGACATGACTGTTTTTCTGAAGGCAACAAGTGGAGTCACCCTAGAGGTACGTGTGTGAAAAGTGATTTGTTTTCAATTAATTTATCTTGATTTGGTTTTCTAGCATTTTGTTTTAAATCTTGTCATACACGCCTAGTTACTATACAGTCATATACATACAGGAAAATAATTATAAGTGCGGAAAAATAATGTCCTACGCTATTACAGGGCCTTGGGGCTATTACATAAGAAAAAGTGTGGAATGAAAAATGTGAAATTTAAACCTAAGCTATTACATCCCGTAAACAGTTACATGATAGGAAAAATGCGGGAAAATAAACTAAGCTATTACAAAAATACCCGCGCGACCTATACATTTATTTCTATAAATTTAAATGACGAAGAAAAAAAAATGTTAAAAAAATGTTTTAAAGTCTTAAAATTTAAAACGTTAAAAATTAACTTTTTTTTGTGCAATTGTGGTTTGATTTGAATTATAAAATAAATAGACTTTAAACCTAAATTAAAGATTTAATTAATTATAAAAGAAACTTATGTCTAATTTATTAATTAAGAAAAATATTGTCTAAAAATTAAATTAACCAATTTAAATTTTAGTTATGATTTTATTATATTTTTTTTTTGTGATTTTATTGATTAAAGAAAATGATTAAAAAAATTAAATTAATGAGACAAAATGAAAAAGAAAAATAGAAAAAGGTTAAAAAGTATTGAAAAGAAGAAAAGAAAGGTGCAGGCACTGGGGTTTGAATCCACACCCTTCTATTTACAGTCTCCATCCTTTGTCATTTGAACCATACGTGCTTGGTGTTTAAAAAATGGGATTTGATCATTATATGATAAACCTGCAAAGATTGGAAAATAATAGCAAATATATATCATGCATTGTTGTACTTTAGAAGATCATTAGTGGTGGTAGTATCCAATAAAACAAAGTGAAAACAGAAAAATGAATCTGCAAGAAATTAAGAAAAATGGCGTTGCATGTATGCTCATTTCATGCTCTTTGGATCATTATAAATGATCCAAACTTACCCTATAATGCTCTTGGAAGTAAATGGAAAGGCTGGTTTGTTTTGATCGTGGCTGCAACTAAAGTTTATAGCTTGCCCTAGTTTTAGGAATTTTGGAAACTTTGGAGTGTTTTTTTTTGGAGAAGCTTTTTGTGTCCTTTTCACTTGAGTATTTCATGTATTTATAGAGGAATGAAATGGAAGAAGAACAAGACAAGAATCTTGTACCATCATGTCACAATTTATTGCAAAAAAAACACATTGAAATCTTTCCAAAATTGTTACAAAACATTCCAAACTTGAAGATTCTTGTTCCTAACATGTTTTCACGGTTTTTTCATGTTTGTCATGTGTTCTTAGCCCACCATGTGATTGAAATCAAAACCCCATGCGCCTTGGCCCGATGATTTTATATTTTATTTGATTTACTTGCATTTAAATAAATAATAATTCAAATAAAATAAATAAAAAATATATAAATGGATTTTTAGGTCTTCTAACACATTGTGAACATGTTTGAACATCAAAAGTTAGGCTCATTATTCTAGAATTTCAAGTTTGCTCACTTTGCATTTCATGCATTTTACAAAAATTTCCCAATTTGTAATGGTCATAACTATCTCAATTTTCATCTTTTGAAGATGATCTTTGACTTTTTGAAAATCTCAAGATGTCTTCTTCAATTTCTATTTTTATCATTTTTGCATTTGGAGAATTTATCTTGATGTAAGTTGCTTTGATAAAAAGTGTCTTTTTGTTGACTTTTGAAATGACCTATAATGTATGGGCTCATATCTCTCAAATGAAGCACTTTTCGGATTTGAGCATACATATACAAAGTTGTAGAGAATTTAATTTCCTTAAAAATGGGCTTTGGTTGGGGAAAAGTTGATGAAGCATGTGAAAGTTATGCTTGGTCAAAGTTTAGTTGACTTCTCCTAAGGAAACGCTAATTTGGTGACTTTTGATTTTTGATGATTTGAGGGCTTTCCTTGAGGAATTATGATCAAACCTCGATCAAATGATGAATATGACTTAAAAATGTTGATGTTGACAAAAAATATTGAAGTTTGACTGTAGGTTGACCATAGTTGACTTTTTACCCAATTTAGTTAATTTGCAATCATCTGGGCTATTGACTGACCAATCTTGTGATGCAAGGCTTAAAACTTGACATGAGAATTGTTAAAGACCTATGGAGAACCATGGAAACCACTTGAGACCTTTGCAACCTAAAATTCCTTGAAAAACACAAAACCTTAATTGTGGACCCATTGCTTAGGAGGAGGTTTGACTGGTCAACTCTTAAGCATCCTTGAGTACTTGAGACCTTTATGGGCATGAGGAGGTGTCTTGAATTAACTGTCTTCAAAAATGGGAGGGAAAATTTTGGGGTACAACAGCTACCCCTATTCAATATTCTTAAACTTGAAGAGTTAGATTGGCATGTCCGCCATTCGTGACTTGAAGGTAGAAGATGATTGAACGCTTAAGTGCCCAGAAATTTGCACTCTCACATGCATTAAGTAACACTGTTGGTTGACTATACCAGGAATGGGCTTATATATGCCCTTTGGAGAGGTAACAGAGAGTCTTCAAAGATGGGCTTATAGATTTCATCCAAAGTGAATGTCGATAGAAGTATCAGAAGGAGTCTACGCTTGACTGTATCTGAGGAATGCTTTTCAGGATTAACCTATTCGGTCATGTCTGAAGGAGCTACTTCTCAGAATGAATTTCTGAAGGAAAGTGACTTTCAGAATGAATTTCCTGAAGAGGAGTGTTCGTCATGTAGATAGTCACCCATCCTATTTAGGGAATTGATCTACAATCCGTTTGTTAGTAAACCTGTCCTGTTTTGAGAGTTCATACCACTTGGTGATAAAGATAGTCGCCCCGTCCTGTTTCAGGAATTAATCTTTATTTGGCCAAAAATAAAGAAAGATAGTTTCCCCGTCCTATTTCGGGAGTTAATCTTTGATCTGTTCATGTAGATAGTCACCCCGTCCTGTTTTGGGAATTGATCTACAATCAGTTTATTGGTAAATCCGTCCTGTTTCGGGAGTTCATACCATTGGTGATAAAGATAGTCGCCCAATCCTGTTTCGCAAATTGATCTTTATCTGACCATAAAGAAAGAAAGACAGTTTCCCCGTCCTATTTAGGGAGTTAATCTTTGATATGTTTATGTATATAGTCTCCCCGTCCTGTTTCGAGAATTGATCTATAATCAATTTATTGGTAAACCCGTCTTGTTTTGGGAGTTCATACCATTGGTGATACATATAGTCACCCCGTCCTGTTTCAAGAATTGATCTTTATCTGACCATAAAGAAAGAAAGATAGTTTCCCCGTCCTGTTTCAGGATTTAATCTTCGATATGTTTATGTAGATAGTCGCCCCATCCTGTTTCGGGAATTGATCTACAATTAGTTTGTTGGTAAACCTGTCCTGTTTCGGGAGTTCATACCATCGATAATAAAGATAGTCACCCTATCCTGTTTCGGGAATTGATCTTTATTTGACCATAAAGAAAGAAAGATAGTTTCCCCGCCCTGTTTCGGGAGTTAATCTTCGATCTGTTTATGTAGATAGTTACCCTATCCTGTTTCGGGAATTAAACTATAATCAGTTTGTTGGTAAACCCGTCCTGTTTTGGGAGTTCATAACATTGGTGATAAAGATAGTCGCCCCGTCTTATTTCAGGAATTAATCTTTATCTAACCATAAAGAAAGAAAGATAGTTTCCCTGTCCTGTTTCGGGAGTTAATCTTTGCTCGGTTGAATAGATAGTTTCCTTGTTCTGTTTCGGGAGTTAATATTCAACTTGTCTGAAAATGGTTGATGACGTTCGTCTATTGGTAGACTTTACCTGAAAGGATAAAGAGTTAGCTGTATGCAATATCATGATGTAAGAAATGCATTGCGTAATGATGCTCTCAAAGTAAATGAGATTGTGCCATATGCGTTTCGTATGCATATGCTATGATGTTTTTAAATGATGGATGGATGTGAAATGTCATTGAACTGTAGCTCCATATAACATCTCCCTGGGGAAAATAAATCCCTGAATGGTGTTGGGGATGAAGAATATGTGTAATCTTCAATCTCGTCTGGAATGTTGTCGTTGGGGGCTCCGACTCTATGTTTGAGGAAACTCTGCTGGGGAACATTGATTTCTGCTTGGGGAGAAGAGTTCAAAATCATTGGTCGTTCATTGCTCTACTGGGGAATTTAATTCCTATACACCTTGACTGGGATAAGAGAGATGGATAACCTTTCGAGGTGCTGCCTGACCGGGTTTCTGATATGGATGTCGACCCGTCTGGAAAGGATAAGGTTGAACGTTACCTGGTCCGATTTCAGATTTGGTAGCAACTCTCTGGGGATAGTAGCCTGTACTGTCCTTTGCTAGAGAGAAGAGTTTTGCTGGTGATTTGCATAAGCTAAAGGAATAGACTCAAGCCGAGGAGGTTGAATTCCGTTGGGGAAATAAACCCTGCTGGGGAAATAAACCATGTTGTAGAAACACTTTGCTGAGGAATACTTTTGCTGAGAAGATGTTTCCTACTGGAGGAAAGAATTCTGCGGAGAATTTTATAGTGCTGGAGAAATAAACTCAACTGGTGAAGAGAATTCCTATGAATTATGTTGTCGACCTAATCTCTGATGAGGGTTGGGACTCTAAGTTGGCAACATTGTCGGGGAGAAGATCACACTCATTTATCCATTAGGGGGATCTGCTGGTGAGTACGATTATGTTAACAACTGGAAGATTCCCTACTTCCTGTCGTGAAGGCATATTAGACTTGCAGGGAATGTATCTCTTGTTGAAGATGAGCTTATGAAGATAGCTCTGTAGGGATAATTACGTGGAAACTGCTCTGTGGGGCTTTATGGACGACTTGAACATTATCTCAACTTCTAGAGTCCTCGGTAAATGTTGATCAAGGTGATGAGTCTTCTACTGATTGACAAGAGATAACGGGACACAGTCGTACACTTTAATCCCTAACTTTTTCCTGGACCGTGTTTTTAGATTTTCAGTCACCGGGATGCCCTTTTTTGCCCAAGCCTCCTTTTTAGGTTTTCGACTTGTCGGGTGTACAATTTTATTTATATATCCCTAATTTTGCCCGAACTCTTTGGTTCACTGGGATGCCCTTATTTTTTCCTAGGTCAGTCAACCTAGCAGGTCTTTTTTCATGCATAGCATTTTTTGACTATGCCCGCGTTCACAGGGTTCGAAGAATTATCACTGTTCATAGTAGTAAGTGTTGTAGCACTTCCAGAAAATGTTTGCATGATCGTATATGAACCTTTGTTAGAGTTCATGTTTAATGTCCCAAGTGATTCAGATGGAGATCTTCCCCTGGCTATTCAGCACTTTTGAGAGATTCTTTGAATCTTGACTCGACTGCCACAAATGAGTTGGATAATAACATGTCATGCCCCTTGATTATGGAAGGCTTGTTATTGGAAGTGTCTTTCCATTCATCGTGTGAATTTCTCTGCTGTCGAACAATTAGTTATACACAAACAGCGATATTAAAAATGAAAAGCTTATGCCTGTCTTGAAGTTTTGAAAATTCATTTTTAATAAACAAACAAAATTTTGTAAGAATATGAATTCAACTTAGGATTTATAGTAAGCCTTACAGGAGTCATGATACTTTTGTAACAATATGCTTTGGAACTAACCTATGCTTCAGTTAGGACTTTTAAGGTTTGTAATGTGGTCTTCACGGTTTAAGAAACAAGGGATAAAGGCTCAAACTTTATTTTTACCCAACCCGTTCTCCGTGATGTTCTTCAGCCCTATACTCAGTTAATTCTGATTTTAGATTTCAATTTAGCCTGGAATGATATTTTGGTGATGGTTCGGATACTGGAAGTTAATTTGAGAAGGCATTCATGTTTTGTAATATTTTTCTGTTGTCGGGTATTTGTAAAGACCTCTTTTTGATTTTATGATCCCTACCTTTTTCCTGAACTGTTTCTTCTGTGATTACAGTCAGCGGGATGCCCCAATTTTTTCTTAAGTCTCCTTCATAGGTTTTGACTTAGCAGGATTTTCTTTTGAGAGATAATGACTTCCTGTTTTACGGGGAACCATCACTGTCTTTTGATTTGGAAGGATGTTTTCGATACTATTTACTGTGTACGAAGTAAAATCTTGTGACAACATTTGTATTTGAATTAACTGAGAAACTACCCTACCCCAGGTTATGATTAAAGGTTTCAATTTGTGTGAAAAGAAAACTCATACTTATTAGGCTCAAAGGGGTTGACTAGGGATTATCTTCCTTATAACTCCACTATTTAGGATGTGATGTAATGCTTGTACATCGTCAGAAAGTTCTGTTCAAAAGCATACTGTAGAGATTATGGTATTATTTTTGTCATCCTCCCTCTAAAGGCTTATAGCTTTTAATCGAGAGTTGAATATCACAAAACAAAGTAAAATCATAGTTTAAGTATAGTGAAAATGAATGGATTAATTCAAGACAAAAATATGTAATGCGTTAATGGGGACAACCAAAGTCTGACATAAAGATAAGTGTTTCAACAAACAAATTACAAATGAAAATTCGAATGAACAAATAACTTTTCTGCCTGAATTTGTCACTTCAGATGGTGTGCCTTTGAGGGATGACAAAAAACTCAATTTGACCATCTTGTGTGAATTCCAACACTCCTTCATCAATCAAGTCTTGAATCTTATATTTCAACATCCAACAACTATCAGTATCATGCCCCGAACTGTTGGAGTGATATGCACGCCTTGCATCAGGATTGTAGCTAGGAGAGAAAGTATTGGGATTCCGAAGAGGATCCTTCAACGTGACTAAATTCATCTTCAACATGTGTTGCAAGGCTTGCAACATCGGCATGTTGAGTTTGGTATATTTCCTATTGGATGTATCCTGCTTACACTGACTACCCTGTTGTTATTGGCGAGGTTGTTGTTGGGGTTGCGATGTAGTAGCAATTTGGGAAGGCCTATTCTAAACCAAGCCAACTTCCTGTCTTATCGAAGGTTGATTAATGATTTGATCCCCAATTCTAGTCGTTCATCCCATATGGTTGTATTCGTCCTGATAAAGTTTGCTGATGAGAATTCTCAACTCTTCTTGTCCCCGAGCTAAGTTTTGGATAAGAGCCATATGACCCATCATATGGATTCTTATAATTTCCATGTTAGCTAACAATTGTTCCAAATGAACATCCTTGTTGCCTTCAGGATTCTTGGTGAAGCGTGCTTTCAATTCCTGCCCCTTGGCTAAGCTTAAGAACATCTCCTGGAATTGTGTATTTTGAGTTTGGAGATCTCTGATGATCTGCTTGAGAGCCATTGTTCTGCTGAAATAAATAGAAAGAAAATGAGAAACCTGTCTTGAGAACTACCTGTTATGTAATGACATGCATTATATGTAAATGCAATGTTTTCAAGGATCTCGTTGGATAAACAACAGAAAATGTTATAATTCGACTGCAACTTTGATTGAAGAAATTTGTTTCGTTGAATGTCCTTCTACGAGAATCAAGCTCACCATGTCAAGTGGGTCCTAGCCTTTGACTCAAGATAATGTACTTCGTTCTTTGACGATATTTGGTTAGAGGAAAATAAATCCTCTTGCCCCTTGCTAGATGTCTGGTTCATGCTACTTCAATGACATTCGGCTAGAGGAAAATAAATCATCCTGCCCCTTTAAGCCCATCTCTAACGACTCTCTCTCATCATCTTCAAATGGCATATGTAATCCCATTCCCGAAATCATCAACCGTCAATGTTACTTCATGTGATGCAAATTTCTGGGCACTCTAGTGTTTAATCCTCTTCCACCTTCAGATCACGAAAGGAAGACAAGCCAATCTAAATCCTCAGGTGTAAGAAGATTGAACAGGGGAAACTGTTGTACCCCAAAATTTTCCCTCCAAATTTTACTCAAGGCATGCTCCTAGAGGTCCTCAATTGCTCAAGGTGGACCAATAATTGATCAGACAGATTCTCCTCCTAAGCAATGAATCTCTAACTAGGGTTTCACTTTTCATAAAGATGTATTAGCTCCAAAGGTCTCTAATGTTTTCCATTGTCCAAATATTCCTTCAAGATTGTCCATGACAAATTTCATGCCTTACACTACAAGTTTGCTCAGTCAATTGCAAAAATGCTTGAAAATTAACTATACTAGGTCAAAAGTCAATTGTGGCCCGTGTACAGTAAAACTTCAATATTTTTGGTAAACATCAACATTTTGAAGTGATATCCATCATTTGATAAAGGGTTGATCATGATTCCTCAATAAATACTCCTAATCTATCAAAAGTCAAAAATTGCTAAATTAGGGTTTCTATAGGAAAAGTCAACTGAACTTTGACCAGCATAACTTTCACATACTTCATCCATTTTTTCCCCAACCAAAGCTCATATTGAAGATAATCTCATTCCCTACAACTTATCTTTTGTCCTCAAGATCAAGAGATGCACCATTTGAAATATACAAGCTCATACGTTACAGGTCATTTTCAGAGAGTCAACAAAAGACACTTTTTTCCAAGACCTTTTACATCAAGATAAAGTCTTCAAATGCAAAATTGATCAAAAGAGGGATTGAATTAGACATCTTGGGCTTCCCAAAAAGCACAAGATCATCATCATGAGATAAATATTGAGCAAGTTATGGCTTGCCCAAGTTGGGAAATTTGGAAGATTTCAAGAATCGTGCATTGAGCAAACTTAAACTTTTAGGTCAATGGCTTAATTTCTTGGATTTCAAACATCTTCCTAACCTTGTATGGGACCTCTAATCTAAATTCCATACTGCCTTACAATTTTTATCTATTTTGTTCAAATTTATTTTAATTTATTTCAAATAAATATAAAATAAATTGCACAAAATGTATATAGATGGGCCTTAACCTTTGTGGTAGTGTTTTTGGTCAGCCTTGGGCCCAAGATTTCGTGCAAGGATGTCCAGGTTCATCCAAGTTTGAAAATGGCATGAAATCTCCATTTTTGGATTTTTTTAAATTATGATCATGGTTTAAAAACAATGTTTATGAGGGAGATTCTTTCCATACAACATTTCTCCCTCCTTCTCCTCTATATAAGAATTGTTTTTGCAAGCCAAAGGGACATAAAAATTTCTTGAGAAGAACCACACGAAATTTCCAAAAGTTCAACAAAGTTGTGATATCCAAACAACGAATTCCAGCCATATTCAGCTCCTTCTAAGCCTTCCATCAACTCCCTGAAGGCTCCAGGAGTCCATTCCAATCATCACACAAGCCCAACACATGCAAGAACCACCATCTTTAATCATCACCGTTTGGTAAAATTCTAAAAAATAAAATCTTTATTTTTTCGCGTTGTTGAATGTTTTAATGCTTTGATTTGTGTTTAGGACCTTCATTAGGACAGGATGGACGCCTCGCATGGAAGTTTTGAGACCTAGAATACTGGATGCCATTGTTAGGGCATCCATGGTTGTTAGGGATGGATCTCTTAATGTAGGAACTTTCAGACCAATCTAAGGCCATATTCGAGTTCGGGGCTTAATTTTGTGTAGGATAAGGCTTCTTGTTTTGTCTCAAATTATGTGTTTTTGAAGGTACAAGTTTTGGTTGCCCAGAGAAGATGACCGGAGGTCTCCTCCGGCACCGTTGACTCTTTGGCTCCATTTGGGAGCATACGTGGCACTTTCATATTACCTGATTGGTCCCTTTAAATTTCATCAACGCGCGATTTTTGTTTAACGATATCTGACTTTTTTTCACATAAAATGCTATGTGTTTGTTATAATGCACGAATGAATCAGCAGCTCAGTTGGAAAGGTAGCGTGTGTGAAAGGGAGAGGGTCTGGGTTCGAGTCCCAGGTCCATCAATTTTACATTTTCTAACATTTTCTTGCAGGATCCAATGCATTGAAGCACCAAGCGCCTACCATGTGCCTTCACATCTGGGCCAACAAACAACAACAGACTAAAGATCCTACGCCCCTGGGGTGCTAGTCTGTCATACACCTTCATGGGTCAGCAATGTAGGATCCATCATGCCATGGGCTCTTTCATACATGGGCCTAGCAATTCCAAAAGCTCACCCCCCATTTATTTTTGATATCAGGCCCAGTTTTATGTTTTTTTTTCTATTTTTATTTTTAGCTTTTTATTTGTTTTATATTTTACTTTTAAAACTTTTTTCTAACAAATCATAAAAATCAAAAATATTAAATAGACTTAGGTTTTTCTTAAATTAATTTTAATTTTGTAAATTAATTTAATTAATTATTTGGATGTTATTTTATTAATTTAAAATCAACTAGACTTAGATTTATTTCATTCAAATATTTTTCTTAATAAAAAGACAAAAATATTAGAATTAGGTTAATTTCATTTAATATTTATTTTCTTAATTAAATTTAGATTTAGTTTAATTATTTTTCTTAATAAAAAATAAACAAAAACAACCAAAAAAAGATTTTCTTGTTTACTTAGAAATTTTTAGGGTTTTAGACGTAGTTTTCCCAATTCGCGCGCGTTCAATTTTTTCCTTTCTATTTTTTCTTTTTCATATTTTTGTATCTGCTGATGGGATGTAATAGATTAAAATAGGACTTTATCGCTTTTATATTTCCCCCCATTTGAACATGTAAATACCCCATCCCCGAAGCATTGTAATAGCGTAGGATTTACGATTCCCGCACTTTAAATTTCTGTAAAAAATTAACTGTTAGTAATTAGGCTTGTATGGAAAGAGTAATAACAAAACGCTAGCAAACTTAAATTCAAAGATAAATAAACTGAATTGAATCATTTGCAGATGCGCACCTCTAGGTTATCCCACTTTGGTTGCCTTCGGAAATAAAACAGTCATGTCCCTCAAAACGGGGACGCTTTAGTAAAGACCCGTAAATCAAAAGATCATAGTCCCTCGATGACCCTACAGTTTCCTCTCAGTAAATGATCTAGTCCCTAAACAAAATTTCTAAAGTGCCTCCACATGTTGCCTTTATGATTGTACGTCCCTTCGATTGTCCCTCAACATCCAATGATATGGCTACCTACTCACTAATAGTAGGATAGCACTGTCTAAAGGATAGTAGGAAAAGAATGAACTTTTTCGAGTATAAGTAGATAGTTCTTAGATGATATGCTCAAAACAAACTTTTTTTTCACTTACACATTTCAAAAAAAACTTTCAAAAACATTTACTTTGTCAACACTCTTGAGGACTGATACAAAAGTTATCATAAAGCAAATCGCCGCACTAAGGCAATTTCAAAACATTTTTCAAAACACATAAAGCACAAGGTACTTTTAAAATGAGCTAAGCATCTAAGAGCTCGTAGAAAACTATGGATGGAAAGGGTGCTAACACCTTCCCTCTCCATAAACTACCCCCTTACTCAAAAAATTCTCGAAAAGGTATTTTTCTGTTCTTTTCACCCTTTCCTTAATTTGGATAAAAGAAAAGTCAGTGGCGACTCTTGCTTACCGCAATATTTGCAAATACAAAATGCAAAACCAGTATAACAGTCGGTTCTGGCACCGTATCACAGAACTGGCGACTCTGCTGGGGATACTTATAAAGTGGGGTTACCTTAGAGTTTAGTTTATCACTTTAAAATTACTTGTATGCTTTACTTGCTTTATTTTTAAAGGGTTTCTTGGGTTATTGTTAAAGATCCTACACCTGGATCTGGGGCACCTTATTAGGTAAGTAGCAATAAATCATGGAGATTGTACGGTGTAGACCGATATGAACGAAGTAATAGCTACGTTAGCATGATATTATGGTTTGTACTAATGTTCCTTGAGTCAGTCAAGGATAACATTAGGCTTCCTTAGTGTCATTAAGCGCTAACTGACCTTTAGAACCTTTAATTGACTCATCCTAAGCCATTAGAAAGTAGTGAGATGGTCGACTTTGGTTCCGACCGAAGATTGGTTGATACTCGATGCTACACTCGTTGAGATTGGACTTTTGGGATATTCTGACCGCAACACTTTAGTGCTTGAGCTAGAACAATGCCTAAAAGAAAGGTCAGTGACATGAGACTCCTTAGAACCCGATTACTATTAATAGGACAGGTTGAGCCAACTGAAACTTCAAGAGGGTACTTACCTTTAAAAACTCATGCAAGCCTTTAAACCTAAGGTCTCTGTGTGACTTGCTTGTGTTTGATATACTTGTGATTTAAAAGCATAATCATAACATCATAAACATCATAACATGTCATGTACACTAACCATTTCAAGGGCCTGTGGATTGATCTCTTCTCTGTTTTATAGGTCATGGATTCAGCTCTCAGAAAAACCATATGAATCAATTTTGTAGAGATCCCTCCCAAACTCAAAGAAATGGTTTCAAAGTTCCTGAGAGTTCATCATTCAACAAAAGATATGGTCACTTTCTCAGTTTGGTTACTACCAGTTTTGATGAGGGTTTGATGAGTGTCTTATCCCAGTTCTTCGACCCTAAGCACCACTGCTTCACATTTCTAGACTATTAGTTGGTGCCTACGCTGGAAGAATTCTCCAAAATACTTGGTTTGCCTATATTGGAGAAGATACCCTTTACCGGTTTAGAACAAGATCCAACTGCTGAAGATGTCGCCATAGCTTTGAACTTGAAGTCGTCTGACATTGAGTCCAATTGGGAAATAAGGAGTGGAGTTAAGGGCATCTTCACAAGTTTTATGATAAAGAAAGCCTAGGTATTCCTAGACACTATGAGTTACCATGCCTTTGAATATGTTTTAGATCTTTTGATCTATGGGTTAGTTTTGTTCCCCAATTTAGACCAGTTTGTAGATGCCAGTGCCATCAACATTTTCCTTGCTCACAATCCAGTGCCTACATTGCTCGGGGATATTCTTCATTCACTCCATACCCGTACCATGAATAAGCGAGGGACTCTTATGTGTTGTATACCTCTACTCTATAGGTGATTTATTTTGCACCTTCCCCGATTAGTAATGAAGAATGAGTTAGGTTTAATATGGAACCAAAGATTAATGTCTCTTTCTCACTCTGATATCTATTGGTGCCCTCACTCTCAAGAAGACATCTCTTTTATTGATCGCTGCAGATAATTTCCCAATGTGCCACTCCTTGGCATTAAAGGAGGCATCACCTACAACCCCTCTTTAGATTTACGTCAGTTTGGTTACGCTCGGAGGGATGGTTCTCATGATATACTCATTCAAGGTATTGTGTTCGACTACTCAAATGATCTGCGACGTTATCATCAGAGGTTCATCCGTGCTTGGGGAATGGTTAAGAAGACTGATAGCAAGACTCTAGGGCACAAGAACTCCATCCCTTTGGAGCCATACCTCAAATGGGTGTGAGATCGTGCTCAAAATCTTAAGATGCCGTATGCTGCTATCCTACCAATGATTTCAGAGTCTATTATTCAAGGGGTCGAGTCTCGCATCATTCTGCATCTTGATATGCCAACAAACTTTGAAGAATTGCAAAAATCTTAGATACAACTCAAAGAAGAATGATATACCTTTGAGTCCCAATTCTATACCAGTGAGAAAAAGGTGTTGGAACTGACAAAGCGACTTCATGAAGAACAGAATCTCAATGCCTACATTAGCACCAAAAGGAAGCGTCATTGGGAGACTTAGGAATCTTAGAAGTTTCTTATTTGTTATTCCTTTGTAAAACTTTGATTTCATTTTGAACTTACTAATAAAAAGTCTTTTTTCTGTTTTGGTTAAAAGAGTTTAAATCCTATGAGGCCCATGAAAACATTGCATAAGCATATCATGCATTTCATTGCATAAACAGGTATTTCAAGACAATTTTCTTATTCTTTTCGCTGTTTATTTCAGCAAAAGAAATGGCTCTCAAACAGACAGTGAAGGACCTCCAAGCTCAGAATGCTCAGTTTCAGCAAATGTTCCTGGCTCTGGCCTAGGGGCAGGAAGATCTAAAAGCTTAATCCTCAAAGAGAAGACCATGAAGCCAAAGAAACCAGCTAGTGTAGTGAATTTGGGAAGAAGGATTAGAGTACCGGTTAAGAAAGCTATAGATTTCGCAACCCCGTCAAATGAGGGGGACAATCAAGAAGAGAAGCCAATGGAAGAAAACAACAATCCAGGGTCTGAGGAAGATGAACCTGACTATTCTGAGGAGAAGTATCATCCTACTGATGGAAAATACAAACAACTAGAGGATTGGCTCAATGCTATGGAGATCCAGAGGATACCCGAACTAGATTTTGAGGAGCTGGGTCAAATCTCATGGGTGGTCATCCTGCAAAAATTCAAAGTTCCTACATTTTCTAAGTACGAGGGTGTCTCCTGTCCTAAGCTGCATTTAAGGTCATATGTCAGGAAGATTCAACCCCACACTACTGACAGGAATCAGTGGGTACATTTCTTCCAGGAGAGTTTGACAGGGACTCAGCTAGAATGGTTCTATCAACTGGAGAGAACCAACATTCACAATTGGGAAGATTTGGATGCTGCTTTCTACAAGCAGTATCAATATAATGTTGACCTCGCCCCGACTCGTACACAGTTACAAAGTATGTCTATGTGTTCTGGCGAGGGTTTAAAGATTATGCCTAATAATTGAGAGACCTTGCGGGAAGAGTCCAACCTCTGTTGTCTGACCGGGAGCTGGTGGACATGTTCTTAGGCACGTTATCTGGGCCGTTCTTTAACCATCTGGTTGGAAGTTCTTCTGCTGGGTTTACTGAATTGATCTTGACTGGCGAACAGGTAGAAGCTGGTATCAAAAGAAGTAAGATCCAGAGATATGCATCCTCCAATACTGCAAAGAAACCTTTCAATGGAAAGAAGGAGGTAAGCCCTGCTTATGGCCAAAGAAATCATAACAAAATTTAGCATCGTCCGACGGTAGGGGCTGTTATGATTTCTAATCCCGCCTCAAACCAGCAACGAAACAATCAGCGCAAACCAGATGCACCTAGAAGACAGTTTACTCGGATCAACATGACCCTATCCTAGGTTTTGCCACACCTGTTGAAGTCCAATTTGGTAACTATAAAGGAAGCCTCGAAGAATCCTAATACTGCCTCTCCCTGCTGCAATCCGAATGCTCGATGTGCCTACCATTTTGAGACTCCGGGGCATGATACAAATGACTGTTGGGATTTAAAGAATAAGGTACAAGATCTCATTGAGGCGAAGGAGATTGAGTTTGACCTTCCTGAGACACCTAATGTAACAACAGCGTCAATGCCCAAACATGGCCAAGGTGTCAATGCTATTGATGATGACCGTTTTGTTTCGTCCGTGGATGAATTAACTACTCCTCTTCTGACTATTAAATAGAATCTATTGAGTGAAGGTTTATTTCCGGGTTGTGGTGAAGGTTGCCACTTATGCATGTCTCTACCAGATGGCTGTTTGTTGTTGAAGTTGGGCGTCCAGCGTATGATGGTTAACAAAGAAATCTTGTTCGTGAAAGTTCCTCTTTCCAGAAGTTCATGTGAAGATGTTTCAATAATCGCCATTTCCGGCAATCTTCCCAGGGTCTCCACCAAAAGACCCGTCAAGATTACATCCATTCCAAAGTTTGCTCCCATGATCATCACCATGTCGGAGACAATACCATATTCCTCGAATAAAGCTGTTCCCTGGAATTATGGGGCTAACGTCTATTACCATGGCGTCAAGCAAGACCTATTGGTTATTGAAGACAAATCTGCTGAAAATACTGATCCTGACGTCGACAATATTGTTGGGACCAGTAAAATAACGAGAAGCGGAAGAGTTTTCTCTCCCGAGATCTCTCCAAAAACTGTTGTTACTCCTGTGATCATCCCTGCTGCTAATCCTACTAGTACTCCCATTACTACTCCTGTGATTATTCCTGCTGCTGCTCCTGTCAGTATTCCCATTGCTACTCCTACAGTTAGTCCTGCTGTTATCCCCGCTACCGAGACCCGAGGCAAAGAGGTATTGATTGAACCTGTCCGGACGAAGGCGCGTCCAGAAGTCATTCCCGAGGCTTCTAAAAAGGAGATGGAAGAGATTTTAAAGATAATCAAGAAGAGTGATTATAATGTCATGGAACAATTGGGGTATACCCCTTCAAAAATCTCGATGCTAGCCTTACTGTTGTGCTCTGAAGCTCATGCTAAGGCTTTAGTAAAATTCTTGAAGTCTTCCCACGTGCCTCAAGAGACCTCCGATGATCAATTTGAGAATTGCGTGGCTAGTTTGATAGTTGACATTGGCCTGGGATTCTCTGATGCAAATTTAACTCCCAAGTAAAGGAAACACAATGATGCCCTGCATGTCTCTATTGAGTGCAAGGGAACTACATTAGCCCATGTTCTAGTGGATACAGGCTCTTCATTGAATGTCTTACCCAAGAATGCTCTTAACAGGTTAGATTGTGAAACACTCACGCTAAAGCCTAGTAACATTGTGGTGAGAGCCTTCGACGGTTCTAAAAGAATGGTGCACGAGGAGGTGGATATCCCTATCAAAATGGGTACTCAGACTTTTAATTCCACTTTCTATGTGATGGACATCCGCCCGTCCTATTCCTGTTTATTGGGTCGACCCTGGATCCATGGGGCTAGTGATGTAACTTCCAGCCTGCATCAGATGTTGAAGTACCTAGCCAATGGGAAAATTATCACAGTCCATGGGGAGGAGGAGTACATGGTGAGCCACTTGAACTCTTTCAGGTACATTGAAATGGAATGCAAGTTCATTGAGACCCCCTTTCAGAACTTTGAGGAGGTTCCATAGACCGTTGCTGCAACCAAGACCACTGCCAGTGTTCCTAAGACTACTAGGCCTCCACTGAAGATGGCTTCTCTGAAGGATGCCAAGGCAGTAGCCGAAGAAGATGGGTGTATAATTTGGGGCCAACTTCCGAATAGTCCCTACAAATATGACAAATTTGGTTTGGGTTTTACTTAAGAAGCCCAAAGAGTTATCCTTCGTGCTCGCACCGGGGGACCACCTTTACGGATCAACAACCTTGGAGTCATTGCCTTGGAAGACAGTGATAGTAGCCATGACCTGGACAAGTGGATCTTTCCAACCATCAGCGGTGGACTCAACCATAGGGAGGCTAAAGTTTTTGTTCCCATCTCTTTTATTCAAGAGTAATTTGTCTTTTTGTTTTTGAGGATATGTAATATTTGAACAATTGAAACATTAAAGCCTTGTGTCTTACCCGAGGCACAATGGTCTATTTGTGAGGGTTATTAATTTATTTTCATATATCATCATTAAAAAATAGGATGTTTCCATACAAATTTTACGCTCTTTGTTTTTCTTTTCTGCTTTTTACTTTATCAAAAATATACAGTTATGCTCTTACACACACCCACATATCAAACTGCAGATCCACATCCACTATAGATCCCATTGATAATGGTTCTGATATTTCCAGTTATGACTTTGAAAATCCGATCTACCAAGCCAAGGACGCAGGTGAGGAAGATTGTGAAGTACCAGGGGAACTTTCCAAACTGTTACAACATGAAGAAAGGGCAATACAGTCTCATGAATATCCGATTAAGACAGTTAACTTGGGTACTGAAAAGGATAAGAAAGAAGTCAAGAGATGTGCCGATCTGGAGCATAATGTCAAAGAGTGGTTAATACAGATGCTACATGACTATGTTGAGGTTTTTGCCTGGTCGTACAAAGACATGCCGAGACTTGACACTGATATAATGGTTCATCATCTACCGACAAAAGAGGACTGCCCTCCCGTGAAACATAATGTTCGTCGCATGCGGCCAGAGATGTCAGAAAAGATCAAGGCTAAAGTCATGAAATAGTTCAACCTGGTTTTTTAGCTGTCATCTCTTATTTGTAATGGGTTGCCAATGTTGTTCCAGTACCAAAGAAGGATACATATGTATGTGGATTACAAAGACTTGAACATGGAAATCCCCAAGGATGACTTTCCGCTTCCCCATATTGACGTTCTGGTTGACAACACTGAACAACATAAGGTATTCTCCTTCATGGATGGCTTCTCCGGGTACAATCAGATCAAGATGGAACCTGAGGACATCGAGAAGACGACCTTTGTCGCACAGTGGGGCACTTTCTGTTACAAAGTTATGCCATTTGGGTTAAAGAACGTCGGGGCAACCTATTAGCGTGTCATGGTAGTGTTGTTTCATGATATGATCCATCACGAGATATAGGTATATGTTGATGATATGATAGCTAGGTCTTAGACTGAAGAAGAGCACCTTGATCACCTACAGGAGCTTTTTGAAAGGTTGAAGAAATACAAACTGAGGTTGAACCTGAATAAGTTCACCTTTGGGGTAAGATCTAGTAAGGTTTTGGGTTTCATTGTCAGCAACAAAGGCATTGAAGTCGACCCTGCAAAGGTCAAAGGTATACAAGAAGGCCAACTTCTCGCACTGAGAAGGAGGTTAGGGGATTCTTGGGATGCCTAAACTACATAGCCAGATTCATTTCACATCTGACCGCTACTTGTGATCCAATCTTCAAATTACTGAAGAAAGATCAAGCGGTGAAGTGGAATGACAATTTCCAGAACGCATTCGACAAAATCAAAGAATATGTTCAAGAACCTCCAATTTTAATGCCTCCGGTCGAAGGAGAACCTCTGATCATGTACTTAACAGTGTTAGAGAACTCAATGGTGTGTGTTTGTTGGGGTAGAATGACGAGTCTGGTTTAAAAGAGCATGCAATATACTACCTTAGCAAAAATTTTACCGACTGTGAAACAAGATACTCACTGCTCGAGAAAACTTGCTGAGCTTTGGAATGGGCTGCTCGCCGACTAAGGCAGTATATGTTGACTCACACTACGTTGTTGATATCTAAAATGGATCCTATCAAGTAAAACTTTGAGAATACCACTCTCTCCGAAAGAATAGCAAGATGGCAAATGATTCTGACCGAATACGACATTTAGTATGCAACCAAGAAAGTAATTAAGGGAAGTGTACTAGCTGATCATTTGGCTCATCAGGCTGTGGATGACTACCAATCCATGAATTTTGAGGTTCCGGATGAGGACATCATGTTAGTAACTGATTGTGAAGAACCTGGACCGAATGAAGGACCTGAAAAAGGATCCCGATGGACCATGGTTTTTGATGAAGCTTCCAAAGCTCTTGGCAATGGCATCGGCATTGTGATCATATCTCCTAAAGGTTGCCATACCCCTTTCACTTCTAAATTATGTTTCAATTTCACCAACAATATGGCTTAATATGAAGCATGTATCATGGGTCTCAAAGTTGTTATCGACTTGAAGATCAAGATCTTGAGTGTATTTGGAGACTCAACCTTAGTAATCAGTCAAATTAAAGGAGAATGGGACACGAAGCATCCTAATCTCAGCCCTTACAAAGAGAATGTGTTGACATTAATCCCACACTTTAAAGACATTACCTTTGAGCATTTTCCACGAGAGGAAAATAAACTAGCGGATGCGCTAGCTACAATGTCATCCATGTTCAAAGTCAAGTGGGATAATGAAGCTCCTTAGGCCACTATTGAAAGGATGGATGAATCAGCATACTGTCACGAGATTGATACTGAAGAAGTAGTGTACAAGACTTGGTTCCATGAAGTCAAAAGATATCTCGAAGCCCAAGAGTATCCTGAGGGAGCTTCATTCAACGATAAGAAGTTCCTAAGAAGGTTCTATGCCAAGTTCTTCCTCAGTAACAGGATCCTCTACAAGCGCAATCATGATTCTACTTTGCTTCGATGTGTAGACAAGAATGAGGCACAAAAGATAATGGCCGATTTACATGAAGGTACCTTTGGCACTCATTCTAGTGGGCACTCGATGGCTAAAAAGATCCTACAGGTAGGATACTACCGGTCCACTATGGAAGTGGGCTCTTATCAGCATTCGCGGACTTGTCAAAAATGCCAGATCTATGTTGACAAAGTGCATATGTCATCGGTTCCTCTAAACATCCTGAATTCTCCTTGGCCATTCACAATGTGGGGAATCGACATGATTCGAGAGATCAGACCTACAACTTCTAATGGGCACCGCTTCATCCTGGTTTTCATTGATTACTTCACAAAATGGGTCAAGGCATCTTCATTTTCTTTTGTTACCAAGAACGTTATGGCCCGATTCATCAAACATAACCTTATTTGTCGGTATGGTATTCCAGAGAGAATCATTACGGATAATGGTACCAATCTCAATAACACTATGATCATGAAGCTCTGCACGCAATTGAAGATCCAACATCATAACTCTTCTCCTTACTGGTCGAAGATGAATGGCGGTGTAGAAGCTGCTAATAAAAACATCAAGAAAATACAGAAGATGATAGTGACATACAAATATTGGAACGATATGTTACCATTTTATACTCATGGTTACCGTACCACCGTGCGCACGTCAATAGGGGTAACTCCTTTCTCTCTAGTGTATGGTATGGAAGTTGTCCTGCCCATAGAAGTTCAGATCCCTTCCTTGAGAATTATGAAGGATGCGGGTTTGAATGAAGACGAGTGGGTTCAGACTCAACTTGACCAATTAAACCTGATTGACGAGAAGAGGCTCGCAGCTGTCTGTCATGGTCAGATGTACCAAAAACATTTGATCAAAGCTTTTAACAAAAAGGTCAGACGTCAGGTATATCAGGCTGGTGATCCCAGGGGCAAATAGACTCCCACATATGAAGGATCATTTGTGATCAAGAACATATTTTCTGGTAGGGCCATGATCTTAACTACTATGGACGGTGACGACCTTCCACAACTAGTAAACCCGGACATAGTTAAAAGATACTCTGCATGAATAAAGACCCGCTAGGTCGACTAGCCTAGGCAAAATTTAGGGCATCCCGGTGAACCAAAAGGGTTCGGGCAAAAATTAGGGATATACATAAAATTTGTACACCCGGCGAGTCGAAAACCTGAAAAGGCGGCTTGGGCAAAAAAGGGTATCCCGGTGGATTGAAAACCCAAAAGGGCGGTCTAGGAAAAAGCTAGGGATTTAAAGCGTATAACTATGTCCCATTGGATCACCTTACAACCAATCTTCAGTATCAACTATCGAGCTCAAGTGGTACTAATCAATCCAGTCAGCTTCAGACAAGCAGCGAAAGAGATGAGACGCTCAAAGACATAAAGGCAATAGCAGAATGGGAACCCAATGGGATTATTTCACATAACTGTTTTTCTTTGTATACTATTTTTGTATAATTTCCATTCTTACGATGGAATTATCTTACTAGGATGTCCATCTCTTTGTACAAAAATTCTTATTCAAGTTAATACAAAACTATTCCTTTGAAAGTACAAAACTTCTGTTTTTATTTTTCTATTTTGTGTGCGAAAACGTCTAGTGATTATGTTTGAACATATGCATTTGAATATGATTACAACTTACAAATATATACCTAAAAACATAAAGACAGTGCTAATGACTTTAAGAAGCGGGACAATATCTAAGGTCCATCCACAAAATCCTCGTAGATATTTTCTCCCGTAGATACCTTCTCCAGCAGATACAGAGGCAGATACATCCTACTACAAGGTCATTTCCATATTCTCAGTATGAAACTTAATGGCGTCAGATTCTCATTCCCCGGAGGAGCAAGAATCTTAAAATTACTTCTCCAACAAAAGATTCCCCAGTGAAATCTCCAAGCTTCTCGGGATTCTCCAACAGGATTTCAATAAAATCCCCAAACAGTTCACGGAGTTTACCTTCCCCAACAGATTTTATTTCTCTAAAAAATGGAAGTTCATCTCCCAGTGTTTTAACTTCAACAAATTTGAAGACCTACATTCTTCCCCCAGCAACAGTCAGGGATTTATTTTCCATAATTCAACAATACAACAATTGAACAACTGACACGTTCATACATTGCATTCATACATCATTTTACAAACATCGTAGCATATGCAACACGAACGTGTATATCATAATCTCATTTATTTTAAGAGCATCATGCAATTCATACATCATGACATCGCATGAAACTGACTTTACCTTTCCAGGTTGAATTCGTAGACAGACGAACACTGTTAACTTATACACCAGGTCATAGATTAATTCTCGAAATCAGACGAGGAAACTAGCTACGCGACCAAGTGGTATGAACTCCGAGAACAAGACGGGTTTACCAATAAATACAGCAGGCCATGGATTAATGCCCGAAAATGGACGGGGAAACTATCTATGTGACCAATGCTTCCAAGTCCCAGATTAATACCTGTAACAAGCCAGGAGAACTATCTGTGGACGAATGTCTGTAGGTTAATACCTGTAACTATCCAGGAGAACTATCTACATGAGGAGATTGAATATTAATACCTGTAACAAGCCAGGACAACTATCTCAGTGACCGACAATTTTCAAGTTCTAGATTAACACTTGTAACAAGCCAGGAGAACTATTTGTGGACGACCGACTATGGATTAATACTTGTAACAAGCCAAGAGAACTATCTACATGAGGAGATTGAAGATTAATACCTGTAACAAGCCAGGAAAACTATCTTTCTTTCTTAAGTCAGAGATTAATACCTGTAACAAGCCAGGACAACTATCTCAACAACCGAAAATTTTCAAGTTCCAGATTAATACCTATAACAAGCCAGGAAAACTATCTATGAACAACCGATTTATAGATTAACACCTAAAACCAGATAGGAAAACTATCTACATGACCAGACGAAGCAATCTTACACGGGTTTCTTCTCACGATCTATGAGATGCAGTCTAACACAAAATCATCTTGAAGCCATCTTACACGGGTTTCTTTTCATGATCTTCAGATTCAGTCTAACACGGACTCATCCTGAAGCAGTCTTACTTAGTTTCTTCTCCTGATCTCCAGATGCAGTCTAACATGGACTCATCCTGAAGCAATCTTACACGGGTTCCTTCTCAACTTTCCAAATGTAGTCTAACACGGACTCATCCTGAAGCAATCTTACATAGATTCCTTCTTAATCTCCAGATGCAGTCAAACACGGACTCATCCTGAAACATCCCTACACAAGCTCTTCCTAATACATTCTCAGGTAACGGTTAATTCCATTATCCCCAGCAAGTTACTGTGAAGCCTGGATTTCAACCAGAAAACAAAAAAAGTTCATATCTCCAAAGATAAATCTTCAGCAGAGCCTTGTACAACTGAAGTTCCTAGACTCTATTCACCACAGAGTTTCCTCAAGCAGGAGAACAACTGGAACCCACATTCCCCAATGAATTCCTCCTCAGACAGCAGGAACATGAATCCCCACAAAAAACCTCTTACGAAGTCAACATCTACTTTGGATGACATTTTTAAGCCTATCTCTGACGACTCTTTGTCATCTTCTCCAAATGGCATCTACAATCCCATTCCCGACGTCATCAACCATCGATGTTATTTCATGTGAGTGCAAATTTTTGGGCACTCTAGTGTTCAATCCTCTTCCACCTTCAGATCACGAAAGGCAGACAAGCCAATCTAAATCCTCATATTTAAGAATATTTAACAGGGGCAGCTATTGTACCCCAAAATTTTCCCTCCCAATTTTACTCAAGGCATTCTCCTAGAGGTTCTCAATTGCTGAAGGTTGACCAAGAATTGATCAGACAAATTCTCCTCCTAAGCAATGAACCTCTAACTAGGGTTTCAATTTTCATCAAGATGTATGAGCTCCAAAGGTCTCTAATGTTTTCCATTTTCCTAATATGCCTTCAAGATTGTCCATGACAAATTTCATGCCTTACACTACAAATTTGCCCAGTCAATTGCTCAAATGCTTGAAAATCAACTATACCAGGTCAAAAGTCAAATGTGGCCCATGTATAGTCAAACTTCAATATTTTTGGTCAACATCAACATTTTAAAGTGATATCCATCATTTTATCAAGGGTTCATCATGATTCCTCAAGAAATACTCCTAATCTATCAAAAGTCAAAAATTGCTAAATTAGAGTTTATATAGGAAAAGTCAACTGAACTTTGACCAGGCATAACTTTCACATACTTTATCCATATTTTCCCAACCAAAGCTCATATTGAAGATAATCTCATTCCTTAAAACTTCTCTTTTGTTCTCAATATCAATAGATGCACCATTTGAAAGATACAAGCTCATACATTACAGGTCATTTTCAGAAAGTCAACAAAAGGAACTTTTTGCCATGACCTTTTACATCAATATAAAATCTTCAAATATAAAATTTGTTCAAAAAAGGGATTGAAGTAGACATCTCAGGATTTCCAAAAAGTCCAAGATAATCATCATGAGATAAAAATTGAGCAAGTTATGGCTTGCCCAAGTAGGGAATATTTGGAAGATTTCAAGAGTTATGCATTGAGCAAACTTAAACTTTTAGGTCAATGGCTTAATTTCTTGGACTTGAAACATCTTCCTAACCTTGTAGGGGACCTCTAATCTCAATTCCACATTGAATTATCATTTTTATCTATTTTGTTCACATTTATTTTAATTTATTTCAAATAAATATAAAATAAATTGCACAAAATGTATAAAGATGGGCCTTAACCTTTGGGCTAGTGTTTTTGGTCAGCCTTGGGCCCAAGATTTCGTGCAACGATGTCCAGGTTCATCCAAGTTTGAAAATGGCATGAAATCTCTATTTTTGGCATTTTTTTAAAATTATGATCATATTTTAAAAACAATGTTTATGAGCGAGATTCTTTCCATACAACATTGCTCCCTCTTCTCCTCTATATAAAGTTTGTTTTTGCAAGCCAAAGGGACACGAAAATTGCTTGAGAAGAACCACACGAAATTGCCAAAAATTCAACAAAGTTGTGAAATCCAAACAACGAATTCCAGCCATATTCAGCTCCTTATAAGCCTTCCATCAACTCCCTGAAGGCTCCAGAAGTCCATTCCAATCATCACACAAGCCCAACATACGCAAGAACCACCATCTTCAATCATCACCGTTTTGTAAAATTCTAAAAAATCAAATATTTATTTTTTCGCGTTGTTGAATGTTTTAATGCTTTGATTTGTGTTTAGGACCTTCATTAGGACATGATGGATGCCTCGCATGGAAGTTTTGAGAACTAGAACGTTGGATGCCATTGTTAGGGCATCCATGGTTGTTAGGGCTGTATCTCTTAATATAGGGACTTTCAGACCAATCTAAGGCTATATTCGAGTTCAAGGCTTGAATTTATGTAGGATAAGGCTTCTTGTTTTGTCTCAAATTGTGTGTTTTTGCAGATACAAGTTTTGGTTGCCCAAAGAAGATGACTGGAGGTCTCCTCCGACACCGTTGACTCTTTGGCTCCGTTTGGGAGTATGCGTGGCACTTTTGGGTTACCTGATTGGTGCCTTTGAATTTCATCAGCGCGTGTTTTTTGTTTAATAATATCTGACTTTGTTTCACATATAATGTTATACGTTTGTTATAATGCACGAATAAATCAGCAGCCTTAGTTCGCAAGGCAACGCGTGTGAAAGGGAGAGGTCCTGGGTTCGAGTCCCAGGTCCAGCAATTATACATTTTCTAACATTTTCTTATAGGATCCAATGCAATAAAGCACCAAGCGCCTACCATGTGCCTTCACATCTGGGCCAACAAACAACAACAGACTAAAGATCCAACGCCCCTGGGGTGCTAGTCTATCATACACCTTCATGGGTCAGCAATGCAGGATCTAACGTGGCTTGGGCTCTTTCAAACATGGGCCTAGCAATTCCAAAAGCTCACCCCCCATTTATTTTTTATATTAGGCCCAATTTTATGTTTTGTTTTTCTATTTTTCTTTTTAGCTTTTTATTTGTTTTATATTTTACTTTTAAAACTTTTTATAACAAATCATAAAAATCAAAAATATTAAATAGACTTAGGTTTTTCTTAAATTAATTTTAATTTTGTAAATTAATTTAATTAATTATTTATACATTATTTTATTAATTTAAAATCAACTAGACTTAGATTTATTTCATTCAAATATTTTTCTTAATAAAAACACAAAATATTAGAATTAGGTTAATTTTATTTAATATTTATTTTCTTAATTTAATTTAGATTTAGTTTAATTATTTTTCTTAATAAAAAATAAACAAAAACAACCAAAAAAATATTTTCTTGTTTACTTAGAAATTTTTAGGGTTTTAGACGTAGTTTTCCTAATTCGCGCGCGTTCAATTTTTTCCTTTCTATTTTTTGTTTTTCATATTTTTGTATCTGCTTATGGGATGCAATAGATTAAAATAAGACTTTATCGCTTTTTTATTTTCCCCCCATTTGAACATGTAAATACCCCCTGCACGAAGCATTGTAATAGCGTAGGATTTACGATTCTCGCACTTTAAATTTCTGCAAAAAAAAAACTGTTAGTAATTAGGCTTGTATGGCAAGAGTAATAAAAAAATGCTAGCAAACTTAATTTAAAAGATAAATAAAATGAATTGAATCATTTCCACATGTGCACCTCTAGGGTATCCCACTTTGGTTGCCTTCGGAAATAAAACAGTCATGTCCCTTGAAACGGGAACGCTTTAGCAAAGACCCATAAATCAAAAGATCATATTCCCTCGATGACCCCACGGTTGCCTCTTGGTAAATGATCTAGTCCCTAAACAAAATTTCTAAAGCGTCTCCACATGACTATCTACTTATACTCGAAAAAGTTCGTTCTTTTCCTCCTATCCTTTATGACTGTACGTCCTTTCGATTGTCCCTTAACATCCAATGATAGGGCTACCTACTCACTAATAGTAGGATAGCACTGTCTAAAGGATAGGAGGAAAAGAACTAACTTTTTCGAGTATAAGTAGATAGTTCTTAGATGCTATGCTCAAAAAAAAACTTTTTGTTTTCACTTACACATTTCAAAAACAACTTTCAAAAACATTTGCTTTATCAACACTCTTGAGGACTGATACAAGAGTTATCATAAAGAAAATCGCCGCACTAGGGCAATTTTAAAACATTTTAAAAAATACACAAATCACAAGGTACTTTTAAAATGAGCTAAGCATCTAAGAGTCCGTAGAACACTACAGATGGAAAGGGTGCTAACACCTTCCCTTTCTATAATCTACCCCCCTTACTCCGAAAATTCTAGAAAAGGTTTTTTTCTGTTCTTTTCACCCTTTCCTTAATTTGGGTAAAAGAAAAGTTGGTGGTGACTCTTGCTTATTGCAACATTTGCAAATACAAAATGCAAAACCAGTATAACAGTCGGTTCTTCCCCCGTATCACAGGGGGGTAGGTTATGAAAAGCGAAGGTATTAGCACCCTTTTCATCCGTAGTTATCTACGGGCTCTTAATCACTAGCTCACTTTTGAAAATGCTTTGTGAATGTGTAAGTTTTGAAAATATTTTGAAAAATGCCTAAGTGCGGTAAACTTTGTAATGATTACCGTATCGTTGAGAATGCATACAAAGTGTTTATTTCGAAAATATTTCAGAAGAGAAGTGTATTGTGTGAAAAATGTTTAAAATGTTCGCGAGCAAGAGATTAAGAACTATCTACCTACTCAAAAAGTATTTTTTTCTTTTCCTCTTCCTTTAAATAGTGTTATCCTACCATTGCTTAGTAGGAAGCCCTATTGTTGGGTGTTTGAGGGACAAACGCGGGTCATCGTACAGTTATAAAGGCAACATATAAGGACATCGAGGGACAAGACCATTTACCGAAGGTAGCATCGAAGGACAAGATCATTTACCAAAGGCAGCATTGAAGGGTCATTGAGGGACTATGATCTTTATGATGATTTTTAACTGATGGTCTTTGCTAATGGTATCCCTACGTTCGAGGGACATGACTGTTTTTCCGAAGGCAACAAGTGGAGTCACTGTAGAGGTGCTTGTGTGAAAAGTGATTTGTTTTCAGTTAATTTGTCTTGATTAGGTTTTCTAGCGTTTTGTTTTAAATCTTGTCACACACACCTAGTTACTATATAGTCATATACATACAGGCAAATAATTATAAGTGCGGAAAAATAAAGTCCTACGCTATTACAGGGCCTTGGGGCTAGGGGTATTCGCGGTTCGGTTTGGATCGGTTTTAAAGCCAAAATTCATCTGATCCAAAGATTAATTCACTTAAGGTTCGGTTCGGTTTTGGATGATATATTTAAAAAAATCCAATCTGATCCGATCCAATTTTATGCGGTTTAATTTGGATCGGTTTTTGGATATCCAAATTACACATTATATTTTTATTAATATTATAAAACTACTAATAAATCATAGATTTGATATAATATATAACATATAGTATATTAAAAGTTAATATTACAAAATGAGAGTGATTGATTATGCTTGAAATAATAAAAATAAATAGATTATACCAAACTAATAAATATTATTAAAAAAATTATTATCATCTAATAATAAATTCACATAACATGTCATACTAATAAAAAGTAAATAAGTATCAAAATATATTTATGCGGTTCGGTTTGGCTTGGATCGGTTTTGAAAAATTCATCCGAAATCTAATCTGAACCGATCGGTTTTCATAAAATAACATCCAAACACAACCAATAACTTTCGGTTTTTTATGGTTTTCGGTTTTTTGGATCGGTTTTCGGTTTTTTATTTGGATTGGTTTGGATTTGAACACCCCTACTTGGGGCAATTACGTAAGAAAAAGTGCGAAATGAAAAATGTGGAATTTAAACCTAAGCTATTACATCCCGTAAACAGTTACATGATAGTAAAAATGTGGAAAAATAAACTAAACTATTAGAAAAATACCCGTGTGACCTATACATTTATTTCTAGAAATTTAAATGACGAAGAAAAATAAATGTTAGAAAAATGTTTTTAAGTTCTAAAATCTAAAACGTTAGAAATTAATTTTTTTTGTGCATTTTTGGTTTGATTTGAATTATAAAATAAATAGACTTTAAACCTAAATTAAAGATTTAATTAATTATAAAAGAAACCTATGTCTAATTAATTAATTAAGAAAAATATTGTCTAAAAATTAAATTAACCTATTAAAAGTCTTGTTCTTATTTTATTATATATTTTGTGATTTTATTGATTAAAGAAAATGATTAAAAAGAAAAATTAAATTAATTAGACAAAATGAAAAAGAAAAATAGAAAAGGGTTAAAAAGTATTGAAAAGAAGAAAAGAAAGGTCAGGCGCTGGGGTTTGAACTCACGCCTTTCTATTTAAAGTATTCATCCTTTAACATCTGAATCATGCGCGCTTGGTGTTTAAAAAATGGGATTTGATCATTATATGATAAACCTCTAAAGATTGGAAAATAATAGAAAAAATATATCCTGCATTGTTGTACCTCGGAAGATCATTAGTGGTGGTAATATGCAATAAAACAGTGAAAACAGAAAAATGAATTTGCAAGAAATTAAGAAAAATGGCATAGCATGTATGCTCATTTCATCCTCTTTGGATCATTACAAATGATCCAAACTTACCCTATAATGCTCCTGAAAGTGAATGGAAAGGCTGGTTTGTTTTGATCGTGGCTGCAACTAGAATTTACAACTTGCCCTAGTTTTGAGAATTTTGGAAATTTTGGAGTTTTTTTTTGGAGAAGCTTTTTGTGTCCTTTGCACTCGATTATTGCATGTATTTATAGAGGAATGAAATGGAACAAGAACAAGACAAGAATCTTGTACCATCATGTCACAATTCATTGCAAAAAACACATTGAAATCTTTCCAAAATTGTTAAAAAACATTCCAAACTTGAAGATTCTTATTCCCTACATGTTTTCACAGTTTTGTCATGTTTGTCATGTTTTCTTGGGCCTCCATGTGATTGAAATCAAAAGCCCATGTGCCTTGGCCCAATGATTTTATATTTTATTTGATTTACTTGCATTTAAATTAATAGCAATTCAAATAAAAGAAATAAAAATCATAAAAAATATATGAATGGATATATAGGTCTTCTAAGACATTGTGAACATGTTTGAACATCAAAAGTTACGCCCATTAGTCTAGAATTTCAAGTTTGCTCACTTTGCATTTCATGCATTTTACCAAAATTTCCCAATTTGCAATGGTTATAACTCTCTCAATTTTCATCTTTTGAAGATGATCTGGGACTTTTTGAAAAGCTCAAGATGTATTTTTCAATTTATCTTTTTATCATTTTTGCATTTGGAGACTTTATCTTGATGTAAGTTATCTTGACAAAAAGTGTTTTTGTTGACTTTTGAAATGACCTATAATGTATGGGCTCATATCTCTCAAATAAAGCACTTTTTGGATTTGAGCATACATATACAAAGTTGTAGAGAATTGAATTCCTTTAAAATGGGCTTTGGTTTGGGAAAAGTTGATGAAGCATGTGAAAGTTATGCTTGGTCAAAGTTCAGTTGACTTCTCCTAAGGAAACCCTAATTTGGTAACTTTTGACATTTGATGATTTGAGAGATTTCCTTGAGGAATCATGATCAATACTTGATCAAATAATTAATATCACTTTAAAATGTTTATTTTGACCAAAAATCTTGAAGTTTGATTGTAGGTTGACCATAGTTGACTTTTTACCCAATACAGTTGATTTTCAATCATCTGAGCTATTGTCTGAGAAATCTTGTAATGCAAGGGTTGAAACTTGACATGATCATTGTTGAAGACCTATAGAGAACCATGGAAACCACTTGAGACCTTTTCAACCCAAACTTCCTTGAAAAACACAAAACCTTAGTTGTGGACCCATTGCTTAAGAGGAGGTTTGACTGGTCAACTCTTGAGAATCCTTGAGTACTTGAGACCTTTAAGAGCATGAGGAGGTGTCTTGAATTAACTGTCTTCAAAAATGGGAAGGAAAATTTTGGGGTACAACAGTTAGGTTTAGTGGATACTGGTTCTTCTGAGTTTGAGGCTATTACTCTTAGGTCTAGTGGTCATTAGTTCCCTTTTAAGTTGAGTGGATACTCTTTTCTTTGTTTGTGATCTAGTTCTTGCCTGAAACATTTTATGTAGTACTCCTAAGGTCGAGTAGACGCTCGTTACCTTCTCTCGATCCCCTAACATTTGGATAATTTTCTAATGGTTTTGGTTCAGAAAGGCACTATTCCAGTTTGGTTGAGACTAGTTGATACTGGTATTCTTTTCGAGTCTAGTGGATACTAGTCTTCTTAGATCGAGTTATGTGGTTATTAATCTCGTATCTCACATCTAGTAGTCACTAGTCATCTTAGGCTGAGTTTAGTGTTCACTATCCTTCTCCGATTGCAAATATGTTTCTCTGGTTAGACACCGTGAAACTACCCAAAAAAACAGTCACCAATGTTTATACAAATTGTCTCAATTTAGAGCGCAATTTTTTGAGTTCATTTTTATATTCAATCCTATTGCACCTTATCGCTCGAAAGGTTGATTCCAATATCGCTTTAGGTTTAAGAAGATTGAATAGGGGCAGCTGTTGTACCCCAAAATTTACCCTCTTCATTTCGACTGTATTTGGCTTATATTTCATCTCATATGCATACATATCATTGGTTCTATGGTTATGAGATCAAAGTTTTTCCTTTAAAGCCTCACCAGGTTATGGAAGACGTATATTTCGTCAATCAACGTGCTCCAAATAGTATCTAGGCTATCTATCAGAGAATAGTCAAATCTTCATCATGCTAAGTTCCCTTGTTCTCCAATACACCTTGAACGGCAAAGAAAATAAAGTGTTTTGGCCGTTCCGAAACACTTTGAGCATAAAATCGGTATTTTGCGGTGGACTTCAGAAATTCATAACTTCTGGTCAAAAAAGGATTTTTTAGGGGTTCTTTGGACATGGGGTCTATATTGGTATTTTCTACATTTCGTCTATTCAGACCAAAATCTAATTTTGTAAGGAAGACCTTCGAATATTTTAGTAACCAGAGTTTTAGTTTTGTTGGCCCACCGTGTTTCGGATGTTCGGAAATTCGTATCTTCTGGTTGGCTCAACATCTCTGAGTGGATCTTTTGCCATAAAATTCGTTTTGATATCTTCTCTAGTTCACGTGTTCAGGTCGAGAGCTAATTCTTTGAAGAGGATCTCCGAATGAGTAAATTCGTTGAAGATGTACAGTGAAAAATTCAGTGAAAAAGTGTGTCGAACCGTTGTTTTTCACACGTTGAAAAATTCATAACATTTCTTCGCTTCAATGTTTTGGAGCCATTCTTTCGCCATAAATTCCATCTTGGTGTCTCCTTCATTTTGTATGTTTGATCTGGGAGCCAATTATGTTCAGAAAGTCTCTGAAAGTGCAAATTACCAGAGATTTTTACAGTGGGAAAAGATTGACAGTTATTTATTTTCTTTGTGTTCATAAATTCATAACTCTCTTAATTTGTATCGTATCGGGCTGGTTCTTGAAGCATTGGATCAAAAAATTTGTTAGCTTCAACTTTGCTTCATACCTCGAGTTCAAACGGTACTCCGAAGGCTTCCGTTTATGGTCCACTTCGCAAGTGAGACGGTAAAAAAATTGAAAACCAGAATAAAGTTTGTTTGAGACAGTGTCTGCACATCTTCAAAAATTCATAACTTTCTTGTTGTTTATCTGATTGATCCCGTTCTTTTGGCAACGCGTCACAAATTTTATCATCTTCATTTTTTATGTTGAGCTCGAGTCGAGATTTTGCACCATTGATGGCGTGGAATTTTGTACTCACATTTGCTGACACTATTAAATGAGGTCCAATCCAATTTCACATCAAAGGCTCAATTTTCCCACACTATATATTTTCAAATCTGATTTTTTCTTCATAACACACAATTCCCACAAACACCAAAAAAAAACTTCTCTTTTTATTCTCTCAAGAATCAAATATAACTTTTTCTCCAAAATCTCAAGAACAACCAATAACTTCATACAAGATTCAAAGTTAAAAATCACGAAATTCATAGAAGCTATCTTCTCTCTCACTCGCGATCGCCGGTCCCTTCGTCCTCTGTCTCACGTTGCTAGAAACACCACCAGTTTTCCTCAGCCTACCGTGAGGTCATGAATGATACTCCCTTCGTCGGAATCGCTACGAGCGCAATCTCTTGCTCCTTCCATCTCCGTGATAATACTCCCTCCAGCACCGTGATTCTCCTCCTATCATCATCACTATGCTTCAATTAGGTAACTTCCTCATACTTTCTCTTGATTTAAATGGTAATCAATGTTGAGTAATGAATTGAATTGTCATAAGAATTGAGTTGAAGTGTTGTTGTGTTATCTTGAATTGAATAATTGGACATAACTTTGAGTTTGTAATTGTGAATCTCATGTATGATTTTATTGAAAATTAAGTGTTTGATAAAATGCTTAAGAGATATTTTGTTGAGAATCACATTTGTTGAGAATTGATATTGTGGAGTATTATGTTGATTTTTGTGTTGTTACACAAGATGATCAATTTGTGATTTTAATTTGTTAATTCTTGAAATTGTTAATCATGTTGAAATCTAGAATTAGATAATGGTGGAAATAAACACTTATTTGGTTAATTAATTTTCATGAGGAGTGCTTATTCAAGATTTCGAGGAGATGTTGAGAAGAGGTATTGGTTGATGTAATTATATAATTGATGTGAATTTTGATTTTGATTCGCTAAAAAATGTTGAAATATAAAAAAAAAGTGAATTATAAGTTCACATACAATTTTGGAATTATTTGAGGAAATATCATTGTACATCTTGTGTTGATATAATTTCCAATTCCTTCCATGAATAAACTCTCATTTCCTAATGTGAAAACATCGAATTTGGAAATTAAATCAACACTTGCTTTTGGTTCATTTTCATTGTTTCAAATACTTTTTGAGCATAAGGCTTCACATGCTTAATGATTAAGGCTCGAGGCAATTGGATTTGACGTTTGGATAGCGTTTGTGACAAGTTTTCATGGTTCCGGATCGAAATTCCTCCCAGTTCGCGTTTTTGCGGTGTTGCTTCCCCATGCATGAAAGTAGAACTTCCACTTGGATTTAATTCAAGCCATTTAGTTTTTTGAGACTGTTGGCACGTTTGGGAGCAACCATGCGATTTTCATTAAATTCCATGACGATGTTTTGTGTGCTTAAATTTTGGAAATATTGCGTTTTAGGCCATTTTAATGTGAACTTTGAGTTTTTTTGCTTCCACCTGATGCATGATTATGCTTTAATGTTCATTTGTGAATGACTGTGATCAAGTTTGCTCGCTTCTGTTACATTTTTGGTTTGATTTATGTTTTAACCGTGTGGCTGCCCAGTTTCCTTTCTTGTACTTCCAATGTGCATTTGATTCCAATTCTCTCATGATTTTGCCTTGTTTTGAATTGTGATAGTGATGTTTGCTTCCGATAGCGCTTCCTTGTTATTTCTAACACTTTTGTTCACTTGTGCAAGGTATTTTGAGATAGTTTTCGATCATATAATTATCGCCTGATTATGCGATCGAAAAACATGATTGAGTTACTAAATTTTGGTGCACACTTGCATTTGATATGCATAGTGTATTCTCTTTTCTTTGATTTTGTTTGTTACTTGCATGAATTTTATTTTGTGCAGGTACTTTGTTATTATACGAATGTGTCTGACACATATTCTGTGTAATTGTGTGATTCATATTTCTTGCATGAACTGTATTTTGTGCAGGTACTTTGTTATTATACGGATGTGTCTGATACACATTCCGTGTAATCTAATGTTTCCTATTACTTGCATTCATTTTATTTTGTGCAGGCACTCTGTTTTGCAATACGGATGTATCCGATACACATTTTGTACTATCTTGTATTTTGTGTTACTTGTATGGATCGATATCCTGTGCGGGCACACTGTTTTGTTATACAAATATGTCCTACACATTTTGTATTATCTTGTAAGTGCAATTTTGCATAAATTGTATTTATGCAGATACACTGTTTTTTTATACGGATGTGTCCAACACACATTCTGTGTTACATTGTTTTTTCATATCATTTGTCTGGATTGGTATCTCGTGCAGGTGTTATGTTTGTTACTCGGGTGTGTTTGATACATATTCCGTTTTATTTACTTTCTTGGATTGATATCTGGTGTAGGTACTCTGTTTGGTATGCGAATGTGTATCGACACACATTCCACATCATACATCTTGTATATTGTTATTGCTTGCTCGGATGGTTATCTTATTCAGGTTCACTGATTGATATTAGGATATGTCTGACACACATTCTGATCTTGCTTATTGATGCTTCGACTCATATTCTGATTACTTTGTTGATTGATTCTAGTTTCTCACGAAGTTCTCGAGTTTCTGTTGCTATTTCTTAGTATTTACGGATTGATATCTGTTTGGTATAATTCTTATTTATTTTATTTCCTCACTCTTTTACCATTTTCTAGATATCATGAGAAGTAGGAAATAAAGAGTGTGTGCTCGAAGTCTTTGTTTAAAGACCTGTAGCAGGCATTCCACACTTATTTTCTACTCGTGTTTGTGTTTGCCTCCTTTGTTGACGATCGATGATGTCACTCGATTGAGATAACGACTTCGATCTTTTCCTGCTCCCCATAACATTTCATGGCTTTATTCTTTTGTCGATCGATGATGTCACTCAATTAGAATTCAGATAACGAATTTGATCTTTGCATGCTCCCCTTAGGATTTCATCATTTTCCTTTGTTGACAATCTATGATGTAACTCAATTAGAATTGAGATAACGACTTCGGTCTCATTGCATGTTCCCTATAGGATAGTTACCCTCGCCCTTAAGTTTTGGTATGCTAACATAGTTAGGATTTCCCTTTCATCCTCAACCTTAGGATCAACATCGCATGTTAACATTAGTGTTAGAAACTAGTTAGTTACCCTTAGCATCTTCTTTCTCTTTTGCATATGCATTAAATCAAAAACCATATCTTTTTCTTTTCAAACTTCAAAACACTCTAAAATTACAACAACAAAAAAACCTTTTTTCAAGATAAAATCAACCAAACTCTTTTCTCCTTCGGGCCTTTCATCGAAACTATTAAAAGGATGTGCTAATTCCACTTCAGGCAATGCGATGTATAATTCCCCAAAGGTCAGGTTGCATCATGTCTACTTGTTAGAAGTTGCGAATATAGCATTGTCCGCCTTCAAGCACTTTTCTTTTGAAAATACCTGGTTAGGTAGAGAATGTTAATTCCTTTCTACTCTAGATGCGTGAGTCTCCAAAGATCGATTTGCAGGTAGAATGTGAAACTTAACATTTTTCAATAAAAAACACAAAACAAACTGAAACATGTGAGCTGAACTGGGACGCTCTGATTCCCTAAAAAGGATACGTAGGCATCTAGTCACAGGGCTCAGCCGAGCGAAACTTTTTAAATATTTCCTTCTTTTCCCCATGTTTTCTTTTGCATGCATTCCCTTTTTGAATTTTTCTTTTAGCTCGTAAGCTTTAGATTTGGACACACCCTTTGATTAGAACAACAAAAGTTGATACTATAGATTACTACGGGCGTGAGAGGTGTTAATACCTTCCCCTCGCATAACAGACTCCCTTACCCGATCTCTATGGTCGCAAGACTGTGATTTCACCCTTCAGGTTTACTCGATGTTTACCTTTCCCTTTGGAGGGATAAAAAATGTTATATGGCGACTTCATTGTTTATTTCGATGATTTTTCGAGTTGCTTCAGAAGGCACAGGTCAAATCAGCTTTATAGTACCATGGCAGTTTTTTAGGTATAGTAGGAGGAGACCTAGTCTGTAGTAGGTTCTTTTGGATTAGTGAAGGAAATAATTCAGTATTACTCATTGGGTTAGGATCAAAAGCTTCTCTTCTTGGATTTTCCCTTGGTTACCTTGTGGAGGTGCTCTCTGATAAGCCACAACAGTTGGAGCTACGCTAATAATTGGGGTGACTGCAACAACATTTTGTTAGTGTTGGTGATGCCTTATCGGAGGCCTACTTCTTCTCTATTGAGTAACAACATTTGTATCCCCTTCCTTATTTCTGTAGAAATCATATGCATGCTTCTTAGTACCACTGGAACTTTCATCATTTGACAAATGTCCTTCTCTTACAGCTTGTTCCAATTGGACGCCAATACCAACCATCTCAGTAAAGTCAAAGGGTGAACTTGCCACCAAACGTTCATAGTAGAACGGCCTAAGGGTTTTCAAGAAGACCTTGCTCATCTCCTTTTTCTCCATTAGAGGCACAACCTGAGCAGCAACCTCACGCCAGTGTTGCACGTACTCTTTAAATGATTCCTTGTCCTTCTGAGTCATAGATCTCAATTGATCATGATCGAGAGCCATATCCATATTATAATTGTATTGTCTTATGAAAGCCTCACCCAATTTATTAAAAGTATGGATATTGGCACTATCTAAGCTCATGTACAACTTCAACGCAGCACTAGTTAAACTGTCTTGGAAAAAGTGGATTAGCAGATGTTGGTCGTCAGTGTGAGTGGACATCCTTCTCATATATATCACAAGATGATCACGAGGACAAATATTACCCTTGTATTTCTCAAACTTTGGCACCTTGAACTTAGCGGGTACTTTAACATTGGGAACCAAACAAAGATCACTGCCATTCTGCCTAAACAATTCTTTCCCTCTGAGGGTCTTCATCTCCCTCTACATCTTATTAAACTGATCTTAGAAATCATCCATTCTATTATAAGAACCCAAGCCTCCACTTGGTGCAGAAGCAACATGATAGATTTCATCATTAACAACGGGAACAATATGCACAATCGACAGTGCGGTAATAGTAACACGTTGAGCAGGATGGGAAACTTCAACAACAGTAGTATAAACCTCAGGAATGAAACCAGGAGGCATTCCCCAAGGATAGCCATAGGGCATCTGATACTGAGGAGCAGAAAGAATAGGAGCAGCAGAGACAGGTATTGACAATACCTCGGGGATGATTGTTGTCTACTGCAGTTGAGTAACATGAGGAGAGGAGGTGGAGGAAGGGGTGGCTGATTCTGAGAAGCCACCAAGGATTACACCAAATCAGTCAAATTTTCCATTTCTGTTCTCAAATCGGTAACTTCTTCCATGAGTTCATGATTCTCTTGTTCCAAATTTTCCATCTTCTTCTTGCAGTTAGCCCGAGTGTTATAAAAGTGCGACAACTTATTGACTGAACGATGACAAAGAGAAATGGATATGCCTCCTGAGAAAATTACAAGAATGCAAAAAAATGTGTGGACGATGCATTGTATGCAATGCATATGGTTTATTTAGTTTGTTCAATTTTCAAGGAACTTTAAAGAATTGTAATAATTACAAACATCAAAGGAATAACACATTTTGAAACACTGAATAATATCATTTCATTAATAATTTGGAAGGATTAAAAATTTAGCATAAGTTTCAATAATCATAAATACAAGAGAAAGAAGCTAGAATTTATGGATCCTAAGAAGCCAAATCTGAAGAAGATCCCACTTCACGCTGACACTTTCCTTGGAGCCTCGTAATCTGATCTTTCAACTGCTTATTCGCTTCCACAAAATTTTCAAAGACTCCTTTTCATCCACTAGAAGAAGGAAGCAAGTGTAAATAGTCTTGATCATTAGGACTTGGCTGAATGCTAGAGGAAAATAAATCATCTCGCTCTTCCATCATCTCCACAACATGTCGCTCAAGAATCTCGATCAAATCATTTTTCTCCTTTAGCTGCTCCTAGAGTGTTGAATATCCTACATCCAAAGTATGATATTTGTTCTTCCAAGTATCCTTTTCTTTATCAATTTTGGACAATGCAAGGTGGAGTTCTTCTACATCAGTTAACATAAATGAAAAAGGTTCATGAAAGATCAAAAGTTCATGGTGAGGATAAGGCATCTTTCATTGAATTGCCCTTGCTTTCACCCATTGAAGATAAGGTTCAAAAGGAACATTTCCTATCTCTCCTAACTCTCTTATTTCTTTTCTATGAATAGTAAGCTATACCTTATTGATTTGCTCTATGAATGTCCTACTATCTTTCCCTTCCTTGAGAAAGAAAGCTGATAAAATCAATTTGTTTGGCTTATCAAGCATAAGATAACCAAACGGACAACGAGCTAAAATCAGATTATGACTGATACTTTCCTTTGTACCAAGAAGAGGTACATTAGGAAACTATCAACAACCATCAATGATTGCATCATAACTGTATATGAAATTAATCCAAAAGATGTTAGAATGAGTAAGGGACATAATCTTCTGCCATTAGTTTAACCCATCTTTGGTATCCTGAAAGGAAGCACTGTGGCAAGTGTGAAATAAACCACCTGTACAGTTAAGGCACACAACAGATAATCATTCCTCCCCTCTTAGAATTCTAGTAATGGATAGAGTAGTAAGTCTCTCCAAGTAAGGTTAGGACTAAATTCTCAATCAAGAAGATCTTCATAGAATTCATGTCAACAAAATTGGGGATATTGGGGAATAAGACCAATCCATAGATAAGAAAAGCTAGAATAGTCTCGAAGGTATCCATATCTTTGTCTTTAGCAAATGCACAAGCCCTTTCCATGAGAAACTTAGCAGGAAACCCTTGAATACCACTCTTGGAATTAAGGTGAGATTTGATCTGATCATACTTTAAATGAAACATTCTAGAAATAACAAGAGTTTCAAGATCTTCCTCTAAACCAGAAAAAGGAACCTTATCAGTCATCGACAATCCAATCAAGAAAGAATAATCTTCTAGAGTAGGCATAAGCTGATAATCTGGAAAAGTGAAGCAATTCTACAAAGGATCATAGAACTGAACTAGAGTATTGAGAATCCCATCTTCCACTTTAGCATCCAAGATATGAAAAAGTCTTCCATAACGGCCTCTGAACTTCTCCTTCCAACATTTGGTCTGAAGACCTGCAATGTTTGCAAAGACATTATTTTAAGTTCCTTGAAATTTTGGCCCGGTGAATGCTCATGGGTGCATGAATGCATAATGTAACAATCACACGCAAGATCACAAACATGGGTTCATAGGTTTGACTCGCGAGAATGAAGCCAAAGGTACTACCCACAAGGTATGGACTAATGGTTCAAACATCTACATAACACGGTTCTAAGAAAATCCTTGAGTCTACGCTCTTCCTTTGGATATTACCAATTTTCCAATTTGCTCGGTAATTAGTAATATTCGCAGGAAAAACTCTTCTAAGTGCAGTATCGTGTAACAACTATACCAGAATTGACTCCTGAATAGTCTCTGCACTACACCTAAAAAGGCCAAGGTGGTTTAAGTGTTCTATACATCTCAACTTCTCGAGCTCCCAGGTCGAAAGTAGTAATATTTTCACAACTTGCTTGTTCAACAAATACTACCCCAAAGGGGCCTCCACTGAGCGGGGGTTTTTTCAAATCAACTTACTAAGGACTTTCTCCTTATAAGTTGAAGGGATTATACCATCCATCATATCTTATGTTTTCCCAAGTCTGGGTATAGGACTTATAAAGGACCACCAAGCACTCTGAAAATAAAAAAATCTAGACAAACAAGTATATATACAAAAAATAATAGCACATACACAGATAAACAAAGATAAGCTCAACCCACTTAGAGATTTATCCCCAGTGAATTTGCTTATTTTTCTATAGCGGTAAAACTTTGAGACTAAGTCATTAATTGACTTAACTCGTAAAGTGAAAATCGCCACGACACTTTATTGTACCAAAGGAAAAGAAAAAGAACGAATAAAACCAAAAAGAGAAAGAGATCAAGGTAAGGGGGTTGGTTATGCAAAGGGAAGGTATTATCACTCTAAACATCTATGGTACTCCGTAGGAACCTCTTTGAAAATCTGTGTATTTTGGCTATAAAGAAATATTTACAAAATAGATTGTGGAAATGAGAAAAAAAGTGTTTTTTACAATTTTTTTGCACCCATCATGGTTGCGAATCTTTTGTGCCTACGTATCACCTTTCAAGCAATAGGGGATCAGGGAAGTCATAGTTCTCCTCAAAAAATTTGAAATTTTTATGTGTTGGGTAATTTTAATAAGAAGAGGCATCTCGTCATATTCGATAGGAAAACATACTTACTACTCACAATTATGATAAATGAGCATTTGCATCATCTGAAAGTGGAGGACATAGCTTAGATTTAAAATCAACAAGGCATCACTCAACACCCAAGTGGAAAAGGTCTCACTTCACTATATATTGTAAAATTATAATAGCTTACATTACTACAAGAATCAACAAGAGTCTAATCTTTTGATAAAAGGTTTTAAAATAAAAAGCCAAAGTTGTAAAACGGTTTGAATGAGGTTTTGTATTTTTTAAGTATTGAAGAAAGAGGTCATGTCTTGATTAAGATTGATTGATGACTTTATTAAGAAAATAATTTTGAAAATGCATGGACCTAAGTCCAAGTTGTTTATGAAAGCGGTTTGAGTTTGAAAACAATAATCCTTTGAAAAGGGGAAAAGACTTTGAAAATTAAAGAAGATAGGAGGAGATGAAGAGACTATCCTAAAGCATAAAGTAAAAGCTAAAGTAAAGAAAGGTCTAACTGACAAGAAGCCAACACTTTACATAATGAAGTCAATGTAGAATTCCCATACTTTAGATTAAAAACCAAGCAAGTATAATACCAAACCTCAGATTAATACCAAGCCTCATATGAAGTAAGCCTCAAATGACTTAAGAATCAATCAAACTTCTAATTTTATTTCGAAAACTTTAATGTATCATATGAACTTTCTTGAGTTCAAAATAACACCTGCATAAGAACAATTACAACCAAATGCCTTGGAGTAAACCCTAAGGACTTCATATAAAATAACAACAAGGTACCAACATCTCCAAGTATCAAGGCCTCTAATCCTAAGTCCAAGAGATCCACAAATCCAAAATTACAAGGATAGTAACCAATATTCCATAAACAAAATGAAGCCTTTTAATGTTCAAATTGATTATTAATGAGTTATACATAAAATAAAAGTCCAAGTGGATAAAGGAAAAAGTGCATAAGCATAAAAAAATGTCCAAGTGGACAAAGGAAAAATGCAGAACGATAAAAAAGTTGCATGAAATGTAAATGCTAAAGGCAAATGACATAAAGTAAAAGCGGTGAGTAAAGTGTGGAAATTAAAGTTACATAAGGTAAATGTTAATGATAGAGTTAGTTTTTGATTCGGGACAAATGTAGCGCTATGTTAAGCAATTGTAATTGGACTTATGTAGAAGTTGCACCTATTTTAAGGTCGATCAATAGCAATGTATATACCATACATATTAGAAACATTGATATAAATTAAGTCCAAAAACATGTAGTACAAGTAAAAACAAAGGTGATCAAAACCTAGGTCATGGAAAATACATCATGACAAACTTTCACCAATTCCAAGTACCTTGAATAATCAATGTATCATCTAGAGGTAGGTTGGAAATGTTGAAAGTTTATCAACTATCCATAAGCTTTGATGAACTTAAAGTTCAAATGCCTTATCAAAATTGATCAAAAAGAAAACTAAAGGAAAAAGGGATGAAAAAGAGATGAATTCCATAATAAATGATCAATGATGATTGAAGATTGAACTTAGGTAAAAGTTGATAAAGACTTGTTAGAGAATTGATAAAATCAAATCCTCCTAACAACAAGCTTCAAAGGTTTTGAACCAAACTTAAATAATCAATCATGCTTGGACTTTCAAAGATAAATGTTGGGCCACTAATGGTCACTTAAACGAAAAAACATGAAATCTATAATAAATGATCAATGAAGATTGAAGATTGAACTTAGGCCTAGGTTGATGAAGACTTATTAGAGGATTGATAAAATCAAATCCTCCTAACAATAATCTTCAAGGACTTGAACTATGGTTCAATAATCAATCATACTTGGACAATTTCAAGCATAAAGCTTGGGCCACTAATGATCACTTAAAAGGAATGAAGAAGGGGATGAGATGAAGATGGAGGTGGATGTCATAATTGAACCAATGCCTCAGTTGAATCCAAAAGAAGGGTTTAAAATTCATCAATATCATTAATCCATTTTGGTAGATTTGGTTTTTCAACCTATCAACACCCAAGTTTCAATGATATTGAGGAAATTGACCCAAAGTGTCACCAATTGTCCACAAATCAAGATCAATCACAAAATAGAAATAAAATGTGTTTAAAACAATTTAATAAAACAATTAAAAATGGTTAATTAAATGGAGTTAATTAATGAAATATGAAAAGTGTATCAAAATACCATATAAAAATCTCAAAAAATTACCATAAGTCAGAAACAAACTAAAATTAATCAAAACAAACTAAAAAATCTCAAAAAATAGCAAACTCAAATAAAAATCAAACAAGGTCACCATAAGTTGTCAAACTATCATTGGATCATTCCATAATTTGTTTAGAATTTAAAAAGTGCTAAAAATATTTTTAAATAAATTAAAACCAAATAATCAAAGCAAAAATTATTTAAAATTTTCATCCAAAAATTATGAAAAAATATTCATTAAATCAGAAATGAAGTGAAATATTTTTGTGTATTTTTTCATATTTTTTGAATAAAAATTGGACGAGTTATGAACTTTAGAAATCAAAAGGAAATTAAAACTAATTTTGAAAAATAAAAATAAATGTAAAAAAATGAGGGACGTTGGATCTGGCCATTTTAAATACGCTGGAAATGTGGATGGACCAAAGGTGAGGACACACGGTGAATCAAAGTTAATGTGCGCGTGTGGAAATAACAAAAGTCCTTCTAATCAAACTAAAATAAATGGTTGAGGGTCATTGGTTGAAGAGCGACATGTAGATCGTCTTCAACCTTCAAGCGTTTGTAAGTAGCGCGGAGATTAAATCCTTCAAACTGTAAAATTAGAAACTCACATTGGTATCATTAGACGTGTCTCTTCAAGACAATTTTAACCATGTGCTCGTGAAATATTTATTTAAAACACAACTCAGTCGATTTGTAAAAAAACAGAGATATTTTCAACTAAGAAATTCAAAAACAGACATATCAAATTGATCGATTAAAGAAAAACAATGATTCTATGAGCACTAGAGAACCAAGAGCCACATCATGAAAACAAGTTTGATTTAATATGGTGAAGAATTCTACCTGAACAAAGTCCAACCGAAGAGCTCTGAAACTTGACTTGGTTTGAGCAGAATATGGCACGATTCTTCTTGCTAAAGGTCTGGTTAGCTTCACTAGAGTTCAATGAAGCTAACTGTGAGGAGCTTTTGAGTGTTTGAAGGGTGGAATGAACAAAATTGAATTAAAGCCCAAGAGTTTGTATGGGATCTTGGCAGGGTTCAATTGGCCATCAAAATCTTTGGAATGAATGAGGAATGATCATCTATTTATAGGAGAATGAATGGTGAGCTCATACATGTGAAATGATGAAGATTAGAGGGAAATCGTGTGAAGCTCGAAGGGATGATAGGTTTGACTTGTAATTGCTCAAAACTCTCCCAAATAGTGTGTTTCAATGCTTAAACAAGTCTAAGCAAGTTTTTTAAACATGTTTGAAATTCTGGCTACAGATACTCAATGTCACGTCCAATGTTGTGACACCGTATCTGACTTACTATATGACAGTAAATACAAAAGCAGTAAATAACACAGTCAATTGTTTACCCAGTTCAGTGCAACAACACCTACTCTGGGGGCTACCAAGCCAGGGAGAGAATCCACTATAAGAGATGTTAATTCAGGAATAAACCAACCAGTTTATCTCCTTCACTTAAGACCTACCCAATGCAATTCTAATCTAAGTACAACTTAAACCTGAGTTCCTACTCACTCCCCCTCAATCACAGCAGTGATACATAAACCAATTTGACTTAAGAATTGATGAAGACACTCTTCCAAAAACACACACTTGATTAAGCTTCACAGCTTTTTAATCAAGTAACACAATTACTCGTGCTTCACAGCTTTGAGTGATGTACACAACTAACTTGACTCTGCTTCACAGCTTTAGTCAAGTGACATTCAAACACTCTTGCTTCAAAGCTTTGAGTGTTACACAACCCTTACAATTGAAACCTATTCCAAGGCACTTATCACAATGATAATTGCTTGGAGTACAATAAACAAATCTATACAGATTACAAAATTGATCTTCTAATCAATCAGCAGGGATCACTTGAAAAACCGCAGCTCTGTTGAATATATAGCAGCTGCAACTTCAGTTAGGGTTTCCAAAAACCTAGGGTTGATTCCGTTTGACCTAAAGACCAGGTCACAGTACTTTATTGATCAGGTTAGGATTGAGCTAGGTTACTCCTCAGAAAATGCAGGATTCTGTTTAGGAAGGACTGAGTTATTTCCTGAAAAAACTCAGACTTATCCAATCCTGTAATCCTGCTAGATCAGAACAGGATGTCATAACATCTGTTATGACATCTGAGAAAACCTGTCTACTGATTTAGCAAAATGTGATCATTTTGCAAACATGCTCAGATACACACTTATAAACATCAGTATTTGAGTTACAATATTTTTCTGCACATGTACCTAATGAGTTAGTACAACCTGAACTAGAATGTTATGACATCAGTCATGACATTCACACATACACTTGGGATTTACCAAAAATGCAAGCCAATACCTAAACTCCTACAAACTCCCCCTTTGGCAGATTTTTGGCTAAAGTCCCCAAACAATCAGAGATAAATAGATAGCAGCAGAAATAAGTGACAGCAGAAAAATATAGTGTCAAGTACTAATTAAGCAGTACCAAAAATATTCTCCCCCACTTTAGCCACAAATGGGCCAAAGATTACATGTTTATAAAGTTATACAGTTAACCAAAACAAAATAATGAGATCAGCAGCAGACAACAGCAGAACACACTTCCAAACTCCACCAGCAACACCACCAAGTAGCAAACATCCTTCAAGTACTGTCATCAGATCCAGAGAATTCAGGTTTCTTTCTTTTCTTGTGAGCAATGTCAGCATTTTTCTCTTTGTTTGATGTCTCAACATTCTTAGAGACATTTGGATTTGTTTCAGCATTTGAGTTTTCTTGGTTTAGAGGAACAGAAATGCCAGGAACTGAGTGGTTCTCGTTCAGAATTCGTGAAACAATTTTTGCTATTGCTTGATTAACATAGGCTGTCCCTTCCCTATTTGCAATTTCAGGGGGAACTGAAGAGGAAGGATGAGATGGATTACCTGTATGTCTTGTTCTCAACTCTTTGGCCTTGGTGGGGTTAGTTCTATGAGAACAGATCTCCAGAACATCAGAGTCCAGACAGGAAGAGATTGTCCCAGAATCTTGATCAGAGGAAGAGGTTGAGACAGTCGTATTGGATGATGATGGCGTTTGAGACATTTTGTCAGTTTTGAAGGACCAACAGCAAATGAAAAGAAATTCCTGATTGATGAGAAGACGAGAGGGGAAGGAAGCAAAGGAGTGCCTATTCGACTTCTTAAAAGAATTGTAGGAAATGAGAAAATACAATTTTAAACCAATCAGAACAGGCATAAGTCCTTTGGTCTTTGTTTTAAGCAAAATTAATTGCTACAATTCCTCATGTTGGCAAATACCCAGCTTACCCCTTAAGTTTTCAAATTGGTTTGCATCCAAAGCCTTGGTAAAAATGTCAGCCAGCTGTAGCTCAGTGGCAACATGTTCCAATTTGATGGTCTTCTCTTCTACAAGGTCTCTAATAAAGTGATGTCGTATGTCAATATGTTTGGTCCTGCTATGCTGAATGGGATTCTTGGATATGTTGATTGTACTCAGATTGTCACAATATAATGTCATAACATCTTGTGTGACATTATACTCAGTGAGCATCTGTTTCATCCATAACATTTGAGAGCAGCTACTACCAGCTGCAATATATTCAGCTTCAGCAGTGGAAAGAGACACACAATTCTGTTTCTTGCTGAACCAGGAAACCAGATTACTTCCCAAAAAGAAACATCCTCCAGAGGTGCTTTTTCTATCATCAGCACTACCAGCCCAATCAGCATCACAGTAACCAGTCAGAGTCGGTTCACAGCCATGAGTATACAACAATCCATAGTTGTAAGTACCACTTACATACTTCAAAATTCTCTTCACTTGATTGATATGACTGACTTTGGGATCAGCTTGGTATCTAGCACAAACTCCAACTGCAAAGGCAATATCAGGTCTGCTGGCAGTTAAGTACAACAAGCTTCCTATCATGCTTCTGTACAGACTTTGATCCACCTTAACCCCACTTGAATCTTTGGAGAGCTTTAAATGAGTAGGAGCAGGAGTCCTTTTGTGACTTGCATTCTCCATACCAAACTTCTTTACAATATTCTTAGCATACTTGCTTTGAGATAAGAAGATTGAGTCCTCCATCTGTGAGACTTGTAGTCCAAGAAAATAAGTTAGTTCTCCCATGAGACTCATTTCAAATTCAGCCTGCATCTGGTCAGCAAAGTGTTTAACCATATGTTCTGACATTCCGCCAAACACTATGTCATCAACATATATTTGGGCAACCATCAACTTCCCTCCTTCAGTTTTGACAAATAGAGTTTTGTCCAAGCCTCCTTTTCTGTAGCCTTTGTCTGAGAGAAACTTTGTTAACCTGTCATACCATGCTCTAGGAGCTTGTTTCAGCCCATATAGAGCTTTTCTCAATTTGTAGACATGATCAGGATGGGTTGGATCCACAAAACCTTTAGGTTGTTCCACATAAGCTTCCTCATTTAAGTACCCATTTAGAAAGGCACTTTTCACATCCATCTGAAATAACTTGAACTTCAGAAGACAAGCAATTGACAACAAGAGTCTGATTGATTCCAACCTGGCTACAGGTGCAAAGGTTTCATCAAAGTCAACCCCTTCAACCTGGGTGTATCCTTGAGCAACAAGTCTCGCCTTATTTCTGGTGACAACTCCTTCAGCATCTGACTTGTTCTTGAATATCCATTTTGTCCCAATGATGTTAGTTCCTTCAGGTCTAGGAACCAGTTCCCAAACTTCATGTTGCTTGAATTGGTTCAGTTCATCTTGCATTGCACCAATCCAATATTCATCAGTTAAGGCTTCCTTGACATTTCTTGGTTCTATTTTGGACACAAAACAAGAATTTGAGATGATTTCTCTAGATCTTGTGATGACTCCACTATTAGGATCTCCTATGATGAGCTCTTTTGGATGATCCTTCTGAATTCTGATGGAAGGAGTCTTGCTAGCTTCCTTTGATTCTGATTCTGTTGTGGTGGAGTTGGGTAGATCATCCTGTTGGGTTGAAGTCTCAAAGAATGTCTCAACAGTACAAGGAACATCTGTTTCTTCATGATAGTCATCAATTATGACATTTATTGATTCCATCATGGTTTTGGTTCTGGAGTTGAATACTCTATAAGCTCTGCTGTTTGAGGAGTATCCTAGAAATATGCCTTCATCACTTTTGGAGTCCAGTTTTCTTCTCTGTTCACGATCAGACAGGATATAGCATTTGCTGCCAAACACATGGAAGTACTTCACAGTTGGTTTTCTTCCTTTCCAGAGTTCATATATGGTGGATGAGGTTCCCTTTCTCAAGGTGACCCTGTTATGAACATAGCAAGCTGTATTCATAGCTTCAGCCCAAAAATACATAGGAAGTCTTTTGGCATGTAACATTGCTCTGGCAGATTCTTGTATGGTCCTGTTTTTTCTTTCCACAACTCCATTTTGCTGAGGTGTTATGGGAGAAGAAAACTCATGACTGATTCCTTCTGAAGCACAGAAGTCATCAAACTTGCTGTTTTCAAATTCCTTGCCATGATCACTTCTGATTCTGACAATACATCCTTCCTTCTCTCTTTGAATTCTTTTGCACAGTTCTCTAAAGACTTCAAATGCATCTGATTTTTCCCTAATGAAATTAATCCAGGTGAATCTGGAAAAATCATCCACAACCACATAGGCATATCTTTTACCACCAAGGCTCTCTACTTGCATTGGTCCCATCAGATCCATATGAAGGAGTTCTAGAACCTTAGAGGTGGTCAGATGTCTTGACTTTGGATGTGACATCCTCGTCTGCTTACCCACCTGACATTCACCACAAACTCTTCCTTCATCAATTAGCAGTTTTGGAATCCCTCTGACTGCCTCCAAGGAGATAATCCTCTTCATACCCCTTAGGTGAAGATGGCCAAGTTTTTGGTGCCACAGTTTCACCTCTTTTTCTTCTTTTGCAATGCAACACACAGATGAGAAATTAGTGTTCTCAGCCTCCCATAAGTAACAGTTGTCTTTGGATCTGACTCCTTTCATTACTATCTCTTGTTTGTCATTGATTACAAGGCATTCAGATTTTGAGAAATTGACCTTGAATCCTAGATCACACAGTTGACTGATACTAATGAGATTAGCGGTCAGTCCTTTCACCAGCAGTACTTCATTTAGACTTGGAACTCCAGGGCAGTTCAAATCACCAACTCCTTTGATTTCACCTTTAGCCCCATCTCCAAAGGTCACAAAACTGGTGGTGTGAGGCTTAACATTATTGAGGAGGTTCTTGATTCCAGTCATATGTCTGGAACATCCACTGTCAAAGTACCAGTCTTCCTTTGCAGAGACCCTCAGGGAAGTGTGAGCTATCAGTGTAGTAGCCTTTTTCTTCCATTGAGGAGCATGTGGTACCTTTTTAGACTTAGGTTTGACACATGAATTCTGATTAGGGTATCCATGTAACCTGAAGCAGAAACGCTTTATGTGGCCATATCTACCACAATGATGACATTTCCATCTTTGGTACCTTTTCCTCACATGTTTCTGTTCCTGATGTCGAGAGTTGTGTTGAGACATCTGTTTTGACATTTGCCTACCAGATTTCGTTGCTTTCATAAATCCTAGACCAGATTTATTTCCCACATTGTGTCCAATCTGTAGGATCTCTTCCAATTTGTCAGTTCCGTTTGTCAACATCTTGACAGATTTGGTCATTTGATTCAGTTGTGAGTTCAGCAATTGAACTTCTCCTTCTAGAAGACTTATAGTTTCAAGGTTTGCCCGTTTTTCAGCCTCCATCTTTATGATGAGTTTTGATTGTTTCTCATTCTGCACACAGACTTCAGTACTTCTGATACACAATTCCTTGTACGTTTCAGCCAGTTCTTCAAAAGTCACCTCTTCATCACTGATGTCACTTTCAGAGGTACAAACACCAGTTAAAGCAGTAACTCGTTTGGCAGTCTCTTCTTCAGAATTACTTTCTGAATCACAGTCAGACCAAGTAACTGTCATTCCTTTTTGTTTCTTAAGAAAGGTAGGACATTCAGCTCGAATATGCCCATATCCTTCACAGACATGGCATTGAATTCCTCTGCCTTGAACTCCCTTCTCATCTGACCTTGGTCTTCTGCTGGAACTGTCAATGTTAGAGGAAATGTTATGAACATTAGACCTTGACTTTGGATCTATTCTTTTGATGAGTTTGTTGAACTGTCTTCCTAGCATGGCTATAGCTTCTGAAATGTTTTCTTCAACATCAGTGTTGGACATAAGTGCTATGCTCTTGTTCTTTTTGACATCATCATTAGTGATTCCCATCTCAAAAGTCTGAAGAGACCCAATAAGTTCATCCACTTTCAACTTGCTAATGTCCTGGGCTTCCTCTATGGCAGTCACCTTCATTGCAAATCTTTTAGGCAAGGATCTGAGAATCTTCCTCACCAGTTTTTCTTCTGACATTTTTTCTCCCAGTGCTCCTGAGGTGTTAGCAATCTCCAAGATGTTCATGTGAAACTCATGAATGGTTTCATCTTCCATCATTTTTAGATTCTCAAACTTAGTGGTCAACATCTGAAGCCTTGACATTTTTACTTTGGAAGTTCCCTCATGAGTAGTTTTGAGGGTGTCCCAAACTTCCTTGGCCAGTTCATATTGATGAACTAATCTGAAAATATTTCTATCAATTCCATTGAACAAGGCATTTAGAGCTTTGGAATTTCCCAGGGCTAGCTCATCTTCTTCTTTACTCCAATCTTCCTCAGGCTTCAGACTGATTGTCCCATCTTCCTCAGTTATGGTGGGATGAATCCATCCTTTGTCAGCAGCTCTCCAAGCCTTTTTGTCCAGAGATTTTAGGAAGGCAATCATACGAGGTTTCCAGTAGTCATAATTAGTTCCATCCAGAATGGGTGGTCTATTTCCAAAAACTCCTTCTTTGTCCATAGTGCCAGAAAGTGATATCCCTAGATCTCACCCAGTAATACAGGAAGGGTGCCTGCTCTGATGCCAATTGAAATTCTGGCTACAGATACTCAATGTCACGTCCAATGTTGTGACACCGTATCTGACTTACTATATGACAGTAAATACAAAAGCAGTAAATAACACAGTCAATTGTTTACCCAGTTCAGTGCAACAACACCTACTCTGGGGGCTACCAAGCCAGGGAGAGAATCCACTATAAGAGATGTTAATTCAGGAATAAACCAACCAGTTTATCTCCTTCACTTAAGACCTACCCAATGCAATTCTAATCTAAGTACAACTTAAACCTGAGTTCCTACTCACTCCCCCTCAATCACAGCAGTGATACATAAACCAATTTGACTTAAGAATTGATGAAGACACTCTTCCAAAAACACACACTTGATTAAGCTTCACAGCTTTTTAATCAAGTAACACAATTACTCGTGCTTCACAGCTTTGAGTGATGTACACAACTAACTTGACTCTGCTTCACAGCTTTAGTCAAGTGACATTCAAACACTCTTGCTTCAAAGCTTTGAGTGTTACACAACCCTTACAATTGAAACCTATTCCAAGGCACTTATCACAATGATAATTGCTTGGAGTACAATAAACAAATCTATACAGATTACAAAATTGATCTTCTAATCAATCAGCAGGGATCACTTGAAAAACCGCAGCTCTGTTGAATATATAGCAGCTGCAACTTCAGTTAGGGTTTCCAAAAACCTAGGGTTGATTCCGTTTGACCTAAAGACCAGGTCACAGTACTTTATTGATCAGGTTAGGATTGAGCTAGGTTACTCCTCAGAAAACGCAGGATTCTGTTTAGGAAGGACTGAGTTATTTCCTGAAAAAACTCAGACTTATCCAATCCTGTAATCCTGCTAGATCAGAACAGGATGTCATAACATCTGTTATGACATCTGAGAAAACCTGTCTACTGATTTAGCAAAATGTGATCATTTTGCAAACATGCTCAGATACACACTTATAAACATCAGTATTTGAGTTACAATATTTTTCTGCACATGTACCTAATGAGTTAGTACAACCTGAACTAGAATGTTATGAAATCAGTCATGACATTCACACATACACTTGGGATTTACCAAAAATGCAAGCCAATACCTAAACACCTACAATGTTTGGATCAAAAACACACATCAATTTGGGGATTAGAAGTCACATTAACCAATTTGCAATCAGACTGATATAGAAACTTCAGTTCCAAATGACCATCTTCAAATACATGGTGCAACTTGCTCAGGAGGCTTTATGGCATGATTCTTGATGCATTAGAAAGACCTCATCACGAAATTCACAATGTGCCAAGAAAGTATTCATTTGGAAAATTTAGCTAAAAGTTGTGTGCATTTGAAATCGTGAAAAACAAACTGATTTTGACACTTAGAAAAATTTCTAAGTGTAGAGTTTCATAATGACCTATAATGTTTTGCAAACTTACAAGCCCTTCCACTTAAAATTATCTCTTGATCCTTGCATATGAAATGAATTAGACTCCTTGAATGGAATTATGGAATTGAGATCACTCAAAAATCATGAAAATTGAGAGAGTTATGACCTTTGGAAGCTGGTGGAAATTTCTTGAGAAATCCATAAATGACCTATAATGTTTCTATCAATGTAATGACTTTCCATTCACTTTTTGGTCTTAATCCTTGAATCAGAGTTGTAGTAGACATCCTCAAGTTTATTGTGAAAAAGAATGAGCTCATGGAGACAAAAATTGACCAAATTATGATCTATTGAAGTCAAATCAAAGAGTTCAATGGCTTTTTCAAAGGACTTATAATCGTATTCAAACTTAAATGGCCTTCAACTCAAAATTGGCCTTAGATCCTTGAAGATAGGTTGTTAAGGACTCTTTGAAGAGTATCCTGGCTTTGGAATCACTTCAAAATCTCAAAACTTAAGCAAATTATGGTCTTTGGAAATTGACAAATCCTTATTCAAACTTTGCAAAAGTAACTTGTGACATTCTTTAACTTTTGATGATTTTATTTTTACAATTGGATCTTGTCATACAAGAGAAGTTGGTGTAGATAATGAGAAGAGTCCATAGTAAAAAGAATCAACTCAAGATGACAAAACTTGAGGGAGTTATGCCCTTGTGACCTTGAAGTCATGTACTTATCAAAATTAGGTCAAACCTCTTGAATCAACTTTGTATATCTTACACTTTTCTTGAAAATTAAGGCATGATGAATCACATTAGACATTGAAATGATGTTGTCTTGAAGTACATATAATGATGAGGCTCATATCTCAATGAAACTTGTTGAAAAAGGCATGGAAATAAACTCATGAATTTAAGAATCTTCTTGATGAATCCAACTACAAACATTGAGACAAATGTGACAAAATGAAGTTGAGAGAGCACTTAAACCAAAGAAAATTAATGCCATAGTCATAGGTTTGAAGTTCAAGCTTTTTAAATCCATTGAGTAGCCATTTGACTGGGGATCAACCTTCAAAACCCCAGGTTAGGAGGCGAGATGAATGTACTTGGCTCTATACCTATAAAACATCAAAGGAAATACATACATATTTTTTATTTTGGTTAAGGGTTAGTAATCATAAAATACATATATACAAGATACACAATTCAAGGTGCTTAGTGATCGTCCAAGGACAAAATAAAAGATAGGAGAGAGAAGAAGAAATGACCAATCAAATGTGTGATCTTGATGCATTGTGATGATATAGGATGTTAGAGGATCTTAGGGGGGAAAATTGGGGTATAACAGGGAACAACTTGCTCGACCTTGAAATGCTGAAAAAATGAAGCAATATTACAATTGAGGTATAGATACAGTCGCCGTGCTTTGTCGAAACGACAAACACAATGTTCTCGACCATATGTGCATGCTCGGGTACAAGCATATCACCTAAAATTAAACAAAGAGGAAAGTTTCCACTCTTTTAACGAGACTATTCTTAGCTCGATGGGGAAAACTAAAACGAGCTCCACCGTTGTTGTACCATGATGACATAAAACCTAACTCGCAGTGGTAAGTTCATGCCGCCGAGCTTAAGCCCCAAATGAGACATGAGTTCCGGCTCATGCTCGGAAATTAACCTAGTCGTTCGACCAGTCTCCCCACACTAGAGAGCCTCAATTCTAACGAGATAACCCCAAAAAAATCTTAATTCAAATAAACGTCCAAGCAGACGAACATACATACATGCACAACTCAACAAAAGAAATAATTCATGCACGAACAAAAGTAAATACATAAACAACCCATATTGAAGAAAACGACCACCAAGGTCAAAAATATTAAAGACGACCACGAAGGCCATAATTGTCAAGATGATTACATAGAGGGAACCAAATTCCCCCATCCAAAAATAACAAAAGTAACGATCACAAGGACCGAAGTTGTCTGGGTGTTACATCAAACTGGGAAAAAGCCCCCAAAAAAATATTACAAAGATCAAACGACTAGTAGGCAGAACAGGACAAAGAAATAATAAATGTCAATCAATTGTCGGGCTAGAGCTGCCCTTCAGGCTGGGGACTCACTTCAGGATCAGGTTGTGGTTGCACCTCTCTAACGGGCTCCCTTGTAGACTGATGAGAATCTGCCACATGTCCATCTACCACCTCGAGGAAATCAGGGACAACCATGTGACCACCCCCACGCTGTTAAGAAAACTAGTCCCTGTCAAGACAAAATTAACACCTCGATTCACAAGACTAATATGGGCCACCACATTCTTAAAACCTTCCTCCACAGCCACCAAAACATCGTTGCCAGCCAATTGAATGCGAGCAATCAACTGGGTCCTGGTCGAAAACCCCTTAACATCGTCAGGCTCCTCCTCATCGGGAGCCATGGAGGACTTAAGCCTATCCTCCACATCCTTGAGAACATTCTTCTCAGTCACATGAGCATCCATCTCTTCAGTCAGAGCCTTCTTCACCTTTGCCAGCTCCTCGTTATCAGTCTTCAACTTTTTAAACTTTGTCTTAAGATCGTTGTAGGAAGCCCGAGTTTTCCTCAAATCCAACTCCTATAAACTCCTTTCCTCGGTGTGAATCATTGTTGCGCCCGGGATCCTCATTAAGGCATCAACGTCCTGAGCTAGCAAGGTCCTCTTGCTCGGGCGGTCTATTTCTCTGTATGCCAGTGACTCTTCCTTGTGAACTTCCAAAGAAGAGCCTTTGAAGAAAGTCTTGTTGTGGAAGCAGGGGGAAACATGAATCTCTCTTTTCCCTTCTCCATGATCAAATCTATCAGGTCCTCGGAATAAGGTCTCCTTGCCCATGAGCTCACTGGCAGAGGAGAATATTATCTGACAACTAGACTAGACGAAGAGGCCTCCGATCCAGTCGGAGGCACACCTGATCCATCACCACCCAGGAGGCTATTGGCGACCATCTTTTGCGCCTTCTTGGCCTTGGAAGCAGCATTCCTAATCAAACGGTCCTAAGCATAAGATATCTTCTCTGCAATAAAACAAGCACGAGTTAGCAAAATAGGGGTGTTAGAATAAGCGAAAGCCAAATACGAAACAACTACCTAAATACTTCAAAGGGCCACTGTTTTTTAGGAGCTCCTTGACATTTATAAGTCCAAGATCGAACATGGGCTTTCCATCCTCATCAACAATGGCTTTTCCCCCCTTTCCCACATACAGAACCATGGGTATTCCCCCGGCAAAGGCTAAAAACTGGTCATAGCTGGTCCATCTTCACTATATAATGGTCGGTACCACGGGAAAAGTGTTCCCTGTCTCAGTGAAAATGGAACCTTTGCATGAGCTCCCTCATTACTTCACCTTCCTCAGTCGGCACAAGATGCCCATCCGAACCACGCTTAGGTAGACTGATAAACACGTTGAGAATCTCCTTCTCCAACATGGGTTAGACCAAAAGGTATTTGTCCTTGAATCGTCAAACAAACTCGAGATAGGACTTAAACAGCTTGCTTGAATGTTTCATGGAAACCCATCTGAACTACCCGCCAACGGCTCCCCGCTGCAGATGAAAGTAGTAGAAAAACAGGGATACATTGGCCCCAATCTTCAGGTACTCACACACAATTTCGAACTCCCGTAGGAAGGCTATCGAATTAGGATGAATCTGTGAAGGAGAAAGATGATGATGGTCGAAGACGGCCACCAGAAGGTTAGTAAAAGGAAACCGAAGCCCTAGATCTCTGAAGACAATATCGTACATGGGGATACGATTGACATCATACCTCGTATAGATCCTGTCACATTTCCCGGGGACTAGAACAACCTAATCATGCTCGGCGCTCAGTTTCTATATCCCTGAGGCCATGACTATAAACACCTCCTCCGGATGTTTTATAAAACGTGAGGCAATCTCCCAGGGACCCATTGCGATCTAATCTACCCCATCGGAGGCCATATGAGCCTCAGGCACACCTTGCTCGGATGTACTCTTCCCTGACACGGTCTTCTCGGAATCGCTTTGTCAAGATATGATCTATTCGAACGAGTTCTGATCAGACGGATTTTGGTCAGAAGAGCTTTTTTCGCTCATAATGTCATCCTCGGCGCTGCTATCCATTTTACCTAAAAAGCAGAGGACAAAAGTGAATTCAACATTAAATAAAATCCACCCTTCCACCGCTAATCAAGTGAAAGGGAACACAAAGGCACAAGGGCTTTGTCCTCGACCAAAACCCTTACTTAAACAGCAAAACACAGACACTAGAAGGATCCCATGGAATGCGTTAGGCACCTATCAGCCAAGCCAAACCCTAACCCGCGCAAGGAGTGATCTATGTGTCGATTGGGTTTTGAAATTCACATGAGGATTCATCAGAAACTCATGCAGTTCATAGAAGAAACCCAAAAAATGGCCCAACCTCGCCAAAAAACTCATCATAACTCGCTGTTGTCGGCCTAAAAACATAAAAATCCATAAATGGATCTAACAGATTCACGGTGGAACCGATGTTCTCATGTGGCAAAACCACCATCAGACACCAACAAACCTCTAGGAAACTTCCCCCATTGGCTACGTTAATCGTAACTGCATGCATCTCTAGAGGAAAAATAAGAAAAACTATCCTAAAAGAGAGACGAAATCCACAAGAACAAGAGAAAGACAAGGAACTTACTTGGTCGGGGAGGATAAACAGTGAACGAGCATAAACTTAGACAGCGGAAGATGGAGATGCACTTCGGAACTAAGGGAAACGAGTAGGATATAACGTGCAAAAAAGTGTGAATAAAGCTTCCTCTCTCTTATTTATAAGAAGCCTCACTGGCACGTGAGTAGGCATGCGCCTAGGGAAACCTTGGGATCGTCATGATTAATCCCTAGCCCCTAGACTGGCCATCATTACACATTAATAACAACATATGGCTCGATGCAAATGTGGCACATAATCTCTCAGAGTCCAATCAACCATTCATGGCCACTCACGCATCGAGCATACAAGAACATGTTCGGGAACCTGGAAAATACCTATCCATGGACGCATCCTGAATCATTCTTGCCTCCTCGACACATGAGCTGACTCTAAGTCGTCACTCCTACGCCTAGGAGAAACGACTTAGGGGGCTCCTATTATGGATTGGCCCAATGGCTTAGCAAGTCCTAATCCACTTCTACGTGTAGGACAACTAAATGACCTTGGCTCAATAAAACATAAAGGATAAAAGACACTTTATCCCTTCTTCTCGTCAACCTAGGACTCTTGGCCACCAGGTTCTCCATGGTTACTTCTACTCACTGAAACAGACTATTCCATCCTACCCGCCCATACGAGGATAGCCACTTAGGAACAACCATAAATCACGCCTGCCCGTGAGACACTTCTCTACCCGTTGTAACAGTTAGTTACGAGCACCTCTGGTTGACACAACGACTAGTTCCTGGCATTACCTATTTTTAAGGAACCTGATATCCAAGCCTAAAAATAAGAACCAATGGCTAAGCGACGGGGGCACTATATTAACCCTCACACTTGTGAGGGCCATGTATCCATTATTCACTCTAAAAACCCTACTCTCTTTCTTTTATATCTGTGCACTCTTTCTTACTTGAGTTTCAGAGTGCCTTGCAGGTACACCCCCTCCTCTCCTTCACTTTCAGCCTAGCAGATGTCATCTTTCAGCCCACTTTCAGGTTTTGATCAACGGGTAAGATCAAAGAATAAAAGAGCAGTTAGACAGATTTAAGTCTATGCGAGTAAACATGCTAGGGAATGTGTATGATCAGATCCATTGATAATTCTAACCTGACCTTGCAATAACATCTTCTAAACTATTAATTATCGGTTCTCAAGAATGTTTACTCCTAAGTCCTTAGTAAGTAAACCTTTAAACATTCAAATTAAATCATATGTCCATAGTGAATTACAGATGAAATTAAGCATTAATTTATCAAGAACAATTTGGTTCCTATAGGATATTACCAGTCCTAGGTGATATCTACTACAAGATAGTTTCAATTGAGTGTTAATGTTGATAGTCCTGCCTAATTATTAACCATAAATCAAATCTCAATTTTCCAGAAAGAGAAATCATTAAGCACAAATCAAATGTAAATTTAATAGAGAAGAAATTGTTGTCATTACAAGGTTCAAATAAAAATCATTAACAAATCCAGATCAGGAACACCCCTAGCATTGGAGGGTTTAGCTACTCATAGAATTCAACAAAAACAAAATACAAGATTTAGACATTACATATAATATAATGAAATTTAGTCTTCAATCCTGAAAGGCTCGTGAAAAATTTGATCCCACGTATAGATCTGAGTTCTCCAGCCTTTTAAACGTGTTTTTGTCGTCAAAAATCGTCCAACCTGGTGAAATTCCCATTATCGGGTTAAATAGAGCAATTTTGGGTCTGTTTTGCGATTTTGGGCACCCATACGCATATGAGGGTGTCATACGAGTATAGGGGGCGTATGGGCATGTTGTTTTGCGTATGATACACATATGGTACGTGTATGAGGCGTCTGTACGCGTACAGTGGGCATTAACGCGTTTTTTCAATATTCTCATATGTGTATGAAATGCTTCATACGCGTATCAACATAGACGAATTAGCCTTCGGTGTCTTCATGAAAGTTGTAGCCTTGGATGTTAGCTTTGATTTTCCGCTAGATCCATGTTATTCCGAGTTACAACGCTCTAGTTATGATCAAAGTACCACACGCCTGTCATGATGAAAAACATGCTGAAAATTTCCAAATCTCACATCTTTCTGAAAATTCTCCGCATTCCTTTTACAGACACATCATTGACTTCCTTTGACCTACAAAACACGTTAAACTTCCTAAAAATATCAGAAGATATTAAAACACAAATAAATTTGGAATTAAAGAAACCGACATATAAACCACTCAAACTATATGAAAAATTGCAAATAACTCGCCTACTCTCACTTATTAAAAATATAATAAATATAACAGAAATGGTGATTGATCATAATCCCAAACTTAGATTATTTCTTGTCCTCATGCAACTTTAAGAACAAATAACTCATGTCACCCTCAAATGATCAAAAAAGTATTTACGTACCACAATACCTATGAGGTCTTCAATGGCTCTCTTTTGTTGTTATCTTTAGTTTTTTGCTTGATTACTGAGGTCGATTGATCGACCACACCTTCACTTGAAATTACTGCTTCACCTATCAACTCAATTCACACTCTCACAAAATTTCTCATGTGTTAGTGTGATTTACACTCAAAATTCACACTATGCAATACTATACCATAAGCTTGAATGAATTCTCTTTCGATTACAAGATACACAACACACACACTTTTTGAGGTCTTTCCAGGTTGTAACGTGGCTAGGGTTACGGTGGGATAGATTTTGGAAAAAATGACTAAGGCTCAGAGTTACTTCAATTGTTACTTTCACTACGCTCATTTTGTGGAATTACTATTGAAATTATATATTTCCTTCACTCTTTAGGAAAAGCTGTTATTAAGGATTCCACTTTTGGATTTGATTTTGTTTTCCATATCCATTGACTTCTTCTTCTTCTCGAGTGCCCGAATGATTATTTTCTTTTGTTTTTATTTCTCTTTTTTTTGTCTATTTTTTTATTTTTTTTCAAATTTCATATTCTCTCTTTTTTCTCATCAGGTGCCATCATTTGTCAAAATACACTGCATAACTACCCCAAACTTAAACGTTGTTATCCCAACAACAACCCCAAACTTAGAATGAACATAGATAAGATAACTCATGTAACTACTCTGAGCAGGATAAGGAAGTGTTTGGGCTAAAGGCCAATATGATGTGGTTATTAAAACAAACAAATGGATAAAGGATCAAATTAGGTTAACAAGGGATAATAATAAAAAGGGATGGTTGGAAAGGCTCAGGGGTAACAACAAAAAAGTGCCTCAGTGTGTGAAGTCATGCAAATGTCATTAGAAAATAACTTACACAAGTTCTGAATGGTATATACATACTTGAATGCTCTCTCATTATGAATGTTGTGTTTGGCTTTTTATGCTCTCACCATGTTGGATAGAGTTGACAACCTGCACAGTACTCTCTGTTGGATGGGGCTTCTCAACCATTTATGGTAAACCTGCTCAATCTTCAGTACAACTCAATTAAACCAATCAGATCATTCATAAGTATATAACAAAATAGTTTGGCAAGTTATCATGCGTAGAGGATACACAAGTAGTTAGTCTGAGTACTTTTCACACAACCACTAAAGCTATAATGACCATATTATCAGATTAAATTAAACAACCAGAAAATAAACCAAATGATAGAAAATAAACTCGAAAGTTAATATAAAATTAAAAACTATAAAAAATCAGGAATACCTCCCTTGAGTGCCTCCCAAGCATCGCTCGTTTACCGTTATTAGCTTGACGCCTCATCACCCATGTTAGGGTGGCTTATATGACATAAAGAACCCATCATCTTTTTTATTTCTTTTGTTTGGTAGAAATCCCATGAACTTACAGTATTGATGATGTTGCTTCCAAATCTTTTTCAGTTTGATTTTATTGAACAAGGCATAAATGAGATTCAATACTTTGTCAATTTCTTGTCTTTCATCTGCCTTGTTGTGAAAATAGTTTTTTAGGGATACTCTTTTGATGATTTTCTTGTTGGTTATCTGCATTTTAACACAATTTTAAATTTGTAGTTTCATCCAGAACTAGATCATCTTCAAGTTACCTTATTTCTCCTTCTCTATATTTCTTGCTTACCTCAAATTCTTCTATTTTTATTGTATCTTTTTCATCTGATGTTATGCATTTTTCTTCTGGTTTCACATATTCTTCTTCCAACTTTAACTCTCGCCAAATAAACCTATATGGATAAAACTTAGCTTCCTTAAATTCATTCATAAGAATTCTTACCTCCCTCTTATATGCTTTAAAAATTCTAGTCGCCTCTTCCAAAGTGAATCTCGAATCAGGCGACCAACATGTAGGAAAGACAGATGGCAATGTATCAAAATAATACATGACTACAAAACTCAGACACTTTATTAGTAGCAAAGTATAGAAGAATTCATGAAGCAAAAATAATCTGACTTTTTTATAATAAAATAAAATTCAAATAAAAAAACTGAAAACAAAATTTTAGTTGCAGAGCAACAAAATTTTAACTAAAATAAAATTATGAACTCTATAATCTTCGGCAGTCCCCGACAATGACACCAAAAACTTGATCGATAAATTAGCAAGGGTACTAATCTGTCAATGTAGTAATAATGAGAAATTCCAAAGTATCGATCTCAAGGACTGGGTGGTGATATAAATTTATCGTTTCAATTCAGTTAAACAAAAGCAATTGGGGTTTTAGTTTGGAGTTTTTGCTATAGAGAAATAAAATAATAAATAAAAGTAAAATACAAGTTGAACAAATTTAAGTCTATGAAAGTAAACATGCTATAGAAGGTGTATGATCGGATCCGTTGATAATTCTAGCCTAACCTTGCAATAACATCTTCTAAACTATTGATTACTGAATCTCAAGAATTCTACTCCTAAGTCCTTAGTGAATAAACCTTTAAACATTTAAATTAACTCATATGTCCATAGTGAATTATAGATAAAATTAAGCATTAATTTATCAATAATAATTTGGTTCCTATAGGGTATCCCTAGTCCTAGGTGATATCTACTACAAGATACTTTCAATTGAGCGTTAACATTGACAGTCCTGCCTAACTATTAACCATAAATCTCAGCATTTCTGAAAGAGAAAGAATTAAGCACAAATTAAAAGTAAATTCAATAGAAAAGAAATTTTTGTTATTACAAGGTTCAAATAAAAATCATTAACAAATCCAGATCAGGGACACCCCTAGTGTTGGGGGTTTAGCTGCTCATAGAATTCAACAAAAACAAAATACAAGGTTTAGACATTTTAGATAATATGATGAAATTTAGTCTTCAATCACGAAAGGCTCATGAAAACCTTGATCCCACACATAGGTCTGAGTTCTCTAGCATTCTAAAAGTGTTTTTGTCGTAAAAAATCATCCAACCTGGTGAAATTCGCATTTTGGGATTAAATAGAGCAATTATGGTCATGTTTTGCGATTATGGGCGCCCATACACGTACGGGGGTGCCATACGCGTATGGGGGAGTATGGCCATGTTTTATGCTTATGGTACGCATATGAGGCTTCTGTACGCGTATGATACGTGTATGGGCAACAACACATTTTTCCAGCATTCTTATATGCGTATGAAATGCTTGATACGCATATCAACATAGTCGAATTAGCCTTTGGTGTCTTCATGAAAGTTATAGCACTGGATGTTAGATTTCATTTTCCACCAGTACCACGCCAAACCTAGTTGTGACGCTCTAGTTATGATCAAAATACCTCACACCTGTCATGATGAAAAACATGCTGAAAATTTCCAAATCTCACATCTTTCTAAAAATTCTCTGCGTTCCTTTTCCAGCCATATCATTGACTTCCTCCGACCTAAAAAAATACGCTAACCTTACCAAAAATATCAAAAATACCAGAAGTGATTAAAACACAGATAAATTCGAAATTAAATAAACCGACATGTAAATCATTCAAACTATATGAAAAATGAAAATAACTCGCCTACTTTCACATGTTAAAAAGATACTAAATATAGAAGAAATGGTGACTGATCATGTTGCTTCCCTTGCATACTCTCTTCACAAATCTCAGCTAGAATGTTGATCAATAGTAACCCAGTTACCATACCGTTCCTTTACAACACATTGAGATCTCTAAAATTGAGATGCCCAAGACGGTAGTTTAACAACTACTCATCTGAACTTACTTCTATAGCAAGACACCTATTCTCCATCACCTTCAACTCAATCTTAAAAGTTCTATTCGCGTCCATAGAAGCTTTAAGGACCAAAATCTCATTTGCATCCATAACGGGCAAAGTCTTATCTTCCATGTGAATCTTGTAACCATTCTCAAGCAATTGGCCAATAATTAGAATGTTACACTTGATTACAAGAATGTAAAATACATCTTTGATCAAGGAATATCCATCATCCATTCTCATGATCAAAATATCATCGACCCCGTCGGCCAGTAAAATGGTGTCATCCTCGAATTTCACTTTATTCTTTGTGGCTTGATTTATTTTTACAAACCAATCTTTTCTACCCGTATTATGCATGGAACAACCAGAATCTAATTACCTCTCTTCGATGCATTGGACTTATTCTCTCACAGTCACCATAACATTTTCTTCTTCAAACGTTTATGTAGCGTCCTTGGAGCTACTGATGTTGTTGCTACATTCTCCTTGTGTGATCATGACCAAAAGCATATTATCATCGTCCACTTCTTGTCTAGCAACCTTTGCTTCATCTCCTTGAGACTCCCTCTGTTTCACATTGCAATCTCTTGCGAAATGGCCAAGCTTTTAACAATTAAAGCATTGTACCTTACTCTTGTCAAATTTCTTGTCACCTCTAAAGTTACCTTAACCACCATTTTTGTTGCAACTCCTCTCACCCTTTTGACAAGTCAAACTCTTTCAATTTGGGGGCTCTTTTCCACCAAAATTGTGAAAAATTGTGTTACTTTTCATGGGTCATTTTCCTTTCGACATCTTGCTCTTCTCATTGAACCGTGCTTGCAAAGCGATCTGCGCCTTTTCCTTGTTCTTACTCCTCTCGTCCATTTTTTGCTCATGAGCCTCAAGATAGCTTTGAATCTCCCCCTTGCTCAATGTCGGAAGATCCTTTGACTCTTTGATCGCCACTGCCATGTTGCTAAATCTTATTGTCAAAGAATGCAAGATCTTTGACACAACATTCTGCTAAGAAATAGTTTATCCAAAAGATTTAATTTGGTTCAAAAACAACGTAATTCACGTTACATAATTGTTTATTGTCTCATTCTCCTCCAATTGAATCAACTCAAATTTACGTTTGTGAGTTTGTAACCTCACCACCTTTTTCTTATCAGCCTCTGCATATTCCCGTTCTAAAATTTCTCACGCTTCCTTTGCTGACCCGCAATCATAAACTTTCTCAAAGTTGTCACCATCAACATATTGATGGATCAAGAACAATTCTTTGTAATCTTTCTTCTTTTCTTCCTTGAACGCAGCATTTTGTGCATTCATTGCACCTTCAACAAGAGGAATCACACCATTCTTAATCACTTCAAGAGCATCTTAGTAGCCAAATAACACCTTCATTTGCTTGCATCATTTTTCGTAATTCTTCGCTTCCATGAGAGGTAGGTTTGTAGGGACTCTATTATTGGAGACGTTAGGGATGTCAATAGGGTAGGGAATGTTAGGAGGATACTTACTTGCTCCCCGTCACTCCCCCCAATGTTTTCCCCATCCCCATCTCCGATCCTCGCCACGGGAGAATATTTTTCCCCATTTATATCCTTATCCTCATCCCCACAGAGAATCGGAAATCCACATAGATTGAATGTTAAAAAAATTCTCTACTTTTCGATCAAAACTATGTCTCTAGTATTTTGTTATTTTTTTATTTTTTTTAAAACATATATTTTGCATCTTTATTTTTTTAAAAATAAAAATACATCTTACATCAATAACAAAAAAAATGCAAAAACACTTGTTGTTTCGAAAATATAACTACTAATTTACTAATTGAATGAAAAATATGTATCTAATTGAAGTATAATGAAGTTGAAAAGTAATTACCATAAGCATAATGAACAACAAAGAATGATTGTTGTGAAGATGATAAGAGCAAAGAATATGAGGAATGGAGGAGAAAAAGAGAATTGGGAAGAGAAGAAGAGGAGGTGGTGTGTATAATGTATGTAATGGATGCACTTTTTTAGGGTTAGATATTTGGATAGTGAAACAATACATCATACATTGAAACAAAAAAATAAAATGATCCACTGATGACTTTTAATTTCCTAATATATGAAGTACTATTTTATAAAAATACATGCAAAATTATATAATTATAAATAAAATTTAAATAATATAGTCGGGGTCGAGGGATCTGCATGGCGGGGGCTACTTCCCTGATCCCTGTCCAAAAGTGTCATCGGGAGAACTTTTCCCTCCATCCCCATCCCTACAGGAGAAAAATTCCTCGACTTCAAAGCTCCAAACAGATAATCTCCTCGGGGATCCCCGTTAACAGATGTAAATTGACATCCCTAGAGACAATATTCATGTTTTCACAACGAGTTATGGATCAGAACCAAGGCTCTTGATGCCAAATATTGGAACATGCAATCACACAATTGGTGAACAATGGAGGATTTAGGGTTATGTGAAGAAGAAGATAGTGAGAGAATGAGAGAGAGAGAGAGAGAGATGGAGAGAGAGAGAGAGAGAGTAATTGAGGGTAAGAATGAACAATATCATTAACTTTCACTTAGAATGCTTTCAAATTATTGTATACAAGTGTTGCACAACAACTGAGATTTAAAACAACTCAAATAACAAGAAAAAGAAAAAACTAGGGTGCATAACAAATTAACACAATTGATTAACCGGTTACATAGAAAAAACACAAACCATTTATAATCAGGTGTAACTGGTTAACACATTTTGTTAACTGGTTAAGGACAACTCAAAAATGTTTTTTTCCTGCTCCAAATGTGTTTTTTCTTCAGCTGTAACTGATATGAGTGGCAATAGGTTGCGCCAAGATAGACTTTGCCAAGCTTGAGTCTGACTTGCAAAAAAATTTTAAAATCTATGTCTGACCTGTAGCTTATCATAGGTTTATTTTTAGGCTCAGATCTGGCATTTTCTAAGGTCTGATTAGCCTACTATCCTACTTAAAAGCCTATTTTATTTAAATATTGGTAAATAAGCAATTCAATTAATGTTTAAATATACTAAAAAAATTAAAAGATTAATTATTTTCATTGACTTATTCGAGTTTACATACTAGCATAAGTTTTGTGATATTATTTATTTGAAAGAACTTTACAAAATAGCTTATAACATTATTCATAAGAATCTTTCAGCTTATGTTCATAAGTTGTTCAAGATAACTAAGGTTTATTGTTGTATTCTAATTAAAAGTATAAAATAAGATATAATAAAAAATAATAATATTATACATATTTATTTAAATAGGTTGGTCTGATATACTTTAAAGGCTTTTTATATAGCTCGTGACTCAGTCTTTTTAGCTAAATAGACTTATAAAAAAACATAGATCTTTTCTATTTTAAAAAAAAATCTAGCCTACCTGAATCTGTGTAAACTAGATCGTAAGTCCATATTAATTTGTCTGACATATTTCCATCCATAATAACCGGTTACAACACAAATTACTAAAATTTCATCCAACAAGTATGTCTAAGTATGATCATGTTTGATTTAAAATCTAGATGATCAACCTTTTTGAATTAAGTACACATGATCATATGTGATTGCCTGAGTGTAGATGATCATAGCTTCATTTTTTATAGTTGATAAAAATTGTTTTGCATGCGGAAACAGACACGTTAGAGTGTTAATTCATCTTAATTATATTAATGTTATCATCTAAATTCCAAATAAATGATTATATTGCTCATCAAATTATTTTTGGTTCAACAATCTCCTTATTTTAATGATGACAAATATATATAATTTTGTGAACAATTGTTTGAAAAAGGCTTAGAAGATGAAGTTCGTAAGCTTCTCCTAAATCTAAACCAAATTATTTAATTTAACTTGTATAGCATGTGTCAATCTCTATTGATTAATTTCCTATCATATTGGCAATTATTCAAATTTGGTTAAATATTAATACGAAACCATATAAATGTGAATTGAAAAAAGGAATTATAGTATGATACTTTCATTCAAATCAATAAGCCACGTCGAATGTTGGGACAAATAGATATGCTTTATCATATTCAAGTTAAGCATCATCGTTTAAGATCTTGTGTTTGACACTTTGACAAAGCCAACCCTGATTGAAGGTCGTGTGGGAAAGAAATTAACATCATAAACAGCACAAAGTAAGCTTTACGAATCTGTGATAGATAGTGAAAGAAAAAGATACGAAAGAAAAAAGCAAATGTATTAGCGGGGTCCCCTTTTAGTCAATGTGATTATAATGTTGAATTTTACCTATTTTATATGACTTGGCATTCTCCAAATTTAAGCCATGTGAACCATGTTTCTAGATTTGAAAGAGAGAAGGAATGAAAAAGATGATAATGTTCACCATCTCTATCTAGAAAATGATTTTTATTCAAAAATATTATCTTTATGTTGAAAAATAAGTGTGAGAAAGACGTCTCGTATTAATTAAAAAAAGAGATAATAAACACTTTATAAATAAGAGAACACGTCTATCATCTTAAAATTTTAGATAAATATATAATATGAATCTTAAAAAAAAAAGTATCTTAATTGCCCCTAACAGTTTATACATCAATAATTAAAACTTAACTTTTAAATAGTTTATCTTTAGGCAAGAGTGATTAGATTTATTCAGAAGTTTTGAGATTATATTTAATTACGAGAATGCAAATATTAATTCTTTTGAGAGAATTTTGTATAATTACTATACTTCTATCTATCTTTAGGAATTACTCTTTACAAATGTAAAAAAAGGAGTTTGATTGTTAAATAGTTTTTAAAAAAAAATCAATTCTAAGAGTAGGGGCCTAGGGGGAGAGGTTTCTTCTCGAACATGGTATTCTTAATTAATATTTAGTAATTTTTTATTGTATTTTTGTTATATGGGACACATATTTAAAAATCAAAAAATATTTTTGAGTAAATTCGAATATATATATATATATATATATATATATATATATATATATATATATATATATATATATATATATATATATATATATATATATATATATATATATATATATATATATATATATATATATATATCCGAATCCACTCTTTATAAAATAAATAAAAAAATTGTTTGGATATGCATCTTTAAATTCATCCCGGAAGAAATCTAAAATACATATCCGGAATCACTCTTGAACTCATTTACTACACATTTTCATTGAAATTGACACTGTTGTCGTAAAATTAGCATTGTTATTTGGGACTTTGTCGATTTGACCCAATATTAGAGTCATAGGCATTATATCATCGCGTTCTGACCCTTGCGTTCCTACGTTTCTAGCCTTTACGTGATCTAACGTAAAAACTCGATTTTCTCGAAAATTGACTCAATCAAAATTTTACTGTGGCAATTCATCAGAAGAAAATCAGGGATCAAAATCCCATATTTTGAGACAAATTATGAGACACAACCCTCAAAATCCTAAATTCTTTGTTTTTCAATTTTATTTTATTTATGTTTCGTTTTTCATATTTTTGAAAAAAACCAGAAAATTTTATATACACTTAATTTGATTTTTTAGTTATATTTTCATTTTTTAAAATTTTATTTTAATCGTTTTTCTATTTTTCAATGGTTTTTTTCAATAAGAAAATAGTTTGTATTTACATATTTGTTGCATTGTTGTTGCATGGCTATTAGTTGTTCCATGGCTATTAATTCTAAAAAAACCCTCTTAACCACCTATAACTAACTTACATCGCTATTCTAATTACATCACAAATTACTAGGAATATAACTCCAATATTCCCCTCCCCCCACACGATCATGGTTGAAATGTGGGTGCAACCTTAAGTTTGGTTTGAAAGTTTTGGAATACGACATAAGAGAGAAGTTTGGTGGAGAATATGTAACTTGTGTTGTTCTTGACATATAATGGATGATGAGTTTGTTGGTTGCAACTCTTTCACTCACAAAATAAATATCTAATTCAATGCGCTTAATTTTTGCATGGAACACTGAATAATGATATATGATAACTGCACTTATGTTGTCACAAAGGAGAGTTGGAACTTGATATGGGACATAGAGTTCAGTTAGCATAGATTCAATCCACAACAACTCATAAGTAGTGTGTGCTACTGCGTGATATTCTGCTTCAGTGCTTGAGAATGCAACTAAGGACTACTTCTTGGAGTTCCATGAGATTAGATTAGAGTCAATTTATATACAAGAGCCTGATGTAAATTGCCTATCATGCATATCACTTTTCCAAACTGAGTCATTATATTCCTGAAGAGAGACTTTCTACAAAGGATCAGCTAGACTTAACAGTAAACCAAGTTGTGATATGCCAATTAGATATTGAAGGATGTGTAACATTCCAATGGTTTAGCTATAAATTTACTTCCTTATTAATACAGAAGGTTATGTCAGGTCGTGTTAAGTTAGCATATTGGAGAGCACTAACAATTGACTTGTACATGGACAAATCACTTATGACATATGTGTCATGCTTACTCAATATATAGTGACTGGACATTAGAGTATTGACACAATTGGCATCTACCATGTCTTTCTTGACCAACAATTCTTTTATATTCTTGGTTTGTGTGAGAACTATGGCCTTATTGAGCTGCTCATGAACTTCAATACCAAGGAAATACTTTAGATTTCCAAGTTTCTTAGGGAAAATTTAAGATAAAGTTTAGAAATTAGATCATGAATTAGCTTAGAAGAGACCCCTCTAATCAAGATGTCATCTTCATATACCAACACATACAAGGTTATGTTTTCATGTTTATAAATGAAGAATAAATGGTCATACTTGCTTTAGGCAAAGCCAAAATGGATCAATGCTTGATGAATTTTTCATACCAAGTCCTAGGTGTTTTCTTAAGCCCATAAATTGCTTTCTTCACCTTGCAAACAAATGAAATGTTGGTGTATTTAAAGCCTGAAGGTTGTTGCATATACATTTCCTCTTGGAGATATCCATTTAAGAAGGCATTGCTAATGTCAACCTATTGAATCTCCTACTTATGTTTAATTGCTAAGGACACGATGACCCTGATGGTGGTAGGCTTTACTACGGGAGAAAAGGTCTTGGGAAAATCAAACCCTTCTTGTTGATGAAATAATTTTTCTACAAGCCTTGAATTGTACTTGTTGATAGTGCCATTTTAATTTTATTTTACTTTGAATACCTACTTTCATATAATTGCTTGTCTTTGTGATGGAGAAGTCAGTATCCATGCTTCATTCTTCATAAAAGACTTATATTTAGACTTCATAGAATTGGACCACTCAGGTTGAGATATGTCATGTTTAATTATGGGTTGGTTTTGAGTACATAATGAATTATTTTGGCTTAAACTTGCCTATTTTGGATCTTGCTAGCATTGAATGATTATTGATAAGAAGAGTGGAAGTTGGAGGTTTACTGTGAAATGATGGTGATAAGGAATCTGTAGTGTCAGATATGAGTGAAGTGGTGGAGGTTGTACTTTCTTGAGATGCTTAGTAGTGTAATATGCTTGCATAGCCAAAGTTTTTAGGTGTAGGTTCATGACTTGGACTTGAGTTGGTTGTACTTATGTCTATATGAATTGTTGTGAAAAACGATACCAGAATGACAAAGTATAAGTAATTTCTTTGACGGAAAGAAACCCATAAGGGTGGAAAAGAAGAAAAAAATAAGATTAGTTATAAATTTATATTCTTTACTTTCTCTTTGAAACAAAATTACAAGTGTTACATAATAACAAATAATCTCTCCCACCCTAAATTAAGATTTACAGTATGCAATGATGAGAGACTAGTATGATATTTATAAGAAACCTAACATACTAAACTAATGGGATTTTACACACAAATCCATTACAAGCTAACTTAGGAAACAAGCTAACTTAAACAATTGAGCATAACAAACAAGCCCAATTCAACATGCTAATAAACCTAGCATTTCGACTACAACATGTGAGCAGACTTTGACGCCATGCTTGAACCTTGTTGAACCAATAAACTTTTCTTGTTGACATCTCGATTCTGGAGTTTCGATCCAATAGTTTCCATAAATATCAACCTTGGAACAAACACTACAACATCAAGAAAACACACTAGTTTTCTTCATGCAGCTTTATCAACTAAATAGAATGGCAAGACTTGCAACTTGGCAAAGTATTGGTGATCATATCAGCAACATTGTGATCCGTTTAAACCTTCAGCACTTGGACTTCTCCATGCTCGATTACCCCTCTAAGTAAATGCTACCTTACATTTATGTGTTTGGTTTTCTCATGATAGGCCGAATTCTTCGACATGTGTATTACACTTTGCCTATCACATTTAACAGTGATAACTCGAACTTAAAGTTTCAGCTCCTTAGAAAAATCTTCAAGCCATAATGCTTCTTTCACAGCTTCAGTGAGGGCAATATATTCTACTTCAGTGGTTGATAAGGCAACAACCTTCTAAAAAGTGCCATTTTCCAACTGATTGTTGTCCCAAACATAGTGAACATTGTGATGCGGTGGGATAACTGACTTGGGTGTTTTGCGTTTTATCGCAAATGTTGCGATTAGCAAGAGTCGCCACCGACTTTTCTTTTATCCAAAAGGAAAGGTGAAAAAGCACAGGAAAGACCTTTGAGATTGTTTCTTGAGTTCGGGGGGTAGATTATGAAAAGGGAACGTATTAGCACCCTTTTCATCCATGGTTTTCCAAGGGCTCTTAGTTACTTGCTAGATCACTTGCTTTTTGTTTTGAAATTGTGCTTTGTGTGGTTTTTGAAAGTATTTTGCAAAAGAGGACATTGTTTAGGCAATTTTTGTAATGATTCTCATTCTTAAGAATGTATACAAAGATATTCATCTTTTTAAAAATGTTTTCAATGTTTGTAAAATGTTTTGGAAGTGTGTGTTTGTTTTGAAGATAGCAAGGATATTTGTTTTGAAATGGAGCAAGTAACTAGAAATACTCTACCTACTCAAATGTCTTTCTTGTTCATTTTCTATTCCTTTGACATTGTTGTCTTACCATTGATTTAGTAAGCAACCTTATCTTTGGATGTAAACGGGACGGGCGTGGGTCATCGTATAACCATGATTAGCAATGTTGCAAAGCATCTTAGCATTTTTTAGGGACCAAGATCATTTTGTAAGACAACTTAGAATAGCGTCATCGAGGGACTATGATCTTATATTTGTTTGTTTTGCCAAGATACTTCGCATGCGTAATATGGCTATTTTTGTATAAGACAACCAAGTGGGGAAACCCTAAGGGTGCTTGTGTGTAAGTGTGTTATTTTCATACTTGATTTTGTCTTGGATTAGGGTTTTCTATTTGATTTGTTTTTATCTTGCCATACAAACCCTAATTACTAGCATGGTATGTAAAAGCGGTAAATTGCGTAATTTAAAGATTACTACGCTGTTACAATATTTTATGGGAGGGGGGAATACAAATTGTGAATGGCGATTTGCAATAATGTAAACCTAATTAAACTATTATAACCAAATCGAATTTGTACGAATATTTGAATAAATAATATACAATATAAATATGCAATGGTATATATGTAAGAAAAAGATTTTTGCTTTGTTTTTCATATGCCAAAAGAATTTTGACCTAATCCTAATATCTTAAGAAAACGAAATTAACTCTTGAAAAATGGTTAACCCTAATTTCTAATTTAAAAGAAAATAAAGTTCCTTAAGTATTATTTTTTGTGTATTTTTTGTATTAAAATTAATAAATAACATTTATAAAAAATATTTAGTCTTTTTATATGTCAAAATAAATATTTATAAGTATATAAAAAAAGGATAAAAATATATCTAAGTTTAACTTATTTTTACAAGTTTATTTAAGAAAGATAGTTAGTATATAATAAAATAAAAATATATTTTTTATGTAAAAATAAAATAAAATAAAATAAAGTGCAATATTTAACATATTTATTTTAAATGATTTTATATATTAAAGAAAATGTTTAATAAAATAAAAAATGAAAATAAAAACAAAGAAATAAAATGTATGGGCCAGGGGGTATCCTGAGTAAACAGGATGTAAGCATCAGAAAAAATTATGAAGCCCAGTAGTTGAGCCCACGCTTCAAAAATGAGAGAAATGGCCAAAAATGAGAAAATATGCAAAGAGGCAGGCACCAAGGCTCGAACCCATGACCTTGGCATTCTCAGCGTGCTGCCTTGCCACTGGGGTGGCTGTACATCCGTTAGTTCATATGAAAACAAAAATACATAACATGAATCCCTTCCTTGCCCTGTACTTCCTCTTCTTCCTCAAGCTGGCCATAACCTCTGTATCTTTCTCATTTCTCCATGAAAATAGAAACTTCCAACATGAAAATGATAGTACTCTTTCCCACGATTTCAGACATGTAACTTATGGAAACTAACAATCAAAGATCAAAACGAATTTTAAAGGCCTTAATTTTAAACCTAATTTTTACAAAAATTTGAACTCTAAAATTCTCTATATACAATGAATATAAATGAATTCTATGCACATGGTTGGCTTTAGCACAATAATATCTACATTTTCCTTTCACAAATCGTGGCCAATGGATGCCTGTATGAAGAGATAAAAGTTGGAGTTCTTACCTCTTTCAGCTGAGATCGTGAATGGAGTTTGAGTGAGTTTTATGAAGGCCTGAAGATTCCTTTAGCTTGCCTGAACCTCCCTAAGTGTGTTCCAATCCTTGCCTTGCTTTGAAAGTGCCTGAATCTCTCTATCCAAGTCAACCTGCAAGCTTGAAAAACAAAAATGGCAAATGACGAAGGAGGAGTTACAGTGCAGGGATGATGGTCTGGAACACTTAGATATGAGGTAGGTAAAGTGTTTGAGTGATTAAAACTTGAAACGCACGAGTGAATTTATGGATTGCTATGCTTGGTTTCAAACTGCAAGTTTTGATAGTTTTTTGGTGATAGGGAGTTTTAGGGAGTTTCTGTCCTTTTGCAATCGTGTTCTAAGTTGTAATGTGTTTGTGTATAAGTATAGAGAAGGTTTTTCATCCACTCCACAACAGATTTCTCAGCTATAGCCTTTTTGCACTCTTACTTGCTTTTTAAGAAAGGTGAAGAGACAAGTCTCCACATGCTTGTACTGGCCTTCTTGGAGTTAGTACAAGTCCTAGCAAACTTGTATTTGGTTTATAGGACTTGTGTGTGCAGAGAAAACAGGTTCAATGCTCAAGAAATGAAAAGTTGCAAAAGCTATGCTTTTCCAAAATGACAATGGCAACTTTGTGCCATTTATGGAATTAAAGCTTGGATAAAGACTCTTGTGCTTAGATTAAGGCTTTATCATCCGTGTAAGCATTAAATTATGAAGTGAGAAACAAGTTTGAGACCTGTAAATCAAGGATTAGGCAGCATAGGTTCAGATTTGAATTTTGTTCTTCATGAAATGGCTTGAAATTAAAGTGAGAAATTGCCAACTTCATCTCTTCGATTCCCCCTACTTAAAAATGATCTCAAGGAGTTCTTAGACATTTTTGAAATCTTGCAATGTGATCTATAACTCATATTTGAAATGCATTTCAAGATTCCTCTTGGAACTATGTGAAAAATTGCCATGAAGTTGGGTCAAAAACCTGCCTAAATTAGGGCAAAATTTCACTAAGTTATTTTAGTTTATGAGCATGTATTCACAAATTTATATCTTGAGATCCAAGCATCTTTAGGGAAAAATGTGTGAAGAAAAATTGTAGATTTCATGGAGGTCTACAACTTTCATTTTTGGAACTTTCTTTGAATCATCTTGTATCATGGTGGAAAATTGGCTTAAAGTTGAGAAAAAATAAGAAATTTTATATACTTAGAAAAATTTCTAAGTTAAGAAAATTCAAATTTCAAAACCAAATATTCAATATTTGATTCCTTGATGAACAAGTTTCATATTTTGACATGTTTTGATGAATTGTGGTCCTTGGCACTTGAATTTCACCAAAAAGTCAAAGTTTGACTTTTCATTATACAGTTGACTTTTGATCAGTTGACTGCAAATTTCATCTGTCAATCCAATGGATTTGCAATGTTTTGGACCATGTCATTAGGTCAAGATGATACAATTGAGCCCTTGGAATCATGCTTCAAACCAATTGGTCATTTGCTAGGTCAAAAAATCAGAAATTCCCCTTTCTTAGTCAAAACCCTAATTTTAACCATTTTGCCCTTTTGATGATTTGATCAAATTTCTTGAGGAATTGTGGTCCAAACTTGATCAAATGATACATATGAGTCTAAAATGTTGATGTGGATAAAAATTATTAAGTTTGACTGTAAATTGGCCATGTTTGACTTTTTCCCCAATACAATTGACTTTTAGGTCAACTGTCCAATTGACTGATCAAAAATGTGATTCAAAGATTGAAACTTGTCATGAGTAATATTAGGGGTCCATAATGATTTTTGAAAGTCATATGAAGCATTGATAGTCCAAAAATCCTTGTACAATCTCAAACCCTAATTTTGGGTCATTAGTGCATGATGAGAGGTCTTGAGCTGGTCAAACCCTAATCCAGTCTTGAGTCAAAGAGATCTTGTGAGAATAATCTTGATAAATGAGAGGGAAAATTTTTGGGTACAACAGCTGCCCCTGTTCAGTCTTCTTAAACCTGAAGAGTTAGATTGGCGAGTTTTGTCGTTCGTGACTCGAAGGTGAAAGAATGATTGGACACTAGAGTGCCCATAAATTTGCACTAGATGATGTGATGATAGAAGGAATGGGCTTACAGATACCATTTGGAGAGGTGATAGAATCTTGTTGGAGATGGGCTTGTAGATGCCATCCAAGAATGTTTGTTGAATTGTAAGTTGTAAGCTAAAAGAATAAGTATCAGAATGGTGTCCGTGTCTGGAACGTATCTGAGTTGTATCTGGAGACTGAATCTGTATGAGTATGAGAATGGCATCCGTGTCTGGCGCGTATCTGAACTGCATCAAACAAGTTAAATCTGAATGGGTATCAGAATGGCATCCATGTCTGGAGCGTATCTGAATTATATCTGAAGACTGAATCTAAATGAGTATCAGAATGGAATCCGTGTCTAGAGCGTATCTGTACTGTATCTGAATGAGTATCAGAATGGCATCCGTGTCTGGAGCGTATCCGTACTGTATCTGAAAGTTGAATCTGAATGAGTATCAGAATGGCATCCATGTCTGGAGCGTATCCGTACTGTGTCTGAGAGTTGAATCTGAATGAGTATCATAATGGCATCCGTGTCTGGAGCGTATCTGAACTGTATCAAAAGTTGAATCTGAATGAGTATCAGAACAGCATCCATGTCTGGAGCGTATCTGAACTGTATCATGATTGCATATTGTTAATGGTAGCTGTTAATCTTATCCTGAAAAGGGTAAAATGTTAGCTGAAAAACAAATTTATGTTGTATGAAATGTATGATGCAATGTATTTGCTTTATGAATGTTTATGATATATGGATGCAATGTATGTGCATGTGAGCTGATTGGCTGTATTGTTGTTTGATTGAGGAAAATAAATCCTTGAATGTTGCGGAGGATATGTTGAATTTTCATGTCTTGAAGTTGAAGTACTGAAGAACTCTTGTTGAGAGAAATAAATCTGTTGTGAGGGCCATGCCATGTACTGCTTGTAAGATCTGCTTGGGGAATCCTGAGAAATTTGACGATTCCTATTGGGGATTAATAACTTGAAGTTTGGTTTCGCTGGGAATTTAAATGACATACTGTGGGGATTTCTTGGGTAATAGCCTAGAGACATTTTCCTATTCTTTCAACCTATCAGTAATTGTCTTTCTCTTTTTTTTTTGTTGTAAATAATAATTATATTCAAATGCATATGTTCATCAATGAATCATTGGACGTTTTTGCAAACAAAACACAAGCGTAAAGAAAAGACATATAGTTTTTGTACTTTCAAAGGGGTATCTTTGCATTGACTTTGAATAAGTATTTTTTGTACAAAAGGGACAAACATTCTAGTAAGAGAATGTTGTCATAAAACAAGAAAAATTTATACAAAGAAAGATAGCTATGTGTAATAATCCCATGGGGTTCCCATTCTGCTATAGCCTTCATATCTCTGAATATCTTGTCTATTTGCTGCTTCGTCCGAAGATGATTGAATTGATCAGAAACTCCGAGTTTATGAGTAGAAGTCAGAGGTTGTCCGTCAAATGATCCGACGGGACATAGTCATATGCTTTAATTCCCTAACTTTTTCCTGGACCGCCCTTTCGGGTTTTCAATCCATCGGGAAACCCTTTTTTTCCCAAGTCGCCCTTTCGGGTTTTCAACTTGCCGGGTGTACAATTTTTTTTCATTTTATCCCTAATTTCTGGCCGAACCTTTTGGTTCGCCAGGATGCCCCTTGTTTTGCCTAGGTGTGTCAACCTAGCGGGTCTCTTATGCATAATATCTTTTGACTATGTCCGCGTTCGCAGGGTGTGGCAGGTCCTCGCCATCCATGGTGGTCAAGATCATTGCCCCACCGAAGAATATGTTCTTGATTACAAACAATTCTTCATAGGTAGGAGTCCATTTGCCCCTGGGATCACTTTGTGGCAAAATGATATGTTTGATCACTAGATCCCCAACTTGATATACTTGGCGTCTGACTTTCTTGTTGAAAGCCTTGATCATCCGTTTTTGATACATCTGACCATGGAAAACAGCAGTAAGTCTCTTTTCATCAATTAAGTTCAGTTGATCAAGTCGAGTCTGGATCCAATAGTTTTCATTCAATCCTGCATCCTTCATAATTCTCAGAGAGGGGATCTGAACCTCAATAGGCAAGACAACCTACATGCCGTAAACCAAAGAATAGGGTGTTGCCCCCGTTGATGTGCGAGCCGTGGTACGATGCCCGTGGAGAGTGAATGGTAACATCTCATGCCAGTCTTTATATGTGACTGTCATTTTCTATATGATCTTCTTAATGTTTTTATTCGCAACTTCGACAACACCATTCATCTTTGGCCGATAGGGAGAAGAATTGTGATGCTGAATCTTGAATTGCTCGCACAAGGAGGTGATCATAGTGTTGTTAAAATTTGTACCATTGTCAGTGATGATCCTTTCCGGGATACCATATCGACAAATGAGATTTTGCTTTATGAAGCGGGCAACGACATTCTTGGTAACGGAAGCGAAGGAAGCTGCTTCAATCCACTTGGTAAAATAGTCAATGGCCACTAGGATGAAGAGGTGTCCATTGGAGGCTGTGGGCTTGACCTCTCCAATCATATCAATTCCCCACATAGCAAAGGGCCAAGGAGAAGTCAAGACATTTAGAGGAACCGGAGGTACGTGCACCTTGTCATCATAAAATTAACACTTATGACAAGTCCGAGAGTGTTGATAGCAATCTGCTTCCATGGTAGACCAAAAATAGCATGCCCGTAGGATTTTCTTCACCATCGTATATGTTGTACCCCAAAATTTGCCCTCCCATTTCTCATTGATTTCTCATCACAAAGCCCTTGAAGCTCAGGATCTAGTTAGGGTTTCATCTGCTCAAGACCTCTCCTTGCACTGTGGACTCAAATTTAGGGTTTGTGTTTGCATAAAGATGTTTTGACCCAAAATGCCCAAGATGACTTTCATGCCTCATATTGGACTCCCAAGCTTACCCATATCAAGTTTCAAGCCTTGATTCCAAGTTTTGCCCAGTCAATTGGACAGTTGACCTAGAAATCAACTGTTTTGGGGAAAAAGTCAACTGTGGCCAATTGACAGTCAAACCTCATGAAATTTGACCCACATCAACATTATGAACTCATATGAACCATTTGATCAAGTTTGGATCACAATTCCACAAGAAAATTGATCAGATCACCAAAAGGGCAAAATGGTCATTTTTAGGGTTTTGACTGTACAAAGGCAATTTTTGACTGTTTGACCTAGCCAATGGCAAACCAAGCTCACATATGGACTCAAGAACCCCATGGATTCATCTTGACATGCTCAACAAACACAAAAGATCCCAAGTACACAAGATTGACAATTGAATTTCTCAGTCAATTGATCAATTTTGACTGTATACTGAAAAGTCAAACTTTGACTTTTTGGTCAAAATCAAGAGTCAAGATTCATTTTTCATCAAAATATTCCAAATCATGAAACTTGTTCACCAAGAAATCACAAATTGCAAATTAGGGTTAGAAAATGGAATTTTTCATAACTTAGAATTTTTCTAAGTTATGAAAAACCCTAATTTTTCCCAACTTTGCCCCACCTTTTCACCAAGATCCATTTGGATTCAAACAAAAGTCAAAACATGAAAGTTGTAGCTTGTTACATAATCTACAACTTTGATTCACAAAGTTTTCTCATTTGAAGCTTGTATCTCAAGTTACAATTTTTTGAATAAGGGCACTAAACCATTTTTAACTTAGTGAAATTTTAACCTATTTTGACAAGGTTTTCTACCCCACTTCAAGGCCATTTTTCATACCCTTCCACTTGGAATTTCAATTTGCATTTCAAAGATGGATTGTAGTACACATTCCAAGCTTTCCAAAATGTCCAAGAACTCATCAAACAACCTCATAACTTGAGAGATTCGAATTTCACAAGTTGGCAAAAATTCACTTTTTGTTCTTAACCAAAACATGTTCATAATCTTGCAATTTGAACTCAGCTTGCTTTAGGCTAGATTACAGGTCCTTAAACCAAGTTACACTCAAGAATTAAATGCAAAACCAATGTGCCAAGTTGTTATTCTAAGCATTTGGACATTACATGATGAACTAACCCTAAACTAGATAAAGTGAACTTTCCATTTTTGCAAAAGCTTGCTTTATGTCAATTGGTAAATCAAAGAGGTACAGATCAAATCTCTCTAGCATAAGATTATGAGCATAACACTCTGATCAATGAGGGATTATGCAGCACATTAGGAGGCCCCCTACATGCCTAGAAAGTCAAGTTGCATTTTGTTGCTTAAGTGTGAAAAAGGTCCCATAACTTGTAACAACTTCCATCTCAGCTTAGACACACAAGAACAAACTTATCAAACATACTCAAGACATCATAACCAAGCTGTGACACGAGCCATTTGCCTCTAAAACACTCTCCATCTCAGAAACACCACCAAACTGCTCAAACAGAGCAAGCTCTGCAGATTGAGTGCCATCTCTCAATCCCTTCAAGCTTTCTGGCCCAAACTTGTTCATCTACCTTACTTACAACCTATGCAAGCTATCCAGAAGCTAAGGCACGATCTGTAATTGCTCTAACCACCTCCACCATTTTCACATTTTTTACTTGCAGGTGAAGTTCTATAGCTTGATTCAGAAGCTTTGAAGACAAAGTAAACATTGGAATAGCATCCCTGGACCTCAAGGAAGCTTCTCCAATCATCACCTTGCACTGAAAGTTCCTCATTTTCCAGATAGAAGTTCAACTGAATAGGTAAAACTTTGAACTCGTATCTCTCTTATTATGCATCTTTAGTCTTAAGTTTGTGAAGAAACAAGGTTCTACTCATAGCCCTGAGCATGTACATATCTTTACATTTCATTTCTTTTGCCTGAGTTGAGAGAATTCAAGCTTTGAAAATGGCAGAAAGTTTAGGTCAAGATTTGGGATTGATAAAATTCTCTCTCATTTTTTAGAGTTAGGATGAGTTTTTTATATATTTGGAATCGTGATTCAATACTTGACATGTTTTGTGTTGAAAGTTTGTGCAAAATCTCAAAGAATCAGGATGTTTGAATCTCTGTAACAAGGCGCGCGTTTTGGCCAAAGGTTGAAGAAGAAGTGGATTGGGCTGGGCCTGTATTATTTTGCTATCCACACCATTTTTTCTGTTTCACACCCCTGAGCCCATTTGCTTCATTTTTTAACATTTTTGACCTTTTCCTTTTTTATTTGACTCATTTATTTTTTCTCAACATATTAAAATTTTGAAAATATTTTTCTCATCATTTTTTGATTTTATTTGGTTTTTATTTGATTTTCTTTTGATTTGTATATAAATAGATATATATTATTACTTAGAATAAAATAGAAAAATATATAAAAAATACTTCTATTTTTATTTTTATTTTATATTACCCTCTGAAAATATTTCATATAAAAAATACTATTTTCTAAAAAATTAATTATTATTACTATTTATATATATAGTACATATTTAAAATAATATAAATATACATATATATATATATATATTAATATACTTAGAGTAAAAATACCAAAAATGTACATATTTTATTTTTTTTAATATTTAATACTAAAAAATACCCTTTTTTACAAATATACTATATTTTATTTTATTTTTGTATGTAAATAATAAATATTATATGAATTAAGTAATTAATATCCATTTTAATTGAAATTAGGGTTTTTGCCCTAAAAGTTGAAAATACTCAAAAATAATACCTTTTTATTTTCTTGTTTTATTTTACATAAACCATACTTTTTTCATACATATAAAAACTTCCTTGTTGCATTTTGCATATTTACTTCATTTCCATTTAATTATGCAATTTATTTACCTTGCAAATATTCAAAAATGATGTAATAGCTTAGATTTAAAATTCTTACCCAAATAAACCCCATTTGAAACATTGTACCCCCCTCCCCATATTATTGTGATGTAATAGCCTAAGAATTTAAATTTCGCACTTTTAATGCTTTCTAAACATACTATGCTAGAATTAGGGTTTTGTATGCAAATAAAAATGAACAAAATAGTTGGACCTAATACAAGATAAATGAGCATGAAAATAAACAACACATCTCACACTTGCACCCCCTAGGGTATTCCACCTTGTTGCCTTTCAAAAATGGGCCATATTGCATGTTGAACTTCTTTGGGCAAAACAAACAAATTGAATGATCATAGTCCCTCGATAAAACTTTTCAAAACAAACAAAAACAAATGATCAAGTCCCTTAAAGAAAATTGCCCAAAGACATTTAACACTATTGCAATTATGGTCCAAACGATGACCCGCGCCCGTCCCTTTCACCTCCTAAAGATAAGATTGTCCACCAAATACAATGGTGGAACAAAATTGTCAAAAGGTTTAAAACATAAATCTTTGAGAAAGCTTTAGGGTAGACAAACTCTTAAGTACTTGTCAATTTGCAAAGAAGACACTTGCCTAATTTCAAAACCCACTTCACAAACACTTTCAAAATCAACTTTTCAAACCCTTGAAACATCTTTTTAAAAGATAAAACACCTTTTGTAAAACATTCGAGTAAAGAATTGTTACAAGGTTAGCCTAACACAAGGCATCTTTTCAAAAACATTTTCAAAACCATACACCAAGCACTAGTTCAAACAATTGAAAACCAAGACAAGTTGGTCTAAGCAAGTACCTAAGAGCCCATGGATAACCATGGATAGAAAGGGTGCTAATACCTTCCCTTTCTATAATCTACTCCCCGAACCCAAGAAAAAACTCAAAGGTTTTTTGCTGTGCTTTTTAAACCTTTCCTTAGGATAAAATAAAAAGTCGGTGGCGACTCTTGCTCAACCGAAACATTTGCGAAAACAAACGCAAAACCCTAGTCAGTTCTCCCACCGTATCACAGTATGCCCACTGGAGTGGGTGCCAAAAGTACCTTCATGTAAATCAGCCATGATCTTTTCGGCTTCAACCTTATCCATGCACCGAAGCAAAATGGAGTCATGATTGCGCTTGTACAGGATGCCATTACTAAGGAAGAACTTAGCAGAGAATCTCCTTAAGAACTTCTTATCATTGATTGAAGCCCATCCTTGATATTCTTGAGCCTCAAGATACCTTTTGACTTCGTGAAACCAAGGATGGTCCACTACTTCTTCAGTATTAATCTCGTAATAGTGCACCGGCTCGTCCATTCATTCGATGGTTATATAGGGAGCTTCGTTATCCCAATTAAGTTTAAACATAGATGACATTGTGGCTAGAGCGTCTGCTAGCTGATTTTATTCTCGCGGGAAATGCTCGAAGGTAATCTTCTCAAAATGTGGTAGCAATGTCAAAACATGTTCTTTGAAAGGGATAAGGTTTGGGTGCTTAGTGTCCCATTCCCCTTTCATCTGACTGATGACCAAAGTTGAGTCTCCAAATATGTCTAAGGATTTTATTCCCAAGTCTATGGCAGCTCTGAGACCAAAGATGCACGCTTTGTATTACGCCATGTTGTTTGTACAATTGAAGAAAAGTCTGGCAGTAAAGGGAGTATGACACCCTTCCGGAGATATGAGTACAACGCCGATACCATTACCAAGTGCATTGGATGCTACATCAAAGAATAGGGTCCAACATGATCCTTGTTCAGGTCTATCATATGGCCTGATTTCTTCACAGTTGTCTAATATCATGATGTCTTCATTCGGGAATTCAAACTTCATGGACTGATAGTCTTCTACAGCTTGATGAGCAAGATGATCAGCTAGCACACTGCCCTTTATAGCTTTCTGGGTAGTATATTGTATGTCTTATTCTGTCAGGATCATCTGCCATCTAGCTATTCTCCCAGACAGAGAAGGCTTCTCGAAGATATATTTTATCGGATCCATCTTAGATATCAACAAGGTAGTATGAGTCAGCATATACTGTCTTAGCCGGCGAGCAGCCCATGCTAGAGCGCAACAAGTTTTCTCGAGCAGCGAATATCTGGTTTCACAGTCGGTAAACTTTTTGCTCAGGTAATAAATAGCGTGCTCTTTTCGGCCAGACTAGTCATGCTGTCCCAATACACATCCCATTGAGTTTTCTAAAACAGTCAGATACATGATCAATGGTCTTCCCTCGACTGGTGGCATCAACATATGAGGCTCTTGTAAGTACTCTTTGATTTTGTCAAAAGAAACCTGGCATTCATCATTCCACCGAACTACTTAATCTTTCTTCAATAGTTTGAAGATTGGTTCACAAGTACATGTTAGGTGAGAAATGAATCTAGCAATATATTTCAAGTGTCCCAAGAATCCTCTGACTTCCTTCTCAGTACGAGGAGCAAGCATTTCTTGTATTGCTTTGACTTTGGCAGGATCGACTTTAATACCCTTGTTAATGACGACAAAGCCTAGGAGTTTACCGGACCGTACTCCGAATGTGAACTTGTTTGGATTCAACCTTAGCTTGTACTTCTTCAATCTCTTAAATAACTTTTGCAAGTGATCAAGGTGTTCTTCCTCCGTTTGTGATCTGGCTATCATATCGTCTACGTAAACCTCTATTTCATGATGTATCATGTCGTGAAATAAATCTACCATGGCGCGTTGTTAGGTTTCCCCAACATTCTTCAGTCCGAATGGCATCACCTTGTAGCAGAATGTTCCCCACTGTGTGACAAATGTAGTTTTCTCCATGTCCTCAGGTGCCATTTTGATTTGGTTGTAACCTGAGAATCCGTCCATGAAGGAATACACTTTGTGTTAGGCCGTATTGTCAACCAGGATATCAATGTGAGGAAGTGGAAAATCATCTTTAGGGCTTGCCCTATTCAAATATCTATAGTCCACACACATTCGTACTTTGCCGTCCTTTTTAGGTACGGGAACAATGTTGGCAACCCATTGAGGATAGGAAGTGACAACCAAGAATCCAGCATTGAATTGCTTCATGACCTCTGCTTTGATCTTTTCTGACATATCAGGTCTCATGCAGCGAACTTTTTGTTTTACTGGCGGACAGTCTTCTCTTGTAGGGAGACGATGTACCACGATGTTTGTATCAAGTCCTGACATGTCTTCATATGACCAGGAAAATATCTCAACATAATCATGCAATAGCTGAATCAGACGCTCCTTGACACTGGGCTCCAGATTGGAACCCACCTTAACCTCTCTTTTATCCTCCTCGGTACCTAAGTTGATTGTATCCACATGTTCCTCATGAGGCTGAATGGTTCCTTCCTCTTGTTGTAGTAGTCTGGCCAGTTCCCCTAGTACTTCACAATCTTCCTCGCCTCCATCTTTGGCTTGGTAGATTAGATCCTCAGAGTCACAAAAGGCCATAGCAGTATCGTTACCCATGGGATCCAAAATGGAGGGTGTGATGCGGTGGGAGAACTGACTTGAGGTTTTGCGTTTGTGTTTGCAAATGTTTCGGTTTAGCAAGAGTCGCCACCGACTTTTTATTTTATCCAAAGGGAAAGTCAAAAAGCACAGGAAAGACCTTTGAGATGTTTTCTTGGGTTCGGGGGGTAGATTATGAAAAGGGAAGGTGCAAGCACCCTTTTCATCCATGGTTATCCATGGGCTCTTAGTTACTTGTTTAGATCACTTGCTTTTGCTTTTCAATTGTTTGAAATGGTGCTTTGTGTGGTTTTGAAAATGTTTTGAAAAGAGGCCATCGCTGTGGCAACCTTTGGAATGATTCTTGTTTGAATGTATACAAAGGTGTATTGTCTTTTGAAAAGATGTTTCAATGTTTGAATGTTTGAAAGTTTGTTTTGGGAAATGTTTTGAAATTATGTTGTGAGGGGTGTTTGAAAATAGCAAGGATGTTTTTGCAAGTTTTGATCAAGTAACTAAGAGTTGTCTACCCTATCTACTCAAGAGTCTTTCCTACACATTTTTAACCCTTTTGACAGTGTTGTTTTACCATTGCATTTGGTAAACAACCTTGTGTTTGGATGTTAAACGGGACAGGCGCGGGTCATCGTTTTGACCATGATAGCAATTGTGCTAAGTATCTTTAGCAAAATTTTGAGGGAATAGATCATTTTTATAGGCAACCAAGATAGCGTCATCGAGGGACTATGATCTTTTTGTTTTGTTTTTGTTTTGCCAAGATACTCAACATGCATAACATGGCCATTTCAAAGGCAACAAGTGGATGAAACCCTAGGGGTGCATGTGTGCATTGTGTTATCATTTTCATGCATTTTTGTCTTGTATTAGGTCTAACTATTTGTTTTTGATTTTGGATATTGCATACAAACCCTAATCTCTATCATGGCATATTTGAAAGCATAAATGCGTAAAAGTAATCTAGGCTATTACAACATTGATATGGGGAGAGGGATACAATTTTGAATGGGGAGTATTTGCAAGAAAATAAAACCCTAATATTTACTATTACATCCAAATTGAACTCTTTGCATCAAATAGTAAACAATATTTAAATAAGCAATTTAAATATAAATATGCAAAATATCATGAATATGCAAAAAATGTTTTTGTTTATTTTTATGTATGTAAAAATAAAATATTTAATGTATTAAAAAAAGGAAAATAAAAAGTTATTTTTGTTAAGGGTAAAAACCCTAATTTTTGGTTTAAGAATATGTATGTATATTATAATATTTATTTATTTATGTAAAATAAAATAAATAAATAAAATATATTCAAGTGTCAAAAAAATAAAATATATTAGAAAAAATATTATTTTTAATAAGGGTGGAAACCCTAGTTTTTTTTTGTTTAAGATAATATATATTATATTATTTATTTTATGTACAAGAAAATAAATATAAATATATACAAATATATTAAAAAATAAAACATGTGAAAAAATATTATTTTATATGTATAAATAATAAAAATAAAATATATAATATTTCTATAATGTTTATTTGTTTTTATTAAAGAAAATAAAGGTATATACTATTTAATAATTATTTTTATGTCTAAAAAATAATAAAATAAAATGTGTAAATTTATGAAAATGTTTTTGATATTTTTTTATGTTTAGAAAATATAAAATAAAATCAGAAATGAAAAATAAATAGAAAAAATACAAAAATATAATGAAATGGGCCAGGGGGTGCAAGAAGCAGATCAGGGGGTGCAAAAAGTCATGCCAAGCCAAGCCCAGCCCAACACTTCATCTTCAACCTTCGTTCAAACACAAAAAACGCGCGTTCTGATGTACAACTCGTATCTCCTGCATTTGTGCTTAAAAACAAAAACTTGCAACATGAAAGTCATAGCATTTTTCAAGACGATTTCAACCATATAAAGAACTTAATCTAACTCTCAAAGACCAGAGAGAATTTATTTGGCCCTAATTTTTAACCTAAATTTTTCAGGATGTTCATCAATCAAATTCTCTCAGCACACTTAACTTAAATGAAAACTAAGCATATGTACAGCTTAAGGGCTATGAGTACTACATTTTTTATTCACAAACTTAAGCCTAATGATTCCTAAATAGAGAGATAGAAAGTTGACAAATACCTGTTTCAGTTGAACTCGTGTATGAAAATGTGGAGCTTTTCAGTGAGGCCTGAGATGCTTGGGAGCTTGCTTGAACTTTCTCTGACCTTCCCAAATGCTTTGTTTGCCTTGAGCTTGCTTGAACAAGCTTGTAGAAGTCAACCTGCACAAGCTGAAAACAGAAATGGTGAAGCTTGCAAATGGAGTTACAGTTAATGGCCAATGGTTGGGATAGCTCAGGTGGGTTATATGGAAGGTATTGGAACATATTTGGGGCAAAACGCACGAGTGGTTTTTGCTATGGAACTCAAAGTGCAGAAACTGCCCTGTTTTGCAAGAGGAATGTGTTTTGATGTTCAAGAGTGTTTGAGGGATGAATGGCTCGTGTTTGTGACTCAAGGAAATGTTCAAAACTTGTTTGGAATGCTTACAAACTTTGGATATATCAGATACTCAAGTTATGTGTCTTTGGCAAGTTGACTTGTTTTGAAAGAAAAGTGTGAAGTGATACAAGATAGGCCTGTACAGGGTATCTCCAAGCATGCACAAGTTTGTGGTAATTTTGCCTAAGTTTATGGAACTTGTTTGCTGCAAAGAAAGAGGTCCAAGGCTCAAGGGGAAGCAAGTTGACATAAAGTTGCCTTTATTAAAATGGCATAGTCCATTTTTTGCAAAAAATAGATTAAACTCTTGTACAAACTTCCATTGATCAGAATAATGCCTTAGACCATTGAGTTTGAATTTAATTCTTGAGTGTGGAAGGGTTTAGATACCTTTAATCAAGTACAAATCAAAGTTGGACAGATTTTTCAACTTGTGTCAACATGAAAATGCCATGGATCAAAGTGAGTTTTTTCCAAATTCAAACCTTCGATTCTCCCTAACCACAAATGATTTTGGAGAGTTATTGGACATTTTGGAAATCTTGTAACATGATCTAGAATCCAACTTTGAAATACATTTTGAGATTCCAAGTGGAACTATGTGAAAAATTGTCTTGAAGATAGGTCAAAATCCTGCCTAAACTAGGGCAAAATTTCACTAAGTTAAAAGTTTCATGGACCCTTGTTCCAAATATCATAACTTGAGATCCAAGCTTCTTTTGGGAAAACTTTTTGAATCAAAGTTGTAGACTTTGTGGAAGACTATAACTTTCATGTTGGAAGTTTTGTTTTAATCCAATTGCATCATGGTGAAAATGTTGGGCAAAGTTAGCAAAAAAATAAGAAAATTTCATAACTTAGAAAAATTCTAAGTTATGAAAATTTTCAATCTTAAACCCTAATTTGCAAAATTAGGTTTCTTGATGACAAAGTTTCATTTTTTGACACATCTTGATGAATAATGACCCTTGGCACTTGATTTTGACCAAAAAGTCAAAGTTTGACTTTTCAGTGTACAGTTGATTTTTGATCAGTTGACTGGAAAATTCATCTGTCAATCCAATGCATTTGAGATCTTTTGAACCTTGTGAATAGGTCAATATGATTCCATTGAGTCCTTTAGTCCATACTTGAACCCAATTTGCCATTGGCTAGGTGAAAAATCAGAAATTGCCCTTATACAGCCAAAACCCTAAAAATGACCATTTTGCCCTTTTGATGATTTGATCAAATTTATTGAGGAGTTGTGGTCCAAACTTGATCAAATGGTTCATATGAGTCTACAATGTTAATGAGGATAAAAAATTATGAGGCTTGACTGTAAATTGGCCACAGTTGACTTTTTCCCCAATACAGTTGATTTCTAGGTCAACTGTCCAATTGACTGGGCAAAAAAAAATTGATTCAAAGCTTGAAACTTGGTAGAGGCAATCTTATAAGTCCAACATGAAGTATGAAAGTCACTTTGAGCATTGAAAGTCCAAAAATCCCTGTGCAAACTCAAACCCTAATTTAGGTCATCAATGCAAGGAGATTCCTTGAGCAAAGCAAACCCTAATCTTGTCTGGAGTTCAAAGAGTCTTGTGAGGGGAAATCTTGATAAAATGAGAGGGAAAATTTTGGGGTACAACAGCTGCCCCTGTTCAATCTTCTTGAACCTGAAGAGTTAGATTGACGAGTTTGCCTTTCGTGACTCGAAGGTAAAAGATGACTGGACACTAGAGTGCCCGTAAATTTGCACTCGTCAAAATGTAAATGAGGGAATGGGCTTAAAGATGCCATTTGGAGATGGTAGAATCTTGTTGGAGATGGGCTTAGAGATGCCATCCAAGACTTTATGTTGAAAATCAGGAGAATGAACACCAAAATGGTATTCGTATCTGGAACGTATCTGAGTTGTATCTAGAGACTGGATTCGTATGAGCAAAGGAATGGCGTCCGTGTCTGGAGCGTATCCGAGCTGTAACCACATTTGATTCTTGAATGAATATCAGAATGACTTCCGTATCTAGAGTGTATCTGTATTGTATCTGAATTCTAAATGGGCGACAGAGAAACATCTGTGTATGGAGCATCTCTGGGATGGGGATAAATTCCGAATGAGTGACAAAATGGAAACCGTGTCTGAAGCGTATCTGGACTGTATCTGAAGTTGAGATCTGTATGAGTAGCAGAATGACTTCCGTTTCTGGAGTGTATCCGTACTATAACTGGGATCTGGACAAGTGACATAATGACTTCCGTGTCTGGAGTGTATCTGAACCTGAGGTTGATAGTCGAATCTGAATGAAAAAATAGAATGGCTTCCGGGTCTGGAGCGTATCTAGTTTGTATCTGATTGATGAGGTATGAATGAGTAGTAGAATGACCGCCGCGTCTGGGGTGTATCCATACTGTATCTGAAATAAGAGATCTGAATGAGTAGCATAATGACTTCCACGTCTTGGAGTGTATCCGTACTGTATCTGAAATCTTTGAACATTTGTTAAAGGTAGCTTTTTAATCTTATCCTGAAAAGGGTAAAATGTTAGCGGAAACACAAAGTTATGTTGCATGACATGTATGATGCAATAAAATGTGTTCTATCAATGTTTATGATATATGAATGTAATGGATATGCATGTAAGTTGATTAGCTGTCTTGCTGAGGAAAATAAATCCTTGATAGCTAGAGATGATGAAATCTTTGACTGCTGTCGGGGGAAATAAGTCCTTGACCGCTGTTGGAGATTCAAAATCTTTGATTGCTGAGAATGAGAAATCCTTGGACCACTGTTGAGGATAGAAAATCCTTGGCAACTTGTGGGGATTAATAAGAACTTTGACAACTTCTGTGGGGATGTGAGAATCCTTCATGACTTTCCTGGGGATATAAGGATCCTTCAAGTCTGCTTGGGAAACCTGCTTGAGGAATCCAGAGAATTTTGATGACTATGGTTGGCGAGAAAACTCTGACGATCTCTACTGGGGGAAATGAAACCTTGGAGGCTTCAACTGGAGAAATGAGAATGAGAATCTTCGATCTGCTGGGAAATAACTCTGTGGGGAGAATGTTTATTATGTGGAAGAGTTTTTGAGAGCTTGGGTTGTATGCCAATCTACTGAGGAATTATCCGAAACTGTCGTCTGGTTAGTTGTCAGGCTCTAAGATAACTTACAGGGAAATCTTCTGATTTTAAGACAACTCTCTGGGGAATTGGAGGAAACTAGACGGTCCTCCCCCAAGGTTTAAGGGTTGAAGTTTTGGACTCCGTTGGGGAAGAAAGTTTCATCTTCGCCGAGGGTTTGCAGTTCAAAGTTTTCTGGCTCCGCTGAGGATTGGGAGTTTGGAAACTTAGTTCTGATGGGGATTTTGAAACTTAACTCTGCCGGGGATATGTATTTCAAGGCTTTAGCTCTGCTGAGGATTTCTCCTGGAATGGCCTAAAGTCGTTTTCCCATACTTTCAATCTGTCAGTAATTATTCTTTCTCATTTCGTTTTATTTGTAAGCAGTGATTATATTCAAATGCATATGCTCATTTAATAAATCATTGGACGTTTTCAAATAAAATACAAGTGTAAAGAAAAATAAACGGCAAATAGTTTTCTGCACTTTGAAGTATCTTTGTATTAACTTTGTGTAAGTATTTTGTACAAAGGAGACAGACATCCTAGTAAGAGAATGTTGTCATAAAATTGAGAAAAATTTATACAAAGAAAGATGGCTATGTGTAACAATTTCATGGGGTTCCCATTCTTCTATAGCCTTCGTAACTATGAGTATCTTGTCCATTCGTTGCTTCGTCCGCAGATGATTGGATTGGTCAGAAGCTTGGAGCTTGTCCGTGAAGAGATTGTCCTTAAAGTGATCTGACGAGACATAGTCATACGCTTTAATTCCCTAACTTTTGCCTGGATCTCCCTTTCGGGTTTTCGATCCACCGGGAAACCCCTTTTTGCCCAAGTCTCTGTTTCGGGTTTTCAACTTGCCGGGTGTACAGATTTTTTTATTTATCCCTAATTTTTGCCTGAACCGCCCTTTCGGGTTTTCAATTCACCGGGATGCCCATTTTTGCCCAAGTCGCCCTTTCGGGTTTTTGACTTGTCGGGTTGTTTATGCGTAGTATCTTTTGACTATGTATGCGTTCGCAGAGTGCGACAGGTCATCGCCGTCCATGGTGGTCAGGATCATTGCCCCACCAGAAAAGATGTTTTTGATCACAAACGGTCCTTCGTAAGTAGGAGTCCATTTGCCCCTGGGATCACTTTGCGGCAAGATGATTCGCTTGATTACAAGGTCCCCGACTTGATATACTTGTCTCTTGAATTTCTTGTTGAAGGCCTTGATCATACGTTTTTGATACGCATGGCCATGGAAAACAGCAGTAAGTCATTTTTCATCAATCAAGTTAAGTTGATCAAGCCGGGTCTGAATCCAATCGTCTTCGCTCAAATCAGCATCCTTCAAGATTCTCAAGGATGGAATATGGACCTCGATAGGTAAAACAGCTTCCATGCCGTATACCAAAGAAAAGGGTGTTGCCCCAGTTGAAGTGCGTGCCGTGGTACGGTACCTGTGCAGAGCAAACGGTAACATCTCATGCCAGTTCTTGTAGGTGACTGTCATCTTTTGAATGATCTTCTTGATATTTTTGTTCGTGGCTTCGACAACACCATTCATCTTAGGCCGATAGGGAGATGAATTGTGATGTTGAATCTTGAACTGCTCGCACAGAACGGTGATCATAGTATTGTTCAATTTTGTACCGTTGTCAGTGATGATCATGTTGGGGATACCATACCGGCATATGAGGTTCTGCTTGATGAAGCGGGCAACCACATTCTTTGTAACGGAGGCGAAGGAAGCTGCTTCGACCCACTTGGTAAAGTAATCAATGGCCACCAGGATGAAACGGTGTTCATTGGATGTTGTAGGCTTGATGTCTCCAATCATGTCGATTCCCCACATCGCGAATGGCCAAGGAGCTGTAAAGACATTGAGAGGAACTGGTGGTATATGTACCTTGTCAGCATAGATTTGGCATTTGTGACAAGTACGGGAATGTTGATGACAGTCAGCTTCCATGGTAGACCAGTAGTATCCTGCCCGTAGAATCTTCTTAGCCATCATATGACCGCTTGAGTGGGTGCCAAAGGTTCCATTACGTAGTTCAACCATGATCTGCTCAGCTTCAACCTTGTCCATACAACGGAGTAGAACACAATCAAGATTGCGCTTGTATAGGATACCATTGCTCAGAAAGAACTTGGCCGCGAACCTCCTTAAGAACTTTTTATCGTTGACTGAAGCTCCTTCAGGGTATTCTTGTGCTTTGAGATACCTTTTGACGTCATGAAACCAAGGTCGGTCCACTACTTCTTCGGTATTAATCTCGTGACAATGTGCAGGTTCATCCATTCGTTCGATGGTTATTTGAGGTGCCTCATTGTGATCGGTGGGAATGAGAACTGGCTGTTTTGGAATGCTGGTTCGCGTTTTGGGTTTGTTTTCGCAAAATGTCGCGGTAAGCAAGAGTCGCCACCGTCTTTTATTTTATCCAACAAGGAAAGGACAAAAGCACAAAAAAATTCCTTTTTGAGATATTTCTCGGGTTCAGGAGATAGATTATAGAAAGGGAAGGTGTTAGCACCCTTTCTATCCGTGGTTATCCACGGGCTCTTAGGTACTTGCTCATTTGTGTTTTCAAAATTTTGCTTTTTTTTTGTGATTGTGGGTTTTGAAAAGAGTTTTTGTTTTGAAGAGAGTGTAAGTGCGAAAAGTTTTGTTTTGTTTTAAAAGGAGAAAGTACTTAAGAACATCTACCTACTCAAAAAGGAATTACTCTATGCGAATGTCCTCTAGACAATGCTATTCCACTATTGAGGAGTAGGTAACATCATCGTTGGAGTTTTCGGGTCAATTCGATTAAGGGACGTGTGGTCACTAAAGCAATGTTAGGACGCCTTAGCGGTAACCCTAATGTCTTAGATCATTTTATCCGAGGCAACCGTTTCGAGGAAACTTATGATCTTTGGACAAGAGGGCGACCTCTAAAACTTCCTATACTCAATGACCACGTTCGAGGCAACCAAGTGAGGTGTACCCTAAGAGTGGCTTGTGCGAGTGTATCATTTTTCAGTTATATTATCTTTGTACATGTTATGGGTGATCTATTGTTGATTTTAAATTAAGACTGATCTTGCCATGTATTTCCTATTATTCAAACATCTAATAGTTAATGGTTGCGGAAATTAAATTGCGGAAAATAAATCTAAGCTATTACAAGGCGTCGGGTATTTACATCGCCAAAGACAAACCCTTTAAAATTATATTGCGAAAAGTAAATAAAAACGATAAATAAAATCCTAATTAAAAATTATTACATTCCCGAAGCAGTTACAATATTGATCAAAAATTAATCGCGCGCGAGAAAATTAAATCGGAGTGTCTTAGGGTTTTGACCCTTTTCATTAAATAAAGTATATTTTTTGTTATTTTGAATTAAAAATTAGCCTAAATTAATAATTGAATTAATTAATAAAAAAGAAAATATTTTTTGGGTTTTTATTTTAATTAAGGAAATAAAACAAGAATGGTTAAAATTATTTAAAAAAAACCTAATTCTAAATTAATTTTAATTTATTGCAAAAGATATTAATGTTAAACCTATTTAAACTAAATAAAATTAATTAATTATTATTTACAAAAATAAATAATAAAATTAATGGAATTAAAAAATATTATTTTATTGTTTTCTGATTTTATGAAATAAAAGTTAATTGGTTAATTTTTAAATTAAGATAATAATACTAATAAAATAAATAAATAAGGAAAAGAAATAAAATGTAAAAAGAAATACTCAGGGGTGCTGGGCCCAAAAAAGAGGTGAATCAAGCAAATTCCATGGCCCAAAACGTCCAGCCTCGTTTGACTTTTGTGGTTGGCTATGCATGCATTGACCTGAGACCATGGTGGTCTTTCATTCATGACCAACAGATTTGGCCTGAAGGCCATCTTGCACGTTGATTCTTGAGGTGCATGGTGGTCTTCATACTTGGAAATTCATTGGAATATCTGCAAGAAAATAATAATAAGCATTTTGGGGGACCTGGGATTCGAACCTAGGTCCCATTGGTTTTTCATCCACCTGCTTGCCAACTCAACTAGCGCGTGTTTTTGTTATTAGAATAAGCAATGAATATTATATGTAAAAATAATCAACACGCTGTAAACAAAAAAAAAGCGCGCGAGATTTGGAAGGACGAATGGGAGGGAGATGCGTCAGCGTCTTCTTCGTTGAGCCACTGGTTTCTTACCTGCGGATTTTTATCCGCAACAAGATCCGTGGGTTCTTCCTAAAATCACTTACAGGCAATATAAATGCAAACTAAAATCATCCCCATGCTCGTTTCGTTCTCCTGAGTCCATCCATGGTCATGGCTTGCTCCAATTTTCCCTGTAACTCAAATGCCTAAAAATAACACCCATAAACCCTAGATTCGGGCATCGTTATGCAGGCCATAAAAATCAAATTAAATGATGCAGACTTGTTAGAAATTTGATAAGGATCAAGATTATGCCAATAATTTATCAAAAGGATGCAAGAATGAATGGTTTCGATTTCAAGTTCAGAGCTGTTTTCAAGAATACTTACAGCGCTTTTCAGATAGCTTCAAGCATTGGCTTTGGTTGCTATAGCTTCAGGAGGTTGCTGGCAAGAGAGCTACATTGTGATTTGGGATTGAATTTGCCTCCAATGTTGTTTTCGATCTTCCACTTTTCAAACTTTTTCACCAATTTGCTCTGGCCGTTTCAGCAGTGTCCTATGCGTGTTCTAGGTTTGTGTGACTTGTGTGCATATAATGGAATGAATTTAGGTCAAAACATGGGCTATAATCCAAGTGCATTGAAGATGGAAGATTGGATTTTGATCACCATAACCAAGTTGCCATATTTGCATCAAATCTGAGATTTTGTGCATGTTTTGACTTGGCACGAGTTTGATTGAGTTGCACCTGATATTCGCAAGTTGTATTGATCACAAGAATCCCCTTACATCAATTTTTAGATTTTATTTGATTTAATATTGATTAATAATGAATTAAATCAATAAAAATGAAATAAAATAGAAAAATAAATGTTTGGTCATGAAATTAAAGATGGAACACGTGTGTGGCATGACAAGACTATATCAAGTGGAAAAAGTGGGCCCTTTTGTCAAAAATTGGAGTTTTGAGGATAGTTGACTTTTGGCAACTTTGGAAAAATGCCCAACTTCAACAATGCATAACTTCTTCAATTTTGAACTTTTGGAAGTGTTCTTGGACTTTTTAGAAACCTTGAGATGTCCTATAATCAACCCTTTTGGTCTAAGCTCATTTTGATGTTCCATTTTTAAGTTATAAGCTTTGGAAAAAAAGGTGTTTTTGTTGACTTTCAAAAATGACCTATAATGTCCAAATTTGTAACTTTTTGTGAGTGCATATATTGATCTTGGGGTGTGAAGATGGATTGTAGGAAATTTCATCTTCTTCAAAATGAGCTTTGGATGGGTCATTTCACATAAAGTATGATAAAGTTATGCTTGGTCAAAGTTGAGTTGACTTTTCCTACAAAACCCTAATTTAGCAACTTTTGAATCTTGATGAATCTTGAGCAATCCTTGATGAATCATGATCAACCCTTGATCAAATGATGAATTAACCTTAAAAATGATAATGTTGACAAAAAATCTTGAGGTTTGACCGTATTTGGGACACAGTTGACTTTTGCCCTAGCACAATCGATTTTTGGGTCTCTTGAGCAATTGACTGACCAAACTTCTTTTGCAAGGCTTGAAATTTGACATGGATTAACTTAAGAACATATTAAGACATTGTGGAACACTTTAGGTCATTTGGATGTGAGGACCTTGATGCAACACAAAACCCTAATTTTGACTTGACTGCCTTAGGAGGTGATTTTACTATCCAAACCTTGAGCCAACTTGAGCAACTTGAAGATCATTCTTGACAAATATTGAGGAATATGGGAGGGCAAATTTTGGGGTACAACAGTTGCCCCTGTTCAATTTTCATAAACGTGAGGATATAGATTGGCTTTTGAGCCTTTCGTGATCCGAAGGTGGAAGATAATTGAAAACTAGAGTGCCCAAAAATTTGCACTTGCATGGTGTATCAACATTGTGATGTCGGGAATGGGCTTATAGATGCCATTTGGAGATTGTTGGTAGGAGGATGGGCTTACAGATGCCATCTGCAGGAATGTCGATCGCATAAGAGATTCCTTAGCGAGAACTTGCATACCTGTGGTTGTAAAAAGATTCCACTGGGGAAGTCTAACCTTTGTTGAGATTTAGGAATGTGGCATGTATTTCAACCGAGATAATGCATCGGCGTAGTCTTAGGAACCTGTCCATAATCCAATTGGGGGGAAACATCTTCATCAAGATCTAGGAACTGTCTCGTGCTCAATGGAGTATACCGTTGAGGTTATAGAACTTGTCCACACTATGACGGAGGAAAACATCAAGATCTAGGAACTGACTCGTGCTCAATAGAGTATACCGTTGAGGTTATAGAACTTATCCACAATATGACATAGGGAAACATCTTCATCAAGATCTAGGAACTGTCTCGTACTCAATGGAGTATACCGTTGAGGTTATAGAACTCGTCCACACTATGACGGAGGAAAAACATCAAGATCTAGGAACTGACTCGTGCTCAATGGAGTATACCATTGAGGTTATAGTACTCGTCCACACTATGAAATAGGGAAACATCTTCATCAAGATCTAGGAACTGTCTCGTGCTTAATGGAGTATACCGTTGAGGTTATATAACTTGTCCATACTATGATGGAGGAAAACATCAAGATCTAGGAACTGACTCATGCTCAATGGAGTATACCGTTGAGGTTATAGTACTCGTCCACACTATGACGGAGGAAATCATCAAGATCTAGGAACTGTCTCGTGCTCCACGGAGTATACCGTTGAGGTTATAGAACTTGTCCACACTATGACGGAGGAAAACATCGAGATCTAGGAACTGACTCGTGCTCAATGGAGTATACCATTGAGGTTATAATACTCGTCCACACTATGACGTAGGGAAACATCTTCATCAAGATCTAGGAACTCTCTCGTGCTCAATGGAGTATACCGTTGAGGTTATAGAACTTGTCCACACTATGACGGAGGAAAACATCAAGATCTAGGAACTGACTCGTGCTCAATGGAGTATACCGTTGAGGTTATAGTACTCGTCCACACTATGACATAGGGAAACATCTTCATCAAGATCTAGGAACTGTCTCGTGCTCAGCGGAGTATACCGTCGAGGTTATAGAGCCTGTCCACACTATGACGGAGGAAAACATCAAGATCTAGGAACTGACTCGTGCTCAATGGAGTATATCGTTGAGGTTATAGTACTCGTCCACACTATGATGTAGAGAAACTGTCGAGATTGAGAACCTTATCTGAAAATCAACTGAGGATAATTCAATTGAGGTTTAAGAACTGGTCAGGTCTTCGACTAAGCTGAGAACTTTAACTGTATCTTTCCTGAAAGGTAAAGGTCAGTCATATGCAATGCATGATATGGATCAGGCAATGATGTTCTCAAAATAAATGAGGTTGTATTCGTATGATGCGTATATGCATGTATCATGATGTATGGAAGTGTGATGCTTTAGCTGGAGAAAATAAATCCCGGAGCTGCTGGAAAATAAAGTTGAGTTCTTCGTTTCCGCTGGGGATGATGAACGAAGATGATAAATCTGTAGGAGAGAAAAAAACACTATTGGGGGAATAAACTGATGAAGAGATTACTCCGAGGGGAATTACTCTGTGGGGAGGAGACGTTCTGCTGAAGATTTTAATGATAACTCCGCTGGGGATTCTGTTGATAAGCTTTGTTGGGGATTTTAATGATGAATTCCACTGGGGATAGAAAGAACTTCGCTGGGGATGATCCTTCAGTTGCAACTTGTTGAGGATAACTCAGTTAGACTCTTGTGAGGATAACCTTCTGAATTCGGCTGGGGAGATTTATTTGTGCTCTGCAGGGGATAAGCTTCCAGAATCTACTGGGTGAGATGCTTCAACTCTGGCAGGGAAACTTTTTTCAGACTACGCTGGGGAAATGGCTCCACTAGGGGTATCTTGTATTCCTCCGGGGAACATTCTTATACTTTGTTGAGGAATGTTAAGACTGCCGGGGGTATTCTTATACTTGTTGGGGAATGTCTTTATACTCCGCTGAGGACTATTAAGACCTTCTGAGGATACGAAACCTTTTCAGGGCTGATGGTAGATTAACTCTTCTTGGGGAGAGTGTTGCTGATTCGTTCATAGTTGCAAGTCTCAGTGGGGAGAGCTACCATTACTGTTTTACTCTATGGGGAGTGACGGTATCTGGTGGACAGAGCAGCTGTACAATTTGGACAATTTTATTGCCCCTGTTTCTGCGGGAGAAGGTGCCTGCGGAGGCCTTGCGGATCGAGTAGTATCCCAACCTATGAGGTGCTTGGTATCTTTCGATTGAAATGACAAGTCTTCTTCTGGTAGGCAAGTGACGAGATGACGGAACATAGTCGTACGCTTTGATCCCTAATTTTTGCCTGGACCGCCCTTTTGGGTTTTCAGTCCACCGGGATACCCTTTTTTGCCCAAGCCGCCTTTTCAGGTTTTCGACTTGCCAGGTGTACAGATTTTCATTTTCAACCCTTATTTTTGCCCGAACCCTTTTGGTTCGCCGGGAAGCCCTTATTTTTGCCCAGGCCAGTCAACCTAGCGGGTCTTTATTTATTCGTAGTACTTTTTGACTATGTCCACGCTCTTAGGATGTAGGGAGGTGTCACTGTCGGCCGTGTTGTGTTGCCATACTACCAGAAGATCTTCGTTTGATCATGCAAGATTCGTTGATGGAATTCATGTCCAATGCCTCAATTGATTCTGATGGAGGTTTGCCCCTGGCTATTTGGCATTTTGAGAGATTCCTTGAATCTTGACTTAACTGCCCCAGATAATGGACAATGATCATGCCGTGCCCCTTGATTGGAAGTGTTTCTGTTCACTAGATATTCTTCGTGCGAATTTCTCTGCTGTTTGAACAAATAGTCATATGCAAACAATGTTATTTTAAGAATGCAAAGCTTATGTCTGTCTTGAAGTTTTTGAAAATGCATTTTTTAGTAAAACGGGCAAATTTTGTAAAATGTGATGTCAACTCAGGATGTACAGCAAGCCCTACAGGAGTCAGGATACCTTTGTAACAGTATGCTTTCGAACTAACCCATGCTTTAGCTAGGACTTTTAAGGGTTATAACGTGGCCTGGTTCACGGTTTAAGAAACAAAGGATAAAGGCTCAAAATTTATTTGTACCCACCCGTTCTTCGTGATGTTCTTCGATCCTAAACTTAGCTAATCGTGCATTAGATATTGTTTGAGTCTTTGCTCTTATATACCGGTGATGGTTCGGATACTGACAACTTATTTTGAACAGGCAGTCCTTTTGTTGAGAGCTTGTAGGATCTCTTTCTTTTTGATTTTATTATTCCTGTTTTTTGCATGAACTGTTTCTTTTTGTGATCATAGTCAACGGGATGCCCCAGTTTTTTCTTAAGTCTCCTTCACAGGTTTTGACTTATTAGGCTTTTATTTTGAGAGATAATGACTGCTTGTCCTTACGATTATACGGAACCAACACCGTCTTTTGCTCCGGAAGGACTTCTTTGATGCCATTCATTGTGCACCTGGATCAAATGAGAAAACTACCCTGCCCCAGGTTATAATTAAGGGTTTTAATTTGTGAAAAGAAAAACTCCAACTTCTTTGGCTCAAAGGGGTTGACTAGGGATTATCTTCCTTATAACTCCATTGTTTAGGGTTTGAAACAATGCTTGTACATCGTCAGCGGGGTCTGTTCAAAAGCATATTGTAAGGATTTTGATATCATTTTCGTCATCCTCCCTCAAAAGGCTTAAAAAAATTTAATCGAGAGTTGAGCATTACAAAAAAAATGAAAGCAATTTGAATATAGTGAATACGAATGGATTGATTCAGAACAGACATATGCAATGCATTGATAAAGTAATAAAGTTTGACATGATAATAATTGTTTGAATAAGCAAAGAAAGATACAACTTCAGAATTTAAATGAACAAAAGTCTCTTAATTTGAACTAGTCATTTCAGGTGGAGAACCCTCAACGGAAGATTTTCATTTCGCCATCCGACATGAATTCCAGCACTCTTCCATCAATCAAGTCTTGGATCTTGTTTTTCAAAGCCCAACAGTCGTCGGTGTCATGTCCAGGACTATAGGAGTGGTATGCACAAACTGCGTCAGGATGATAGCTAGGAGCAGAGGTATTAGGATTCCGGGGAGGATCCCTTAAAGGAATCAGATTGACCTCCAACAAGTGTTTCAGTATTAGAGATGATGGTATATCAGTCTCAGAGAAATGTCTTCCAGACGTATTTTTCTTACGCTGATTACCCCGTTGACGCTGGCGAGGTTGATGCTGGGCTTGTGACCCTGAAGTAGGCTGAGGAGCTTTTCCCTTGTCTTCTTTCCCCAAAGGTGGTTGAATGATGACTTGATCTTCAACCCTAGTTGTTTGCCCCACTTGGTAATTTTGAAGTAGTTTGTTGACGAGGACCCTGAGCTCTTCTTGTCTTTGAGCCAGGTCTTGAATGAGAGCCATCTGGCCCACCAGCTGTCCCATCATATGGATCTTCATTGTTGCCAACTTAATTTGTAGCCCTTCCAACTGATCATTCCTGACGCCGCCTGGATTCCCTAGGACTAAGCCCCTTGTGAGGAGAGCTTTTATTTCTTCCTGCCCCTGGGATAGGTTCAGGAACATTTCTTGAAGTTGAGCGTTTTGAGCCTGGAGATCTTGGTTGTCTTGTGGGAGAGCCATTGCTGAAATAAACAGCAGGAACATGAGAGACCTGTACTGGATGACCTGTTATGTAATGATATGTATGATATATGTATGCAATGTTTTCAAGGATCTCGCGGGGTAAACAAGAAACCGTTAGAATTTGAATCTGGTAGCTTGATTGAAGGAGCTTCATGTTGCTGAGAGTCCTTCTTCAAGAGTCAAGCTCACCATATCGAGTGGGTCATAGCCCCTGACTCAAGTTATCGTGTTTGGATTTCTAGACAACCTTGGCTAGAGGAAAATAAATCCTATTTGCACCTTGCTAGCCATTTGATTTACCATAACCTGCATCACAAACCCTTGAGATCCTTGAAATGGTTAAGGAAATGTTAAGGCATGATGTTATGATGTGTATGCTATGCGTTTAAGCAAAAGTGTGAGGTGATGTAAGTGAACCCTGCAATAAATCCAGATTATTGGATAAGGACTGTAGACAAAACCTGCAAGGAACTCATGTTGTCAAATAACAAGAATATGCAAGTAGTTCAAGTTTGAAGGCACACAAGTCACACAAATAGCCCTTAGATTTCAGGCTGGCATGGAGTTTAGGCATTACCCTCTTGAGTTTAGTTGGCTCAAAACCTGTCCTAAAAATAGTAACCGGGTTCTAGAGGATCTCAATATCACTGACTACCCTCAATCGGTCATAATTCCAGTTTAGCAACCTTTTCTTGCGGCCGGAATCATCGCGAGAGTTTAGTCTCAATGAGTGTAGCATACTGCTACTGTTCTATGGCCAAGTTGGTCAATTTAAGGTTCTAAGGTTAGTTGGTGCTTAATGACTCCTTAGAAGACCCATATTCTCCTCGTTCCAACACAAGGGATATCGGTACAGACCAAGGTGCCACACCAACGTAGCTACTGCTTCATCCGTATCGGTCTACGCTATACAGATCCCTCACAGTTTATTGCTACTTACCTAAAGGGTATCCCCATATCCGAGTTAGGATCTATAGAACTCTGATACAAGCCCACAAAATTAAAGCATACAAAGCATACAATTGAAAACAGGAGTGATCTAATCCTAAGGTACACCTCACTTATAAGATTTTCCCCAGCAGAGTCGCCAGTTCTGTGATCGGTGGGAATGAGAACTGACTGTTTTGGAATGCTGGTTCACGTTTTGTGTTTGTTTTTGCAAAATGTCGCGGTAAGCAAGAGTCGCCACCGTCTTTTATTTTATCCAACAAGGAAAGGACAAAAGCACAAAAAAATTCCTTTTTGAGATATTTCTCGGGTTCGGGAGGTAGATTATAGAAAGGGAAGGTGTTAGCACCCTTTCTATCCGTGGTTATCCACGGGCTCTTAGGTACTTGCTCATTTGTGTTTTCAAAATTTTGCTTTTTTTGTGATTGTGGGTTTTGAAAAGAGTTTTTGTTTTGAAGAAAGTGTAAGTGCGAAAAGTTTTATTTTGTTTTAAAAGGAGCAAGTACTTAAGAACATCTACCTACTCAAAAAGGAATTAGTCTGTGCAAATGTCCTCTAGACAATGCTATTCCACTATTGAGGAGTAGGTAGCATCATCGTTGGAGTTTTCGGGTCAATTCGATTAAGGGACGTGTGGTCACTAAAGCAATGTTAGGACGCCTTAGCGGTAACCCTAATGTCTTAGATCATTTTATCCGAGGCAACCGTTTCAAGGCAACTTATGATCTTTGGACAAGAGGGAGACCTCTAAAACTTCCTATACTCAATGACCACGTTCGAGGCAACCAAGTGAGGTGTACCCTAAGAGTGGCATGTGCGAGTGTATCGTTTTTCAGTTATATAATATTTGTACATGTTATGGGTGATCTATTGTTGATTTTAAATTAAGACTGATCTTGTCATGCATTGCCTATTATTCAAACATCTAACTGTTAATGGTTGCGGAAATTAAATTGCGGAAAATAAATCTAAGCTATTACAAGGCGTCAGGTATTTACATCGCCAAAGACAAACCCTTTAAAATTAAATTGCGAAAAGTAAATAAAACGATAAATAAAATCCTAATTAAAAACTATTACATTCCCGAAGCAGTTACAATATTGATCAAAAATTAATCGCGCGCGAGAAAATCAAATCGGAGTGTCTTAGGGTTTCGACCCTTTTCATTAAATAAAGTATATTTTTTGTTATTTTGAATTAAAAATTAGCCTAAATTAATAATTGAATTAATTAATAAAAAAGAAAATATTTTTTGGGTTTTTATTTTAATTAAGGAAATAAAACAAGAATGGTTAAAAATATTTAAAAAAAAACCTAATTCTAAATTAATTTTAATTTATTGCAAAAGATATTAATGTTAAACCTATTTAAACTAAATAAAATTAATTAATTGTTATTTACAAAAATAAATAATAAAATTAATGGAATTAAAAAATATTATTTTATTGTTTTCTGATTTTATGAAATAAAAGTTAATTGGTTAATTTTTAAATTAAGATAATAATACTAATAAAATAAATAAATAAGGAAAAGAAATAAAATGTAAAAAGAAATACTCAGGGGGTGCTGGGCCCAAAAAAGAGGTGAATCAAGCAAATTCCATGGCCCAAAACGTCCAGCCTCATTTGACTTTTATGGTTGGCTATGCATGCATTGACCTGAGACCATGGTGGTCTTTCATTCATGACCAACAGATTTGGCCTGAAGGCCATCTGGCACGTTGATTCTTGAGGTGCATGGTGGTCTTCATACCTGGAAATTCATTGGAATATCTGCAAGAAAATAATAATAAGCATTTTGGGGGACCTGGGATTCGAACCCAGGTCCCATTGGTTTTTCATCCACCTGCTTGCCAACTCAACTAGCGCGTGTTTTTGTTATTAGAATAAGCAATGAATATTATATGTAAAAACAATCAACACGCTGTAAACAAAAAAAATAAAGCGCGCGAGATTTGAATGGACAAATGAGAGGGAGACGCGTCAGTGTCTTCTTCGTTGAGCCACTGGTTTCTTACCTGCGGATTTTTATCCGCAGCAAGATCTGTGGGTTCTTCCTAAAATCACTTCCAGGCAATATAAATGCAAACTAAAATCATCCCCATGCTCGTTTCGTTCTCCTGAGTCCATCCATGGCCATGGCTTGCTCCAATTTTCCCTGTAACTCAAATGCCTAAAAATAACACCCATAAACCCTAGATTCGGGCATCGTTATGCAGGCCATAAAAATCAAATTAAATGATGCAGACTTGTTAGAAATTTGATAAGGATCAAGATTATGCCAATAATTTATCAAAAGGATGCAAGAATGAATGGTTTTGATTTCATGTTCAGAGCTGTTTTCAAGAATTCTTACAGCACTTTTCAGATAGCTTCAGGCCTTGGCCTTTGTTTCTATAGCTTCAGGAGGTTGCTGGCAAGAGAGCTACGTTGTGATTTAGGATTGAATTCTCCTCCAATGTTGTTTTCGATCTCCCACTTTCAAACTTTTTCACCAATTTGCTCTGGTCGTTTCAGCATTGTTCTATGCGTGTTCTAGGTTTGTGTGACTTGTGTGCATATAATGGAATGAATTTAGGTCAAAACATGGGCTATAATCCAAGTGCATTGAAGATGGAAGATTGGCTTTTGATCACCATAACCAAGTTGCCATATTTGCATCAAATCTGAGATTTTATGCATGTTTTGACTTGGCACGAGTTTGATTGAGTTGCACATGATATTTGCAAGCTGTATTGATCACAAGAATCCCCTTACATCAATTTTTAGATTTTATTTGATTTAATATTGATTAATAATGAATTAAATCAATAAAAATGAAATAAAATAGAAAAATAAATGTTTGGTCATGAAATTAAAGATGGAACACATGTGTGGCATGACAAGACTATATCAAGTGGAAAAAAGTGGACCCTTTTGTCAAAAATTGGAGTTTTGAGGATAGTTGACTTTTGGCAACTTTGGAAAAATGCCCAACTTCAACAATGCATAACTTCTTCAATTTTGAACTTTTGGAAGTGTTCTTATACTTTTTAGAAACCTTTAGATGTCCTCTAATCAACCCTTTTGGTCTCATCTCATTTTGATGTTCCATGCTTAAGTTATAAGCTTTGGAAAAAAGGTGTTTTTGTTGACTTTCAAAAATGATCTATAATGTCCAAAATTGTAACTTTTTGTGAGTGCATTTATTGATCTTGGGGTGTGAAGATGGATTGTATGAAATTGCATCTTCTTAAAAATGAGATTTGGATGGGTCATTTCTCATAAAGTATGAGAAAGTTATGCTTGGTCAAAGTTGAGTTGACTTTTCCTACAAAACCCTAATTTAGCAACTTTTGAATCTTGATGAATCTTGAGCAATCCTTGATGAATCATGATCAACCCTTGATAAAATGATGAATTAACCTTCAAAATGAGAATGTTGACAAAAAATCTTGAGGTTTGACTGTATTTGGGACACAGTTGACTTTTGCCCTAGCATAGTCGATTTTTGGGTCTCTTGAGCAATTGACTGACCAAACATCCTCTGCGAGGCTTTAAATTTGACATGGATGAACTTAAGAACATATTAAGACATTGGGGAACACTTGAGGTCATTTGGATTTGAGGAACTTGATGCAACACAAAACCCTAATTTTGACTTGACTGCCTTAGGAGGTGATTTGACTGTCCAAACCTTGAGCCAACTTGAGCAACTTGAAGATCATTCTTGACAAATATTGAGGAATATGGGAGGGAAAATTTCGGGTACAACACTCATTATCCCAGTTAAGTTTAAACATGGATGACATTGTAGCTAGCGCATCTGCTAGTTGATTCTCTTCTCGCGGGAAATGCTCGAAGGTGATCTGCTCGAAGTGTGGTAACAATGTCAGGACATGTTATTTGTAAGGGATGAGGTTAGGGTGTTTAGTATCCCACTCTCCTTTGATTTGACTGATAACCAAAGCTGAGTCCCCAAATACAATCAAAGATTTGATTCCCAAGTCAATAGCAGCCTTGAGACCAAAGACACAAGCTTCATACTTAGCCATGTTATTGGTGCAGCTGAAGTAGAGTCTAGCGGTGAAAGGTGTATGGCAACCTTCTAGAGAGATAAGTATCGCGCTGATACCGTTGCCAAGTGCATTTGAAGCACCATCAAAGCACAGGGTCCATCGGGATCCTTGTTCAGGTCCGTCATACGCTCAGTTCTCTTCAATGTTGCTCAAAGTCATGATATCCTCGTCGGGAAAGTCAAACCTCATGGATTGGTAATCTTCGACTGCTTGATGGGCCAGATGATCGGCTAGCACACTCCCCTTTATAGCTTTTCGGGTTGTTTATTAGATATCATATTCAATGAGGATCATCTGCCATCTAGCGATTCTTCTGGATAAAGAAGGCTTCTCGAAGATGTATTTGATCGGATCCATCTTAGAGATTAGCAAAGTGGTATGTGTCAACATATACTGCCTTAGCCGGTGAGCAGCCTATACCAAAGCGCAACAAGTTTTCTCAAGCAGTGAGTAGCGAGTCTCACAGTCGGTAAACTTTTTTCTAAGGTAATAAATGGCATGCTCTTTTCGGCCAGACTCGTCATGTTGGCCCAGTACGCACCCCATTGAATTCTCCAAGACAGTCAGATACATGATTAATGGTCTTCCTTCAACGGGTGGCATCAAGATAGGAGGTTCCAGCAAATACTCCTTGATTTTATCGAAAGCAAATTGGCAGTCATCATTCCATTTAACCACCTGATCTTTCTCAACAGCTTGAAGATCAGTTCGCAGGTAGATGTTAGGTGAGAGATAAACCTTGAAATGTAGTTTAGGCGTCCCATGAAACCTCTGACCTCCTTTTCAGTGCGAGGGGCAAGCATTTCTTGTATATCTTTGACTTTGGCAGGATCAACCTCGATGCCTTTGTTACTGACGATGAATCCCAAAAGTTTACCGGACCTGACTCCGAAAGTGCACTTGTTAGGGTTCAGTCTGAGCTTGTACTCTTTCAATCTGACAAACAGCTTTTGCAGATGGTTGAGGTGTTCTTCTTCTGTCTGTGAACGGGCTATCATATCGTCTACGTAGACTTCAATCTCATGATGTATCATGTCATGAAACAAAGCTACCATGGCGCGCTGATAGGTTTCCCCAACATTCTTCAGTCCGAATGGTATCACTTTATAGCAGAAGGTACCCCACTGCGTAACAAAAGTAGTATTCTCCATGTCTTCGGGGGCCATTTTGATCTAGTTGTACCCTGAAAATCCATCCATGAAAGAAAATACCTTGTGCTGAGCTGTATTGTCAACCAAGATGTCAATGTGCGGTAGTGGAAAGTCATCTTTATGGCTAGCCCTGTTTAAGTCTCGGTAATCCACACACATTCTGACTTTGCCATCCTTTTTAGGCACGGGCACAATGTTAGTAACCCATTGTGGATAGGAAGTAACAGCAAGAAAGCCAGCATTGAACTGCTTCATCACCTCAGCTTTGATCTTTTTGGACATGTCGGGCCTCATTCGGCGGACTTTCTGTTTGATTGGTGGACAGTCTTCTCTTGTAGGGAGACGGTGAACCACAATATCGATATCCAGTCCCGGCATGTCTTCGTAGGACCAGGCGAAGATCTCAACATATTCATTCAACAACTGAACTAAACGCTCTTTGACACTTGGCTCTAGGTTGGCACCCACTTTAACCTCTTTTCTGTCTTCGGCAGTACCCAAGTTGATAGTCTCTAACAGCTCTTCATGGGGCAGAATAACCCTTTCTTCCTGTTGCAAAAGTCTGGCCAACTCTCCAGGCACTTCACAGTCTTCATCACCTTCGTACTCGACATGATTGACCAGATCTTCAGAGTCACTGAAGGCCATAGCAAAATTGTTACCCATGGAATCCGGGGTGGATGGGTACCTGCATTTTGTGAGTGTGTGTGTGTGTAAGGGATAGCCACCTTTAAACAAATAAAATGTAAAAAGAAAGAAAATCTACACAAAAGTTTATATATGAAAACGTCCATGATTCACTAAAAATGGCATATGAAGATGAAAAATCAAGCCCTTACAAATGGACCTACATGCCTCGGGTAAGGCATAAGGCGAAAAGTGTACGAATTGTTTAAAAATTATTACAGACCAACAGAAAATGTTCAAAAGATAAATTACTGATTGATGAAAGTAATGGGAACAAAGTCTTTCGCCTCCCAGTTGTTCAGTCCTCCTTCAATAGTTGGAAAGATCCAGTCTTCAAAATTGCTCTCTCCTTCATCATTCTCTAAGGCATGAACTCCATGATGAGTGATCTTTAAAGGTGTTCCTCCATCCCGGGAGCAACGCACAGCCTTCTGACTAGCAACAGTGAAACCCAAGCCGAACTTATTTGTCTTGTAAGGAAAATATGGTAGTTGACCCCATACTGTGCTTCCTCCTTCCTTGATCACAGCCTTCACATCTTTAAGGGATGACATCCGGGACACAGGTTTGGTAATGATGGGTACATAAGTCATTGTCTTGGCTACCGCAACTTCAGGAGAAACCTCTTCAAAGTGATGAAAGGGGGTCTCGATGAATTCACCATCTAATTCAACATAGAGGAATGAATTCAGATGGCTTATCACATACTCCTCCTCGCCACGAACTGTCACAATTTTCCCCTGGACAAGGTACTTAAGCTTTTGATGCAGCATAGATGTAACAGCTCCAGCATGATGAATCCAGGGCCTTCCTAACAAGAAATAGTAGGATGGACGGATGTCCATGACATAAAATGTGGAATGGAAAGTTTCGGTACCCATTTTAATTGGGATGTCCACCTCCCCGTGGACCATCCGCTTAGAACCATTAAAGGCTCTTACAATGATATTGCTGGGCTTTAAGGTCAAACCTTCACAGTCCAATATGTACAATGCTTTCTTAGGCAATACATTTAAAGAAGACCCGTTATCAACCAGAACGTGAGCAAGAGTAGTCCCTCTGCACTCCACCGAGACATGCAGCGCGTCGTTATGATTTCTCCCCTTAGATGTTAGATCGGCATCGGAGAAGCCAAGACCATTGTCGGCGGTTAGGCTGGCTACACACTCCTGGAACTGGTCTGCGGAGGTTTCTTGAGGCACATGGGCCGTCTTCAGGAATTTGATCAAGGCTTTGGCATGAGCCTCGGAACAGAGCAATAAGGCCAGCATAGAGATTTTTGAAGGGGTTTGCCCCAGTTGTTCTACGACATCATAGTCGCTTTTCTTAATTATTTTTAAAATCTCCTCCATTTCCTTTTGAGTGGTCTCGGGGATGACCAAAGGCTGATCCCTCGTCCTGACGGGCGCTTCTTGGATCCCCTTACCTTTATCAACAGTAACAACAGAGGGTACAACTTCGGGAGTAACAATTTCTTCAATAACTGGACTTCGCACATATATCTTGACTGGAACAGGAGTAACCTTAGAAGCATTTGAGGGTCCGAAGATTGCTCCTCCAAGGAGCAATCTTCGGAGAGAAGATTCTTCCGCTGCGGGTGATCTTACCTGTCCCTGCAATATTTCCTACATCAATAGTCTCTTCATCGGAACTTTCTTCCACTAATTCGATCTGCTTAACACCGTGGTAGAAGATATCTCCTCCATAATTCCACGGTATTGTCTTGTTGGACTTGTATGGGATAGGCCCGACATAGTAATCTTCAGAGGTATAAACTTTGGATCGGGTGTAATCTTAATAGGTCTTTTGGGGACCTTGGAAAGATTGTCGGAAATGGTGATTATAGCAACATCATTGATTGGAGTAACAGGAGTAACATGAGTTTTCTTAAAGTGGATTTCTTGATTATCCATTAGGCGTTGTATGTCTGACTTCAATAGAGGATAGTCGGATTGCAAGGTCGAATAAAGGTAACAATCTTTTTCGCAGCCCAGGAAAATCCCGACTTTCAACAGATTTATCTTGATCATTGGCAACAGAGTCATTAAGTCATCAACAGTAGCAACATAAAGATATTCTATAATAGCATGGATATTGTGACCATGTTTTGGCATTGGAGCAGATATCACATTAGGTTTTTCAGGTGCGTCAAATTCCACCTCCTTGGCATCTATTAAATCTTGGATCTTATTTTTGAGGGGCCAACAATTGTTGGTGTCGTGCCCCGTGCTGTCCGAATGATAGGCATACTTTGCATTTGAATGGTAGTAGGGAGAAGAGGTATTTGGGTTCTTCGGTGCCTCTTTCAAGTTTGTAAGGTTTAACTTCAACATATGAGGGAGAACCTGAGCAGGTGTCATATTGATCCGGGTGAATTGTCGTGCAGGCCTTTCCACCCTTGTTTGGTTGGTTCTGGGTTGACTGTTTAGAGGTTGATCGGCTGCGGAATTCTGAATCATCACAGCCCCCACCACTGGTCGGCGCTCCACTCTTCCTTGATTTCTCTGGGAGTAAACAGCTGAGACCTCTTTCTTGGCTGGAAAAGTTTTCTTGATAGCAGCGGAAGCAGATGCATCCTTTTGAATTTTATCGCTCTTAATGCCAGCTTCGACTCTTTCACCAGTCAGAATTATCTCGGTGAACCCTGCAGATGAGCTCCCGATCAAGTGATTAAAGAATGGACCTGACAGGGTCCCCAAAAAATATCCACAAGCTCTCTCTCAGACAATGGTGGCTGCACCCTTCAGGACAAGTCCCTCCACTTCTGGGCATACTCCTTAAAGCCTTCATTAGAGACCATACCCATACTCAGTAATTGAGTACGAGTAGGTGCTAAATCTGCATTATATTGATATTGTCTATAGAAGGCAGCAGCCAAATCCTCCCAGTTGTGCACGTAAAATCTCTCAAGCTGGTAGAACCAATCCAATTGCGTACCCGACAAACTATCTTGAAAAAAGTGGACCCACAGATCTTTATCAGAAGAATGAGGTTGGATCTTTCTGACGTAAGACTGCAGATGCATCTTTGGACAAGACAAACCATCATATTTAGCAAATGTAGGCACTTTGAATTTAGGGGGAATCACAATCCCAGCAACCAACCCTAGCTCCTCGAAATCCAGCCCAGGCACTCTTTGTACCTCCATAGCTGCCAGCCGCTCTTCCAGATTCTTATACTTGTCGTTTGGAGGAGGGTACTGCTGCTCAGAGTAATCTTCATCCTCTTCTTCTTCTTCTTCTTCTTCAGACTTGGAGGGCACTGCAACTCCCTTTCCTTTGCCAACCCCTTCATCAGATGTCGAGGGGAAATCCAGGACCCTTCTAGCTTGGTTCTCAAATCTTCTTCCCAAAGTAGCTACACCCACTCTTTTCTTTTTCTTTTTCTCCTTTTCCAGCAGTTCTTTAAGATCCTCTTGACCCTTTTCCAAGGTCACGAGGAGTTGTTGGAACTGTGAATTCTGCGCTTGTAGATCTTTGACCGTCTGCTCTATATCCATCTTGCTGAAATAAACAGCAGAAAGATAAGGAAACCTGGTGTGAAGACCTGCTTATGCATATGATGAATGATATATTATTCATGTAATGCATTCAAGGATTCATATATTCAAATTTGTTGTAAAGAAAAAAAGAACGCACGTCATATTGATAAGAAGAATTTGTTAGTACATAAATGCCCCATGGGCAAAATATTACAAAATTCTAATGTAAAAAGATGTTGCACATCCTCTTCGGTGCGATGTAGGTGTTGAGAGTCTGCTCTTCGTGGAGTCGACGAGTAAGCTCTAAAACCTTCTTCTCACTAGCGTAGAAGCTCACTTCAAAAGTATTTCGTTCTTCCTTGAGCTGTATCCAACTCTTTTGCAAATCTTCTAATGATGTTGGCATGTCAGGATGTAGGAGGGTGTATGAACCTCTCCTTCCATAACAGGCTCTTTGATCATGGGAAGAATGTAGGGGTAAGGCATCATAATACTCTGGGCGCGGGTTTGTACCCACTTGAGGTAAGGCTCAAGGGGGATGGAATTCTTGTGTCCCAGTGTCTTACTGTCCACTTTATTGGGCATCCTCCAAGCTCGGATAAACCTTTGCCGAAGTCCTTGAGTGTCGTTGTCGAAGTTAAAAACCAAGTCTGGAATCAGCATGTCATGAGGGCCATCCCTTCGGGCATACCCAAATTGTCTCAGAGCCAAGCAGGGGTTGTAGGTAATGCCTCCCCTAATGCCAAGTAGTGGGAGATTATGGAATTCCCCATAACGATCAATGATGATGACATTTTCTCTGGACTGAGAAAACCAATGAACATCAGAATGTGTAAGAGTCATCAATCGTTGTGACCACCTCAAGCCTTGCTCATTCTTCAAGACTGATTGGGGAAGGTGAGAAATAAACCACCTTGCTAGAAGAGGAGTACAACACATGAGAACACCTTCTCTTCCTCATTGTTCGTGTGAGAAATGAGTGGAGGATATCCCCAAGCAATGTAGGCACATGATTCCGAGATATGAAGATCTTGACAACATTCACATCTATAAGCTGATCAGGGATTGGGAACAAGACCAACCCATATATGAGAAGTGCTACAATCTCCTCAAAAGCTTGCAAATCTAGAGAATTCCAACAGTTTTGTGCCTTCTCGAACAGAAACTTTGCCAAGAAACCCTTGACACCACTTCTGGTTTCCCAATGACCTTTGATATCAGATGGTTGCAAGTGTTAGACTTGAGCAACATCTTCAGGCTTTGGTTCTCTTTTCGTATCATTGTAGGGTAGTTGATGGAGAATAGGATTCCTCGGGAGTTGAGAAAATTCCTCCAAAGTAGGCACTAGTTGGTAATCAGGAAATGTGAAGCAATGGTGTAGGGGGTCAAAGAACTGGAAGAGAACTTTCACCATGTCTTCTTCAATGTTAGAGTTGACCAAGTTGAGAAGTCTACCATGTCTTTCACTGAAGGGAGAATTCTCTGGAATCTTGGAAGTAAGCTCCTTGAGTTGAGGAGGGATTCTCACAAGGTTGACCTGGATTGTTTTTCTGCAGAGTGATTCCATAACCTACAAAACAAGAATAAAGATGAAGATCTAAAACCTTGAAATGGTTAGTGGATGCATATGATGCTTTATGATGTTCATGATGTATGCACAAGTATATGTACAAGCAAGTCACACAAGTTCCTAGTTTCAGGCTTGCATGGGGTTTCATAGGTAAGTACCCTCTTGAAGTTTAGTTGGCTCAACCTGTCCTACAAATAGTAACCGGGTTCTAAGGAGCTCAATATCACCAGATTATTTTCTGTGTTCATTGTTTCAGTTTAGCCACTTAACTGGAGACCGAAATATTCCAAGAAAATAACCCTCAATGAGTGTAGTATCGAGTATCTACCAACTTCGGACTGCACCAAAGTCGATCATCTCACTACCCCTAATAAGGCCAAGATGGTCAAGTAAAGGTTCTAAAAGTCCATTAGTGCTTCATGACATCACTCAGGGCCCCATATTCTCTTTGATTGACTCCAAGGCTACCGGTACCCACAAATATGTCACACTAATATAGCTATTGCTTCAACCATGTCGGTATACCTCGCACAGTTTCCACAACGTATTGCTATTTACCTATGAATGTTTCCCAAATCTGGGTAGAGGATTTCAAACCCAAACAATAGAACCAAACGTAAAGAAATCAAAGCAAACAAGGTAAGTATGTAAAGGTGATCTAAAACCCTAAGGTAACCCCACTTTTAGATTTATCCCCAACAGAGTCGCCAATTCTATGATGCGGTGGGAGAACTGACTTGAGGTTTTGCGTTTGTGTTTGCAAATGTTTCGGTTTAGCAAGAGTCGCCGCCGACTTTTTATTTTATCCAAAGGAAAGGTCAAAAAGCACAGGAAAGACCTTTGATATGTTTTCTTGGGTTCGGGGGGTAGATTATGAAAAGGGAAGGTGCAAGCACCCTTTTCATCCATGGTTATCCATGGGCTCTTAGTTACTTGTTTAGATCACTTGCTTTTGCTTTTCAATTGTTTGAAATGGTGCTTTGTGTGGTTTTGAAAATGTTTTGAAAAGAGGTCATCATTGTGGCAACCTTTGTAATGATTCTTGTTTGAATGTATACAAAAGTGTATTGTCTTTTGAAAATATGTTTCAATGTTTGAATGTTTGAAAGTTTGTTTTGGGAAATGTTTTGAAATTGTGTTGTGAGGTGTGTTTGAAAATAGCAAGGATGTTTTTGCAAGTTTTGATCAAGTAACTAAGAGTTGTCTACCCTATCTACTCAAGAGTCTTTCCTACACATTTTTAACCCTTTTGACAGTGTTGTTTTACCATTGCATTTGGTAAACAACCTTGTGTTTGGATGTTAAATGGGACAGGCGCGGGTCATCGTTTTGAAGATGATAGCAATTGTGCTAAGTATCTTTAGCAAATTTTTGAGGGAATAGATCATTTTTATAGGCAACCAAGATAGCGTCATCGAGGGACTATGATCTTTTTGTTTTGTTTTTGTTTTGCCAAGATACTCAACATGCATAACATGGCCATTTCAAAGGCAACAAGTGGATGAAACCCTAGGGGTGCATGTGTGCATTGTGTTATCATTTTCATGCATTTTTGTCTTGTATTAGGTCTAACTATTTGTTTTGATTTTGGATATTGCATACAAACCCTAATCTCTATCATGGCATATTTGAAAGCGTAAATGCGTAAAAGTAATCTAGGCTATTACAACATTGATATGGGGAGAGGGATACAATTTTAAATGGGGAGTATTTGCAAGAAAATAAAACCCTAATATTTACTATTACATTCAAATTGAACTCTTTGCATCAAATAGTAAACAATATTTAAATAAGCAATTTAAATATAAATATGCAAAAAATGTTTTTGTTTATTTTTATGTATGTAAAAATAAAATATTTAATGTATTAAAAAAAGGAAAATAAAAAGTTATTTTTGTTAAGGGTAAAAACCCTAATTTTTGGTTTAAGAATATGTATGTATATTATAATATTTATTTATTTATGTACAATAAAATAAATAAAAATATATATATTCAAGTGTCAAAAAAATAAAATATATTAGAAAAAATATTATTTTTAATAAGGGTGGAAACCCTAGTTTTTTTTGTTTAAGATAATATATATTATATTATTTATTTTATGTACAAGAAAATAAATATAAATATATACAAAGATATTAAGAAATAAAACATGTGAAAAAATATTATGTTATATGTATAAATAATCAAAATAAAATATATAATATTTCTATAATGTTTATTTGTTTTTATTAAAGAAAATAAAGGTATATACTATTTAATAATTATTTTTATGTCTAAAAAATAATAAAAAATAATAAAATAAAATGTGAAAATTTATGAAAATGTTTTTGATATTTTTTATGTTTAGAAAATATAAAATAAAATGAGAAATGAAAAATAAATATAAAAAATAAAAAAATATAATGAAATGGGCCAGGGGGTGCAAGAAGCAGATCAGGGGGTGCAAAAAGTCATGCCAAACCAAGCCCAGCCCAACACTTCATCTTCAACCTTCGTTCAAACACAAAAACGTGCATTCTGATGTACAACTCGTATCTCCTGCATTTGTGCTTAAAAACAAAAACTTGCAACATGAAAGTCACAACATTTTTCAAGAAGATTCCAACCATATAAAGAACTTAATCTAACTCTGAAAGACCAGAGAGAATTTCTCTGGCCCTAATTTTTAACCTAACTTTTTCAGGATGTTCATCAATCAAATTCTCTCAGCACACTTAACTTAAAAGAAAACTATGCATATGTACAACTTAAGGGCTATGAGTACTACATTTTTTATTCACAAACTTAAGCCTAATGATTCCTAAATAGAGAGATAGAAAGTTGACAAATACCTGTTTCAGTTGAACTCGTGTATGGAAATGTGGAGCTTTTCAGTGAGGCCTGAGATGCTTGGGAGCTTGCTTGAACTTCCTCTGACCTTCCCCAATGCTTTGTTTGCCTTGAGCTTGCTTGAACAAGCTTGTAGAAGTCAACCTGCACAAGCTGAAAACAGAAATGGTGAAGCTTGCAAATGGAGTTACAGTCAATGGCCAATGGTTGGGATAGCTCAGGTGGGTTATATGGAAGGTATTGGAACATATTTGGGGCAAAATGCACGACTGGTTTTTGCTATGGAACTCAAAGTGCAGAAACTGCCCCATTTTGCAAGAGGAATGTGTTTTGATATTCAAGAGTGTTTGAGGGATGAATGGATCGTGTTTCTGACTCAAGGCAATGTGCAAAACTTGTTTGGAATGCTTACAAACTTTGGTTATATCAGATCCTCAAGTTATGTGTCTTTGGCAAGTTGACTTGTTTTGAAAGAAAAGTGTGAAGTGATACAAGATAGGCTTGTACAGGCTATCTCCAAGCATGCACAAGTTTGTGGTACTTTTGCCTAAGTTTATGGAACTTGTTTGCTGCAAAGAAAGAGGTCCAAGGCTCAAGGGGAAGCAAGTTGACATAAAGTTGCCTTTATCAAAATGGCATAGTCCACTTTTTGCCAAAAATAGATTAAACTCTTGTACAAACTTCCATTGATCAGAATAATGCCTTAGACCATTGAGTTTGCATTTAATTCTTGAGTGTGGAAGGTTTTAGAGACCTGTACTCAAGTACAAAGCAAAGATGGACAGATTTTGCAACTTGTGTCAACATGAAAATGCCATGGATCAAAGTGAGTTTTTTCCAAATTCAAACCTTCGATTCTCCCTAACCACAAATGATTTTGGAGATTTCTTGGACATTTTGGAAAGCTTGTAACATGCTTTACAATCCATATTTGAAATGCATTTTGATATTCCAAGTGGAACTATGTGAAAAATGGTCATGAAGATAGGTCAAAGTCCTGCCTAAACTAGGGCAAAATTTCACTAAGTTAAAAGTTTCATGGACCCTTGTTCCAAAAATCATAACTTGAGATCCAAGCTTCTTTTGGGAAAACTTTGTGAATAAAAGTTGTAGACTTTGTGGAGGAATAAAACTTTCATTTTGGAAGTTTTGTTTGAATCCAATTGAATCATGGTGAAAATGTTGGGCAAAGTTAGAAAAACATAAGAAAATTTCATAACTTAGAAAAATTCTAAGTTATGAAATTTTTCAATCTTAAACCCTAATTTGCAAAATTAGGTTTCTTGATGAACAAGTTTCATGTTTTGACACATCTTGATGAAAAATGACCCTTGGCACTTGATTTTGACCAAAAAGTCAAAGTTTGACTTTTCAGTGTACAGTTGATTTTTGATCAGTTGACTAGAAAATTCATCTGTCAATCCAATGCATTTGAGATCTTTTGAACCTTGTGAATAGGTCAATATGATTCCATTGAGTCCTTGAATCCATACTTGAACCCAATTTTCCATTGGCTAGGTGAAAAATTAGAAATTGCCCTTATACAGCCAAAACCCTAAAAATGACCATTTTGCCCTTTTGATGATTTGATCAAATTTCTTGAGGAGTTATGGTCCAAACTTGATCAAATGGTTGATATGAGTCTATAATGTTAATGAGGATAAAAAATTATGAGGTTTTACTGTAAATTGGCCACAGTTGACTTTTTCCCCAATACAGCTGATTTCTAGGTCAACTGTCCAATTGATTGGGCAAAAAAAATTGATTCAAAGCTTGAAACTTGGTAGAGGCAATCTTATAAGTCCAACATGAAGTATGAAAGTCAATTTGAGTATTGAAAGTACAAAAATCCATGTGCAAACTCAAACCCTAATTTAGGTCATCAGTGCAAGGAGATTCCTTGAGCAGAGCAAACCCTAATCCTGTCTGGAGTTCAAAGAGTCTTGTGAGGGGAAATCTTGATAAAATGAGAGGGAAAATTTTAGGGTACAACAGAGGGGTACCTGCATTTGTGAGTGTGGGTGTGTGTAAGGGTATAGTCGTCCTTAAAAATAAAATGTAAAAGAAAAACAATGAGCACAAAAGTTTGTATGCGAAAAACATCCATGATTCATTGAATGTCATATGAAGATGAAATAATAACCCTTACAAATGGACCATTGTGCCTCGGGTAAGACACAAGGTTTTTTAGAGCGTGAATTGTTTTTGAATATTACAAGTCCAATCAAAATGTAAAGATAAATTACTGAGGGATGAAAGTTATTGGGACAAAGTCTCTGGCCTCCCAATTGTGAAGTCCTCCATTGATAGTAGGAAAGATCCAATCCTCCAAGCCGCAATCCTCTTCACCATCTTCTACCGCATTGACCTCTCGGTTGCTAATCTTCAAGGGTGGCCCTCCAGCACGGGCACGACGTACAACCTTCTAAGCACTTGAAGTGAACCCTAAGCCAAACTTGTCAGATTTATATGGAATATCTGGAAGTTTCCCCCAGATGGTGCATCCACCCTCCTCTACTACTGCCTTGGCGTTCTTCAGAGATGACATCCGGAGTGGAGGTCTTGTAATCTTGGGAATTTGGGACACAATCTTGGTTACTGCTACCTCTTGGGGGACTTCTTCGAAATGTTGAAAAGGAGTTTCAATGAACTCGCCGTCCAATTCCACATACCTGAAGGAATTGAGGTAGCTAATCATATATTCTTCCTCTCCATGGACAGTGATAATCTTTCCCTGGACCGGATATTTCAGCATCTGATGTAGTGTAGAGGTGACAGCGCCAGCATTATGGATCCACGACCGTCCTAGAAGACAAGAGTAAGAGGGGCGGATGTCCATTACATAGAAGGTTGAGTTTAAAAGTTTGAGTCCCAACCTTTATGGGGATATCCACCTCCCCGTGTACATCCTCTTTGAGCCATCAAATGCCCTTACGACTATGTTATTGGGTTTCAACGTCATTCCTTCGCAGTTTAGTCTGTCGAGAGCTTTCTTCGGTAAAACATTCAAAGATGAGCCAGTGTCCACCAAGACATGGGCCAGAGTTGTGCCTCTACATTCCATAGAGACATGCAATGCCTCGTTGTACTTTCTTCCCCTTGGTGTCAGATCAGCATCCGAGAAGCTTAGGCCGTTATCCGCCGTCAAGCTGGCCACGCAATCTTGAAATTGGTCAGCAGATGTATCTTGAGGCACATGGGCTGTCTTTAGGAACTTCACCAGGGCTTTCGCATGTGCCTCGGAACACAGTAACAATGCCAACATGGAGATTTTGGAGGGAGTTTTCCCCAACTGTTCAACTACATCGTAGTCGCTCCTCTTTATTATTTTCAGGATCTCCTCCATTTCCTTCTTGGAGGCCTCGGGGATAGTCAGTGATTGAGCCTTCGTCCGGACATGCTTTACTTGAATACATTTTCCTCGAGTTTTAGCAGCAGGAGTGTTGGTAGGAATGACAGCAGGGGTTGTATCGTCTTCTTCAATAGGAGCACTTGCAGAGATGATTATTGGTACGGAAGTAACCTTTGGAATAACCACGGGTCCAAAAACTTCCTTTGGGGGGGCAATTTCTGGAGAGAAGATTCTACCGCTTCAAGTAATCTTACTGGTTCCGGCAATATTGCTAATGTCAGAGTCTTCTTCTTCTGAGTTTATCTCTTCGGCGGCCAAACCCTCTTGTTTGATGCCATAGTAGTAGATGTCCCCAGCGTAATTCCACGACACAATTTTGTCTGATTCATATGGGACTGGCCCAGGCATTGTGATTATAAGAGGAGTAGTTTTTGGAACCGATGTAATTCTAACGGGTCTTTTGGGGACCCTGGAAGAATTGGTGGAGATGGTGATGATTGAAACGTCCTTAACAGGAACAGGTGAAACATGAGTACTTTCAAACAGGATCTCTTTGTTGTCTATCAAGCGTTGAATGCCTGTTTTCAACAAAAGGCAATCAGTTGGTTAGGATAAGCAGAGGTGGAAGTCTTCATTACAACCCGGGAATACACCGGCTTTCAACAAGTTCATCTTAATGATTGGGAGTGGAGTCGCGAGTTCATTAATTATGGTAACAAACAAATCTTCTTCAATATCATTGGTGTTGTGACCATGTCTGGGCATAGGATCAGAAATGACGTTTGGCTTCTCGGGCGCATCAAACTCAATTTCTTTTGCCTCTATAAGGTCTTGAATTTTGTTTTTCAGGGCCCAACAGTTGTTAGTGTCGTGACCCGGACTTTCAGAATGATATGCGCAACGGGCATTTGGGTGATAATGAGCGGACGCTGTGTTGGGGTTTTTTTGAGCTTCTTTTAAAGTTGCCAAATTGGATTTCAGAAGATGCCGTAATACTTGGGACAGAGTCATATTGATTCTGGTGAATTTCTGAACTGACCTTTCTATTCTCGGTTGATTACTTCTTGGTTGATCAGATGTAGGCTTTGGGATCATAACAACCCCTACCATTGGTCGGCATTCGGCTTTCCCTTGGTTCCTTTTTGGATATACGACAACTACTTCTTTCTTCCCAATGAAAGGCTTCCTCACAGCTGTAGAGGCAGATGAATCCTTCTGAATCTTTCCACTTTTTATGCCTGCTTCCACCCTCTCTCCGGTCAGTATTAACTCAGTAAATCCTGCAGATGAGCTTCACATTAAATGGTTGAAGAAAGGGCCCGATAGAGTTCCTAAGAACATGTCCACCAACTCCCTTTCAGACAGAGGGTTTTGAACTCTTCCAGCTAGATATCTCCATTTCTACGCGTAATCCTTGAAACCCTCATTGGAAGCCATAGCCATACTCTGAAGTTGAGTACGGGTAGGTGCCAAATCAGCATTATATTGATATTGCTTGTAGAAAGCTGCGGCAAGATCTTCCCAATTATGAACTTTGGCCCTTTCCAGTTGATAAAACCAGTCGAGTTGTGTTCCAGATAGGCTATCTTGGAAAAAATGCACCCACAAGTCTTTATTAGCGGAGTGTGGCTGGATCTTTCTCACATATGATCGGAGGTGCATCTTAGGACATGACACTCCATTATATTTTGCAAACAAAGGCACTTTGAATTTCGGAGGAATCACGATCCCCGACACTAGTCCCAATTCTTCAGAGTCTAGACCTGACACCTTTTGTATTTCCATAGCGCCTAAACGCTCTTCAAGATGTTTGTACTTATCATCAGCTGGAGGATACTATTCCTCAGAGTAGTCTTCCTCTTCTTCCTCCTCTTCAGATTCTAACAGAACCGTTATTTCCTTTCCTTTCCCCTCTCCTTCACCGGATGTTGTTGTGAAATTCAAGGTTCTTCTAGTTTGTCCTTGGAACCTTCTCCCCATGTTTAAAACCTTAGTGACCTTCTTTGTTTTCTTTTTTCTTTCCTCGGCCAGCAGAGTCTTCAACTCCTCTTGCCCCTTGGCTATGGTCATGAGTAACTGTTGAAATTGCATGTTCTGAGCTTGGAGATCTTTGACTGTCTGTTCGAGATCCATCTTACTGAAATAAACAGTAGAGAGATGAGGAAACTCGTTGCAAAAGACTTGTTTATGTTATGATGAATGATATGTGCATATCCAATGTTTTCAAGGATTTTAAAGATTCAAGTTCGTTTTAGACAAAAAGTAAACACACGTTATATTACTAAGATAAAGTTTGAGTACATCAATGCCCCTTGGGCAAAATAATACAAAACTCTAAGATAAAAAAGTAGTGTGCATACTCTTTGGTGCTATGTAGGCATTTAGAGTCTGCTCATCATGAAGTAGCCTAGTGAGTTCCAAAACCTTCTTCTCGCTTGCATAGAATTGGGCTTCGAAAGTATCTCGCTCTCCTTTGAGTTGTATCCAATCCCTTTGTAGGTCTTTAAGAGATGTGGGCATGTTAGGATGTAGGATAGTGTATGTAACTTCTCCCTCCTTAATAGGCTCAATAATTACCGGAAGAATGGAAGGATAAGGCATCATAAGACTTTGTGCACGGGTTTGTAACCATTTGAGGTAAGGCTCAAGAGGGATGGAATTCTTATGCCCCAAAGTCTTGCTATCCACCTTGTTTAGCATCCTCCAAGCTCAGATGAATCTCTGGCGAAGACCTTGACCGTCGTTGTCGTAGTCGAATACCAAACCTTGAATCAGCATCTCGTGTGGGCCATCCCTTCGGGCATAACCAAACTGTCTTAAAGCTAAACATGGGTTATAGGTGATGCCTCCCCTAATTCCAAGTAGAGGGACATTAGGAAATTCCCCACAACAGTCAACAATGATAACATTCTCTTTGGACCGGGAGCACCAATGAATATCTGAATGTTTGAGTGTCATTAACCTTTGTGACCACCGTGAACCTTGCTCATTCTTTAAGACTGTTTGGGGAAGATGAGAAATAAACCATCTTGCCAGGAGAGTAGTGCAACACATAAGGACACCTCTTTTCCTCATTGTGTGATTGTGAAAAGAGTGTAGGATATCCCCTAGCAATGTAGGCACCGGATTGCGTGACATGAAGATTTTGACGGTACTCACATCTATGAGTTGGTCAGGATTGGGGAACAAGACCATCCCATAGATAAGAAGAGCCACAATTTCCTCAATGGCTTGCAAGTCTAAGGAATTCCAACAGCTTTGGGCTTTCTCAAACAGGAACTTTGCTAAGAAGCCTTTGACACCACTCCTAGTTTCCCAATGAGTTGTGACATCAGATGAGTGCAAGTGCAGAGCTTGAGTAATCTCTTCTGGCTTTGGGTCTCTTTACTGTTGAAAGGTAGTTGATTGAGAATGGGAATCCTTAAGAGTTGAGAGAATTCTTCCAAAGTAGGCACAAGCTGATAGTTGGGAAATGTGAAGCAATGGTGCAACGGATCAAAGAACTGAAAGAGCACTTTCATCATATCCTCATCTATGTTGGAGGTGACCAAGTTGAGTAGACGACCATGCCTCTCGGTGAATGGAGAGTTCTCAGGGATCCTTGAAGCTAGCTCCTTAAGTTGTGGAGGAATTCTTACAAGGTTGACTTGGATAGTTTTCTTGCGAAGTGAATCCATATCCTACAAAACAAGAACAAAGATGAATATCCAAAATCATTGAAATGGTTAGTGGATGCATATGATGTTCATGATTTCCATGATGTTATGTACAAGTATGCATATATAAGCAAAGCAACCAAGTTCTTAGTTTAGGCTTGCATGGGGTTTTATAGGTAAGTACCCTCTTGAAGTTAAGTTGGCTTAAACCTGTCCTAATAATAGTAACCAGGTTCTAAGGAGATCAATATCATCGGATTGTTTCCTTGGTCATTGTTTCAGATCAAGCCTCTTTAATGGAGACCGAAATATCCTAAGAAACCAACCCTCGATGAGTGTAGTATCGAGTATCTACCAACTTCGGACTGCACCAAAGCCGGTCATCTCACTACATCCTAAAGGCCAAGTTGGTCAAGTAAAGGGTTCTAGAAGTTCATTAGTTCTTCATGACATCACTCAGCGGCCCCGTACTCTCTTTGATTAACTCAAAGGCTACCGGTACCCACAAATATATCGCACTAACATAGCTATTGTTTAGACCATGTCAGTATACCACACACAGTTTCCAAAATGTATTGCTATTTACCTATAATGTATCCCAAATCCGGGTAGAGGATTTCAAACCCAAACAAAGAACCATAATGTAAAGCAAACAAGTCAAACAATGTAAGCAAATAAATGTGATATAAACCCTAAGGTAACCCCACTTTTAGAATTTTCCCCAGCAGAGTCGCCAGTTCTGTGATGCGGTGGGAGAACTGACTTGGGTGTTTTGAGTTTTATCATAAATTTTGTGGTTATCAAGAGTCGCCACCGAATTTTCTTTTATCCAAAAGGAAAGGTGAAAAAGCACAGGAAAGACCTTTGAGATTGTTTCTTGAGTTCGGGGGGTAGATTATGAAAAGGGAAGGTATTAGTACCCTTTTCATCCATGGTTTTCCATGGGCTCTTAGTTACTTGCTAGATCACTTGCTTTTTGTTTTGAAATTGTGCTTTGTATGGTTTTTGAAAGTATTTTGTAAAAGAGGCCATTGTTTAGGCAATTTTTGTAATGATTCTCGTTCGTAAGAATGTAAAGATGTTCGTCTTTTTGAAAATGTTTTCAATGTTTGTAAAATGTTTTGGAAGTGTGTGTTTGTTTTAAAGATAGCAAGGATATTTGTTTTGAAATGGAGCAAGTAACTAAGTAATCTACCTACTCAAATGTCTTTCTTGTTCATTTTCTATTCCTTTGACATTGTTGTCTTACCATTGATTTGGTAAGCAACCTTATCTTTGGATGTAAACGGGACGGGCGTGGGTCATCGTATAACCATGATTAGCAATGTTGCAAAGTATCTTAGCATTTTTGAGGGACCAAAATTATTTTGGAAGACAACTTAGAATAGCGTCATTGAGGGACTATGATCTTATATTTGTTTGTTTTTCCAAGATACTTCGCATGCGTAATATGGCTATTTTTGTATAAGGCAACCAAGTGGGGAAACCCTAAGGGTGCTTGTGTGTAAGTGTGTTATTTTCATGCTTGATTTTGTCTTGGATTAGGGTTTTCTATTTGATTTGTTTTAATCTTGCCATACAAACCCTAATTACTAGCATGGTATATAAAAGCGGTAAATTGCATAATTTAAAGATTACTACGCTATTACAATATTTTATGGGAGGGGGGAATACAAATTGTGAACGGGGATTTGCAATAATGTAAATCTAATTAAACTATTACAACCAAATCGAATTTGTACGAATATTTGAATAAATAATATACAATATAAATATGCAATGGTATATGTGATACGGTGGGAGAACTGACTTGAGGTTTTGCGTTTGTTTTCGCACTTGTTCGGTTTAGCAAGAGTCGCCATCGACTTTTTATTTTATCCAAAGGAAAGGTCAAAAAGCACAGGAAAGACCTTTGAGATGTTTTCTTGGGTTCGGGGGGTAGATTATGAAAAGGGAAGGTGCTAGCACCCTTTTCATCCATGGTTATCCATGGGCTCTTAGTTACTTGTTTTAGATCACTTGCCTTTGCTTTTCAATTGTTTGAAATGGTGCTTGGTGTGTGCGGTTTTTGAAAATGTTTTGAAAAAGATGCCTCGTCTAAGTAACCTTTGTAATAATTCTTGTTTGAATATATACAAAGGTGTGTGTATTTTTGAAAAGATATTTCAATGTTTTGAAAGTTGTTTTGAAATTGTTTTGAAGTTGTGTTGTGAAGTGTGTTTGAAAATGGCAAGGATGTTTTGCAAGCTTTTGATCAAGTAACTAAGAGTTGTCTACCCTATTTTACTCAAAGATCTTTCTTATGTTTTTAACCCTTTTTAACAGTGTTGTTTCACCATTGTGTTTGATGAACAACCTTGTGTTAGAATGTTAAACAGGACAGGCGCGGGTCATCATATACAATCATTGAAGGCAACTTGTGAGACGCTCTAGCAATTTTGTAAGGGACGAGATCGTTTTATCAAAGGCAACATCGAGGGTCATCGAGGGACTACGATCTTTGTTTATCAAAGGGGAATTTGCTAGAGTGTCTCATACTCGAGGGACATGATTGCATTTTCCGAGGCAACAAGCGAGGTTACCCTAGAGGTGCAAGTGTGAATGGTGTATTGATTTTCATGCATTTGTCTTGTATTAGGTTATCTAACGATTGATTTTGAATCTTCGCATACAAACCCTAGTTACTATACAGTATATTGAAAGCGGTAAATTGCGAGAATTTAGAGTCTAAATTATTACAAATGAGTATCCGGGGATGGGGGTACAATTATTTACAAATGGGGATGAGTCTTCTCAGAATAATAATGTCCCAAATATATATATTACAACCAAATTGAACTGTCGCAATTTAAAAATTATGACAAGTTATAAAATAAGGAAGATCAAAGAAATATGGGATGCATGTATTTATTTACAAATGAACAAATAAAAATTTAACCTAATAAAGACTTAAGTATTATTATTATTATTTTTGTGAAGAAAAAGTTTTTAAAGAAAGAAAATTATTTGAATTAATGCTTCTATCATTTTTGTATTTTATTAATCAATAACTAGGTTTAAAGAAAACCAAAAATTTATTTAAACTAAATATTCTTTTCTTTTTGTATTTTTTATTATGATCAAGATTAACAATAACTTAAAAAAAGAAAGTAAAACCAAATTAAAATAGTATTTGTGTTAACTAAAAGAAAGAAAGTAAATTAAAGAAAAAAGAAAAAAATTAGTTTTGATAAGATAATAAAAAAAGATGGGCCTATGATTAGTATTTGGCCCAAAGTGGTACAAAAAGAAAAAAAACAAAAGAAATTGAATGGAAAATGGGGGGTATGCGCTAGCCAGAAGTATTGTGGGCTCAGCGTATTGTTTGGGGCGAAGGCCCAGAATGAATGTTGTGACAAAATTTTTTTAGGGTTTCAAACAGTTTTAGGGTTTGTATGCTTTGGCCACAGCGGCGCCGCTTCTCTCATCTCTTCTCCGTTTCTCTTCGTCTTTCTCAAGCCTATGAGCTTCTGATACTCTTCCTTAGCCCGGCTACTAGAGCGCCGCCCCCTTCCACTCTTTCAATCTCTCACAGTGGTCCACGCTTGGTGTTTTGAAAGGTGCGAATTGTTCATTCACGTTTTTTAGGGTTTCACAATTATGTTTGTTTCTTGATTGCTTGCATGTTTTAATCTTACGGTTTTTTCGATGTTTATATGTAGTAAAAGCTTGAGGGTTTGAGAGACGTGCCTTGAACGTCTTGCTTCTGAAAAACAATGGAGGGAGAGGGACGTGAGGCTGGTGGCGCTTCTTGGTGGCCAGGAGGGGAAGAGAGCGTGATGATTGCTTTGGGCTTCTGGTATTTCTGTTTCTTTGACTTCTTTTTGAACGTTTGATGATGAGATTATTCTGAGAGCTATTGTTGTTTGCTTTTGTTGATTCTCTTCCTCTGAGTGCTTGAATATTGATTGTTTGATGATGAGATTATTCTGAGAACTATGCTTGCTCTTTGTTTTGGTTGATGATGAACAAATGTTCTGAGACCTGTTCTTTGTTTGTCACTTCTGAACCTCTCTTCTTCTCTTTTGGCTGCTGATGCTTAATGATGATGAACTTGCTTCTGAATCTTTATTGCTTCTGAATCTCTCTCTTCTCTTTTGGCTGCTGATGCTTGATGATGATGAACTTGTTTGTTCTTTGTTTTGGTTGATGATGAACAAATGTTCTGAGACCTGTTCTTTGTTTGTCACTTCTGAACCTCTCTTCTTCTTTGTTAATGATGAACAGAAATTCTGAAACTTGTATCATTTCGCTTCTAAAACTTTTCCTCTCTCCTTGTGGATCATTAATGATGGTTGATAACCTCTGAAACTTATTTGTTATTGATGGCTGGATGATTTGTTGTGCTTGTAGACTGTTTGTGTTTGGTTACAGGAAGGTTTTGCAGCTTTGTGAGTTTGGTTTGCTTGAGGTGGGAAGCAGGTTTTTGATTTTGGTTTGGCCTTTGGAACTGTAACTTGCAATTTTACAGGTTTGACAACAGTTTTATGCAATTTATGCTTTGATAGCAGGTTTGCAATTTTTAAGGCAGGCTTGTTGGTCTGTAGCTTTGTAATGCAGGTTTGGAGGTTGTTTTGTGGGCTCTATGTCCTCTCCCCCTGGACTGTTATGCAGTAGCCTCTTTATATCTTTTTTGTTTTCCTTTACTGTCTTGAAAACCTGCTTTTGCCAAAACTGCAAACTCTCACTGAGGTTCTCTCTTTCTCTCTCTCTCCCTCAAAAGCACTTTTAATTGCTTATTCTATTTAATTCTGAAAAGTCTGCTGGCCAGAAAATGATGATAGCTAGGACAAGTCTCTTTGGCTTGTAACTTGGTTTATCTCTCTGCACTGTGTACTCTATTTCCATATTTTCTGCATTGTGTACTTTGCTCCCATATTTTCTGCATTGTACACTTTGCTTTGACAGTTTTGTAACTCAGTTTGACATTCAGTTTGCATTTGTAGTTAGCTTGCCATGCTTGCTCATGCTGACTTGGTTGACTAATGCAGTTTGAAACTCAGTTTGCAGTACCCTTTGCTTTGCCTTGCAACTTGCCTATGTTTTTGCATTTTGAATTAATTGTATGCTTGCAATTTATATCTTTTATTTTTCTCTCTGTGAACCGAGAAGAGCGATCTTCTTGTGATTTGCAGAGAGGAAAATAAAATATGATGAACATAGCATTTCTGATTCCGGCCGGTAGACTTTAATGATGATTTTTCTTTTTATCTGCTTGAAAATTCTTTTTTTCAGTTAATTGCGCTGATTTCATTTTCTTCTGTCTTTTGCAGGTAAGTACCAGTTGGATGATGGAGGACGCAGTAAAAAGTCAAAGATCTCAAGAGATTTAGGCTTAGATTTATTTTTCATTTATTGCAAACAAATATTATCCTAAACATTATAAGTTGTAATCTTACAATATTTGAATAAATTTGTAACCATATTTGAAGTAAATAAAAAGTCTTAATCAAAAGAAAATTCTACTGTCCAATATCTTTTCCATCTTTCCCTTATATTTATTTAATTATTTAGGACTCTTAAATCAAAATAATTGAAACTGTGTCTCAATAATTCTAATCCAGATGAAATAAATAACCAACAAACTTTAGTCTCGCAACCTTGCATCAATCACAATACGCGTAGTATTCCAATTAACATATGCGTTGTACAGTTAAACAAACAAACATTCCATAAACCTTTCACTCCGCTGATCCAAACAAATGCCTTAATGTTCTAAACCAAAGTCTCAGCTCTTATCCCATATATTTAGGTTTTGAGAAATAACCAGTAATCTTGAACAAGCATAAAAATAATGTAACAGTTAATTGAATTTCTGAGGATTCAGTTTCTTCTGAGAAATGCGAGCGAAAACCCTAATCATGGATTACTGCCAAAGAAAGATTTGTCTGATCGATTCCTGAGTCAATCTTAACAAATCAGAGAAAACCCTAATTCTGGATTGACTGATAAAGAAAAGTCTGTTTGACCGATTCTTGAGCCAATCTCAAAAATCAGAGAAAACCCTGGGGTTGTGATTCCTTGTGAAAAAGGGAGGGCAAATTTTGGGGTACAACAGTGTATATGTAAGAAAAAGATTTTTGCTTTGTTTTTCATATGCCAAAAGAATTTTGACCTAATCCTAATATCTTAAGAAAAGGAAATTAATTCTTGAAAAATGGTTAACCCTAATTTCTAATTTAAAAGAAAATAAAGTTCCTTAAGTATTATTTTTTGTGTATTTTTTGTATTAAAAATAATAAATAACATTTATAAAAAATATTTAGTCTTTTTATATGTCAAAATGAATATTTATAAGTATATAAAAAAAGGATAAAAATATATCTAAGTTTAACTTATTTTTACAAGTTTATTTAAGAAAGATAGTTAGTATATAATAAAATAAAAAAATATTTTTTATGTAAAAATAAAATAAAATAAAATAAAGTGCAATATTTAACATATTTATTTTAAATGATTTTATATATTAAAGAAAATGTTTAATAAAATAAAAAATGAAAATAAAAACAAAGAAATAAAATGTATGGGCCAGGGGGTATCCTGAGTAAACAGGATGTAAGCATCATAAAAAATTATGAAGCCCAGTAGTTGAGCCCACGCTGCAAAAATTAGAGAAATGGCCAAAAATGAGAAAATATGCAAAAAGGCAGACACCAAGGCTCGAACCCATGACCTTGGCATTCTCAGCGCGCTGTCTTGCCACTGGGGTGGCTGTACATCCGTTAGTTCATATGAAAACAGAAATACATAACATGAATCCCTTTCTTGCCCTGTACTTCGTCTTCTTCCTCAAGCTGGCCAGAACCTCTGTATCTTTCTCATTTCTCCATGAAAATGAAAACTTCCAACATGAAAATGATAATACTCTTTCCCACGATTTCAGACATGTAACTTATGGAAACTAACAATCAAAGATCAAAACGAATTTTAAAGGCCCTAATTTTAAACCTAATTTTTACTGAAATTTGAACTCTAAAATTCTATATATACAATGAATATAAATGAATTCTATGCACATGGTTGGCTTTAGCAAAATAATATCTACATTTTCCTTTCACAAATCGTGGCCAATGGATGCCTGTATGAAGAGATAAAAGTTGGAGTTCTTACCTCTTTCAGCTGAGATCGTGAATGGAGTTTGAGTGAGTTTTATGAAGGCCTGAAGATTCCTTTAGCTTGCCTGAACCTCCCTGAGTGTGTTCCAATCCTTGCCTTGCTTTGAAAGTGCCTGAATCTCTCTATCCAAGTCAACCTGCAAGCTTGAAAAACAAAAATGGTAGATGAAGAAGGAAGAGTTACAGTGCAGGGATGATGGTCTGGAACACTTAGATATGAGGTAGGTAAAGTGTTTGAGTGATTAAAACTTGAAACGCACGAGTGAATTTGTGGATTGCTATGCTTGGTTTCAAATTGCAAGTTTTGACAGTTTTTTGGTGATAGGGAGTTTTAGGGAGTTTCTGGCCTTTTGCAATCATGTTGTAAGTTGTAATGTGTTTGTGTATAAGTATAGAGAAGGTTTTTCATCCACTCCATAACAGATTTCTCAGCTATAACCTTTTTGCACTCATACTTGCTTTTTAAGAAAGGTGAAGAGACAAGTTTCCACATGCTTGTACTGGCCTGGTTGGAGTTGGTACAAGTCCTAGACAACTTGTATTTGGTTTATAGGACTTGTGTGTGCAGATAAAACAGGTCCAATGCTCAAGAAATGAAAAGTTGCAAAAGCTATGCTTTTCCAAAATGGCAATGGCAATTTTGTGCCATTTATGGAATTAAAGATTGGATAAAGACTCTTGTGCTTCGATTAAGACTTTATCATCCGTGTAAGCATTAAATTATGAAGTGAGAAACAAGTTTGAGACCTGTAAAGCAAGGATTAGGCAGCATAGGTTCAGATTTGAATTTTGTTCTTCATGAAATGGCTTGAAATTAAAGTGAGAAATTGCCAACTTCATCTCTTCGATTCTCCCTACTAAAAAATGATCTCAAGGGGTTATGTGACATTTTGGAAATCTTGCGATGTGCTCTATAACTCATCTTTGAAATGAATTTCAAGATTCCTCTTGGAACTAGGTGAAAAATTTCCATGAGTTTGGGTCAAAAACCTGCCTAAATTAGGGCAAAATTTCACTAAGTTATTTTAGTTTATGAGCATGTATTCACAAAATTATATCTTGAGATCCAAGAATATTTAGGGAAAAATGTGTGAAGCAAATTCGTAGATTTCATAGAGGTCTACAACTTTCATGTTGGGAACTTTCTTTGAATCATCTTGTATCATGGTGGAAATTGGCTTAAAGTTGAGAAAAAATAAGAAATTTTCTATACTTAGAAAAATTTCTAAGTTAAGAAAATTCAAATTTCAAAACCAAATCTTCAATCTTTGATTCCTTTATGAACAAGTTTCATATTTTGACATGTTTTTATGAATTGTGGTCCTTGGCACTTGAATTTGACCAAAAAGTCAAAGTTTGACTTTTCAGTATACAGTTGACTTTTGATCAATTGACTGCAAATTTCATCTGTCAATCCAATGGATTTGCAATATTTTGAACCATGTCATTAGGTCAAGATGATACAATTGAGATCTTGGAATCATGCTTCAAACCAATTGGTCATTTTCTTGGTCAAAAAACCAGAAATTCTCTTTTCTTAGTCAAAACCCTAATTTTGACCATTTTGCCCTTTTGATGATTTGATCAAATTTCCTGAGGAATTATGGTCCAAACTTGATCAAATGATACTTATGAGTCTAAAATGTTGATGTGGATCAAAAATTATGAAGTTTGACTGTAAATTGGCCATGGTTGACTTTTTCCCTAATACAGCTGACTTTTAGGTCAACTGTATAATTGACTGATCAAAAATGTGATTCAAAGCTTGAAACTTTTCATGAGTAATCTTAGGGGTCCATAATGATGTTTGAAAGTCATATGAAGCATTTATAGTCCAAAAATCCTTGTACAATCTCAAACCCTAATTTTGGGACATCAGTGCATGATGAGAGGTCTTGAGCTGGTCAAACCCTAATCCAGTCTTGAGTCAAAGAGAACTTGTGAGAATAATCTTGATAAATGAGAGGGAAAATTTTGGGGTACGAAAAACACATAACCAGAAATAGATTTTCTGGAATCCATACAACCTGCATTATCAGAGTCAACATATCCTTCGATTACTGCTTTACTATATTCACCACAAACTCCATCATAAATTAGGATTTTCTTCAGAGACCTATTTATGTAACTTAGAATCTACCTCAACGCTTGCCAGTGAGTCTTTCTAGGATTCTCCATGTACCTTCTTACAAGACTTATTGCATATGTTATGTCAGGTATAGTACAAACCATAACTTATATCAAAGAACCTACTATGTTAGCATATGGGATGCTATGCATATATGCTTTTTTACCTCAGTATTGGAACACTGATCTATACTCTGCTTGAATTGAGGATTTGTCAGAGTCACAACAGGTTTGAATTTGGCATACCAAACTTGAAGAGAATCTTCCATAGGTATGCCTCTTGAGATAAACATAATTTTGATTGCTTTCTATCTCTTCGGATGTGAATACCAAGAATCCTGGATACAACTCCCAGATCCTATATGTCGAACTCTTTATTAAGTTCCGCCTTCACCTTTATTACATCCTCAACATTGTTGCTTTCTATGAGAATATCATCCACATAAAGAAAAAAATAACAAATGAATTTTCAAGTCGAAATCTGAAGTAAACACAGTGGTCGAACTAACTTCTAATGAAACCTATGTTTGCCATGAACTTGTTGAATCTCCTATTCCACTATCGAGGAAATTATTTCAGTCCATATAAAGACATATTCAGCTTGCACACATAATCTTCATTTCCCTTTTCTGCATACCCTTCAGGTAGCCTCATTAGAATTGTTTCATCTAGATCTCCATACAAGAAAGCAGTATTCACACCCATCAGCTCTAAATCTAGGTCAAACTGTGCCACCATAGAAAGTAACATTCGAGTGGATATGTGATTCACAATAGGAGAAACACATTATTGAAGTTGACACCTTCTTTTTGAGTGAAACCCCCTACGACCAATCTTGTCTTGTATCTCTTTGGCGTAACTCCTTCGATTCCTTCCTTAACTTTGAAAATCCACTTACAGCTGACTAACCTAGATTCATCAGGTTTCTTGATCAGTTCCAAAGTGTGGTTATCATGAAGAGATTTCACCTCATAATCCATGGCCCTTAGCCACTCAGTCTTATTTCGACTCCTTATAACTTCCTTATAGTCTCTAGGTTCTTCATCTAGAACCTCACTTACAGAGATTAAGGCATAAGCTATAAGATCTTCATACCCAAGTCTCTGAGGGGGATTGATGACTCTTCTTGGCCTATCTCTTGCCAACATGTAGTCATTGTAACACCCCAAATTAATTAAGTGATTTATTAATTTGATTAATTGATTTACGATGTGTATTTGGGATGTGTATTTGTGATGTAACAGTGATGTTTTGATGATTATGATGGTTAATATGATGTTTGATGTGGTATATGATGGTGTAGCGGAAATTAAGATGATTAAGAGGATTTTTGGTAATTTAGAATAATTGGTTAGAATTATTTTAATTAGAAAAATAGAGTAATATTAGTGTTAGTAGTGATAAGGGCAAAATAGCAAATTGGGAAGAATAAGTGAAGACAATAGGGGAAGGACATATTAGGGATCCATGGGGGTAAGTTTGGTATAAGGAAAGTTTGGAAGTTGGAACGCTCATTCTGTGAAATTGTAACATTCGGAGAAGAGTGATGTGAAGAGGCAAAGCTAGGGCACTAAGAGGAAAGAGGATCTTGTGATAAAACACCAAGGGAATAGAATTGCTACTATAATCTAAGGTAATAGGAGTTTTATCTTGATTATTATAATTGATTTAAGGTTTAGATAATTGTAAGCTTGTGTTAGGATTTGGTTGTAATGAATATGAGATGATTTGATGAAATAGATGGTGTTTTGTAGCCTTGGATTGTAAACAATAGTACCCATAATGTAGAGTACATTGGATTGTTGATGTTTGATGAAAACCATGTGATTAGATGATGTTTTAGGACCTATAAGGTGCAAAAATCGCAAGATTGGGACTAGTTTTTATGCAGTAAATCGCAACAGGAAAACCTTATTCGTGCAAGATCGTTGGGTGATGGATTATCGTCATTGGACGATGATGGCGTCGCTTGACCGCCGTCACGCGAAAATAGAAGCAACGAGGGAAAAAAATAAGAAAGTTACTGGAGTATGTCGCTTAAAGTGTCACTGGGCGATGTAAGACGCGAAGGGTGTGTCGCCAGGTGATGAAGGTGGTGTTGCTGGGCGATGGTTTCCAAAATGGGATAGGAGGGTTGTCGCTCCCACCTCGTCGGGCGAGATGTATACGAAGGACCCAGTAGGATTGTTCAAAGAGCTGTAACTTGAGTTTTAGAGCTCAGTTTGAGGTGTCGTTCAAAGCGTTGGATAGATAATGCAATGAACTTTAGTTAGATGGAATTAAATGAGTAATATGAGGTATATCCCTAGTACTTAGACTATAATGAAGTTGGTTTCCTCGTGTTGGATGACGATGATGCTTTGTTATTATGAAGATATGATGATGTTATGATGATGATTTGTTTAATTAAGATGATATAATGATTTTATGATAATGTTTTGTTTATTATGATGATTATAAGAGGTTATAATGATGCTTAGTTTATTATGATGATATGATGATGTTGTGACAAATCCTTGAATGATGATGCATTTTGACCAATCATGGTCGTCATGGTCGTATTTATTATGTTGTTGCATATCATGCATATGGCATAGTCTAGGACTTTGGTCTAGTGATGTTGTTAGGACTTCGGTCTAGTGAAGATGATAGGCCAATATTCCAGTGAAGGCATCAACCCCATAGTGTGGATTGAGTGTAAAATTGTGAAGTACTTTGGTTCCGAGTGGGAATTGGTCCTATTGGTGGTGATCTTTGGATATAATGATGTCTGAGTCATCAGTGAAGTTTTGGTACCACATGCATGAGTCTATGATGTTTCATTACATTATACATGACATTGCATAATGATGTGATTAAATGATGCTTGTTGATAAATGGTGTTTTGATGATAATTTGTTATGTATTGATGATGTTGTAAAGGTGTGAGTATAACATGAGGTTCTAATGATGTGTGATGCCCTGCCTATGTGCATGTCTACTATATTTATTTCTTATGTCTTTTATAATGATTATGATTTAGTCACCCTTTCTGATTGGAAATGTTGCCTCTATATTTGGGTAACTTGCAGGTGATCAGGAATAGTCCGATGAAGCTTAGAGGATAGCTTCAAAGTTTACTTAGTTACTTTTCGTTGTATAAAAGGAGTCTTGCTCTGATATGTAACATTGGGGTTAGGGATCGTTTGAATTATGAACTTTATGTTCTTTGTTTTGTTTCTAAATATGTTGGGTTACCTTTCATGGTACCCAAGTTATTTTGAAATTTTGTTTATGAATCATGAAGTATGATGAGTTTTTATGAAGTATTTATAATAATATGTTTTAAACTATGAATTCTAATGCAAGAAGTATGAATATGTCAATTAATTATTATCCAAGAGGTATTTGTCTTAAATAATTTTGAAACTCGTGTTATGGAGCAGAACTATGTTTGGTATGACGTTTACATGAAGATGTGACGCCCTTTTGTGGTTTTAATTTGTTTTATTTTCGTAAAAATACATGTGAAATATATGTGGGTTTAGAAGGGTGTTACATTAGTGGTATCAGAGCAGGTTGGTTTGTCCGTCCAGGTTGTTGAGTCTGTAGTGTATGACAATGGAATACTATTGAGATAATTTCTAACCATTGTGATTGTTATTGGCATGAAATAGAGAAATGGCTGGAAGAAATGATGTTGTGATTGTTGTTGCTTTGCAGATACGTAATATTATCCTAATGATGGATCTCGTGTTTTGGAGACGTTTCAGAGGAATCATCTGCCTGTTTTCAAGGGTAGGTTCGATCCTGATGGAGCACAAGTTTGGCTCAAGGAGATTGAATGAATCTTTCGAGTCACGGATTGCTGAGAGGCACAGAAGGTGCAGTTTGATACGCATCAACTGATGGAGGAAGCTGATGACTAGTGGGTTAGTACCCCTCAGAGACTTACAGCATTATGTGAAGCTATTACTTGGGCTATATTTAGCAGGGAGTTTTTGAGGAAGAACTTTGCAGAGCATGTGCGTAGGAAGAAAGAGATTGAGTTTCTAGAGTTGAAACAAGGGAATTTGAATGTGATTGAGTATGCTTCGAGGTTTTTAGAACTGGCGAAGTTGCTATCTCACTTTGAAATGCTTTGTAAATGTTCTTGTGATTTATTTTGAAAGTATTTTTTGAAAAGTGCCTTTGTTTAGCCGAACTTTGTAATGATTCTCGTTTCAGCGGAAATGTATGCAAAGTGTTGACTTTTGAAAATATTTCATGGAAAAGGGTTGGTGTGTTTGAAAAATGTTTTGAAATGTTTGTGAGCAAGCAACTACAAGCGTTCTACCTACTGAAAAAGTCTTTGTTCATTTCCTCCTCCTTTAGATATTGCTATCTTCGGATTGATTGGTAAGAAGCTTTATCATTGGATGTAAAGGGATAGGCATGAGTCATCGTACAGTCATAGAAGGCAACATTGTAGGATACCTTAGAAATTTATCTTAAGGGTTTAAGATCGTTTACCGAAGGCTAAATTGAAGGGTCATCGAGGGACTACGATCTTGTATTCGGGGGTCATTGCTAAAGGATCCCACGTTCGAGGGACATGACTATTTTATTCTAAGGCAACAAGTGTGGGTTAACCCTAGAGGTGCAAGTGTGCAAAGTGTTTTTATTTCATGCATTTTTGTCTTGAATTAGGGTTATCTACTTGTTGATTTTATGTCTTGCCATACAAATCCTAATTACTAGCAATTATATTGAAAATGGTAAATTGCGTAAATTTAAAGTTCTATGCTATTACATCATTTAGGGGATGGGGATACAAGTCACAAATGGGGGATGAAAGCGATTAAAACCTAATTACTATTACAATCATATTGAATAATGAATAACAATAAAAAATATACAAGAATATAATGATGATATAAAAGAAAAGAAAATTGTTTTTTATGGTTTTTCGTATGAAAAATGTTTTAAAGATTGACCTAATTAAGCTAATTAATTTAATTACAAGAAAAATCAATTAGTTGTTTATCAAAGCCTAAAACCTAAGTTAATTAAAATTTAAGAAGAAAATAATCCTAAGTCTGAATAATTTTGTTTAGAAAATAAAATTGAATGTTAATACTAATTTAGAAAAAAAATATTTTAAAGTATAAACAAAACCTAATTCTAAGTATTAACAAAATAAAATAAGTGTTTAGACTAAAGTATTTAATAATTTAAACGTTCAAGAAAATATATTAGTTTTGGTATTTTGGTTTAAGTAAAATAAATATACAAAATGAAAATAAATAAAATATAAGAGAAATAAAAATAGTTGGGCTGGAGGTGAGAAAATGAAAATGGGTGGTGAGAAGCTCAAAAATGGTTCAGGCCCAAGATGTGTTTTTTGTTTAAATCATAAAACATAAAAAAAATGTGTATGGGCCTGTGCATGAGAAGTAAAATGGAGGGGGAAATTTTAGCAAAATTACATGCCCATTACAGTGAGCTCAGTGCCTGTTTTTGTATCCAGTGGGGGAGGCCCTTTGAAGTTCATCATGAGGAAGTATTGTGGCATGTTGGATCTGGCTGGATAGAGATCAGATGGTTGGAAGATGAGGTGCATCATAGGCGCTAGAACTTGGCTTGCACGGGATTTATAAAAATAAAACATGAAAAAAACAAAAGGGTACCAATGAGGCTCGAACCCAGGTCCCTGGCTATACATCTAGTGTTATAAGCAACACCAAAAGATGACTTCATGTTCTTCCTCGTGCCAACCATGAACACATTGATTTTGAAAACTGTATCTCCTTCATTTTCTATGAAATGCAATGATATAAAAATGAAACTTGCTTGAAATTTCAGCATGAATCCAACCATGTAATTTATTTAAGCTAAAAATCAAAGATTAAGATTAATTTCTCTTAGTACCAAAAGCGTGCCTTAACTGTTCAGAGATAAAATTCTTCATGTACAAGTAATTAAAATGAAAACTAAGAATATGGTTAGCTTTAGGGAAATGATGTCTACATTTTTGCTTCAAAGTGTATGCACAAAGGATGGTTGTATCAAGATATTGAAGTTTGAACACTTAACCCCTACAGTTGGATTTGTGTATAGAGTTTGAGCAAGTTATGAGGTGTAATGATGATCAGGTTAGCTTGTCTGGACCTTCCTGAGTGTGTTACAAGTCTTACTTTGCTTTGGAAGTCCCTTAATCTCCCTGTAATATGGTGGCAGAACCGACTGTTTATACTGGTTTTGCATTTGTATTTTTAAATATTGTGGTAAGAAGGAGTCGCCACCGACTTTTCTTTTACCCAACAAAGGAAACGGTGAAAAGAACATAAAAATACCTTTCGAGATGTTTTCTGACTAAGGGGGGTAGATTATGGAAAGGGAAGGTGTTAGCATCCTTTCCATTCGTAGTTTTCTACGGGCTCTTAGATGCTTAGCTCATTTGAAATACCTTGTGCTTTATGTGTTTAGAAAAGTATTTTTGAAACGCCAATAGTAAGGTGATTTTATTTATGATAACTCTTATATCAGTCCTCAAGAGTGTTGATAAAGCATTTTTGAAAATGTTTTTGAAAGTTTTTTTGTGTAAGTGTAAATTTGTTTTGAGCATAGCATCTAGAAACTATCTACTTTTACTCGAAAGGATTGTTATTTTCCTCTTTTCCTTTAGACAGTGCTATCCTACTATTAGTGAGTACGTAGCCCTATCGTTGGATGTTTTGAGGGACATTCGAAGGGACATTTATAGTCACAAAGGCAACTGGGTAAGAAACCTTAGTAACAACCTTAGGGTTTTAAGATCATTTTTACCAAGGCAACATCGAGAAGGTCATTGAGGGACTTATGATCTTTTAAACCGGAGGGTAGCCACTAAAATCTCTCACGTTTCGAGAGTTGTGACTCTTTTCCGAAGGAAACCAAAGTGGGAGTACCCTAGAGGTGCGCATGTGAAAGTGTGTTGTATTAAGTTAATTTTGTCTTTGCATTTAGGTTTGCTAACATTTTGATTATTAAGCTCTTGTCATGCAATCCAATTACCATACATCTAAACAGTTAATATATGTACAGGAAATATAAAGTGCGGAAATTAAATCCTACGCTATTACATGGCTTCGGGAAGGGGGGAATTTACAAGTCCAAACTGGGAAACAAAGTAGAAAAAGGTAAAGTCCTAGTTTAAAATTATTACATCCCATAAGCAGATACATTGATGATAAAAATAACAATGCTAAAATAATAAACACGCGCAAATTGAAAGGGCGTCTAAATCCTAAGAAATGAAATGTTTTTGTTGTTTTTTTTTGTTTAATAAAAGAGAATAAAATCTAACTCTACTTAATTTTAATTTTAAGACAGTGTTAAGGTAATTAATTAATTAATTAACAAAATTAATCTTAAAAAAAAACTATAACCTAATTTTTTGTGATTTTTTTTATCTGATTTTATGTTGATTTAAACTAGAGGAAATAAGATAATAAACAAAAACAAAATAAATGGACCATGTAGTAAATGAAAAAAAGAGGTGCAATTTGCAGGACGCAGGTCCGGATCGAAAAGAGGTCCAAGTCGCCTTTCGATCCAATGAAGAAGATTGTCGAAAGTGCATGATGGAATGCACTTTTGGGGGTATTGGATCTGGATTAGTCAGCATCTGGAAGCAGGAGAATGATGGTGTATGAGGTGCTCCTTCGATATGGGAACACTGGATCTGCAGGAAAGTCCTTAGAAAAAACAAAACAAAATTCCAAACTTGGGACGAATCTGGTCTTGGATTCGATCGATTGTGGTTGTATCATCCTAATCCAAAACCCCTGAGTCTGAATCGAAATTTATTTTATCTTGAAGCGTTATGAATCATAAGATTCGAAGGAAGATACATATTGTGCCCTAGCAATGGCTCGATCTCATATCTTCACTTAAACTTGTATGTGACACGTTGAAACAATCACAAACATCAGCAATAACATGGATATATGATTAGTATGGATTTAAATTACACATTGAATGAGTTTGAGATCAAAGACAAGTTACTAACGGAGGGATTGTGTGAATGATGCTCCTGCATGCGTTGGACCTACCTAATGCTTGGAAACGTCTCCTAGAACCTTTAGGGAGTGAGTGGAATGCTTGTTTTGGGTTGGTGAGGCTGTAGCGATAAAAAATGTAGCGGGGTAAATCGGAGATCGAATTATTGATTAATTCGTCTCACAAAAGCAAGAGTCGCCACCGCGCTTTATTGTTTCCAAAGGAAAAGGGAAAAGAGCGAAATAAAACCCTAAATGTGCAATGTAAATAATACTTTTTAAAAGTAATGAAAATACAAGGCGTTTTTTGAAAAGATCTATGGTTCGGGGGTTGGTTATACAATGGGAAGGTATTAGCACCCAATGTATCTATAGTACTCTATAGGAACCTTTTGAAATATCTGTTTATTTAAAATTGATCGCTTGAAAAAGAATTGTTTTGGCCGAAAAGGGGTACAGACGGTTTTTTTGAGGATACGACGACCTAACGTCGAAGTTTTTGCTTAAAGGGTATAAGTTTCGAAAAGATTGAATATTTGAGGAAAAATTATCCTAAGTTTTAATGAAATGCGAAAGTTCGCGCAATTAGACTTGAGGACATGAAGTCAACAAATTTATTGTTTTTCCCTTGGATTTAAACGTAAACAGAATAAACAAATAAATATGAAATAAATAAACAGAAAAATTATGCGGATAATGATTAAATAACAATAATTAAATGATAGACTAAATGATGTGAATAATGCATTTTTTGATTCTTGTTTAATATTAATGAAAATAAAGTATTTTTAATAGTTTTCAATTTTTACGTATTTTTTAATATGGATAAAAGCATGAGGATCAATTAAAGGAGTCAAAATATTTTTTAGTTTTTTAAGTCTCTATATTTTTTATATATTTGTATTAATATTTAACTAAAACGAGTGAATTAATTAAATAAAATATTTTTCATTTTCATATGTTTCTAAATTTAATATGTTTTCCTTTTTTAATATAAAGTATTATTACAAGATGACTTAATGGCCTACACTAAATTGAGTATTTTTAACTAATTCTATAAAAGGCCTTAATTAATATAACAAAATTGTTCATTAGTCATTAATACCATTAAGAATAAATATATTTAATTAACTATATAAAAGGGTTGTTTATTATTACTAATTAGAAACAAAAGTGAATTAAGCTGATTTATTAAAACAAACTACAGGAAATAACAAAATGGGCCAAAAGGGGTTTTAGGAGGCCCAAGCTTAATAGTATCAGAAGCAGGATAAGGGGGGTGGATGAAGCAAATCGTTGGGCTTAGGCAGCAAAATAGGGTAAGGCCCATTTCATAAGTTGTTTCTTTTAGGGGTTAAACAAAGTTAGGGAAATCAAATTAGGGTTAAGGTTTTCTGGACAGAAACGGCGTTCCTTGTTGTTCGTCTTCTTCATCTTCGCGCGTTATCCTCTTCAATCGCTTCTGAAATCTCCTCCTGTCTGATGGCCACCAGCTCCCACTGTCCTCTTCCCTCCAGCCAAACGTTAAAGGGTGACGGATTTTACGGTACAAATTTCGTTTTATCACTCGTTTTAGGGTTTCATTGTAAATGCATGTTGTAATCTTTGATCCACTTTGATTCTGATTTCGTTTTATTGTTTGTGTGAGGTGTTATGAAGGTAAAAGGGGAAAAGGAAATCGTTACCTAGAGGCGGAGATGGAGGAGGAACAGTTGGGTGCGACGGAGGCCACGGCAAGGAAGGACAGGCGCGAGCTTGCTTCGGACTACTGGACCCTGGTTTGTGTATTTGTGTCCTTCTTCTTCTTGCTTTGGTATTCTGTATGCCTCGTTATGTGCCTTGAATGCTTGCTTGCTACTGTTGAAAAATCTTTTTTTAACTAGCTTCTTTTTCTTCTTCTCCCTGCGATCCTGTTACCTCTCTGCGTTTGTGATTTTGCTGCCTGAATTTGGGTTGCCTATGAGGATATAATCTGAGGCTTTATGTGTGTTTGGACATGATTTCAATGGTCTATACTTTGTTGGTTTCGAAATGGTTATGCAATAAGTTTTGGGGGCTTGATGGTTTAGGCCATGTTGAATGATTTTGGTTGATGCAATGGCAGGTTTTTTGTAATGCAGTTGGTTTGAAATGGTGATGCAGTAATCTGTAGTTGATGCAGGTTTTACTGGTTTTACTGGTTTAGGCCATGTTTTGATTCATGTTGGTTCGGCAGGTTTGACAGTAGGCTATGGTTTTAGGTTCTGATATGGTTTTTGATATATGGTTTTGATGATGTGGTAGGCAGGTTTAGGCCAAGGTTCAGGACATATTGGTTTTTGACAGGTTTATGGTGATATTGGCTTGAGGGCTTGTGATACAGTGGGAGAACTGACTTGAGATTTTGCGTTTGTTTTCGCAAATGTTTCGGTTGAGCAAGAGTCGCCACCGACTTTTTGTTTTATCCTAAGGAAAGGTTTAAAAAGCACAGCAAAAACCTTTGAGATTTTTTCTTGGGTTCGGGGAGTAGGTTATAGAAGGGGAAGGTATTAGCACCCCTTCTATCCATGGTTATCCATGGGCTCTTAGGTACTTGCTTAGATCAATCTTGCCTTGTTTTTCAATTGTTTGAAATGGTGCTTTGGGTGTGGTTTTGAAAATGTTTTGAAAAGATGCCTTGTGCTAGGCTAACCTTGTAACAATTCTTTACTCGAATGTTTTACAAAAGGTGTTTTATCTTTTAAAAAGATGTTTCAAGGGTTTGAAAAGTTGATTTTGAAAGTGTTTGTGAAGTGGGTTTTTAGGCAAGTGTTTTCTTTGCAAATTGACAAGTACTTAAGAGTTTATCTACCCTAAAGCTTTCTCAAAGATTTTTGTCATGTTTTAAGCCCTTTTGACAAATTTGTTCTACCATTGTATTTGGTGGACAATCTTGTCTTAGGAGATGAGAGGGACAGGCGCGGGTCATCGTTTGGACCATAATTGCAATAGTGTTAAAGGCCTTTGGGCAATTTTCTTTAAGGGACTTGATCATTTGTTTTTGTTTGTTTTGAAAAGTTTTATCGAGGGACTATGATCATTCAATTTGTTTGTTTTGCCCAAAGAAGTTCAACATGCAATATGGCCCATTTATTTGAAGGCAACAAAGTGGAGTACCCTAGGGGTGCAAGTGTGAGATGTGTTGTTTATTTTCATGCTCATTTATCTTGTATTAGGTCAAACTATTTTTTATCGTTTTTCGCATGCAAGCCCTAATTCTAACATGGCATAATTAGAAAGCGTATAAAGTGCGAAATTTAAATTCCTACGCTATTACAACATAATAATATAGGGAGGGGGTACAAATTTACAAATGGGGGATATTTAGACAAGAATTTAAATCTAAATTATTACATCATTTTTGAATATTTGCAAGGTAAATAAATTGCATAATTAAATGGAAATGAAGTAAATATGCAAAAATGCAAAAAGTAAGTTTTTATATGTATGAAAAAATGTTGTTTATGTAAAATAAAATAAGAAAATAAAAATGTATTATTTTTGAGTATTTTCATATTTAGGGCAAAAAACCCTAATTTTAATCAAAATGTATATTAATTAATTAATTCACATAATATTTATTATTTACATACAAAAATAAAATAAAATATGGTATATTTGTAAAAAGAACTTTTTTAGTATTAAATATTAAAAAATAAAATATGTACATTATTGGTATTTTTACTCTAAGTATATTAATATATATATATATATATGTATACTTATATTATTTTAAATATGTATTATATACAAATAATAATAATATTCAATTTTTTAGAAAATAGTATTTTTTATATGAAATATTTTCAGAGGGTAATATAAAATAAAAATAAAAATAGAGGTGTTTTTTTTACATATTTCTCTATTTATCCTAAATAATAATATATATACATATATGTATAAATCAAAAGAAAATCAAATAAATACCAAATAAAATCAAAAAATGATGAGAAAATTATTTTCAAAATTTTAATATGCTGAGGAAAAATAAACAAGTCAAACAAAAAAAGAAAAAGTCAAAAAGAATTAAAAATAAGGTAAATGGGCTTGGGGGGTATAATAGCAAAATCAGGGTGCAAAAAGAAATAACAACAAGCCCAGCCCAGGAAGCTGTTATCTTCAACCTTCAGACAACCAAATTCAAAAAACGCGCGCCTGCTTCTCAAGTTCCTAACTCCTGATCCTTTGATTTTTTGAACAAACTTCCAACACAAAAGATGTTAAGCATGAAACCACGATTCCAAATATATAAAAAACATCTCTTAACTCTAAAAAATGAGAGAGAATTTTAGTGATCCCAAATCTTAACCTAAGTTTTCTGCCATTTTCAAAGCTTAAATTCTCTCAACTCAGGCAAAAGGAATGAAATGTAAAGATATGTACATGCTCAGGGCTATGAGTAGAACCTTGTTTCTTCACAAACTTAAGACTAAAGATGTATAATAAGAGAGATACGAGTTCAAAATTTTACCTATTCAGTTGAACTTCTATCTAGAGAATGAGGAACTTTCAGTGCAAGGGGATGATTGGAAAAGCTTCCTTGAGGTCCAGGGATGCTATTCCAATGTTTACTTTGTCTTGAAAGCTTCTGAATCAAGCTATGGAACTTCAACTGCAAAAGGAAAAAATGAAAATGGTGGAAACTGTTAGAGGGATTACAGGTCAGGTTTTAGGTCATGGTTAGCTTGCATATATGCTAGGGAATGTGTATGAATTGATTTTGGTAAGAATGCTCGAGGGAAATGGGAGTTTGCACTCAAACTGCAGAGGCAACTCTGTTTTTGCAGTTTGAGGATGATTCTGAGATGGAGGGTGTTTTTGAGGAAAATGGCTCGTGTCACAGCTTGGTTATGTTGTCTTGAGTGTGTTTGATAAGTTTGTTCTTGTGTGCTAATGCTGGTATGAGAGTTGTTACAAGTTATGGGACTTTCTTCACACTTAAGCAACAAAATGCAACTTGGCTTTCTAGGCATGTAGGGGGCCTCCTAATGTGCTGCATAATCCTCTCTTGATCAGAGCAATTTGTCCATAATCTTGTGCCAAAAGGATTTAGCTTGTACTTGTTGGATTTCTAAATTGACATAAAGTGAACTTTTACCAAAATGGCTAATTCACTTTATCTAAAAATGGATCAATCTTGTGTACAATGCTTGAACTCATGGAACAACACTTTGGCACAATGAATAAGAATTAAATTATGGAGTGTAACTTGGTTTAAGGACCTGTAATCTAGCCTAAAGCATGCTGAGTTCAAATTTGCAAAGTTATGGACATGGAACTTGGTCATGAACAAAGTGGTTTTTTGCTATATTGTGAAATTCGATTCTCTCTAACCATGAGGTTGTTTGAGAAGTTCTTGGACATTTTGGAAAGCTTGGAATGTGTACTACAATCCATCTTTGAAATTCAAATTGAAATTCCAAGTGGAAGGGTATGAAAAATGGCCTTGAAGTGGGGTAGAAAACCTTGTCAAAATAGGTTAAAATTCTACTAAGTTAAAAATGGTTTAGTGCCCTTATTCAAAACGTTGTAACTTGAGATACAAGCTTCAAATGAGAAAACTTTGTGAATCAAAGTTGTAGATTATGCAACAAGCTACAACTTTCATGTTTTGACTTTTGTTTGAATCCAAATGGATCTTTGTGAAAAGGTGGGACAAAGTTGGGAAAAAATTAGGGTTTTTCATAACTTAGAAAAATTCTAAGTTATAAAAAATTCCATTTTCTAACCCTAATTTGCAATTTGTGGTTTCTTGGTGAAAAAGTTTCATGATTTGGCATATTTTGATGAAAAATGAATCTTGACTCTTGATTTTGACCAAAAAGTCAAAGTTTGACTTTTCAGTATACAGTCAAAACTGATCAATTGACTGGGAAATTCAACTGTCAATCTTGTGTACTTGGGATCTTTTGAACCTGTTGAGCATGTCAAGATAATTCCATGGGGTCCTTGAGTCCATTTGTGAGCTTGGTTTACCATTGGCTAGGTCAAACAGTCAAAAATTGCCTTTGTACAGTCAAAACCCTAAAAATGACCATTTTGCCCTTTTAGTGATCTGATCAAATTTCTTGTGGAATTGTGATCCAAACTTGATCAAATGGACCATATGAGTTCATAATGTTGATGTGGATCAAATTTCATGAGATTTGACTGTCAATTGGCCACAGTTGACTTTTTCCCCAATACAGTTGATTTCTAGGTCAACTGTCCAATTGACTGGGCAAAACTTGGAATCAAGACTTGAAACTTGGTATGGATGAACTTAGGAGGTCAATATGAAGCAAGAAAGTCATCTTGGGCACTTTAGATCAAAACATCTTTGTGCAAACACAAACCCTAATCTGGGGTTAGCAGTGCAAGGAGGAGTCTTGAGCAGATGAAACCCTAACTGGATCTTGAGCTTCAAGAGCTTTGTGAGGAGAAATCAATGAGAAATGGGAGGGCAAATTTTGGGGTACAACAGTTGCCCCTGTTCAATCTTCTTGAACCTGAAGATTTAGATTGGCAAGCTTGCCTTTCGTGACTCGAGGGTAAAAGGAGATTGGACATTAGAGTGCCCGGAAATTTGAACTCATCAAAGCATCGGATGCGGGAATGGGCTTAGAGATGCCATTTGGAGATGGGCTTAATGATGCCATCAGGAGTAGTGACAGAAACTTGTCGGGGATGGGCTTAAATATGCCATCTGGAAGGGAATATCAGGAAAGTGTCCAAGCTTTGGACCATTTCTGAATTGGGGGTCTGAACAAGCAATAGATTGACATCCGTTGTTGGGAGGAACCTGCAAGCTGTTTTCAGGAAGTTGCATCTGAACAAGTTGATAGATTAACATCCGTTACTTGGGAAGAATCCATGAACTGTTTTCAGAAGTCTTGAGAAGAATCTGAACAAGTGATAGGTTAACATCCGTTTACTTGGAGAACCCGTGAACTGTTTTCAGAAATCTTGAAGTTGAATAAGCAATAGAGCAGCATCCGTTGTTGGGAAGCTTCCGTAAACTGTCTTCAAAAAGTAGCATCTGAACAAGTTGATAGATTAACATCCTTTTACTTGGAGAGAATCCATGAACTGTTTTCAGAAGTCTTGAGAAGAATCTGAACAAGTGATAGGTTAACATCCGTTTACTTGGAGAACCCGTGAACTGTTTTCAGAAGTCTTGAGATTTGAATAAGCAATAGAGCAGCATCCGTTGTTGGGAAGCTTCCGTAAACTGTTTTCAAAAAGTTGCATCTGAACAAGTTGATAGATTAACATCCGTTTACTTGGAGAGAATCCATGAACTGTTTTCAGAAGTCTTGAGAAGAATCTGAACAAGTGATAGGTTAACATCCGTTTACTTGGAGAACCCGTGAACTGTTTTCAGAAATCTTGAAATTTGAATGATTTTAGTCTGTCGACTGATCTTACCTGAAAAGGCAAAGAGTTGGTTGTATGCAATGCTATGATGCATGATACAATGTATATTATGGCGTTATGAATGTAAATGGATGCGTATGTAAGTTGGAGAGCTGTCTTGCACAGGATAGATGAATCCGGGATAACGGAAGATAGAAGTATCCTGACTGCTGCCGGGGAAAATAAGTCCTGGGTCGTTGCTGGGGAACCTGGAACTTGGGTTGTACACCAATCTTCTGGGGAATTCCTGAAGTCTTCTACTGGGGAGTACCAAACTAGTAGATTCAATGCTGGGGATGCCTGGCTGAGAATCTTCAGCTTGGAGAGCAGTATCTCTGGAGATTTCACTGGGGAACTCAAGATTTTTCCTCCTAAAAACTTTGTGGGGAGAAGGTTTAAAAGTCTGACTCCGCTGGGGATTGTCCATTTGAAGCTTTTGATCTGCTGGGGATACTGAAGCTTAAACTTTGAGGGAAAATGATTTCCAGAAGATTCTCTGGCTGGGGATTTTGCAAAGATAAAACTCCTCCAGGGATTGTATTGATAAGTTATTGTTGGGGGAATTTTGAGGAACTCCGCTGGGGATGGGAAGAACTTTGGCGAGCGCGATCTCCCCTGGTTGTTAGCTGAGGATAACCCAGTTATAAGCCTTTGTGAGGAATAACTTTGAATAAAACTCGGGAGGGACGTCCGTACTCTGCGGGGAATACCCTTCAGAACCTTACTGGGGGTAAGCTTCGAGGGTCTGCTGGAGGTAGACCTCAGGGTTTGCCAGGGATGTGGATTACAAATCTTGAGGGATGTCCTTTGAAAGGGTGTCAAAATATCCGTTTGTACCTTCATCCTATCAGTAACCCTTTTCTTAGGTTCAATTAGGAAGTGATCATGTTTCAAATGCATATGCCTATTTAACAAAACATTGGACGTTTCTCAAAATAAAACAAATAGTGCAAGAGAAAAAAGAAAAAAGGGAAATGACACAAATTTCTGGGAAGAGTATTTGTATTGATTTTCTTTGGGTATATTTGTACAAAGGAGACAATCATCCTAGTAAGAGGATCTTGCCGTAAATATTTGAAAAATTTATACAAAATAAAGATGGCTATGTGAAATAATTCCATGGGATTCCATTCTGCTGTAGCTTTCACAACTCTGAACATCTGTCCATTCAATGCTTCGTTTGACGATGGCTGGATTGATCAGAAACCTGGAACCGGTTGATGAAGAGACTGTCTTTGAAGTGATCCGACGAGACATAGTCATACGCTTTAATTCCCTAACTTTTGCCTGAATCGCCCTTTCGGGTTTTCGATCCACCGGGAAACCCCTTTTTGCCCAAGTCGCCCTTTCGGGTTTTCAACTTGCCGGGTGTACAGATTTTTTTGTTTTTATCCCTAATTTTTGCCTGAACCGCCCTTTCGGGTTTTCGGTTCACCGGGATGCCCATTTTTGCCCAAGCCGCCCTTTCGGGTTTTCGACTTGTCGGGTTATTTTATGCGTAGTATCTTTTGACTATGTCTGCGTTCGCAGGGTGCGGCAAATCGTCGCCATCCATGGTGGTCAGAATCATTGCACCACCAGAAAATATGCTCTTGATCACAAATGGTCCTTCATATGTAGGAGTCCATTTGCCCCTGGGATCACTTTGCGGCAAGATAATCCGCTTGACTACTAGATCTCCGACTCGATACACTTGACGTCTGACTTTCTTATTGAAGGCCTTGATCATCCGTTTTTGATACGTCTGACCATGGCATATAGTCGCAAGTCGCTTTTCGTCGATCAGATTGAGTTGATCAAGTCGGGTCTGCATCCAATCATCTTCATTCAAACCTGCATCCTTCATAATCCTTAGAGACGGGATCTGAACTTCCATAGGCAAAACAGCTTCCATGCCATAAACCAAAGAAAATGGGGTTGCCCCAGTTGAAGTACGTATCGTCGTACGGTATCCATGCAGCGCAAACGGTAACATCTCATGCCAGTCTTTGTAAGTGACTGTCATTTTCTGAATAATCTTCTTAATATTTTTGTTCGCAGCTTCAACAGCACCATTCATCTTCGGCCGATAGGGAGATGAATTGTGATGATAAATCTTGAACTGTTCGCATAATGCAGTGATCATTGTATTATTCAGATTTGTACCGTTGTCTGTGATAATCCTGTCTGGGACACCGTACCGACATATGAGATTTTGCTTGATAAAGCGGGCGACCACATTTTTGGTGACAGAGGCGAAGGAAGCTGCTTCGGCCCATTTAGTGAAGTAGTCAATGGCAACCAGGATGAAGCGATGTCCGTTGGAAGCCGTGGGCTTGATCTCTCCAATCATATCAATGCCCCACATTGCAAAGGGCCATGGAGCAGTCAGGACGTTGAGGGGAACCGGAGGGATATGAACTTTGTCAGCATAGACTTGACACTTGTGACAAGTACGGGAATGTTGATGGCAATCAGTCTCCATGGTAGACCAGTAATAGTCTGCCCTTAGGATCTTCTTAGCCATTGTATGCCCGCTCAAGTGAGTGCCAAATGGGCCGCTGTGTATATCAGTCATGATCAACTCTGCTTCAGTCTTATCCACACATCGGAGTAATACACAATCATGGCTTCGTTTGTAAAGGATGCCATTGCTCAGGAAGAACTTAGCAGCGAATTTCCTTAAGAACTTCTTGTCATTCACGGAAGCTCCTTCAGGATAATCTTGGGTCTCGAGATACCTTTTGATTTCATGGAACCAAGGTTGTTCCACTACTTCTTCGGTATTAATCTCGTGACAATGCGCGGGTTCATCCATTCGCTCGATGGTGATTTGGGGAGCCTCGTTATCCCAGTTGAGTTTAAACATGGAGGACATTGTGGCTAGAGCATCTGCTAGCTGATTCTCTTCTCGCGGAAAGTGCTCGAAGGTAATTTGCTCGAAGTGAGGCAACAATGTCAGAACATGTTCTTTGTATGGAATAGGATTAGGATGCTTGGTATCCCAATCTCCTTTGATCTGGCTGATGACCAAAGCCGAGTCCCCGAATACGATCAAAGATTTGACCCCCAAGTCTATAGCAGCCTTGAGACCAAAGATGCAGGCTTCATACTCAGCCATATTGTTTGTGCAGCTGAAACAAAGTCGGGCCGTGAAAGGAGTGTGACAACCTTCCGGAGAAATGAGTACTGCGCCAATACCATTTCCAAGTGCATTTGAAGCACCATCAAAGTACAGGGTCCATCGGGATCCCTTTTCGGGTCCGTCATACGGTCCGTCACCTTTAATGTTGTCCAAATTCATGATGTCCTCGTCCGGGAAGTCAAATCTCATGGGTTGATAGTCTTTGATAGCCTGATGAGCCAGATGGTCAGCTAATACACTCCCTTTTATAGCTTTTTGGGTGGTGTACTGGATGTCATACTCAGTTAAGATCATTTGCCATCTGGCTATCCTTCCAGATAAAGCGGGCTTTTCGAAGATATATTTGATAGGGTCCATTTTGGAAATCAACAAGGTAGTATGAGTCAGCATATACTGTCTTAGTCGGCGAGCAGCCCATACCAAAGCGCAGCAAGTTTTCTCGAGCAGTGAGTAGCGAGTCTCACAGTCGGTAAACTTTTTACTAAGGTAATAAATGGCATGCTCTTTTCGACCAGACTCGTCATGCTGGCCCAAAACACACCCCATTGAGTTATCCAAGACGGTCAAATACATGATCAATGGTCTTCCTTCGACGGGTGGCATCAGAATAGGAGGTTCTAACAAATACTCCTTAATTCTATCAAAAGCAGCTTGGCAGTCGTCGTTCCACTCAACTACCTGATCTTTCTTCAAGAGTTTGAAAATTGGCTCACAGGTAGAAGTCAGATGTGAAATGAATCTGGCAATATAGTTTATGCGCCCCAAGAAACCTCTAACTTCCTTTTCAGTACGGGGAGCAGGCATCTCTTGTATTGCTTTTACTTTTTCCGGATCGACTTCAATGCCTTTGTTGCTTACAATGAATCCCAGGAGTTTACCAGACCTAACTCCAAAAGTGCATTTACTTGGATTCAGCCTGAGCTTGTATTCTTTCAATCTGGCAAACAGCTTTTCCAGATGTTCAAGGTGTTCTTCCTCTGTTTGTGATCGAGCTATCATATCGTCTACGTAAACTTCAATCTCATGATGTATCATGTCATGAAATAGAGCTACCATGGCGCGTTGATAAGTTGCCCCTGCGTTCTTCAGCCCGAACGGCATCACTTTGTAACAGAAAGTGCCCCATTGTGTGACAAAAGTTGTTTTCTCCATATCCTCGGGGGCCATTTTGATTTGATTGTAGCCCGAGAATCCGTCCATGAAGGAAAACACCTTATGCTGAGCTGTATTGTCGATCAAGATGTCAATATGAGGTAGCGGGAAATCATCCTTAGGGCTGGCCCTATTCAAATCCCGGTAGTCCACATACATTCTGACTTTGCCATCCTTCTTAGGCACTGGCACAATGTTAGCGACCCATTGAGGATAGGACGTAACAGCCAGAAAGCCAGCATTGAACTGCTTCATTACTTCTGCTTTGATTTTTTCGGACATGTCAGGCCTCATTCGGCAAACTTTTTGCTTGATCGGTGGACAGTCTTCTCTTGTGGGGAGACGGTGAACCACGATGTCGGTGTCTAGACCCGGCATGTCTTCATAGGACCAAGCGAAGATTTCAACATACTCGTTCAGTAACTGTACCAAGCGTTCCTTGACTTCTGGTTCCAGGTTGGCACCCACTTGCACCTCCTTCCGATTCTCCTCGGTTCCCAAGTTAACAACTTCCAACGGCTCTTCATGCGGTAAGATGGCCCTTTCCTCTCGTTGCAGGAGTCTGGCTAGTTCCCCGGGTACTTCACAACCTTCGTCATCTTCATACTCGGCTAGATTGACCAGGTCTTCAGAGTTATTGAAAGATACAGCAGAATAGTCACCCATGGAATCCGGAGTGGATGGGTACCTGCATTGGTGAGTGTGGGTGTGTGTAAGGGATAGCCATCCTTAAACAAAAAATGCAAAAGGAAAGAAAATGAACATAAGCAGTTTATCAAATGAAAAACGTCCAATGAATCATTAAACATGGCATATGAATATGAAAAGTAGTCAAAACCCTTACAAGTGGACCTACATGCCCCGGGCAAGGCAGGAGGTGAAAAGATAGTGTACGGATTGTTTGAAAGTAAAATATTACAGACCAAATAGGAAATGTTTAATAGATAGATTACTGATGAATAAAAGTGATGGGGACAAAGTCTTTAGCCTCCCAGTTGCTCAACCCCCCTCTGACAGTTGGACGAATCCACTCTTCAAAGTTGCTTTCTTTGTCTTCATCTTCCAGGGCGTTGATTCGGTAAGGAGAAATTTTGATCGGCGCTCTCTCAATCTTTGACTGGCGCATGGCCTTTTGGCCAGCGGCGGTGAAACCTAATCCAAACTTATCAGCTTTATGCGGAAAATCGGGTAATTGCCCCCATGCTGAATTCTTCCCTTCTTTAACTGCAGCCCTTGCATCCTCCAGAGATGCCATCCTGGCCATCTGTCCTGGTGTCTCAGCTGCCAACTTCGCCACTGCTATCTCAGGAAGTACCTCTTCGAAATGTTGAAACGGTGTCTCAATGAATTCTCCTTCAACCTCCACATACCGGAAAGAATTTAAGTGGCTAATCATGTACTCTTCTTCGCCGTGGACAATAATGATCTTTCCCTTTACAGGATACTTCAGCATCTGATGCAAGGAGGAGGTGACTGCCCCAGCATGGTGTATCCAAGGTCTACCCAGCAGGCAGGAGTATGATGGACGGATGTCCATTACATAGAAAGTGGATTTAAACACCTCAGTACCTATTTTAACAGGAATTTCAACTTCTCCATGGACCATCCTCTTCGACCCATCGAAAGCTCTGACGACAATATCACTTGGCTTCAATTCCAAACCTTCGCAATCTAACCGGTCCAAGGACTTCTTAGGCAAAACATTCAGCGATGAACCGGTATCAACCAAAACATGTGCAAGGGTGGTTCCGCGACACTCGATTGAAATATGCAACGCATCATTGTGATTTCGACCTTTAGGGGTCAGGTCGGCATCAGAAAAACCTAATCCATTGTCTGCAGTCAGACTAGCCACGCAATGTTGAAATTGATCTGCAGAGGTTTCCTGGGGCACATGAGCTGCCTTTAGAAACTTAATCAAAGCTTGAGCGTGCGCTTCTGAGCAAAGCAACAGTGCCAGCATGGAGATCTTGGAGGGGGTTTGCCCCAACTGTTCCACCACATCGTAATCACTTCTCTTGATTATCCTTAAAATCTCGTCCATTTCTTTCTTGGAGGCTTTTGGAATCACCAAAGGTTGAGCCCTCGTCCTGACGGGCTCATCTTGTATTCCTTTTCCTTTATCGGCAATGGTAGGAGAGACAGCACTAGGAACGAAAATTTCTTCAATCAAAGGAGTTCTAGCAGAGAGCTTTACTGGTGCAGGGAGGACTTCTTTAGCTGACGAGGGTCCAAAGACTGCTCTTGGAGGAGCAATCTCTGGAGAAAATATTCTCCCGCTCCTGGTGATTTTGCTGGTGCCCGCAATGTTACTAATGCTGGCTTCTTCATCATCTGAATTTTCTTCAATTACCTCGATTTGCTTGATGCCATGGTAGTAGATGTCACCACCATAGTTCCAAGGTATCGACTTCTCAGAAACATAGGGAACAGGCCCCGGCATTGTTATCTTCAAAGGTATAGAATTTGCAGCTGGTGTAATCTTAACTGGCTTTTTGACGGCCTCGGAAAGATTGGCGTGAATGGTTATGATTGAGACATTTTCAACATGAACTGGAACAGCAGGAACTTTTTCGAACAAAATTTGTCGGCTATCCATGAGGCCTTGGATACCTTTGTTTAATAGCGGACAATCAAACGACAGAGAGTGGCAACAGTAGCAGTCTTCTTTACATCCCGGGAAGATCCCGACCCTTAACAAATTCAACTTAATGGTTAACAGTGGAGTAGTCAGATCACTAACGTCAGCAACATACAGATCCTCTTCGATGGCATTGACATTCTGACCGTGCTTCGGCATAGGTGCAGATATCACATTGGTTTTTCTGGAGCGTCAAACTCTACCTCCTTAGCCTCTATCAGGTCCTGGATCTTATGCTTGAGTGCCCAACAATCATTGGTGTCGTGTCCAACACTGTCTGAATGATAGGCGCACTTAGCGTTGGCATGGTAATGCGGAGAGGATGTATTTACATTCTTTGGCGCCTCCTTGATAGTGGCAAGATTCAATTTCAACAGATGGGGAAGCACCTGCGCTGGAGTCATATTAATACGGGTGAACTGCCGTTGTGGCCTTTCCACCCGTTGCTGATTTGGTCTGGATTGGTTGTAGCGAGGCGGCTCGCTTGGAGTGTTCTGAATCATTACGGCCCCCACAGTTGGCCGACGTTCCATCTTCCCTGCTCTTCTTTGAGAATATACCATAGTTGTCTCCTTCTTAAAAGGCTTCTTCTCAACACTTGCAGCAACACTCTTCTGAATCTTTCCTGACTTGATGTCAGCCTCTATTCTTTCGCCCGTTAAGATCAAATCGGTAAACCATGCGGAAGAGTTACCAATTAAATGATTGAAAAATGGCCCAGATAGGGTCCCAAGAAACATATCAACGAGCTCACGATCGGTTAAAGGAGGCTGCACCCTGCCAGCCAAATCCCTCCATTTTTGTGCATATTCCTTGAATCCCTCACTTGTTCCTAGCGACATACCCTAAAGTTGGGTACGGGTAGGAGCAAGATCAGAATTATACTGGTATTGTTTATAGAAAGCGGTGGCCAAATCTTCCCAATTTCTGACGCTGGTTCCTTCTAGCTGATAAAACCACTCCAACTGAGCTCCAGAAAGACTGTCTTGAAAGAAATGAATCCAGAGATTTCTATCTGCTGTATAGGGTTGAATTTTTCTCACATAGGACCTGAGATGCATTTTGGGGCAGGACAGCCCGTCATACCTTACAAACACTGGCACCTTGAATTTTGGGGGAATCACAATTCCGGCAACCAAGCCCATGTCTTCAAAATCCAGACCCGGTACCCTTTGCAATTCCATGGCAGCCAGTCTGTCTTCTAAACCCTTGTACTTATCATCAGCTGGAGGATACTGCTGGTCAGAATAATCTTCATCCTCTTCAACCTCTTCCTCCTCTGCATCAGACTCGGAAGGCACCACAACTCGATCTCTTTTACTAGTCCCTTCATCAGAAGTAGGAGGAAATTCAAGCACCCTCCGAGCTTCTCTGTCAAATCTTCTCCCCAAAGTAGCCACTCCGACCCTCTTTTTCTTCTTCACTGGGTCTCTACTCTCCAGATGAGCCTTGATATCCTCTTGACTCTTGACCAAGGTCATCAAGAGTTGCTGGAAGTGTGCATTTTGAGCTTGTAAGTCTTTGACTGTTTGCTCGAGATCCATCCTACTGAAATAAACATCAGATAGATAAGGAAACCTGGAGTGAGACCTGCTTATGCACATGATGAATGGTATGCTGATGTATGCAATGCATTCAAGGATTTAGGATATTCAAAGTTGTTTCAGACAAAGAAAAACGCACGTCATATTAATAAGAAGAAATCTGTTAGTACATAAATGCCCCATGGGCCAAATATTACAACATAAACTTCTCAAGGCAGAAAGACATTGCGCATCCTCTTTGGTGCGATGTAGGTATTGAGGGCCTCTTGCTCGTGGAGTCGGCGGGTGAGCTCTAGAACCTTCTTTTCACTGGCGTAGTAGCTAGCTTCAAAAGTGTTTCGTTCCTCTTTGAGCTGAATCCAACTTTTCTGCATTTCCTCCCACGATGTAGGCATGTCTGGATGCAGGATGGTGTAGGGAACCTCTCCTTCATTGACGGGCTCTTTAATTACTGGGAGTACATGAGGATAAGGCATCATTATACTTTGGGCTCGGGCTCGTACCCACTTGAGATAGGGCTCAAGAGGGATGGAGTTCTTGTGTCCCAGAGTCTTGCTATCAACCTTGTTGAGTTTTCCCCAAGCTCTGATGAATCTTTGGCGAAGTCCTTGCGCATCGTTGTCGAAGTCAAAAACTAGGCTAGGAATCAACATGTCATGAGGGCCATCCCTCCGTGCATATCCAAATTGTCTCAAAGCTAGGCAAGGGTTGTAGGTGATACCTCCCCTGATTCCAAGTAAAGGAACATTAGGAAACTCTCCACAACGATCGACGATGATGACATTTTCTCTGGACCGAGAACACCAATGCACATCAGAATGAGTAAGAGTCATCAATCGTTGGGACCACCTTGTACTTTGGTCACTCTTCAGGGCAGATTGTGGAAGGTGCGAAATAAACCACCTTGCAAGGAGAGGAGTACAGCACATGAGAACACCCCTCTTTCTCATTGTTCGTGTGTAAAATGAGTGAAGGATGTCCCCAAGCAACGTTGGTATTGGATTTCTGGACAAGAAGATTTTGACGGCGTTGACATCTACCAATTGGTCAGGATTTGGGAACAAGACCAACCCATAGATAAGGAGTGCCACAATCTCTTCAAAGGCTTGTAGGTCCAATGAGTTCCAACATTCTTGTGCCTTCTCAAACAAGAATTTTGCTAAGAATCCTTTGACGCCGCTTCTGGTTTCCCAATGCCCTTGATTTCAGATGGTTGTAGATGTAGTGCTCGAGCAACATCTTCAGGCTTTGGTTCCTTCTCCGTACCGTTGAAGGGTAGTTGATTAAGGATAGGGATTCTTAAAAGTTGAGAAAACTCCTCCAAAGTGGGAACCAACTGATAATCAGGGAAGGTGAAGCAGTGGTGAAGAGGGTCAAAGAACTGGAATAGCACCTTCATCATGTCTTCTTCAATGTTGGTGTTGACTAGGCTGAGCAGTCTACCATGTCTTTCACTGAAGGATGAATTTTCCGGAATTCTTGAAGTGATCTCCTTGAGTTGAGGAGAGATTCTCACAAGGTTGACTTGAATGGTATTTCTGCGAGGCATTTCCATGACCTACAAAACAAGAACAAAGATGAAGATCCAAACCCTTGAAATGGTTAGTAAATGCATATGATGCTTCATGATGTTTATGATGTATGCACAAGACATATGTACAAGCAAATCACACCAAACCCTAGTTTCAGGCTTGCATGGGGTTTCACAGGTAAGTACCCTCTTGAGTGTAGTTGGCTTAAAAACCTGTCCTATAAATAGTAACCGGGTTCTAAGGAGCTCAAAATCACTGGATTGTTTTCATTGTTCATTGTTTTGGTTTAGCCACTTAACTAGCGACCAAAATATTCCAAGAAAACAACCCTCAATGAGTGTAGTATCGAGTATCTACCAACTTCGGACTGCACCAAAGCCGGTCATCTCACTACCCCTAATAAAAGGCCAAGATGGTCAAGTAAGGTTCTAGGTCATTAGTGCTTAGTGACATCACTCAGTGGCCCCGTACTCTCCTTGATTGAACTCAAGGGTTACCGGTACTCACAAATATATCGCACTAATATAGCTATTGCTTAGACCGTGTCGGTATACCCCGCACAGTTTCCACAACGTATTGCTATCTATGAATGTTTCCCAAAAATCCGGGTGGAGGATTGTAAACCCAAACAATAGAGCCCAAGTATAAAGCAAGCAAACCAAACAATTAGTCATGCAAGAGGGTGATCTAAAAACCCTAAGGTAACCCCACTTTAAAATTTCTCCCCAGCAGAGTCGCCAGTTCTGTGATACGGTGGGAGAACTGACTTGAGATTTTGCGTTTGTTTTCGCAAATGTTTCGGTTGAGCAAGAGTCGCCACCGACTTTTTGTTTTATCCTAAGGAAAGGTTTAAAAAGCACAGCAAAAACCTTTGAGATTTTTTCTTGGGTTCGGGGAGTAGGTTATAGAAGGGGAAGGTATTAGCACCCCTTCTATCCATGGTTATCCATGGGCTCTTAGGTACTTGCTTAGATCAATCTTGCCTTGTTTTTCAATTGTTTGAAATGGTGCTTTGTGTGTGGTTTTGAAAATGTTTTGAAAAGATGCCTTGTGCTAGGCTAACCTTGTAACAATTCTTTACTCGAATGTTTTACAAAAGGTGTTTTATCTTTTAAAAAGATGTTTCAAGGGTTTGAAAAGTTGATTTTGAAAGTGTTTGTGAAGTGGGTTTTTAGGGAAGTGTTTTCTTTGCAAATTGATAAGTACTTAAGAGTTTATCTACCCTAAAGCTTTCTCAAAGATTTTTGTCATGTTTTAAGCCCTTTTGACAAATTTGTTCTACCATTGTATTTGGTGGACAATCTTGTCTTAGGAGATGAGAGGGACAGGCGCGGGTCATCGTTTGGACCATAATTGCAATAGTGTTAAAGGCCTTTGGGCAATTTTCTTTAAGGGACTTGATCATTTGTTTTTGTTTGTTTTGAAAAGTTTTATCGAGGGACTATGATCATTCAATTTGTTTGTTTTGCCCAAAGAAGTTCAACATGCAATATGGCCCATTTATTTGAAGGCAACAAAGTGGAGTACCCTAGGGGTGCAAGTGTGAGATGTGTTGTTTATTTTCATGCTCATTTATCTTGTATTAGGTCAAACTATTTTTTATCGTTTTTCGCATGCAAGCCCTAATTCTAACATGGCATAATTAGAAAGCGTATAAAGTGCGAAATTTAAATTCCTACGCTATTACAACATAATAATATAGGGAGGGGGGTACAAATTTACAAATGGGGGATATTTAGACAAGAATTTAAATCTAAATTATTACATCATTTTTGAATATTTGCAAGGTAAATAAATTGCATAATTAAATGGAAATGAAGTAAATATGCAAAAATGCAAAAAGAAAGTTTTTATATGTATGAAAAAATGTTGTTTATGTAAAATAAAATAAGAAAATAAAAAGGTATTATTTTTGAGTATTTTCATATTTAGGGCAAAAAACCCTAATTTTAATCAAAATGTATATTAATTAATTAATTCACATAATATTTATTATTTACATACAAAAATAAAATAAAATATGGTATATTTGTAAAAAGAACTTTTTTAGTATTAAATATTAAAAAATAAAATATCTACATTATTGGTATTTTTACTCTAAGTATATTAATATATATATATATATATATATATATATATATATATATATATATATATATATATATATATATATATATATATATATATATATATATATATATATATATATATATATATATATATATATATATATATATATATATATATATATATATATATATATATATATATATATATATATATATATATATATATATATATATATATATGTATACTTATATTATTTTAAATATGTATTATATACAAATAATAATAATATTCAATTTTTTAGAAAATAGTATTTTTTATATGAAATATTTTCAGAGGGTAATATAAAATAAAAATAAAAATAGAGGTGTTTTTTTTACATATTTCTCTATTTATCCTAAATAATAATATATATACATATATGTATAAATCAAAAGAAAATCAAATAAATACCAAATAAAATCAAAAAATGATGAGAAAATTATTTTCAAAATTTTAATATGCTGAGGAAAAATAAACAAGTCAAACAAAAAAAGAAAAAGTCAAAAAGAATTAAAAATAAGGTAAATGGGCTTGGGGGGTATAATAGCAAAATCAAGGTGCAAAAAGAAATAACAACAAGCCCAGCCCAGGAAGCTGTTATCTTCAACCTTCAGACAACCAAATTCAAAAAACGCGCGCCTGCTTCTCAAGTTCCTAACTCCTGATCCTTTGATTTTTTGAACAAACTTCCAACACAAAAGATGTTAAGCATGAAACCACGATTCCAAATATATAAAAAACATCTCTTAACTCTAAAAAATGAGAGAGAATTTTAGTGATCCCAAATCTTAACCTAAGTTTTCTACCATTTTCAAAGCTTAAATTCTCTCAACTCAGGCAAAAGGAATGAAATGTAAAGATATGTACATGCTCAGGGCTATGAGTAGAACCTTATTTCTTCACAAACTTAAGACTAAAGATGTATAATAAGAGAGATACGAGTTCAAAATTTTACCTATTCAGTTGAACTTCTATCTGGAGAATGAGGAACTTTCAGTGCAAGGTGATGATTGGAAAAGCTTCCTTGAGGTCCAGGGATGCTATTCCAATATTTACTTTGTCTTGAAAGCTTCTGAATCAAGCTATGGAACTTCAACTGCAAAAGGAAAAAATGAAAATGGTGGAAACTGTTAGAGGGATTACAGGTCAGGTTTTAGGTCATGGTTAGCTTGCATACATGCTAGGGAATGTGTATGAATTGATTTTGGTAAGAATGCTCGAGGGAAATGGGAGTTTGCACTCAAACTGCAGAGGCAACTCTGTTTTTGCAGTTTGAGGATGATTCTGAGATGGAGGGTGTTTTTGAGGCAAATGGCTCGTGTCACAGCTTGGTTATGTTGTCTTGAGTGTGTTTGATAAGTTTGTTCTTGTGTGCTAATGCTGGTATGAGAGTTGTTACAAGTTATGGGACTTTCTTCACACTTAAGCAACAAAATGCAACTTGGCTTTCTAGGCATGTAAGGGGCCTCCTAATGTGCTGCATAATCCTCTCTTGATCAGAGCAATTTGTCCATAATCTTGTGCCAAAAGGATTTAGCTTGTACTTGTTGGATTTCTAAATTGACATAAAGTGAACTTTTACCAAAATGGCTAATTCACTTTATCTAAAAATGGATCAATCTTGTGTACAATGCTTGAACTCATGGAACAACACTTTGGCACAATGAACAATCATTAAATTATGGAGTGTAACTTGGTTTAAGGACCTGTAATCTAGCCTAAAGCATGCTGAGTTCAAATTTGCAAAGTTATGGACATGGAACTTGGTCATGAACAAAGTGGTTTTTTGCTATATTGTGAAATTCGATTCTCTCTAACCATGAGGTTGTTTGAGAAGTTCTTGGACATTTTGGAAAGCTTGGAATGTGTACTACAATCCATCTTTGAAATGCAAATTGAAATTCCAAGTGGAAGGGTATGAAAAATGGCCTTGAAGTGGGGTAGAAAACCTTGTCAAAATAGGTTAAAATTCTACTAAGTTAAAAATGGTTTAGTGCCCTTATTCAAAAAATTGTAACTTGAGATACATGCTTCAAATGAGAAAACTTTGTGAATCAAAGTTGTAGATTATGCAACAAGCTACAACTTTCATGTTTTGACTTTTGTTTGAATCCAAATGGATCTTGGTGAAAAGGTGGGACAAAGTTGGGAAAAAATTAGGGTTTTTCATAACTTAGAAAAATTCTAAGTTATGAAAAATTCCATTTTCTAACCCTAATTTGCAATTTGTGGTTTCTTGGTGAACAAGTTTCATGATTTGGCATATTTTGATGAAAAATGAATCTTGACTCTTGATTTTGACCAAAAAGTCAAAGTTTGACTTTTCAGTATACAGTCAAAACTGATCAATTGACTGGGAAATTCAACTGTCAATCTTGTGTACTTGGGATCTTTTGAACCTGTTGAGCATGTCAAGATAATTCCATGGGGTCCTTGAGTCCATTTGTGAGCTTGGTTTACCATTGGCTAGGTCAAACAGTCAAAAATTGCCTTTGTACAATCAAAACCCTAAAAATGACCATTTTGCCCTTTTAGTGATCTGATCAAATTTCTTGTGGAATTGTGATCCAAACTTGATCAAATGGACCATATGAGTTCATAATGTTGATGTGGATCAAATTTCATGAGATTTGACTGTCAATTGGCCACAGTTGACTTTTTCCCCAATACAGTTGATTTCTAGGTCAACTGTCCAATTGACTGGGCAAAACTTGGAATCAAGACTTGAAACTTGGTACGGATGAACTTAGGAGGTCAATATGAAGCAAGAAAGTCATATTGGGCACTTTAGATCAAAACATCTTTGTGCAAACACAAACCCTAATCTGGGGTTAGCAGTGCAAGGAGGAGTCTTGAGCAGATGAAACCCTAACTGGATCTTGAGCTTCAAGAGCTTTGTGAGGAGAAATCAATGAGAAATGGGAGGGCAAATTTTGGGGTACAACAGGGCTCAATCAGTTTCGGTGAGGTTTTCTATAGTTTAAACAAGTTGTTGAGGTTTAGGCCATGTTGTGGTCTGATTCTACAATGGTTCTATGCAGATTGCAGGTTTATGCAGTAACAGGTTTTTGGAGGGCTTGAGGAAAAAAGCTTTTGCTTTTTGATAGTTTTTTGCTTGGAGATAGATTGATTATCGTGTGTAGTGATTTTTGTTATGTTATAACCACTTTGGCCTTCAGGTTTCCGTTGAGGGCTTTGATATATTTTAATATATTCTTGGTACTTCTGCACCCTTACTGCCCCATATGGTTTGTCTCTATTCCTATTTCATGTTTTTACTTCCTACTGACTGTGTTACTGCAGTTTGTCTTGTATCTCTTCCTGCCTAAACCAAACCTGCAAAACCACACTTCTATCTCTCTTCTCTCTCATAAGTACCATTTTGACATTTAAATGATGTACTGTTCTATTTTCTGAAATTGCAAAAGGTGCTGGAATATGATGAAAAGGGAATGTTATATTGCTTGCAAAATTGTTTAAACTGCATCTTTCTTTGACTTCCAATGCAACAGTAGAGCCTATGTTTTGGCTTCTACTATGTGGGCATAGGTTTAGGTTGGCTTTGTTTGCTTGCATATGCTGTGTATATTTGAAATATGCATGGGACTTTGAAAAATGCAATGGATTTTTTAATTATGCAGTTTTTAAAAATTAAATGAATTTTGTGCATGTTTCACAATTGTGCATTCATTTATGAAATAAAAAATTCCTCCCTTTTTTGTGAACCGGGAGAAATCCCGTGATTTGCAAAAAAGGGTAAACTGATTCCAGCCGTTGCTTTTAATGATGAACATAAAATAATTTTTTGCTTTTAATTATTTGTTCAATTCTAATTTTCTTTTAATCGTTTTGCAGGTAAAATCAAGTGAGCAGACAAAAAAGCATTGGATAGAAGATTTAGAATTAGAAAACATTAGATTAGTTTTTATTTCATTTTAACTTTGCAAAATTATTATTGTAAATTCGTTGTAATAAATACAATATTTACACAATAATTGTACAATTAGAAGAAAAAATGAATAAAATTCCAATATTTGCCAATTAATTTCTTCCTTCTCTAATTATTTATTTTATCGTTTACAATTCTTTAAATCGTATAATAATTGAAAATAAATCTCAATTACTTAAATCCAGAATAATAAACAAATAAATAAATAATGTCATTGATCAATTAATAGTTTCAATTATTTAATTCATTATTCATAATTTTCTAAATTATAATAATTAAAATAGAATTTCAATTATTTTAACTTAGAATGATAAATAATTAAATAATCATTATTGACCAATTAATGAACTTTTCAAATATTTATTATATTATTCATAAATATTTAAATTATGTAATAACTGAGAATAAATTCCAGTTATTTAAATTTAAGATAGTGAATAATAAATAAACACTGTCTGCATGATTAATACGCCTCTTTTCTAATATTTATTTTATTATCTATACATCTTTAAATTATATAATAATTGAAAACAAATTCCAATTATTTAAATTTAAGATAATAAATAATTAATAAACATTGTTTTAGCATGAATCGATTAAATAATTTAGTGTTCAAAATAAATAGCTCTCGGCCTGAAACAAGTTATGAATTTTAAAAATCAATAGATCAAAACACTTGTAATGTAATGATGCAGATGGGAGATGATATCTTAGGTCAAAATTTGGGGTACAACAGCTGCCCCTATTTAAGTTTCTTCTATCCGGAGATATGAAGATCGAAATCTTCGTTTCGACGAGATTGAAGGTACTTAAATACATAACTACGCAAATTTTGTCCTAAGTGCCGTCATCAAGTTGATATGAATGCAGTGATTGAATTCACAGTGAAAGATCGAACACCAATAAAACACAGAGACCTGGATTATACATTACTGGGGAAACAAGCTATCGACCTCAAACGACAGGCTCTTGACAGCGAATAAAATCGAGGGAATACGACCTCTGACCCTAACAAAGAGAGCATCTTGCATAGGCCATAACAGATTATTGACCCAAAACAGTGAGTTCGCAACTCAAGGTCGAAGGTAAACGAAAAGCAAACAATCTTGCTGATGATGGATTACCAACTTCTGAAGGTAAAGATTCATGACAAGCTTCTCTGCGAGATTTTCGGAGATATACTCATTAATGCTGAAGTAATAAGATTGTAGATACGCAAGTTGTTCCAATAAAGAAACTGCCGCTTGTCGTCGCCCAAATAAAATACCAATAACACACAAGTTGCTCAAATAAAGAGGCTGACACTTGCTGTTGTCCAAAGAAAATACCAATAACATATAAGTTGCTCAAATAAAGAGGCTGCCACTTGCTGTTGTCCAAAGAAAATACCAATAAAATATGAGCTGCTCAAATAAAGAAGCTGTCGCTTGCTGTATTCCAGAAAAGTAATAAAGTACAAGTTACTCGTGAAGAGCTGCCGCTTGTCATTTTCCAATGATGATAACGCACTAGTAGCTCGTGAAGAGCTGCTGCTTGTCGTTTTCCAAAAAAGGGTAACGCACTAGTAGCTCGTGAAGAGCTGCTGCTTGGCGCTTTCCAAAGATGATAACGCACTAGTAGCTCGTGAAGAGCTGCTGCTTGGCGCTTTCCAAAGATGATAACGCACTAGTACCTCGTGAAGAGCTGCTGCTTGGCGCTTTCCACAAGATAGTAACGTACAAGTTGCTCGTGAAGAGCTGCCGCTTGTCGTTTTCCCAACGGTGTCTATAACGTACAAGTTGCTCATGAAGAGCTACCGCTTGTCGTCTTCCAATAATAATAACGCACTAGTAGCTCGTGAAGAGCTGCTGCTTGGCGCTTTCCACAAGATAGTAACGTACAAGTTGCTCGTGAAGAGCTGCCGCTTGTCGTTTTCCAAGAATGACTCAGAAGGAACTTGCGATGACACTGGCAGAGAAATAAATCTTCGTTAGAGAGAATCATGAATCAATCCTTCCCGAGGAGATCACATACTTGAACGTGCAAAATAAATGCACCATCCGTCTAGGTCACGACTTCACTGGGGAAAATCATAAGATAGCCTATGCAAGAGGCAACAACTTCATCCAGGGATAAACTAGAGAGAAAACAGTCAAACAAGACTCCACCCAATGAGAAAGTAACTCGATTGGGGATTCTTCCTATCCAGAGATGGACAAGGTAGGCTAAACCAAAAATCATCCATGAGGATTAGCTCAGTTGGGGAATTTAGAAAGGAAGCACGTTTTCTGCCTAAGCTAACCTTCTACTTGGAAAGAACGTGTACATTGTATTAACAAAGTAACAACCCAAAATCAACGGCAAATGTGAATATGTATGCGTGATATGAATGTAAATGAATAAATGAGTGTTATGCTGGCAAAACGAACAGACGGAATAGGATGTCACGACAAGATAGATACTCGGCCAATCTTGGAAGGCGGAAGATAAATGGAATTGGAAACACAAAGTGACATCGGAGCGCATCACGCTACAAGGCCCAAGTCTTTTGAGGAGAAAAGTATCCAAATCCAAACCTCTAGCACCAATAAACCACTGGCCTGAGACGAAGTGTACCGCACTTCAAAATCTCCCAAACAAAGGTAGCTAAAACAAAACTTAACTGGAACAACTGGGGAGTCACCAAATTTAGCACCACCATAACCAAGCGTGTACACAGCCAACGCTTCATGACGATTTTGAAAGAAAACAAGCTCATCATACAAGTATAAATTACTGTACTGTTTTGCATTTCATGACTTGACCATCTTCGGAACGACTGTTAATATTCCTTTCGTTATTCACGACACATTTTAGAAATAAGAATATTTTAAATACTTTGTTTCAAATATTGCCGTAAAAATTAAAATTTTGCCCACAAAAGGTAATGCTCAAATTTCATTAATAAGCTGGTGGTTCGCTAACAATGCGCCTCCAACAGTTTACAAAAGTTTGGGAAATAGTACATGAAATAAAAGGTTACACAAAAACAATGATCACTATTCTCCCTAACAACTTTGAATTCCAAAATGTGCTCAGATGCCACGGCCGGGATGACCAAAAAATTTGCCTAAGCGAAATACTTCTTGACTGCATCGGCGTTCATGGGACGCGGGAGTTCTTCACCGTCCATATTGGTGAGAATCAAAGCACCTCCAGAGAAAACTTTCTTAACAACATACGGTCCTTCATAATTCGGAGCCCACTTTCCCCTAGAATCAGGTTGGAAAGATAAAATTTTCCTGAGCACAAGGTCACCTTCTCTGAACTCGCGCGGTCGAACCTTCTTATCAAAAGCTTTCTTCATCCTCTGCTGATATAATTGACCATGACACAAAGCTGTCAATCTCTTTTCTTCGATTAAATTCAACTGATCATACCTACTTTGACACCATTCGGCCTCAAAAAGTTTAGCTTCCATCAACACTCTCAGAGACGGAATCTCAACCTCCACGGGGAGTACTGCTTCCATACCATAAACTAGGGAAAATGGAGTTGCACTTGTTGAAGTTCGAACTGAAGTACGGTACCCGTGTAAAGCAAACGGAAGCATTTCATGCCAATCCTTATAAGTCACCACCATCTTCTAGACAATCTTCTTGATATTCTTGTTAGCAGCTTCAACAGCCCCATTCATCTTCGGTCTGTAAGGAGAAGAATTATGATGTTCGATCTTGAACTCCTCACAGAGCTCTCTCATCATCTTGTTATTCAAATTCGAACCATTATCAGTGATGATCTTGCTCGGGATACCGTATCGACAAATGATCTGATTCTTGATAAATCTGACTACCACCTGTCTGGTTACATTAGCATAAGATGCTGCTTCCACCCATTTAGTAAAATAATCGATCGCTACCAAGATGAAACAATGACCATTTGAAGCTTTGGGTTCAATCATCCCAATCATATCAATGCCCCACATAGAGAAAGGCCAAGGTGAAGAAATAACATTGAGGAGGGTCGGTGGAACGTGCATCTTATCCGCATAAATCTGGAATTTATGGCACTTCTTCACATATTTGCAGCAATCAGATTCCATGGTCATCCAATAGTAACCAGCTCTCAACATCCTTCTAGCCATTGCGTGTCCATTGGCATGAGTGCCAAAGGATCCTTCATGTACTTCTTGCATCAGCATGTCTGCTTCACGTCTGTCTACACATCTGAGCAAGACCATATCATAATTCCTCTTATACAAAACTTCTTCATTGAGAAAGAAACTGCTTGCTAATATTCTCAACGTCTTCCTATCTTTATTGGATGCCCCAGGCGGGTACTCTTGAGTCTGAAGAACACGTTTAATGTCATAGAACCACGGTTTATCGTCGGTAACCTCTTCTACCGAGAACACATGAGCAGGTATGTCGAGACGCATAACTCGGATTGTAGGCGCGTCGTTCCAATCATTCACTTGAAACATTGAAGACAAAGTAGCTAAAGCATCAGCCAATTGGTTCTCATCTCTAGGGATATGATGTAATTCCACCTTGTTGAAGAAAGTTAACAACCTTCTAGCATAGTCTCTGTAAGGGATCAAACCAGGATGACGAGTCTCCCATTCTCCTTTGATTTGATTAATTACCAATGCTAAATCTCCGTAAATATCAAGAATCTTAATCCTTAGATCCACTGCTTCTTCGAGACCCATAATACATGCCTCATACTCCGCCATGTTGTTCGTGCAGTCAAACTTCAGTCTTGCCGTGAACGGGATATGAGTACCTCGGGGGGTGACGATGATTGCCCCAATTCCATTTCCATAGGAATTCACAGCTCCGTCAAAAATTAAACCCCAATGCGATTCAGGATCAGGTCCTTCTTCAGGTAACGGCTCTTCACAATCTTTAGCTTTCAAGTACATAACATCTTCATCTGGGAAATCAAACTTGATGGATTGATAATCTTCAATTGGTTGGTGAGCCAAATGATCGGCTAAAATACTTCCTTTGATTGCTTTCTGAGTGTGATACTCAATGTCATATTCAGATAACAACATCTGCCAACGGGCTATTCTTCCAGATAAGGCGGGCTTCTCAAAGATATACTTGATCGGGTCCATTTTGGAGATCAACCAAGTGGTATGGTTAATCATATACTGACGCAGACGACGAGCAGCCCAAGCTAAAGCACAACAGGTTTTCTCAAGCATTGAGTATCGAGACTCACAGTCTGTGAATTTCTTACTCAGATAATATACAGCATGTTCCTTTCTTCCAGTCTCATCTTGTTGACCAATCATACATCCCATGGAATCTTCCAATATGGTCAAGTACATAATCAAAGGTCTTCCTTCCACCGGAGGAATCAAAATGGGAGGTTCAAGCAAATATTCTTTGATGCTGTCAAAAGCTCTCTGACAATCTTCTGTCCACACACATCCTTGGTTCTTTCGGAGAAGCTTAAAAATCGGCCCACAGGTAGCAGTCATATGAGATATAAACCTAGAAATGTAATTCAGTCTCCCAAGGAATCCTCTTACTTGTTTTTCCGTCTTGGGTGCGGGCATTTCTCGAATAGCTTTGACTTTATCAGGATCTACTTCAATACCTTTCTGACTGACAATGAAACCCAAAAGTCTTCCAGAACGAACGCCAAAAGTGCATTTGTTGGGATTCAGACGGAGTTTGTACTTCCTCAAACGCTGGAATAACTTCAACAAATGTTCCAAGTGATCCTCCTCAGTCTGTGATTTGGCAATCATGTCATCCACATACACTTCGATCTCCTTATGCATCATGTCATGGAACAAAGCAGTCATGGCCCTTTGTTATGTTGCGCCAGTATTCCTCAAACCAAACGGCATAACTCGATAACAGAAAGTTCCCCAAGGTGTAATGAAAGCGGTCTTCTCCATATCTTCCGGCGCCATCTTGATTTGATTGTAACCAGAGAAACCATCCATGAAAGAAAACACTTTGAACTTGGAAGTACTGTCGACCAATACGTCAATATGAGGTAATGGGAAATCATCCTTCGGACTAGCTCTATTCAGATCTCTGTAGTCTACACACATCCGAACCTTTCCATCCTTCTTTGCAATAGGCACTATGTTGGCTAACCACTGAGGATAGACCGATGTAACAAGGAAACCTGCATTAATCTGTTTCTGAACCTCCTCTTTGATCTTGTCAGCCATGTCGGGACGAGTCCTTCTCAACTTCTGCTTGATCGGCGGACATTCAGGTCTCAACGGTAAGCGATGCTCCACAATGTCGTTGTCCAAACCTGGCATATCTTGGTAGGACCAAGCAAACACGTCAACATACTCTTTGAGAAGCTCCAACATCTTCTCCTTAACTTCCGGGATAAGCAATGCTCCGACTTTGACTTCCCTTCTAACTTCTTCATCACCCAAGTTGAACGACTCTAAAGGTTCTTCAAATGGTTGAATAATCTTCTCATCATGCTCAAGCAAACGGGAAATCTCAACAGGAATCTCTTCATCATCCTCTTCTTCGGCTCTGAACAAAGGGAATTCAAAGTTGGGAGAGGGCATAGGATCATTGTTTTCGATGGTTAAGTCATGGACTAATCTGCACATATGATTATGCTTTATTTTAGAAATCAATTCGTGCAAATAAAACAAAAGGTTATTAATTAATTTTCATTACTATTTCCCCGAAAACGTGAAAAATAAAACAGTAGTGGACAAAATAACGTTTTATTCATTAAAGGGAAATACTTGAAACAAAGAGCCCAAACATTTCTCTTTTGCCTTGGGCAGAGCAAAAGGAATTATTTTTCATAGCCCGACACAAAATACGTTTCGCCTTGGGCAGAGCGAGTTTTTTCAAAGAAAAACAAAACAAAACATTACTCGGAAATATGCATAACCACAAGAACATCAACAACTATCCAGTTTTGGCAAGCCAATCCATGCGTCACAAAAACGGGCAAATCTTCCTCGGAATCATCATCTATGATAGCATCAACCTCAGGATGTACAAACCCTGCACTTCGGAAAACCTCTTGAATCGGACGAACAACCACCTCTTTCTTGACTCTTGCAGATACTGGATGAAAACCCAGACCTTCCCCAGACTTGTTCTCAGGTAACGTCAACACCTGGCCCCATCCTTCGACCGAACCACTTTCCACCACTCGCCGCGCATCCTCAAAAGAAGAGATGGATGCCCCTTGCTTCTTCATTGTATTCTTAGCAACAGAAAGACCTTGGAACTGGGTTCCAACATCTTCGTCTGCATCAATAAAAGAGAATGATGATAAATGGCTTACCACCATAGCTTGCTCTCCCCCAATCATCACTAGCTTCCCATGCCTTACAAACTTTAGTCTCTGATGAAGCGTAGAGGTGACTGCCCCGGCATCATGGATCCAGGGACGACCCAATAACCAACTGTAGGCAGCACGAATATCCATCACTTGGAAATTGATTTGAAAAGTATGGGGACCGATCACTATAGGAAGATCCACTTCACCAATGACTGTCTTCCTAGAACCATCAAACGCTTTAACAATTACTCCACTAGGCCTCATAGGAGCACCTGGATATGAAAGCCGAGATAACATAGTCTTGGGCATCACATTCAACGACGAACCTGTATCCACCAACACACTTGATAAGGTATCATTTCCACAACTTACTGAGATGTGTAAAGCCATATTGTGGTTCCTCCCCTCCTCCGGGAGTTCTTCATCACTGAAACCAAGATTGTTACACGAAGTTATATTTCCCACAATTCCATCGAATTGGTCAACCACCACATCATGATCTACGAACGCCTGGTCCAAGACCTTCATCAAAGCTTCTCTATGGGCACCAGAATCTCTCAGTAAAGCAAGCAAGGAAATCTTGGAAGGTGTTTGCAAAAGTTGGTCCACGATCTTATATTCACTTCTCTTGATAAGCTTCAGGATCTCATCATCCTCAGGGTGAGGGATAGGTTCACTGGATCGGCCTATCTCAACCCTTGGTTCAACATTTCTCACTGGAATCTCCGCCGGTATTGGTCTCCTAACTTGAACTTCTGGTCTCTTCAAAGGTACTGCTGCAAAAACACGTCCACTTCTCGTAACTCTACTCACATCAGCAATGTTAACAAAAGACGGTCTTGTTGGTATAGGGACTTCTACCCCATTCTCAATCATTGTGGCATTATACTTATACGGTACAGCTTGGTCCGAGTTGTAAGGCACAGGACCAGGTGGGTAAATAATCAAAGGATCAACAGGTGCAGTCTGACTGTCGTAAGCAATCTCTACTGATTCAGGCAAATTGAATTGTGGTATGATAACATTCACTTCATCCTCCGGATTTCGGTCATAGGTAATAGTGATAACTCTCTGATCTAGCAACTTCTAAATATCCTCCTTCACAATAGGACAATCATCCTCTCTGGAACAAAATTCACAAACATTATAATCATGCTGGTGCCTAACAAAGGCAAGTCTTCTCAAACTCTGATGTAACCTGATCAACGACTCCCTTATATGTTCAACTTGAAAAACTCACAACTTCCCCGGACAACCCTCCACCATATTCACTGAAGATGCCGCATGTCGAGGCAAAGGATTATCTCTCACATTTGGATTAACATCTTTAAACGACAAGATACCATTCTTAATTAATCTCTGTACGTCCGCCTTCAGAGAAAAGCAATTCTCAAGGTTGTGCCCCGGCGACCCTTGATGATACTCACAAAACTGGTCCGCCTTGTACCACGGAGAAGTACTGTTCGGTGCGACAGGAGGAGGCTTTGTCATGATGAGATTCTTTCTGATAAGAGCAGGGAACAATTCAGTATTAGTCATAGGAATGGCATCGAACTGAGGTTTTCTGGGTGAACGGTTCTGATTGTTGAATGGGTAAGCCTGTTGTCGAGGCTGCTGCTGAAATGGTCGTTGTTGAGTTGGTGGAGTTTGATGAGCTGGGGTCATCAAAGCTGGGCGGACAGCCGGAGTGACTACCGCAACGTGAGAGTAACCTCTCCTAGGTCTACCTGGGAACAAAGCGCTGACATCCTGCTCTTTTCTTTTCGGGAAAACACTTCCAAACTTCTTCGCACTGCTAGACGGACTCCCTTCTTTAACCAAACGCCCCTCGCGAATCCCTTCCTCTAATCGCATACCCATGCTTACCATTTCGGTGAAGTCACTGGGTGCGCTGGCTATCATTCTTTCATAGTAAAAGGAACCTAAAGTATTCAAAAATATCTTAGTCATCTCCTTCTCCTCAAGAGGTGGATATATTTGAGCAGCGATTTCACGCCACCTCTGGGCGTATTCCTTAAAGGATTCCTGGTCTCTCTGCGACATCGCCCGGAGTTGATCCCGGTCCGGCGCCATGTCAACGTTGTACTTGTACTGATGGACAAAGGCTTCGCTAAGGTCGTTAAAGTTGCGGATTCGAATACTGTCTAAACCCATATACCACTTTAGAGCAGCACCCGTCAAACTATCTTGAAAATAATGAATCAACAAGTCATGATCATCGGAATACGTAGACATCTTTCTCACGTACATTGTCAAATGACTTCTAGGACACGAATCACCTTTATATCTCTCAAAGTCTGGAACTTTGAATTTTGCTGGAATCTTGACATTCGGAACTAAACAAAGGTCATGCGTGTTCTTCCCAAACAAATCCTTCCCTTTCAATGCTCTAAGCTCCTTCTGCATTTCCTGGAACTGATCCTGAAATTCTTCCATTCTATCAAAGAGACCCAAACTTTCAGCAGGCTCAGCAGGATAAGTAGGTTCATTCAAGTATGGCACGTAGTGGACCACAGGAGCAACGGTCGTCATAATCGGTTGCGGAAAAGGTGTTATAGACGGAGTTACTGGCGGCATAGCAGTTGTCTCTGGTTGAGGAAGAGACAAAGCAGGTTGAAACAAAGGTTGTACGGCAGGCTGATACCCCTCTGGCACAAAGTTGTAAGGCATTCCCCACGGAAAACCTTTCGGCATCTTATGTTGAAGCGGAGAGTTGATTTGAGTCACAGAGGCAGGAACGGTGACAATCTCGGAAACCACTGGAGTTGAAGTCTGAATCTCGGCAGCTGTAGTCGATGGCTGATTCTGAACATCCACCAAACTTTCCACTAACGCAGTTAACTTTCCCATCTCGACACGAAGTGTAGCAACTTCCCCACGAAGCTCATGATTTTCCTGTTCCAAATCTTCCATTTTCCTCTGACGATTGGCCCGAGTGTCGTATCGGTGAGACAGCTTGACAACCTTTAGGAGTGGAAAAAGAACAAGGATAAGACTCTAGAAAAACATGTGAAGTGGAATGTGGAATGATGCATGATGTGCGATGCAAATGATGATTCATTTTAAAAGTTTTTCAAGGAACCTTGATAATTTTGCATACATCAATGGTAAAGGAATTTGGAACAACAAAAACTCAATCCATTAATCGAAAGTGATAAATTACAACTTACAATTTGGAATATCAAAACAGTAAATTACAACTTTGGGATAACAAATCCAATAATGAAAGCAATAAATTACAACTTCGAAACACAGAATCCATAATAAAGCGATAAATTACAATTTTAAAACATGAAATCTAAAATAAAGCAATATATTACAACTTTGGAGCATGGAGCCCATAATAAAGCAATAAATTACAACTTCGGAGCATGAAGCCCTTTTACATAGTTTTACAAAATGACATCAATAAAACAAACTAAAAGCTAAAGATCACTCGGAATCCTCAGATGAAGGACCAAACACCAGCTGTAACCGGAGCTTCTTGATCTTCTTTTCATAAAAGTCTTCCATCTCTTTCTTCTCAGCTATCAGTCGATCAATGACTTCCTTCTGCGGATTAGGAACGAGAGCCACGCTTACCGAACTTTCCCTCTTTCTCTTCCTTTCACTAGCATACTTCTTCAGCAAGGCATCCTTCTGACGAAGCTTCTCATCGTGATCAATGAACCGGCCGTCTTGAATAAACAACAACTCCTCCTTTTCCTTTAACTGTCGAGTCAGGACTCGATTCTCATATTCAGACATATGGTATTTTTCCTTCCAAGCATCCCTCTCGGACTTCATCCTAACCAGATTTCCTTGGTACTCTCCTATATCCGCGATAGGGATAACAACAGATGATGGTGCAATGGCAGGGAATAAAGGCTTCTCAAGTTTATAGGGCATCTTGAGAACACAAGCCCTAGCACGGACCCACTGTAAGTAAGGCTCCAAAGAAACGACACCCCTATGTCCCAACATATCTCTCCCTTTTCTATGGATGTGGCGCCAAGCTCCTTCGATCTCCCTCTTGGCTGCCTGATGATCTTGTCCTTCCTGAAGAAAGAAACCACTCACATGGATGTTGTTTGGTTTATCTCTCATCGGATACCCGAACTGACGGCGCGCGAGAACAGGGTTATAGTTGATTCCACCCCTCGTACCGAGAAGAGGTACGTTAGGAAAAACACCACAGCTATCAATGATCTCCACGTCGTGGTAAACTCGATTATACCAGTCAATGTTGAAATGAGTGAGAGCCATAATCTTTGGCGCCCAACACGGTTCCTTCTCGAGATCCCAGAAAGCATCAGACCCAGGTAGATGCGAGACGTACCACTGATACAACAACGGTACACAACAAATAATCATCCCTCCTTGATAAGAGTTTCGAAGATGGATGGAGTAGTATGTATCTCCTAGCAGCGTAGGGACCGGATTTCCAATCAGGAAAATTCTGATGGCGTTGATATCCACAAACTTATCAACGTTAGGGAACAAGAATAGACCATACGCGAGTAGAGCGAACACGTCTTCGAAGGCAACAGTATCCTTTGTCTCAGCAAAATGACGAGCTTTCTTCAACAAAAACTGCACTGACAAACCCCGGATTCCCCCTTTCGTAGTCATGTTCTCCTCTACCTCTGACTTCTTTAAGTGGGTGATGGCTGCTATCTCGTGAGATTTGAGCTTCTCTTCTAATCCAGAAAAAGGAACACGGTCGGCGATCGGCAAACCAAAAATATAGGAGTATTCCTCTAAAGTGGGCATCAACTGATAATCCGGAAAGGTGAAACATCGGTACAAGGGATCATAGAACTGAACCAACGTGTTGAGGATGCCTTCCTTCATCTTGCGCTTCATGAGCAGTACGATGGACCCATATTTCTTCTGAAAATCCGTCGGACTCTCGATCTTCGGAATCAAACTCTTCAGTTCTTCAATCTCGGGCTCCTTGAAACTAAAGCTTCGAGTATTTCTCCTTCCAAGTTCCATAATAACCTGAGATGTCTGCAAAAATCATTCCGAAGTTCCTTGAAAAACAAGTTTTTTACAAAGATGTTGATGAATGCATGAATGAATGATAATGCAACAGTCACACACAAGCTTGCAAACATGGGGTTCAAAGGTTCAACGTTCAGCATGGAGTCGAGGGTAAAGCCCACCCAAAGGTATGTACTAACGGTTCAATCACACCTGTAAGACAAGGTTCTAAGAGTTCCCAGAGTCTACATTCCTCCTTCGGATATTACCAACGTCTTGATTACTCAATAATTAGCAATATTCTCAAGAGAAACTCGTCCGAGCGTAGCATCGCGTAACAACTACTTCCGGATTACTCCGTTATAGTCTCTGCGCTACACCTAAAAGGCCAAGTTGGGTTAGGGTTCTACGGTCCTCAACTTCTCGGGCTCCTAGGTCGAAAATAACAATGTCTTCCCGATTACTCGGTAAACAAATATTAAGTTCAAGAGGGCCTTCCATTGAGTGGGGGATCTCATGCCTCCTTCTTCGGGATTACTCCCTCAAAGTTAACATGACTATACCGCCCGTCCTATTCCTTAAGTGTTACTTAATCCGGGTATAGGATTCGTCCTTTGCAAAAACCCAAACACCCCAATTTAAACATATAATCGAGCAAATCAAATAATAGTAAAACAGATAAGACAAATTAGGCTTAACCCACTTAGGGATGGACCAGCAAGAGGTCAATCTTTCCCCAGCAGAGTCGCCAATTCTGTAGCGATAAAAAATGTAGCGAGGTAAATCGGAGATCGAATTATTGATTAATTCGTCTCACAAAAGCAAGAGTCTCCACCGCGCTTTATTGTTTCCAAAGGAAAAGGGAAAAGAGCGAAATAAAACCCTAAATGTGCAATGTAAATAATACTTTTTAAAAGTAATGAAAATACAAGGCGTTTTTTGAAAAGATCTATGGTTCGGGGGTTGGTTATACAATGGGAAGGTATTAGCACCCAATGTATCTATAGTACTCTATAGGAACCTTTTGAAATATCTGTTTATTTAAAATTGATCGCTTGAAAAAGAATTGTTTTGGCCGAAAAGGGGTACAGACGGTTTTTTTGAGGATACGACGACCTAACGTCGAAGTTTTTTCTTAAAGGGTATAAGTTTCGAAAAGATTGAATATTTGAGGAAAAAGTATCCTAAGTTTTAATGAAATGCGAAAGTTCGCGCAATTAGACTTGAGGACATGAAGTCAACAAATTTATTGTTTTTCCCTTGGATTTAAACGTAAACAGAATAAACAAATAAATATGAAATAAATAAACAGAAAAATTATGCGGATAATGATTAAATAACAATAATTAAATGATAGACTAAATGATGTGAATAATGCATTTTTTTATTCTTGTTTAATATTAATGAAAAGAAAGTATTTTTAATAGTTTTCAATTTTTACGCATTTTTTAATATGGATAAAAGCATGAGGATCAATTAAAGGAGTCAAAATATTTTTTAGTTTTTTAAGTCTCTATATTTTTTATATATTTGTATTAATATTTAACTAAAACGAGTGAATTAATTAAATAAAATATTTTTCATTTTCATATGTTTCTAAATTTAATATGTTTTCCTTTTTTAATATAAAGTATTATTACAAGATGACTTAATGGCCTACACTAAATTGAGTATTTTTAACTAATTCTATAAAAGGCCTTAATTAATATAACAAAATTGTTCATTAGTCATTAATACCATTAAGAATAAATATATTTAATTAACTATATAAAAGGGTTGTTTATTATTACTAATTAGAAACAAAAGTGAATTAAGCTGATTTATTAAAACAAACTACAGGAAATAACAAAATGGGCCAAAAGGGGTTTTAGGAGGCCCAAGCTTAATAGTATCAGAAGCAGGATAAAGGGGGTGGATGAAGCAAATCGTTGGGCTTAGGCAGCAAAATGGGGTAAGGCCCATTTCATAAGTTGTTTCTTTTAGGGGTTAAACAAAGTTAGGGAAATCAAATTAGGGTTAAGGTTTTCTGGACAGAAACGGCGCTCCTTGTTGTTCGTCTTCTTCATCTTCGCGCGTTATCCTCTTCAATCGCTTCTGAAATCTCCTCCTGTCTGATGGCCACCAGCTCCCACTGTCCTCTTCCCTCCAGCCAAACGTTAAGGGGTGACGGATTTTACGGTACAAATTTCGTTTTATCACTCGTTTTAGGGTTTCATTGTAAATGCATGTTGTAATCTTTGATCCACTTTGATTCTGATTTCGTTTTATTGTTTGTGTGAGGTGTTATGAAGGTAAAAGGGGAAAAGGAAATCGTTACCTAGAGGCGGAGATGGAGGAGGAACAGTTGGGTGCGACGGAGGCCACAGCAAGGAAGGACAGGCGCGAGCTTGCTTCGGACTACTGGACCATGGTTTGTGTATTTGTGTCCTTCTTCTTCTTGCTTTAGTATTCTGTATGCCTCGTTATGTGCCTTGAATGCTTGCTTGCTACTGTTGAAAAATCTTTTTTTAACTAGCTTCTTTTTCTTCTTCTCCCTGCGATCCTGTTGCCTCTCTGCGTTTGTGATTTTGCTGCCTGAATTTGAGTTGCCTATGAGGATATAATCTGAGGCTTTATGTGTGTTTGGACATGATTTCAATGGTCTATACTTTGTTGGTTTCGAAATGGTTATGCAATAAGTTTTGGGGGCTTGATGGTTTAGGCCATGTTGAATGATTTTGGTTGATGCAATGACAGGTTTTTTGTAATGCAGTTGGTTTGAAATGGTGATGCAGTAAGCTGTAGTTGATGCAGGTTTTACTGGTTTTACTAGTTTAGGCCATGTTTTGATTCATGTTGGTTCGGCAGGTTTGACAGTAGGCTATGGTTTTAGGTTCTGATATGGTTTTTGATATATGGTTTTGATGATGTGGTAGGCAGGTTTAGGCCAAGGTTCAGGACATATTGGTTTTTGACAGGTTTATGGTGATATTGGCTTGAGGGCTCAATCAGTTTCGGTGAGGTTTTCTATGGTTTAAACAAGTTGTTGAGGTTTAGGCCATGTTGTGGTCTGATTCTACAATGGTTCTATGCAGATTGCAGGTTTATGCAGTAACAGGTTTTTGGAGGGCTTGAGGAAAAAAGCTTTTGCTTTTTGATAGTTTTTTGCTTGGAGATAGATTGATTATCGTGTGTAGTGATTTTTGTTATGTTATAACCACTTTGGCCTTCAGGTTTCCGTTGAGGGCTTTGATATATTTTAATATATTCTTGGTACTTCTGCACCCTTACTGCCCCATATGGTTTGTCTCTATTCCTATTTCATGTTTTTACTTCCTACTGACTGTGTTACTGCAGTTTGTCTTGTATCTCTTCCTGCCTAAACCAAACCTGCAAAACCACACTTCTATCTCTCTTCTCTCTCATAAGTACCATTTTGACATTTAAATGATGTACTGTTCTATTTTCTGAAATTGCAAAAGGTGCTGGAATATGATGAAAAGGGAATGTTATATTGCTTGCAAAATTGTTTAAACTGCATCTTTCTTTGACTTCCAATGCAACAGTAGAGCCTATGTTTTGGCTTCTACTATGTGGGCATATGTTTACGTTGGCTTTGTTTGCTTGCATATGCTGTGTATATTTGAAATATGCATGGGACTTTGAAAAATGCAATGGATTTTTTAATTATGCAGTTTTTAAAAATGAAATGAATTTTGTGCATGTTTCACAATTGTGCATTCATTTATGAAATAAAAAATTCCTGTAAAATAATTTTTTGCTTTTAATTATTTGTTCAATTCTAATTTTCTTTTAATCGTTTTGCAGGTAAAATCAAGTGAGCAGACAAAAAGGCATTGGATAGAAGATTTAGAATTAGAAAACATTAGATTAGTTTTTATTTCATTTTAACTTTGTAAAATTATTATTGTAAATTCGTTGTAATAAATACAATATTTACACAATAATTGTACAATTAGAAGAAAAAATGAATAAAATTCCAATATTTGCCAATTAATTTCTTCCTTCTCTAATTATTTATTTTATCGTTTACAATTCTTTAAATCGTATAATAATTGAAAATAAATCTCAATTACTTAAATCCAGAATAATAAACAAATAAATAAATAATGTCATTGATCAATTAATAGTTTCAATTATTTAATTCATTATTCATAATTTTCTAAATTATAATAATTAAAATAGAATTTCAATTATTTTAACTTAGAATGATAAATAATTAAATAATCATTATTGACCAATTAATGAACTTTTCAAATATTTATTATATTATTCATAAATCTTTAAATTATGTAATAACTGAGAATAAATTCCAGTTATTTAAATTTAAGATAGTGAATAATAAATAAACACTGTCTGCATGATTAATACGCCTCTTTTCTAATATTTATTTTATTATCTATACATCTTTAAATTATATAATAATTGAAAACAAATTCCAATTATTTAAATTTAAGATAATAAATAATTAATAAACATTGTTTTAGCATGAATCGATTAAATAATTTAGTGTTCAAAATAAATAGCTCTCGGCCTGAAACAAGTTATGAATTTTAAAAATCAATAGATCAAAACACTTGTAATGTAATGATGCAGATGGGAGATGATATCTTAGGTCAAAATTTGGGGTACAACAGAGGCCTGCAAAGATTGTTTCGATTCTGACAACTTCGTGAAGGTTTAGAGAATTTGGTGGGTTTTCTGGGGCAGCTTCTAGTGCATAGGCAATGCGTGTCCTTTTCTCTTGCGTTTTAGCTCTGTATTTATAGGGGCGCAGTGGTGAACGAAAATGACAAGAATCAGCCATTAACCATGGCTTTGAAGGCAGAATCGAAAGTCTTTAAAAGGTTGCCATTTTTTAATGATTTTCTACCATTTTGGGTTTTGAATGAACGTGGACAGGTTTCACATCTTGACTCTTTCGAATGCTCTCAAAACGTATTCTTCAATTGGCTTTGAGTTCCAATTTGAATGGCTCAAGGCCTTATCATTGTGGTTTCTTCGGTTGGGCCACTATCTGCCATAGTTGCTTGATCTGAAAACTATCAAATCAGCCCAATCGAACAATTCTTGTTCCCTTCAATTCGACCATCTCTTCCTCTTGTCCTGACGAAGCTTCATTTTGTCCTTTCCTTTGAACATAGTAGTGTAGGTGGTCCTTCGATTCTAACTCCCACCCTTTTCTTGTCTACAAGAAACACCTTTACTGCGCATTAGTCCATCTTCGATTAGTGAATACAGCTTCTATGCACCAATCGAAGGGTAACCTAAGAGTATCCGAACTTCTCTCCAAATATCCAACACATGTTCAGGTACATGCGAGAAGCTCTGAGGTGACTTATATTTGGGTGATTCTTCTCAAATTGTCCTTCGATCACGCCATGCTTGAAGATGACATGTCCTTAGAACCATTAAACTTCCACGTGTTTCTTTGGATATACAGCTTGTATGCACCAATCGAAGGGTAACCTAAGAGCATCATAACTTCTCTTCAAACATCAAACACTTATTCAGGTAAATGCCAGAAGCTCTGAGGTGACTTATATTTGGTTGATTCATCCCCAACTGTCCTTCAATCACACCATGCTTGAAGATTACATGTCCTTTGAATCATTAGCCTTCCACATGTTTTCTTTGGATAATGATGAAAACTTTTTGAATTCCAAATATCCTTCTTTTTGAAGCGCTCATTCATGCAACATGTTAATCGAAAGGTGTCTTCCTTATAATGCTTTGAATGGCTTACATTCCACTGAAAAGGGACCCTTCAAAGCTCCTTACTAACTCTTCCAATAGAAGACTTCATAAAAGCCTTCTCAACTTTCTTTTGCGCCATTCTTCCTTCGATCCTAGCACTTCGTTGGGCATCATACTGCTGTCGAAGCTGCTTCGACCGAAAAGCCCTTAGGCATATTTTCAACCTTCGACCTACACTTTGTCATGCACACTTATTTTCTTTCTTTCGGATGTGCCATTATGCTAAGGCATGAAAATCATTTGAAGCTTTGGAACTCACACATCTTGGTGAAAAGTGAAATTAGTTGAAAGGCCATTGCTTAGGAGGAGAATTTATCTGATCAATTCTTGGTCAAACTTGAGCAATTGGGAACCTTAATGAGAATGCCCTGAATAAAATGGGAGGGTAAATTTTGGGGTACAACAACAGCCCCTGTTCAATCTTCTTAAACCTAAAGATTTAGATTGGCTTGTCTGCCTTTCGTGATCTGAAGGTGGAAGATGATTGAACACTAGAGTGCCTAGAAATTTGCACTTGCATGAAGTAACATTGTTGGTTGATGATATCAGGAATGGGCTTATAGGTGCCATTTGGAAAGATGACCGAGAGTTGTCGGAGATGGGCTTAAAGATGCCATCCAAAGTATATGTTGACTTACTGAGAGGTCTCTTAGTGGGGATTCCTGTTCATGTTGTCTGAGGAGGAATCCATTGGGGAATGTTGATTTATGTTGTTCTCCTGCTTAAGAAAAACTCTATGGGGGAATAGAGTCTAGGAGCTTTAGTTGTCCATGGCTCTACTGAGGAGTTATCTTTGGACTGGAGAGATAAAAGTTAGTTGTTTTGTGGTTGAAATCCAGGCTTCACGGTAACTTGTTGGGGAGAATGAAATTAACTGTTATTTGGAAATGTATTAAAAGGAGCTTGTGTAGGGCTACTTCAGGATGAGTCTGTATTAAACTTCATCTGGAGATTGTGATAAGAAACCTGTGTAAGATTGCTTCAGGATGAGCCCGTGTAAAGCTGCACCTGGATATTGATGAGAAGGAACCTGTGTAGGGTTGCTTCAGGATGAGCCTGTGTAAAGTTGAATCTGGAAATTGTGAGAAGGAATCCTTGTAAGATTGGTTCAGGATGAGCCCGTGTAAAGCTGCATCTGGAGATCATGAGAAGGAACCCGTGTAAGATTTCTTCAGGATGAGCCCGCGTAAACTGCATTTGGAGATCATGAGAAGGAACCCGTGTAAGATTGCGTCGTCTGGTCATGTAAATAGTCACCCTGTCTTGTTTCAGGAATTGATCCACAGCCAGTTGTTCGCAGATAGTTGTCATGTCTTGTTTCAGGTATTAATCAGGAATCTTTCTTTTGTTGGTCGTTGAGATAGTTGCCCTGTCTTTTTTCAGGAATTAATCTCTGACCTATTTGAGAAAGAAAGATGGTTTCCCCATCTTGTTTCGGGAGTTAATCTTCAATTTGCTTATGTAGATAGTTGTCCTGTCTGGTTCCAGGTATTAATCTATAATTAATCGTTCACATATAGTTGTTCTGTCTTGTTTCAGGTATTAATCTAGAATTTGTTTTGTGTTGGTCGTTGAGATATTTCCCTGTCTGGTTTCAGGAATTAATCTCTGACCTTAGAGAAAGAAAGATAGTTTCTTCATCTTGTTTCGGTAGTTAATCTTTAATTTTCTCATGTTAATAGTTGTCCTGTCTGGTTCCAGGTATTAATCTACAATCAGTCGTTCACAGATAGTTGTCATGTCTTGTTTCAGGTATTAATCCGGAACTTGTTTTTGTTGGTCTTTAAGATAGTTTTCCTGTCTAGTTTCAGGCATTAATCTTTGACCTGCTATGCATAAATTGGTATTGTTCGTCTGTTGATCTTTCCTGAAAAGGTAAGGAGTTAGCTATATGCAATATCATGATGCATGAAGTGTATTGGGTAATGACGTTCTCAAAATAAATGATATTGTGATATATGCATTTGTGTTGTATATGTTATGATGCTTGTAAAATGGTGTATGAATGCAATGTATGAATGTATCAGTTGTTCTATTGTAGTGTTGCTGAGCTGGGGAAAATAAATCCATGATTGTTGCTGGGGATGAAGAATGTAAGTCTTCAAAAATTGATGTTGAAATGATGAGAGACGGATTTCCATTGTTAGAGAAACAAACTCTATTGGGGAAGGGAAACTCCGTAAACCGCTTGGGGATTTTTACAAAACCCTTATTGGGAAACCCAAGAAGCTTGTGAACTAGACTAAGGAATTCTTTGAGATTTCGGGTATGTAATTGGAAATTTTTGCTCCACCGAGGATGTAAGAACACCTGACATCATTAGGATGGATGCTGAGAATATGGCAGTGACTTTATAGTAGGATACCCCTACCTATGTACCTGCTGGAGAAAGTATCTGCAGGGATTTGCAGAGGGCCTTTAGACATTGTTTTCTTAAAGCCATTAGTAACTATCTTTCTGTTTTTTATGCGTGTATTTGTAAACGGTAATCACATTCAGATTCATATGTTCAAAAATAATCACTGGACATTTTTGCAAACAAAACAGAAAGATAAAAAAAAACAAATAGTTTTTCACTTTCAAAGAGATAGTGTTTGTATTAATTTGAATAAGCGTTTATGTACAAGGAGAAGAACATCCTAGTAAGAGAATGTCGTCATAAGAATGAAAACCATACAAAATAGTATATAAAGAAAAACATCTATGTGCAATAATCCCATGGTTTGCCCATTCTGCTATTGCACTTATGTCTTTGAGCGTCTCATCTCTTTTGCTGCTTGTCCGAAGCTGACTGGATTGATTAGTACCATTTGAGGTTGATAGTTTTTACCGAAGATTGGTTGTAAGGTGATCCAACGGGACATAGTTATACGCTTTAAATCCCTAACTTTTTCCTAGACCGCCCTTTCGGGTTTTCAGTCCACCGGGATACCCTTTTTTGCCCAAGCCGTCTTTTCAGGTTTTCGACTTATTGAGTGTATAGATTTTTTCCATATGTATATCCATAATTTTTACTGAACCCTTTTGGTTCGCCGGGATGCCCTTATATTTGCCTAGGTCAGTCAACCTAGAGGGTCTTTGTTCATGCATAGTATCTTTTAACTATGTCCGTGTATACAGGGTGCGGAAGGTCATCACTGTCCATAGTGGTTAAGATCGTGGCTCCACCAGAAAACATGTTCTTGATCACAAACAACCCTTTGTATGTGGGGGTCCATTTTCCCATGGGATCACCTTGGGCAGGATAATGCGCTTCATTACTAGGTCACCAGCCTAATATACCTATCGTTTGACCTTCTTGTAAAAAGCTTTAATCATACGTTTTTGGTCCATCTAACCATGACAGACAGCCGCGAGCCTCTTTTCGTCAATCAGGTTCAATTGGTCAAGTCGAGTCTGAACCCACATGTCTTCATTTAAACCTGCATCTTTCATGATTCTCAAGGAAGGGATCTGGACTTCGATGGGTAGAACAACTTCCATACTGTATACTAGAGAGAAAGGAGTTGCCCTTGTTGATGTGTGCACTGAGGTACGATAACCATGAAGAGAAAATGGTAACATATCGTGCCAACCTTTGTATGTCACCATAATATTTTTTATGATCTTCTAGATGTTTTTATTAGCAGCCTCTACAGCGTCGTTCATCTTCGGCCGGTAAAGAGAAGAGTTATGATGTTGGATCTTGAATTGCATGCAGAGATAGATGATCATAGTATTATTAAGATTGGTACCATCATCTGTAATGATTCTTTTTGAAATACCGTACCGATAGATAAGGTTATGTCTGATGAATCGGGCCACAATGTTCTTGGTAACAGAAGCAAATGAGGTCGCCTCGACCGATTTTGTGAAGTAATAAATGGCAACGAGGATGAATAGGTGCACATTAGAAGTTGTAGGTCTAATCTCTCCAATCATATCAATGCCCCACATTACGAATGACCAGGGATCAGTCAAGACGTTCAAGGGAACCGGGGGCACATGTACTTTATGAGCATAGATCTGACATTTGTGACAAGTTCGTGAATACTGATAACAGTCTGCTTCCATAGTGGACCAGTAGTATCCTGCCTATAGGATCTTTTTATCCATTGTGTGCCCAATGGAATGGGTGCCAAAGGTACCTTCGTGCAAATCTGCCATAATCTTCTATGCTTCACTCTTATCCACACACTGAAGCAAAGTAGAATCGTGGTTGCGCTTGTAAAGGATTATGTTACTGAGGAAAAACTTGACAGAGAACATTCTTAGGAACTTCTTATCATTGACGGTAGCTCCCTCAGGATACTCTTGGGCCTCGAGGTATCTTTTAACTTCATGGAACCAAGGTTTGTCGACTACTTCTTCAATATCAACCTCATGACAGTATGCTGGTTCGTCCATTCTCTCAATAGTGATCTGAGGAGCTTCATTATCCCACCTGACCTTGAACATGGATGACATAGTATCTAGCGCGTCCGCTAGTTGATTTTCCTCTCGTGGAAAATGCTCAAAGGTAACTTCTTCAAAGTGTGGAATCAATGTCAACACATGCTCTCTGTAAGGGATGAGATTAGGATGCTTTGTGTCCCTATTCTCCTTTGATTTGACTAATTACTAGGTCCGAGTCTCCAAATACACTCAAGAATTTGATCCTCAAGTCAATAGCAGCTTTGAGACCCATAATACATGCTTCATATTCAGCCATATTGTCGGTACAATTGAAATATAGCCTGGCAGTGAAAAGAGTATGACAGCCTTCAGGAGAAATCATCACATCACTGATGCCATTGTCGAGCGCGTTGGAAGCTCCTTCAAAAACCATAGTCCATCGGGATCCTTTTTCAGCTCCTTCATCCGGTCCAGGTTCTTCATAATCAGTCACTAACATGATGTTCTCATTTGGGAACTCAAAATTCATGGATTGGTAGTCGTCCACAACCTGATGAGCCAAAGGATCAGCTAATACACTTCCCTTAATTTCTTTATGGGTCGTGTATTGATTATCATATTCGGTCAGGATCATTTGCCATCTTTCTATTCTTTCGGAGAGAGCGGGCTTCTCAAAGATGTATTTGATAGGATCCATTTTAGATATCAACAAAGTAGTGTGAGTCAACAAATACTATCTTAGTCGGCGAGCATCCCATGACAAAGCGCAACAAGTTTTCTCGAACAGTGAGTATCTTGTTTCACAGTCGGTAAACTTTTTGCTAAGGTAGTATATTGCATGCTCTTTTCAACCAGACTCGTCATGCTGTCCCAACACACACCCCATTGAATGTTGTAACACTGTTAAGTACATGATCATAGGTATTCCTTCAACCATTGGTATCAAAATTAGAGGCTCTTGAAGATATTCCTTGATTTTGTCAAATGCAGGCTCGCAATCGTCATTCCACTTCACTGCTTGATCTTTAATCAGTAATTTTAAGACTATCTCACAAGTAGCGGTTAGATGGGAAATGAATCTGGCAATGTAGTTTAGACGTCCCAAGAATCCCCTGACCTCCTTCTTAGTGCAGGGAGTTGGAATTTCTTGTATGGATTTAACCTTTGCAGGGTCTACTTCAATACCTTTGCTGCTGACAACGAAGCCTAAGAGCTTACCAGATCTTACCCCAAAAGTGCACTTATTCGGGTTCAGTCTCAGTTTGTACTTTTTCAGGCTTTTAAACAGATTTTACAGGTGATCAAGGTGTTCCTCTTCATTCAAGGACATGGCTATCATATCGTCAACATAGACCTCTATCTCTTGATGGATCATATCGTGAAATAAGGCTACCATGATACGCTGATAGGTTTCCCCGACGTTCTTTAACCCAAATGGAATAACTTTGTAGCAGAAAGTGCCCCACTGCGTGACAAAGTTTGTTTTCTCCATATCTTCAAGCGCCATTTTGATATGATTGTACCCGGAGAAACCATCCATGAAGGAGAATACCTTATGTTATGTGGTGTTGTAAACCAGAACGTCAATATGAGGAAGCGGAAAGTCATCCTTGGGGCTTTCCCTATTAGGGTCTCTGTAATCCACACACATATGTACTTTACTGTCCTTCTTAGGTACCGGAACAACATTAGCAACCCATTATGAATAAGAGGTATCGGCTAAGAAACCGGTGTTAAACTGTTTCATGACTTCAGCTTTGATCTTTTCTGACATCTCTGGTCGCATACGACGAACCTTTTTCTTCACAAGAGGGCAGTCTTCTTTTGTCGGCAGACGATGAACCACAATATCAGTGTCAAGCCCCAGCATGTCTTTGTATGACCAGTCAAAGACCTCAACATAGTCATGTAATATCCGAATTAACCGCTTTTTGACACTATGCTCCAGATCGGCACCTATCTTGACTTCCTTCTTATCCTCTTCAGTACCCAAGTTTACTATCTCAACTGGCTCTTTATGAGGTTGTATTGCCCTTTCCTCTTGTTGTAACAGTATGGCAAGCTCTCCCAGTACTTCACAATCTTCCTCACCTTCATCCTCGGCTTGGTAGATCGGATTTTCAAAGTTATAATTGGCAATAGCAGAACCGTTATCAATGGGATCCAAGGTGGATATGGATATGAAGTTTGATATGTGGGTGTGTGTAAGAGAGCATAACTATTTTGATAAAGTAAAAGCAGAAAAGAAAGACAGAGAGCATAAAATTTATATGCAAAACATCCAATGATTTATTAATGACATATGAAGATGAAGTAATAACCCTCACAAAATAGACCATTGTGCCTCGGGTAAAGTACAAGGCTTTAAAGTTTATATTGTTTAAATATTACAAATTCCAAAAAAAGAAAAATAAAATTACTCCTGAATAAAAGTAATGGGAATAAAATCCTTGGCCTCCCAATTGTTGAGTCCACCGCTGATAGTTAGGAAGATCCACTTGTCCACGTCGCAATTATTGTCATCCTCTTCTGTAGAGGAAAAAACATCAATAGCACTGACTCTCGGTTCATGCTTGGGAATTGGTGCAGTTATGACGTTGGGAGTCTTAGGAGTATCAAAGTTAATCTCCTTTGCCTTAATAAGATCTTGCACTTTGTTCTTCAGAGCCCAACTGTCAGTTGTATCATGCCCTAGACTGTCGATGTGGTAGGCACATCGAGCATTTGGGTTGTAGCGGGGAAATGCAGTATTTGGATTTTTAGGAGCCTCCTTTAGAGTAACAAGATTAGACTTTAACAGGTATAGAAAAACCTGAGATAAGGACATGTTGATTCAGATGAATTATCTTTTGGGTGTAATCCTGTCTACACTGAATGTTTTGTTGTTGATTTAATGCAGGGTTGGAGATTATCACAGCCCCTACCGTCAGACGACATCCAGTTTTGCTTTGATTTCTCTGGTCATAAGCAGCACTGACCTCCTTCTTTCCAGTGAAGGGTTTCTTCATTGTACCTGAAGATGCATCCCTCTGAATCTTACAACTCTTGATACCCGCTTCTACTTGTTCCCTGGCCAATATCAACTCGGTAAACCCTGCTAAAGAGCTTCCAATCAAATGGTTGAAAAATGGGCCAGACAAAGTACCCAGGAACATGTCTACCATCTCTCTATCAGACAGAGGGGTTGGACTCTTCTCGCAAGATCCCTTCACTTCTGGGTGTAATCTTTGAAACCTTCGCTGGAACCCATATACATGCTTTGAAGTTGTGTACGGGTTGGAGCACGGTCAACATTGTATTGGTACTGCTTGTAAAAAGTAGCAGCCAGATCTTCCCAGTTGCGAATGTTGGTTCTCTCCAGCTGATAGAACCATTCCAATTGATTCCCTGATAGACTCTCCTGGAAGAAATGAACCCGTAAATTCCTCTCAGTGGTGTGAGGTTGGATCTTCCTGACATATGACCTTAAGTGCAACTTAGGATAGGAGACACCGTCATAATTAGCAAATACGGGAACCTTGAACTTCTGCGGGATGACCACCCCTGAGACCAGTCCTAACTCTTCAAAACCCAGACCGGGTACCCTCTGAATCTCCATAGCATTAAGAAGATCCTCCGGTTGTTTGTATTTATCATCAGCGGGAGGATATTGTTCCTCATAGTAGTCAGCCTCTTCTTCATCAGTTTCGGGGTTGTTGTTTTCTTCTGTTGGCTTCTCTTCTTGATTGTCCCCTTCAGTTGATGGGGTTGCGAAATCTAGAGCTCTCTTGACTGGTCCTATAAACCTTTTTCCCATATTCAAGACGCCGTCTGGTTTCTTTGCCTTCTTATTCTTCTCTTTGGTGATGAGAGCTTTCAGATCTTCTTTCCCCTTAGCCAGAGCCAGGAACATTTGTTGGAATTGAGCATTTTGTTCTTGAAGATCCTTAACTGTTTATTCGAGAGGCATTTCTTTTTTATGAAATAAACAGTGAAAAGATAAGAAACCTGCCTTGAAACGTGTTTATGTGATGATATGTATGATATGCTTATGCAATGTTTTCAAGGACCTTATAGGATTTATGCTTCTTTTTTAAACCAAAATAGAAAAACAAAACTCTTTATTAGTACTTTTTAAAGGAAACAAAATATTACACAGAAATAAACATCAAAATAAATTTCTAAAACTCCTAAGTCTCCCATGGACGCTTCCTTTTGGTGCTGAGGTAGGTGTTGAGATTCTTCTCTTTGTGAAGCTGCTTTGTCAATTCCAACACTTTCTTCTGACTGACATAACATTGAGTCTCAAAGGTATCTCATTCTTCCTTGAGCTGGATCCAAGACTTTTGCAACTCTTCGAAGTTTGTTGGCATGTCAGGATGCAAAATAATGTGAGACTCATCCCCTTGAACAATAGGTTCCAAGATTACCGCTAAGATGGCATCGTAGGGCATCATAAGACTTTGGGCTCGAGCTCGCACCCATTTGAGGTAAGGTTCCAAAGGGATGGAATTCTTGTGCCCCAAAGTCTTACTATCAGTCTTCTTAACCATGCCCCAAGCGCGGATGAATCTCTGACGATAATTTTGCAAATCATTTGAGTAGTTGAACACAATACCCTGGATGAGCATATCAGGTGGACCATCTCTCCATGAGTAACCAAACTGACATAGTGCTAAAGAAGGATTATAGGTGATGCCTCCTATAATGCCCAGGAATGGCACATTAGGAAATTCTCTGCAGCGATAAATAAAAGAGATGTCTTCTTGAGATCAATGACATCAATGGATATCAGAGTTAAAGAGAGACATTAATCTTTGAATCCACCTTAAGCCTAAATCATTATGCATTACTGACCAAGGAAGGTGCGAAATAAACCACCTATAGATCAAAGGGATGCAACACATAAGATTTCCTCGCTTCTTCAGAGTACGAGTATGGAGAGAATGTAGGATATCCCCGAGCGTTATAGGAATCAAATTGTGAGCAAGGAAGATACTGATGGCACTCACATCTATAAATTGATATGAATTAGGGAACAAAACCAAACCATAGATCAAGATGGATAATACATCTTCAAAGGCATGGTAACTCATAGCATCCAAGAATATCTGAGCTTTCTCCATTAGAAATTTTGCAAGAAGGCCCTTAACTCCGCTTCTTCTTTCCCAAATGGATTCAATATCAGATGGCTGTAAGTGCAAAGCTGTGGCAACCTTTTCAGAAGCTGGGTCTTGTTCTAAACCAGTGAAAGGTACCTACTCCAGTATAGGTTGACCAAGCAGCTTAGAAAATTCTTCCAGTGTAGGCACCAGTTGATAATCCAGAAATGTGAAGCATTGGTGCTCGGGAACAAAGAACTGGAATAGAACACTCATCAAAATATCGTCAAACCCGATGATAACCAAACTGAGTAAATGACCATGTATTTTGTTGAATGATGAGTCCTCGAGAACCTTTAATACCAAATCCTTGAGCTTGGGAGGAATTTCTGCGAAGTTAATCCGGATGGTTTTTCTGCGACCTGAATTCATACCCTACAAAATAGCAAAGAGGTAAATCCACAAATCCTTGAAATGGTTAGTATATATGAATGTCATGATGTTTATGATGTCATGATTATGTTTAAATCACAGATAAATACAAGCAAGTCACACAATAGACCTTAGGTTTAATGGCTTGCATGAGGTTTTAAGGTAAGTACCCACTTGACTGTTCAATTGGCTCAACCTGTCCTATTAATAATAATCGGGTTCTAAGGAGTCTCAATATCATTGACCTTTCCATTAGGCATTGTTTCAGCTCAAGCACCAAAGTATTACGACCAAAATATCCTGAAATTTCAGTCTCAATGAGTGTAGCATCGAGTATCAACCAGTCTTTGATCGGAACCAAAGCCGACTATCTCACTACTTCTTAATGGCTAGGATGAGTCAATTAAAGGTTCTAAAGGCCATTTAGAGCTTAGTGACACTATGAGGAAGCCTAATGTTATCCCTGACTTACTCAAGGAACATTAGTACAATCCATAGTATCGCGCTAACGTAGCCACCACTTTGTCCGTATTGGTCTACATTGTACAACCTCCATGTTTTATTGCTACTTACCTAATAAGGTGCCCCAGAACTGGGTGTAGGATCTTTAGTAACAACCCAAACACGCCCTCAAAAAGTAAAGAATACAAAATACCCAATGAAACCAAATTAAAATGAACTAAGTTCTAAGGTAACCCCACTTTTTATAGTTCCCCAACAGAGTCGCCAGTTCTGTAATACGGTGTCAGAACCAACTATTTATACTAGTTTTGCATTTTTATTCGCAAATGTTGTGGTAAGCAAGAGTCGCCACTGACTTTTCTTTTATCCAACAAAGGAAAGGGTGAAAATAACAGAAAAAGACCTTTCGAGATGTTTTCTGAGTAAGGGGGTAGATTATGGAAAGGGAAGGTGTTAACACCCTTTCCATAGGGCTCTTAGATGCTTAGCTCATTTGAAATACCTTGTGCTTTATGTGTTTAGAAAATTATTTTTGAAATGCCAAAAGTAAGGCGATTTTATTTAGGATAACTCTTGTATTAATCCTCAAGAGTGTTGATAAAGCATTTTTGAAAATGTTTTTAAAAGTTGTTTTGTGTAAGTGTAAATTTGTTTTGAGCATAACATCTAGGAACTATCTACTTTTACTTGAAAGGATTGTTATTTTCCTCTTTTCCTTTAGACATTTCTATCCTACTATTAGTGAGTAGGTAGCTCCATCGTTGGATGTTTTGAGGGACATTTGAAGGGACGTTTATAGTCGCAAAGGCAATTGGGTAAGATACCTTAGTAACTAGCCTAGGGTTTTAAGACCATTTTTACCGAGGCAACGTCGAGAGGGTCATCGAGGGACTTATGATCTTTCAAATCAGAGGGTAGCCACTAAAATCTCTCATGTTTCGAGAGTTATGACTGTTTTCCAAAGGCAACCAAAGTGGGAGTACCCTAGAGGTGCACATGTGAAAGTGTGTTGTATTCAGTTATTTTTGTCTTTGTATTTAGGTTTGGTAACATTTTGATTATTAAGCTCTTGTCATGCAATCTTATTACCATACATCTAAACAGTTAATATATGTACAAGAAATATAAAGTGCAGAAATTAAATCTTACGCTATTATATGGCTTCGGGGAGGGGGGAATTTACAAGTCCAAACTGGGAAATAAAGCAGAAAAAGGTAAAGTCCTAGTTTAAAATTATTACATCCCATAAGCAGATACATTGATGATAAAAATAAGAATGCTAAAATAATAAACGCACGCGAATTGAAAGGACGACTAAATCCTAATAAATGAATTTTTTTATTGTTTTTTTGTTTAATAAAAGAGAATAAAATCTAAGTCTACTTAATTTTAATTTTAAGAAAGTATTCAGGTAATTAATTAATTAATTAATTAACAAAATTAATCTTTAAAAACCTAAAACCTAATTTTTTGTGATTTTTTATCTGATTTTATGTTGATTAAAACTAGAAAAATAAAATAATAAAAAAAGAAGAAAATAAATGGACCAGGTAGTAAATGAAAAAAAGAGGTGCAATTTGCAGGACGCATGTCCGAATCGAAAAGAGGCCCAAGTTGTCTTTCGATCCAAAGAAGAAGATTGTCGAAAGTGCATGATGGACTGCATGTTTGGGGGTATTAGATCTGGATTGGCCAGCATCTGGCAGCAGGAGAATGATGGTGTATGGGGTGCTCCTTCGATCTGGGAACACTGGATCTGCAGGAAATTCGTTAGAAAAAACAAAACAAAATTCCAAACTTGGGTCGAATCTGGTCTTGGATTCGACAGATTATGGTTGTATCATCCTAATCCGAAACCCCTGAGTCTGAATGGAAAGTTATTTTTTCTTGAAACGTCATGAATCATGAGATTCGAAGGAAGATACGGATCTTGCCCTAGCAATGGCACGATCTTATCTCTGCATTTAAACTTGTATGTGACACGTTGAAACAATCACAAACATCAACAATAACATGGATATATGATTAGTATGGATTTAAATTACACATTGAATGAGTCTGAGATCAAAGGCAAGTTACCAACGGGGGGATTGTGTGAATGATGCTCCTGCGTGCATTAGACCTGCCTAATGCTTGGAAACGTCTCCCGAAACCTTCAGGGAGTGAGTGGAACACTTGTTTTGGGTTGGTAAGGCCTGCAAAAATTGTTTCGATTCTGACAACTTCGTGAAGGTTTGGAGAATTTGGTGTGGTTTTCTGGGGAAGCTTCTTGTGTATAGGCAATTCATGTCCTTTTATCTTGCGCTTTAGCTCTGTATTTATAGGGTCGTAGTGGTGAACGTAATCAGCCATTAACCATGGCTTTGAAGGCAGAATCGGAGTCTTTAAAAAGTTTCCATTTTTGATGATTTTCTACCATTTTGGGTTTTGAATGAACCTGGACATGTTTCACATCTTGACTCTTTCGAATGCTCTCAAATCTTATTCTTCGATTGACTCTGAGTTCCAATTGAAATGGCTCAAGGCCTCATCATTGTGGCTTGTTCTATTGGGCCACTATCTTCCTTAGTTGCTTGATCTGAAAACTATTCAATGAACCCAATCAAACAATTCTTGTTCCCTTCAATTTGACCATCTCTTCCTCTTGGCCTGTCGAAGATTCGTTTTATCCTTTCCTTCGAACATAGTAGTGTAGGTGGTCCTTCAATTCTAACTCCCACCTTTTTCATGTCTACAAGAAACACATTTACTGCGTATTAGTCCATCTTCGATTGGTGAATACAGCTTCTATGCACCAATCGAAGGGTAACCTAAGAGTATTAGAACTTTTCTTCAAACATCCAACACTTGCTCTGGTACATTCCAGAAGCTCTAAGGTGACTTATATTTGGCTGATTCGTCTCAAATTGTCCTTCGATCACGCCATGCTTGAAGATGGCATGTCCTTCGAACCATTAAACTTCCACGTGTTTCTTTGGATATACAGCTTATATGCACCAATTGAAGGGTAACCTAAGAGCATCAAAACTTCTCTTCAAACATCCAACACCTGTTCAGGTACATGCCAAAAGCTTTAGGTGACTTATATTTGGCTGATTCATCCCCAACTGTCCTTCGATCACGCCATGCTTGAATATTACATGTCCTTCGAATCAAGAATCTTCCCCATGTTTTCTTTGGATAATGATGAAAACTTTTTGAATTCCAAATATCCTTCTTTTCGAAGCGCCCATTCAGGAAACATGTTAATCGAAAGGTGTCTTCCTTGTAATGCTTCGAATGGATTACATTCCAGTGAAAATGGACCCTCCTAATCTCCTTACTAACTCTTCCAATCAAAGACTTCATAAAATCCTTCTCAACTTTATTCCGCGCCATTCTTCCTTCGATCCTAGCGCTTCATTAGGCATCATACTGCTGTCGAAGCTGCTTCAACCTAAAAGCCCTTAGGCATATTTTTAGCCTTCGACCTACACTTTGTCATGCACACTTCTTTTCTTTCTTTCAGCTATGCCATTATTCTGAGGCATATAGGGTGTCATGGAAATCATTTGAAGCTTTAGAACTTACACATATTGGTGAAAATTGAAATTAGTTGAAAGGCCATTGCTTAGGAGGAGAATTTATCTGATCAATTATTGGTCAACCTTGAGCAATTGGGGACCTTAATGAGCATGCCCTGAATAAAGTGGGAGGGCAATTTTTTGGGTATAACACTCCCTACTCAAGTCCAATTGCAAGCTTGAATATTGGAAATGGTGGATGATGAAGATGGAGTTACAGTCCAGAAACAGGTCTTGGGATCTCTCTTATATGATGTATATAAGGTGTTTGGATAGTTAAAAGTGGAAACACATGAGTGAAAACGGAGATAGGTGTTTGAAGCTCAAAACTGTCAAGTTATAGCCAGTTCTATGCAATAGGATGTTTGGGAGTGCTTGCGGGTTTTTTTTCATGTCCTGGCTTGAAATAGAATTGTATAGTTATATGAAAAGGGTTGGATATATTTTTCATAACATATTTTTTAGTTATAGGATTATGGCTAGGTTGCTTGATTTTGAAGAAAACTGAGAAAATCAAGTTTCAATGTTTTGTACAAGCAATGTAGAGTGATTGAATCACTTTAAACATGTTGCTTCTAGTCTTTGCAAAGTGTGTCTGCAGAGACAACAAGTTAGGAGCTCAAGGAGAGTTGACCTTTGCAAAAGCAATGCTTTATCAAAATGGAAATGGTACCTTTGTGCCAAAAATGGAAAATCAACTTGGAAAAAGCTTAAAACACTTAGATAATGGCTCCAAAATTTATGTAAACATTTAATTATTGAGTGATTAGCAAGTTTAAAACTTGAAAAGTAAGATTTATGCAGCATGGTTTGAGATTAGATCAAATGTTCATCAAGAAAATGACCTATAATTCAAGTTTATGAGGCCATCTTCATCTCTTTGAAACTTCTAGCTCAAGCATGATCTCTTCAAGTTCTTGGATATTTTGGAAATATTGAAACATCCTATACAACCTTCATGTTGAACATTTTGACAAAATCATCTTGGAGCTATGTGAAAAATGGCCAAGAAGTTAGGACAAAAATCTGCCTAAACTAGGTCAAATTTTCACTAAGTGTTTTTAGAAAAACTGTATGACTTCATGGGCTTATAATAAAATCTAAGAATTTTTTTTGGATATGAGCCTTCTAATACAAAGTTTTAGATCTCATCAAGATCTACAACTTTCATGTTGAAAGTGTCTTTTGAATCATCTTACATTTTGGTGAAAAATTGGAATGGAGTAGTGAAATTATCATGTATAAAAACACTTAGAAAATATTTCTAAGTCTTGAAAAGTTTGACTTTTCAAATTGACTTTTGACTTTCTTGATTTCTTGACGATCATGCTTCATATTTTTAATTGTCTTGATGAATTGTGATCTTTGAAACCAAATCTAGATCAAAAAGTAAAAGTTTGACTTTTTGTGTATCAATTGACTTTTCATCAGTTGACCCAAAATTCAACTATCAATCCATTGATTTTGAAAGATGATTTGAACCATGAGATTAGGTCAACATGTTGTATTTGAATCCTTGAGATTTTGCTTCAAGCCATTGGATAATTTATTAGGTCAAAAGTCACTGATTAGTCAATTACAGTCAAAATCCTAATTTTGACCATTTTGCCCTTTTGGTAAATTGAGTGCTTTTCTTGAGATATGGTGATCAATAATTGATCAAATGATGAATAGGACTTTAAGATGTTGATGTTGGCCAAAATTCATGAAGTTTGACTATAGGTTGACCATAGTTGACTTTTTACCCAATACAACTGATTTTCAGTCATCTGAGCAATTGACTGAGCAAAATTGTGATTCAAGACTTGAAACTTGACATGAGTATTCTTGGAGGCCTACAATGATCCATGAAGGTCATTTGAGGCATTAGATGTCCAATTATACTTAAATCAAAACCCTAATATGAGGCATCAATGTTTAGGAGATGGTTTAACCTAGTCAACACTTGTGCAAACTTGAGCTACTGGAGATCTTATGTGAAATGCTTTTAGGAAAGTGAAACAACTCAGCCGAACCGTCATCCAATATTATGAAAATATCAATGAAGTCACCACCGAACATATTTTATCACGTCGAGAGGGGAAAGGTAAACATTGAGAAAACCTGAAGAGGGTGAAATCACAGTCTTGCGATCGACAAATCGGGTAAGGGAGTATGTTACACAAGGGGAGGGTATTAGCACCCAACACGCCCGTAGTACTTTACGGTATCCACTCTTGTTGTCTAATCTAATGGGTGTGTAAAAATATATATCTAAGTTGTACAGGTAATTCATGTAAAAGAAAGGAGAAAATAATGTAGGGAAAATACAAGTTGTGCTCGTTCGGGCCCTATCCCAATGCCTACGTATCCCTTTTAAGGAATCAGAGCAGTCGTAGTTCGGCTCATGTATTTTGGCTGGTTTGTGTTTTTTAGTTAAGGAAATAAAAGCAACAAACAAGATGGAAAAACATCAGATAGAACAACAAAAACGTCAACAATGATGATAAAATAGCAAAAAGAGATGACAAGACATCACATGGCAACACAAACTCAGATAAGGTGGTAAAATGCCAGCATGATAGCAAAACATTAGACAAGATAATGAAACATTACACCTAACAATGATATTGAAAATCAAAATAGGATAAGAAACATGTGTGGTGGCGAAACATCGGCTAAAAGAATGTGCGATGGTGAAACATCGGCTAAGAGATAGGAAGATAACATGGCAAAGATGGAGAAACATCAATAAACCAGATGACAAAACAACACACCTAACAATGATATTGATAATCAAGGTAGGATAACGAAAATGTGTGATGGCGAAACATCGGCTAAAAAGAATGTGCGATGGTGAAACATCGGCTAAAAGAATAACAAGATGACATGGTAAAGAAGGCAAGACATAAACAATCAGATGATAAAACATCACACCTGACAATGATATTGAAAATCAAAGTATGATAACAAACACGTGCGATGGCGAAACATCGGCTAAAAGAATGTGTGATGGCGAAACATCAGCTAAAAGAATGTGCAATGGTGAAACATCGACTAAAATATAACAAAAAGTCATGGCAACGATGGCAAAACATCAGTAAACCAAATGATAAAACATCACACTTAACAATGATATTGAGAATCAAAGTAGGATAAAAAACACGTGCGATGGCGAAACATAGGCTACAAACGTAACAAAATAACATGGCAAAGATGGCGAAACATGCATAAACCAGAAGACAAGGCCAAGAGGCGCACAAAAAAATAAGATTGATTTGTATTTTTTACCTTGAAGAAGGGTTTAAGTTTATTAGAGATACTTTATGATTTTCCAAGAAGATGATTTAAGTTTGAGATGCAACATGCAAAGAAAAAGAAAACAACTAAGGGAGACTATCCTAATCTCTATCCCTAATGTTATCATACAATGATTGGCCCTAAGGTTGAGGATGAAAGAGGGAAGTTTCTACCCTATGTTAGCGTGCATGGATTCCTATCCTAAGGTCTAACTCGAGGATTAAACCTACACGAGAAATCCTAAGGGTGCAACAAGAAACTGTCACAGATCCTGTGACAAAAAAAGTAAATAGATGGCAAAACATTTGGACAAACAAAAGCTCGAGCATCACTCGAACATCAAACACCTACAAGGTGCAGGCCTAGTAGTAAAAGGGGAAGGTCCCTCCATAGACAAGCAACCAAGCATCAGATTAATGGTCAAGCCATAGCCAAGGGGAGCATATCACCCGAGTCAACAAGATCTAGAATTATAGGAATACACAAGGGTCCTTAACCGTGGTATCAATTACCAGGGCAAGAAAGATCTGGGAGAAAGACATAGTGCATGCGTCCACTAAGCATCAGTGTTGGTTAACACGAGCTAAAGAAAGCGTGGGGATCCGATTGCGGGAACCCTTTTCACTTGCCTTTAAAGGACTTAAATTCATTCGGATCTTGGGCACACGTTCAGAGCATCTACTTGTAGAAAGTGAGCATAGGAACAACATGGACTGGAATGTGCAGGGGTCGATTACGAACCCTTTCTGCTTGCCTCTTTTGAGGACTTATCAGCCGTAATACAATGCGGGCACAAATATAAACATGCGTGCATAATACCTACTTCGAAGGTAGGATTTTAAACAATCACAATTAGCACACCGACAGAATTGCCTTAAACAGGTCTTTAAATAAACCAGAGGGACTCCTGACATATATCAGCAACGGAGGCCCCATCATGCAATAGAAAGCAATAAAGAGCGGAAACAGTAAAAAGGAAACAGTGTAATACCAAACAGATAACCATCCGTGGCAACTGAGCAAGAAAAATAGAAACCCAGAGAACTTCAAGCAAGCTAGCATCAGCAAATAAATCAAGTCATAAATCACGCTATCAAATATATGCACTGAGGCCTCAAGAGTAGGACTATAGTAGTCACAATCACACACACACACACACACACACACACACACACACACACACACACAGAGAGAATTTAGAATTTAGAATTTAGAGGAAACACTTCACATCCATACTCATTCATTTTATACAAGTATAATAGAAGAGGGATTCCACAAAATGTATTACAAAGCTTGGATCACAATTTAACAATGAAAGGAATTCAAACAAAAGCAAAGTTTGAGGGCTTAAACCATTCAAAGACTTGAAATCAAGCTTTTAACATTCTATGAGGATATGATCAAAATTTTAGAAATTTGATTCTAATACATGTTTCACAAGTGCATTCAATACACCTCAAGGATTCAAAAGGAAAGAAGAAAGGAACATCAAATTCATACATGAATGAAATTGGTTCAAGTATCAAAGGTCAAGTGATCTCAACTCTTTATGAGACTATCCTTGATGTATCATTCCTCAACATGTTATCATTGGTCATTTGATGACCTCAAACTCAAGCCAAAAGTTTTAAAGTTCAAAGCAAAAACAAGAAGAGAACATTACTTAGGAGACATGAATCAAAAGGGTTCATCAACCAATCATGGGAAATAATGAGAATTGATTTGAATTGGTGTGGGGAGATAGAAGCAACATGATCATTAAATGCCAAATTACAGGCCTCACACAAGTTCATTGACCATCAAACAAATTGCAACAAGATATGCAACATCAATTGGGCACTTTCACTTTGAAAATTCATTAATAATAGAAATAGACTTCCATAATTCAAACAAAAATTTTCTCAACATCTTTAAGATGTATAGAAGTCAGAATTTAAGTTCCAAATTCATTGATGGTTAAGGAAAGGATCAAATAAGCTTCAAACATCAAACCTAGTTGGTAAAACCACCAATCTAGACAAGTTTTCAAAATGAATCAATAGAAAATACCAAACCTCATCAATTAATTCAAGAAACATATTTTTGAGATCCTAAATCCATCTATGAACTTCAAACAAGAGCTGATTTCAATTGAAACTTAAGGCAAATTGGTTTTTAGAATCAAATCAAACAAGGGGATCATCAAAACCCTAATTATTTAGAAATTAAACTTAATTATTGATTAATCAAGTTCCAATTCTAAATAATTCAAACTAAAATCATACACAAATAAAGAAAACTACATAAATCCGGAAAAAAAAAATTCAAATTTTTTGCATTAAGGAAAAGTCAGAAATAAAATCAAAATTTAAACCATTAAACAATTAAACAAATATTCACATTTTAAAGCAAAAGTCTAAACAAAAGTCAGAAAAATATTCAACCAAAATTATATTCAAATATTAGAATTAAACATAAGCTTCTATGATTTTTTGTGGAATTTTTTGAATCAAAGGAAATATCAAAATAAAATCAAATAAAAAATATACAATTAATTAGTCACACGAACTTTAAAACCAATCAAAACATTTTCAAAAATTCTAAAAAAAATACAGAAGGTCAGAAATATTATTTTTATGTTTCATGAATTTTTTCAGAATTTTTCATCTAGTCTTGATCAAGAAATAAAATCAGGAAATATCAAGTTATAAGGAAAAATTCAAATAAATGCGAAATTCAAATAGACCAATCAAGAGGTGCCACGCTTTATCTTCAACCTCCATCCCAAGAAAAACACTCGTTTCCATCAGTTCCAACATGCTCATTTCAGATCCATCAAACAAACACGATTCTCAACCAAAATCCATGAAATTAAGCTCAAATTAAACCTAACATATCATACTACAACATGCAATCCGAATCAAACTCAGATATCAAGCATAGATCGAGAAATCAAATCTCAAAAACTGGAGAAAAAAAACACACTACAAACATCAAAACCAGAAACACGATTTCACCAGATCTGCTTGAATCAAAACTCAAATATACATCAATCCTAGTGATTGGCCAGCTATAAACGCAATGCACATCTCAAAACACTTCCATTCATGCTCAAATCAAGGTTCGGATTCAGTGACCATACCCGTAAAAGTGAAAAGTAAATTCACTTGGTGCCTCTGACGTCTAACAAGAAATCCTTCTGGATAGATTCCTTATGTTCCAATGAAGGTGTTTGAGTGAAGAAATGAAGACTGAAGCCAGTGAAATCAACTATTCGATTCAACTTGCAGAGAAAAATAAATGAGAAGTTTAGATGGGGGGATTCCTTTGATTCTGACTCTCCCTCCTTTCTTCTCCTTCCCTTTTTTTTGAACGAGCAATGAAGTGTTTATATAGTGTTTAGAGTGAGGGCAATATGGTCATAACTAATAGAAATCCGTTGGAGGGAAATTTGGCCAAATTAGGTAAATGGAAATGTGAGACCATGTGCTTGCGTTTTGTTTGTTTACTTGGTTTTTTATGCTGCATTTTGATGAGCTATGAGTTGTATGAGTGAGGCAAACAAAGCGTGAGAGGGTGAGGTGGCAAGGGTTGCACATGAGACTGATTTGCTTGTGATGAAAGTTACCAATTTTGGCAAAAATGCAAAAATCATGGGGAGGCAAGGAAAGTGTGATTGTTTGGCCAAAAGGAGTAAGAAACAAAGTGTGTGGTTCGTGCCAAACATGTGCAATATCACTCTGAAACCAAACAGAATCGAAGGATGTATAAAATCTACAACTTGTATGACCCATGCGTGCACCAAAAGTCAGAATCGAAGGATAATGTAAAAAAACCTGCAACTTGCATGACCCACGCGTGCACCAAGACTCAGTTGATTTCTAAATGAGGCCATAAAAAATTGGCTCGTGCGTTCTCAAATTTTCCTTGATCCAATTAAAGAACATCTTCTAAGCTTCGAAACAAGCTGAGGTTCGAAAGAAATGATGCAGGGATGGGCAAGATATGAGGCTTAGGATTCCTGGGAAACTCAAACTAACTTGCTCAAGATTGCGCGTGCGCTGGCCTTCTCAATATAACACTTTGATTGGTCCAAAATGAGAGAGAACGAAAGGAGTAGAAATGAGACTTTAACTAGCCCAAGGTCACTTCGAATGGTCTAGATTGAAGAAGACTAAAGTAGGAAACAAGATGCTTCGACCAGCCTTCAAAGACACTTCGAATGGTCCAAACTGAAGCAAGAAGAATGAAGCTTCGACCAGCTCACAAGGATGACACTTTAATTAGTTCAAATATAATAGAGAGAAAATGAGGCATCGACCAGCCTTCGAGATCAATTCTAATGTCCAAATTGAGGTAAAATAAAGAGGGCAAAAGGAAGCTTCGACCAGCCCACTTTGAATGTCCAAATGAAGAAATAAGAATGAGGCTTCGACCAGCCCTCAAGGTAGCACTTTGAATGTCCAAACAAAGAGAGACCAAAGTAAGAATAAAGAGGCTTCGGCCAGCCCTCAAAGCCACTTCGAATGGTCCAAACTGCATTAAGAAGAATGAAGCTTCGACCAGCTCACAAGGATGACACTTCAATTAGTTCAAATCAAAGAGATAAAAAATGAGATCAAAGAGAGAGAAAATGAGGCTTCGACCAGCCTTCAAAGTCACACTTCGAATGGTCCAAGCTGAAGAAAATCAAAGGGAGCACAAGGAAGCTTCAACCAACCCACAAAGCCAACTCGAATGGTCCATGCTGAAGGCAATCAGAGAGAGCCACTCGAATCCAGTTTCAGCACCCAACTTTCTCAAACCACAACTCTTTTGAATTTAAATCAAACTGATTGATTCCAAGCTCAATGAGAAGCTTTCATAGTCCTCTTTAAAATGCACGAGGCACACTTTTGAATTATGCCTTGAACCAAAAGATATGGGCATGTTACCAACTGTTTGATGAATTTCCTAGGCCAAATGCCTTGCCTTCCCTGGCTAGACACCCAAGGTGCCTCATCAAATGCCCAACTTTCCCTAAACTTGAAAGACTCATAAATTTTGATTTTGAGTAAGAAGTGTGTTTTTGTCCTCTGTGGAGCCTTGTAGATCTCTTTCCCTTTTTCAATTGGCAAAAATAACCACCAAAATCTCTTGAAAAATGAGAAAGTTATGCCCTTGCAAAGTCAAGCCAAAAATCAAGGACACTTAGTGAAATTTTCAATCACCAAGATAACTTCAAATCCAAGTAACCTCTTAAACTTGCAATTCTCATAAAAATAAATCATCAATGATCATCCCACATGAAAATACATGCCAAATGCTCATGTTGACCAAAACTCCACCTGGTCAACTTTGACTTTGTTGACTTTGAGTAAAATGACTGTTTTGCCCCTTTGATTCAATCGAACCACTTTTGTTCAAAATTGGTGAATCAAAACTTCAAACATATGCCATTATAAACACATAGAGACTATGGAAAGAGTTTCCACTCAAAATTCCAAAGAATACCTGATTAAAACTCCTACCCTAGTTTTGACTGATGAATAAAAAAGGAAGTGATTCTCCTTATAACAGCACAATACTTAATCTTTTTATGATCCAATGAGGTGGATAAGACATCTTGAGACATGTGGTACCTTTGGGCTTGAAAGATCCAGAGGTTATATATGATAAGGCCCTTCTTGAGCAACTTGTCAATAAAATCAATCTTCCAAAGCTTGAGGGAGGCTTGATAAACAAAATACCTTGATCCCTACACCATGTATGAATGCAATGTAATATGATGTTTATAATGAAACATAAGCCTAAAAATTCTGAAATAATAGGGTAAATTTTGAGGTGCAACAGAAAGAGAGGGCAAATTTTGGGGTATAACAGCTACCCCTGTTCAATCTTCTTAAACCTGAAGAGTTGGATTGGTGTGTATGCCATTCGTGACTTAAAGGTGGAAGATGATTGAACATTAGAGTGCCCGGAAATTTGACCTTGCTAATGCATGAAGTAATGTGTTAGTTGATTGCGTTGGTAATGGGCTTAAAGATGCCACTTGGAGAGGTGATGAAGAGTTGTCGAAGATGGGCTTATATATTCCATCCAAGGTGATCATTGATAGGGATTGGAAGAAGCATCAAGATAAATATTTGGTCGATCTATACCGAAACAACATAGGTCTTGAATAAAATTTAACTGGATAACGAGTCAATATAAATCTTCGGAGCAATTTAACTGAACTAGAGAAAGTGTATAACGAAATAGAACCAGAATAAATCATTGATTGATTTAAACTGAACCAGTAGATGTCTTGAGCGAACTTTAACTGGATAATGAATCAGTATAAATTTTCGGAACGATCTAACTGAACCAGAGAAAGTGTATACTGGAACAGAATCAGGATAAATCATTGATCGATTTAAAATGAACCAGCAGATGTCTTGAATAATCTTTAACTAGATAACAAATCAGTATAAATCTTCGGAGCGATTTAACTAAACCAGAGAAAGCATCTATCAGAATGAAATCAGGATAAATTATTGGTCGATTTAAATTGAACCATCAGGTGTCTTGAATAAATTTTAACTGGATAACGAATCAGCATAAATCTTCAGAGTGATTTAAGTGAACTAAAGAAAGTTTCTACCAGAACGGAATCAGGATAAACCATTGGTCGATTTAAACTGAACCAGCAGATGTCTTGAATAAACTTTAACTGGATAACGAATCAACATAAATCTTCGGAGCGATTTAACTGAACCAAAGAAAGTGTCTACCGGAACGGAATTAGGATAAATCATTGGTTGATTTAAACTGAACCAGTAGATAAAATGTTTGTTGTTGATGGTATTCATCTGGTGGCTGATCTTTCCTGAAAAGGTAAAGAATTAGTTATAATGCAATGTCATGATGCATGCATTGTGTAATGATGTTCTCAAAATAAATGAGATTGTGCTATATGCATTTTGTATGCATATGTCATGATGTATGAATGTGAAATGTTATTGAAGTGTATCTTTGTCTAGAAAATAAATCCTTGACAACTGTTGGGGATGAAAAGTATGTGTATCTTGTTTTACAATGCTTCTACTGGGAATTCCTACTCGCTGTTTGATGAAATTTTATGGGGAACGTTGTTTTCTGCTTGGGGAATGGAGTTCAGGAACTTTGGTTTTCCATTGATCTACTAGGGAATTTAATTCTCATATACCCTGACTAGGGATAAAAGAGATGAAATGACTTCTGATTGTCTGGGGAGGATGAAGTTACTTGGTATCTAGTCGGGTTTCAGGTTTTGTAGCAACTTTCTGGTGATAGTATCAACTCTGCTGGGGACAAGGAGTGTTGTCCATTGATTTGTAATAGTCCGAGAAGTAAACTCAGGACGGGGAGAAATAAACCCCGTTGAGGAAGGTATTCTGGGGAAATAAATTCATCAAGAAGGATTACTTGGCTGGGGAAGAGAATTTCCAGGAAATATGCTGACTAGAACTCTGGATGTATGAGTTCATCTCGTGGGGATAATCTCATTAAAGTAACTCTATGGGGATATACTCATTGAAGTAACTCTGTGGAAATATTCCAAATCCTTGAGTAAATTCTTATTATTGTTCTTGTAGGTATATTTATTAACGATTAATTATGTTCATATGCATACATTCATTCAATTTTAGTCATTGGACATTTTTGCACTCAAAACAGAAAAAACAAAAATTTTGCACTTTAAAGTATATTTATATTGATAATCTTCCTATAAACAGACGTTTTTTTGTACAGGGAGACGGAAATCCTAGTAAGAGGAAGTCGTCAAAAAATGAAAATAATACAAAGTGAAAACAAAATGTGTGGCCATTAGGAAGGGATCTCATTGAGCTTCAATTCTTCCATTGCCCCTATGTCTTCTAACATCATCCCTTGCCATCGAAAGAAATTGATTGGATTGATCTCGTACCATTTGAACTTTTGACCTTGGTGTAACACGGTGGGAGAACTGACATGGGTGTTTTTGCATTTTATCACAATTGTTCCGGATAGCAAGAGGTGCCACCGACTTTTCTTTTATCCAATAAGGAAAGGTTGAAAATAATTGGAAAGACCTTTCGAGATTATTTCTTGAGTTCGGGGGGTAGGTTATGAAAAGGGAAGGTTTTAGCACCCTTTTCATCCATAGTTATCTATGGGCTCTTAGTTTCTTGCTAGATCACTTGCTTTTGTTTGAAAATGTGCTTGTGGTGTGGGTTTTGAAAGTATTTTGAAAATGTCTTTGTAATGGTTCTCGTTTCTATAAGAACGCATACAAAGTGTTGTTTGGAAAATAGTTCAAAGAAGTGTTTGTGAAGTGTGTTTTTGAAAGTGATTTTGTAAAAGGGTCTTTCTAATGGCTCTTGTTTCTATAAGAACGCGTACAAAGTGTTTATCTTTTGAAAATGTTTCAAAATGAAAGTGTAGGTGTATAAAAAAATTTTGTTGTGAGCAAGCGAGCAACTAGGAGCAACCTGCCTACTCAAAAGGTCTTAAATGTCCTTTTCCTCCTCCTTTAGATGTTGCTATCTTATCATTGACTTGGTAAGAAGCTCCATCGTTGGATGTGAAGGGACGGGTGTGGGACATTTGTATAGTCATAGAAGGTAACCTATGGGACGTTTTAGCAATGTCGTTTAGGGACTAGATCATTTATCAAAGGAAACATTGAGGGTCATCGAGGGACTACGATCTTTTATCGAGGGTCTTTGCTGAAACGCCCATATTCGAGGGACATGACTATTTTTCCGAGGCAACAAGTGGGATTACCCTAAGGGTGAATGTGTGAATAGTGTGTTTGATTTGCATACATTTAGTCTTTGATTATGGGTTGTCTACTTGTTGTTTTTTATCTTGCCATACATACCCTATTTTACTAGCAATCATATAAAAGTAATAAAATGCAGAAATATAAAATCCTACACTATTACAACCATATTGAATTGCATGAAAATATAAAGGCAAAAATAAAATAAAAGTAAGAAAAAGGCTTTTTTCAATTTAGGCAGAAAACCTTTTGATTCTGCACTTTCTGGCTCTCTTCGATTTGGCCTAAAAAGGGTGAAGGTATGACTTTTGATTGGGGCCCAGAGGCCAGCATGTTAAGCCTTTCGAATGGACCTGGAATCAGTGTGAGATTCAATCTGCCTTTCTGCCTCATTCAACTGGGGGTTGAAAGCAGTGAGGGAGTGCCTTTCGATTGGGGCTGGAGTTAGTGTAGGCGTACCTTTCGTCTGGGGTCTGGAAGTCAGCATAGTGTGCCTTCTGGCTTCCTCTTTCATTTGACCTGGAGGTTAGTGTTGAAGCCAAAGGCTTCATTCCCTACTTCTTGTTTCCTATTTCCTTCGTTTGAGATGTTAAATAGAAACATGGCCTAAGGCCATGCTAGCACTACCTTAAGGCCAGGTTAGTTCTTAGAACATTTGCAAGAAACCAAAGAATCAAAACCAAAAGGAAAGGCAATAAAAACAAACTATCAGGGTGTAAACGAAAGGGGAATAAATGTTATGAATATGTTTGAAACATTAAGGAATTTTATTTACATGTTATGCTGAAAACGAAGGGTCCAAGGTTAAGAATGACTTACCTTCCTGGAGGCCAGAGCGTGTGCTGGACTTGGAAGTGGTTACCTTGAATGCTTCTGGATTTGAAGGGAGTGACCAGGGGTTAGGCCTTTGACACGATATTCAAAAGAGAAAAACAAGTGAAATATCTTTCTTCCTGGATTCGAATGATAACAAGATGTAAGGAAGTCTCAGACTCGAAAGAGACAAGTATTTGGATTTTAGGTTTGTGTTTTCACAAGTGTTTAAGTGTTTGAGAACTTTATGGTTTTTGAGAAATTTGAAGATTCGTTCCTTTGGCCCCTGATCTTTGCAAAGGATCTCTCTATTTATATAGAAAGGTTTTGGGAAGTTTGGGAGTAAAAATAATAAAATAAGGCTTAGTTGGAAATCAAATGTCCACTTGTGTCATGATCCCAAGATGAGATAGCAAGATTAATGGTTTAGATGGATTGTGTGATCGGTGGGAACGAGAACTGACTGTTTTTTAATGCTGGTTCGCGTTTGCGTTTGTTTTCGCAAAGTGTCGCGGTAAGCAAGAGTCGCCACCGACTTTTATTTTATCCAACAAGGAAAGGACAAAAGCACAGAAAAATTCCTTTTCGAGATTTTTCTCAGGTTCGGGAGGTAGATTATAGAAAGGGAAGGTGTTAGCACCCTTTCTATCTGTGGTTATCCACGGGCTCTTAGGTACTTGCTCACTATGTTTTCAAAAGTTTTCTTTTCTTTGTGTTTGTGGGTTTGAAAAAAAGTTTTTGTTTGAAAACTTCAATTTAACTCTTGTTTCTGTCCTCAAGAGTGTATGAAGTGTTTTTGAAAACTTTGTTCGAAAAGTGTAAGTGTGAAAATTTTGTTTTGTTTTTAAAATGAGCAAGTACTTAAGAATAACTACCTACTCAAAAAGGAATTAAATTGTGCAAACGTCCTTTAGACAATGCTATCCCACTATTGAGGAGTAGGTAGCACCGCCGTTGGAGTTTTCGGGTCAATTCGATTTTAGGGACGTGTGGTCACTAAAGCAACGTTAGGACGTTTTAGTGGTAATCCTAATGTCTTAGATCATTTTTATCGAGGCAACCATTTCGAGGCAACTTATGATCTTGGGACAAAAGGACGACCTTTAAACATCCTATACTTAATGACCACGTTTGAGGCAACCAAGTGAGGTGTACCCTAGGAGTGGCATGTGCAAGTGTGTCAATTTTCAGTTTATGTTATCTTTGTACATGTTATGGTGAGTTGTGGTTGATTTTAAATTAAGATAGATCTTGCCATGCAATCCTAGTTAGCATACATCTAAACAGTTAATATATATGTACAGGAATTTAAAGTGCGGGAATTGTAAATCCTACGCTATTACAAAGCTTCGGGGAGGGGGATTATTTACATGTCCAAAATATTGGGGGAAATAAAAACAATAAAGTAAAAGTCTTTAATTAAGCTATTACAAACCAGTAAACAGTCATAATAAAATAAGCACGCATGAATCTGAAAAATCCTAAGAATAAGAACTCTTTTTTGTTGTTTTATTTTATTTTGTGAAAAAAGACCTAAATCTATTTAATTTTAGTTTTTGAGAAAATATTAAGATAATTAAGAGATTAATTAACAAAGTTAATTTTAATAGAAAAACACTAGCCTATTGTTTTTTGTGCTTTTGATTTTAATGTTAATTAAAAAGATAAACAAAAAAGATGTCAATGAAAACAAAAATAAAATACAAGGGGGATCCTTCGATCCAGGGGAAAAAGAGTTTCGACCCAGGGAGGGAATGGAAGCTTCGATTGGGCCAGACAGTAAGGCGGGAGTAGCCTTCGATCCAGGGAAGAGATGCCTCCTTCGATCCAGCATACTAATGGGTTCGATCCAGAGAAGGTGTATCCTTCGATCTGGGATGTTATACCTGCAAAAGTATGTTAGCGTAATAAAATGCAGGGCCTGGGTATTGAACCCCAGGCCCTTCGATCATGCGCTTGCTGGGTCTCTTCAGGCTATGTCTGCAGCAAATGTTAGCAAACGAAAAACATGACCTGGGTGCCAAACCCAGGCCTTTCGATCCTGTCTAGGATGGCAAATCAAGGTAACAACAAGTAATAATGTGTTATGCAAAATGAAAAGTTTTTTGCCAATTTACCATCTCTTACAGTAGTTGGGACCTTCGATTTGGCACTGGCTGGATGGGAGCACTTTCAATCTAGGGGCTTCTGGGCATGGGCACCTTCGATCTGAAGGACTGCTTTGGCTTGGAAAATTCTGACAACCTTTGATGGATTGTATGGGCAACGTCTCTCCAATGCTTCTCCCTGTATATTTTTCATCCTCTTCTTGCAGAGTTTTTGTGTGTGTTTCGTGTATAATTTTCGTGTCCTGGATATGTATGCTGGCCTCTGTATTTATAGGGGTGTGAGGGTGCAGTAATGGCAAGAGACAACCATTAAACAGGCCATTGAATGCCATGAGACAAGAAACGGACACATTAAATAATTTCCTTTTTTGAAACATTTGTGTCTCTTGAATGAACCTGGACGCTTTTGACTTGAGTGCCCTCTTGATGACCTCCTTCGAATGGACCTTGTCCAAAGATCAATCGAAGGATTCCAATCGAAAGGCTTTGTTAACAGGCCAATCGAAAGGTGTTGTTTCATGCTAATCGAAGGACATGGCTAACATGCATGTCGAAGCTGCCTTGACACAATGCTAAATCGAAGGATCCCTTGGCATGTCAATCGAAGGCCTGGCCCAGGATGCCAATACCAATCGAAGGGTCTTTCAGAATGCCAATCGAAGTGCTCTTTCAGAATGCCAATCGAAATGCTCCTTCAGAATTCCAATCGAAAGGTCCTTCAAAATGCCAATCGAAGTGCTCCTTCAGAATGCCAATCGAAATGCTCCTTCAGAATGCCAATCTAAGGGTCTTTCAGAATGCCAATCGAAATGTACTTAAAGCACCACTCAAAAATTTTCTTTTTCCTTAGGCAAGAGTTTGTGATCAACCATGCAGGGGGAAGACTTTGGAAAACATGATAGGGCAAATTTTGGGGTGCAACAGTTGCCCCTGTTCAATTTTCTTAAACCTGAGGATATAGATTGGTTTTCGAGCCTTTCATGATCCGAAGGTGGAAGATAATTGAACACTAGAGTGCCCAGAAATTTGCACTCGCATGGTGTAGTATCAGCATTGTGACGTCGGGAATGGGCTTACAGATGCCATTTGGAGATTGTTGGTAGGAGGATGGGGTTATAGATGCCATCAACAGGAGTGTCGATCGCATAAGAGATTCCTTAGCGAGAACTTGCATACCTGTTGTTGTAGAAGATTCCGCTGGGGAAGTCTAACTTTGGAGGTGAATTGCATATCTGGACTGAGAAGTGACCTGGGTAAGGTTACTTTATGATGAGTCCATGTAAAACTTCATCTGGAAAGGAGGAACCTGTGTAGGGTTACTTGATGATGAGTCCATGTAAAAACTGCGTCTTGGAAAGAGAGGGAACCGGTGTAGGGTCGCCTGATGAGGAGTCCGTGTAAAACTTTATCTAGAAAGGAGGAACCTGTGTAGGGTCGCCTGATGAGGAGTCCGTGTAAAACTACATCTGGAATTTGAGAAGGAACCGGTGTAGGGTTGCCTGATGATGGGTTGTCTCTATTGACGGGGTGTCTCCTTTGACGAGTTGTCTCCATTAACAGGTTGTCTCTATTGACAGGTTGTCTCTTTTGATGAGTTTTCTCCATTGACTGGTTGTCTCTATTGACAGGTTGTCTCTATTGACGGGCTTCACCTCAGAAAAATGTTTAGGAATCGATTTAACTGACCTTGTCTCCATTGACTGGCTTCACCTCAGAAAAATCTTTAGGAATCGATTTAACTGACTTTGTCTCCATTGAATGGTTTCACCTCAGAAAAATCTTTAGGAATCGATATAACTGACTTTGTCTCCATTGACTGGCTTCACCTCAGAAAAATCTTTAGGAATCGATTTAACTGACTTTGTCTCCATTGACTGGCTTCACCTCAAAAAAATCTTTAGGAATCAATTTAACTGACTTTGTCTCCATTGACTGGCTTCGCCTCAGAAAAATATTTAGGAATCGATTTAACTGATCTTGTCTCCATTGACTGGCTTCGCCTTAGAAAAATCTTTAGGAATCGATTTAACTGACTTTGTCTCCATTGACTGGCTTCACCTCAGAAAAATCTTTAGGAATCGATTTAACTGACTTTGTCTCCATTGACTGGCTTTACCTCAGAAAAATCTTTAGGAATCGATTTAACTGACTTTGTCTCCATTGACTGGCTTCACCTTAGAAAAATCTTTAGGAATCGATTTAACTGACATTGTCTCCATTGACTGGCTTCACCTTAGAAAAACATTTAGGAATCGATTTAACTGACCTTGTCTCCATTGACTGGCTTCACCTCAGAAAAATCTTTAGGAATCGATTTAACTGACCTTGTCTCCATTGACTGGCTTCGCCTCAGAAAAATCTTTAGGAATCGATTTAACTGACCTTGTCTATATTGACTGGCTTCACCTCAGAAAAACCTTTAGGAATCGATTTAACTGACCTTGTCTCCATTGACTGGCTTCGCCTCAGAAAAATCTTTAGGAATCGATTTAACTGACCTTGTCTCCATTGACTGGCTTCACCTCAGAAAAACCTTTAGGAATCCATTTAACTGACCTTGTCTCCATTGACTGGCTTCGCCTTAGAAAAATCTTTAGGAATCGATTTAACTGACCTTGTCTCCATTGACTGGCTTCACCTCAAAAAAACCTTTAGGAATCGATTTAACTGACCTTGTCTCCATTGACTGGCTTCGCCTCAAAAAAATCTTTAGGAATCGATTTAACTGACTTTGTCTCCATTGACTGGCTTCACCTCAGAAAAATCTTTAGGAATCGATTTAACTGACTTTGTCTCCATTGACTGGCTTCGCCTCAGAAAAATCTTCAGGAATCGATTTAACTGATCTTGTCTCCATTGAATGGCTTCGCCTCAGAAAAATCTTTAGGAATCGATTTAACTGACTTAGAGAAGGCCTTTGATATGGTTGAGAATTTAACCGCGTCCTTCCTGAAAGGTAAAGGTCAGTCATATGCAATGCATGATATGGATCAAGCAATGATGTTCTCAACATAAATGAGATTGTGTGGTATGATGCGTCTATGCATGTATCATGATGTATGGAAATGTAATGTTTTAGCTGGGGAAAATAAATCCCGGATAGCTTGCTGGAGAATAGAGTTGAATTCTTCGATTCCGCTGGGGATGACGAACGAAGATGATTGCAAGAATAAACCTGCAGGAGAGGATGACTCCGTTGGGGAATTACTCTGTGGGGGAGAGATGTTCTGCTGATGATCTTGACGATAACTCTGCTGGGGATTCCATTGATAAGATCTGTTGGGGGTTTCAATGATGAACTCCGCTGGGGATGGATTACCGTTGCTGGCGATATTGAATCTGTTGAGGATAGAAGTCCTGCTTGGGGAAAGAAAGAACTTTGCTAGGGATGATCTTTCAGTTGCAACTTGCTGAGGATAACCCAGTTAGACTCTTGTGAGGACAAACTTCTGAGTTTGGCTGGGGAGATGCATTTGTATTCTGCAGGGGACAAGCTTCCAGAATCTACTGGGTAAGATGATTCAACTCTGGCGGGGAAGCCTTTTAGACTATGCTGGGGAAATGGCTCCAATGGGGGTATCTTGTATTCCGCTGGGGAACATTCTTATACTCCGTTGAGGAATATTAAGACCTTCTAGGGATACCAAGCCTTTTCGGGCTGATGGTAGATTAACTCTGCTTGGGAAGAGTCTTGTTGATTTGTTCATGGTTGCAAGTCTCAGTGGGGAGAGCTACCATTACTGTTTTACTCTGCGAGGAGTGAAGGTATCTTAGCCATATTCTTCAACTGAATCTACCTTGTACTTGGTGGACAGAGCAACTGTACAGTTCGGACAATTCTTATTTGCCCCTGTTTTTTGTGGGAGAAGGTGCCTGCAGAGGCCCTGTGGATCGAGTATTATCCCAACCTATAAGTTGCTTGGTAATTGCCGATTGAAGTGAAAAATCTTCTTCTGGTAGGCAAGTGACGAGATAACGGGACATAGTCGTACGCTTTGATCCATAATTTTTGCCTGGACTGCCCTTTCGGGTTTTCAGTCCATCGGGATACCCTTTTTTGCCCAAGCCGCCTTTTCAGGTTTTCGACTTGCTGGGTGTAAAAATTTTTCATTTTCATCCCTTATTTTTGCCCGAACCCTTTTGGTTCGTCGGGAAGCCCTTATTTTTGCCTAGGCCTGTCAACCTAGCGGGTCTTTGATTATGCGTAGTACTTTTTTGACTATGCCCATGCTCTCTGAGTGTAGGGAGGTGTCACTGTCGGTAGTGTTGTGTTGCCATACTACCAGAAGATATTTGATCATGCAAGATTCGTTGCTGGAATTCATGTCCAATGCCCCAAGTGGTTCAGATGGAGATCTGCCATTGCCCCTAGTAGCAAGTGTTTGTGACATTTCCAGAAGATGTTTAATTGCACGTAACCCTTCACTGAGATTAATGTTCAATGCCCCAAGTGACGGAGATGGAGACTTGCCCCTAGTTACTCTGCACTTCTTCAGAGATTTCTTGAGATCTTGACTAGACTGCCCCAGGTGTGCTGGATAGTGACATGTCAAGTCCCCTTGTTGATAGGAGATTTGTCAATGGAAGTGTCATCCTTTTTGAAGTGATTTTGTTCACTGAGAGGGCTTTAGTTCATTGGATATTCGTTGTGTGAATTTCTCCGCTATCAAACAAATAGCCAAATGCAAACAGTTATATTCAAATAATGCAAGGTTTATGCTTGTCTTGAAGTTTTGAAAAATGCATTTTTTTAGCAGAAAACTTTTTATAAGACAAATTCAACACAAGATTTAGGGCAAAGCCTTACAGGAGTCAGGATACCTTTTGTAACAGTATGCTTTTGAACTAACCCATGCTTCAGTTAGGACTTTTGAAGGGTTGTAACGTGGCTTGGTTCACGGTTTAAGAAACAAAGGATAAAGGCTCAAAGTATATTTGTACCCACCCGCTCTTCGTGATGTTCTTCAATCCTAAACTCAGTTAATTGTGCATTTGAACTCCAAATGAGTCTGGAACGACGTTTTTGGTGATGGTTCACACAAGTTGAATTTGTTGGAAGGCAGTCATTTTTGCAACATTTTTCATGTTGTTGAGGATTTGTAGCGACCTCGTTCTTTTGATTTATTATCCCTAACTTTTGCCTGACGGTTCCTGTTTTCGAGATTACAGTCAGCGGGATGCCCCAGCTTTCTTAAGCTTCCTTTATAGGTTTTGGCTCAGTGGGCTTTTCTCTTTTGAGAGATTGACTGCCTATGAGATGAGGAACCACCACTGTCTTTTGATTCCAGAGGAATGCTTTTGATGTCGTTCGTTGTATTACGAAATGAGAGTTTACAGCATCAGTGAGCATCTTTTGAATTAACTGAGAGATTACCCTGCCCCAGGTTTAAATTAAAGGTTTCAATTTATGTTTAAAACAGAAAACTCCTACTTCTTTGGCTCGAAGGGGTTGACTAGGGATTATCTTCCTTATAACTCCAGTGTTTAGGATTTGAAAGAAATGCATGTACATCGTCAGCAAGGTCTTTCCAAAAGTATATTGTATGAGATTATGGCATTGTTTCGTCATCCTCCCTCTAAAGGCCTGTAACTTTTAGCAAGAGTTGAATGTCATAAAGTGAGTAAAAAACATAGTTTAAATATAATTAGAATGATTGGATCAAATTAAGACAAACATATGCAATGCATTAAATGAAACAGAGTTTGACATTAATAGATAATTGTTTGATTAACAAAAGAAATTACAACTTGAAAATTCAAATGAACAAAAGTCTTCTCGTCTCAGTACTTGTTACTTCAAATGGTGAACTTTGGAGGGATGGTAGAAGAACTCAGCTTGACCATCTTGCATGAATTCCAATGCTGCTTCATCAATCAGGTCTTGAATTTTGTTTCTCAACGCCCAACAGATGTTAGTATCATGCCCCGGGCTGTTGGAGTGGTATGCACACCTTGCATCAGGATTGTACTTTGGGGAGGCTGTGCTGGGATTCTTAGAAGGGTCCCTTAACGTCACCAGATTCAATCTTAACAGGTGTTGTAAAGCTTGAGACAGTGGCATGTTGAGCTTGGTAAATTGCCTCCTGGGCATGTCTGGCTTACTTTGATCAACCTGTTGTTTTTGGTGAGGTTGTTGATGGACCCTTGAGGTAGTAGCAACTTGGAGAGGTCCATTATTTACCATACCAAACTCTTGTCTTCTTGGAGGCTGACCAATGACTTGGTCTTTGGCCCCGACTGTTTGCTTCATGTTGTTGTATCCGTCTTGATGAATCTGGTTGATAATGGTTCTCAGCTCTTCTTGCTCCCGAGCTAAGCCTTGGATAAGAGCCATCTGCCCCAGCATCTGGGTTCTCAATGCATCTACCTCAGCTTGCAGATGTTTCAGCCGTTCGTCCTTATCGTCTTCAGGACTTTTCTTGACCAAGTTCCCCATGAGGAGTGTTCTCAACTCTTCCTGCCCCTTGGATAGGTTTAGGAAGATTTCCCTGAACGGAGTCTCTTGAGTATGAAGATCCTGGTTGTCTTGTTGGGAAGCCATTGCTGAAATAAACAGCGAGAACATGAGAGACCTGTACTGGAAGACCTGTTATGCAATGATATGTATGATATATGTATGCAATATTTTCAAGGATCTCGCGGGGTAAACAAGAAACTGTTAGAATTTGAATCTGGTAGCTTGATTGAAGGAACTTCATGTTGCTGAGAGTCCTTCTTCAAGAGTCAAGCTCACCATATCGAGTGGGTCATAGCCCCTGACTCAAGTTATCACGCTTGGATTTCCAGACAACCTTGGCTAGAGGAAAAAAATCCCCTTTGCCCCTTGCTAGCCATTTGATTTACCATAACCTGCATCACAGACCCTTGAGATCCTTGAAATGGTTAAAGAAATGCTAAGGCATGATGCTATGATGTGTATGTTATGCGTTTAAGCACAAGTGTGAGGTGATGTAAGTAAGCCCTGCAATAAATCCAAATTATTGGATAAGGACTGTAAACAAAACTTGCAAGGAACTCATGTTGTCAGATAACAAGGATGTGTAAGTAGTTCAAGTTTGAAGGCACACAAGTCACACAAAAGAGCCCTTAGATTTCAGGCTTACACGAGGTTTCATAGGTAAGTACCCTCTTGAGTTTAGTTGGCTCAAAACCTGTCCTATAAATAGTAACCGGGTTCTAAGGAGCTCAATATCATTGGATTGTTTTCTATGTTCATCGTTTTGGTTTAGCCACTGAACTAGTGACCAAAATATTCCAAGAAAACAATCCTCAATGAGTGTAGTATCGAGTATCTACCAACTTTGGACTGCACCAAAGTCGGTCATCTCACTACCCCTAAAAAAGGCCAAGATGGTCAAGTAAGGTTCTAGGTCATTAGTGCTTAGTGACATCACTCAGCGGCCCCGTATTCTCTTTGATTGACTCAAAGGCTACCGGCACTCACAAATATATCGCACTAACATAGTTATTGCTTCAACTGTGTCGGTATACCCCGCACAGTTTCCATAACGTATTGCTATCTATGAATGTTTCCCAAATCCGGGTGGAGGATTTATAAAACTTCGGTACAAGCCCACAAAATTAAAAGCATACAAAGCAATACAATTGAAAACACAAGTGATCTAATCCTAAGGTACACCTCACTTATATGATTTCCCCAGCAGAGTCACCAGTTCTGTGATCGGTGGGAACGAGAACTGACTGTTTTTTAATGTTGGTTCGCGTTTGCATTTGTTTTCTCAAAGTTTCGCGGTAAGCAAGAGTCGCCACCGTCTTTTATTTTATCCAACAAGGAAAGGACAAAAGCACAGAAAAATTCCTTTTCGAGATTTTTCTCGGGTTCGGGAGGTAGATTATAGAAAGGGAATGTGTTAACACCCTTTCTATCTGTGGTTATCCACGGGCTCTTAGGTACTTGCTCACTATGTTTTCAAAAGTTTGCTTTTCTTTGTGTTTGTGGGTTTGAAAAAAAGTTTTTGTTTGAAAACTTCAATTTAACTCTTGTTTCTGTCCTCAAGAGTGTATGAAGTGTTTTTGAAAACTTTGTTCGAAAAGTGTAAGTGTGAAAATTTTGTTTTGTTTTTAAAATGAGCAAGTACTTAAGAACAACTACCTACTCAAAAAGGAATTAAATTGTGCAAACGTCCTTTAGACAATGCTATCCCACTATTGAGGAGTAGGTAGCACCGTCGTTGGAGTTTTCAGGTCAATTCGATTTTAGGGATGTGTGGTCACTAAAGCAACGTTAGGACGTTTTAGTGGTAATCCTAATGTCTTAGATCATTTTTATCGAGGCAACCATTTCGAGGCAACTTATGATCTTGGGACAAAAGGACGACCTCTAAACATCCTATACTTAATGACCACGTTTGAGGCAACCAAGTGAGGTGTACCCTAGGAGTGGCATGTGCAAGTGTGTCAATTTTCAGTTTATGTTATCTTTGTACATGTTATGGTGAGCTGTGGTTGATTCTAAATTAAGATAGATCTTACCATGCAATCCTAGTTAGCATACATCTAAACAGTTAATATATATGTACAGGAATTTAAAGTGCGGGAATTGTAAATCCTACGCTATTACAAAGCTTCGGGGAGGGGGATTATTTACATGTCCAAAATATTGGGGGAAATAAAAATAGTAAAGTAAAAGTCTTTAATTAAGCTATTACAAACCAGTAAACAATTATAATAAAATAAGCACGCATGAATCTGAAAAATCCTAAGAATACGAACTCTTTTTTGTTGTTTTATTTTATTTTGTGAAAAAAGACATAAATCTATTTAATTTTAGTTTTTGAGAAAATATTAAGATAATTAAGAGATTAATTAACAAAGTTAATTTTAATAGAAAAAGACTAGCCTAATGTTTTTTGTGTTTTTGATTTTAATGTTAATTAAAAAGAGAAACAAAAAAGATGTCAATGAAAACAAAAATAAAATACAAGGGGGATCCTTCGATTCAGGGGAAAAAGAGTTTCGACCCAGGGAGGGAATGGAAGCTTCGATTGGGCCAGAAAGTAAGGCGGGAGTAGCCTTCGATCCAGGGAAGAGATGCCTCCTTCGATCCAACATACTAATGGGTTCGATCCAGAGAAGGTGTATCCTTCAATCTGGGATGTTATACCTGCAAAAGTATGTTAGCGTAATAAAATGCAGGGCCTGGGTATTGAACCCCAGGCCCTTCGATCCTGCGCTTGCTGGGTCTCTTCAGGCTATGTCTGCAGCAAATGTTAGCAAACGAAAAACATGACCTGGGTGCCAAACCCAGGCCTTTCGATCCTGTCTAGGATGGAAAATCAAGGTAACAACAAGTAATAATGTGTTATGCAAAATGAAAAGTTTTTTGCCAATTTACCCTCTCTTACAGTAGTTGGGACCTTCGATTTGGCACTGGCTGGATGGGAGCACTTTGAATCTGGGGTCTTCTGGGCGTGGGCACCTTCGATCTGAAGGATTGCTTTGGCTTGGAAAATTCTGACAACCTTTGATGGATTGTATGGGCAGCATCTCTCCAATGCTTCTCCCTATATATTTTTCGTCCTCTTCTTGCAGAGTTTTTGTGTGAGTTTCGTGTATAATTTTCGTGTCCTGGATATGTATGCTGGCCTCTGTATTTATAGGGGTGTGAGGGTGCAGTAATGGCAAGAGACATCCATTAAACAGGCCATTGAATGCCATGAGACAAGAAACGGACACATTAAATAATTTCCTTTTTTGAAACATTTGTGTCTCTTGAATGAACCTGGACGCTTTTGACTTGAGTGCCCTCTTGATGACCTCCTTCGAATGGCCCTTGTCCAAAGATCAATCGAAGGATTCCAATCGAAAGGCTTTGTTAACAGGCCAATAGAAAGGTGTTGTTTCATGCTAATCGAAGGACATGGCTAACATGCCTGTCGAAGCTGCCTTGACACAATGCTAAATCGAAGGATCCCTTGGCATGTCAATCGAAGGCCTGGCCCAGGATGCCAATACCAATCGAAGGGTCTTTCAGAATGCCAATCGAAGTGCTCCTTCAGAATGCAAATCGAAATGCTCCTTCAGAATGCCAATCGAAAGGTCCTTCAAAATGCCAATCGAAGTGCTCCTTCAAAATGCCAATCGAAATGCTCCTTCAGAATGCCAATCGAAGGGTCTTTCAGAATGCCAATCGAAATGTACTTAAAGCACCACTCAAAAATTTTCTTTTTCCTTAGGCAAGAGTTTGTGATCAACCATGCAGGGGGAAGACTTTGGAAAACATGAGAGGGCAAATTTTGGGGTGCAACAGATTGCTTTCGGTAGAACGAAAACAAGCACAAGGCTCGAGAAAGACTTTTCCAAAAGTAGTATTATACTATTAAGGGCAAGTTGTCATGGACAACAAATGGGTAAAAGCCTAATTTAATTTTATAAACAATTAAATATAGAGTGATTCATAGGTTTGAGGCCTGAAAAGCAGAAACATGTAGCCTAGCCTATGGGTCTAATGTTTAACTTGATCCTTTGAATCGAATTCTCCATCCTTCCCAAACTTTCGACCAGACTAAAACAACATTCGTTCCCACCAGTTATGTGTCCTTCTAAGGGACCAAACATGTATTCTTCGAATGGGTTAAACATGTATTCTTCGAATGGGCCCTCTTCAGCTGGGTATGCCACTTTGAGTCCTTCTGCTTTGACCACTTAGGTCCAAACCTTCGACAAAACTCAAAAGCAGGCAAAACTAAATGTTCAACCATGGCAAGTCCTTTGAATGGGCCACCAAATTTTGTGCCATAGTGCAGAAGTTAGGCGTATTGAAGGGTTTGCAGATGGATTCGAAGGTGATTCAAAGCAAACCTGAAGGTGGATTTGAAGCCATCATGTAGGTGTATTTGAAGTAAACTTAAATGGAATCATTATTTTGTGGGTGCTAGAGTGAGAGAAACCCATGCCTTGTGCATGCAAGCTTGTAGGAGGATTTGAAGGTTACGTGAAAATGGATTTTAAACAAGCCTGAAGATTGATTCGAAGCCAGCATGTAGGAGGCAACTGCATTGTGAGACAAACATTTAGGAGGTCCTTGCTCTCTGAATCGAAAGTTGCATGCAGGGGCCATTTCAGTGTATCAAAATAAACCTGCAGGAAGCCACATGCTTCATGAATCAACGCATGCATATAGAAACCCAAATGAGGCTTGTGGACCAAAGCTTGTTTGAAGAGGCCAAATGCCCAAACGAAGGATGTAAATCAAGCTAGCTCGTAGAAAGCAATAATGTCCAATCGAAGGATGCAAACCAAGCTTGCATCGATAGGCCAAATCCTCCATTGAAGCTTGTGAACCAAAGCTTGCTCGAAGGAGCCAAATACTCCATCGAAGCTTATGGATCGAAGCATACCTGTTCTTCTTCAATTTGATGATTGAGGGCCCAATTGTACTTTGTGCAAACATGAAATTTTGAAAATCCTTGTGAGAAAATGCCTTGAGGAATGAGAGGGAAAATTTTGGGGTACAACACTTGGCAATAAAGCTGACTGTAGTGATTGAATGAGACATAGTCATACGCTTTAATCCTTAAATTTTTCCTGGACTGCCCTTTCGGGTTTTCAGTTCACCAGGATACCCCTTTTCGCCCAAGCCGCCCTTTCAGGTTTTCGACTTGTCGGATGTACAATCTTTTGTATATATCCCTAATTTTTGCCCGAACCTTTTTGGTTCTCCGGGATGCCCTTATTTTTTTCCTAGGTATTTCAACCTAGCGGGTCATTCTTTATGCGTAGTATTTTTTGACTATGTCTGGGTTCACAAGGTGTGGGAAATCTTCGATGTCCATAGTGGTTAGCATCATAGCACCGCCAGAGAATACTTTCTTGACAATAAATGGCCCTTCATAAGTGGGAGTCCATTTTCCCTTGGGACCTCCTTGTGGTAAAATGATTCACTTTATTACCAAGTCGCCAGCCTGGTATACTTGAGGTTTGATCTTCTTGTTTTATTGTTTAAGGAGAAATCTGTTGGGGAATATTGACTTTGACTCTATGCGTGAGGAAACTCTGTGGGGGATGTTGACTTCTGCTTGGAGGAATAAAGTTCAGGAATTTTGGTTGTCTATTGCTCTACTGGGGAGTTACTCCTGACTGGAGAGAAATGAAAGTTAGTTGTTATTTGGTCAAAATCCAGGCTTGGCAGCAAATTGTTAGGGATAATGAAGTTGATTGTTATCTGGTTGCATTCCAGGCTTCGCAACGACTTACCGGGGAAGATTAAATTAACTGTTATCTGGTTGGATTCTAGGCTTCACAGGAAATTACTTGGGAGAGTGAAGTTAGGATGTTATCTGGTCGGATTCCAGGCTTCGCAGCAACTTACTAACACTAAACTGCTATCTGGTTGGATTCCAGGTTTCAAAGCAAATTTATGAGGTGGATGGAGTTAATTGTTATCTGGTTGAGCTCCAGGATTTGCAATAACTTACTTGAAAGGATGAAATTAAACTGATATCTGGTCAGGTCCAGGCTTTGTAGTAACTTGCTTGAAAGGATGAAGTTGAATTGATATCTGGTCGGGTCCAGGCTTTGCAGTAACTTGCTTGAAAGGATGAAGTTGAACTGATATCTGGTCGGGTCTAGGCTTTGCAGTAACTTGCTTGAAAGGATGAAGTTGAACTGATATCTGGTCGGGTCCAGGATTTACAGTAACTTGCTTGAAAGGATGAAGTTAAACTGATATCTGGTCGGGTCCAAGCTTCATAGTAACTTGCTTGAAAGGATGAAGTTGAACTGATATTTGGTCGGGTCCAGGATTCACAGTAACTTGCTGGGGTAGAGGAAAACTCTACTGGGGAAAGAAGTTAAGCCATTGTTTGGTTGGGTCCAGGCTTTACAATATCTCGAGAAGTTAGACTATTATCTGGTCGGGTCCAGGCTTCATAGTAACTGAAAATTGTGAATAGAAATGATTCCGTTGGGGGTGTATTGTTTTGTTGGGGAATAAACCCTGTTGAAGAGAATATTTGATGACCTGCTGGCAAGATGAATTCTTTAAGAAGAAATCCACAACGCTTCTTCTTTTAAGACCAACTCAGCTGGGGAGAGGGATGTCGAGAGATTGAAACTTTGACCGAGGTTTGCATAGATCCAACTTTGTGGGAAACTCTGTTAGGGAAAAGGTTTATTGTAGCAGGCTCTGTGGGGATAATGCTAATGAGATAACTCTAGAGATATCTCAACTGCATTAAAGAGATGCTCGTTGCTTCTTGGCAGCACATATTTTCTAAATAGTTTAATCATGTTCATATGCATGTGTTCATTCAATTTTAGTCATTGGACGTTTTTGCACTCAAAACAAAAAACAAAAAGTTTGCACTTCAAAGTATATTTGTATTGATGTTTTGCCCATGAATAGGCATTTTTCTACAAAGGGACAGAGATCCTAGAAAAGAGGAAATCGTCGAAAGAAAAACAAAATTGAAAACAAAACAAAAACCATATGGAAATGATCTCATTGTCTTCCAACTTTACTATTTCCCCAATGTCTTCGAACGTCCCTTGCCATTGACAGAAGTTGATTGGATTGATCTTGGACCGTTTGAACCTGGACCTTGTTAATAAAGTTGATTGTGGTGATTCTACAGGACATAGTCATACGCTTTCAATCCTTGACTTTTGCCTGGACTGCCTTTCAGGTTTTCAGCCCACCAGGATACCCATTTTTTCCCAAGTCTCCCTTTTGGGTTTTCAACTTGTCGGGTGTACAATCTTTTGCATATATCCCTAATTTTTGCCCAAACCTTTGGTTTGCTGGGATGCCCTTATCTTGCCTAGGTGTGTCAACCTAGCGGGTCTCTTATGCGTAGTATTTTTAACTATGTCCGCGTTCATAGGTTATGGGAAATCTTCATCGTCCATAGTAGTCAGCATCATGACACCCCCAGCGAAAACTTTCTTGACAACAAATGACCCTTCGTAGGTGGGAGTCCATTTTCCCCTAGGGTCGCCTTGTGGAAGAATGATGCGCTTTATTACGAGGTCACCAGCTTGATATACTCGAGGCCTGATCTTTTTGTTGAAAGCCTTGATCATACGTTTCTGGTACATCTGACCATGATAAACAACAACCATTTGCTTTTCATCGATCAAGTTCAACTGATCCAATCTTGTCTAAATCCATTCGTCTTCACCTGAGCCTTCTTCATTCATAATCCTTAGGGATGGAATCTGAACTTCTACTGGCAGGACAGCCTCCATGCCAAAGACTAAAGAAAAGGGAGTTACCCCAGTCGATGTCTGAGCTGAAGTACAGTAGCTATGAAGAGCAAACGGTAACATCTCATGCCAGTCTTTGTAGGTTACCACCATCTTTTGCACAATCTTCTTAATGTTTTTGTTGGCTGCTTCCACTACGCCATTCATTTTAGGTCTATAAGGAGAAGAATTGTGATGCTTGATTTTGAACTGAGTGCAAAGTTTTGTAATCATAGCATTTTTGAGATTGGTTCCATTATCAGCGATGATCCTTTCGGGGATACCATAGAGGCAGATGAGGTTATTATTGTACCCCAAAATTTTCCCTCTCACTTATCAAGAATTTTTTTGCAAGATCTCCTTGGGCTCAAGACTGCACTGGGGTTTGATCAGCTCAAGACACCTCCCTAAGAACTGATGACCAAAATTAGGGTTTGAGATTGCACAATGATATTTGAACTTCCAATGCCCCATATGAATTTCGTGGATCATTATGGACCCTGAAGATTACTCATGTCAAGTTTCAAGCTTTGAATCACACTTTTGCTCAGTCAATTGAGCAGTTGTCCCAAAAATAAGTTGTATTGAGGAAAAAGTCAACCATGACCAATTTACAGTCAAACTTCATAATTTTTGATCCACATCAACATTTTAAACTCATATGTATCATTTGATCAAGTTTGGACCACAATTCCTCAAGAAATTTGATCAAATCTTCAAAAGGGCAAAATGGTCAAAATTAAAGTTTTGACTAGGAAAGGGAAATTTCTTATTTTTGACCTAGCAAATGATCAATTGGTTTAAGTCATGATCTCAAGAATCCAATTGCATCATTTTGACCTAATGACATGGCTCAAAACATTGCCCAAGTTCAATGGATTGACAAATGAATTTTCAGTCAACTGATCAAAAGTCAACTGTATACTAAAAAGTCAAACTTTGACTTTTTGGTCAAATTCAAATGCCAAAGATCACAATTCATCAAAACATGTCAAAATATGAAACTTATTCATCAAGAAATCCAAAATTCAAAATCTCATTTTGAAAAGTGAAAATTTCTAAACTTAGAAATTTTTCCTAAGTGTTGGAAATTTCTTATTTTTTTCACAACTTTGAGCAAAATTTTCACCATGATGCAAGATGATTCAAGAGAAACTTCCAACATGAAAGTTGTAGATATCCATGAAATCTAAAACTTTTCTGTACACAACTCCTTCCAAAAGTGCTTGGATCTCAAGTTATAATTTTAAGAATACATGGTCATGAAACAAAACACTTAGTGAAATTTTTGCCCTAATTTAGTCAGGATTTTGACCCAACTTCATTGCACTTTTTCATATAGTTCCAAGGGGAATATTCAAAATTAATTCGAATATGGGTTATAGAACACATTACAATCTTTCCAAAATGTCCAAGAACTCCTTGAGATCATTTTTGAGTAGGGATAATCGAAGAGATGAAGTTAAGGTTTTATCACTTGAATTACAAGGCATTTTGTGATGAACAAAATTCAAATTCAAAGTTATGCTGCATAACCTCTACTTTGAAGGCATCAAACTTGTTAGGCACTCCATAATTAATTGCTTGCACAGCTATTAGAGATCTCATTTCAAGCATTCAATGCAAGTCCATGCTTTATATCTATTTTGGGAAGAAAGTGCACATTGCCATTTTGATAAAGTGACTTTTTGTACAAAACTTGTTCTTGAGCCTTGCACTTGTTCTCTTCTGATCATACATGTCTCATAACATAAGATAAATGGTTTAGACACTTACAATCATCCAACTCATGCTTGTACTTCACATTCAAACTTGGTTTCCCACTTTTCTTGAAAATCAAGTAACATAGCAAATAGCTTGTAACTTGTACTTCCGACTTGCAAAACAACTCAAGACCTTTTGCTTATACATACACAAACCATTTTCCACAAACACACGAATGCTTAAGCCCTGTAAACACCTAGAACACAGAATCACCAAAAACACTTCAAAAGTTGTCATTTCTGATTTTTGAAGCCAATCTTCAAATCTACTCGTGCGTTTCTTGGCCTTTTGCTTTCAAAAGTTTCTAAACAACATACACAAACAATCCCAACCCCTGCAGCACCACTGTAACACCTCCATCATCATCCACCATTTTCAAAAACTGATCTTTGCACTTGGACTTCTCCAGAACTCCTCAGTCACTTTCAGCTCAAGCTAAGCATCCCTTTAGCTTCCTGGGAACTTGAGGAAGCTAACCCAATCATTGGAACTCACTGAAAGCTGCTCAAACTTCAAACCCGATACCCTCTTGCAAGGTAAGTTTTATAACTTTGGAACTTTTCATACAAGCATCATCAATGATTTATTTGTGAATGAAACATGTAGATATCATTTCCCTAAAGCTAACCATGTTCATAGTTTTCATTAATTTTGTTTGAGCTTAGAGAATTTTAAGATTGAAATTTTTGAGATTTTTAGGGTTCAGATTAGGGCCAATGAAATTCATGTTTGTCTTTGATCTATAGTTTTAATGCTTTATATTTCTGAAATCGTGAGGAAATTTGCTACAAGTTTCATGTTTACAGTTTTCATTTTTGTTAAGGATTGATTGAGTTACAGAGCTTCTGGCTGGGCGTGACGTTGAAGATGAAGTTGGCCTCAGGAACGTGTTTGCCATATATATTTATGGTTTAATTTATATAAACGGATGTATAGCCACCCCAGTAGTAGAAGCGTGTGCCTGTAAACAGAGGGACCTGGATTCGAGCCCCAGTGGTACCCTTTTGGATTTTGTTTACATTTTCTTTGCATTCTGACTTTTTGGACAAGGCGCCTAGGCCTCCTTTGGGATTTTTACCTTTTTTCTTACTGCTAACCCCCCTGTTTTATTTACACACCCCTGGCCCAGTTTTATTTTCTTTTTCTTATTTTTTATTTATTTTTTTCTTAAATACTTTTCTAATATTAAAAAAAAATCATAAAAATTGTAAAAATAGTAGATTTATATCTTGACATAGTTTATTTATTTTTCTCACAAAAATTATTTTATTTAATCAATACTTTATTTATTTTACTAATTATCTTTGTTAATTTAATTAAAAAATAGGGTTTTAGTTATTTCGTTTTACACCATTTTTAATATTTTATTTTAAAATATAAAAAGACCAAAAATATTTTATAAAACTATAATTTATTTTTAAGACAAAAAAAACAAAAAAAAAGTTATTCTTACAAATTTAATTTTCTTTTTAATCAATTAATAGATTAGGGTTTTATTTATTTTTATTTTCCTAGTAAATATAAGTTTTACTTTTAATTAATTATTTTCCCCTTTAGTTAATTTGGTGAAATTCAAAATCTCTTTTCTCTAAAAAATCCAAACAAAAATATCTATTTTCTTCACATTTACATTCTTGTATATTTATTCATTTTGTACATTATATTCATTTAATTTCTTGTACATTTATACAAATTCAATATGGTTGTAATAGATTAATTAGGTTTATTTTCTTTCAATCCCGATTTATAATTTGTACACCCCCTCCCATAAGTATTGTAATAGCGTAGTAAATTTTAAATTATGCAATTTATTGCTTTATATACAATTGCTAGTAATTAGGGTTTATATGGAAAGACTAAAACCAATCAACTAGAAAACCCTAATCAAAGACAAAATCAAGCATGAAAAAAATACATTTTCACACAAGCACCTCTAGGGTAAATCCACTTGGTTGCCTTACAAAATGACCATATTACGCATGTGAGGTATCTTAGCAAAAACAAGCAAAAATACAAGACCATAGTCCCTCGATGACGCTATCCATGTTGCCTTTCAAATGATCTTAGTCCCTAAAAAGAGAATACTAAGATATCTTGCAACATTGCTAATCATGGTTATACGATGACCCACGGCCGTCCCGTTTACATCCAAAGATAGGGTTACTTACCAAATCAATGGTAAGATAACAATGTCAAAGGAAAAAGGAAATGAACATGAAAGACCTTTTGAGTAAGTAGAATGCTCCTAATTACTTGCTCAATTTCAAAACAAAACTCCTTGCTATTTTCAAAACAAACACTTACACTTTCAAAAACATCTTTCAAACTTGAAAACATTTTCAAAAGATCAAACATCTTTGTATACATTCTTACGAACGAGAATTATTACAAAGATTGCCAAGACAATGGCCTCTTTACAAAATACTTTAAAAAACCACACAAAGCACAATTCCAAACAAAATCAAGTGATCTAGCAAGTAACTAAGAGCCCATAGAAAACCATGAATGAAAAGGGTGCTAATACCTTCCCTTTTCATAATCTACCCCCCAAACTCAAGAAATAATCTAAAAGGTATTTCCTGTGATTTTTCACCTTTCCTTTTGGATAAAAGAAAAGTTGGTGGCGACTCTTGCTAAAGGTAACATTTGCAATCAAACGCAAAACACCCAAGTCAGTTCTCCCGCCGTATCACAGAACTGGCGACTCTGCTGGGGAAAATTCTAAAAGTGGGGTTACCTTAGGGTTAGATCACATTTAATTGCTTTCATTGTTTGACTTGTATTCTTTACATTATTATTCTTTGTTTGGGTTTGAATCCTCTACCCAGATTTGGGATACCTTATAGGTAAGTAGCAATACATTATGGAAACTGTGCGGGGTCTACCGACATGGTCTAAGCAATAGCTACGTTAGTGTGACATATTTGTGTGTACCAGTAGACCTTGAGTTAATCAAGGAGAATAAGGGGCCACTGAGTGATGTCATGAAGCACTAATGAACTTTTAGAACCTTTACTTTACCAACTTGGCCATTAGGACGTGGGGAGATGACCGGCTTTGGTCCAGTCCAAAGTTGGTAGATACTCGATGCTACACTCATCGAGGTGTGGTTTTTTGGAATATTTCGGTCGTTGTTAAAGAGGCTTGTGATGAAACAATGACCAAGGAAACAAACCAGTGATATTGAGCTCATTAGAACTCGATTACCATTACTAGGACATGTTTGACCCAACTAAACTTCAAGAGGGTAATTACCTATGAGACTCCATGCAAGCCTAAACCTCAGAACTTGTTTGCTTTATTTGTGTATATTTACTTGTACGTAACATCATGAACATCATGAACATCATAACATCATACTCATATTCACTAACAATTTCAAGGACCTTGGGATTTATCTTTGTTCTGTTTTATAGGACATGGATTCTATTGGTAGGAAAACTATTCAAGTCAATCTTGTAAGTATTCCTCCTCAATTGAAAGATCTAGCTTCAAGGGTTCTTGAATATTCTCCATTCACCGAAAGACATGGTCGTCTACTAAACTTGGTCACCTCAAACACTGATGAAGATATGATGAAGGTGCTCTTTCAGTTCTTTGATCCTTTACACTATTGCTTCACATTTCCCGATTATCAACCTGTGCCAACTTTGGAAGAATTCTCCCAACTCTTGAGGATTCCCATTTGCAATCAACCACCTTTCAACGGTACAGAAAGAGATCCAAAGCCAGAAGAGATTGCTCAAGCTCTACACTTGCAACCGTCTGATATCACAACTAATTGGGAAATAATGAGTGGTGTCAAGGGTTTCCTAGCAAAGTTCTTGTTTGAGAAAGCCCAAAACTGTTTGAACTCTTTGGATCTGCAATCTTTTAAAGAAATTATGGCTCTCCTCATCTATGGGATGGTTTTGTTTCCAAATCCTGACCAACTCATACATGTGAACACCCTCAAAATCTTCATATCTCATAACCTGGTACCTACTTTGCTAGGGGACATCCTACATTCTTTTCACACTCGCACTATGAGGAAAAGAGGTATCCTTATGTGTTGTACTCCTATCTTGGCAAGATGGTTTATTTCGCATCTTCCCTGATCTGTATTAAAGAACGAGCAAGGTTCAGGGTGGTCACAAAGGTTGATGACGCTCAAACATTCAGACATCCATTGGTGCTCCAGATCTATAGAGAATGTTGTCATCATCGACCGTTGTGGAGAATTCCCTAATGTACCCTTACTTGGCATTAGAGTAGGTATCACCTACAACCCTTGCTTAGCCTTAAGACAGTTTGATTACACCCGAAGGGAGGGCCCACATGAGATGCTCATTCAAGGTTTGGTATTTGACTACGAGAACGACGATCAAGGTCATCGCCATAGATTTATCCTAGCTTGGAGGATGTTGAACAAGGTAGATAGCAAGACATTGGGGCATAAGAATTCCATCCCTCTTGAGCCTTGCCTCAAATGGGTATGAACTCGTGCTCAGAGTCTTATGATGCCTTATCCCTCCCTTCTCCCGGTAATCATTAAGCCTGATATGGAAGGAGATGTTCCATACACTATCCTCGATCCTGACATGCCCACCTCTCTTGAAGACTTACAAAGAGATTGGATACAACTCAAGGGGGAGTGAGACACTTTCGAAGCCCAATTCTACGCTAGCGAGAAGAAGGTTTTGGAACTCACTAAGCAACTTCATGAGGAGCGGACTCTGATTTCCTACATCACACAAAAGAGGATGCATACAACCTTTTTATCTTAGAGTTTTTGTATTTTTGTTTCCCGAAGAGGCATTGATGTACTCAAGCTTTAATTTATTAATATAACGTGTGTTTCCTTTTTGTCTAAAACAAATTTGAATCCTTAAAATCCTTGAAATCATTGCATATGCATCTACCATTTATCATAACATAAGCAGGTTTCTTGCAACAAGTCTCCTCATCTTTCTACTATTTATTTCAGTAAGATGGATATCGAGAAAACCGTGAAGGACCTCCAAGCACAAAATGCTCAGTTTCAACAGATGTTCTTAACTCTATCCAAAGGACAAGGAGAGCTGAAGACTTTGCTGGTGGAAGAGAAAAGAAGAAAAAGAAAATAACCAGAGTTCTAAACATGGGAAGAAGATTCCAAGGGAAAGCAAGAAGGACCCTAGACTTTGCAACGTCATCTGGTGAGAAAGACAATCAAGATGGAAAAGGCAAGGAAGCAGTTGCATAGCCCAATTCAGAAGAGGAAGAGGAAGAAGAAGATTATTCTGAAGAATAATACCCTCCAGCCGACGACAAGTATAAGCATCTAGAAGAACGGTTAAATGCAATGGAAATCCAAAAAGTGCCTGGGTTGGACTTTGAGGAGTTGGGGTTAGTATCTGGTATAGTCATTCCTCCAAAATTCAAAGCACCGGTGTTCGCCAAATATGATGGAGTTTCATGTCTAAAAATGCATCTCCGGTCCTATGTAAGGAAAATCCAGCCTCACACTGCCGACAAGAATTTATGGGTACACTTTTTTCAAGACAGCCTGTCCGGAACTCAACTTGATTGGTTTTATCAGTTAGAAAGAGGCAATGTCCATAACTGGGAAGATCTGGCCGCCGCCTTTTACAAACAATACCAGTACAACCTAATCTTGCGCCCACCCGTACTCAACTCCAGAGTATGGCCATGGTTTCAAGTGAGGGCTTCAAAGACTACGCACAAAAATGGAGGGGCTTATCAGGAAGAGTCCAGCCTCCCCTATTCGAAAGAGAGTTGGTAGACATGTTTTTGGGCACCTTGTCTGGTCCCTTCTTTAATCATTTAATTGGGAGTTCATTAGCAGGATTTAGTGAATTTATATTGACCGGAGAAAGAGTAGAGGCTGGGATAAAGAATGGGAAGATTCAAAAAGATGCATCCTCTGCTGCAGTAAGGAAACCATTCATTGGAAAGAAAGAAGTTGTTGTTGTATATCCTCATAGAAATCGAGATAGGGCTGAACATCGTCCAATAGTGGGAGTTGTCATGATTCCTAAACATGTGCCTGCTTAGTAAAGAAACAACCAACCAAGAACGGAAAGACCATTCAGACAGTTCACTCGAATTAATATGACACTATCTCAAGTATTGCCACATTTGTTAAGATCCAATCTAGTGACCTTGAAAGAAGCTCCAAAGAATCCTAACACAACCTCTCCTCACTATCATCCTAATGTCGGTTATGCATACCATTCTGAGAGTCCCGACTGTGACACTAACAATTGTTGGGCTATGAAAAAAAAAGTACAAGACCTCCTTGAAGCGAAAGAGATTGAATTCGACGCACCAGAAAAGCCCAATGTCATTACTTCCCATATGCCCAAGAATGACCGTGATATCAACGCCGTTGAGGAAGATATGTTTGTTACTTTGGTTAATGAACTTGTAACCCCACTCCTGACTATCAAAGGGAACTTATTGAATGCTGGTGTTTTCCCGGGCTGTGATGAAAGTTGTCATTTCTGTTTATCCTCACCAACCAACTATCCTGTGTTGAAAGCAGGCGTTCAATTCCTAATATATAACAAGGATATTTTGTTCGAGAAAACTTCTATTCCAACTGTTTCCTATAATGATGTTTCCATCGTAACCATTTCCGACAATTCTTCTACGGTCTCCACCAAAAGACCCACTAGAATTACATCAATTCCTAAAGTGGCTCCGTTGATAATTAGAATGCCTGGACCAATCCCGTATTCGTCAGACAAAACCGTCCCATGGAATTATGGAGGTGATGTATACTACCACTGTATCAAGCAAGATTGGCCAGCTGTTGAAAATTCAATTTCTGAGAAAGAATGACTCCAATGTCAGTAACATCGCAGGGACTAGTAAGATCACTCGAAGTGGAAGGGTTTTCTCTCCATAAATTGCTCCTCCAAAAGCTATTTCTGGACTTGTAATCATTCATGTTGTGGTTGCTCCTCCAAAGGCTATTTCCAGTCCTACAATCATCTCTGCTAACACTCATGTGGACAAAATTGTTACAATCCCTGTTATCACCCCTACTGACATTTCTACTGCCGAGTCAACCAAGACTCGAGGCAAAGGTATTCTGGTTGAGCCTGTCCGGACGAAGGCACAATAAATAGTTATTCCTGAGACCTCCCGGAAAGAGATGGAGGAAATTCTAAAGATCATAAAAAGAAGTGACTAAAATGTAGTTGAACAACTGGGGCAAACTCCATCAAAAATTTCGATGTTGGCTTTATTACTATGTTCTGAAGCTCATGCAAAGGCCTTGGTAAAATTCCTCAAAACTTCCCATGTACCCCAAGAAACATCTGCCGATCAGTTCCAAGACTGCGTAGCTAGCTTGACTACAGATAATAGTTTAGGTTTTTCGGATGCTGATTTAACGCCAAGAGGGAGAAATCATAACGAGGCATTACATGTCTCAGTCGAATGCAGGGGAACGACCTTGGCTCATGTTTTGATTGACATCGGTTCATCTCTGAATGTTTTTCCTAAAAAGGCTCTTGATAGGCTGGACTGTGAAGGATTGACATTGAAACCGAGCAACATAGTAGTGAGGGCCTTTGACGACTCAAAAAGGATGGTGCATAGGGAAGTGGACATCCCCATAAAAGTTGGAACCCAAACATTTGATTCAACTTTTTATGTAATGGATATTCTCCCTTCATATTCCTGCTTGTTAGGCCGACTATGGATTCACAATGCTGGTGCAGTCACCTCTACGTTGCATCAAATGCTGAAATATCCAATTTAAGGGAAAATCATCACTGTTCATGGAGAAGAAGAGTATATGGTCAGCCATCTAAATTCCTTCAGATATGTGGAATTAGATGGTGAATTTATTGAAACTCCATTCCATCACTTTGAAGAAGTCCCGCAAGATGTGGCAGTAACCAAGGTTGTTTCTCAAATCCCAAAGATTACAAGGCCTCCGCTCAAGATGTCGTCTTTGAAGGATGCCAAGACAGTGATTGAAGAATGTGGGTGCACTATTTGGGGACAACTCCCAGATATCCCGTACAAATCTGACAAATTTGGTCTGGGTTTCACTTCTGGTTCCCAGAAGGCTATACGTCGCGCTCATGCCGGAGGACCACCCTTGAAGATCAGCAACCCCGAAGTCAACACAGTAGAGGATGATGAAGACAGCTATGACTTGGAGGATTGGATTTTCCCAACTGTCAGTGGAGGGCTCAGCAACTGGGAAGCTAGAGATTTTGTCCCAATCACTTTTATCCCACAGTAATTTGTCTTTAAATTTTGTCGGATCTGTAATATTAAAACAATTCAGACTCTTAAAACCTTGTGCCTTACCCGAGGCACAATGGTCCGTTTGTAAGGGTTATTATCTCATTTCCATATGACATCAATGAATCATGGAAGTTTTTGCATACAAACTTTATGCTAATTGTTTTTTCTTTTTACATTTTTATTCCTTTCAAAGATAGCTATACTCTTACACACACTCACGCTCACAATGCAGGTTTACATCCATTCGGGATCCCATGGGTAACGGTTCTGCTATGGCTTTCTGTGACTCTGAAAATCTAATCTACCAAGCCGAAGATGAAGGTGAAGAAGATTGTTAAGTACCAGGGGAACTCGCCAGGTTACTACAACAAGAAGAGAGGACCATTCAGCCTCACGAGGAACCAGTGGACACAATCAATCTAGGTACCGAAGAAGACAAAAGAGTAGTCAAGGTGGGTGCCAATCTGGAACCCAGTGTCAAAGAGCGTCTGATTCAGTTGCTACACGAGTATGTTGAGGTCTTTGCCTGGTCGTATGAAGACATGCTAGGACTTGATGCAGATATCGTAGTACATCGTCTACCTACAAAAGAGCATTGTCCTCCGGTAAAACAAAAGGTCGGTCGAATGCGACCAGACATGTCGGAGAAGCATAAGGCGGAAGTCATGAAACAATTCAACACTGGATTCTTGGCCGTCACCTCCTATCTGCAATGGGTTTCCAATGTTGTTCTCGTGCCTAAAAAGGACGGCAAAGTGAAAATGTGTGTGGACTACAGAGATTTGAATAGGGAAAGCCCTAAGGATGATTTCCCGCTACCCCACATTGATGTTCTAGTTGACAATACGGCACAACATAAAGTGTTTTCTTTCATGGACGGTTTCTCAGGCTACAACCAAATCAAAATGGCGCCTGAGGACATGGAGAAAACAAACTTTGTCACACAGTGGGGCACATTCTGCTACAAGATTATGCCATTCGGGCTGAAGAATGTTGGGGCAACCTATCAACATGCCATGGTAGCTCTATTTCATGACGTGATACATCACGAAATAAAGGTCTATATGGATGACATGATAGTTAGATCTCAAACAGAAGAAGAGCATCTCGATCATTTACAGAAACTATTTGAGAGGCTAAAGAAATATAAGTTGAGGTTGAACCCAAATAAATGCACATTTGGGGTGAGGTCTGGTAAACTCCCAGGCTTTGTTGTCAGCAATAAAGGTATTGAAGTAGATCCTGCCAAGGTGAAAGCGATACAAGAGATGCCTGCTCCTCGTACTGAGAAGAAAGTCATAGGATTCTTGGGACGTTTAAACTACATTTCCAAATTCATTTCTCACTTGACGGCTACTTGTGAACCAATCTTTAAATTACTGAAGAAAGATCAAGTAGTCAAATAGAATGATGAGTGCAAAACTTCTTTCGACAACATCAAGGAGTACCTGCAAGAGCCTCCTATTTTGATATTACCAGTCGAGGGAAGACCATTGATTATGTATTTAACTGTTTTGAAAAATTCAATGGGGGTGTGCTGGGGCAGCATGACGAGTCTGGCCAAAAAGAGCATGCTATTTATTACCTGAGCAAAAAGTTTATCGACTGTGAAACAAGATATTCACTGCTCGAGAAAACTTGCTGTGCTCTAGCATAGGCTGCTCGCCGGCTAAGACAGTATATGCTGACCCATACTACCTTATTGATATCTAAAATGGATCCAATAAAATACATCTTTGAGAAACATGCTCTCTCTGGGAGAATAGCGAGATGGTAGATGATCCTGACAGAATATAACATACAGTATACTACCCAAAAATAAATAAAGGGCAGTATACTAGCTGATCACCTTTATCACCAAGCTGTGGAAGATTACCAGTCCATAAGGTTCTAATTCCCAAATGAAGACATCATGATGGTAAACAACTGTGAAGAATTCAGACCATATGACAGACCTGGACAAGGATCCCGATGGACCCTGGTTTTTGATGGGGCATCCAACGCACTCGGCAATGGTATAGGTGTTGTACTCATATCTCCTAAAGGATGTCATACTCCCTTTATGGAAAGACTCTGCTTCAACTGTACAAACAACATGGCAGAATACGAAGCGTGCATTTTTGGTCTCAAAGCTGCCATAGATTTAGGGATAAAATCCTTTAATGTATTTGGAGATTCAGCTTTAGTCATCAGCCAGATCAAAGGTGAGTGGGATACCAAACACCCTAACCTTATCCCCTACAAAGAACACGTGTTGACATAGCTCCCACATTTTGAGAAGATTACCTTCGAGCATTTCCCGCGAGAAGAAAATCAGCTAGCAGACGCACTAGACACAATGTCATTCATATTTAAACTTAAATGGGATAACGAGGCTCCCCATATCACCATTGAACGAATGGATGAACCAGCTCATTGTCACGAGATTAATACTAAAGAAGTAGTGGACCAGCCTTGGTTTCACGAAGTCAAGAGGTATCTCGAGGCTCAAGAATATCCAGAAAGAGCTTCAGTCAATGATAAGAAGTTCTTAAGGAGATTCTCTGCTAAATTCTTCCTTAGTAATGACATTCTCTACAAACGCAACTACGACTCTATTTTGCTCCATTGCGTAGACAAGGTTGAGGCAGAAAAGATCATGGCTGATCTACATTAAGGAACTTTTTGCACCTATTCCAGTGGGCATACGATGGCAAAGAAGATCCTACGGGCAGGCTATTATTGGTCTACCATGGAAGCAGATTTCTATCAACACTCTCGAACCTGCAACAAGTGTCAGATTTATGCTGACGAGGTGCATGTACCTCCAGTTCCTCTGAATGTCTTGACGGCTCCTTGTCCCTTTGCTATGTGGGGCATCGATATGATTGGGGAAATCATACCAACGGCCTCCAATGGACACCGCTTCATTTTACTGGCCATTGACTATTTTATAAAGTGGGTTAAGGCAGCCTCTTTCGCTTCCGTTAGCAAAAATGTTGTAGCTCGGTTCATTAAATAAAATCTCATATGTCAGTATGGTATCCCAGAGAGGATCATCACAGACAATGGTACGAATCTAAACAATACTATGATCACCGCCTTGTGCGAACAATTCAAGAAAATGGTAGTCACGTAAAAAGACTGGCATGAGATGCTACCATTCGCTCTCCATGGGTATCGTACCACATCATGCACATCAACTGGGGCAACACCCTATTCTATGGTATACGACATGGAGGTTGTCTTTACTATTGAGGTCCAGATCCCCTCTCTGATAATTATGAAGGATGCAGGTATGAACGAAGATGATTGGATCCAAACTCGTCTTGATCAACTAAACTTGATTGATGAGAATAGGCTTACTGTTGTCTGTCATGGTCAATTGTATCAAAAACGGATGATCAAGGCTTTCAACAAAAAGGTCAGACGCCAAGTGTATCAAGTTGGGGATCTAGTTGTCAAACGTATCATACTTCCGCAAGGTGATCCCTGTGGAAAATGGACTCCTACATACAAAGGACCGTTTGTAATCAAAAGCATATTCTTTGGTGGAGCAATGATCTTGACTACCATGGATGGCGACGATCTGCCGCACCCTGTGAATACAGACATAGTCAAAAGATACTACACATAAGAGACCCGCTAAGTTGACACACCTAGGCAAAACAAGGGCATCTTGGTGAACCAAAAAGGTTCGAGCAAAAATTAGGGATAAAAACAAAAAAATCTGTACACCCGGCAAGTTGAAAACCCGAAAGGGCAGCTTGGGAAAAAAAGGGTATCCTGGTGGACTGAAAACCCGAAAGGGCGGTCCAGGAAAAAGTTAGAGAATTAAAGAGTATGACTATGGCCCGTTGGATCACCTTACGGACAACCTGCAAACTCGATGGTCCTGATCAGTTCAATCAACTTCGGACAAGGCAACAAATAGACAAGATGCTCAGAGACACGAAGGCTATAGCAGAAGGGGAACCCCATGGGATTATTTCACATAGCTATCTTTTCTTTGTATCAAACTTTCATTTTTTACGACGGTATTCTCTTACTAGAATGTTTGTCTCATTGTACAAAAATACTTACTCAAAGTCAATACAAAGATATCCCTTTGAAAGTGTAAAACTATCTGTTTTCTTTACTTTTGTTTTGTTTATGAAAACGTCCAATGATTTATTTTTGAACATATGCATTTGAACATAATTACTGTTTACAGATGAACAAAGTAAAAAGACAATCACTGATGGCTTTAAGAGATAGGGAAATCTCTCTAAGTTATTTCCATAAAATCTCCCACAGCGTGCAGTTTAATCCCCAGCAAAACAAAGCTTTCAGTTATCAATATCCAGTAGAAGTCACCAAATTTCTCAGGATTTCACAACAGGATTTTACAAGCAGTACACGAAATTTCCCTTACAACAGAGTTTATCTCTCTAAAAGGAAATTCATCAACACTTCAGCTTCACAACATGAAGACTTACACTCCATATCCTTAGCGGCGGTCAGGGGTTTATTTTCCCCAATCCAACAGCAGTGCAGCAGATTAGCTCACATACGCATACATCACATCCATATATCATAAACATAGATAACACAAATGCATATGTCACAATCTCATTGTACCATGCATTTCATACATCACGACATTGCATACAACTAGTGTTTTTACCCTTTTCAGGATAAGATTAATCAATGACTATCATCAATAAATTACAAAAGTCAGAAATTGACACCTAAAACAAGCCAGGACAATTATTTACACGACCAACTGAAGCAATCCAGCACGGGTTCTTCAGATTCAACTCAGATATAATTCAGATACACTCCAGACACGGATTCCATTCTGATACTCATTCAGATTCAAATTTTTGATACAGTTTAGATACGCTCCAGACACGGATGCCATTCTGATAGTCATTCAGATCCAGCTTTCAGATACAATTCAGATATAATTCAGATACACTCCAGACATGGATGCCATCCTGATACTCATTCAGATTCGACTTCTCATATACAGTTCAGACACGCTCCAGACACGAATGCCATCTGATACTCATTCATATTCAGCTTCTCAGATACAGTTCAGACACGCTCCAGACACGGATGCTGTTTTGATACTCATTCAGATTCAACTTTCAGGTACAGTTCAGATACGCTTCAGACACGGATGCCATCCTGATACTCATTCAGATTCAGCTTCTAAGATACAATTCAGACACGCTCCAGGCACGGATGTTGTTCTGATACTCATTCAGATTCAACTTTCAGATACAGTTCGGATACGCTCCAGACACGGATGCCATCCTGATACTCATTCATATTCAGTTCTCAGATACCATTCAGATACACCTCAGACACGGACACCATTCTACTACTCATTCAATTTCAGCTTATAGATATGTTTCAACAATCATTTCTGGATGGAATCTACAATCCCATGTCCAACAACTTTCTATCACCTCTCCCAATGGAATCTTTAAGCCCATTCCCTATACCATCAACCTTCGCATCACCGAGTGCAAATTTTTGGGCACTCTAGTGTCCAATCGTCTTCCACCTTCAAGTCACGAATGGAAAAACTCGCCAACCTAACTCTTCAGGTTTAAGAATATTGAAAAGGGGAATTTGTTGTACCCCAAAATTTTCACTCTCACTTATCAAGAATTTGCTCACAAGATTTCCTTGGGCTCAAGACTGCACTAGGGTTTGATCACCTTAAGACACCTCCCTAATCACTGATGACCAAAATTAGGGTTTGAGATTGCACAAGGATATTAGAACTTCCAATGCCCCATATGACTTTAATGGATCATTATGGACCCTCAAGATTAATCATGTCAAGTTTCAAGCTTTGAATCACACTTTTGCTCAGTCAATTGAGCAGTTGACCCAAAAATCAGTTGTATTGGGGAAAAAGTCAACCATGGCCAATTTACAGTCAAACTTCATAATTTTTTATCCACATAAACATTTTAAACTCATATGTATCATTTGATCAAGTTAGGACCATAATTCCTCAAGAAATTTGATCAAATCTTCAAAAGGGCAAAATGGTCAAAATTAGGGTTTTGACTGGGAAAGGGCAATTTCTGATTTTTGACCTAGCAAATGATCAAATGTTTTAAAGCATGATCTCAAGAATCCAATTGAATCATTTTGACCTAATGACATGGCTCAAAACATTTCCCAAGTCTAATGGATTGACAGATGAATTTTCAGTCAACTAATCAAAAGTCAATTGTATACTAAAAAGTCAAACTTTGACTTTTTGGTCAAATTCAAATGCCAAAGATCACAATTCATAAAAACATGTCAAATATGAAACTTATTCATCAAGAAATCCAAAATTCAAAATCTCATTTTGAAAAGTGAAAATTTCTAAACTTAGAAATTTTTCCTAAGTGTTGGAAATTTCTTATTTTTTTCACAACTTTGAGCAAAATTTTCACCATGATGCAAAATGATTCAAGAGAAACTTCCAACATGAAAGTTGTAGATCTCCATGAAATCTAAAACTTTTATTTACACAACTCCTTATAAAAGTACTTAGATCTCATGTTATAATTTTAAGAATACATGGTCATGAAACAAAACACTTAGTGAAATTTTTGCCCTAATTTGGTCAGGATTTTGACCCAACTTCATGGCACTTTTTCATATAGTTCCAAGGGTAATCTTAAAACATAATTCAAAGATGGGTTGCATAGTACATTACAAGCTTTCTAAAATGTCCAAGAACTCCTTGAGATCATTTTTGAGTAGGGAGAATCGAAGAGATGAAGTTAGGGTATTATCACTTGAATTACAAGGCATTTTGTGATGAACAAAATTCAAATTCAAAGTTATGATGCATAACCTATACTTTTCAGGCCTCAAACTTGTTAGGCACTTCATAATTAATTGCTTGCACAGCTGTTAGAGGTCTCATTTCAAGCATTTAATGCAAGGCCATGCTTTATATCCATTTTGGGAAGAAAGTGCACATTACCATTTTGATAAAGTAACTTTTTGTACAAAACTTGTTCTTGAGCCTTGCACTTGTTCTCTTCTGATCATACATATCTCATAACATAAGAGAAATGGTTTAGACACTTACAATCACCCAGCCCATGCTTGTACTTCACAACGAAACTTGGTTTCCCACTTTTCTTGAAAATCAAGTAACATAGCAAATAGTTTGTAACTTGTACTTATGACTTGCCAAACCACTCAAGACATTTTGCTTATACATACACAAACCATTTTCCACAAAACACACGAATGCTTAAGCCCTGAAAACACATAGAATACAGAATCACCAAAAACACTTCAAAACTTGTCATTTCTGAGTTTTGAAGCCAATCTTCAAATCTACTCATGTGTTTCTTGGCCTTTTGCTTTCAAAAGTTTCTAAACAACATACACAAACAATCCCAACCCCTGCAGCACCACTGTAACACCTCCATCATCATCCACTATTTTCAAAAACAGAGCTTTGCACTTGGACTTCTCCATAACTCCTCAGCCACTTTCAGCTCAAGCTAAGCATCCCTTTTGCTTCCTGGGAACTTGAGGAAGCTAACCCAATCATTGGAACTCACTGAAAGCTATTCAAACTTCAAACCCGATACCCTCTTGCAAGGTAAGTTTTATAACTTTGGAAATTTTCATACAGGCATCATCAATGATTTATTTGTGAATGAAACATGTAGATATCATTGCCCTAAAGCTAACCATGTTCATAGTTTTTATTAATTTTGTTTGAGGTTAGAGAATTTTAAGATTGAAATTTCTGAGATTTTTAGGGTTCAGATTAGGGCCAATGAAATTCATGTTTGTCTTTGATATATAGTTTTAATGCTTTACATTTCTGAAATCGTGAGGAAATTTGCTACAAGTTTCATGTTTACAGTTTTCATTTTTGTTGAGGATTGATTGAGTTACAGAGCTTCTGGTTGGGCGTGAGGTTGAAGATGAAGTTGGCCTCAGGAACGTGTTTGCCATATATATTTATGGTTTGATTTATATAAACGGATGTATAGCCACCCCAGTGGTAGAAACGCGCGCCAGTAACCAGAGGAACCTGGGTTCGAGCCCAAGTGGTACCCTTTCGGGTTTTTTTTTACATTTTCTTTGCATTCTAACTTTTTGGACACGGCGCCTGGGCCTCCTTAGGGCTTTTTACTTTTTTTCTTATTGCTAACCCCCCTGTTTCATTTACACACCCCTGGCCCAGTTTTATTTTCTTTTTCTTATTTTTTATTTATTTGTTTTCTTAAATATTTTTCTAATATTAAAAAAATCATAAAAAATATAAATATAGTAGATTTATATCTTGACATAGTTTATTTATTTTTTCTCATAAAAATTATTTTATTTAATCAATACTTTATTTATTTTACTAATTATCTTTGTAAATTTAATTAAAAAAATAGGGTTTTAGTTATTTCCTTTTACACCATTTTTAATATTTTATTTTAAAATATAAAAAGACCAAATTTAATATTTTATTTTATTTCCTTACAAATTTAATTTTCTTTTTAATCAATTAATAGATTAGGGTTTTATTTATTTTTCTTTTCCTAGTAAATATAAGTTTTACTTTTAATTAATTATTTTCCCCTTTAGTTAATTAGGTGAAATTCAAAATCTCTTTTCTCTAAAAAATCCAAACAAAAATATCTATTTTCTTCACATTTACATTCTTGTATATTTATTCATTTTGTACATTATATTCATTTAATTTCTTGTACATTTATTCATTTAATTTCTTGTACATTTAATTTTGTACATTATATTCATTTAATTTATTGTACATTCTTGTATATTTATTCATTTTGTACATTATATTCATTTAATTTCTTGTACATTGATCAAGTCGAGTCTGGATCCAATTGTTTTCGTTCATCCCTGCATCCTTCATAATCCTTAGAGAGGGGATCTGGACCTCGATAGGCAAGACAACTTCAATGCCGTAAACCAAAGAATTGGGTGTTGCCCCAGTTAATGTGCGAGTCATGGTATGGTACCCGTGGAGAGCGAATGGTAACATCTCATGCCAGTCTTTGTATGTGACTGTCATTTTCTGTATGATCTTTTTAATGTTTTTATTTGCAGCTTCGACAGCACCATTCATCTTTGGACGATATGGAAAAGAATTGTGATGTTGAATCTTGAATTGCTCGCATAATACGGTGATCATAGTGTTATTGAGATTTGTACCATTTTCAGTGATGATCCTTTCGGGGATACTGTACCGGAAAATAAGGTTTTGCTTGATGAAGCGGGCCACAACATTCTTGGTAACTGAGGCGAAGGAGGCTGCTTCAACCCACTTTGTAAAATAATCAATGGCCACTAGGATGAAGCGATGTCCATTGGAGGTCGTCGGTTTGATTTTCCCAATCATATCAATTCCCCATATAGCAAAGGGTCAAGGAGCCATTAATACATTCAGAGGGACCGGGGGTATGTGCACCTTGTTAGTGTAAATTTGACACTTATGGCAGGTTCGAGAGTGTTGATAGCAATTTGCTTCCATGGTAGACCAATAATAGCCTGCCCGTAGGATTTTCTTCGCCATCGTATGCCCATTGGAATGGGTTCCAAAAGTACCTTCATGTAATTCAGCCATGATCCTTGCAGCTTCAACCTTATCTACGCACCGAAGCAATACAGAGTCATGATTGCATTTGTATAGGATGCCATTACTAAGGAAGAATTTACCAGAGAATCTCTTTAAGAACTTCTTATCGTTGATTGAAGCTCCTTCTGGATATTCTTGAGCCTCGAGATACCTCTTGACTTCGTGAAACCAAGGTTGGTCCACTACTTCTTCAGTATTAATCTCGTGACAGTGTGCTGGTTCATCCGTTTGTTCGATGGTGATATGGGGAGCCTCGTTATCCCAATTAAGTTTAAACATAGATGACATTATGGTTAGAGCGTCTGCTAGTTGATTTTCTTCTCGCGGGAAATGCTCGAAGGTAATCTTCTCAAAATGTGGTAGCAATGTCAAAACATGTTCTTTGTAAGGGATAAGGTTTTGGTGCTTGGTCTCCCATTCCCCTTTGATCTGACTGATGACCAAAGTTAAATCTCCAAGCACATCTAAGGATTTGATTCCAAATTCTATGGCAGCTCTGAGACCGAAGATGCATGCTTCGTATTCCGCCATGTTGTTTGTACAGTTGAAGCAAAGTCTGGCAGTAAAGGGAGTATGACACCCTTCTGGAGATATAAGTACAACACCAATACCATTGCCGAGTGCGTTAGATGCTCCATCAAAGAACAGGGTCCATCGGTATCCTTGTTCAGGTCCGTCATATGGTCTGAATTCTTCACAGTTGTCTAATGTCGTGATGTATTCATCCGGGAATTCAAACTTCATGGACTGATAGTCTTCTACAGCTTGGTGAACAAGGTGATCAGCTAGCACACTGCCCTTTATATCTTTTTGGGTAGTATATTGTATGTCGTACTCTGTCAGGATCATCTGCCATCTAGTTATTCTCCCAGAAAGAGTAGGCTTCTCGAAGATGTATTTTATCAGATCCATTTTAGATATCAATAAGGTAGTATGAGTCAGCATATACTGTCTTAGCCGGCGAGCAGCCCATGCCAGAGCGCAACAAGTTTTCTCGAGCAGTGAATATCTGGTTTCACAATTAGTAAACTTTTTGCTCGGGTAGTAAATAGCGTGCTCTTTTTGGCCAGACTCGTCATGCTGCCCCAATACACACCCCATCGAGTTTTCTAAAATAGTCAGATACATGATCAATGGTCTTCCCTCGACTGGTGGCATCAATACAAGAGGCTCTTGTAAGTATTCTTTGATTATGTCAAAAGCAACTTGGCATTCATCATTCCATTTGACTACTTGATCTTTCTTCAATAGTTTGAAGATTGGCTCACAAGTAGCTGTCAGGTGAGAAATGAATCTGACAATATAGTTCAAACGTCCCAAGAATCCTCTGACTTCCTTCTCAGTACGAGGAGTAGGCATCTCTTGTATTGCTTTAACTTTGTCAGGATCGACCTCAATACCTTTGTTGCTGACGACAAAGCCTAGAAGTTTACTGGACCGTACCCCAAATGTGCACTTGTTTGGATTCAACCTCAGCTTGTACTTCTTCAGTCTCTCAAACAGCTTTTGTAAGTGATCAAGATGCTCTTCTTCTGTTTGTGATCTGGCTATTATATCGTCTACATAGACCTCTATTTCATGATGTATCATGTCATGAAATAAAGCTATCATGGCACGCTGATAAGTTACCCCAGCATTCTTCAATCCGAATGGAATTACCTTGTAGCAGAATATGCCCCACTGTGTGACAAATGTTGTTTTCTCCATGTCCTCAAGTGCCATTTTGATTTGGTTATAACCTGAGAATCTGTCCATGAAGGAAAACATTTTGTGTTGTGTCATGTTGTCAACTAGGATATCAATGTGGGGGAGTGGAAAATCATCCTTAGGGCTTGCCCTATTCAAATATATACAGTCCACACACATTCGTACTTTGCCGTCATTTTTAGGTACGGGAACAATGTTGGCAACCCATTGAGGGTAAGAGGTGACAGCGAAGAATCCAGCGTTGAATTGCTTCATGACCTCTTCTTTAATCTTTTCTGACATATTAGGTCTCATGCGGCGAACCTTTTATTTTACTGGCGGACAATCTTCTCTTGTAGGCAGACGGTGTACCACGATGTCTGTATCAAGTCCTGACATGTCTTCATATGACCAAGAAAAGACTTCAACATAGTCGTGTAGCAACTGAATCATACGCTCCTTGACACTGGGTTCCAGATTGGCACCCACCTTAACCTCTTTTTTATCTTCTTCGGTACCCAGGTTGATTGTATCCACGGGTTCCTAGTGAGGCTGAATGGTTCTTTCTTCTTGTTGTAGCAGTCTGGCAAGTTCCCCTGGTACTTCACAATCTTCCTCACCTTCGTCTTCGGCTTGGTAGATTAGATTCTCAGAGTCATGAAAGGCCATAGCAGTATCGTTACCCATGGGATCCATAATGGATGAATACCTGCATTGTGTGTGTGGGTGTGTGTAAGGGTATAGCTATCTTTAAAAGAAAATAAAATGTAAAATAAAAATAATGAGCACAAAAGTTTGTATGCGAAAAACGTCCATGATTCATTGATGTCATATGAAGATGAAATAATAACCCTTACAAATGGACCATTGTGCGTCGGGCAAGACACAAGGTTTTAAGAGTGCGAATTGTTTTTGAATATTACATATCCAACAAAATATAAAGATAAATTACTGTGGGATAAAAGTTATTGGGACAAAGTCTCTAGCCTCCCAATTGCTGAGTCCTCCATTGACAGTTGGAAATATCCAATCCTCCAGGTTGCAATCATCTTCACCATCTTCTACCGCGTTGACCTCACAGTTGCTAATCTTCAAGGGTGTCCCTCCAGCACAGGCACGACATACATCCTTTTGAGCATTTGAAGTGAAACCTAGGCCAAACTTGTCAGACTTATACGGGATATCTGGAAGTTGCCCTCAGATGGTGCATCCACCTTCGTCTACCACTGCTTTGGCGTCCTTCAGAGATGACATCCGGAGTGGAGGCCTTGTAATCTTGGGGATCTGGGACACAATCTTGGTCACTTCCACCTCTTGGGGGACCTCTTCGAAATGTTGAAATGGAGTTTCAATGAATTCGCCGTCCAATTCCACATATCTGAAGGAATTGAGATGGTTGATATGTATTCTTCCTCTTCATGGACAGTGATAATCTTTCCTTGAACCGGATACTTCAGCATCTGGTGCAATGTAGAGGTAACAGTGCCAACATTATGGATCCATGGTCATCCTGGTAGACAGGAGTAAGAAGGGCGGATATCCATTATATAAAAGGTTGAATTGAAAGTTTGAGTCCCAACCTTTATGGGGATATCCACCTCCCCGTGTACCATCCTCTTCGAGCCATCAAATGCCTTTACTACTATGTTGCTTGGCTTTAACGTCAGTCCCTCGCAGTCAAGTCTGTCAAGAGCCTTTTTTGGTAATACATTCAAAGATGAGCCAGTGTCCACCAAAACATGGGCCAGAGTTGTGCCCCTACATTCCACAGATACATGTAATGCCTCATTATGCTTTCTTCCCCTCGGTGTCAGATCAGCATCTGAGAAGCCTAGGCTGTTATCCGCTGTCAAGCTGGCCATGCAGTCTTGGAATTGATCAGCAGACGTCTCTTGAGGCACATGAGCCGTTTTTAGGAACTTCACCAAGGCTTTCGCATGTGCCCCAGAACACAGTAGTAATGCCATCATGGAGATCTTGGAGGGAGTTTGCCCCAATTGTTCAACTACATCGTAGTCACTCCTCTTTATAATTTTTAGAATCTCCTCCATTTATTTCTTAGATGTCTCGGGAATTGTAAGTGATTGAGCCTTCATTCGGACAGGCTCCACTTGAATACTCTTTCCTCGAGTTTCAGCAGCAGGAGTGTTGGTAGGAATGACAACATGGGTTGTATCGGCTTCGTCAATATGAGCATTTGCAGAGATGATTATGGGTACGGAAGTAACCTTTGGAATAGCCACGAGTTCATAAATTGCCTTTGGGGGAGCAATTTCTGGATAAAAGATCCTACCGCTTCAGGTAATTTTACTAGTTTCTGCAATATTGCTGATGTCAGAATCTTCTTCTTCGGAGTTTATATCTTCGGAGGCCGGCCAGTCTTGTTTGATGCCATGGTAGTAAATGTCCCCTCCGTAATTCCAAGGCACAGTTTTGTCTGATTCATATGGGACTGGCCCAGGCATTGTGATTATTAGAGGAGTTGCTTTTGGAACCGATGTAATTCTAACGGGTCTTTTGATGGAGACCCTGGAAGAATTGGCGGAAATGGTAATGACTGAAACATCTTCAACAGGAATAGGTGAAACATGAGTACTTTCAAACAAAATCTCTTTGTTATCTATCAAGCGTTGAATGCCTGTTTTAAACAAAGGGAAATCAGTTGGTAAGGACAAGCAGAGATGGCAAACTTCATTACAGCCCGGGAACACACCGACTTTCAACAAGTTTATCTTAATGGTTGGAAGTAGAGTCATGAGTTCATCAATTGTGGTAATAAACAAATCTTCTTCAATAGCATTGGTATTGTGACCATGTCTGGGCATAGGATCATAAATGACATTTGGCTTCTCGGGCGCATCAGACTCAATTTCTTTTGCTTCAATGAGGTCTTGTATTTTGTTTTTCAAGGTCCAACAGTTATTAGTATCGTGACCAGGACTTTTAGAGTGATATGTGAAACGGGCATTGGGGTGATAATGAGGGGATGTTGTATTGGGGTTTTTCGGATCTTCTTTCAAGGTTGCCAAGTTGGACCTCAGAAGGTGCGGTAATACTTGGGACAGAGTCATGTTAATTCTAGTGAATTGCCTAACTGGCCTTTCCACCCTTGGTTGATTACTTCTTTGTTACTCAGACGTAGGCTTTGGAATCATAACAACCCCCACCATTGGTCGGCGTTCGACCCTCTCTTGGTTTCTTTGTGGATATACAATAGCTACTTCTTTCTTCCCGGTGAAAGGCTTCCTTACAGTTGTAGAAGAAGATGAATCCTTTTGAATCTTTCCACTTTTTATGCCAGCTTCCACCCTTTCTTCGGTCAGTATTAGTTCAGTAAAGCCTGCAGATGAACTTCCGATTAGATGGTTGAAAAAAGGACCAGATAAGGTGCCTAAGAACATGTCTACCAATTCCCTTTCAGACAGAGGAGGGTTGAACTCTTCCAGCCAAATCTCTCCATTTTTGTGCATAATCCTTGAAACCTTCATTGGAAACCATAGCCATACTCTGGAGTTAAGTACGGGTAGGCGCCAAATCAGCATAGTATTGATATTGCTTGTAGAAATTTGCGACAATATCTTCCCAATTATGGATGTTGGCTCTTTCTAGTTAGTAAAACCAGTCGAGTTGTGTTCCAGACAGACTGTTTTGGAAAAAATGCACCCATAAGTCTTTATCAGCGGTGTGGGGTTGGATTTTTCTCACATATGATCGGAGATGCATTTTAGGGCATGACACTCCATCATATTTGGCAAATATAGGAACTTTAAATTTCGAAATAATCACAATCCCTGACACTAGTTCCAATTCTTCAAAGTCTAAGCCTGACACCTTTTGTATTTCCATCGCGCTCAAACGCTCTTCGAGATGTCTGTACTTGTCATCAGCTGGAGGATATTGTTCCTCAGAGTAGTCTTCCTCTTCTTCCTCCTCTTCTTCCGATTCTGATGGGACAGTTGTTTCTTTGCCTTTCCCTTCTCCTTCACTGGATGTTGTTGCAAAGTTCAAAGTCCTTCTGGTCTGCCCCTGAAATCTTCTCCCCATGTTTAAGACTCCGATTACCTTCTTTGTTTTCTTTTTCCTCTCTTCAGCCAGTAGAGTCTTCAATTCTTCTTGCCCCTTGGCTAGGGTCATGAGAAATTGTTGAAATTGTGTGTTCTGAGCTTGGAGAGCTTTCACTGTTTGCTCAATATCCATCTTGCTGAAATAAACAGTAGAGAGATAAGGAGACTTGTTGCAAAAGACTTGTTTATGTTATGATGAATGATATATGCATATGTAATGTTTTCAAGTATTTCAAAGATTCGGGTTTATTTTAGATAAGAAGAAACACACGTTATATTAATAAGATAAGGTTTGAGTACATCAATGCCCCTTGGACAAAAGAATATAAAACTCTAAGATAAAAAGGTAGTGTGCATCCTCTTTGGCGCAATGTAGGCATTCAGAGTCTGCTCCTCATGAAGTAGCCTAGTGAGCTCTAAAACCTTCTTCTCGCTTGCGTAGAATTGGGCTTCGAAAGTATCTCGCTCTCCTTTGAGTTGTATCCAATCCCTTTGTAGGTCTTCAAGATATGTGGGCATGTCAGGTGTAGGATAGTGTATGGAACATCTCCCTCCTTGATAGGCTCAATGATTACTGGGAGAATGGAGGGGTAAGGCATCATAAAACTCTGAGCACGAGTTCGTACCCATTTGAGGTAAGGCTCAAGAGGGATGGAATTCTTGTGCCCCATAGTCTTGCTATCCACCTTGTTTAACATCCTCCAAGCTCGGATAAATCTCTGGCGAAGACCTTGATCTTCGTTGTCGTAGTCGAATACCAAACCTTGAATCAGCATCTCGTGTGGGCTATCCCTTTGGGCGTAACCAAACTGTCTTAAGGCTAAACATGGGTTGTAGGTGATGTCTCCCCTAATGCCAAGTAGAGGGACATTAAGGAATTCCCCACAATGGTCAACAATGATAACATTCTCTTTGGATCGGGAGCACAAATGAATGTCTGAGTGTTTGAGCGTCATTAACCTTTGTGACAACCTTGAATCTTGCTCATTCTTTAATACTGATTGGGGGAGATGAGAAATAAACCATCTTGCCAGGAGAGAAGTGCAACACATAAGGACACCTCTTTTCCTCATTGTGCGAGTGTGAAAAGAGTGTAGGATATCCCCTAGCAATGTAGGCACCGGGTTGCGTGACATGAAGATTTTGACGGTGTTCACATCTATGAATTGGTCAGGATTTGGAAACAAAACCATCCCATAGATGAGAAGAGCCACAATTTCCTCAAAGGCTTGCAAGTCTAAGGAATTCCAACAGCTTTGGGCTTTCTCAAACAGGAACTTTGCTAAGAAACCTTTGACACCACTCCTTGTTTCCCAATGAGTTTTGACATCAGATGAGTGCAAGTGTAGAGCTTGAGCAATCTCTTCTGGCCTTGGGTCTCTTTCCGTACCGATGAAAGGTAGTTAATTGAGAATGGGAATCCTTAAGAGTTGGGAGAATTCTTCCAAAGTAGGCACAAGTTGATAGTCGGGAAATGTGAAGAAATGGTGCAAAGGATCAAAGAACTGAAAGAGCACCTTCATCATATCCTCATCTGTGTTGGAGGTGACCAAGTTAAGTAGACGACCATGTCTTTCAGTGAATGGAGAGTTCTCAGGAATCTTTGAAGCTAGCTCCTTAAGTTATGGAGGAATTCTCACAAGGTTGACTTGAATAGTTTTTCTGCGAAGTGAATCCATATCCTACAAAACAAGAACAAAGATGAATCCCCAAAATCCTTGAAATGGTTAGTGGATGTATATGATGTTCATGATGTTCATGATGTTATGTACAAGTATGCATATACAAGCAAAGCAAACAAGTTCTTAATTCAGGCTTGCATGGAGTTTTATAGGTAAGTACCCTCTTGAAGTTTAGTTGGCTTAAACCTGTCTATGATACGGTGGGAGAACTGACTTGAGGTTTTGCGTTTGTGTTCGCAAATGTTTCGGTTTAGCAAGAGTCGCCACCGACTTTTTATTTTATCCTAAGGAAAGATCAAAAAGCACAGGAAAGACCTTTGAGATGTTTTCTTGGGTTCGGGGAGTAGATTATGAAAAGCGAAGGCGCAAGCACCATTTTCATCCATGGTTATCCATGGGCTCTTAGTTACTTGTTTAGATCAGTTGCTTTTGCTTTTCAATTGTTTGAAATGGTGCTTTGTGTGTGGTTTTGAAAGATGTTTTGAAAAGAGGCCATCGTTGTGGCAACCTTTGTAATGATTCTTGTTTGAATGTATACAAAGGTGTTTTGTCTTTTGAAAGAGATTTCAATGTTTGAAAGTTTGATTTGGAAATTGTGTTGTGAAGTGTGTTTGAAAATAGCAAGGATGTTTTTTTTGCAAATTTTGATCAAGTAACTAAGAGTTATCTACCCTATTTTACTCAAAGATCTTTCCTATACGTTTTAACCCTTTTGACAGTGTTGCTTTACCATTGCATTTGGTAAACAACCTTGTATTAGGATGTTAAACGGGACAGACGCGGGTCATCGTATAGACCCTGATAGCAATTGTGTTAAATATTTTTGGCAAATTTTCCGAGGGACTAGATCATTTTGTTTAGGCAACCAAGATAGCATCATCGAGGGACTATGATCTTTTGTTTTGTTTTTGTTTTTCCAAAGTACCCAACATGCATAACATGACCCATTTTTAAGGCAACAAGTGGATGTAACCCTAGGGGTGCAAGTGTGCATTGTGTATTAATTTTCATGCATTTTTGTCTTTGTATTAGGTCAAACTAGTTGTTGATTTTGGAATTTTGCATACAAATCCTAATCTCTAATCATGGCATAATTGAAAGCGTAAATGCGTAAAATAAATCCACCACTATTACAACATGATTATGGGGAGAGGGATACAATTTTTGAATGGGGATTATTTGACAAGAAATTAAAACCCTAGTTTTACTATTACATCCAAATTAAATCCAATGGCATAAATAACAAATGAATAATATTTAAATAAACAAATTAAATAAATATATGAAATAATATGAATATGAAAAAAAGAGTTTTGTTTACTTTTATGTATGTAAAAATATTTAATGTAAAAAGAAAGAAATAAATAAAAGATTAATTTTATTTGGTTAAGGGTAAAACCCTAATTTTCTTTAAGAAAATAAATATATTAATTATATTATTTATATACAATAAGATAAAATAATGTATGTAAAAAAAATAAAATATATTTAGAAAAAGTATTTTTATTATAAAATATCTAATAAAATAAAAGTATATATATATATATATATATATATATATATATATATATATATATATATATATATATATATATATATATATATATATATATATATATATATATATATATATATATATATATATATATATATATATATATATATATATATATATATATATATATATATATATATATATATATATATATATATATATATATATATATATATATATATATATATATATATATATATATATATATATATATATATATATATATTATATATATATATATATATATATATATATATATATATATATATATATATATATATATATATATATATATTATAATATATATATATAATATATATATATATATATATATATATATATATATATATATATATATATATATATATATATATATATATATATATATATATATATATATATATATATAATATATATATATATATATATAATATATATTATATATATATATATATATATATTATAATATATATTATATATATATATATATATATATATATATATATATATATATATATATATATATATATATATATATTATATATATATATATATATATATATATATATATATATTATATATGATAAAATAAAATAAAATAAAATATATATACAAAAATAAAAATATATTTGGAATAATATTTTCAGTGTGAATAAAAATAAAGAATAAAAATAAAAGTATAATTTATATATTATTTTCAAGTTTTTTAATAAATAAGATAAAAGTAATTAAATTGTTTTCATGTTAGAAAGAAATAAAATAAAATGTAAAATAAATGTAAAAAAACTATAAAAATATTTTTTGGGTATTTTTATATTTAGAAAATAAGAAAACAAAATCAGAAATTAAAATAAAATGGAAAAATACAAAAGTATGAAGAAATGGGACAGGGGGTGAAAAAAGTAAAAGGGGGGTGTTAATAGTGAGCCAGGACCAAGCCCAGCCCACCACACTTCATCTTTAACCTCTGACTTTCAAAAACGCACGCGCCTGTACCAAACACGAATATCCTGCATATGAGCTCTATTACAAAAATACATAACATCAAAGTTGTAGAGCTCGTCAAGACGAATTTAACCATATAAAAAACTTGTCCTAACTCTCAAAGACCAGAGAGAATTTCTCTGGACCCAAATCATAACCTAATTTTTTCAGTATGTTCGTGGACCAAATTCTCTTAACATGCTTAATAAAAATGAAAACTGAGCATATGTACAGCTTCATGGCTATGAATACTACATTTCTTATTCACAAACCTAAGTCTAGATGTTCCTAAATAGAGAGATAGGAAGTTGATAAAAACCTGTTTCAGCTGACTTCGTGTATGGCAATGTGGAGCTTTTCAACAAGGCTTGAGATGTCTGGGAGCTTGCTTGAACTTCACTTGACCTTCTCCAATACCCTGCTTGCCTTGAATATGTTTGAACAAGCCTACAGAACTCAACCTGCACAAGCTCAAAATGAAAATGGCAAACCCTATAAATTGAGTTATAGTTGGTGTTTAAGGTTTGGGATAGCTTGGATGAGTTATGTGGAAGATGTTTGAACTAACTTGGGGCAAAACGCACGAGCAAAATGTGAGATAGAACTTAAGTTGCAGATGCTGCCCTGTTTTGCCAATGGAAGGTGGTTTTGAGCTATGGGATGTTTGAGGGCTCAAAGGGTCGTGTTTCTGGCTGAAAGGGGTGTGAGAAAGATGTCTCAAATGCTTGCACCAGTTGGTTTTTGGCTGATGTTTTTTTTTCTTTGTGTTTTGGACAAAAATCTTGGTTATGAAGCAAAGTGTGTGAAGTGATTGAAACAGGCCTGTACAGGATATCCATATGCTTGCACCATTTTCCTTTTGGCCCCTCTAATTTGTGGATTTGATTTGCTGCCTAAGATCTGGACCAAAGCTCAAATATTGTTGTTTGACATAAAGCAAGATTATGGCAAAAATGGTAATGTACCTTTTTCTACTTAAGGATTAATCTAGTGTGCAATGCCCTAATGACCAAAACAATGCCTTAGACCAATGGTTTTGCACTTAATTATGGAGTGTGGAATGGTTTTGAGGCCTGTAATCTAGTGCAAAGCAAGCTGACTTGAAATTGCAATTTGTATCAACATGAACATGCCATGGATGAAAAAAGAGTTTTTGCCAACTTCAAGCCTTCGATTCTCCCTAACCACAAATGAGTTTGGAGAGTTCTTGGACATTTTGGAAAGCTTTCAGCATGCTCTACAATCCATCTTTGAAATACAATTTGAGATTCCAAGTGGAACTATATGAAAAATGGCCATGAAGATAGGTCAAAATCCTGCCTAAACTAGGGCAAAATTTCACTAAGTTAAAAGTTTTAGGGACCCTTGTTCCAAAAATCATAACTTGAGATACAAGCTTCTTTTGGGAAAACTTTGTGAATCAAAGTTGTATATTTTGTGGAGGAATAAAACATTCATGTTGGAAGTTTTGTTTGAATCTAAATGCATCATGGTGAAAATGTTGGGCAAAGTTAGGAAAAATTAAGAAAATTTCATAACTTAGAAAAATTCTAAGTTATGAAACTTTTCAACTTTAAACCCTAATTTGCAAAAATGGGTTTCATGATGAACAAGTTTCATGTTTTGACACATTTTGATGAAAAATGACCCTTGGCACTTGGTTTTGACCAAAAAGTCAAAGTTTGACTTTTCAGTGTACAGTCAAAATTTGATCAGTTGACTGAAAAATTCATATATCAATCCAATGCAATTGAGATCTTTTGAACCTTGTGAATAGGTCAAGATGATGCCATTGAGTCCTTGAATCCATGATTGAACCCAATTTTCCATTGGCTAGGTCAAAAATCAGAAATTGCCCTTATGCAATCAAAACCCTAAAAATGACCATTTTGCCCTTTTGGTGATCTGATCAAATTTCTTGTGGAGTTGTGGTCCAAACTTGATCAAGTGGTTCATATGAGCTTATAATGTTGATGTGGATCAAAAATTGTGAGGTTTGACTGTAAATTGGCCACAGTTGAATTGTTCCCAATACAACTGATTTCTAGGTCGACTGGGCAAAAATTTGATTCAAAGCTTGAAACTTGGTATGAGTAATCTTAATGGTCCAACATGAAGTATGAAAGTCACTTTGAGCATTGAAAGTCCAAAATTCCTTGTGCAAACTCAAACCCTAATTTAGGTCAACAGTGCAAGGAGATGTCTTGAGCAGAGCAAACCCTAGCTTGATCTTGAGTTCAAAGAGCCTTGTGAGGAAAAATGTTGATAAAATGAGAGGGCAAATTTTGGGGTACAACAGTTGCCCCTGTTCAATCTTCTTGAACCTGAAGAGTTAGATTGGCGAGTTTGGCCTTTCGTGACTCGAAGGTAAAAGAGGATTGGACACTAGAGTGCCCGTAAATTTGCACTCATCAAAATGTAACTGAGGGAATGGGCTTAAAGATGCCATTTGGAGATGATAGAATCTTGCTGGAGATGGGCTTAAAAGATGCCATCCAAAATTTGTTTGTTGAAAATCAGGAGCAGGATAATCAGAATGGTACCCGTATCTGGAATGTATTTGAGTTATATCTGGAGATTGGATTCGTATGAACAAAGGAATGGTGTCCGTGTCTGGAGTGTATCCGAGCTGCAACTGTATTTGATTCTTGAATGAATATCAGAATGACTGTCGTGCCTGGAGCGTATATGTATTGTATCTGAAATCTGAAATCTGAATAAACGGTAGAAAGACATCCGTGTCTGGAGTATCTCTGGGCTGGGGAATAGGTTTGAATGAGTGACAGAATGGCAACCGTGTCTGGAGCATATCTGGACTGTATCGGAAGTTGAGATCTGTATGAGTAGCAGAATGACTTCCGTGTCTGGAATGTATCCGTACTGTAACTGGGATCCGGACAGGTGACAGAATAACCTCTGTGTCTGGAGTGCATCTGATCCTGAAGTTGATAGTTAAATCTGAATGAGAAATAGAATGGCTTCCGTGTCTGGAGCGTATCTAGTCTGTATCTGATTGTTGAAGTCTGAATGAGTAGTAGAATGACCGCCGTGTCTGGGGTGTATATGTACTGTATCTGAAATCCTTGAACATTTGTTAAAGGTAGCTTTTAATATTATCCTGAAAAGGGTAAAATGTTAGCCAAAACACAAAATTATGTTGCATGATATGTATGATGCAATAAAGTGTGATTCATCAATGTTTATGACATATGAATGTAATGTATGCGCATGTAAGCTGATTAGTTGTCTTGCTGAGGAAAATATATCCTTGATAACTGGAGATAATGAAATCCTTGACTGCTGCCGGGGAAAATAAATCCTTGACTGCTGTTGGAGATTCAAAATCTTTGATTGTTGAGAATGAGAAATCCTTGTAGCACTGTTGGGGATTGAAAATCCTTGGTGACTTGTGGGGATTAACAAGAATTTTGACAACTTCTGCGAGGAATTGAGAATCCTTCATGACTTTCCTGGGGAATAAGGAAAACTCTGATGATCTCTACTGGGGAATTAAAATTTGGGAGGCTTCAACTGGAGAAATGAGAACAAGAATCTTCATTCTGCTGGGAAATAACTTTGTAGGGAGGATGCTTATCCTGCTTGAGAAATCAGGAGTTTGGGTTGTATGCCAATCTACTGGGGATTCCTGTTTTGTTGTTTGAGGAGAACTTCGCTGGGGATCGGGAGTTTAGAAACTTAGCTCTTATGGAGATTTTGAAACTTAACTCCGTTGGGGATATGTATTTCAAGGTTTTAGCTTTGTTGAGGATTGGAATGATGTACTGCAGGGGATTTCCTCATGAACAGCCTAAAGACATTTTCCTATACTTTCAACCTATCGGTAATTATCCTTTCTCGTTTCGTTTTATTTGTAAGCAGTGATTATATTCAAATGCATATGCTCATTTAATAAATCATTGGACGTTTTCAAATAAAAACATAAGTGTAAAAAGAAAGAAAAGGCAAACAAATTTCTGCACTTCGAAGTATCTTTGTATTAACTTTGTGTAAGTATTTTGTACAAAGGAGACAGACATCCTAGTAAGAGAATGTTGTCATAAAAAATGAGAAAAACTTATACAAAGAAAGATGGCTATGTGTAACAATTCCATGGGGTTCCCATTCTGCTATAGCCTTCATAAATCTAAGTATCTTGTCCATTCGTTGCTTCGTTCGTAGATGATTGGATTGATCAGAAGTTTGGAGCTTGTCCGTGAAGAGATTGTCCTTAAAGTGATCCGATGAGACATAGTCATACGCTTTAATTCCCTAACTTTTGCCTGGACCGCCCTTTCGGGTTTTCAGTCCACCGGGAAACCCTTTTTTGCCCAAGTCTCCCTTTCGGGTTTTCAACTTGTCGGGTGTACAGATTTTTCTTATTTATCCCTAATTTTTGCCTGAACCTCCCTTTCGGGTTTTCGATTCACCGGGATGCCCATTTTTGCCCAAGTCGCCCTTTCGGGTTTTCAACTTGCCGGGTCGTTTATGCGTAGTATCTTTTGACTATGTTTGCATTCGCAGGGTGCGGCAAGTCGTCACCGTCCATGGTGGTCAGAATCATAGCCCCACCAGAAAAGATGTTTTTGATCACAAATGGTCCTTCGTAAGTAGGAGTCCACTTGCCCCTGGGATCACTTTACAGCAAGATGATCCGCTTGATTACAAGACCTCCGACTTGATATACCTGACGCCTGACTTTCTTGTTGAAAGCCTTGATCATCCGTTTTTGATATGTCTGACCATGGCAAACGGCAGTAAGTCGCTTCTCGTCGATCAAGTTAAGTTGATCAAGTCGGGTATGAATCCAATCGTCTTCACTTAAACCAACATCCTTCATAATTCTCAAGGAAGGAATCTGAACCTCCATAGGTAAAACAGCTTACATGCCATATACCAAAGAAAAGGGGGTTTCCCCAGTTGAAGTACATGCCGTGGTACGATATCCATGCAGAGCAAACGGTAACATCTCATGCCAGTCCTTATAGGTGACTGTCATCTTTTGAATGATCTTCTTGATGTTTTTGTTCGCAGCTTCGACAACACCGTTCATCTTAGGCCGATAGGGCGATGAATTGTGATGTTGAATCTTGAACTGCTCGCACAGAGCGGTGATCATAGTATTGTTCAAATTTGTACCGTTTACCGTAATGATCCTATCAGGGATACCATATCGGCATATGAGGTTCTGCTTGATGAAGCAGGCAACAACATTCTTTGTAACGGAGGCAAAGGAAGCTGCTTCGACCCACTTGGTAAAGTAATCAATAGCCACCAGGATGAAGCGGTGTCCATTGGAAGCCGTAGGCTTGATCTCTCTAATCATGTCGATTCCCCACATTGCGAATGGCCAAGGAGCTATTAGAACGTTGAGAGGAACTAGAGGAATATGTACCTTGTCAGCATAGACTTGGCATTTGTGACAAGCACGGAAATATTGATGACAATCAGCTTCCATGGTAGACCAGTAATAGCCTGCCCTTAGAATCTTCTTAGCCATCGTATGTCCGCTCAAATGAGTGCCAAATGTGCCACTATGCAATTCAGTCATGATCAACTCAGCTTCAACTTTGTCCATACAACAAAGTAGAACACAATCATGGTTGCGCTTATATAGGATACCATTGCTCAGGAAGAACTTGGTAGCAAATCTCCTTAAGAACTTTTTGCCGTTGACTGAAGCTCCTTCAGGGTATTCTCGAGTCTTGAGATACCTTTTGATTTCATGAAACCAGGGTTGTTCCACTACATCTTCGGTATTAATCTCATGACAGTGCGCAGGTTCGTCCATTCGCTCGATGGTGATTTGGGGAGCCTCATTATCCTAGTTGAGTTTAAACATGGAAGACATTGTGGCTAGAGCATCCGCTAACTGATTTTCTTCTCGCGGGAAGTGCTCGAAGGTAATCTATTCGAAATGAGGCAACAATGTCAGGACATGCACTTTGTATGGGATAAGATTAGGATGTTTAGTGTCCCACTCTCCTTTGATTTAACTGATAACTAAAGCTGAGTCCCCAAATACAACCAGAGATTTGATTCCTAGGTCAATCGCAGCCTTGAGACCAAAGATACAAGCTTCATACTCGGCCATGTTGTTGGTGCAGCTGAAGCAAAGTCTAGCAGTGAAAGGTGTATGGCAACCTTCTGGAGAAATAAGTATCGCGCTGATACCGTTGCCAAGTGCATTTGAAGCACCATCAAAGTATAGGGTCCATCGGGATCCTTGTTCAGGTCCGTCATATGGTTCGTTTTCTTTAATGTTGTCCAATGTCATAATATCCTCGTCAGGGAAGTTGAACCTTATAGATTGGTAATCTTCGACGGCTTGATGAGCTAGATGGTCAGCTAGTACACTCCCCTTTATAGCTTTTTGGGTTGTGTACTAGATATCATACTCAGTCAGGATCATTTTCCATCTAGCGATTCTTCCAGATAAAGCAGCCTTCTCGAAGATGTACTTGATCGGATCCATTTTAGAAATCAGCAGAGTGGTATGTGTCAACATATACTGCCTTAGTCGGCGAGCAGCCCATACCAAAGCGCAGCAAGTTTTCTCGAGCAGTGAGTAGAGAGTCTCACAGTCGGTAAACTTTTTGCTAAGGTAATAAATGGCATTCTCTTTTTCACCAGACTCATCATGTTGGCCCAGTACGCACCCCATTGAATTATCCAAAACAGTCAGATACATGATTAACGACCTTCCTTCGACGGGTGGCATCAAGATAGGAGGTTCCAGCAAATACTCCTTGATCTTATCGAAAGAAACTTGACAGTCATCATTCCATTCAACCACCTGATCTTTCTTCAACAGCTTGAAGATTGGTTCACAGGTAGATGTTAGGTGAGAGATGAACCTTGCAATATAATTTAGGCGCCCCAAGAAACCTCTGACCTCCTTTTCAGTGCGAGGGGCAGGCATTTCTCGTATAGCTTTGACTTTAGCAGGATCAACCTCAATGCCTTTGTTGCTGACGATGAATCCCAAGATTTTATCGGACCTAACTCCGAAAGTGCACTTGCTAGGGTTCAGTCTGAGCTTGTACTCCTTCAATCTGACAAACAGCTTTTGCAGATGGTCGAGGTGTTCTTCTACTGTCTGTGAATGGGCTATCATGCCGTCTACGTAGACTTCGATTTCATGATGTATCGTGTCATGAAACAAAGCTACCATGGCTCGCTGATAGGTTGCCCCGACATTCTTCAGTCCGAATGGCATCACTTTATAGCAGAAGGTACCCCACTGCATAACAAAAGTAGTCTTCTCCATGTCTTCGGGGGCCATTTGGATCTGGTTGTACCCTGAAAATCCATCCATGAAGGAAAATACCTTGTGTTAAGCTGTATTGTCAACCAAGATGTCAATGTGTGGTAGTGGGAAATCATCTTTAGGGCTAGCCCTGTTTAAGTCTCTGTAGTCCACACACATTCTGACTTTGCCGTCCTTCTTAGGCACGGGCACAATGTTAGCAACCCATTGTGGATAGGAAGTAACAGCCAGAAAGCCAGCATTGAACTGCTTCATCACCTCAGCTTTGATCTTTTCGGACATGTCGGGCCTCATTCGGCGGACTTTTTGTTTGATTGGTGGACAGTCTTTTCTTGTAGGGAGATGGTGAACCACAATATCTGTATCCAGTCCCGGCATGTCTTCATAGGACCAGGCGAAGATCTCAACAAACTCATTCAACAGCTGAACTAAGCGCTCTTTGACACTTGGCTCCAAGTTGGCACCCACTTTAACCTCTTTTTTGTATTCCTTTGTTCCCAAATTGATAGTCTCTAACAACTCTTCATGGGGCAGAATAACCCTTTCTTCTTGTTGCAAAAGTCTAGACAACTCTCCAGGCACTTCACAGTCTTCATCACCTTCGTACTCGGCATGATTGACCAAGTCTTCAGAGTCACTGAAGGCCAAATCAGAATAGTCACCCATGGAATCCGGAGTGGATGGTACCTGTATTTTGTGAGCGTGGGTGTGTGTAAGGGATATCCATCCTTAAACAAAATAAAATGTAAAAAGAAAGAAAATGAACACAAAAGTTTATATATTAAAACGTCCATGATTCATTAAAAATGGCATATGAAAATGAAGAATCAAAACCCTTACAAATGGACCTATGTGCCCCGGGAAAGGCACAAGGCAAAAAGAGTGTACGAATTGTTTAATAATTATTACAGACCAAACAGGAAATGTTCAAAAGATAAATTACTGATTGATGAAAGTAATGGGAACGAAGTCTTTCGCCTCCCAGTTGTTCAGTCCTCCTTTAATGGTTGGAAAGATCCAATCTTCAAAATTTCCTTCTTCATCGTCATCTTCTAAAGCATGAACTCCTTGATGAGTGATCTTTAAGGGTGGTCCTCCAGCCCGGGAGCGACGCACAGCCTTCTGGATAGCAGCAGTTAAACCCAATCCAAACTTGTCTGTCTTGTGAGGAAAATCTGGAAGTTGACCCCACACTGTACTTCCTCCCTCCTTGATTACAGCCTCCGCATCTTTAAGGGATGACATCCGGGACACAGGCTTGTTAATGATGGGTACATCAGTCATTGTCTTTGCTACCGCGACCTCAGGAGAAACCTCTTCAAAGTGTTGGAAAGGTGTTTCTATGAATTCACCATCTAACTCCACGTAGCAGAAAGAGTTAAGGTGGCTTATCATATACTCCTCCTCACCATGAACTGTTATAATCTTACCCTGGACTGGGTATTTGAGCATTTGGTGTAGAGAAGAAGTAATTGTCCCAGCGTTGTGGATCCATGGCCTTCCTAACAAGCATGAATATGAAGGACAGATGTCCATGACATAAAAAGTAGAGTTGAAAATTTCCGTACCCACCTTAATTGGGATGTCCACTTCTCCGTGAACCATCCGCTTAGAACCGTCGAAGGCTCTAACAATGATATTACTGGGCTTTAAGGTCAAACCTTCACAGTCTAGCCTGTCCAATGCTTTCTTTAGTAGAACATTTAAAGACGAACCGATATCAACCAGGACATGAGCAATTGTGGTCCCTCTGCACTCTACCGAGACATGCAGCGCATCATTATGCTTTCTTCCCTTGGACGTCAGATCGGCGTCAGAAAAGCCCAGACCATTATCGGCTGTAAGGCTGGCTACACACCCTTGAAACTGATCTGCAGAAGTTTCTTGAGGCACGTGCGCCGTCTTCAGGAATTTGATCAAGGCTTTGGCATGAGCCTCGGAGCAGAACAATAGGGCCAGCATGGAGATTTTTGAAGGGGTTTTCCCCAGTTGCTCTACGACATCATAGTCGCTCTTCTTAATTATCTTTAAGATTTCCTCCATTTCCTTTTGGGTGGTCTCGGGGATAACCAAAGTCTGAGCCCTCGTCTTGACGGATGCTTCTTCGATTCCCTTACCTTTATCAGCAATAACAGCAGAGGGTTCAACTTTGGGAGTAACAATTTCTTCGATCACTGGACTTCGCACAGATATCTTGATAGGCACAGGAGCACTTGAGGGTCCGAAGACTGCCCTTGGAGGAGCAATCTCCCGAGAGAAGATTCTTCCGCTACGAGTTATCTTACTCGTCCCCGCAATATTTCCTACATCAGGAGTTTCTTCATCGGAATTCTCTTCGGATGATTCGATCTGCTTGACACCATGTTAGAAGATCTCTCCTCCATAATTCCACGGTATCGTCTTGTTGGACTTATATGGTGTTGTACCCCAAAATTTTCCCTCTCATTTCATCAACATTTCTCATCACAAGACTCTTGGAATTCAAGATCAAGCTAGGGTTTGCTCTGCTCAAGACACCTCCTTGCACTATTGACCTAAATTAGGGTTTGAGTTTGCACAGTGATGTTTTGACCTACAATGCCCAAAGTGACTTTAATACTTCATATTGGACTCACAAGTTTGTCCATACCAAGTCTCAAGCCTTGATTCAAATTTTTGCCCAATCAATTGGACAGTTGACCTAGAAATCAACTGTATTGGGGAAAAAGTCAACTGTGGCCAATTAACAGTCAAACCTCATGAAATTTGACCCACATCAACATCATGAACTCATATGAACCATTTGATCAAGTTTGGATCACAATTCCACAAGAAATTTGATCAGATCACCAAAAGGGCAAAATGGTCATTTTTAGGGTTTTGACTGTACAAAGGCAACTTTTGACTGTTTGACCTATCCAGTGGCAAATCAAGCTCAACCATGGACTCAATGACATTTTCTTGACCCATTCAACAAGTTCAAAAGATCTCAAATGCATAAGATTGACAGATGAATTTTTCAGTCAACTGATCAAAATTTAACTGTATACTAAAAACTCAAACTTTGACTTTTTGGTCAAAATCAAGTGCCAAGGGTCATTTTTCATCAATACATGTCAAATTATGAAACTTGTTCATCAAGAAACCCAAAAATGCAAATTAGGGTTTAAAATGGAAAATTTTCATAACTTAGAAATTTTCTAAGTTATAAAATTTTCTTATTTTTTCCTAACTTTGTCCCATTTTTTCACCAAGATGCAAATGGATTCAAACAAAACTTGCAACATGAAAGTTTTATTCCATCAAAAAGTCTACAAATTTGATTCACAAAGTTTTCTCAAAAGAATCTTGTATCTCAAGTTATGATTTTTGGAACAAGGGTACCTAAAACTTTTAACTTAGAGAAACTTTGCCCTAGTTTAGGCAGGATTTTGACCCATCTTCTTGGCCATTTTTCATATAGTTCCACTTGGAGTCTTAAGTTTCATTTCAAAGATGGATTATATTAAATGTTGCAAGCTTTCCAAATTTTCCAAGAACTCCTCAAACACCTTTGTGGTTAGGGAGAATCGAATGCTTGAAGTTGGCAAAAACTCGCTTTGAAACCATGGCCAATACATGTTCATACCAAGTTGCAAATCTGACCAAACTAGCTTAGTACATGATTACAGGCCTCTAAACCAATTTACACTCCAAAATTTAATGCAAATACATTGGATATTGACATTGTTCTGATCAAGAGAGCTTTGTACAATGAACATTGCCATTTTGAGCATAAAGGCCACACTTCCATTTTCATAAAGGGCACTTTATGTCAAATTGTTTTTTCTTGAGCCTTGGACTTTCTTCCTTTGCAGCAAACAAGCTCCACAATCTCAGGCATAGTACAAGAAGTTGGTGCATGCTTAGAGATAGCCTGTACAGGCCTATCTCACTTCACTTCCAACTTTGCTTTCAAAACAAGTCAAAGGGCCAAAAGCTTGTATCTCTCATATCTGATAAAACCAACAAAAACAAAGTTGTCAAACAAGTTTCATACACCCTAGCAAGCCAGAAACACGAGTCCTTAACCACTAAAATCTCCTTGTGCATAAAATCCCCATTTTCTTGCAAAACAGGGCCAGTTCTGCATTTTGCAAGCCACCATCAAATTCCCTCGTGCGTTTTGTCCAAAGCTACTTCAAACACATTCCAACCAACATACCTGAGCTATCCAGACCACTCACAGTTTGCTGTAACTCCATTAACACATATTGCCATTTTTGTTTGGAAGCTTTGCAGGTTGAGTTCCGTAGCACGATTCAGGCCACCTCAAAACAAACTAAGCATTGGGAAAGCTTCAGTGGACATCAGGCAAGCTCAAAAGAACCTTATACACCCTTGGAAGTTGCTGCATTGTCCAGCTCGAACTCAACTGAAACAGGTATTTCATGGACTTCTATCTCTCTATTTAGGAATAGTTAGACTTAGGTTTGTGAATGAAAGATGTTGTATTCATATCCCTGAAACTATACATGTGCTTAGTTTTCATTTATATTAATCGTGCTAGGAGAATTTCATCCATGAACTTTCTGAAAAAACTAGGTTAAGAATTAGGGCCAGAAAAATTATCTCTGGTCTTTGAGAGTTAGCTTAAGTTTTTTATATGGTTAGATTCGTTGTTTGATGCTCTACAAGTTTCATGTTATGAGTTTTGTCAAAAAAGCACAGAATCAGGAGAGAGCATTTTGTACATAGCACGCGCGCCTTTCTGTCTAGAGGAAGAAGATGAAGTTGGTTTTGGGCTGGGTCTGGACAGGCTTGCTTTTGGCACCCCCCCCCCCCCACTTTTCTTTTTACACCCCCCTGGCCCTTTTCACATTAAAAATACTTTTTACATACATAAAAACTTTTTTTGCATAATACATTTTATTTAATATGCATGAAAAAACAAACACAATGCACACTTGCACCCCTAGGGTTACAATCCACTTGTTGCCTTCAAAAATGGGCCATGATATGCATGTCAAGCACTTTGGCGAAATAAAAACAAACAAAAGATCATAGTCGCTCGATGACGCTATCTGAGTTGCCTAAACAAAATGATCAAAGTCCCTCAAGAAAATTGCCAAAAATACTTGACACTATTGCTATCATGGTCTATACGATGACCCGCGCCTGTCCTGTTTAACATCCTAAACAAGGTTGTTCACCAAATACAATGGTGAAAAAACACTGTTAAAAGGGTTAAAAACATAAGAAAGATCTTTGAGTAAAATAGGGTAGACAACTCTTAGTTACTTGATCAAAACTTGCAAAGACATCCTTGCTATTTTCAAAACACACTTCACAACACAATTTCAAAACCCTACTTTCAAACATTGAAAACTCTTCAAAAGACAAAAACACCTTTGTATACATTCAAACAAGAATCATTACAAAGGTTGTCACAACGATGGCCTCTTTTCAAAACATCTTTCAAAATCACACACAAAGCACCATTTCAAACAATTGAAGAGCACCGTTTCAAACAATTGAAAAGCAAAGCAAGTGATCTAAGCAAGTAACTAAGAGCCCATGGATAACCATGGATAGAAAGGGTGCTAATACCTTCCCTTTCTATAATCTACTCCCCGAATCCAAGAAAACATCTCAAAGGTCTTTCCTTTGCTTTTTGACCTTTCCTTAGGATAAAATAAAAATTCGGTGGCGACACTTGCTAAACCGAAACATTTGCGAACACAAACGCAAAATCCCAAGTCAGTTCTCCCACCGTATCACAGAACTGGCGACTCTGCTGGGGATTACTTTAAAAGTGGAGTAACCTTAGGGCTTAGATCACCCTTTGCAAGATTGTTGTTTGCTTTGATTGCTTTACATTTGGTTCTCTTGTTTGGGCTTGAAATCCTCTACCCGGATTTGGGAAACATTCATTGGTAAATAGCAATACGTTGTGGAAACTGTGCGTGGTATACCGACATGGTTGAAGCAATAGCTATATTAGTGCGACATATTTGTGAGTACCGGTAGCCTTTGAGTCAATCAAAGAGAATACGGGGCCGCTGAGCAATGTCATAAAGCACTAATGAACTCTTAGAACCTTACTTGACCATCTTGGCATTTTGCTAGGAGTAGTGAGATGACCGGCTTTGGTGCAGTCTGAAGTTGGTAGATACTCGATACTACACTCATTGAGGGTTGTTTTCTTGGAATATTTTGGTCGCTAGTTAAGTGGCTAAACCAAAACAATGAACATAGAAAACAATCTAGTGATATTGAGCTCCTTAGAACCCGGTTACTATTTATAGGACATGTTTGAGCCAACTAAGCTCAAGAGGGTACTTACCTATGAAACCTCATGCAAACCTGAAACTAGGGTTTTGTGTGACTTGTTGTACATGTGCTTGTGCATACATCATGAACATCATAAAGCATCATATGCATCCACTAACCATTTCAAGGGTTTTGATCTTCATCTTTGTTCTTGTTTTGTAGGTCATGGAATCTCTTCGCAGGAAAACAATTCAAGTCAACCTTGTGAGAATCCCTCCTCAACTCAAGGAGCTTACTTCTAGGATTCCAGAGAATTCTCTCTTCAGTGAGAGACATGGTAGACTCCTCAACTTGGTGAACTCCAACATTGAAGAAGACATGGTGAAAGTTCTCTTCCAGTTCTTTGACCCCCTACACCACTGTTTCACATTCACTGATTACCAATTGGTGCCTACTTTGGAGTAATTTTCTCAACTCCTGAGAATTCCTATTCTATCTCAACTACCCTACAATGGTACGGAATAAGAACCAAAGCCTGAAGATGTTTCTCAAGCATTACACTTGCAACCATCAGACATCAAGGGACATTGGGAAACCAGAAGTGGTGTCAAGGGTTTCTTGGCAAAGTTTCTATTTGAGAAGGCACAAGACTGTTGGAATTCTCTTGATCTACAAGCCTTTTAAGAGATTGTGGCACTCCTTATTTATGGGTTGGTCTTGTTCCCAAACCCTGACCAACTTATAGATGTGAATGCTGTCAAGATTTTCATATCCAGAAATCTTATACCTACATTGCTTGGGGACATCCTACACTCATTTTACACACGAACAATGAGGAAAAGAGGTGTTCTCATGTGTTGTACTCCTCTCCTAGCAAGGTGGTTTATTTCTCACATTCCACAATCAGTTTTGAAGAATGAGCAGGGTTTAAGGTGGTCACAACGGTTGATGACCCTCACACATTCCGATGTACATTGGTGTTCTCGGTCCAGAGAAAATGTCATCATCATTGATCGTTGTGGGGAATTCCCTAATGTCCCATTACTTAGCATTAGGGGAGGCATTACCTACAACCCTTGTTTAGCTCTAAGACAATTTGGATATGCTCGGAGGGATGGCCCTCATGACATGCTGATTCCTGACCTAGTTTTTGACTTCGACAACGATGCGCAAGGACTTCGACAAAGGTTCATAAAAGCTTGGAGGATGCCCAACAAGGTGGATAGTAAGACACTGGGGCACAAGAATCCCATCCCCCTTGAGCCTTATCTCAAGTGGGTACGAACCCGCTCCCAGAATCTTATGATGCCATACCCTCATATTCTCCCCGTGATCAAAGAGCCTATCATGGAAGGAGAGGTTCCATACACCATCCTACATCCAGACATGCCAACATCATTGGAAGAATTACAAAAGAGTTGGATCCAACTCAAAGAAGAACGGAATACTTTTGAAGCCAGCTTCTATGCCAGTGAGAAGAAGGTTTTGGAGCTTACCCGCCGACTTCATGAGGAGGAAACTCTCAACACTTACATCGCACCAAAGAGGATGCGCAATGTCTTTTCACATTAAGGATTTTGTAATATTTTGCCCATGGGGCACTTATGTACTAACAATTTCTTCTTAATATGACGTGTGTTCCTTTTTGTTTGCAACAAATTTGAATTTCTGAATCCTTGAATGCATTACATGAATAACATACCATTCATCATATGCATAAACAGGTCTTCGCACCAGGTTTCCTTATCTTTCTGCTGTTTATTTCAGCAAGATGGATTTGGAGCAGACGGTCAAAGATCTGCAGGCTTTCACAATTCCAGTAACTCCTCATGACCTTGGCAAAGGGTCAAGAGGACCTCAAAGCTCTGTTGGAGAAGAATAAAGAGAAAAAGAAGAAGAGGCCCGGAGTAACCACTTTTGGAAGAAGGTTCGAAAGCAATGTCTGTCGAAGGGGCTGGTAAAGGGAAAGGGGCTGTCGTACCTTCTGAATCTGAGGTTTTATAGGAAGAAGAGGAAGAAGACGAAGACTACTCCGAACAACAATATCCTCCAGCGGATGATAAATATAAGAACCTTGAGGATAGATTGGCAGCCATGGAGTTGCAGAGGGTACTTGGTTTGGATTTTGAAGAACTAGGGTTGGTAGCCGGGATTGTTATCCCTCCCAAGTTCAAGGTGCCAACATTTGCCAAGTATGACGGTCTGTCGTGTCCAAAGATGCACCTGAGATCGTATGTCAGAAAGTTCCAACCCCACTCATCTGATAAAGACCTTTGGGTACACTTTTTTCAAGACAGCTTGTCAAGCACACGGTTGGATTGGTTCTATCAACTCGAGAGATCAGAGGTTCATAATTGGGAAGACTTAGCAGCTGCTTTTTATCGGCAATACCAATACAACGCTGATTTGGCGCCCACTCGTACTCAGCTACAAAGTATGGGAATGGCTTCCAATGAAGGGTTTAAAGAGTATGCCCAGAAGTGGTGTGATCTGGCTGGAAGGGTGCAGCCACCGTTGTCAGATAGGGATTTAGTTGACATGTTTCTGGGGACCCTGTCTGGCCCTTTCTTCAATCATCTAATCGGGAGTTATTCCGCAGGATTCACCGAACTTATTTTGACCGGCGAAAGGGTTGAGGTCGGTATTAAAAGTGGTAAGATTCAGAAGGATACTTCCGCATCCACTACTGTTAAGAAAGCCTTCCCAGCTAAGAAGAAAGCCTCTGCTGTGTATTCTTAGAAGGGTCAGGGAAGAACCGAGCGCCGGCCAACTGTAGGGGCTGTGATGATTCAAAACTCTTCAAATGATCAACCTCGCGGCAATCAGTAGAGACCTAATCAACAACGGGTAGAAAGGCCACAACGGCAGTTCACCCGAATCAACATGACGCCCGCTCAAGTACTCCCTCATTTGTTGAAGCTGAATCTTACCAGTTTGAAGGAAGCGCCAAAGAACCCTAACACCTCCTCTCCATACTACCACTCCAATGCCAAATGTGCTTACCATTATGACAGTGTTGGGCACGATACCAATAATTGTTGGGCGCTTAAGAACAAAATCCAGGACCTGATTGATGCCAAGGAAGTAGAATTTGATGCTCCTGAGAAGCCCAATGTGATATCTGCTCTGATGCCCAAGCACGGCCATAATGTTCATGTCGTTATAGAAGACCTCCATGTTACTGATGTTGCTGATCTTCTGACTCCGTTATTAGTGATTAAAGAGAATTTGATGAGAGCCGGGATATTCCCAGGCTGTGGGAAGGACTGTTATTTTTGTTTGAACATACAAGCTGACTGCCCAATGTTGAAATCAGGTGTCCAACGCCTGATGGATACCCAAGAGATACTTTTCCAGAAAACCCATGTTGATACCTTCACTACTCCTGCTACTTTTGCTACTTCAACCAACGATATTGCAATCATAACCATTTCCGACAATCCTCCCAAGGCTTGCAAAAGGCCTGTCAGGATTACGCCCAACCCTAAATTTGTACCATTAAAGATCACCATACAGGGACCTGTCCCGTATCAATCAAGCAAAACGATACCATGGAACTATGGAGGAGAAATCTTCTATCACGGTATCAAACAAATTGAGGCAGTCTAAGAGAATTCTGAAGAAGAAAATCCTGATATAGGGAACATTGCAGCTACAAGCAAGATAACCCGCAGCGGCTGGATTTTTTCTCCAGAGATTGCTCCCCCTCGAACAGTTTTCGGAACCTCGAAAGCTTCCCTACCTGTTAGACCATCTGTGCAAGGCCCAATGATTGAAGAATTGGATACCCCTGAAGTAAGACCATCTGCAAATACTACCAATAATGGTAAGGGGATACTAGAAGCGCCTGTCAGGACGAAGGCTCATGCTGTGGTTATCCCCGAAACCACTCAGAAAGAAATGGATGAAATCTTGAAAATAATCTGAAAGAGTGACTACGACGTCGTGGAACAGCTAGGGCAGGCCCCTTCTAAAATTTCAATGTTAGCTCTTCTACTCTGCTCTGAGGCCCATGCTAAGGCCCTGATCAAATTTTTGAAAGCGGCACACGTACCCCAAGAGACTTCGGCTAACCAGTTTCAGGAGCGTGTGGCTAGTCTTACTGCAGATAATGGCCTTGGCTTTTCCGATGCTGACTTGACTCCCAAAGGAAGGAAACACAATGACGCGTTACATGTCTCAGTTGAATGCAGGGGAACCACCCTCGCCCATGTCTTAGTTGATACTGGTTCTTCCTTGAATGTGCTGCCGAAGAAAGCCTTAGACCGTTTGGACTGCGAAGGATTGACCCTCAAACCTAGTAACATCGTTGTTAGGGCTTTTAATGGGTCCAAAAGAATGGTTCATGGAGAGGTTGATATTCCTATCAAAGTAGGCACAGAATTTTTCAACTCCACCTTTTATGTGATGGACATTCATCCGTCATACTCGTGTTTATTAGGAAGACCATGGATTCATTATGCCGGGGCAGTTACCTCCTCTTTGCACCAAATGATGAAATATCCTGTTAAGGGTAAGATTATAACAGTGCACGGCAAGGAAGAGTACATGATAAGTCATCTCAATTCCTTCCGCTATGTAGAGTTGGATGGCGAGTTCATCGAAACACCTTTCCAACATTTTGAGGAAGTTCCTCCTGAGGTAGCAGTTGCGAAGACAATGGTTGAGGTGCCTATCGTTCCCAAGGATGTATCTAGAATGGCATCTCTCAAGGATGCAGAGGCTGCGGTTAAAGAAGGAAAGAGCACAGTGTGGGGGCAATTGCCTGATTTTCCCCATAAGATGGACAAGTTTGGGTTAGGGTTCACTGCTGCAGGACAAAAGACTATGCGTCGCTCCAAGGCTGGAGGACCACCCGTCAAGATCTCTCACCATGGAATCAATGTTGTAGAAGATGAAGATGAAGAGAGCCACTTTGAAGATTGGATCTTTCCGACCGTCGAAGGGGGTTTAAGCAACTGGGAAGCAAAGGATTTTATTCCCATCACCTTTATCAACCAGTAATTTTATCTTTGAACAATTTCCCGTTTATGGTCTGTAATAACTAAATAATTCGCACACTATTTTCACCTCATGCATTGCCCGAGGCATGTAGGTCCATTTGTAAGGGCTTGATTTTGCTCCATTATCATATGCCATGTTTTAATGAATCATTGGACGTTTTTCATCTATAAATTGTTGTGTTCATTTTCTTTCCTTTTACATTTTTGTTTATTTAAGGATGGATATCCCTTACACACACCCACGCTCACAAAATACAGGTACCCATCCACTCCGGATTCCATGGGTGACTATTCTGATTTGGCCTTCAGTGACTCTGAAGACTTGGTCAATCATGCTAAGTACGAAGTTGACGAAGACTGTGAAGTGCCGGGAGAGTTAGCCAGACTTCTACAACAAGAATAGAGGGTTATTCTGCCTCATGAAGAGTTTCTAGAAACCATCAACTTGGGGACAGAGGAAGACAGGAAAGAAGTAAAAGTGGGTGCCTACCTGGAACCAAGTGTCAAAGAACGCTTAGTGCAGTTGTTGAACGAATATGTTGAAATCTTCGCCTGGTCTTATGAAGACATGTCGGGACTAGACACAGATATCGTGGTTCACCGTCTCCCTACAAGAGAAGATTGTCCCCCGATTAAACAAAAGGTTCGTCGGATGAGGCCTGACATGTCTGAGAAGATCAAGGTTGAGGTAATGAAGCAATTCAACGCTGGCTTTCTGGATGTTACTTCCTATCCATAATGGGTTGCTAACATTGTGCTCGTGCCTAAGAAGGACGGCAAAGTCAGAATGTGTGTGGACTATCGAGATTTAAACAGGGCTAGCCCTAAAGACGATTTTCCACTGCCACATATTGACATCTTGATTGACAACACAGCTCAACACAAGGTTTTTTCCTTCATGGATGGATTCTCGGGATACAACCAGATCAAAATGGCCCCCGAGGACATGGAGAAAACTACTTTTGTCACGTAATGGGGTACCTTCTGCTACAAAGTGATGCCATTCGGACTGAAGAATGCAGGGGCAACCTATCAACGCGCCATGGTAGCTTTGTTTCATGATATGATACATCATGAGATCGAAGTTTACGTAGACGACATGATAGCTCGATCACAGACAGAAGAAGAACACCTTGGTCATTTGCAAAAGCTGTTTTCCAGGTTGAAGGAGTATAAGCTCAGACTGAACCCAAGCAAGTGCACTTTTGGGGTTAGGTCTGGTAAACTTTTGTGATTTATTGTCAGCAACAAAGGCATTAAGGTTGATCCAGCTAAAGTAAAGGCTATACAAGAAATGCCTGCCCCCCCGCACTGAAAAGGAGGTTAGAGGATTCTTGGGACGCTTAAACTATATCGCGAGGTTCATCTCTCACCTGACATCTACCTGTGAGCCAATCTTCAAACTGTTGAAGAAAGATCAGGTAGTCGAATGGAACAATGATTGTCAAGTTTCTTTTGATAAGATCAAGGAGTATTTACTAGAACCTCTTATTTTGATGCCACCTGTCGAAGGAAGGCCATTAATCATGTATCTGACTATTTTGGATAACTCAATGGGGTGCGTGCTGGGCCAACATGATGAGTCTGGCCGAAAAGAGCATGCCATTTATTACCTTAGCAAAAAGTTTACCGACTGTGAGACTCGCTACTCACTGCTCGAGAAAACTTGTTGTGCTTTGGTATGGGTTGCTCGTCGGCTAAGGCAGTATATGTTGACACATACCACTCTGCTGATTTCCAAGATTGATCCGATCAAGTATATCTTCGAGAAGCCTGCTTTATCTGGAAGAATCGCTAGATGGAAAATGATCCTGACTGAGTATGATATCCAGTATACTACCCAAAAATATATAAAGGGGAGTGTACTAGCTGACCATCTAGCTCATCGAGCCGTCGAAGATTACCAATCTATGAGATTCGACTTCCCTGACGAGGACATCATGACATTGGACAACATTGAAGGTAACAGATCGTATGACAGACCTGAACAAGGATCCCGATGGACCCTGTACTTTGATGGTGCTTCAAATGCACTTGGCAATGGTATCGGTGCGATACTCATTTCTCCGGAAGGTTGCCATACACCCTTCACTGCCCGACTTTGCTTCAGTTGTACCAACAACATGGTTGAATATGAAGCTTGCATCTTTGGTCTCAAGGCTGCTATAGACTTGGGGATCAAATCTTTGGTCGTATTTGGGGACTCGGCTTTGTTTATCAGTCAAGTCAAAGGAGAGTGGGACACCAAGCATCCTAATATTATCCCATACAAGGAACATGTCTTGACGTTGTTGCCTCATTTCGAGCAGATTACTTTCGAGCACTTCCCGCAAGAAGAAAATCAGCTAGCAGATGCTCTGGCTACAATGTCTTCCATGTTTAAACTCAACTGGGATAACGAGGCTCCCCAAATTACCATCGAGCGAATGGACGAACTTGTGGACTGTCATGAGATTAATACCGAGGAAGTAGTGGAACAACCCTGGTTTCATGAAATCAAAAGGTATCTCCAGACTAGAGAATACCCTGAAGGAGCTTCCGTCAATGACAAAAAGTTCTTAAGGAGATTTGCTGCCAAGTTCTTCCTAAGCAATGGCATCCTTTATAAGCGCAGCCATGATTGTGTTCTACTTTGTTGTGTGGACAAAGCTGAAGCAGAGTTAATCATGACTGAGATACATAGTGGCACATTTGGCACCCACTTGAGCGGACATATGATGGCTAAGAAGATTCTAAGGGCAGGCTACTACTGGTCTACCATGGAAGTTGATTGTCATCAACATTCCCGTACTTGCCACAAATGCCAAGTCTACGCTGACAAGGTACATATTCCTCCTGTTCCTCTCAACATTTTGACAGCTCCTTGGTCATTCACAATGTGGGGCATTGACATGATTGGAGAGATCAAGCCTACGGCATCCAATGGACATCGCTTCATCCTGGTGGCTATTTACTATTTTACCAAGTGGGTCGAGGCAGCTTCCTATGCCTCAGTTACAAAGAATGTGGTTGCCCGTTTCATCAAGCAGAACCTCATATGCCGGTATGGTATCCCCGACAGGATTATCACGGACAACGGTACGAATTTGAACAACACCATGATCACCGCTCTATGCGAAAAGTTCAAGATTTATCATCACAATTCATCTCCCTATCGGCCGAAGATAAACGGTGTTGTTGAAGCCGCAAACAAAAATATCAAGAAAATCATTCAAAAGATGACAGTCACCTACAAGGACTGGCATGAGATGTTACTGTTTGCTCTGCATGGATATCGAACCACGGCACGTACTTCAACAGGGGCAACCCCATTTTCTTTGGTGTATGGTATGGAAGTTGTTCTACCCATGGAAGTTCAGATTCCTTCCTTAAGGATTATGAAGGACGCTGGTTTGAGTGAAGACGATTGGATTCAGACACGGCTTGATCAACTCAATTTGATCGATAAGAAGCGACTTACTGCTTTTTGTCATGGTCAGACGTATCAAAAACGGATGATCAAGGCTTTCAACAAGAAAATCAGACGCCAAGTATATCAAGTCGGAGATCTTGTAATCAAGCGGATCATCTTACCGCAAAGTGATCTCAGGGGCAAGTGGACTCCTACTTACGAAGGACCATTTGTGATCAAGAGCATCTTTTCTGGTGGGGCAATGACTTTGACCACCATGGACAGTGACGACCTGCCGCACCCTGCGAACGCAGACATAGTCAAAAGATACTACGTATAAAACGACCCGACAAGTCGAAAACCCAAAAGGGCGACTTGGGCAAAAATGGGCATCCCGGTGAATCGAAAACCCGAAAGGGCGGTTCAGGCAAAAATTAGGGATAAAACAAAAAAATATGTACACCCGGCAAGTTGAAAACCCGAAAGGGCGACTTGGGCAAAAAAGGGTTTCCTTGTGGATCGAAAACCCGAAAGGGCGGTCCAGGCAAAAGTTAGGGAATTAAAGCGTATGACTATGTCTCGTCGGATCACTTTAAGAACAATCTCTTCACCAACAAGATCCAAGTTTCTGATTAATCCAGTCATCGACGGACGAAGCAGCAAATGGACAAGATACTCAGAGTTATGAAGGCTATAGCAGAATGGGAATCCCATGGAATTGTTACACATAGCCATCTTTCTTTTGTATAAAATTTTTCAATTTTTACGACAACATTCTCTTACTAGGATGTCTATCTCCTTTGTACAAAGATACTCACAAAAGTTAATTCCAAGATACTTCAAAGTGCAGAAATTTTCTTGCCTTTCTTTTCTTTTTACACTTATGTTTTATTTGAAAACGTCCAATGTTTTGTTAAATAGGCATATGCATTTGAATATAATCACTGCTTACAAATAAAACAAAATTGAAAAAGGATAATTACTGATAGGTTGAAGGTGTAGGAAGATATCTTTGTGCCATTTCAGAAGAAATCCCCTACGATACATCATTCAGATCCTCAACAAAGCTAAAATTTGGAGTATATTTCCCCGACGGAGTTAAGCTTCAAGATCCCCAGCGGAGCCAGTACATTCTAAAACTTGATTCCCCAGCTGAGTTAAGCTTCATAATTCCCATCAGAGTTAAAACTTCAAGATCCCCAGTGGAGCCCGAAAACCCTGAAAATCCTATCCCCAGCGGAGCCAGAATAGTGAACATTTCCCCCCACAGAGTTATCTCCCAGCAAGATCGAAGATTCTCGGTCTCATTTCTCCAAGCAGAAGCCTCCTAGGTTTTAACTCCCCAATAGAGATTTTCAGAGTTTTCCCTACATACCAGGAAAGTCATGAAGGATTCTCATTCCCTGTAGAAGTCGTCAAAGGCCTTGTTAATCCCCACAAATCGCCGAGGATTTTCAATCTCCAGCAGTGGTCCCAGGATTTCTCATTCTCAACAATCAGAGATCTTTAATCCCCAAGCAGTGGTCCCAGGATTTCTCATTCTCAACAATCATAGATCTTTAATCCCCAAGCAGTTAGCAAGGATTTCTCATCTTCAATAATCAAAGATTTTTGGAATCCTCAGCATCGGTCAAGGATTTACTTTCCCCGACAGCAATCAAAGATTTCATTATCTCCAGTTATCAAGGATTTATTTTCCTCAACAAGACAGCTACTCAGCTTACATGCGCATCCATTACATCCATATATCATGAACATTGATGAAACACAGTTCATTGCATCATACATATCATACAGCATAACTTTGTGTTTTAGCTAACATTTTACCCTTTTCAGGATAAGATTAAAAGGCTATTGTTAACAATTATTCAGATACAGTATGGATACACCCCAGACACGGCGGTCATTCTATTACTTATTCACAATTTCAAGTCAAAATACAGTACAGATACACCCCAGACACAGCGGTCATTCTACTACTCATTCAGACTTCAGCAATCCGATACAGACTAGATACGCTCCAGACACGGCAGCCATTCTATCTCTCATTCAGATTCAACTATCAACCACAAGTTCATATACGCTCCAGACACGGATGCCATTCTAGCCCTTACACCAGCAATTTGATTCTCCCCAGTGCAATCGCCACGGAAGTCATTCTGTCACTTATTCAGATCCCAGTTACAGTCTCAGATACACTCCAAACACGGAAGTCATTATGCTACTCATACAGATCTCAACTTCAGATACAGTCCAGATACGCTCCAGACACGGTTGCCATTCTGTCACTCATTCGGAATTTATCCCCATCCCAGAGATGCTCCATACACAAATGTTTCTCTGTCGCCCATTCAGAATTCAGATACAATACAGATACACTCCAGACACGGCAGTCATTCTGATATTCATTCAAAACTCAAATACAGTTACAGCTCAGATACGCTCCAGACACGGACGCCATTCTTTCGCCCATACAGACCCAGTCTCCAAATACAGTTCAAATGCATTCCAGACACGGATACCATTTTAATGCTCATTATTCTGACCTACCACATTGCAATTCAACAAACATTCTTGGATGGCATCTTTAAGCCCATCTCCAGCAAGATTCTACCATCTCCAAATGGCATCTTTAAGCCCATTCCCTCATCTATGTTTTGACGAGTGCAAATTTACGGGCACTCTAGTGTCCAATCCTCTTTTACCTTCGAGTCGCGAAAGGCAAACTTGCCAATCTAACTCTTCAGGTTCAAGAAGATTGAACAGGGGCAATTGTTGTACCCCAAAATTTGCCCTCTCATTTCATCAACATTTCTCATCACAAGACTCTTGGAATTCAAGATCAAGCTAGGGTTTTCTCTGCTCAAGACACCTCCTTGCACTGTTGACCTAAATTAGGGTTTGAGTTTGCACAGTGATGTTTTGACCTACAATGCCCAAAGTGACTTTCATACTTCATATTGGACTCACAAGTTTGTCCATACCAAGTTTCAAGCCTTGATTCAAATTTTTGCCCAATCAATTGGACAGTTGACCTAGAAATCAACTGTATTGAGGAAAAAGTCAACTGTGGCCAATTAACAGTCAAACCTCATGAAATTTGACCCACATCAACATCATGAACTCATATGAACCATTTGATCAAGTTTGGATCACAATTCCACAAGAAATTTGATCAGATCACCAAAAGGGCAAAATGGTCATTTTTAGGATTTTGACTGTACAAAGGCAACTTTTGACTGTTTGACCTATCCAGTGGCAAATCAAGCTCAAACATGGACTCAATGACATTTTCTTGACCCATTCAACAAGTTCAAAAGATCTCAAATGCATAAGATTGACAGATGAATTTTTCAGTCAACTGATCAAAATTTAACTGTATACTAAAAACTCAAACTTTGACTTTTTGGTCAAAATCATGTGCCAAGGGTCATTTTTCATCAAGACATGTCAAATTATGAAACTTGTTCATCAAGAAACCCAAATATGCAAATTAGGGTTTAAAATGGAAAATTTTCATAACTTAGAAATTTTCTAAGTTATAATATTTTCTTATTTTTTCCTAACTTTGTCCCATTTTTTCACCAAGATGCAGATGGATTCAAACACAACTTGAAACATGAAAGTTGTAGTCCATCACAAAGTCTACAACTTTTATTCACAAAGTTTTCTCAAAAGAAGCTTGTATATCATGTTATGAATTTTGGAACAAGGGTACCTAAAACTTTTAACTTAGAGAAATTTTGCCCTAGTTTAGGCAGGATTTTGACCCATCTTCTTGGTCATTTTTAACATAGTTCCACTTGGAGTCTTAAGTTTCATTTCAAATATGGATTATAGTACATGTTTCAAGCTTTCCAAATTGTCCAAGAACTCCTCAAACACCTTTGTGGTTAGGGAGAATCGAATGCTTGAAGATGGCAAAAACTCACTTTGAAACCATGGCCAATACATGTTCATACCAAGTTGCAAATCTGACCAAACTAGCTTAGTACATGATTACAGGACTCTAACCAATTTACACTCCAAAATTGAATGCAAATACATTGGATATTGGCATTGTTCTGATCAAGATAGCTTTGTACAATGAACATTGCCATTTTGAGCATAAAGGCCACACTTCCATTTTCATAAAGGGCACTTTATGTCAAATTGCTTTTTCTTGAGCCTTGGACTTTCTTCCTTTGCAGCAAACAAGCTTCACAATCTCAAGCATAGTACAAGAAGTTGGTGCATGCTTAGAGATAGCCTGTACAGGCCTATCTCACTTCACTTCCAACTTTGCTTTCAAAACAAGTCAAAGGGCCAAAAGCTTGTATCTCTCATATCTGATAAAACAAACAAAAACAAAGTTGTCAAACAAGTTTCATACACCCTAGCAAGCCAGAAACACGAGTCCTTAACCACTAAAATCTCCTTGTGCACAAAATCCCCATTTTCTTGCAAAACAAGGCCAGTTCTGCATTTTGCAAGCCACCATCAAATTCCCTCGTGCGTTTTGTCCAAAGCTACTTCAAACACATTCTAACCAACATACCTGAGCTATCCAGACCACTCAAAGTTTTCTGTAACTCCATTAACACACATTGCCATTTTTGTTTGGAAGCTTTGCAGGTTGAGTTCTGTAGCACGATTCAGGCCACCTCAAAACAAACTAAGCATTGGGAAAGCTTCAGTGGACATCAGGCAAGCTCAAAAGAACCTCAAACACCCTTGGAAGTTGTTGCATTGTCCAGCTTGAACTCAACTGAAACAGGTATTTCATGGACTTCTATCTCTCTATTTAGGAATAGTTAGACTTAGGTTTGTGAATGAAAGATGTTGTATTCATAGCCCTGAAACTATACATGTGCTTAGTTTTCATTTATATTAATCGTGCTAGGAGAATTTCATCCATGAAATTTCTGAAAAAACTAGGTTAAGAATTAGGGCCAGAGAAATTCTCTCTGGTCTTTGAGAGTTAGCTTAAGTTTTTTATATGGTTAGATTCGTTGTTTGATGCTCTACAAGTTTCATGTTATGAGTTTTGTCAAAAAAACACAGAATCAGGAGATAGCATTTTGTACATAGCACGCGTGCGTTTCTGTCTAGAGGAAGAAGATGAAGTTGGTTTTGGGTTGGGCCTTGACAGGCTTGCTTTTGGTACCCCCCCCCCCCCCCCCCCACACACACTTTTCTTTTTACATCCCCCTGGCCCTTTTCTTGTATATTTATCATTTTTGCATTTTTATTTTATTTTTGACCTTGATGTTTTATTCTCAAATATAAAAAATACTTAAAAAATATTTTCATAAAATTTTATATTTATTTGGTATTTATTTCAATTGTTTCTAGTATTAATACATTAAATACTTTATATTTACTTTTGTTTAAATGTAAAAATAATGTAAAAAATACTTTTATTTTTATTCATTATTTTTATACACATTTGAAAATATTTTCTTGAAATATATACATTTTTTTGTAAATAATTTATTTTATTTTTATACACTTAATATATTTAATACATATATATACATATATAATATATTTTATTAAATAATTAGAACAAAAAACACAAAAATAATACATTTTATTTTTATTAATATTTTATACTAAAAATACCTTTTTTTCAATATACTTTTATTTTTTTTACAAATTGATACATTATTGTATATAAATAATAAATAATACTATTTATTTAAGAAATTAGGGTTTTTGCCCTAAAAAAAATAAATAATTGAAATTGTATTTTTATTTATTTACATTTCACATTAAAAATACTTTTTACATACATAAAAACTTTTTTTGCATAATACATTTTATTTAATATTTATTTATTGTATTTATTTAAATATTGTACATTTAATTGTTATGCCTTATACATTCAATTTGGTTGTAATAATTTAGGATTTAATTTCTTGCAAAATAATCCCCAATTCAAATTTGTACCCCCCCTCCCTATATCATGTTATAATAGTGTAGAATTTAAATTCTCGCACCTTTAAGCTTTCAATTATGCCATGATTAGACTTAGGGTTTGTATGCAAAATCAAATTAACAAATAACTTGACCTAATCAAAGACAAAAATGCATGAAAAAATAAACACAATGCACACTTGCACCCCTAGGGTTACAATCCACTTGTTGCCTTCAAAAATGGGCCATGATATGCATGTCAAGCACTTTGGCAAAATAAAAACAAACAAAAGATCATAGTCCCTCGATGATGCTATCTGAGTTGCCTAAACAAAATGATCAAAGTCCCTCAAGAAAATTGCCAAAAATACTTGACACTATTGCTATCATGGTCTATACAATGACTCGCGCCTGTCCCGTTTAACATCCTAACACAAGGTTGTTCACGAAATACAATGGTGAAACAACACTGTTAAAAGGGTTAAAAACATAAGAAATATCTTTGAGTAAAATAGGGTAGACAACTCTTAGTTACTTGATCAAAACTTGCAAAGACATCCTTGCTATTTTCAAAACACACTTCACAACACAATTTCAAAACCCTACTTTCAAACATTGAAAACTCTTCAAAAGACAAAAACACCTTTGTATACATTCAAACAAGAATCATTACAAAGGTTGCCACAACGATGGCCTCTTTTCAAAACATCTTTCAAAATCACACACAAAGCACCATTTCAAACAATTGAAGAGCACCATTTCAAACAATTGAAAAGAAAAGCAAGTGATCTAAGCAAGTAACTAAGAGCCCATGGATAACCATGGATAGAAAGGGTGCTAATACCTTCTCTTTCTATAATCTACTCCCCGAACCCAAGAAAACATCTCAAAGGTCTTTCCTGTGCTTTTTGACCTTTCCTTAGGATAAAATAAAAAGTTAGTGGCGACTCTTGCTAAACCAAAACATTTGCAAACACAAACGCAAAATACCAAGTCAGTTCTCCCATCGTATCACATATGGGATAGGCCCCGGCATGGTAATCTTCAGCGTTACAAAATTTGGATCAGGTGTAATCTTAACAGGCCTTTTGCAGGTCTTGGAACGATTGTCGGAAATGGTGATTATAGCAATATCATTGATTGGAGTAACATGAGTGATAGTGGTAACAGGAGCTTTCTGAAAGAGTATCTCTTGAGTATCCATCAAGCGTTGAATTCCTGACTTCAACAGCGGACAGTCGGATTGCAAGTTTGAACAAAAGTAACAATCTTTTTCACAGCCCGGGAAAATCCCGGCTTTCAACAGATTTATCTTGATCATTGGAAATGGAGTCATTAAGTCATCAATGGCAGTAACATGAAGATCTTCAACAATAGTGTGATACGGTGGGAGAACTGACTATGAGTTTTGCGTTCGTATTCGCACTTGTGCGGTTGAGCAAGAGTCGCCACCGACTTTTTATTTTATCCTAAAGGAAAGGTTAAAAAAGCACAGCAAAAACCTTTTGAGATGTTTTCTTGGGTTCGGGGGGTAGATTATGAAAAGGGAAGGTGTTAGCACCCTTTTCATCCATGGTTATCCATGGGCTCTTAGTTACTTGGTTTTTTAGATCACTTGCCTTGTTTTTCGATTGCTTTGAAAATGGTGTGTGTGTGGGTGCTTTTTGAAAATTTTTTGGAAAAAGATGCCTTGTCTTAGGCAACTAATGTATTTGACTCGTGTTTGAGTGTTTTACAAAAGTGTGAATCTTTTCGAAAAGATGTTTTCAAATGTTTTTGAGAGTTTGTTTGAAAGTGTTGTGGATTGTGGTTTTTGAAAAGATGGCAAGTGTTTTTGCAAGTTTGATCTCAAGTAGCTAAGAGTTTTGTCTACCCTATTGTACTCAAAGGTTTTTGTCATGTTTTAACCCCTTTTAACAATTTTGTTCTACCATTGAAATTGGTAGGCAATCTTGCATTTAGGAAGTTTATTCGGGACGGGCGCGGGTCATCGTATGGACCATGAATGCAATGGTGCCAAGTGTCTTTGGCAATTTGCTTTGAAGGGACTATGATCATTCCGTTTTAGGCAACATTCGAAAGCGTCATCGAGGGACTTATGATCATTTGATTTTGTTTTGCCAAAGATACTCGACGTGCAAGCATGGCCCATTTTGGAAGGCAACATGTGGGATTACCCTAGGGGGTGCGAGTGTGATTGTGTATTGATTACATGTATTTGTCTTGTATTAGGTTATCTAGCGTTTGATTTTATGTACATACAAACCCTAGGTCTAACCATGGTATAATTGAAAACTGTAAATTGCGGAATGTAAAATCTACGCTATTACAAAATAGTGTCCGGGAGTGGGGGTATAAATGTACAAAGGGATGAGACTTATAGTATCCAATAAGTTACAACCAAATCGAATGTGCGATCAAAATGTAAATATCGAATATACAGATATAAGATAAAAATGTGTATAGGGCAATGTGAATGTATTTGTGTAAGTGTACAAGTGTATATGTATATGAATTGTGTAATTATATACAAGTGTGAGATGTGGAATTGAAACGTATTAGGGTTTTGACCTAGATAAATGTATTTTAATGAACCTTTGATTTATATGTTTAATTATGTATAAAAAATGTTCAAATTTTAATTAAGAATGTTTCTTTATTTGCAAAAAAAGTATTTTGATTAAATGTTGTGACTTTAATATTAGAAAAATGTATATATTGTTATGTACAAATATGTATTTTAACTAAAAGAGTTTCAATTTTAATTATGTATGAAAAAATGTATAATATGTACAAAATTAATGTTTTAAAATGTATGTACAAAATAAAATGTTTTTAATTTAATCATGTATATAAAAAAAATATTTTATTATCTTATATACAAATATATACTTAAGAAAAAGATATTTTAACTATATGATAAAAAATGTATTTTAAGGTGTATTTAGAAATTTAATTATGCAACTGTATACAAAATATATCTTTAGTTAAAAAAAAGAAGGGTCATTTTAATTTTAAGTATATGATATAAAAGTGTTTATTATTTATATGATTTTGTGACAAAAAGAGTTTGTATATTATAAAGAACATTGGTTAGTATTAATGAAAATGCTTGGTTAGAAAATGAAATGATTTTTTGTTGGGCTTTAGAGGTGAATCAGAAACGGGTCAAGCCCATGCTAAGCTTGAAACGAAATTAGGGTTAGGGAATTGGTGTGTTCAGTTGAGACGAAGGACTTTAGGGGAAAGCAGCGGCGCCGTTCATAAGTTCGTCTTCTCGGTTCTTCTTCATCTCCCTGAATGCTGAATGTGATGCCTAATGATGCCGAGCCAACCCAACGCCACCTCCGGTTCCTCTCATCTCCGCGGTTGGACTAAACCTAAACGGACAAAGTAACGATCTCACCTTCTCTATGCATTAGGGTTTTCACTCTTCTTTGCATGCTTAGTTTGACTTATAATTTCACACGTTATTATTGTTTGTTTTTTCTTGAGATTGAGAAGAGGAACGAAAAGCTACCTTAACCTTTTTGGGGACGGAGGAAAGGGAACCGGAACTGGAGGCGTTGAGGCGGAGGCCCGGTGGCGAAGCTGGAAGCTAGCTTGGGAAAGTTTGGTACTTTTATATTTGTTACCGTTTTAGGGTTTGATGATGAGTTGTACTGAAAACCTTTAATTCACTTCTTTATCTCTTCTTCTGTGCCACTGATGCTTTGAATTGTTGCTTGCTTCTGAACGAAATTTCTCTCTTCTTCTTGAACGCTGTATTATTTGTTTGTATTGCCCAGTGATGACCTCAGCGGTCTGAGGGCCTAGGTTGCCTTTGATACTTTTGTTTTCCTCTGAGCCTCTGATGCCTTGAGTTGTTGCCTACGTTGTCCTGAACTTTCTCTTCTTCTCTCGTGTTGCCTTGATTTGTTTCTGCTTACGTGCTTGACGCTACATGATTTGGTTTGTTCCCCCCCATGATGAACTTACAGTTCTGAGGGGCTCATACTTGTTGCCTATATGCTTGAGATGTGCCTTCCTGAGATGTTTGCTGGCCTTGAACTTCTGTTGAATTGGATGCTATGTATCGCCTATGATGAGGAAAGAAAAACTCTGAGGATTAGGAGTTAGACAGGTTTCTGAGGTTTTTAGGATGGACTATGTTGGTTTAGTTTGACAGTATGGTTGATGGATCTGGATTTTGTTTATTCGGTTTGAAAGCTAGGCCATGTTTTGATGGTTAGGCTTAAGCTGGTTTAGTTTGACAGTATGGTGGTTTAGTTCACATGTTTTTGGGTTTGTGAGGCTAATGCTGATGCAGTAGGTTTTGCTTCAGTATGTCATGTTGTTTTACTTAACAAGGTTAGAGGTTGTGTGTTTTTGACAGGGTTGTAGGCATCAGGTTATGTGCTTTTGTATTGGTTCTGCACTTGGTTTATCAGGCTATGTGGTTGAACAGGGTGTTGGTTGTCCTGTGTATGTGTTTGTATGTTTGGATGATGCAGGCAGGTTATGATGCTAGCAGGTTTTTACTGGTTTTTATGTTAGCTTGGCTTGATAACTTAGTTTGCAGGTTATGCTTCAGTGTGTTATGTTGTTGGGCTTGGCCAAGTTTGAGGTTGCTCAGGTTTGATAGTTTTTGTGATTCTGGACAGTAGTGGTGGCTTTAGACTTTTTGAGTTTGTATATTTCTCTTCCCTCTTTCTTGAGCTGTGTGCTCTTTTTCTTTATGTTATATCTTTTCTGTCTTCTGCCTAAGCCTAAACCTGCCTATGCTGCTTTTTTCTCTTCTTCTCTTCCATAGTACAGTTTTAGAATTTAATATGATTATTATCCTGTACTTTCTGAAGGGGCCCCTCTAGGCTGGGAAATGATGATTTAAGATTGCTTGCATAACACATTTTCTGCATCTTCTTTATCTCTTTTGACAGCTTTGTGTGCTGACTTTTCCTTGATATCTTGGCAAAAATCCCTTTTTGACAGCTTTGACAGTTTTGATAGCAACTTGTACTACTTTGATTTCTTGGTGATATCTTTGAGTATATTTTGGCATTTGATAGGAAGTGGGAATTGGATTTGAACTATCACAGTTTGAACTTTGGATTTGAGATTCTATGCAGCTTTGAATTTTGGAACTTATACTTTTGACATTTGCATTTCATGAACAAAAAATCTTCCCTCTCTGTGAACCGGGAGAAATCCCGTGATTTGCAGAGAGTGTCAACTGATCCCAGTCAATGGCCCCTAATGATGAGCAAATTTAACTGTCTTTTAATTAACTGCTTTCTGACTTTTCTTGCTTCTTTTTGCAGATAAAAAATGGAGCACCGGAGCGGAGTGAAGAGTGAAGAATATTAGAAATAGGATAGTTTTTATTTTATGTAATATTTTAAATTAATGTATATTATTGCTCATAATTTAAATTATAAACAACAATTTGTACAAATAATTCAAATATCAATAAAATCTAAATTATCCAATTAATTCTAATTTTCTTTATTGTTTATTTATTTATTTAAAATTCTTTGAATTAAAACAATTGAAAAATAAATTTCAATCATTCACTTTTAGAATAATAAATAACTTAAATAAAAACAACATTGATCTATTAAACCTGTCTTATCCAATATCCAAAACAAAGCAGCAGTTAACCCAAATGGACTGATCAAACGCATTAACACTGTGAATCCAATACTGCATCCTGTATTTGACTGACTCAAAGAAAACAACATGAATTCCAACCACTTGTTTCTTTCACTGATTAAATCAAAACAACGCGAATTTCACCCGAATCTCGGAATAAACTGCAACGTGCTGTGGAATTTAAATTCTTCTGAGAATATGCCCATAAAACTTTAATTCCTGATTAAATGTCGAATAACGCTCGCCTGATCAAAATTGAGCCAAAATCCATCAAAACCCTAAGCCAACTGTATGAAACAATCCAAGGCTCTGAAAATCAGTAAAAAACCCTAATTTTGCTTGACTGTCAAGAAAAGTCCGTTTGTCCGATTCTTGAGCCAGTTTGAAAAGTCAGGAAATGTTTGAAGCTGATATTTCTTGTGGAAAAGCGCGAGGGCAAATTTTGGGGTACAACAGTTGCCCCTGTTCAATCTTCTTTGACCTGAAGAGTTAGATTGGCAAGTTTGCCTTTCGCGACTTGAAGGTAAAAGGAGATTGGACACTAATGTGCCCAGAAAATTTGCGCTCGTCGATGTGATGGTGGAGGTGAATGGGCTTAAAGATGCCATTTGGTGATGGGCTTAAAGATGCCATCTGGTGCGATAGAATTTTTGTCGGGGGATGGGCTTAGAGATGCCATCTGAGAATGGGCTTAAAGATGCCATCCGGCGACTGCTGGTAGGAGGATGGGCTTATAGATGCCATCTGGACATGTTGAACTGTATGTCAATGGTGAGTGGACAAGTATCAGAAGGGTCTCCATGTTTTGGAACATCTCTGAATTAGGGGTCTGAACAAGCAACAGATTGACGTCCATGTCTGGAGAATCTGTAAACTATCTGAGATTGAATAAGCAATAGAGCAGTATCCGTTGTTGGGACATGTCCGTAAACTATTTTCAAAAATTGAGAAGAGTCTGAATCAGTTGGTAGATTGACATCCGTTGTTGGGAAGAATCCGTAAACTGTTTTAAAAAATTGAGAAGAGTCTGAATCAGTTGGTAGATTGACATCCGTTGTAGGGAAGAATCCGTAAACTTGTTTCAGAAATTGAGAAGAGTCTGAATCAGTTGGTAGATTGACATCCGTTGTAGGGAAGAATCCGTAAACTTGTTTCAGAAGTTGAGAAGAGTCTGAATCAGTTGGTAGATTGACATCCGTTGTAGGGAAGAATCCGTAAACTTGTTTCAGAAGTTGAGAAGAGTCTGAATCAGTTGGTAGATTGACATCCGTTGTAGGGAAGAATCCGTAAACTTGTTTCAGAAGTTGAGAAGAGTCTGAATCAGTTGGTAGATTGACATCCGTTGTAGGGAAGAATCCGTAAACTTGTTTCAGAAGTTGAGAAGCTGAAGAGGAACCGGTGTAAGGTTTCTGCTGATGCGTCTGAATGAATCTGGAATAAGTATCAGAATGTCGCCGTGTCCGGGTCACATCTGAACTATTTCTGGATGAATCTCGGGAGATGATCTGTGTCTGTCGACTGATCTTTCCTGAAAAGGCAAAGGGTTAGTTGTATGCAATGTTATGATGCATGATGCAATGCGTGTGACATTAATGTTTATGATGAATGCGCATGTAAGCTGATGAGCTAATCTTGCCAAGGATACATGAATCTGAGATGGCTGAAGATAAAAGCATCTTGATTGCTGCCGGGGAAAATAAATCCTTGGCTGTCGCTGGGGAAGAGAACCCCTGAAGACCTCTACTGGGGAGCTCCAAACTGGTAGACTCATGCTGAGGAGGCCAGATTGAGAATCTTTGGCTTGATGGGAAGTAACTCTGGCGACTTCACTGGAGAACTCTAGATTTGCCCTCTCCGAAACCCTATGGGGAGAAGGTTCAATGGCCTGGCTCCGCTGGGGATTGATAATTTGAAGTTTTAGCCTTGCTGGGGATAATGAAGCTTGACCCTGAGTGGAGCTAGATTGAGAAGAATCTGAACAAGCGATAGGTTAACATCCGTTACTTGGAGAACCCGTGAACTATTTTCAGAAATCTTGAGATTGAATAAGCAATAGAGCCGCATCCGTTGTTGGGAAGCGTCCGTAAACTGTTTCAAAGGTTGAGAAGAGCCTGAACAAGTCGGTAGATTAACATCCGTTGTTGGGAAGAATCCGTAAACTTGTTTCAGAAGTCTTGAAGAGGAACCGGTGTAGGGCTTCCTGAAGATGAGCTTGTGTAAAAACTGCATCGGGTTTTGAACACTTTTGACATTCGAATGCCCCAAGTGGTGATGTAGATAAATTCCTGGCTTATTACAGGTGTTGGTCTACAATCGGTCGTTCACAGATGTTTCCTGGGTTGTTACAGGTGTTGATCTGGAATTCTTCAGACATGCCCTGGCTGGATACAGGAATCGAATCTGGAAAGGTGATAGTTGATGGATATGCCCTGGCTGGATACAGGAATCGAATCTTCAAACTCTTCAGACGTGCCCTGGCTAGATACAGGAATCGAGTCTGGAAATGTGATAGTTGATAGATATGCCCTGGCTGGATACAGGAATCGAATCTTCAAACTCTTCAAACGTGCCCTGGCTAGATACAGGAGTCGAGTCTGGAAATGTGGTCAACAGATATGCCCTGGCTGGATACAGGAATCGAATTTGGAAATAGTCGTCAACAGATATGCCCTGGCTGGATACAGGAATCGAATCTTCGAACTCTTCAAACGTGCCCTGGCTAGATACAGGAATCGAGTCTGGAAATGATGTAGTTGATTTGTTGAACACTTTTGACATTCGAATGCCCCAAGTGGTGATGAAGGAGTCTTGAATCGGATTACTCTGCATATTGACAGATTTCTTGAAATCTTGACTGGACTGCCCCAGGTTAACTGAACTTTGAAAGATCTGTTGGACCTTGACTGGACTGCCCCAGGTTAATTGAATTGTGACATGTCATGCCCCTTGTTGATAGGAGATTTGATGGAAGTGTTATCCTCTTGAAGTGACTTTGACTTACTGAGAGAGTTTTCGTTCCTCCGAACATCCGCTGTATGAATTTCTTCGCTGTCAAACAAAAGGGTTAAATGCAGACAATGATATTCGAATAATGCAAAGTTTATGTTTGTCTCGAAGTTTTGAAAAATGCGTTTTTAGCAGAAAACTTTTCATAAGACAAGTTAACACAAGATTTAGAGCAAAGCCCTACAGGAGTCAGGATACCTTTTGTAACAGTATGCTTTCGAACTAACCCATGCTTCAATTAGGACTTTTGAAGGGTTGTAACGTGGCATGGTTCACGGTTTTAAGAAACAAAGGATAAAGGCTCAAAGTATATTTGTACCCACCCGCTCTTCGTGATGTTCTTCATACCTAAGCTCAGTTAATTGTGCGTCACACTCTGTTTTGAGTTTGGAACGACTTTTAGGCGATGGTTCACCAGTTGAATTTTGGGGGAGACAGTCATCATCTCCTTTTTTCTTTTTCAACATTTTTTCATGTTGCGGAGGATTTTGTAATGACCTCACTATTTTGATTTTGATTTGTTATCCCTAACCTTTGCCTGACTGTTACCGTTTTCGGGATTACTGTCAGCGGGATGCCCCAGCTTTCTTAAGCCTCCTTTATAGGTTTTGGCTTGGTGGGCTTTTCTCTTTTGAGAGATTGACTGTCTATATGATATGGAACCACCCTTGTCTTTTGATTCCAAAGGAATGCTTTCTTTTTCGACGTCGCTTGTTGTGTTACGAACTGAGAGTTTGCGACTTCAATGCGCATTTTCTTTTGAATTAACTGAGATACTACCCTGCCCCGGGTTTATATCAAAGGTTTCGATTGTTTAGAACAGGAAACTCCTACTTCTTTGGCTCGAAGGGGTAGACTAGGGATTAACTTCCTTATAACTCCAGTGTTTGGGAATTGAAAGAAATGCCTGTACATCATCAGCAAGGTCTATTCAAAAGCATACTGTATAAGATCACGGTATTGTTTCGTCATCCTCCCTCTAAAGGCTTACAGCTTTTTATCAAGAGTCAAATATCATAAAGAAAAGCATAAGAGTAGTGAAACGAATGGATGAATTCAAGACAAACATATGCAATGCATTAATGAAAACAGAGTTTAACATCAACAGATAATTGTTTGACAGCAAAAGAAATTACAACTTTGAAAATTCAAAAAAGAAGCAAAAGTCTTTCAGCTTGAGCTTCGTCATTTCAAGCGGAGAACCCTTTAACGGAAGATCTTCATCTCGCCGTCTGGCATGAATTCCAGCACCCCAATATCAATCAGATCTTGAATCTTATTCTTCAAGGCCCAACAGTCGTTGGTACTGTGCCCCGGGCTGTAGGAGTGGTAAACACAGAATGCGTCGGGATTAAAGTGAGGAGAGGAGATATTGAGCTTCTGAGGAGGATCCTTTACGGTGAGCAAATTAACCTCCAACAGGCGCTTCAGTATGAAGAATGATGGTATTTCAGTCTCCGTAAACTGTCTTCCCGACTTTTCTTGTTCACGTCGATTCCCCCGTTGACGCTGGCGAGGTTGCTGATGGGTTTGTGACCCTGAAGCTAGCAAAGGAGCTTTCCCCTTGTCTTCTTGAGTGGATGGAGGCTGAGCGGTGACTTGCTCTTCAACCTCAGATGTTTGCCCCAGTTGGTTGTTTGGAAGCAGTTGGCGGACAAGAACTCTGAGTTCCTCTTGTCTTTGGGATAAGTCTTGAATGAGAGCCATCTGGCCCACCAACTGTCCCATCATTTGAGTCCTCAGTGTTGTCAGATCAAACTGCAGCTCCGCAATCTGATCACTCCTGGCATTGTTGGAACTCCCCAAGCCCTTGGTGAGGAGAGCTTTCATCTCTTCTTGCCCCAGAGACAAGTTCTGGAACATCTCCTGCAGCTGAGCAGTCTGGTCTTGGATGTCTTTGACAGACCGTTCTAGAGCCATCTCTTGCTAAAATAAACAGCAGGAGAGTAAGGAAACCTGAAAAAGGAAAGATTGTTAAAATGAAATGCATGATATGTGGATGCATGCTTTCAAGGATCTCTTGGGGTAAACACAAGAAAATGTTAGAGGTTGAACTCTGCTCTTGGATTGGAGTTCTCTGCGCCGGTGGACGTCCTTCCACGAGAATCAAGCTCACCATGTCGAGTGGGTCATAGCCACTGATTCAAGTTGTTGCACTTGATCTTTGATTGGAGAACTTTGTATCGGCGGATGTCTTTCCACTAGAATCAAGCTCACCATGTCAAGTGGGTCATAGCCACTGATTCAAGTTGTTGCACTTGAACTTTGACTGGATTGGTTAGAGGAGAAGCCCCCTTGCCCCTTGATAGATGTTTGGTTCAACGCAATCCTGCATCAACAGAACCCTCGAGATCCTTGAAATGGTTATTGAAAATGCTATGGTATGATGTCATGATGTTATGTCCATGTATGCGGAAAGCAAGTAAGTGTATATACAGGCAAACATATTCACACAAAGCACACAAGGCCTTAGGTTTAGGCTTGCATGAGGTTCAGGTACTACCCTCTTTCAGTTTGTTGGTTAAAACCTGTCTTATCAAAAGTAACCGGGTTCTAGAGGATCTCATATCATTGGCTACCCTCAATCGGTCATAACTCCAGCATCGCAACCTTTTCTCGCGGCCGGAACCATCTCGAGAGTTTAGCCTCAATGAGTGTAGCATACTGCTACTGTTCTAATGGCCAAGTTGGTCAATTAGGGTTCTAAGGTCGGTTGGTGCTTAATGACTCTTTGGAAGACCCATATTCTCCCCGTCTGAACACGAGGGATATCGGTACAGACCAAGACGCCACACCAACATAGCCACTGCTTCACCCATGTCGGTATACGCCGGACAGGTCCCTCACAGATTATGCTACCTAAAAGGGTTTCCCCAGATCCGGGTTAGGATCTATAAAACTCCGATACAAAGCCCACAAATGTAAAGCAAACAAAGCAATCAATTGAAAGTAAAGGTGATCTAAACCCTAAGGTAACCCCACTTAAAAAAATAATCCCCAGCAGAGTCGCCAGTTCTGTGATACGGTGGGAGAACTGACTATGAGTTTTGCGTTCGTATTCGCACTTGTGCGGTTGAGCAAGAGTCGCCACCGACTTTTTATTTTATCCTAAAGGAAAGGTTAAAAAAGCACAGCAAAAACCTTTTGAGATGTTTTCTTGGGTTCGGGGGGTAGATTATGAAAAGGGAAGGTGTTAGCACCCTTTTCATCCATGGTTATCCATGGGCTCTTAGTTACTTGGTTTTTTAGATCACTTGCCTTGTTTTTCGATTGCTTTGAAAATGGTGTGTGTGTGGGTGCTTTTTGAAAATGTTTTGGAAAAAGATGCCTTGTCTTAGGCAAATAATGTATTTGACTCGTGTTTGAGTGTTTTACAAAAGTGTGAATCTTTTCGAAAAGATGTTTTCAAATGTTTTTGAGAGTTTGTTTGAAAGTGTTGTGGATTGTGGTTTTTGAAAAGATGGCAAGTGTTTTTGCAAGTTTGATCTCAAGTAACTAAGAGTTTTGTCTACCCTATTGTACTCAAAGGTTTTTGTCATGTTTTAACCCCTTTTAACAATTTTGTTCTACCATTGAAATTGGTAGGCAATCTTGCATTTAGGAAGTTTATTCGGGACGGGCGCGGGTCATCGTATGGACCATGAATGCAATGGTGCCAAGTGTCTTTGGCAATTTGCTTTGAAGGGACTATGATCATTCCGTTTTAGGCAACATTCGAAAGTGTCATCGAGGGACTTATGATCATTTGATTTTGTTTTGCCAAAGATACTCGACGTGCAAGCATGGCCCATTTTGGAAGGCAACATGTGGGATTACCCTAGGGGGTGCGAGTGTGATTGTGTATTGATTACATGTATTTGTCTTGTATTAGGTTATCTAGCGTTTGATTTTATGTACATACAAACCCTAGGTCTAACCATGGTATAATTGAAAACTGTAAATTGCGGAATGTAAAATCTACGCTATTACAAAATAGTGTCCGGGAGTGGGGGTATAAATGTACAAAGGGATGAGACTTATAGTATCCAATAAGTTACAACCAAATCGAATGTGCGATCAAAATGTAAATATCGAATATACAGATATAAGATAAAAATGTGTATAGGGCAATGTGAATGTATTTGTGTAAGTGTACAAGTGTATATGTATATGAATTGTGTAATTATGTACAAGTGCGAGATGTGGAATTGAAACGTATTAGGGTTTTGACCTAGATAAATGTATTTTAATGAACCTTTGATTTATATGTTTAATTATGTATAAAAAATGTTCAAGTTTTAATTAAGAATGTTTCTTTATTTGCAAAAAAAGTATTTTGATTAAATGTTGTGACTTTAATATTAGAAAAATGTATATATTGTTATGTACAAATATGTATTTTAACTAAAAGAGTTTCAATTTTAATTATGTATGAAAAAATGTATAATATGTACAAAATTAATGTTTTAAAATGTATGTACAAAATAAAATGTTTTTAATTTAATCATGTATATAAAAAAAAATATTTTATTATCTTATATACAAATATATACTTAAGAAAAAGATATTTTAACTATATGATAAAAAATGTATTTTAAGGTGTATTTAGAAATTTAATTATGCAACTGTATACAAAATATATCTTTAGTTAAAAAAAAGAAGGGTCATTTTAATTTTAAGTATATGATATAAAAGTGTTTATTATTTATATGATTTTGTGACAAAAAGAGTTTGTATATTATAAAGAACATTGGTTAGTATTAATGAAAATGCTTGGTTAGAAAATGAAATGATTTTTTGTTGGGCTTTAGAGGTGAATCAGAAACGGGTCAAGCCCATGCTAAGCTTGAAACGAAATTAGGGTTAGGGAATTGGTGTGTTCAGTTGAGACGAAGGACTTTAGGGGAAAGCAGCGGCGCCGTTCATAAGTTCGTCTTCTCGGTTCTTCTTCATCTCCCTGAATGCTGAATGTGATGCCTAATGATGCCGAGCCAACCCAACGCCACCTCCGGTTCCTCTCATCTCCGCGGTTGGACTAAACCTAAACGGACAAAGTAACGATCTCACCTTCTCTATGCATTAGGGTTTTCACTCTTCTTTGCATGCTTAGTTTGACTTATTATTTCACACGTTATTATTGTTTGTTTTTTCTTGAGATTGAGAAGAGGAACGAAAAGCTACCTTAACCTTTTTGGGGACGGAGGAAAGGGAACCGGAACTGGAGGCGTTGAGGCGGAGGCCCGGTGGCGAAGCTGGAAGCTAGCTTGGGAAAGTTTGGTACTTTTATATTTGTTACCGTTTTAGGGTTTGATGATGAGTTGTACTGAAAACCTTTAATTCACTTCTTTATCTCTTCTTCTGTGCCACTGATGCTTTGAATTGTTGCTTGCTTCTGAACGAAATTTCTCTCTTCTTCTTGAACGCTGTATTATTTGTTTGTATTGCCCAGTGATGACCTCAGAGGTCTGAGGGCCTAGGTTGCCTTTGATACTTTTGTTTTCCTCTGAGCCTCTGATGCCTTGAGTTGTTGCCTACGTTGTCCTGAACTTTCTCTTCTTCTCTCGTGTTGCCTTGATTTGTTTCTGCTTACGTGCTTGACGCTACATGATTTGGTTTGTTCCCCCCCATGATGAACTTACAGTTCTGAGGGGCTCATACTTGTTGCCTATATGCTTGAGATGTGCCTTCCTGAGATGTTTGCTGGCCTTGAACTTCTGTTGAATTGGATGCTATGTATCGCCTATGATGAGGAAAGAAAAACTCTGAGGATTAGGAGTTAGACAGGTTTCTGAGGTTTTTAGGATGGACTATGTTGGTTTAGTTTGACAGTATGGTTGATGGATCTGGATTTTGTTTATTCGGTTTGAAAGCTAGGCCATGTTTTGATGGTTAGGCTTAAGTTGGTTTAGTTTGACAGTATGGTGGTTTAGTTCACATGTTTTTGGGTTTGTGAGGCTAATGCTGATGCAGTAGGTTTTGCTTCAGTATGTCATGTTGTTTTACTTAACAAGGTTAGAGGTTGTGTGTTTTTGACAGGGTTGTAGGCATCAGGTTATGTGCTTTTGTATTGGTTCTGCACTTGGTTTATCAGGCTATGTGGTTGAACAGGGTGTTGGTTGTCCTGTGTATGTGTTTGTATGTTTGGATGATGCAGGCAGGTTATGATGCTAGCAGGTTTTTACTGGTTTTTATGTTAGCTTGGCTTGATAACTTAGTTTGCAGGTTATGCTTCAGTGTGTTATGTTGTTGGGCTTGGCCAAGTTTGAGGTTGCTCAGGTTTGATAGTTTTTGTGATTCTGGACAGTAGTGGTGGCTTTAGACTTTTTGAGTTTGTATATTTCTCTTCCCTCTTTCTTGAGCTGTGTGCTCTTTTTCTTTATGTTATATCTTTTCTGTCTTCTGCCTAAGCCTAAACCTGCCTATGCTGCTTTTTTCTCTTCTTCTCTTCCATAGTACAGTTTTAGAATTTAATATGATTATTATCCTGTACTTTCTGAAGGGGCCCCTCTAGGCTGGGAAATGATGATTTAAGATTGCTTGCATAACACATTTTCTGCATCTTCTTTATCTCTTTTGACAGCTTTGTGTGCTGACTTTTCCTTGATATCTTGGCAAAAATCCCTTTTTGACAGCTTTGACAGTTTTGATAGCAACTTGTACTACTTTGATTTCTTGGTGATATCTTTGAGTATATTTTGGCATTTGATAGGAAGTGGGAATTGGATTTGAACTATCACAGTTTGAACTTTGGATTTGAGATTCTATGCAGCTTTGAATTTTGGAACTTATACTTTTGACATTTGCATTTCATGAACAAAAAATCTTCCCTCTCTGTGAACCGGGAGAAATCCCGTGATTTGCAGAGAGTGTCAACTGATCCCAGTCAGTGGCCCCTAATGATGAGCAAATTTAACTGTCTTTTAATTAACTGCTTTCTGACTTTTCTTGCTTCTTTTTGCAGATAAAAAATGGAGCACCGGAGCGGAGTGAAGAGTGAAGAATATTAGAAATAGGATAGTTTTTATTTTATGTAATATTTTAAATTAATGTATATTATTGCTCATAATTTAAATTATAAACAACAATTTGTACAAATAATTCAAATATCAATAAAATCTAAATTATCCAATTAATTCTAATTTTCTTTATTGTTTATTTATTTATTTAAAATTCTTTGAATTAAAACAATTGAAAAATAAATTTCAATCATTCACTTTTAGAATAATAAATAACTTAAATAAAAACAACATTGATCAATTAAACCTGTCTTATCCAATATCCAAAACAAAGCAGCAGTTAACCCAAATGGACTGATCAAACGCATTAACACTGTGAATCCAATACTGCATCATGTATTTGACTGACTCAAAGAAAACAACATGAATTCCAACCACTTGTTTCTTTCACTGATTAAATCAAAACAACGCGAATTTCACCCGAATCTCGGAATAAACTGCAACGTGCTGTGGAATTTAAATTCTTCTGAGAATATGCCCATAAAACTTTAATTCCTGATTAAATGTCGAATAACGCTCGCCTGATCAAAATTGAGCCAAAATCCATCAAAACCCTAAGCCAACTGTATGAAACAATCCAAGGCTCTGAAAATCAGTAAAAAACCCTAATTTTGCTTGACTGTCAAGAAAAGTCCGTTTGTCCGATTCTTGAGCCAGTTTGAAAAGTCAGGAAATGTTTGAAGCTGATATTTCTTGTGGAAAAGCGTGAGGGCAAATTTTGGGGTACAACAGTTGCCCCTGTTCAATCTTCTTTGACCTGAAGAGTTAGATTGGCAAGTTTGCCTTTCGCGACTTGAAGGTAAAAGGAGATTGGACACTAATGTGCCCAGAAAATTTGCGCTCGTCGATGTGATGGTGGAGGTGAATGGGCTTAAAGATGCCATTTGGTGATGGGCTTAAAGATGCCATCTGGTGTGATAGAATTTTTGTCGGGGGATGGGCTTAGAGATGCCATCTGAGAATGGGCTTAAAGATGCCATCCGGCGACTGCTGGTAGGAGGATGGGCTTATAGATGCCATCTGGACATGTTGAACTGTATGTCAATGGTGAGTGGACAAGTATCAGAAGGGTCTCCATGTTTTGGAACATCTCTGAATTAGGGGTCTGAACAAGCAACAGATTGACGTCCATGTCTGGAGAATCTGTAAACTATCTGAGATTGAATAAGCAATAGAGCAGTATCCGTTGTTGGGACATGTCCGTAAACTATTTTCAAAAATTGAGAAGAGTCTGAATCAGTTGGTAGATTGACATCCGTTGTTGGGAAGAATCCGTAAACTGTTTTAAAAAATTGAGAAGAGTCTGAATCAGTTGGTAGATTGACATCCGTTGTAGGGAAGAATCCGTAAACTTGTTTCAGAAATTGAGAAGAGTCTGAATCAGTTGGTAGATTGACATCCGTTGTAGGGAAGAATCCGTAAACTTGTTTCAGAAGTTGAGAAGAGTCTGAATCAGTTGGTAGATTGACATCCGTTGTAGGGAAGAATCCGTAAACTTGTTTCAGAAGTTGAGAAGAGTCTGAATCAGTTGGTAGATTGACATCCGTTGTAGGGAAGAATCCGTAAACTTGTTTCAGAAGTTGAGAAGAGTCTGAATCAGTTGGTAGATTGACATCCGTTGTAGGGAAGAATCCGTAAACTTGTTTCAGAAGTTGAGAAGCTGAAGAGGAACCGGTGTAAGGTTTCTGCTGATGCGTCTGAATGAATCTGGAATAAGTATCAGAATGTCGCCGTGTCCGGGTCACATCTGAACTATTGCTGGATGAATCTCGGGAGATGATCTGTGTCTGTCGACTGATCTTTCCTGAAAAGGCAAAGGGTTAGTTGTATGCAATGTTATGATGCATGATGCAATGCGTGTGACATTAATGTTTATGATGAATGCGCATGTAAGCTGATGAGCTAATCTTTCCAAGGATACATGAATCTGAGATGGCTGAAGATAAAAGCATCTTGATTGCTGCCGGGGAAAATAAATCCTTGGCTGTCGCTGGGGAAGAGAACCCCTGAAGACCTCTACTGGGGAGCTCCAAACTGGTAGACTCATGCTGAGGAGGCCAGATTGAGAATCTTCGGCTTGATGGGAAGTAACTCTGGCGACTTCACTGGAGAACTCTAGATTTGCCCTCTCCGAAACCCTATGGGGAGAAGGTTCAATGGCCTGGCTCCGCTGGGGATTGATAATTTGAAGTTTTAGCCTTGCTGGGGATAATGAAGCTTGACCCTGAGTGGAGCTAGATTGAGAAGAATCTGAACAAGCGATAGGTTAACATCCGTTACTTGGAGAACCCGTGAACTATTTTCAGAAATCTTGAGATTGAATAAGCAATAGAGCCGCATCCGTTGTTGGGAAGCGTCCGTAAACTGTTTCAAAGGTTGAGAAGAGCCTGAACAAGTCGGTAGATTAACATCCGTTGTTGGGAAGAATCCGTAAACTTGTTTCAGAAGTCTTGAAGAGGAACCGGTGTAGGGCTTCCTGAAGATGAGCTTGTGTAAAAACTGCATCGGGTTTTGAACACTTTTGACATTCGAATGCCCCAAGTGGTGATGTAGATAAATTCCTGGCTTATTACAGGTGTTGGTCTACAATCGGTCGTTCACAGATGTTTCCTGGGTTGTTACAGGTGTTGATCTGGAATTCTTCAGACATGCCCTGGCTGGATACAGGAATCGAATCTGGAAAGGTGATAGTTGATGGATATGCCCTGGCTGGATACAGGAATCGAATCTTCAAACTCTTCAGACGTGCCCTGGCTAGATACAGGAATCGAGTCTGGAAATGTGATAGTTGATAGATATGCCCTGGCTGGATACAGGAATCGAATCTTCAAACTCTTCAAACGTGCCCTGGCTAGATACAGGAGTCGAGTCTGGAAATGTGGTCAACAGATATGCCCTGGCTGGATACAGGAATCGAATCTGGAAATAGTCGTCAACAGATATGCCCTGGCTAGATACAGGAATCGAATCTTCGAACTCTTCAAACGTGCCCTGGCTAGATACAGGAATCGAGTCTAGAAATGATGTAGTTGATTTGTTGAACACTTTTGACATTCGAATGCCCCAAGTGGTGATGAAGGAGTCTTGAATCGGATTACTCTGCATATTGACAGATTTCTTGAAATCTTGACTGGACTGCCCCAGGTTAACTGAACTTTGAAAGATCTGTTGGACCTTGACTGGACTGCCCCAGGTTAATTGAATTGTGACATGTCATGCCCCTTGTTGATAGGAGATTTGATGGAAGTGTTATCCTCTTGAAGTGACTTTGACTTACTGAGAGAGTTTTCGTTCCTCCGAACATCCGCTGTATGAATTTCTTCGCTGTCAAACAAAAGGGTTAAATGCAGACAGTGATATTCGAATAATGCAAAGTTTATGTTTGTCTCGAAGTTTTGAAAAATGCGTTTTTAGCAGAAAACTTTTCATAAGACAAGTTAACACAAGATTTAGAGCAAAGCCCTACAGGAGTCAGGATACCTTTTGTAACAGTATGCTTTCGAACTAACCCATGCTTCAATTAGGACTTTTGAAGGGTTGTAACGTGGCATGGTTCACGGTTTTAAGAAACAAAGGATAAAGGCTTAAAGTATATTTGTACCCACCCGCTCTTCGTGATGTTCTTCATACCTAAGCTCAGTTAATTGTGCGTCACACTCTGTTTTGAGTTTGGAACGACTTTTAGGCGATGGTTCACCAGTTGAATTTTGGGGGAGACAGTCATCATCTCCTTTTTTCTTTTTCAACATTTTTTCATGTTGCGGAGGATTTTGTAATGACCTCACTATTTTGATTTTGATTTGTTATCCCTAACCTTTGCCTGACTGTTACCGTTTTCGGGATTACTGTCAGCGGGATGCCCCAGCTTTCTTAAGCCTCCTTTATAGGTTTTGGCTTGGTGGGCTTTTCTCTTTTGAGAGATTGACTGTCTATATGATATGGAACCACCCTTGTCTTTTGATTCCAAAGGAATGCTTTCTTTTTCGACGTCGCTCGTTGTGTTACGAACTGAGAGTTTGCGACTTCAATGCGCATTTTCTTTTGAATTAACTGAGATACTACCCTGCCCCGGGTTTATATCAAAGGTTTCGATTGTTTAGAACAGGAAACTCCTACTTCTTTGGCTCGAAGGGGTAGACTAGGGATTAACTTCCTTATAACTCCAGTGTTTGGGAATTGAAAGAAATGCCTGTACATCATCAGCAAGGTCTATTCAAAAGCATACTGTATAAGATCACGGTATTGTTTCGTCATCCTCCCTCTAAAGGCTTACAGCTTTTTATCAAGAGTCAAATATCATAAAGAAAAGCATAAGAGTAGTGAAACGAATGGATGAATTCAAGACAAACATATGCAATGCATTAATGAAAACAGAGTTTAACATCAACAGATAATTGTTTGACAGCAAAAGAAATTACAACTTTGAAAATTCAAAAAAGAAGCAAAAGTCTTTCAGCTTGAGCTTCGTCATTTCAAGCGGAGAACCCTTTAACGGAAGATCTTCATCTCGCCGTCTGGCATGAATTCCAGCACCCCAATATCAATCAGATCTTGAATCTTATTCTTCAAGGCCCAACAGTCGTTGGTACTGTGCCCCGGGCTGTAGGAGTGGTAAACACAGAATGCGTCGGGATTAAAGTGAGGAGAGGAGATATTGAGCTTCTGAGGAGGATCCTTTACGGTGAGCAAATTAACCTCCAACAGGCGCTTCAGTATGAAGAATGATGGTATTTCAGTCTCCGTAAACTGTCTTCCCGACTTTTCTTGTTCACGCCGATTCCCCCGTTGACGCTGGCGAGGTTGTTGATGGGTTTGTGACCCTGAAGCTAGCAAAGGAGCTTTCCCCTTGTCTTCTTGAGTGGATGGCGGCTGAGCGGTGACTTGCTCTTCAACCTCAGATGTTTGCCCCAGTTGGTTGTTTGGAAGCAGTTGGCGGACAAGAACTCTGAGTTCCTCTTGTCTTTGGGATAAGTCTTGAATGAGAGCCATCTGGCCCACCAACTGTCCCATCATTTGAGTCCTCAGTGTTGTCAGATCAAACTGCAGCTCCGCAATCTGATCACTCCTGGCATTGTTGGAACTCCCCAAGCCCTTGGTGAGGAGAGCTTTCATCTCTTCTTGCCCCAGAGACAAGTTCAGGAACATCTCCTGCAGCTGAGCAGTCTGGTCTTGGATGTCTTTGACAGACCGTTCTAGAGCTATCTCTTGCTGAAATAAACAGCAGGAGAGTAAGGAAACCTGAAAAAGGAAAGATTGTTAAAATGAAATGCATGATATGTGGATGCATGCTTTCAAGGATCTCTTGGGGTAAACACAAGAAAATGTTAGAGGTTGAACTCTGCTCTTGGATTGGAGATCTCTGCGCCGGTGGACGTCCTTCCACGAGAATCAAGCTCACCATGTCGAGTGGGTCATAGCCACTGATTCAAGTTGTTGCACTTGATCTTTGATTGGAGAACTTTGTATCGGCGGATGTCTTTCCACTAGAATCAAGCTCACCATGTCAAGTGGGTCATAGCCACTGATTCAAGTTGTTGCACTTGAACTTTGACTGGATTGGTTAGAGGAGAAGCCCCCTTGCCCCTTGATAGATGTTTGGTTCAACGCAATCCTGCATCAACAGAACCCTCGAGATCCTTGAAATGGTTATTGAAAATGCTATGGTATGATGTCATGATGTTATGTCCATGTATGCGGAAAGCAAGTAAGTGTATATACAGGCAAACATATTCACACAAAGCACACAAGGCCTTAGGTTTAGGCTTGCATGAGGTTCAGGTACTACCCTCTTTCAGTTTGTTGGTTAAAACCTGTCTTATCAAAAGTAACCGGGTTCTAGAGGATCTCATATCATTGGCTACCCTCAATCGGTCATAACTCCAGCATCGCAACCTTTTCTCGCGGCCGGAACCATCTCGAGAGTTTAGCCTCAATGAGTGTAGCATACTGCTACTGTTCTAATGGCCAAGTTGGTCAATTAGGGTTCTAAGGTCGGTTGGTGCTTAATGACTCTTTGGAAGACCCATATTCTCCCCGTCTGAACACGAGGGATATCGGTACAGACCAAGACGCCACACCAACATAGCCACTGCTTCACCCATGTCGGTATACGCCGGACAGGTCCCTCACAGATTATGCTACCTAAAAGGGTTTCCCCAGATCCGGGTTAGGATCTATAAAACTCCGATACAAAGCCCACAAATGTAAAGCAAACAAAGCAATCAATTGAAAGTAAAGGTGATCTAAACCCTAAGGTAACCCCACTTAAAAAAATAATCCCCAGCAGAGTCGCCAGTTCTGTGATACGGTGGGAGAACTGACTATGAGTTTTGCGTTCGTATTCGCACTTGTGCGGTTGAGCAAGAGTCGCCACCGACTTTTTATTTTATCCTAAAGGAAAGGTTTAAAAAGCACAGCAAAAACCTTTTGAGATGTTTTCTTGGGTTCGGGGGGTAGATTATGAAAAGGGAAGGTGTTAGCACCCTTTTCATCCATGGTTATCCATGGGCTCTTAGTTACTTGGTTTTTTAGATCACTTGCCTTGTTTTTCGATTGCTTTGAAAATGGTGTGTGTGTGGGTGCTTTTTGAAAATGTTTTGGAAAAAGATGCCTTGTCTTAGGCAACTAATGTATTTGACTCGTGTTTGAGTGTTTTACAAAAGTGTGAATCTTTTCGAAAAGATGTTTTTAAATGTTTTTGAGAGTTTGTTTGAAAGTGTTGTGGATTGTGGTTTTTGAAAAGATGGCAAGTGTTTTTGCAAGTTTGATCTCAAGTAACTAAGAGTTTTGTCTACCCTATTGTACTCAAAGGTTTTTGTCATGTTTTAACCCCTTTTAACAATTTTGTTCTACCATTGAAATTGGTAGGCAATCTTGCATTTAGGAAGTTTATTCGGGACGGGCGCGGGTCATCGTATGGACCATGAATGCAATGGTGCCAAGTGTCTTTGGCAATTTGCTTTGAAGGGACTATAATCATTCCGTTTTAGGCAACATTCGAAAGTGTCATCGAGGGACTTATGATCATTTGATTTTGTTTTGCCAAAGATACTCGACGTGCAAGCATGGCCCATTTTGGAAGGCAACATGTGGGATTACCCTAGGGGGTGTGAGTGTGATTGTGTATTGATTACATGTATTTGTCTTGTATTAGGTTATCTAGCGTTTGATTTTATGTACATACAAACCCTAGGTCTAACCATGGTATAATTGAAAACTGTAAATTGCGGAATGTAAAATCTACGCTATTACAAAATAGTGTCCGGGAGTGGGGGTATAAATGTACAAAGGGATGAGACTTATAGTATCCAATAAGTTACAACCAAATCGAATGTGCGATCAAAATGTAAATATCGAATATACAGATATAAGATAAAAATGTGTATAGGGCAATGTGAATGTATTTGTGTAAGTGTACAAGTGTATATGTATATGAATTGTGTAATTATGTACAAGTGCGAGATGTGGAATTGAAACGTATTAGGGTTTTGACCTAGATAAATGTATTTTAATGAACCTTTGATTTATATGTTTAATTATGTATAAAAAATGTTCAAGTTTTAATTAAGAATGTTTCTTTATTTGCAAAAAAAGTATTTTGATTAAATGTTGTGACTTTAATATTAGAAAAATGTATATATTGTTATGTACAAATATGTATTTTAACTAAAAGAGTTTCAATTTTAATTATGTATGAAAAAATGTATAATATGTACAAAATTAATGTTTTAAAATGTATGTACAAAATAAAATGTTTTTAATTTAATCATGTATATAAAAAAAATATTTTATTATCTTATATACAAATATATACTTAAGAAAAAGATATTTTAACTATATGATAAAAAATGTATTTTAAGGTGTATTTAGAAATTTAATTATGCAACTGTATACAAAATATATCTTTAGTTAAAAAAAAGAAGGGTCATTTTAATTTTAAGTATATGATATAAAAGTGTTTATTATTTATATGATTTTGTGACAAAAAGAGTTTGTATATTATAAAGAACATTGGTTAGTATTAATGAAAATGCTTGGTTAGAAAATGAAATGATTTTTTGTTGGGCTTTAGAGGTGAATCAGAAACGGGTCAAGCCCATGCTAAGCTTGAAACGAAATTAGGGTTAGGGAATTGGTGTGTTCAGTTGAGACGAAGGACTTTAGGGGAAAGCAGCGGCGCCGTTCATAAGTTCGTCTTCTCCGTTCTTCTTCATCTCCCTGAATGCTGAATGTGATGCCTAATGATGCCGAGCCAACCCAACGCCACCTCCGGTTCCGCTCATCTCCGCGGTTGGACTAAACCTAAACGGACAGGGTAACGATCTCACCTTCTCTATGCATTAGGGTTTTCACTCTTCTTTGCATGCTTAGTTTGACTTATAATTTCACACGTTATTATTGTTTGTTTTTTCTTGAGATTGAGAAGAGGAACGAAAAGCTACCTTAACCTTTTTGGGGACGGAGGAAAGGGAACCGGAACTGGAGGCGTTGAGGCGGAGGCCCGGTGGCGAAGCTGGAAGCTAGCTTGGGAAAGTTTGGTACTTTTATATTTGTTACCGTTTTAGGGTTTGATGATGAGTTGTACTGAAAACCTTTAATTCACTTCTTTATCTCTTCTTCTGTGCCACTGATGCTTTGAATTGTTGCTTGCTTCTGAACGAAATTTCTCTCTTCTTCTTGAACGATGTATTATTTGTTTGTATTGCCCAGTGATGACCTCAGAGGTCTGAGGGCCTAGGTTGCCTTTGATACTTTTGTTTTCCTCTGAGCCTCTGATGCCTTGAGTTGTTGCCTACGTTGTCCTGAACTTTCTCTTCTTCTCTCGTGTTGCCTTGATTTGTTTCTGCTTACGTGCTTGACGCTACATGATTTGGTTTGTTCCCCCCCATGATGAACTTACAGTTCTGAGGGGCTCATACTTGTTGCCTATATGCTTGAGATGTGCCTTCCTGAGATGTTTGCTGGCCTTGAACTTCTGTTGAATTGGATGCTATGTATCGCCTATGATGAGGAAAGAAAAACTCTGAGGCTTAGGAGTTAGACAGGTTTCTGAGGTTTTTAGGATGGACTATGTTGGTTTAGTTTGACAGTATGGTTGATGGATCTGGATTTTGTTTATTCGGTTTGAAAGCTAGGCCATGTTTTGATGGTTAGGCTTAAGCTGGTTTAGTTTGACAGTATGGTGGTTTAGTTCACATGTTTTTGGGTTTGTGAGGCTAATGCTGATGCAGTAGGTTTTGCTTCAGTATGTCATGTTGTTTTACTTAACAAGGTTAGAGGTTGTGTGTTTTTGACAGGGTTGTAGGCATCAGGTTATGTGCTTTTGTATTGGTTCTGCACTTGGTTTATCAGGCTATGTGGTTGAACAGGGTGTTGGTTGTCCTGTGTATGTGTTTGTATGTTTGGATGATGCAGGCAGGTTATGATGCTAGCAGGTTTTTACTGGTTTTTATGTTAGCTTGGCTTGATAACTTAGTTTGCAGGTTATGCTTCAGTGTGTTATGTTGTTGGGCTTGGCCAAGTTTGAGGTTGCTCAGGTTTGATAGTTTTTGTGATTCTGGACAGTAGTGGTGGCTTTATACTTTTTGAGTTTGTATATTTCTCTTCCCTCTTTCTTGAGCTGTGTGCTCTTTTTCTTTATGTTATATCTTTTCTGTCTTCTGCCTAAGCCTAAACCTGCCTATGCTGCTTTTTTCTCTTCTTCTCTTCCATAGTACAGTTTTAGAATTTAATATGATTATTATCCTGTACTTTCTGAAGGGGCCCCTCTAGGCTGGGAAATGATGATTTAAGATTGCTTGCATAACACATTTTCTGCATCTTCTTTATCTCTTTTGACAGCTTTGTGTGCTGACTTTTCCTTGATATCTTGGCAAAAATCCCTTTTTGACAGCTTTGACAGTTTTGATAGCAACTTGTAATACTTTGATTTCTTGGTGATATCTTTGAGTATATTTTGGCATTTGATAGGAAGTGGGAATTGGATTTGAACTATCACAGTTTGAACTTTGGATTTGAGATTCTATGCAGCTTTGAATTTTGGAACTTATACTTTTGACATTTGCATTTCATGAACAAAAAATCTTCCCTCTCTGTGAACCGGGAGAAATCCCGTGATTTGCAGAGAGTGTCAACTGATCCCAGTCAGTGGCCCCTAATGATGAGCAAATTTAACTGTCTTTTAATTAACTGCTTTCTGACTTTTCTTGCTTCTTTTTGCAGATAAAAAATGGAGCACCGGAGCGGAGTGAAGAGTGAAGAATATTAGAAATAGGATAGTTTTTATTTTATGTAATATTTTAAATTAATGTATATTATTGCTCATAATTTAAATTATAAACAACAATTTGTACAAATAATTCAAATATCAATAAAATCTAAATTATCCAATTAATTCTAATTTTATTTATTGTTTATTTATTTATTTAAAATTCTTTGAATTAAAACAATTGAAAAATAAATTTCAATCATTCACTTTTAGAATAATAAATAACTTAAATAAAAACAACATTGATCAATTAAACTTGTCTTATCCAATATCCAAAACAAAGCAGCAGTTAACCCAAATGGACTGATCAAACGCATTAACACTGTGAATCCAATACTGCATCCTGTATTTGACTGACTCAAAGAAAACAACATGAATTCCAACCACTTGTTTCTTTCACTGATTAAATCAAAACAACGCGAATTTCACCCGAATCTCAGAATAAACTGCAACGTGCTGTGGAATTTAAATTCTTCTGAGAATATGCCCATAAAACTTTAATTCCTGATTAAATGTCGAATAACGCTCGCGTGATCAAAATTGAGCCAAAATCCATCAAAACCCTAAGCCAACTGTATGAAACAATCCAAGGCTCTGAAAATCAGTAAAAAACCCTAATTTTGCTTGACTGTCAAGAAAAGTCCGTTTGTCCGATTCTTGAGCCAGTTTGAAAAGTCAGGAAATGTTTGAAGCTGATATTTCTTGTGGAAAAGCGCGAGGGCAAATTTTGGGGTACAACAAATAGCATGGACATTATGACCATATTTTGGCATAGGAGCGGATATCACATTAGGTTTTTTGGGAGCATCAAACTCTACCTCCTTGGCATCTATCAAATCTTGGATCTTATTTTTAAGGGCCCAACAGTTGTTGGTATCATGCCCCACACTGTCCGAATGATATGCACATTTTGCATTTGAATGATAATAGGGAGAAGAGGTATTTGGGTTTTTCGGCGCTTCTTTCAAGTTGGTAAGGTTTAACTTTAACAGATGAGGGAGGACCTGAGTCGGTGTCATATTGATCCGAGTGAACTGCCGTTGTGGCCTTTCCACCCTACTTTGGTTAGCCCTAGGTTGACTGCTTCGAGGTTGATCGGTTGAAGAGTTCTGAATCATCACAGCCCCCACCGTTGGTTGGCGCTCCGTTCTTCCTTGATTTCTCTGGGAGTAAACAGCAGAAGCTTCTTTCTTGGATGGGAAGGTCTTCTTGACAGCAGTGGAAGCAGCTGCATCCTTCTGAATTTTACCACTCTTAATGCCAGCTTCGACCCTTTCACCGGTCAGAATTAATTCGGTGAACCCTGCAGATGAGCTCCTGATCAAGTGATTAAAGAATGGACCTGACAGGGTCCCCAAAAACATGTCAACCAGCTCTCTATCTGACAATGGTGGCTGCACCCTTCCAGCCAAATCCTGCCACTTCTGGGCATACTCCTTAAAGCCCTCATTATAAACCATACCCATACTCTGTAGTTGAGTACGAGTAGGCGCTAAATCTGCGTTATATTGATATTGTCGATAGAAAGCAGCAGCCAAATCTTCCCAGTTATGAACATCAGATCTCTCAAGTTGATAGAACCAGTCCAATTGCGTACCCGAAAGACTATCTTGAAAAAAGTGGACCCACAGATCCTTATCATAAGAGTGAGGTTGGATCTTTCTGACGTAGGACCGCAGATGCATCTTCGGACAGGACAAACCGTCGTATTTGGAAAATGTAGGCACCTTGAACTTGGGGGGAATGACGATCCCAGCAACCAACCCTAGTTCTTCGAAATCCAACCCGGGAACCCTTTGTACTTCCATGGCCGCCAACCGTTCTTCCAGATTTTTATACTTATCGTCCGCAGGAGGATATTGCTGCTCAGAGTAATCTTCCTCCTCTTCTTCTTCTTCCTCTTCAGCTTCAGACTCGGAGGGCATTGCAACTCCCTTACCTTTACCAACCCCTTCGTCAGACGTCGAGGGAAACTCGAGGACCCTTCTAGCCTGGTTCTCAAACCTTATTCCCATAGTGGCCACACCAGCCCTTTTCTTCTTTTTCTCTTTGTCTTTCTCTTTCTCTAACAGTGCTTTAAGGTCCTCTTGACCCTTTGCCAAGGTCATGAGGAGTTGTTGGAACTGAGAATTTTGTGCTTGCAAATCTTTGACTGTCTGCTCTATATCCATCTTGCTGAAATAAACAGCAGAAAGATAAGGAAACCTAGTGTGAAGACTTGTTTATGCATATGATGACTGATATGTTATTCATGTAATGCGTTCAAGGATTCAGAAATTCAAAGTTGTTACAAACAAAACGAACACACGTCATATTAATAAGAAGAAATTTGTTAGTACATAAATGCCCCATGGGCAAAATATTTCAAAATTTTTAATGTAAAAAGACATTGCGTATCCTCTTTGGTGCGATGTAAGTGTTAAGAGTCTCCTCTTCATGAAGTCGGCGGGTAAGTTCCAAAACCTTCTTCTCACTGGCATAGAAACTGGCTTCAAAAGTATTCTGCTCTTCCTTGAGCTGTATCCAACTCTTTCACAATTCTTCCAATGATGTTGGCATGTCGGGATGTAGGAGGGTATATAGAACCTCTCCTTCCATAACAGGATCTTTGATCACGGGGAGAATGTGGGGGAAAGGCATCATAAGACTCTGGGCGCGGGTTCTTACCCACTTGAGATAAGGCTCAAGGGGGATGGAATTCTTGTGTCCCAGTGTCTTACTATCCACTTTATTGGGCATCCTCCAAGCTCGGATAAACCTTTGTTGAAGTCCTTGAGCGTCGTTGTCGAAGTCAAAAACTAAGTCAGGAATCAGCATATCATGATGGCCATCCCTTCGGGCATACCCAAATTGTCTCAGAGCTAAACAGGGGTTGTAGGTAATGCCTCCCCTAATGCCAAGTAGTGGGACATTAGGGAATTCCCCACAACGATCAATGATGATGACATTTTCTCTGGATCGAGAACACCAATGAACATCAGAATATGTGAGGGTCATCAATCGTTGTGACCACCTCAAGCCTTGCTCATTCTTCAAGACTAACTGGGGAAGGTGAGAAATAAACCACCTTGCTAGAAGAGGAGTACAGCACATGAGAACACCTTTTTTCCTCATTGTTCGTGTGTGAAATGAGTGTAAGATGTCCCCAAGCAATGTAGGCACGGGATTCCGAGATATGAAAATCTTGACAGCGTTCACATCTATAAGTTGATCAGGGTTTGGGAACAAGACCAACCCATAGATGAGAAGTGCTACAATCTCCTCAAAAGCTTGCAGATCTAGAGAATTCCAGCAGTCTTGTGCCTTCTCAAATAGAAACTTTGCCAAGAAACCCTTGACACCACTTCTGGTTTCCCAATGCCCTTTGATATCAGATGGTTGCAAATGTAAGGCTTGAGCAACATCTTCAGGCTTTGGTTCTCTTTCCGTACCGTTGTAGGGTAGTTGATGAAGAATAGGAATCCTCAGGAGTTGAGAAAATTCCTCCAAAGTAGGTACTAGTTGGTAATCAGGAAATGTAAAGCAATGGTGTAGGGGGTCAAATAACTGGAAGAGAACTTTCACCATGTCTTCTTCAATGTTGGAGTTGACCAAGTTGAGAAGTCTACCATGTCTTTCACTGAAGAGAGAGTTTTCTGGAATCTTGGAAGTAAGCTCCTTGAGTTGAGGAGGGATTCTCAAAAGGTTGACTTGAATTGTTTTCCTGCGAAGAGATTCCATGACCTACAAAACAAGAACAAATATGAAGATCCAAACCCTTAAAATGGTTAGTAGATGCATATGATGCTTTATGATTTTCATGATGTATGCACAAGTATATGTACAAGCAAATCACACAAGATCCTAGTTTCAGGCTTGCGTGGGGTTTCATAGGTAAGTACCCTCTTGAAGTTAGTTGGCTCAACCTGTCCTATAAATAGTAACCGGGTTCTAAGGAACTCAATATCACTGGATTAATTTCTGTGTTCATTGTTTCAGTTTAGCCACTTAAATGGCGATCGAAATATTCCAAGAAAACAACCCTCAATGAGTGTAGTATCGAGTATCTACCAACTTCGGACTGCACCAAAGCCGGTCATCTCACTACCCCTAAAAAGGCTAAGATGGTCAAGTAAGGTTCTGAGAGTTCATTAGTGCTTGATGACATCACTCAGCGGCCCCGTATTCTCTTTGATTGACTCAAAGGCTACCGGTACCCACAAATATGTCGCACTAATATAGCTATTGCTTCAACCATGTCGGTACACCCCGCACAGTTTCCACAATGTATTGCTATTTACCTATGAATGTTTCCCAAATCCGGGTAGAGGATTTCAAGCCCAAACAATAGATCCAAATGTAAAGAAATCAAAGCAAACAATATAAGCATGCAAAGGTGATCTAAACCCTAAGGTTACTCCACTTTTTAAAATATTCCCCAGCAGAGTCGCCAGTTCTTTGATACGGTGGGAGAACTGACTTGAGGTTTTGCGTTTGTGTTTGCAAATGTTTCGGTTTAGCAAGATTCGCCACCGACTTTTTATTTTATTCTAAGGAAAGGTCAAAAAGCATAGGAAAGACCTTTGAGATGTTTTCTTGGGTACGGGGAGTAGATTATGAAAAGGAAAGGTGCAAGCACCCTTTTCATCCATGGTTATCCATGGGATCTTAGTTACTTGTTTAGATCACTTGCTTTTGCTTTTCAATTGTTTGAAATGGTGCTTTGTGTGTGGTTTTGAAAGATGTTTTGAAAAGAGGCCATCGTTGTGGAAACCTTTGTAATGATTCTTGTTTGAATGTATACAAAGGTGTTTTTCTTTTGAAAGAGATTTCAATGTTTGAAAGTTTGATTTGGAAATTATGTTGTGAAGTGTGTTTGAAAATAGCAAGGATGTTTTTTTTGCAAATTTTGATCAGGTAACTAAGAGTTATCTACCCTATTTTACTCAAAGATCTTTCTTATACGTTTTAACCCTTTTGACAGTGTTGCTTTACCATTGTATTTGGTAAACAACCTTGTATTAGGATGTTAAACGGGACAGGCGCGGGTCATCGTATAGACCATGATAGCAATTGTGTTAAGTATTTTTGGCAAATTTTCCGAGGGACTAGATTATTTTGTTTAGGCAACCAAGATAGCGTCATCGAGGGACTATGATCTTTTGTTTTGTTTTTGTTTTGCCAAAGTACCCAACATGCATAACATGACCCATTTTTAAGGCAACAAGTGGATGTAACCCTAGGGGTGCAAGTGTGCATTGTGTATTGATTTTCATGCATTTTTGTCTTTGTATTAGGTCAAACTACTTGTTGATTTTGGAATTTTGCATACAAACCCTAATCTCTAATCATGGCATAATTGAAAGCGTAAATGCGTAAAATAAATCTACCACTATTACAACATGATTATGGGGAGAGGGATACAATTTTTGAATGGGGATTATTTGACAAGAAATTAAAACCCTAGTTTTACTATTACATCCAAATTGAATCCAATGGCATAAATAACAAATGAATATTATTTAAATAAACGAATTAAATAAATACATGAAATAATATGAATATGAAAAAAGGAGTTTTGTTTACTTTTATGTATGTAAAAATATTTAATGTAAAAAGAAAGAAATAAATAAAAGATTAATTTTATTTGGTTAAGGGTAAAACCCTAATATTCTTTAAGAAAATAAATATATTAATTATATTATTTATATACAATAAGACAAAATAATGTATGTAAAAAAAATAAAATATATTTAGAAAAAGTATTTTTTAAGTATAAATAATAATAAAAATAAAAGTGTAATATTTTTATATTTTTATTCTAAAATATCTAATAAAATAAAAGTATATATATATACAAAAATAAAATAAAATAAATACAAAAATAAAAATATATTTAAAATAATATTTTCAGTGTGAATAAAAATAAAAGTATAATTTATATATTATTTTCAAGTTTTTTAATAAATAAGATAAAAGTAATTAAATTGTTTTCATGTTAGAAAGAAATAAAATAAAATGTAAAAAAATTATAAAAATATTTTTTGGGTATTTTTATATTTAGAAAATAAGAAAACAAAATCAGAAATGAAAATAAAATGGAAAAATACAAAAGTATGAAGAAATGGGCCAGGGGGGTGCAAAAAGTAAAAGGGGGGTGTCAATAGTGAGCCAGGACCAAGCCCAACCCACCACACTTCATCTTTAACCTCTGACTTTCAAAAACGCGCGCGCCTGTACCAAACACGAATATCCTGCATACGAGCTCTATTGCAAAAATACATAACATCAAAGTTGTAGAGCTCATCAAGACGAATTCAACCATATAAAAAACTTGTCCTAACTCTCAAAGACCAGAGAGAATTTCTCTGGCCCCAAATCCTAACCTAATTTTTTCAGTGTGTTCATGGACCAAATTCTCTTAGCATACTTAATAAAAATGAAAACTGAGCATATGTACAGCTTCATGGCTATGAATACTACATTTCTTATTCACAAACCTAAGTCTAAATGTTCCTAAATAGAGAGATAGGAAGTTGATAAAAACCTGTTTCAGCTGACTTCGTGTATGGCAATGTGGAGCTTTTCAACAAGGCTTGAGATGTCTGGGAGCTTGCTTGAACTTCACTTGACCTTCTCCAATACCCTGCTTGCCTTGAATATGCTTAAACAAGCCTACAGAACTCAACCTGCACAAGCTCAAAATGAAAATGGCAAACCCTGTAAATGGAGTTACAGTTGGTGTTTAAGGTTTGGGATAGCTTGGATGAGTTATGTGGAAGATGTTTGAACCAACTTGGGGCAAAACGCACGAGCAAAATGTGAGATAGAACTCAAGTTGCAGATGCTGCCCTGTTTTACCAATGGAAGGTGGTTTTGAGCTAAGGGATGTTTTAGGGCTCAAAGGGTCGTGTTTCTGGCTCAAAGGGGTGTGAGAAAGATGTCTCAAATGCTTGCACCAGTTGGTTTTTGGCTGATGTTTTTTTTTCTATGTGATTTGGACAAAAATCTTGGTTATGAAGCAAAGTGTGTGAAGTGATTGAAACAGGCATGTACAGGCTATCCATATGCTTCCACCCTTTTCCTTTTGGCCCCTCTAATTTGTGGATTTGATTTGCTGCCTAAGATCTGGACCAATGCTCAAAGATTGTGGTTTGACATAAAGCAAGATTATGGCAAAAATGGTAATCTACCTTTTTCTACTTAAGGATTAATCTAGTGTGCAATGCCCTAATGACAAAAACAATGCCTTAGACCAATGGTTTTGCACTTAATTATGGAGTGTGGAATGGTTTTGAGGCCTGTAATCTAGTGCAAAGCAAGCTGACTTGAAATTGCAATTTCTATCAACATGAACATGCCATGGATGAAAAGTGAGTTTTTGCCAACTTCAAGCCTTCGATTCTCCCTAACCACAAATGATTTTAGAGAGTTCTTGGACATTTTGGAAAGCTTGCAACATGATCTACAATCCATGTTTGAAATGAAATTTTATATTCCAAGTGGAACTATATGAAAAATGGCCATGAAGATGGGGCAAAATCCTGCCTAAACTAGGGCAAAATTTCACTAAGTTAAAAGTTTTAGGGACCCTTGTTCCAAAAATCATAACTTGAGATCCAAGCTTCTTTTGGGAAAACTTTGTGAATAAAAGTTGTATATTTTGTGTAGGACTAAACCTTTCATGTTGGAAGTTTTGTTTGAATCCAAATGCATCATGGTGAAAATGTTGGGCATAGTTAGGAAAAATTAAGAAAATTTCATAACTTAGACAAATTCTAAGTTATGAAACTTTTCAACTTTAAACCCTAATTTGCAAAAATGGGTTTCTTGATGAACAAGTTTCATGTTTTGACATATTTTGATGAAAAATGACCCTTGGCACTTGGTTTTGACCAAAAAGTCAAAGTTTGACTTTTCAGTGTACAGTCAAAATTTGATCAGTTGACTGAAAAATTCATTTGTCAATCCAATGCAATTGAGATCTTTTGAACCTTATGAATAGGTCAAGATGATTCCATTGAGTCCTTGAATCCATGCTTGAACCCAATTTGCCATTGGCTAGGTCAAAAATCAGAAATTGCCCTTGTGCAATCAAAACCCTAAAAATGACCATTTTGCCCTTTTGGTGATGTGATCAAATTTCTTGTGGAGTTGTGGTCCAACCTTGATAAAGTGGTTCATATGAGCTTATAATGTTTATGTGGATCAAAAATTGTGAGGTTTGACTGTAAATTCGCTACAGTTGACTTTTTCCCAATACAGTTGATTTCTAGGTCAACTGTCCAATTGATTGGGCAAAAATTTGATTCAAAGCTTGAAACTTGGTATGAGTAATCTTAATGGTCCAACATGAAGTATAAAAGTCACTTTGAGCATTGAAAGTCCAAAATTCTTTGTGCAAACTCAAATCCTAATTTAGGTCAACAATGCAAGGAGATGTCTTGAGCAGAGCAAACCCTAGCTTGATCTTGAGTTCAAAGAGCCTTGTGAGGAAAAATGTTGATAAAATGAGAGGGCAAATTTTGGGGTACAACATTGTCCTAGTAATAGTAATTGGGTTCTAAGGAGATCAATATCACTGGATTGTTTCCTTTGTCATTGTTTCAGCTCAAGCCTCTTTAATGGCGACCGAAATATCCCAAGAAACCAAACCTCAATGAGTGTAGTATCAAGTATCTACATACTTCGGACTGCACCAAAGTCGGTCATCTCACTACATCCTAAAGGCCAAGTTGGTCAAGTAAAGGTTCTAGAAGTTCATTAGTGCTTCATGACATCACTCAGCAGCCTCGTATTCTCTTTGATTAATCCAAAAGCCTACCGGTACCCACAAATATGTCACACTAAGATAACTATTGCTTAGACCATGTCGGTATACCCTGCACAGTTTCCACAACGTATTGCTATTTACCTATAATGTATCCCAAATCCAGGTAGAGGATTCAAACCCAAACAAAGAACAATAATGTAAAGCATACAAATCAAACAATGTAAGCAAGTAAATGTGATATATCCCTAAGGTAACCCCACTTTTATAATTTTCCCCACCAGAGTCGCCAGTTCTGTGATACGGTGGGAGAACTGACTTAATTGTTTTGTGTTTGATCGCAAATGTTGTGGTTAGCAAGAGTCTCCACCGACTTTTCTTTTATCTAAAAGGAAAGGTGAAAAAGCACAGGAAAGACCTTTGAGATTGTTTCTTGAGTTAGGGGGTAGGTTATGAAAAGGGAAGGTATTGGCACCCTTTTCATCCATGGTTTTCAATGGGCTCTTAGTTACTTGCTAGATCACTTGCTAGATCACTTTCTTTTGTTTGAAATTGTGCTTTGTGCGGTTTTGAAAGTATTTTGTAAAAGAGCCCATTGTTTAGGCAATCTTTGTAATGATTCTCGTTCGTAAGAATGTATACAAAGATGTTTGTCTTTTTGAAAATGTTTTCAAGTTTGTAAGATGTTTGGAAATGTGTGTGTTTGTTTTGGAAATAGCAAGGATATTTGCTTTGAAATGGAGCATGTAACTAAAAGTAATCTACCTACTCAAATGTCTTTCTTGTTCATTTTCTTTTCCTTTGACATTGTTGTCTTACCATTGATTTGGTAAACAACCCTATCTTTGGATGTAAACGGGACGAGCATGGGTCATCGTATAACCATGATTAGCAATGTTGCAAAGTATCTTAGCATTTTTGAGGGACTAAGATCATTTTATAAGGCAACTTGAATAGCGTCATCGAGGGACTATGATCTTGTTTTTACTTGTTTTTGCTAAGATACCTTACAGGCGTAATATGGCCATTTTTTTTATATAAGGCAACCAAGTGGAGTAACCCTAAGGGTGCTTGTGTGCAAGTGTACCATTTTCATGCTTGATTTTGTCTTGAATTAGGGTTTTCTATTTGATTGGTTTTATCTTGTCATACAAACCCTAATTACTAGAATGTTATATTAAAGCGGTAAATTGTGAAATTTAAAGATTATTACACTATTACAACACTTTGTGGGAGGGGGTATACAATTTATGAATGGGGATTTGCAAGAAAGTAAAAATCCTAATTTTCTATTACAATCATATCGAATTTATCAAATGTACAAAGAAACAAATGTAAATATAATGTATAAGAAGTAAAATGAATATAATGTACAAGTATGAATGAATAAGGCCATGGATTTTGTTTTGACTTTAATTAACTTAGAAGAAAAAATAATTAACTAAAAAAAGAATATTAGAATTAAGTTAGCAAAAGAAACTAGTTTAAAGAAGCAAATTTCTAAATAAATAATAATCATAAACCTAATCTAATTATTTAATTAATTTTGAAAAAAATGAATTTTAACAAGAAAATGTTTTAGTCTATTAAACAAATATGAATATATTTAATATGTATGCATAAATAATATTTTTGAGATTTTTATTTATAAAAATAAATATTGTTATAATATTAATAATAGTAATTAAAAGAAACTAAAGAAAAATAAAATATATAAAATAAGTCAGGGGGGTTAACAATTAAAAAGGGTGTTTGGAGAAAGAAATAATAAAAAACTGTTGGGCTTTCAGACCACAAAACTCATGGCAAAAAAAAACAGATTTTTATGAAGGGATGGGGGTGTAGCGAATCTAAAGGGGGGTTGGGCTCAGTTTCATTGTTTTGGGCCTGATATGAGAGGGCTTGGTTGGTTTAAACAAAACAACCAGGTTCAAGAGACGTGGTCCATTTGGCTGATTTATTTCTCTCACTTCTCTGATTCTCTCGCTCATTCTCTGAGGTTCCTCCACCAGGGAAGAAATAAAGGTCGCGCCGGAAATTGCCTCGCGGCGGTGACGGCGGCGGCTGGGTTCAAAACCTCAATTTTTTTACATCAATCTCTTCCTCCTAATTACTAATTTAGCGTTTGATTTTGCAGAAAACATAAGATTCAGCCTAGATCTAAAAGGGGATGACCAGAACCCTAGGGGTTCTGATTTGCTTCTTCTAAATGATTTGGTGAGATCTTTCCTTTCTTATCTCTTTGCTAGTTCTGAGGGGTTAGGTTTACCTTGAAGATGATGATAAAAAGGGTTTAGGGTTTGTACTTCTGTTTTCATAATTTTGTTTGTGTGTTTCTATTTGAATGTTTTCTCTTCGCTTACTTAAAGGGTTTGGTGAAACTTGATAATGATTCGCTTAGGGTTTTGGCTTTACTTCTGTTTTGGTGATGATGATCTTACTTAGGGTTTTTGGCTTTGTTTCTGTTTTGGTGATAATGATCTTACTTAGGGTTTTTGGCTTTGTTTTTGTTTTGGTGATGATGATCTGACTTAGGGTTTTTGCTCTGTTTTTGTTTTGGTGATGATGATCTGACTTAGGATTTATGCTCTGTTTACCTTCTCCTACTTTGGTTTCTGATTGGCCCTAAGTTGTTATTTGGTGCAAGAAAAATTTTCAGAACATTTGCATATTGAAACATGTTTAGGAAATTACCTTTCTTTGCTGTGTTTTGGTATGCTGTGAATTGTTGACAGTAGGCTTTGAAAGATGAGAACAATGGCTAGACATTTTCTTTCTGTGTTTTCTCCTTGTTGGCCCCAAAACTCCTTATTTTTGCTTAGTATTGTTGCCCTATTTTATATTGATTAATGATGGATAAAAAATACTGGCTTTTGCTGCTTGTACCTTTTTTCTGATAAATCAAATTGCCAATTGACTTTGCTTGTTGGCTGTGTTAATCATTTATGGTGGATACTGACTTTTGTTGGCTTTGTACTTGTTATGTTTTAACAACTCAAGTGGTTGTCCTTTGGTTGGCTGACTGCTGCTTTTGCTTTTACAGTTTTTTGTACTTGTTTATACTTTTCTGATTTATCGGGCTGCTTTTGTTGTATTTTGTATTTGCTATGAACCAAACAAAATGTTCTTGAGATTTGTAGTGAAATCCTCTAGGCCTATGATAGGACTTTGAAAATTTGAGGTTATTGTTGGTCTGATATTTTTCTGATTTGAAACAACATGAAGCTTTTGCTTTCTGATTTTCTCTTTACTTTTTGTGAACCAAATGCTTGAGATTTGCAATAGGCTACCTCTTAGCCAATGATGTAGTCATGCCTTTGTGAAGTATGTATGAGGCTTGATTTTCAGTTTTCCTTTGCTTGTGAACCAAGTTTTTGTGATTTGCAAACACACTTTTAGGCCAGTGATAGGACATTGCTTTGAGGCCTATATTGGGCTTGAATTTCTTGATTTGGATTTGGCTAATAGGCTGGGAATATGGTTGAAATTATTTATTATGGGCCAGGCTTTGTTTTACAATGATAATGGGCCTAGGATAGAATTTAACATGGTTTGAGGCCCTTAGAATCAAAAACCCTCTTTTCTGACCTTCTTTGATACTTTGTAGATTGTTGCACAAGTTTTGTTTTTCAGCAGTTTGCAGCTGCTGGCCTTGCTTGTCTACCCTGCAGTTGGTTGCAGCTTGCCTTGTTTGTTGGTTCCATTTTGACAGCTTACCTTGTTTGTTGGTTCTGTTTCAGCAATTTTCCTTGTTTGTTGGTTCTGTTTTGATAGTTTGCCTTGTTTGGTGGTTCTGTTTTGACAGTTTGCCTTGTTTGTTGGTTTTGTTCTGACAGTTTGCCTTGTTTGCTTTGCTTGCCTGCCCTGCAATTGGTTGCAGCTTGCCTTGTTTTCTTTGCTTGCCTGCCCTGCAGTTGGTTGCAGCTTCTTTGTGAACCAAATCTGTACTTTGTGATTTGCAAACTAGAAATTCTTAGGCCAATGATTAAGTAAAGATTGCATGAGGCCTTAGAATACAAACCCTTCTTTTCTGATTCAGTAGAAACCACCCTAATGATGAATTTAGGATTACCTTGTATGTTTTTTTCATTTCTGAATATTTAAACTACTAACAAACTTCTCCTTTTCTCTTTTCATGAACATGAAGCATGGATGGCAAACAAAGATTGGAGAGATTGCTTGAGGATGAAGACTTAGGATTTCTCTCTTCCCCCTTTTTTTCCATAAACAAATCTTGTAATTTATTGCATTGGTAGACATTTCTTCTGTAAAAATTCAAACTTGTAATGTAATGAATACAGTACTTCTGAATAAACTTGTGAAAATATTGTACCAATTTCAACTTTAAATCTTGTCATTCTTATTTGTATGTTTTGAGTAAGAAACCTCATTCTAGGTAACTTGTATTTCAAGCAACCACCAAAGATGATCAAACAAAATACTTCGCACTCCAATCAAACCTTTAAAACAAAAATGAAAGTTTGAGAATTTCAATTCCATTTGATTAACTTAACCTCAAAGGCTTATGATCAAAAAGTCTTAATCTTCAATTCTTGTTCAAAAGCTAACTGGTAAGCATAATGAAATCGCATGTTACTCTTGATTCCAACAGGACTTCATTGTCTATCAAATATGTTTCAAGAACATTAGCCAGCCTTGTAGAATTAACAAACTTCAGCAAATTGTCTTTAAAATATTGGAGATTTTTAAGACTCAATTACCTCTGAGAAAATCCTAAACCCTTAATTATTAATTTGCTTCCTAGGAAGAGAACCTGTCTGGTTGACCTTTGAACCAATTGAGTGTACAGGAACCCTAGGGTAAACATCTTGCATGAAAAAATGGAAGGCAAATTTTGGGGTACAACAGGGTCCATCTTAGAAATCAATAGAGTGGTATGAGTCAATATATACTGTCTTAGCCGACGAGCAGCCCATGCCAGAGCACAACAAGTTTTCTCGAGCAGTGAATATCTGGTTTCACAGTCGGTAAACTTTTTGCTCAGGTAGTATATTGCATGCTCTTTTTGGACATACTCGTCATGTTGGCCCAACACATACCCCATATAATTCTTTAGCACAGTCAAGTACATGATCAAGAGTCTTCCTTCGACTGGAGGCATGAGGATAGGAGGTTTTTGCAGATATTCCTTGATTTTTTTGAAGGCAGCTTGGCATTCATCATTCCATTTGACTACTTGATATTTCTTTAAGAGTTTGAAGATTGGTTCATAAGTAGCAGTTAAGTGAGATATGAAGCGGGCGATGTAGTTAAGACAACCCAAGAACCCTCTAACCTCCTTTTAAGAATGGGGAATTGGCATTTCTTGAATGGCTTTTACCTTTGCAGGATCAACTTCAATGCCTTTACCACTGACAACGAAACCTAGAAGTTTTCCAAATCTTACTCTGAATATGCACTTATTAGGGTTCAACCTCAACTTGTACTTTTTCAGCCTCTCGAATAGCTTGTATAAGTGGTTGAGATGTTCTTCTTCAGTTTGTGACCTTACAATCATATCATCCACATATACCTCTATTTCGTGATGGATCATATCATGAAACAAAGCTACCATAACCCTTTGATATGTTTCCCCTGCATTCTTCAATATGAATGGCATGACCTTGTAACAAAAGGTGCCCCATTGCGTAATAAAGGTGGTTTTCTCCATGTCTTCGGGAGCCATCTTAATTTGATTATAGCCGGAGAAACCATCCAAGAAAGATAAGACTTTATGTTGAGCAGTGTTATCGACCAAGACATCAATATGAGTTAGAGAGAAGTCATCCTTGGGGCTTGCCCTATTCAGATCCCTATAATCTACGCACATACGAACTTTTCCATCTTTCTTCAGCACCGGCACCACATTTTCAACCCATTGAGGATAAGATGTCACAGCTAGGAATCCTGCATCAAATTGTTTCCTCACTTTAGCTTTTATTTTCTCAGACATATCAGGCCGCATGCGACGAACTTTTTTCTTGACAGGAGGACAATCTTCCTTTGTTGGCAGACGATGAACTACAATGTCGGTATCCAACCCTGGCATATCTTCATACGACCAAGCAAACACTTCCACGTAGTCATGTAACATCTGAACCAATCTGCTTTTGACATTTCTTCCTAGGCTGGTGCCGATATTGACCTTTTTTTATCTGTCTCGGTACCTAGGTTGATGACTTCAACTGACTCTTCATGCGGTTGAATAGCTTTTTCCTCTTGCATTAGAAGTCTGGCTAGTTCTCCCGGTATTTCACAATTTTCCCCGCTTTCGTCTTTGACTTGGTTAATTGGATGTTCAAAATCATAACTGGCAATAGTAGAGTCATTGGCAATGAGATCGGGAGTGGACGAGGATCTGCAAGAGTGTGTGTGTGTGTGTGTTGGCTCCTAAATTCGACACCCTTGTTTTATTAATATCAGCCATTAAAGATGAAGGATGTTTTCGACCAGCTGGGTCTGTCGAAATGCCCATCAAAAGGTGGTAATGTACTTAGAGGATTTCTTCCAAGGGAGAAGTTGGTTGCCTTCGATGTCGAAGGTGTTTCTCGTCGAAGATGCTTTTCGACGAAGTTGTTCGATGGTTCAGAGTGGAACGGTCTGAAATTCAAGTGTTTGGAGGGAAAACGGTTTCCAGCGGTTACCAAGTGCAACGTGCAAAGATCTGGAGCGTCGAACGCTGAGAACGTGCCAAGTGGAGTCATCTCGAAGCAGCGTAACTGCCCGACGGTTACTTGGGATGTTTTAGTATAAATAGTAGTAGGTCACGCAGTTTTTCGCGTGTGTTCACAAATATATACAAAGTCACTCATATAGATTCGAGTACCCAGCGTGTGAGAAAGAATTGTTGAGAATGTATGTGTGAAACACCACTTTTATTAATCAAAGTCATTTACTTTCCAGAAACTTTACTTGCTTTCTTCTTTACTTTTCCTGTCGAAGCCCTTTATTTCAAGCCTTCGTTTATTTTATCAAGTCCACTTCTTCATGCAATTTACTTAAAGCCTTTTTATTTTCTTGTCATTTAACCATTATCCAACTTAATCAAAACCTCAAAATCAACCATGTCTTAGGATCAATCTGATCGATCCTGCGAGTAACCAAATAAGTAACCATTTGGAGGATCAGCAGTTGTTTACCAATAACCACGGTAAACAAATTGGCACACCCGGTGGGACAGTGTGTTTATTGTTGAAGTTTAACCCTTTTAAACATAATCTCATCTTTTCGAGGAGTGTTGTATGTTATTGAGAAGTGGTAGAATATACACTAACGATACCAATACTGCCAGAAGAAGGGAAGAGATGGCAAATCCGCCAAACAATAACGAAATCCCACAAACAAATGTGGGAGCAACGGTTATCCCGACCGTAAGTGAAGCGATAACCGTTGGTTCAACACCAGCAGTAACGGTCACAACAACGGGGCCATTACCTCCGTTCACAAGCCCCAGAGTGCCTTTGGGAACCCCCCCACCAAGGGGAAATTTAGGCACAAGGCCTTATGTTCCCCCAGGATTTATGACAGACGGTCATAATCGAGAACCACTCTATGGCATGCCAACTTCTGACTTGGCTAGCCTGACGAATGCTACGTCCACTTTTTCAGACCCTTTAGTGAGCGCCTCTTCACCACTCCAAGGTTCTGGAGTAGGTATGGCGAATAGAAATAGGACCCAACTCTTAGGAGGAACATCCCAAGTAGCACATGGCCTTACAAATGCCTCGACAGCAGTCTTGAGGCAACAAATGGACGAAAGCAACCATGATATGGTTCAAATGTTGGCACAAACTTTAAGTACAGTGTTGAACCCTCTAATACAAAACACTACCCAATCGAATCAGCAGATGACAGCGCAAATGACGCATTTGGCTGATTTCTTTGGAGTGCCCCAACCTATTCGACAGCCCCAAAGGGCGCAAATAAGGGGAAACCAGGGTGTGTTCTTAGAGGAAGAAACCACTATCAACCAAGTCCAACAGCCTGTCGAAGAAAACCTTAGGGCACGATTGGAGCAACCTGTCGAGGAACCTAGGGTAATAACCCCAGAGGTAAGGTTAGTTAACAGAAACCAAAATGCTGACGAAGTAGTTCAGCATATCCAATACCAAAACATGGGTCTGGAAAATAATCTGGCAACCATGATCGAAAGGATCATGACTCAAAATGGGATGAACATGGGCTTTCGAAGGCCCAACTTTACATCCCCGCTGTCAGAATACGTGTTACAAACAGACTTACCTCCTAGATGTAAAGTCCCCAAATTCACTAAGTTCTCTGGGGACACGACAGAATCTACTGTCGAACATGTGGCGAGATACTTGATCGAAGCAGGAGATATTTCGAACAATGAAAACCTGAGGATTAAGTACTTCCCAAGTTCTTTAACAAAGAACGCTTTCACTTGGTTTACAACTCTCCCCCCCAATTCGATCCATCATTGGACCCAGTTGGAAAGATTGTTCCATGAACAATTCTACATGGGGCAAACCAAGATAAGCCTGAAAGAATTGGCCAGTGTAAAGAGACGTTTCACTGAACCTATAGACGAATATCTAAATAGGTTTAGATTGCTCAAAGCAAGATGTTTTACACAAGTGCCAGAACATGAGTTAGTCGAAATAGTCGCAGGCGGTTTAGATTATTCCATTAGGAAGAAGTTAGACACTCAATACCTGAGAGACATGGCCCAACTGGCTGATAGAGTTCGACAGGTAGAACGCCTCAAAGCTGAAAAAGCAAAGGCAACGAAAACTCATAAGAGAGAGAGGATAGCGTATGTTGAGATGGATGACGAAGATCCAGAATCCTTCGACGATACTATAACTGTCGAAGAAGGAGAAGTCGATTTAGCGGAACTAAAACAAGGGCCACCATACTCTTGCAAACTGTTAGTCCCCTCAAGTGGGAAAAATCCCACTGGTCCAGAAAGGACCAATGATAGGTTCCCCAAAAAGACTTATAGTTTTGATATTACAAAATGTGATGAGATCTTTGACTTGCTTGTAAAAGATGGCCAAATAATAATACCCCCAGGGGTAAAAGTGCCTCCTCTTGATCAAAGAAAGAAGAGAGGTTTTTGTAAATATCATAATTTTCTGGGCCATAAAACGTCTCAATGTTTTCTTTTCAGGAATCTTGTGCAAGACGCTATCAAAGAAGGGAGGTTGAAGTTTGCTGACAAGACCCCCATGGCTGTCGACTCTAATCCGTTGCAGGCTGAAGCCCACTATGCTGAGCCTTCAGAGGTGAACGTGATCGAGGCATCCAGAAGCCAGTCGAAGAGGCCAGGAATAACCATGGTCGAAGTCTCAAAGGACCATATCAACATGCCAATCTTTGGCAGTTTTTCTGGGAATTTATCCAGAAAGACAATTGAAGCGGTTCAGAAAGCGGTCGAAAGCCCAAAGCTGGAGACAGTTGGAGCCCAAAAAACTGGACCAGAACCCAGTTCTCACTTGGCCACAGTTCAAGGCCAGACAGAGGACTTGGAGATTCAAATGAAGCAGTTGACTCTTGCCAACAAAGATACCATGAATGTCAACATGGTCGAAGTCTCTGACCCAAAAGCATCAGAGGAGGCCATGAGGCAAGAACAAGCTAACAAGACTGCTTTCCCTCGGGAAAATGAAAATCTGGCAGATTTCCTGCAAAGATGCCAGAAAAAGAAGTCAGAAGTGATGTTGTGTCCAAGATGCAGTTCGATCTTTGACAAAAAAGCTGCTGAACATATTCAAGGCGTAAGAGCAGCGAATAAGAGAAGGGAAAATGTTAATCTTCGACATGACCCCAGAAGAGCCTCCCAAAGAGGTTCAAACCAAGAAAAGAGGCCATTGACTTTCAGGCCTCCAACTAATGTGCCAGTAGATACATGGTACAAAACGTCTGGTCGAAAGAGGCCAAGCGAGGAGAGATGGCACTCTTTCGATGTGCCAAGGGGTTCATCTTTAACACAAAAGAAAGAGCCTCAAGTTGCTGCCCCCAAGGTTACACAGGTGTCAAGCAACTACAAAGGGAAAAATCCCATGTCTCGATCTCAATGGAGGAGATACCAGAGGCGACGAAAAGCTGAGAGGGAGGCTGCCAATGAACCAAAGGCAGAAACCAATTCAAATGTTCCTCTAAGAAAGCAAAGGAAACCTCTGGAAAGAGAGCCAGTAACCAACAGGCTAGTTTGGCCTAACCAAGGTGAAATCGAGGACGAAGATGGTTCTGAGTCTGATGATACTTTGGACATCATGGTGAATATAGTCTCAGTGCTGCCCAGAGAGTTCGACCGACAGGTGGAGGTCGAAGCAAGTGATTGGGAAGTGGAGCAAGAAATGGCCAAACATAGGCCAGTGTGCTATTTCGTCATGGACAATGGCACTACTGAGGAACAAAATGGGTTCTTCGAGCCACCTACAGAGGCGATGAAAAATCACCTCAAGCCTTTATTTATAAGGGATAAACTCGAAGAAACTACAGTGAATAAAATCTTGGTGGATTGTGGGGCAACCATCAACATTATTCCTCACTCTATGCTAAGGAAAATAGGCAAAAGGGATGAGGACATCAAGCCTCACAACATGGTCCTGTCGAACTATGAGGGCGGCATAGGGACCACTATGGGAGTGATCCAACTGGATATCAAGGTGGGATCTATCCTTCGACCAACAATGTTTATGGTCATATCGGCCAAACCTAACTATAATCTCTTGTTGGGCCGTGAATGGATTCATGGTGTTAGGGTTGTGCCATCATCAATGCACCAGAGGTTGCTGCTATGGCGTCCAGATGGGATGGTCGAAAACATAGAAGCAGATCAAAGCTATTACCTGGGCGAAGTGAATCACCTAGGGCTGGCAGATTTCGACAAGAACTTGGCTCACATAGGGCCATGTCCAACACCTGACTTCGACTTGGCGCCAGCGCCAAATACTTTTTGTTCCCTATACCTGCACCCTGAGCATGGTTTTCAATGGGACAGAGAAGACTTGTCCCACATAGACTTCAGTGGGTTAACTGATATCCAACCAACTGGTTGGGGGAGCGAATTCAGTGACAATGACTGAGTCACAATCATTGAAGCGAATTTCGGCTTATGTAGCCGAAACAAAGATGAAAACGGCTCTCGAAGCCGAAGTAAAGTACATGGCCACACAGGCCAATGATCAACAGTTATCTGCTGCAGGTCCTGGAAAGGATTTCGATCCAGAACCCCCTGATATCATGCCAGAAGGAATACAGGAACAGAGGCTCGACGCCATCTATGACGATGAGCCTTTGGGCTTCGAAAAGGACCCCTTGGCAAACAACATTAAAATGTTAGCGCAAGATCCTTTAGAAGAAATCAACTTAGGCGAAGGGTCAGAGAAAAGGCCAACTTACATCAGCGCCAAAATCGACCCAGAACTTAGGTTGGAAGTAATCCAATTGTTGAAAGAGTTCAAAGACTGTTTTGCATGGGATTACGACGAAATGCCTGGTCTCGACAGAGGATTGGTAGAACTTCAGTTGCCAATCAAACCTGGGAAGAAGCCAATCAAGCAAAGTCCAAGACGCTTCGCTCCAGAAATACTGTCGAAGATCAAAACGGAAGTCGAAAGACTGCTGAAGTGCAAATTCATACGCGTTACAAGGTATGTCGAATGGATTGCAAACATTGTGCCAGTAATTAAGAAAAATGGTACATTAAGGGTGTGCATAGATTTCAGAGATTTGAATGCTGCTACGCTCAAAGATGAATATCCTATGCCTGTGGCGGAAATGCTAGTCGATTCTGCCGCTGGCTATGAATACCTGAGTATGCTCGATGGTTATTCAGGATATAATCAAATATTCATTGCTGAAGAGGATGTGTCGAAAACAGCTTTTCGATGCCCTGGGGCCCTAGGCACTTACGAATGGGTAGTGATGCCTTTTGGCCTAAACAACGCTGGGGCAACATACCAGCGAGCAATGAATTCTATCTTCCATGATTTTATTAACACTTTTATGCAAGTATATATTGTTGACATTGTTATAAAATCTGTTTCCAGGAAGAATCATATTGACCACCTTCGACAATCATTCGAAAGAATGAGAGAACATGGTCTGAAGATGAACCCTTTGAAGTGTGCATTCTGTGTGAAAGCTGGAGATTTCTTGGGCTTCGTTGTCCACAAGAAAGGAATCGAGATCAACCAGAACAAGACGAAGGCTATTCTGGAAGCGAAAGCGCCATCGAATAAGAAGGAACTGCAATCTCTGTTAGGCAAAATAAATTTCTTAAGGAGATTTATATCTAACCTAAGTGGGAAAGCTCAAGCCTTTTCACCCTTACTTCGACTGAATAAAGAGGGATTCGAATGGGGGCAAGAGCAACAAGAAGCCTTCGACAAAATCAAAGGGTACCTCACCAAGCCACCTATTTTGGTGCCTCCTTGTAGCAATAGGAGTATGAGATTGTACATAGCTGCCTCCGACAAAACTTTGGGAAGCATGTTAGCCCAATAAGATGAGAATGGAGTCGAAAGACCCATTTATTATCTTAGTAGAGTTTTGAACGATGCAGAAACTAGATATAGCGAAGTTGAAAAATTGTGTCTATGTCTGTATTTCTCTTGTACAAAACTCAAGCAATATATAAAACCAGTTGATGTGTATGTTTCGTCTCATTTTGATGTTTTCAAGTACATGTTGTCGAAACCCATCTTGCACAGTCGAATTGGCAAGTGGGCACTAGCATTAACTGAATACTCCTTGACCTTTATGCCTCTTAAGGCAGTGAAAGGACAAGTGGTTTTAGACTTTATAGTCGACCACTCAATTCAAGTTGAGGATATTAATTATGTGGAGATAGAACCTTGGAAATTCTACTTCGATGGTTCCAGCCATAAAGATGGAACGGGAGTAGGAGTCTTGATCATTTCTCCAGAAAAAATTCCAACAACATTCAAGTACAAGATATCAGGTTCTTGTTCGAACAATGAGGCTAAGTATGAAGCTCTAATTACTGGCCTTGAAATATTGTTGGAATTGGGGGCAACTCGAGTCGAAATAATGGGGGACTCAGAGTTAGTCATTAAGCAAGCCACAAAAGAATATAAATGCATAAGAGAAAATCTCATTATGTACTTTGTGATAGCAAATCGTTTATTGAAAAAATTTGAAATGGTCAATATTCGATACATACCCAGATTGGAAAATCAAATAGCCAACGACTTGGCACAAATTTCATCTGGGTACAAGATTTCAAAAACGAGATTACAAAGAGCAATCGAAGTTCGAGAAAAGATAAAAGCAACTTGTCTATCACCAACAGACTTGGAATCGACAAGACTAGGATATGCTGATCAAAGTAACTTCGAAATTTCGTTCATAGATAATTTGTCAGAGCAAGATTGGAGGAAGCCCATTGTGGATTATCTTCAAAATCCAGGAGCTTCGACAGAATGAAAAACAAAGTACAGGGCGTTGAGTTATGTACTCATGGGTAATGAGTTATTTAAAAAGACTCCTGAAGGGGTATTGCTAAAATGCTTAAGTGAAACTGAGGCATACATAGCCCTTTCGACTACGCACGCTGGAGCATGTGGGGCTCACCAAGTAGGCCATAAGATGAAATGGTTGTTGTTTCGACAAGGGCTATATTGGCCCACCATGTTGAAAGATTGTGTCGAGTTCGCTAAAGGTTGCCAAGAATGTCAAGTCCATACAGGCATCCAACATGTACCAGCAAGCGAACTTCACTCGATAGTGAAACCTTGGCCTTTTAGAGGATGGGCGTTGGACCTCATTGGAGAGATTCGACCAGCATCATCAAAGAGCCAGAAGTATATATTGGTAGGCATTGATTATTTTACTAAGTGGATCGAAGCTATCCCTTTAGTCAATGTAGACCAAGAAAATGTCATTGAATTTATTCAAAAGAACATTATCTTTAGATATGGAATCCCTGAGACTATAACTACTGATCAAGGATCAGTTTTCACCGGTCGAAAGATGCAGGAATTCGCTCAGGAAACGGGCTTTAAACTCCTAACATCAACGCCTTATTATGCACAGGCAAATGGTCAAGTCGAAGCAGCGAACAAAGTAGTGATTGGCTTGATAAAAAAGCATGTTGGGAAGAAGCCAAAAAATTGGCATAAGACGTTAGACCAGATTTTGTGGGCCTGTCGAACGTCCCCAAAAGAAGCCATAGGTACAACACCATATAGGCTAACTTTTGGCCATGACGCAGTGTTGCCAGCAGAAATTTGTCTTCAATCTGCAAGGGTTCAGAGACATTATGAAATTCCCTCTGAAATTTATTGGGATATGATGTTAGACAAACTAGTGGATTTAGACGAAGAAAGATTGCGCGCTCTTGACCTACTCAGGCTTCAGAAGAAAAGAGTAGAAGACTCTTATAATAAAAAGGTGAAACCTAAGGTATTTTCGCCTGAAGAACTAGTCTGGAAGGTGATTCTTCCCATGGATCGAAGGGATCGAAGCATGGGAAAATGGTCACCCAAATGGGAAGGACCATTCAGAGTTATCCAGACTTTTTCTGGTGGAGCCTATGAAGTCGAAGAGCTAGGTGAAGATAAAAGGCTCTTGAGAGTAAATGGTAAATATTTGAAAAAGTATAAACCTATACTCCAAGAGATAAAAATAAATAACAAGTAACGATATTAAATTAACCATAAATAAGCCAAAATGGAAAATTTTTATAAATTAGCCAAAATGGAAATATTGTCGAATATATATTACAAAATATGGTTAAAAGGCTGAATCAATCAGAAGGGGATGGAGTCCTTGAGTCGAAGGTATTTAGCTTGCTGCAACTCCAATCTTTTGTTGCACAAGGCATTCGCCTGCGCAAGCTTGGCAATTTGATCGTCGAAGGCTTGAGCTTTCTCAGCAAATTCTAAGCCTTGTGTGATTTCAGCTTGACTTTCGGTGTCTGGAACAGTCGAGAGAAGTTCCTCCTTGCGCTTAGTATTGGCATTAATCTTAGCCTCTATTTCTTCGATTTGCGCCTTGAGGGAAGCATTCTCTCGATCGATGGCATCAACTTCTTCTTGTTTAGATGCTTTTTGCTTCGACAACTCCGCAATTCGAGAAGTTGTATCTGCTACAGCAGTCCATGCAGAAGAGCTTTTGCCATATAGCACTTCAAGCTGGCTATTAAAGCCCCTTTGTCGCCGATAATCTGCTGAGGCTTGATCAATAATGGAGTGTAACTCCATGATAAAGCCTGAAACTTCCGGAGGCACGGCTAGCAAGTCTACGGCATTCAAAACAGCCCCCAAATATGATGGAGCAGTAGGGTCCCCCTCCAAAGCTTTCATCAAGTCCTTCTTGAAAAACTGAGCCTTAACCTTCGTCAAAGCCTCATCGAGAGGAGAAGTTTCAGTGGACTTCCCCGACAGAGTAGGAGCCTCCTGACTAACATCAGACGAACTTTTGCTCTCGATGATGGCGTTCAGATAGCCAACAGGATCAGTTTGCTTCAAGAGTTCTAAGTCTTCTTTCGACCTATGCTTTGTTGAGGTGACAGCCTTTGCAACAGCGTTGTCTTGGGTTTGAGGTTGTTGAGTAGCATTTGCCTCGACTTGACTCTCTTCGACTCGGACTGCGGCAGTACCAGCGTTATCATGGTCCTCTTTGCCAGCGTCACCTTGATCCTCTTCGCCAGCGTCACCGCGGTCCCCTTCGTCACGATTTTCTTCCGACAGATCCACCACCTGAAGCTCTTTTGGTTGTTGCTCTTCTGTTTGTGGATCTTCTGTTGGTTGTTCTGCTGTCTCAGCATTGGCTTCATTTATTTCAGTATTGGCTTCATCGTTCGCCAAGTCTTTTTCTTGTGGCCTGCTGAGTTCAGCAGAATCCAATGTTTCAGAAGTCCTTGGCGCTGAGCTTTCAGTGGTGTCCTGAAAAAAGGAGAAGAAGAATCTTCTAAATTTGAAAGAGACATAATCGAATGTGGGTATCAGCACATGAGTTAAAAAGGGATCGAAGAGATTACCTGCAAAGGAGCTTCAGCCCCAGGGCTGGAATTGTCGCTTTCGACAGGTTTATTAAGAAGAACATTTAGTTCCTCCTTAGTTGGCTCTTCAATGATTACTGGAGGTGGCCTGGGCTTTCTCCCAGCAACCTTTATCCTGATTGTTCGAGCCTCAGGAAGAGGAACGTCCTTCTTCAGCTTTCGCCTTTTAAGAGGAGCAGGAGGAGAATCATCTTCTTCGTCACTCCCAGATTCGACCGTCAGTGCTGGTCGTTTCTTGGGTGAAGGTGCCTAAAAAAAAACCAATTGGAGTTCGATTTAGAAGTTGCATCGAAAGTCAGAAAGTTAAAGCCAGAAGAAAATAATAAAAGTCTGGTTACCGATGCAGAAGGCTTTTTCGAAGGGCCTTCCCCCTGTTGGTTTGTTGTGGTCTTCGTCGGCGCTATAGTCTTCGCCGGTGGTGGAGGTTTTGTTAAGGGGCCTCCTCCCTGTTGGCCTTCTGCAGCCTTCTTGGCTGCAGGCTTTCGAACAACTGAAAGTAGACAAAATAATTAACAGGCTACCAGTCGAAAGGGAAAGACAAAGTAATTCGAAAGGATGAACTTACATTTCTTTATTTTGTCCAAGACAAGGACAAAAGACTTCTGAAGTTCTTCCACGAAGTCCTTCTCGTTGAAAAACTCCTCAGTGTAGTAACTTTTCCACCACTCCTCGAAGGATGGTGAGCAGAGAAAGTTAAGCTGATAGTCAAACAACGCAAGAACTGTTCGACCAGCATATCTGCCGATATGCTTAGTGGCAGCGTCTTCAGTGTAGTCGTTGCAGAAGTATAACATAGACTTCTCCCTGGGAAAAATTGGAGAAGGTAGTGTTTGGATAATACCAAACTGGCGAGACACCAGGTTTGGTTGATACGCGATTAGACTCAAGTGAGTCTTGGAGCTCTTGAATCGCAGGGGCATTATTCTTGATGTGAGAAATGCCTCCCACACTGTTGTATGTTCGTCGACCTGAGGACCACTCGACGCCTTAGGATGTGGCCTCGTGAACCACTCTGGGCCAACCTTTCGTCGAGCAAACGGAGCCATGGTCGAAGCAAACTCTTTCCTTTTCGCAAACATCAGGACGAAGTTTGTAAAAGTTTGTTGAAGCTCCAGCCCATCTTCCGTTGGAGTCAACAGAGCCAATCTGGTGCCTTCGATGCGCTTATTTGCGATTTCTGGAGCCTGCTCATTTATTTGAATCTTCTTAGGCAAGAAAGACTCGAAGGTGGCATTGAGCCACAGCTGAAGCAGCCAAAAAGGTCCAGCAAGCAGCAGACTGGCTCTGTTCTCGATGATCTTCAGAAGAGTCGCTCCGTTGCTAATCGACTCGTACAGACTCGCCAAAATCAATTCTGCCAAACAGATATTTTGGCCATGGTGGAGTTGAGTGGCGAGAGTGACCATCTTCTTGGTCACCTGTAAGGACTTGGAGCAAAACACAAAGCGTGTCAGCCATAAGGCTAGAAACGCGATATGTTTGACATCCGACACAGCATCTGTCGACTTATCGTGGTAGTGATTGATGAAGGTGGTGTAGGTTGGTTTTGTGGCAGAGAATCCGATCTGATCCTCCGACATCTCTTCTGGGTCGAAGTAGTCCCCAGTGGGTCGAAGGCCAGTGATGGCGGCCACGTCGAAGAGCGTGGGGGTCAGCATTCCACAGGGAAGATGGAAGGTGAAATGGGTGTAATCCCAGAAGAGTAAAGAAGCTATCAACATCTCTGGGGAATAATTAAGACCTGTCTTCGACAGCATAACCAGGTCGAATATCCCCATGTCTTTCCAGATCGAAGCCTGGCGTTTCTCCATTTTTTCCAGCCAAGCACTATAATCAGGAGTGAGGCTAGGGCCAGACCTGAAAGCCCTAACACCTTTATTGAAGAAACGGAGGTCGATTTTCTCCTTAGCAGGATCTTCATTATCCTCTGCATCTTTCTTGGAGCACCCAACCGGTTTGAGTCTCTCAAGTACCGGAAAGTAACTTTTGATCTTCATGGCTTCAGCAATGCTTGGGTATAATGGGCCAGACATGGCAAAGATTTGGTTGGAATATCCAACCGGAATCATGAGGTGGCGTGAATAAGCATCACGTACAACAATGTCCAAAGGCTCAGGGACCCTTCGTTGGCCCGTGGGAGTCACTACGGGAGCGGTGGAGAAAATCCTAGGTTTGACATTTCCAGAAGGAGTGTTGGCGCTAGGAGCGTTGGAAGAACCAGATGCCATTGTTGGTACTAAGGTTGAAGACGAAGTGAAGAACAGGGGGTTTGCAAAGTTGACAAGAGTTTGTATGCAAATGAGGAATTCTGAAAGCAAAGTAGCGTGAAAAAGTCCCACAATGGGTACTTACCGCTATTTATAGTAATTGGGGAAATCCCCAAATTCGAGGACATTAAATGCCATTTAATGTTGCAGAAGGTAGTGGGGCACGTGGCGTCTCCCTGTTGTTGTAGCCGTTCTGTAGAAATGGAAGGGTGCAGCGTGCGCCCTCGTTTTTGGGAATTGTCATGATGACAATTTGTGAAAAGACGTTTGGCACACTGCACGCCGTACTGAAGTGACGTCTTAGGTACGGATGAAATGATGGCTTTTCCTTGGGATTGTCAGTGGTTGGTAGAAGACAGAAAAAGTGCACAATTTAATTTGTGACTGAGAATGAAAAGACAGGTGTCGAATGGCATTTCAAAGAATGCCTTTTTCTTTCAGAGTCGAAATAAGGCATTCTTGGGGGGCAATTTGTTGGCTCCTAAATTCGAATATGGGCGTTTTAGGTAAGACCCTTGATAAAAGATCGTAGTCCCTCGATGACCCTTAATGTTGCCTCCGGTAAACGACATAGTCCCTAAACGACATGGCTAAAATGTCCCATATGCTTCCTCTTATGACTATACAAACGTCCCACGCTCGTCCCTTCACATCTAGCGATAGGGTTTCTTACCAAAACAATGGTGAGATAACAACATCTAAAGGAGGAGGAAAAGAATGTTTAAGACGTTTTGAGTAGGTAGGTTACTCCTAGTTGCTCGCTTGCTCACAAAAAAACATTTTATACACCAACACTTTCATTTTGAAACATTTTCAAAAGACAAACACTTTGTACGCGTTCTTATAGAAACGAGAGCCATTACAAAGAAACCTTTTCAAAATCACTTTCAAAAACACATTCCACAAACAATTCTTTGAACTATTTTCCAAACAAAACTTTGTACGCTTTCTTATAGAGACGAGAACCATTACAAAGACGTTTTCAAAATACTTTCAAAACCCACATCACAAAACACACTTTCAAACAAAAAGCAAGTGATCTAGCAAGCAACTAAGAGCCCGTAGATAACTATGGATGAAAAGGGTGCTATCACCTTCCCTCTTCATAACCTACCCCCGGAACTCAAGAAAATATCTCGAAAGGTCTTTCTTGTTCTTTTCAACCTTTCCTTATTGGATAAAAGAAAAGTCAGTGGCGACTCTTGCTAACCATAACAATTTCGATCAAACGCAAAACATCCTGAGTCAGTTCTCCCACCGTGTTACAGAACTGGTGACTCTGCTGGGGAAACTCTTAAAAGTGGGGTTACCTTAGGGATAGATCACCTTTACTTGCTTTCATTGCTTGACTTATTTGCTTTACATTATGGTTCCTTGTTTGGGTTTTCTTTGATCCTCTACCTACATCTGGGACACCTTTTTAGGTAAGTAGCAATAGATTGTGGAAACTGTACGACGTAGACCGATATGGTTGAAACAATGGCTATGTTAGTGTGATGCATTTGTGGGTACCGATATCCCTTGTGTTGAATCGAGGAGAATACGGGGCCGCTGAGTGGCGTCATGAAGCACTAACTGACCTTAGAACCTTAATTGAACAACTTGGCCATTAGGACGTAGTGAGATAACCGGTTTCGATGGAAAGATGAAAATTGGTTGATACTCGATACTACACTAATTGAGATTGGACTTTTGGGATATCTCAGCCGCAAGAAAAGATTGATTGTGCTGAGACAATGCTTAAAAGAAAGGTCGATGATATTGAGATCCTTTAGAACCTGATTACTATTACTAGGACAGGTTTGAGCCAACTAAAAATTCAAGAGGGTACTTACCTATAAGACTCCATGAAAGCCTAAACCTAAGGACTTGTTTTCCTTGTGTGTATATGCTTACTTGTACATAACATCATAAACATCATGACATCATAAGGATTCTCGCTAACCATTTCAAGGATTTAGGAATTCATCTTTGCTTTGTTTTGTAGACCATGAACTCCGTCCGAAGAAATACCATTAGAATCAACTTTGTGAAAGCACGCCCTCAACTCCAAGAGTTAGTGTCAAGGGTACCTGAAGACTCTCCTTTCACCAAGAAGTATGGTAGACTCCTCAATTTGGCTACCTCCAATTTCCAAGAAGAGATGATGTGCGTGCTCTTCCAATTCTTCGATCCCATGCATCATTGCTTCACTTTCCCTGACTATCAGTTGGTACCTACATTAGAAGAGTTCTCTCTACTATTAGGAGTACCCGTGCTTGATCAGATACCGTTCATCGGTCTAGAAGGGATTCTGAAACCTGTGGTCATCGCCGAAGCTTTGCATCTGAAGAGAGCTGACGTCATAGCAAATTAGGAGATAAGAAGCGGAGTCAAAGGGTTCCTAGCCAAGTTTCTATTGGAGAAGGCTCATTCATTCTGGGAAGATATGGATTTTCAAGATTTTGAAGACGCCCTGGATCTTCTCATCTATGGTTTGGTTCTACTCCCCAACTCTGGCAAATTCATCGATGTAAATGCCATCAAAGTCTTTCTATCTCGCAATCTTATACATACTTTGCTGGGAGACATCTTACATTGCTTCCATACCCGCACCATGAAGAAAAGAGGTACTCTCTTGTGTTGTATTCCCCTACTCGCCAAGTGGTTCACTTCACACCTACCTCGATCAACATTGAAGAACGAGCAAAGATTGACATGGTCTCAAAGGATGATGTCCCTCACCCACTCTGACACTCATTGGTGTTTGAGACCCTTGGAAAATACTTCTATCATTGACCATTATGGGGAATTCCCTAACGTCCCTCTGCTTGGCATTAGGGGAGGTATCACTTACAACCCTTGCTTAGCTCTACGAAAGTTTGGGTATGTTCAAAGAGATGGTCCTCATGAGATGCTCATCCAAGGTTTGGTGTTCGACTACGAAAGTGACAATCAAGGCTACCGTCAGAGGTTTATACAAGCTTGGAGGATGGTAAACAAGGTGGATAGTAGGACATTGGGACACAAAAGTTCAATTCCCCTTGAACCTTACCTTAGGTGGGTTCCAGCTCATGCTCAGAGTCTCGTAATGCCTTACCCTTCTATCCTCCCTATTATCATAGAGCATGTTGTTGAAGGAGATGTCCCGTACACTTTCCTTCATCCCAACATGCCTACCTCTCTCGAAGACTTGCAAAGAGATTGGGTTCAGCTAAAGGAAGAACGAGACACTTTCGAGGCCCGATTCTACGACAGTGAGAAGAAAGTTCTGGAACTCACCAATCAGCTTCATGAAGAGCAAAGTCTGAACGCCTACATCGCGCCAAAGAGGATGCATTCAACCTTTCTGTCTTAGGAGTTTATGTATTTTATTTTCTTTCATTGTAAGCCCTAAGAGGCATGATATACTCAAACTTGGATTTATTAATATAACGTGTGTGTTTTTTTGTCTAGAGCAAATTTAAATCTCTAATCTTCTTGAAATCATTTGCATATGCATCTTCATTCATCATAACACAAACAGGTTTCTTACAACAGGTCTCCTTATCTTTATACTGTTTATTTCAGTGAGATGGATATTAAACAGACAATAAAAGATCTTCAGGCGCAGAACGCTCAGTTTCAACAAATGTTTGTGACTCTGGAAAAAGGACAAGAGGATTTTAAAACTTTGCTGATCAAAGAAAAGAAGAAGAAAGCGAAGAAAACAGTCGGTGTTTTGAATCTGGGAAGAAGGTTCAAAGGACCAGCCAGACGAACTCTAGATTTCGCAACATCATCAGGTGAAGGGGACAATCAAGAAGGGAAAAACAAGGAAGTGAATGACCATCCAGAGTCTGAAGAAGAAGAAGAGGTTGATTACTCTGAAGAACGGTATCCTCCAGCTGATGATAAATACAAGAAATTAGAGGATCGCCTCAATGCTACTGAGATCCAGAGGGTACCCAGATTGGATTTTGAAGAACTAGGACTTGTCTCAGGGGTTGTCATCCCACATAAATTCAAGATCCCCACTTTCTCTAAATATGAAGGTGTCTATTGTCCAAAGCTGCATTTAAGATCATACATCAGGAAAATTCAACCACATACGGAGGATAGGAACCTATGGGTGCATTTGTTCCAAGAAAGCTTGTCGGGGACGCAGTTGGATTGGTTCTATCAGTTGAAAGGGACCAATATTCGCAATTGGGAAGATTTGGTTTCCGCGTTTTACAAGTAATACCAGTATAATGCTGACTTAGCTCCAACTCGAACACAGTTGCAAGGCATGCTATGGGTGCTGGTGAAGGTTTCAAAACCTACGCTCAAAAATGGAAGGATCTCGCAGGAAGAGTCCAACCCCCTCTATCTGATAGAGAATTGGTGGATATGTTCTTAGGCACGCTATCGGGTCCATTCTTCAACCACCTGATCAGAAGCTCCTCGGCTGGATTTACTGAACTAATCATCACTGGTGAACGAGTAGAAGCTGGCATAAAAAGTGGCAAAATTCAGAGAGACACATCCTCGAGCACGATGAAGAAACCCTTTACCAGAAAGAAGGAGGTCAGTGTTGCATACGACCATAGGAATCAAAACAAAACTGAACGTCGCCTGATGGTAAGGACTGTTATGATTTCTAATCCTGCACCAAATCAATAGATAAATCATCAACGCGGACCAGATGCGCCCATGAGATGATTCACCTGAATCAACATGACCTTGTCTCAAGTTCTGTCATATCTTTTGAAGTCCAATCTGGTGACCCTAAGGAAAGCTCCCAAGAACCCCAATACAGCTTCTCCTTGCTACAACCCGAATGCCCGATGTGCCTATCACTCTGAAAGCCTAGGGCATGACATAAACGATTGTTGGGCCTTGAAGAATAAGATACAAGACCTTATCGAGGCAAAAGAGATTGAGTTTGATCCCCCATAAACACCTAATGTGATAACGGCGCCAATGCCCAAACACGGTCAAGGTGTCAACGCTGTTTATGATAAGTATTTTATTTCCTCCGTGAATGATTTAACTACTCCTCTTTTGATCATTAAACAAAATCTACTACGAGTCAGTCTGTTTTCGGGATGTAATGAAAGTTGTCAATTATGTATGACTCTACCAAATGGTTGTTTGCTACTGTAGATAGGCGTCCAACGCCTGATGGCTAACAAAGAAATCCTAGTTGAAAGAGTTCCTCTTATCATAAATTCCTGTGTAGATGTCTCGATAATCACCATCTCAGACAATCCTCCCAGGGTCTCCACCAAAAGACCCGTTAGGATTACATTTATTCCAAAGTCTGCTCCCATAATCATCACCATGCCAAGGCCAATACCATATTCTTCGGATAAAGTTGTTCCCTAGAACTATGGGGCTGACGTCTATTACTATGGCGTCAAGCAAGATCTATTGGCTATCCAAGACAAAGTTGAGAAAGACACTGATCCTAACGTCGTCAATATCGTTGGGACCAGTAAGATAACAAGAAGTGGAAGGATCTTCTCACCTGAGATCTCTCCAAAGACTATTTCTACTCCTGTAATTATTCTTGTTATCGCTCCTACCAGCATTCCCAGTAATACTCCTGTTGGCAATCCTACTGACATCTCTATGGCTAAAACAAGGAGGTGTTATCTGAGCCTGTCCAGACGAAGGAACATCCAGAAGATATTCTTGAAGCTTCTAGAAAGGAGATAGAATAGATACTAAAGATAATCAAGAAAAGTGACTACAACATCGTGGAACAGTTTGGGTAGACCCCCTCGAAAATATCAATGTTGGCTTTGCTTTTGTGTTCTGAGGCCCATGTCAAAGCCCTGGTAAAGTTTCTAAAGATTGCCCACGTGCCCCAAGAGACTTCCATTGACCAATTTGAGAATTGTGTGGCCAGTCTAACTGTTGGTAACAGATTGGGCTTTTCTGACACCGGCTTGACTCCCAAAGGAAGGAAACACAATGATGCATTGCACGTTTCCATCGAGTGCAGGGGCACTACGCTGGCCCATTTTTTGGTGGATACGGGCTCAACGTTGAATGTTTTGCCCAAAAATGCTCTTGACCGGCTAGACTGTGAGGGACTCACTTTAAAGCCTAGCAATATTGTAGTGATGGCCTTTGATGGTTCTAAGAGGATAGTGCACGGAGAGGTTGACATCCCTATAAAGGTTGGAACTCAGACCTTTGATTCAACTTTCTACGTGATGGATATATGCCCTTCTTATTCCTGCCTTTTGGGCCGACCTTTAGATTCATGGCACCGGTGCCGTCACCTCTACATTACATCAGATGTTAAAGTACCCAACCAAGGGGAAAATCATCACTGTCCATGGAGAGGAGGAATATATGGTCAGCCACCTGAACTCTTTCAGGTACATGGAAATGGATGGTGAGTTCATCGAAACTCTGTGTCAGCATTTCGAGGAAGTCCCACAAACGGTTGCAGCAACCAAGACTACTACCAAGACTCCAAAAGTTACCAGACCGCCATTGAAAATGGCCTCTTTAAAGGATGCTAGAGCAGTGATTGAAGAATGTGGATGCACTATTTGAGGTCAACTTCCGGATATTCCTTACAAGTCCAACAAATTTGGTTTGGGTTTCACCTCGAAAGCATAAAGGATCGTTCGACGAACTCGCGCAGGGGGGGCACCTTTATGTATCAGCAATCAGGGAGTCAACACAGTGTGAGACAGTGGTGGCAGTTGTGACCTAGATGAGTAGATTTTTCAAACTGTAAGTGGAGGACTCAACAACTAGGAAGCCAAAGAATTTGTCCCTATTACTTTTATCCGAGAGTAATTGTCTTTAAATTTTTGTCGGACTTGTAATAATTAAACAATTTAGACTTTAAACCCGTGTGTCTTACCCGAGGCACAATGGTCCATTTGTGAGGGTTGTTACTTCATCTTCATATGTCATCAATAAATCATGGACGTTTTTGCATGCAAAATTTTACGCTGATTGTTTTTCTTTTCTAACCTTTGTCATTTTTCAAAGATAGCTATACTCTTGCACACACACTCACATATCAAAATGCAGATCCACGTCCACTCAGGATCCCATGGGTAACGATTCTTCTATGGCTTATCATGACTTTGAAAATCCGATCCACCAAGCCAAAGACGAAGGTGAGGAAGATTGTGAGGTACCAGGAGAATTAGCCAGGTTATTGCAACAAGAAGAAAGGACCATACAACCCCACGAAGAGCCAGTGAAAACAGTTAACGTAGGTACTGAAGAGGACAAGAAAGAAGTAAAGATAGGTTCCCACCTAGAGCTTAGTGTCAAGAAGCGCTTAACTTAGTTACTACATGACTATGTTGAGGTCTTTGCCTGGTCATACGAAGACATGTCAGGACTCGACACTAACATCGTGGTCCATCGTCTGCCGACAAAAGAAAATTGCCTTCTGGTAAAACAAAAAGTCCGTCGTATGAGGCCAGAAGTGTCAGAGAAAATCAAGACTGAAGTCATTAAGCAGTTCAACACCGGATTCTTAGTTGTCACCTCTTATCCACAATGGGTCGCCAATGTTGTTCCAGTGCCTAAAAAGGACGGTAAGGTATGTATGTATGTGGACTACAGAGACTTGGATAGGGCAATCCCCAAGGATGACTTCCTGCTTCCCCCCATATATATTTTGGTCGATAACACCGCACAGAATAAAGTATTTTTTTTCATGGGCGGTTTCTCCGGATACAACTAGATCAAAATGGCACCTGAGGACATGGAAAAAACGACCTTCGTCACACAGTGGGGTACATTCTGTTACAAGGTTATGCCATTCGGGTTGAAGAACGCTGGGGCAACCTATCAGTGTGCCATGGTAGCTCTGTTTCACGACATGATCCATCATGAAATAGAGGTCTATGTGGATGACATGATAGCCAGATCTCAAACTGAAAAGGAACACCTCGACCATCTGCAGAAACTGTTTGAAAGGCTGAAGAAATACAAACTAAGGCTGAATCTGAATAAATGCACTTTCGGAGTAAGGTCCGGCAAACTCTTGGGCTTCATTGTTAGTGGAAAAGGTATCTAAGTGGACCCTGCAAAGGTAAAAGCAATACAAGAAATTCCTGCTCCTCGCACTGAGAAGGAAGTTAGGGGGTTCTTAGGACGACTAAACTACATTGCCCTGTTCATTTCCCATTTAACTGCTACTTGTGAACCAATCTTCAAATTACTGAAGAAAGATCAAGTGGTTGAATGGAACAACGACTGCCAGGCTGCCTCCGAGAGGGTCAAAGAATACCTTAAAGAGCCTCATATTTTGATGCCTCCAGTCGAAGGAAGACCTTTGATCATGTATCTAAATGTCTTAGAAAATTCAATGGGGTGTGTGTTGGGGAAGCATGAAGAGTCTGGCCGAAAAGAGCATGCAATATACTACCTGAGCAAAAAGTTTACCGACTATGAAACCAAATATTCACTGCTCGAGAAAACTTGTTGCGCTCTGGCATGGGCTGCTCGCCGGCTAAGACAGTATATGTTGACTCATACTACCTTATTTATATCCAAGATGGACCCAATTAAATACATATTCAAGAAGCCCGCTCTCTCTGGAAGAAAAGCAAGATGGCAGATGGTCCTGACTGAATACGACATTCAATACACTACCCAGAAAGCAATAAAGGGAAGTGTGTTAGCCGATCACCTTGCCCATCAGGCTGTGGATGACTATCAGTCCATGAAATTCGAATTCCCAGACGAATATATCATGGTGATAAACAATTTTGAAGAACTTAGACCATATGACATACCTGAACAAGGATCCAGATGGACCTTGGTCTTTGACGGAGCTTTCAATGCACTCGGCAACGGCATCAGCGCTGTAATCATATCACCTGAAGGTTGTCATACCCCCTTCACTGCTAAGTTGTGTTTCAACTGTACCAATAATATGGCGGAATATGAAGCATTTATTATGGGTCTCAAAGTTGCCATAGATTTGGGAATCAAGTCCTTAAATGTATTTGGAGACTCATCCTTAGTCATCAGTCAGATCAAAGGAAAATGGGACACGAAGTATCCTAACCCCATCCCTTACAAAGAACATATGTTGACATTAATCCCATATTTCGAGGAAATTACCTTTGAGAATTTTCCACGAAAGGAAAATCAACTAGAAGACGCGCTATCCACTATGTCATCCATGTTCAAAATCAGATGGGATAATGAGGCTCCTCAGATCATTGTAGAGAGAATGGACGAACCATCTCACTGTCACGAGATTGATACTGAAGAAGTAGTGGACAAGCCTTGGTTCCATGAAATTAAGAGATATCTCGAAGACCAAGAGTATCTGGAAGGAGCTTTAGTCAATGATAAGAAATTTCCGAGAAGATTCTCCGCTAAGTTCTTCCTCAGTAACAGGGTTCTCTATAAGCGCAACCATAACTCTACTTTGCTTCGGTGCATAGACAAGAGTGAGGCGGAAAAAATCATGGTTGATCTACATGAAGGTACCTTTGGCACCCATTCTAGTGGGCACACAATGGCTAAAAGGATTCTACGGGCAGGATATTATTGGTCCACCATGGAAGCAGATTGTCATCAGCATTCACGAACCTGTCACAAGTGTCAGATCTATGATGACAAAGCACATGTGCCTCCAGTTCCCCTAAACATTTTGACTGCTCATTGGCCATTCGCAGTGTGGGGCATTGACATGATTGGAGAGATCAAACCTACAGCTTCTAATGGACACCACTTCATCTTGGTTGCCATTGATTACTTCACGAAATGGGTTGAGGCAGCTTCCTTCGCTTCTGTCACCAAGAATGTTATGGCCCGATTCATCAAACAGAATCTTATCTGTCGGTATGGTACTTTGGAGAGAATTATTACAGATAATGGTACCAATCTCAACAATACCATGATCACTGCACTATGCGCGTAATTCAAGATCCAGCATCATAACTCTTCTCCTTACCAACCGAAGATGAACAGCGTTGTAGAAGCCGCTAATAAAAATATCAAGAAGATCATACAAAAAATGGAAGTGACCTACAAAGACTGGCATGAGATGTTACCATTTTTACTCCATGGTTACCGTACCACGACGCGCACATCAACAGGGGAAACTCTTTTCTCTTTGGTATACGGCATGGAAGCTGTCTTGCCAATTGAAGTCCAAGTACCTTCTTTGAGAATCATAAAGGATGCGGGGTTAAATGAAGATGAATGGATTCAAACTCGATTTGACCAGCTAAACTTGATTGATGAGAAGAGGCTTGCGGCTGTCTGCCATGGTCAGATGTACCAAAAATGTATGATTAAAGCTTTTAACAAGAAAGTCAGACGTTAAGTATATCGGGTTGGTGACTTGGTAATCAAACGTATCATACTGCCACAAGGCGATCCCATGGGCAAATGGACTCTTATGTACGAAGGACCATTTGTGATTAAAAACATATTTTCTGGTGGGGCAATGATCTTAACCACTATGGAAAACGACGACCTTCTGCGTCCTGTAAACGTGGACATAGTTAAAAGATACTACACATAAACAAAGACCCGCTAGGTCGACTGGCCTAGGCAAAAATTAGGGATAAAATACAAAAAAAATTGTACACCCGGCAAGCTAAAAACCTGAAAAGGCAGCTTGGGAAAAAAAGGGTATCCCGATGGGCCGAAAACCCGAAAGGGCGGTCCAGGAAAAAGTTAGGGATTTAAAGCGTATGACTATGTCCCGTTGGATCACCTTAAAGCCATTCTCCGGCATCAATCGTCAAACTCGAATGGTTCTAATCAATCCAATTAGCTTCGGACAAAGCAGCAAGTGGATGAGACGCTCAGAGACATGAAAGCTATAGCAGAATGGGAACCCCATGGGATTATTTCACATAGCTATCCTTTATTTGTATCAATTTTCATTTTCAAGATGACATTCTCTTACTAGGATTTTCATCTCTTTGTACAAAAACACTTATTCAAGTTAATACAAAAATATTCCTTTGAAAGTGCAAAACTATTTGTTTCTCTTTTACTATTTCTGTTTTGTTTGCAAAAAACATCCAGTATTTGTTTTAAACATATGAATTTGAATGTAATTACTATTTATAAATGAACACATAAAAAGAAAACTAAACAGAAAGACAATCACTAATGACTTTAAGAAACAGGACAACATCTATGAGCTATTCCACAAAACCCCTGCAGGTACTCTCTCCAATAGAGCAGAAGCAAGAACATCCTGTTACAAGATCATTGTCATATCCCCAGCAGGTAGCCTAATGGTGCCTTTTGCCTACATATCCCCGACGGAGCAAAACTCTCAGTTACCGCTACAAAGAATCCCCAGTGAAAATCGCCCAGCTTCTCAGGATCCCCCAGCAGGATTTCATAAAGCCCACAAGAAATGCACGGCATTTCTATTCCCTAACAGAGTTTATTTCTCTAACTATGGAAACCCATCCTTCAACACTTCAACTTCAACAAAATATGAAGACTTACACTCCTCATTCCCAATGATAGTTAGGGATTTATTTTCCTCAATCCGACAACACTGTAGCAGAACAGCTTGCATGCACATACATCACATCCATACATCATAAACATCGATGACACAAATGCATATATCACAATACCATTGCACTACGCATTTCATGCATCATAGCATTACATATAACTAACTCTTTACCTTTTTTAGGAAGGATCAACCAACAGAAAATTGTTACCAAATTTTTAAAAAGATAAAGCAAATATCTATGAACAAATCAATCGTAGATCAATTCTCGAAACAAGACGGGGTGACTATCTACATGACAATTACTTCCTTCAGACTCCTGTTGGTTCAGTTTAAACCTCTCAACAGTTTATCCCGATTCTTTCCCGTAAACACCTTCTCTGGTTCAAATAAGTCGCTCCAAGATTTATTCTGATTCTTTTCCATACCCCTGCTAGTTCAGTTTAAACCTCTCAACGGCTTATCCTGATTCTTTCCTGCATACACCTTCTCTGGTTCAGATAAGTCACTGTAAGATTTATTCTGATTCTTTTCCAGACTCCTGCTGGTTCAGTTTAAACCTCTCAACGGTTTATCCTAATTCTTTCCCGCAGACACCTTCTTTGGTTCCGATAAGTCGCTCCAAGATTTATTCTTATTCTTTTCCAGACCCCTGCTGGTTCAGTTTAAACCTCTCAACGATTTATCCTGATTATTTCTTGCATACACCTTCTCTGGTTCAGATAAGTCGCTCCAAGATTTTTCTGATTCTTTTCCAAACCCCTGCTGGTTCAGTTTAAACCTCTCAATGGTTTATCCTGATTCTTTCTCGCAGACACCTTCTCTAGTTCAGATAAGTCGCTCTAAGATTTATTCTGATTCTTTTCCAGACCCCTGCTGGTTCAGTTTAAACCTCTCAATGGTTTATCATGATTCTTTCCTACATATACTTTCTCTAGTTCAGATAATTCGCTCCAAGATTTATTCTGATTCTTTTCCAGAACCCTGCTGGTTCAGTTTAAACCTCTCAACGGTTTATCCTGATTCTTTCCCACAGACACCTTCTCTGGTTCAAATAAGTCGCTCTAAGATTTATTCTGATTCTTTTCCAGACCCCTGATGGTTCATTTTAAACCTATAAATGGTTTATCTTGATTCTTTCTTGCAGACACCTTCTCTGGTTCAGATAAGTCGCTCCAAGATTTATTCTGATTCTTTTCCAGACCCCTGTTGGTTCAGTTTAAACCTCTCAACGGTTTATCCTGATTCTTTGTTGTAGACACCTTCTCTCGTTCAGATAAGTCGCTCCAAGATTTATTCTGATTCTCTTTCAGACCCCTGCTGGTTCAGTTTAAACCTCTCAACGGTTTATCCTGATTCTTTCCTGCAAACATCTTCTCTGGTTCAGATAAGTCGCTCTAAGGTTTGTTATGATTCTTTTCCAGACCCTTGCTGGTTCAGTTTAAATCTCTCAACAGTTTATCCTGATCCTTTCCCCAGTATACATCTCCTCCAGTTCAGATAACTCGATCCAAAGGCTTACTCTGATTCTTTTCCCAGCTGAAGTCAAACTTAGACTCGGTCTAGTTTCTGTCAACAATTATTTTTAGATGGCATCTATAAGCCCATCTCTACCAACTCTCCATCATTTATCCAAATGGAATCTTTAAGCCCATTTCTTACACCTCAACCTCCGGGTCCCCAGAGTGCAAATTTCTGGGACTCTAGTGTTCAATCATCTTCCACCTTCAAGTCACGAATGGCAGATTCGTCAATCTAACTCTTCAGGTTTAAGAAGATTGAACAGGGGAAGCTGTTGTACCTTTCCCTCTCATTTCTCAAAAGGGTCATCCTGGACCCTCAGGTTTGCTTCTGTCAAGTTTCAAGTCTTGGATTACAATTTTCCAAGAAAGTCATTCACAAGGGAAAAATGGTCAAAAGTACACTGAAAAGTCAAACTTTGACTTTTGGATCAAAAATCAAGTTTGAACAATTATATTTCATCAAGACATGAAATTAGTTCGTCAAAATCAGAAGTCAGAAATTACTTTGAAAAAAATCAAATTTCTAAATATTTGGAAAATTTTCTAAGTGTTAGGAGAATATGATACTTCAAAACTTCTGGGCAAGCCTCTACGCAAGTGCAATTAGAATTAGCAAAGACGGTTCAGAATATGACTCGTCAATCAGAACATATGGAAGCAAGGTTCTTCGGTCAGAACATGACACTTCAGCATATAGAGGTTATGTTTTTGGTTTTCTGCAATCAGAACATCACCAAATCCTAAAACCTCATTTAAGCAACCCGCTGCCCTGCTGTAGCACAATCCTGCAACTAGCTATTGATCCAGTCTACGCCTGCACTTTCCTAAACCCCATATTTGCACCAAATTAGCATATAAAAGCTGTGATTAAAAAGCAATGGAACAGTATGCCAAAAAGGTTTAAATCTCATTTGTTTTTCCCCCAAAAAACACAGTAAACTCACATAAATAAGTTGCTCCATCACACTTTCAAGGGGCTAGCTTTTGGAAAGAGAGAATCATCAAGGAGAGAAAAGAAAACAGTAAAGCCTTCACAAATCCAAAATTCCCAAACAAAACCAAAACCTTTGTTCTTCCCTTTGAATCAAAGAACATAGCATTTTCTGTTTTGTTGCTCTTGATGACTCCAAAACATCTGAAGGCAACAGCTCAAGCCCCAAACACACGCTACATATTCAAGGTAAGTCTTTCTGACTTTTGCACCTTTTCATTCAGAACATCATTAAATATGTAAATATCATAGTATTAGTGTTGTCCATGTCATTTCATAAGTAAGAAAAACCATGGATCAGAACTTCTCGAATAAAGCTAGGCTCAGAATCAGGATTAGAACTTCTATAAACTATTGTGCTTTTATCCTTCTGATTTGCTATTGTTAAGAACTGAATGAGTTGCTGATGTGCTGATTAATATAAGGAAGGAGTTGAAATGTAACACAGAACTTATGAGTTCTCCTTATTATTTTAACACACAAAACTTATAGGATTTCTTAATGTTTTAACACACAGAACTTCTGATTTTCACTCACTGTTTAATACAACACAGAACTGTTGAGTTCCCCTCACTATTTTAACACATACAAAACTTTTAGGTTTTCTCACTGTTTTAACACACACAGAACTTCTAGATTTTCTTACTGTTCTAACACTCAACTTCAGCACGTAGCGACCCAGAACTTCTGTTATTTACCTCTAACGTTTCTTTCAGGACCTCAGAGTGCATCAACCCAGAACTTCTGATTTCCTCTGACATTTCATTCTGAACCACAGCGCGCCTGGCATCAAAACTTTTGATCCCTTTTGTTTTGCTTTCAGTAATATGTTAATCCTATTTCTCATTATTTTTCCTTTTTCTCTTTTATGTTTATCATTTTTAACATTAGAATTATTTTTATTAATATAAAAAGACATCAAAAATATTTCCTTTTATATTAACTAATTATTCCTTTTTTTTAAGGCAAAAAACCATTTTAAAAACAAGTCTTTTCCTTTTCTTGTATTGTACAATTCAATATGGTTATAATAGATAATTAGGATTTAAATTCTTGCAAATCCCCATTTGTAATTATGTACCCCCATCCCTGAAATGATGTAATAGTGTAGGACTTTACAATTCCGCAAATTAATCGCTTTCAAACATAAATACTAGTAATTAGGGTTTGTATGGCAAGACATAAAATCAACAAATATATAACCCTAATCAAGACTAAATGCATGTAAACCAAACACACTTGCACACTAGCACCCTTAGGGTAATCCCACTTTGTTGCCTTTCGGAAAATAGTCATGTCCCTCGAATATGGGCGTTTTCACAAAGACCCTCGATGAAAGATCGTAGTCCCTCGATGACCCTCAATATTGCCTCTGGTAAACGATCTAGTCCCTAAACGACATTGCTAAAACGTCTCATAGGTTTCCTTCTATGACTATACAAACGTCCCACGCCCGTCCCTTCACATCCAATGATGGGGTTTCTTACCAAAACAATGGTGAGATAACAACATCTAAGGGAGGAGGAAAAGAATGTTTAAGACCTTTTGAGTAGGTAGGTTACTCCTAGTTGCTCTCTTGCTCACAACAAAAACATTTTATACACCAACACTTTCATTTTGAAACATTTTCAAAAGACAAACACTTTGTACGCGTTCTTATAGAAATGAGAGCCATTACAAAGAAACCTTTTCAAAATCACTTTCAAAAACACATTCCACAAACATTTCTTTGAAGTATTTTCCAAACAAAACTTTGTACGCGTTCTTATAGAGACGATAACCATTACAAAGACGTTTTTAAAATACTTTCAAAACCCACATCACAAAACACACTTTCAAACAAAAAGAAAGTGGTCTAGCAAGCAACTAAGAGCCCGTAGATAACTACGGATGAAAAGGGTGCTAAAACCTTCCCTTTTCATAACCTACCCCCTGAACTCAAGAAAATATCTCGAAAGGTATTTCCTGTTCTTTTCAGCCTTTCCTTATTGGATAAAAGAAAAGTCGGTGGCGACTCTTGCTAACCACAACAATTGCGATCAAACACAAAACATCCTAAGTCAGTTCTCCCACCGTGTTACACCTAGCCTATAGATCTAATGTTCAACTTGATCCTTTGAATCGAATCCTCCATCCTTCCACAACTTTCAACCAAAATAAAACAACATTCGTTCCCACCAGTTATGTGTCCTTCGAATGGACCAAACATGTATTCTTAGAATGGGCCAAACATGTATTCTTTGAATGGGCCCTCTTCAGCTGAATATGCCAATTTGAGTCCTTCTGCTTTGACCACTTAGGTCCAAACCTTTGACCAAACTCAAAAGCAGGAATAACTAAATATTCAACCATGGAAAGTCCTTCGAATGGGCCACCAAACTGTGTGCCATAGTGCAGAAGCTAGGCGTATTGAAGGGTTTGCAGATGGATTCAAAGGTGATTCGAACAAACCTGAAGGTGGATTCGAAGCCAGCATGTAGGTGTATTTGAAGAAAACTTAAAGGGAATCATTATGTTGTGGATGCTAGCGTGAGAGAAACCCCTGCCTTGTGTATGCAAGCTTGTAGGAGGATTCGAAGGTTACGTGAAAACGGCTTTGAAACAAGCCAGAAGGTTGATTCGAAGCCAGCATATAGGAGGCAACTGCTTTGTGAGACAAACATTTAGGAGGCCCTTGCTCTCTGAATCGAAAGTTGCATGCAGGGGCCATTTCAGTGAACCAAAACAAACCTGCCAGAAGCCACATGCTTCGTGAATCAACGCAGGCATATAGAAACCCAAATGAAGCTTGTGGACCAAATATTGTTTGAAGAGGCCAAATGCCCAAACTAAGGATGTAAATACAGCTAGCTCGAAGAAAGCTATAATGTCCAATCGAAGGATGCAAACTAAGCTTGCATCGACATGCCAAATGCTCCATCGAAGCTTGTGAACAAAAGCTTGCTCGAAGGAGCCAAATGCTCCATCGAAGCTTATAGATCGAAGCATAATTGTTCTTCTTCAATTTGATGATTGAGGGCCCAATTATACTTTGTGTAAACATGAACTTTTGAAAATCCATGTGAAAAAATGCCTTGAGGAATGAGAAGGAAAATTTTGGGGTACAACACTTGGCAATAAAGCTGAATGTAGTGATTCAATAAGATATATTCATACGCTTCTTTTGTACCCCAAAATTTGCCATCTCATTTATCAGGACTTTCCTCACAAGATCTCTTTGACTCAAGACTGAGAATTTTTTTTATTAATAACCATGTATTAAAATTATATTTCGCAAATAACCGGGTTTCGGAAAAAATTACGCAAATAACCATGTTTCAGATGGCTCCACAAAGGAGGAGCCATCTCACTTGGCGCATGCACCTCCTTTTTTAAGGGAGGCGCCATCTCACTTGGCGCCTATGTGCTTAGGGCATGCCCTAAGCCAAGTGAGATGGCGCCTAAGTGTAATTTTAGGGCAAAAAAAAAATTTTTTTTTCCTGTGCGTTGCCTATTGGACAGAGATCAACAAAATGGACTTTTTATTAAAAAAAAAATAATTACATTCAATTGTATTACATTAAAAGAACAGTAAAAAAAATGGATACAAAAATACTAGGAAAAAAAAAGATACATTAGTGATCCCCCGGAACCCGGTAATGACCCCCGGTTCCGCATCACCGTCCTCGCCTTTCTCTTGCTGGGTGCCGTCGCGTTTCCTGCTGCGGCAAGGTCGATGGCCCAGCGAAGTCAATGCGGTCCGAATCCATAAAATCAGTAAGATCTCCATATCTCGAAGATCCGCTCTGGTACAGTCGGTTACCCATACCCTCAAAGTTTGGTCATGTTGGCGGTGGGTGTGGTTCCATGGTTGGTCGGTAGCATTGGTCGTCTGAGTATGGGGGTAGAAAGGAAATGGATCTTGGGGTGGTTTGGTGATATGGTGGGTGATGGTAGGTTTGGTCGGCTTGGTCATAATCTTCCGACATTCCCATATCAGGGCTAAGGCTGGATGTTGAGGGCGCCATATTGGGATATGTGGAAGATTGAAATTGTGTCTGGGGTATGTGGGTGTGATGGTATTGGGGTTGGTATTGTGGTTGGGTTTGAGGCATATCGGGGTATTGGTAGTTTGGTGGTGATTGTGGTTGGTAGTACGGCATTAGATTGTAGTTGTGTTGTGGTGGGGAATGTGGTTGGGTGTTTGTGGGTCTGTTTCTTCTTGGGGGTTGGTTGGAGGTTGATGGGTTTTGGGTTTGTTGATGGGGAATCGAGGATTGTGCCCATTGTGTGCGTGGGTCAACCAAGTACCTCGGATGAGACACGTGCATTTCTGGGTTACTAACCGACCTGTACCACGACATATATTGATCTGTGTGTCGCATGTTACCTTGAGTAAGGAAAACCGGGAATTGCAAGACGTAGCGGTGACGCCTCTGCCACATCTTACACCATTCCGGAGCAAAGTCTTTCCAGTTGGTAAGACCCCACTGGGCGTCAACCCTTTTAAGATGCCATGGGGACAAATCTGTTGGATCACTTGGTATCTCTTGATGCATTCCGAACTGCATCTTCACACGGTCGCTGTGGTGCATCTCCATAATGTTGAACCGAATGAGTGCAGTCTTTGCAGTCCAAGTTGCTGCATCCTCCGGGTTTGGAGCATGGCCCAAACCCAAATATGGTCTCCAGACGAACTGCGATAAAATTTAAATCAGGTTAGCGCAAAAGTAATGTATAAATAATTAAAATGAACAAAAGTTAAAAGCTACGACGTACGTCATCTGGGCCTAAGTGATCCAACAGATTCCGGTAGAGTGTGACATTGAATCTTGGATTCTTGCCGTAATCCATACCCGTCACACAGTACCTAAAGGAACTGAGAAACATGTTATTTTTAGCATATATTTTGGAAAGAGCGGAATAGTTATAAATGCTATAACTTAATGACTTACTTTGTTGCGTACGGGAAACCAAAAGTGTTGTTGTTGATGGGGTTTAAGGACTCCATCCTCCACCAACCCCAGGCTTGTAGTAAAAATGCGCACCCATAAAATGTACATTTTTCCTTGACTGCGTTTTTGCACAAGGAACTGTATAGGTGGGCTAATACTGCAGAACCCCAACTATATTTTCTAGTTTTTTCAAAATTTGTTAGTAAATGTAAGTACATAAAATTTACACTATTTCCCGTACTTTTGGGAAATAAAAATGTACCAAAAAGTATCATAAGATACGTTCTGGCTTTTACTACTCGGTCAAACAAAAATTAGGGTCTTACTGATTTTCAAGGCTTTGGAATGTTTCACACAGTTGGCTTAGGGTTTTGGTTGATTTTGGCTCGACTTTGATCAGGCGAATGCTCTTTGGCATTTAATTAGGAATTAGGGTTTGTGCGCGCGTTCTCAGAATGATTTAAATTCTACAGTGCTTTGCAAGACATTCCGAGATTTGGGTTGAATTCGCATTATTTGATTTAATCAGTAAAAGAAGGCATTTGGTTTGAATTCACTTTCGTTTGATTGAACCAGTCAAAAGATATACGCAGTTTGGATTTACAGTGTTTGTTGAGAGGGAATGCGCCTGATCGGTGTTTTGATTAACTGTTGTTTTGCTTTGGATATTAGAGGTACCAGGTTTAACTGATCAATTTGTTAAAGCGATTGTTTATTTAAATTATTTATTATTCTAAAATTAAGTAATTGGAATTTATTTTTCAATTATTTTAATTCAAAGAATTTTAAATAAATGAATAAACGATAAAAGAGAAAATAGAATTAATTGGATAATGAAAACTTTTATTTATTCTTAAATTAATTGTACAATTATTGTTTACAATTTATTTACAAACAATGATTTTACACTAATTTAAATTTAAATAAAAAAAGAAAACTATCCTATTTTTTCTAATTCTTCATTCTTCACTTTGCTCCCCTCCATTCAATTATTCATCTGCAAGAGAAAAAGAGAAAAGTCAAAAAGCAGATAAATAAATAATGACAGATAAAAAGAATTCATCATTAAGGGCCACTGATTGGGATCAGTTAACCCTCTCTGCAAATCACGGGATTTCTCCCGGTTCACAAAGAGGGATGAGTTTATTTGCTAAAATTGAATGCACAAGTTTAAAGAATGCACAATTCAAAAATTGTCAAAATTGCATAAGTTCAAATCTCAAATAGTACTGCACAAATTCAAACCCAACTAAAGGTCCAAACTGAATCACAACCTCCAAACTAAAACTTTCTGCCAAAAATATAAAGCTACTGTCACAAAGATATCAAGCTGTCAAAAGAAGATTTTGGAAAGATATCAAGCTGTCAAAAAGAAGAGACAATATGCAGAGGAAATCTATTATGCGAGCAAAACATTTTCTTTTCATCATTTCCCAAAATAAAGTGGCCACTTTCAGAACTAAAGGTACACACAAAAACATTATTATAATGCAAAGTGTACTAGAGAGAAAGAGAAGAGAGATAAGAAAGCAGGTTTTTAGGCTTTAGGCAGGAAGATAGAAAGGGATAAAAACACAAGAACTGAACACAGTAGAAAGAGAGAGAACATAACCAAAAGGCCTGTCTAAAAGAACCAGGATCCTGTCAACTAACACGAGGAAAAACCATAACCTGTACCATTCAGTTCAAACCTGCTGAAACCTCACAAACCTGTGCCATTCAGCTCAAACCTGCTTAAACACAAACAGCAGAAAACCAGATAAAACCACTCCTACTGCATAAACCTATCTCACCAAAAAAACCTGGCCTGATATCCAAAACCATACCAGCATAAACAACATACCAGCCTAGAGCAAGCAAGGCCATCAACCTGAAATATCAAACCCCAAGCATAAAAACCAGTTTCAACCATCAACCTGCAGAACGATGACCTCAACCATCACAAAGCCTATTCCATAACCCCAGGCCACAATATAACCTGAAGAAAACCAATTAACCTGCACAGAACCTGTAAGCCATTCAAAAAGCCTTAAACGACTGAAGTATCAAAACCTGCTAGGCCTCAAGCCTGAAACCATACGAACCTGCTAAAGCTCAAAACCTGCCTAATCCCAAACTCAAACTAAGCAAAACCACTGTCAAACATTAAACCTGCCTGAAGCAAGCCATCAAGACCCATTACCATAACCAAAACACCTTGGCCTAAACCTCATTAACCATTGAACCAGTGTCCAATATCAAAGCCTCAGATTATCTCATCATTGGCCAACATAAACAGAAGGCAGCATACATTCAAGACATCATACAGTAGCAGTAGCAAGAGAAGAAGAGGAAAAAGCTAATCAAAACAACAAAACTGTTTCAACCATAGCGTGTTTAAGGCAATGAAAGCCCTCAGAAAGTTCATCATAGGGCAGAAAAAAGCAAGCAACATAAGCATACGGGCAAAATAGGCGACAGAAGTCAAGGCAAGGTATCAAACAAATCAGCAATCTCAGCATGAAAAGGCATCACATTTCAACAGGCAAATCAACATAGACAACAAAAGCATCAAAGGCAACGTGTATACAGTAGGAGAGAAGAAGAAAGAAGTGAAGTTTCAAAAAGGGTTTTCAGTGCAAAAAAAATCATCATCAAACCCTAAAGTGGCAAAAAGGTAAAGGTTACCAAAGAGCAAGCTCATCATCGCCTCCGCCGTTTTCCTCGTCGTCCCGGCCTCCTACGCACGCTCCCACTTTCCTCCTCCGTCTCCAAAGGTAACCTTTTCCTTCTTTCTCTTTCAAAACCTCAGATAACCATTAACGAACAAGAAATCAGGACCAAAATTGAACAAATCAACGCATGCAAATCGTAACAAACCTAAGCGAAATAAGAAAATGAACTCACCGAATCCGTCGCCCCTAATGCCATCGCTGGAGGGAAGAGGAGAGTAGAGAGTGCTGGTGGCCATTGAGGAACTCAGAAATGAATGAAGAATCACGCGAAGAAGGCAAAACCATGAAGAACGCCGCCGCTGCTCACAAAACCCCTAAGCGTGATCCCAACTGAAACAAATATCAGGAACCCTAACAAAAAACCTTGTCTCAAGCAAATGGGCTCCACCCTTTCTCATCCTAAGCCCATCCCATTCTTTTTAACAAAAAACATTGATCTTTAAATTAACTTTACATTAATCTTTGCTTTATTAAATAAATTCACTAATATATTTTTTTCATTAACTAACCACTTTTTTTTATAAGCTTCTTAATACTAATGTTGGTTTTATTTTTACACTAATAATACTTTTTTATACTAACATAATTAAATAATATACAAGTGCATAAGAATAACTCTTGAAATATCACTTATATATAATAGTTGAAAGATACATTTTACATAATATAATTAAAATTGAAAACATTTTTTCTTTTCATTTAATTAAAATATTTTTGTACATAATAAATAACAATATATTTTTTACATGATTTAAATTCCTAACATTTAATGAGGATATTCTTTTGTATATATTAAACAAAATATAAAGATACATTTTTTATATCAAATATAAAACGACAATTTTCAAACTTATAACATTTCCTCTCTTTTAAATATTTTTGTACATAATAAATAAAGATACATTGTTATACATAATTTAATTAGAATTTAAAACATTTGATTAAAACATTTCTTTTTGCGCATATTAAACAAAATACAAGAATACAAGATTATTAGTTAAATTAAATAAACATTTAATTTTTTCTTTAAGTCAAAACAATACTTAATACACATTCAATTTCACATTCCGCACCTATAAATAATTACATACACGTATACACGTACACTTACACAATACATTTACATTGCCCCTATACACATTTGTTTATATTTGTATATTCGTTACATTTACATTTGATCGATTCGATTTGGTTGTAACTTATTGGACATTACATTCCTAAGTCTCATCCCCATTTGTGAATATTGTACCCCCACTCCCGGATACTTATTTTGTAATAGCGTAGATTTTACATTTTTGCAATTTACCGCTTTCAATTATACCATGGTTAGACCTAGGGTTTGCATGTACATAAAATCAAACGCTAGATAACCTAATACAAGACCAATACATGAAATCAATACACAATCACACTTGCACCCTCTAGGGTAATCCCACATGTTGCCTTCCAAAATGGGCAATGCTTGCACGTCGAGTATCTTTGGCAAAACCAATTCAAAATGATCATAAGTCCCTCGATGACGCTTTCGAATGTTGCCTAAACGGAATGATCATAGTCCCTTCAAAGCAAATTGCCAAAGACACTTGGCGTCATTGCATTCATGGTCCATACGATGACCCGCGCCCGTCCCGAATAAACTTCCTAAACGCAAGATTGTCCACCAAATTCAATGGTGGAACAAAATTGTTAAAAAGGGTTGAAAACATAGAGAAAACCTTTGAGTACAATAGGGTAGATAAATCTCTTAGTTACTTGAGATCGACTTGCAAAAACGCTTGCCTTATTTTCAAAAACCACAATCCACAACACTTTCAAAACAAACTCTCAAAAACATTTGAAACATCTTTTCGAAAAGATACACGCCTTTGTAAAATATTCGAGTAAAGAATTGTTACAAGGTTAGCCTAAGACAAGGCATCTTCTTCCAAAACATTTTCAAAAAACACTCACACATACACCATTTTCAAGCAATCGAAAATCAAGGCAAGTGATCTAAAAAACCAAGTAACTAAGAGCCCATGGATAACCATGGATGAAAAGGGTGCTAATACCTTCCCTTTTCATAATCTACCCCCCGGACCCACGAAATATCTCAAAAAGGTTTTTGTTGTGCTTTTTCAACCTTTCCTTTAGGATAAAATAAAAAGTCGGTGGCGACTCTTGCTCAACCGCACAAGTGTGAATACAAACGCAAAACTCATAGTCAATTCTCCCACCGTATCACAGAACTGGCGACTCTGTTGGGGATAAACTTAAAAGTGGGGTTACCTTAGGGTTTAGATCACCTTTACTTCCTTGCTTTGATTGACTTGATTGCTTTATCTTTTGGGTTCTTGTTTGGGGTTTGTTGTAAATCCTACACCCGGATTTGGGGCACCTTCTTAGGTAAATAGCAAAAAAACTGCGAGGGAACTGTGCGGGGTATACCGACATGGTTGAAACAGGAAGCTATGTTAGTGTGACATATTTGTGAGTACCGGTAACCCTTGAGTAGTCAAGGAGAGTACGGGGCCGCTGTGTGATGTCATGAAGCACTAACGAACTCTTAGAACCTTAATTGACCATCTTAGCCTTTTTAGGGGTAGTGAGATGACCGACTTTGGTGCAGTCTGAAGTTGGTAGATCCTCGATACTACACTCTTTTGAGGATTGTTTTCTTGGAATATTTTGGTCGCCAGTAAGTGGCTAAACCGAAACAATGAACACAGAAAACAATCCAATGATATTGAGCTCCTTAGAACCCGGTTTCTATTTTAGGACAGGATGAGCCAACTAACTTCAAGAGGGTAGTACCTGAACCTCATGCAAGCCTAAACCTAAGGATTGGTTTGCTTTGTGTGTTTACCTGTATATACACTCACTTGCTCTTGTGCATACATGTACATAACATCATAACATCATACCATAGCATTTTCAATAACCATTTCGAGGATCTCGAGGGTTTTTTTGATGCAGGGTTACGTTGAACCAGACGTCTATCAAGGGGCAAGGGGTTTCTCCTCTAACCAATCCAGTCAAAGTTCAAATACAACAACTTGAATCAGTGGCTATGACCCACTCGACATGGTGAGCTTGATTCTTGTGAAACAAAGTTCTCCAGTCAAAGATCAAGTGCAACAACTTGAATCAGTGGCTATGACCCACTCGACATGGTGAGCTTGATTCTCGTGAAACAAAGTTCTCCAGTCAAAGATCAAGTGCAACAACTTGAATCAGTGGCTATGACCCACTCGACATGGTGAGCTTGATTCTAGTGGTAAGACATCCACCGGTGCAAAGCTCTCCAATCCAAGAGCAAAGTTCAACCTCTAACATTTTCTTGTGTTTACCCCAAGAGATCCTTGAAAGCATGCATCCACATACCATGCATTGCATTTTGACAGTCTTTCCTTTTTTCAGGTTTCCTTACTCTCCTGCTGTTTATTTCAGTAAGAGATGGCTCTAGAAAGGTCTGTCAAAGACATCCAAGACCAGACTGCTCAGCTGCAGGAGATGTTCCTGAACTTGTCTCTGGGGCAAGAAGAGATGAAAGCTCTCCTCACAAAGAGCCTGGGGAATTCCAACAATGCCAGGAGTGATCAGCTTGCGGAGCTGCAGTTTGATCTGACAACCTTGAGGACCCAAGTGATGGGACAGTTGGTGGGCCAGATGGCTCTCATTCAAGACCTATCTCAAAGACAAGAGGAACTCAGAGTTCTTGTCCGCCAACTGCTTCCAAACAACCAACTGGGGCAAACATCTGAGGTTGAAGAGCAAGTCACCGCTCAGCCTCCATCCACTCAAGAAGACAAAGGGAAAGCTCATTTGCTTGCTTCAGGGTCACAAGCCCAGCAACAACCTCGCCAGCGTCAACGGGGTAATCGGCGTAAGCAAGAAACGTCGGGAAGACAGTTCACGGAGACTGAAATACCATCATTTTTCATACTAAAGCGCCTGTTGGAGGTCAATTTGATTACCTTAAAGGACCCTCCTCAGAAGCCCAATATCTCCTCTCCTCACTATCATCCCGACGCATTTTGTGTTTACCACTCCTACAGCCCGGGACACGACACCAACAACTGTTGGGCCTTGAAGAATAAGATTCAAGATCTGATCGACATTGGGGTGTTGGAATTCATGCCAGACGGCGAGATGAAAATCTTCCGTTAAAGGGTTCTCCACTTGAAGTGACGAAGCTCAAGCTGAAAGACTTTTGCTTCTTTTTGAATTTTCAAAGTTATAATTTCTTTTGCTGTCAAACAATTATCTGTTGATGTTAAACTCTGTTTTCATTAATGCATTGCATATGTTTGTCTTGAATTCATCCATTCGTTTCACTACTCTTATGCTTTTCTTTATGATATTTGACTCTTGATAAAAAGCTGCAAGCCTTTAGAGGGAGGATGACGAAACAATACCATGATCTTATACAGTATGCTTTTGAACAGACCTTGCTGATGATGTACAGGCATTTCTTTCAATCCCCAAACACTGGAGTTATAAGGAAGTTAATCCCTAGTCAACCCTTTCGAGCCAAAGAAGTAGGAGTTTTCTGTTTTTAAACAATCGAAACGTTTGATATAAACCTGGGACAGGGTAGTCTCTTAGTTAATTCAAAAGAAAATGCGCATTGAAGTCGCAAACCCTCAGTTCGTAACACAACGAACGACGTCGAAAAAGAAAACATTCCTTTGGAATCAAAAGACAAGGGTGGTTCCCTATCACATAGACAGTCAATCTCTCAAAAGAGAAAAAGCCCACCAAGCCAAAACCTGTAAAGGAAGCTTAAGAAAGCTGGGGGCATCCCGCTGACGGTAATCCCGGAAAACGGTAACAGTCAGGAAAAAGTTAGGGATAACAGTTCAAAATCAAAATAGTGAGGTCATTACAAAATCCTCAACAACATGAAAAATGTTGAAAAAAATGAAAAAGGAGATGATGACTGTCTCCCCAAAATTCAAACTGGTGAACCATCGCCCAAAAGTCGTTCCAAACTCAAAAACAGAGTGTGACGCACAATTAACTGAGCTTAGGTTGAAGAACATCACGAAGAGCGGGTGGGTACAAATACACTTTGAGCCTATATCCTTTGTTTCTTAAACCGTGAACCAAGCCGCGTTACAACCCTTCAAAAGTCCTAATTGAAGCATGGGTTAGTTCGAAAGCATACTGTTACAAAAGGTATCCTGACTCCTGTAGGGCTTTGCTCTAAATCTTGTGTTGATCTGTCTTATAAAAAGTTTTCTGCTAAAAACGCATTTTTCAAAACTTCGAGACAAACATAAACTTTGCATTGCTTGAATATCACTGTCTGCATTTGGCTTTTTGTTTGACAGTGAAGAAATTCATACAGCGAATGTTCGGAGGAACGAAAACTCTCTCAGTAAGTTAAAATCACTTCAAGAGGATGACACTTCCATTACAAATCTCCTATCAGCAGGGGGCATGACATAGCACAACCCAATTAACCTGGGGCCGTCCAGTCAAGGTCCAACAGATCTTTAAAAATCCAGTCAACCTGGGGCAGTCCAGTCAAGATTTCAGGAAATCTCTCAATATGCAGAGTAATCTGATTCAAGACTCCGTCACCACCACTTGGGGCATTCGAATGTCAAAAGTGTTCAACAAATCAGCTATTACATTTCCAGACTCGATTCCTGTATCTAGCCAGGGCACGTCTGAAGAGTTTGAAGATTCGATTCCTGTATCCAGCCAGGGCATATCTGTTAACTATCACAATTCCAGATTCGACTCCTCTATCCAGCCAGGGCATATCTGTTGACCACATTTCCAGACTCGATTCCTGTATCTAGCCAGGGCACGTCTGAAGAGTTTGAAGATTCGATTCCTGTATCCAGCCAGGGCATATCCGTTAACTATCACCTTTCCAGACTCGATTCCTGTATCCAGCCAGGGCACGTCTGAAGAGTTCCAGATCAACACCTGTAACAAGCCAGGAAAACATCTGTGGACGACCGATTGTAGACCAACACTTGTAACAAGCCAGGAAATTATCTACATCACCACTTGGGGCATTCGAATGTCAAAAGTGTTCAAAAACCCGATGCAGTTTTACACAAGCTCATCCTCAGGAAGCCCTACACCGGTTCCTCCTCAACTTCAAGATTTCTGAAAATAGTTCACGGGTTCTCCAAGTAACGGATGTTAACCTATCACTTGTTCAGATTCTTCTCAAGACTTCTGAAAACAGTTTATGGATTCTTCCCAACAACGGATGTTAATCTATCAGCTTGTTCAGATGCAACCTTTGAAAACAGTTTACGGACGCTTCCCAACAACGGACGCTGCTCTATTGCTTATTCAACTTCAAGATTTCTGAAAATAGTTCACGGGTTCTCCAAGTAACGGATGTTAACCTATCACTTGTTCAGATTCTTCTCAAGACTTCTGAAAAAAGTTTATGGATTCTTCCCAACAACGGATGTTAATCTATCAGCTTGTTCAGATGCAACCTTTAAAAACAGTTTACGGACGCTTCCCAACAACGGATGCTGCTCTATTGCTTATTCAACTTCAAGATTTCTGAAAACAGTTCACGGGTTCTCCAAGTAACGGATGTTAACCTATCGCTTGTTCAGATTCTTCTCAAGATAACTCCACTCAGAGTCAAGCTTCATTATCCCCAGCGAAGCAAAAACTTCAAATTATCAATCCCTAGCGGAGCCGGAATAATGAACCTTCTCCCCACAGAGTTTTGGGAGGGCAAATCTTGAGTTCCCCAGTAAGGTCGCCAGAGACGCTTCCCTCCAAACGGAAGATTCACAGTCTTGCATCCCCAGCATGAGTCTATTAGATTGGAACTCCCCAGTAGAGGTCATCAGGAATTCTCTTCTCCAGCAACAGCCAAGGAATTATTTTCCTAGCAGCAGTCAACATGCTTTTATCTTCAGTCATCTCGGATTCGTTTATCCTCAGCAAGATAGCTCATCAGCTTACATACGCATTCATCACATTCATGTCATAAACATTGATGTCACATACATTGCATCATGCATCATAACATTGCATACAACTAACCCTTTGCCTTTTCAGGTAAGATCAGTCGACAGACAAAGATCATCTCCCAAGATTCATCCAGAAATAGTTCAGATGTGACCCGGACACGGCGACATTCTGATACTTATTCCAGATACATCCAGATGCAGTTTTATACGAACACATCATCAGGAAACCCTACACCGGTTCCTCTTCAACTTCAAGACTTCTGAAAACAGTTTATGGATTCTTCCCAACAACGGATGTTAATCTATCAGCTTGTTCAGATGCAATTTTTGAAAACGGTTTACGGATTCTTCCCAACAACGGATGTCAATCTACCAACTTGTTCAGATGCCAACTTTTGAAAACAGTTTACGGACGCTTCCCAACAACAGATGTGGCTCTATTGCTCATTCAATCTCAACTCTTCAAAATAGTTTACGGATTCTCCAGACATGGATGTCAATCTATTGCTTATTCGGACCCCCCAATTCAGAGATGTTCCAAAACGTGGATGCCTTTCTGATACTCGTCCAGTCACCATTGACATACAGTTCAACATTTCCAAATGGCATCTTTAAGCCCATTTTCAGATGGCATCTATAAGCCCATCCTCCTACCAGCAGTCACCAAATGGCATCTTTAAGCCCATTTTCAGATGGCATCTTTAAGCCCATCCCCCGACAAGATTCTATCGCACCAGATGGCATCTTTAAGCCCATCACCAAATGGCATCTTTAAGCCCATTCACCTCTACCATCACATCGAGGAGTGCAAATTTTCTGGGCACTTTAGTGTCCAATCTTCTTTTACCTTCAAGTCGCGAAAGACAAACTTGCCAATCTAACTCTTCAGGTTCAAGAAGATTGAACAGGGGCAACTGTTGTACCCCAAAATTTGCCCTCTCATTTTTCCACAAAAGATCGCAGCTTCCGGCATTTCCTGATTTGTCAAACTGGCTCAAGAATCGGTCAAACTGACTTTTCTCGTCAGTCAAACAAAAATTAGTGTCTTACTGATTTTCAGGGCTTTGGAATGTTTCACACAGTTGGCTTAGGGTTTTGGTTGATTTTGGCTCGACTTTGATCAGGCGAATGCTCTTTGGCATTTAATTAGGAATTAGGGTTTGTGCGCGCGTTCTCAGAAAGATCTAAATTCTACAGTGCTTTGCAAGACATTCCGAGATTTGGGTTGAATTCGCATTATTTGATTTAATCAGTAAAAGAAGGCATTTGGTTTGAATTCACTTTCGTTTGATTGAACCAGTCAAAAGATATACGCAGTTTGGATTTACAGTGTTTGTTGAGAGGGAATGCGCCTGATCGGTGTTTTGATTAACTGTTGTTTTGCTTTGGATATTAGAGGTACCAGGTTTAACTGATCAATTTGTTAAAGCGATTGTTTATTTAAATTATTTATTATTCTAAAATTAAGTAATTGGAATTTATTTTTCAATTATTTTAATTCAAAGAATTTTAAATAAATGAATAAACGATAAAAGAGAAAATAGAATTAATTGGATAATGAAAACTTTTATTTATTCTTAAATTAATTGTACAATTATTGTTTACAATTTATTTACAAACAATGATTTTACACTAATTTAAATTTAAATAAAAAAAGAAAATTATCCTATTTTTTCTAATTCTTCATTCTTCACTTTGCTCCCCTCCATTCAATTATTCATCTGCAAGAGAAAAAGAGAAAAGTCAAAAAGCAGATAAATAAATAATGACAGATAAAAAGAATTCATCATTAAGGGCCATTGATTGGGATCAGTTAACCCTCTCTGCAAATCACGGGATTTCTCCCGGTTCACAAAGAGGGATGAGTTTATTTGCTAAAATTGAATGCACAAGTTTAAAGAATGCACAATTCAAAAATTGTCAAAATTGCATAAGTTCAAATCTCAAATAGTACTGCACAAATTCAAACCCAACTAAAGGTCCAAACTGAATCACAACCTCCAAACTAAAACTTTTTGCCAAAAATATAAAGCTACTGTCACAAAGATATCAAGCTGTCAAAAGAAGATTTTGGAAAGATATCAAGCTGTCAAAAAGAAGAGACAATATGCAGAGGAAATCTATTATGCGAGCAAAACATTTTCTTTTCATCATTTCCCAAAATAAAGTGGCCACTTTCAGAACTAAAGGTACACACAAAAACATTATTATAATGCAAAGTGTACTAGAGAGAAAGAGAAGAGAGATAAGAAAGCAGGTTTTTAGGCTTTAGGCAGGAAGATAGAAAGGGATAAAAACACAAGAACTGAACACAGTAGAAAGAGAGAGAACATAACCAAAAGGCCTGTCTAAAAGAACCAGGATCCTCTCAACTAACACGAGGAAAAACCATAACCTGTACCATTCAGTTCAAACCTGCTGAAACCTCACAAACCTGTGCCATTCAGCTCAAACCTGCTTAAACACAAACAGCAGAAAACCAGATAAAACCACTCCTACTGCATAAACCTATCTCACCAAAAAAACCTGGCCTGATATCCAAAACCATACCAGCATAAACAACATACCAGCCTAGAGCAAGCAAGGCCATCAACCTGAAATATCAAACCCCAAGCATAAAAACCAGTTTCAACCATCAACCTGCAGAACGATGACCTCAACCATCACAAAGCCTATTCCATAACCCCAGGCCACAATATAACCTGAAGAAAACCAATTAACCTGCACAGAACCTGTAAGCCATTCAAAAAGCCTTAAACGACTGAAGTATCAAAACCTGCTAGGCCTCAAGCCTGAAACCATACGAACCTGCTAAAGCTCAAAACCTGCCTAATCCCAAACTCAAACCAAGCAAAACCACTGTCAAACATTAAACCTGCCTGAAGCAAGCCATCAAGACCCATTACCATAACCAAAACACCTTGGCCTAAACCTCATTAACCATTGAACCAGTGTCCAATATCAAAGCCTCAGATTATCTCATCATTGGCCAACATAAACAGAAGGCAGCATACATTCAAGACATCATACAGTAGCAGTAGCAAGAGAAGAAGAGGAAAAAGCTAATCAAAACAACAAAACTGTTTCAACCATAGCGTGTTTAAGGCAACGAAAGCCCTCAGAAAGTTCATCATAGGGCAGAAAAAAGCAAGCAACATAAGCATACGGGCAAAATAGGCGACAGAAGTCAAGGCAAGGTATCAAACAAATCAGCAATCTCAGCATGAAAAGGCATCACATTTCAACAGGAAAATCAACATAGACAACAAAAGCATCAAAGGCAACGTGTATACAGTAGGAGAGAAGAAGAAAGAAGTGAAGTTTCAAAAAGGGTTTTCAGTGCAAAAAAAATCATCATCAAACCCTAAAGTGGCAAAAAGGTAAAGGTTACCAAAGAGCAAGCTCAGCATCGCCTCCGCCGTTTTCCTCGTCGTCCCGGCCTCCTACGCACGCTCCCACTTTCCTCCTCCGTCTCCAAAGGTAACCTTTTCCTTCTTTCTCTTTCAAAACCTCAGATAACCATTAACGAACAAGAAATCAGGACCAAAAATGAACAAATCAACGCATGCAAATCGTAACAAACCTAAGCGAAATAAGAAAATGAACTCACCGAATCCGTCGCCCCTAATGCCATCGCTGGAGGGAAGAGGAGAGTAGAGAGTGCTGGTGGCCATTGAGGAACTCAGAAACGAATGAAGAATCACGCGAAGAAGGCAAAACCATGAAGAACGCCGCCGCTGCTCACAAAACCCTAAGCGTGATCCCAACTGAAACAAATATCAGGATTCCTAACAAAAAACCTTGTCTCAAGCAAATGGGCTTCGCCCTTTCTCAGCCTAAGCCCATCCCATTCTTTTTAACAAAAAAACATTGATCTTTAAATTAACTTTACATTAATCTTTGCTTTATTAAATAAATTCACTAATATATTTTTTTCATTAACTAACCACTTTTTTTTATAAGCTTCTTAATACTAATGTTGGTTTTATTTTTACACTAATAATACTTTTTTATACTAACATAATTAAATAATATACAAGTGCATAAGAATAACTCTTGAAATATCACTTATATATAATAGTTGAAAGATACATTTTACATAATATAATTAAAATTGAAAACATTTTTTTCTTTTCATTTAATTAAAATATTTTTGTACATAATAAATAACAATACATTTTTTACATGATTTAAATTCCTAACATTTAATGAGGATATTCTTTTGTATATATTAAACAAAATATAAAGATACATTTTTTATATCAAATATAAAACGACAATTTTCAAACTTATAACATTTCCTCTCTTTTAAATATTTTTGTACATAATAAATAAAGATACATTGTTATACATAATTTAATTAGAATTTAAAACATTTGATTAAAACATTTCTTTTTGCGCATATTAAACAAAATACAAGAATACAAGATTATTAATTAAATTAAATAAACATTTAATTTTTTTTTAAGTCAAAAAAATACTTAATACACATTCAATTTCACATTCCGCACCTGTAAATAATTACATACACGTATACACGTACACTTACACAATACATTTACATTGCCCCTATACACATTTGTTTATATTTGTATATTCGTTACATTTACATTTGATCGATTCGATTTGGTTGTAACTTATTGGACATTACATTCCTAAGTCTCATCCCCATTTGTGAATATTGTACCCCCACTCCCGGATACTTATTTTGTAATAGCGTAGATTTTACATTTTTGCAATTTACCGCTTTCAATTATACCATGGTTAGACCTAGGGTTTGCATGTACATAAAATCAAACGCTAGATAACCTAATACAAGACCAATACATGAAATCAATACACAATCACACTTGCACCCTCTAGGGTAATCCCACATGTTGCCTTCCAAAATGGGCAATGCTTGCACGTCGAGTATCTTTGGCAAAACCAATTCAAAATGATCATAAGTCCCTCGATGACGCTTTTGAATGTTGCCTAAACGGAATGATCATAGTCCCTTCAAAGCAAATTGCCAAAGACACTTGGCGTCATTGCATTCATGGTCCATACGATGACCCGCGCCCGTCCCGAATAAACTTCCTAAACGCAAGATTATCCACCAAATTCAATGGTGGAACAAAATTGTTAAAAAGGGTTGAAAACATAGAGAAAACCTTTGAGTGCAATAGGGTAGATAAAACTCTTAGTTACTTGAGATCGACTTGCAAAAACGCTTGCCTTTTTTTCAAAAACCACAATCCACAACACTTTCAAAACAAACTCTCAAAAACATTTGAAACATCTTTTCGAAAAGATACACGCCTTTGTAAAATATTCGAGTAAAGAATTGTTACAAGGTTAGCCTAAGACAAGGCATCTTCTTCCAAAACATTTTCAAAAAACACTCACACATACACCATTTTCAAGCAATCGAAAATCAAGGCAAGTGATTTAAAAAACCAAGTAACTAAGAGCCCATGGATAACCATGGATGAAAAGGGTGCTAATACCTTCCCTTTTCATAATCTACCCCCCGGACCCACGAAATATCTCAAAAAGGTTTTTGCTGTGCTTTTTCAACCTTTCCTTTAGGATAAAATAAAAAGTCGGTGGCAACTCTTGCTCAACCGCACAAGTGCGAATACGAACGCAAAACTCATAGTCAGTTCTCCCACCGTATCACAGCAGCCTATGGGGTTTCATAAGCCCATGCATGTATCACGATTGGATAGTAAGGGAGGCGCCATTGGACTTGGCGAAAGAGTACAAAAATGAATGGTGTCGCCACCCCATTTGGCGAATAAGAGGTGTCATTTGTTACAGCATAGGCTCAGGCTACGTGACAGCCTTTGGGATTCACTTCTTTATTGCATGCAAGGCCATTGGAGTTGATGGGTGGAGTCTTACAAAAAACATGTATATGTGCAGAATAGGGCCAGGATAGGTGGCAGCCTATGGGGTTTCATTATTGCATGTAATATTATTTGCAGCCTTGGGGGTTGCATCCCTTACTTAATTGAAATTTTTAGCCTTACGTTTAACATAACATTGATTCACATAATCTGTCAAATCTTCCAACCTTCGAATCAGTCATCAAATTCATACATTCCAACCTTCAAACATTACAGCATTCATACCTTCATACAATCAATAAACCTCAAACATTCCAACCTTCAAACCTTAAAACAATTCTACGCAATGGCCTCTTCACCACAATTTATCGTCAAAGCACATTTCAACGGTGAGACATACATTTGTCCCACAGTTGGGTTTTTGGTTAGAAACACCGACAACGTTTGATTTCTCTTAAACGGGAAAGCCAATTTCTCGTACTTCAAGAAAAGATTGGAGGCCAAACTTGAACGAGGCCCGGTATCCCAGATATTTTATCAGAATCCAGTTTTTTTTGGAAACAACCAAGTAATTTTTTATAAGGTTGAAGTTCAAGATGACGAGGATCTCCAGAATATGATTTCCAGCCATGTCTATTCTGGATACGACTCTATTGAGTTGTACGTTTTGCTTCAAGAGCCTCCGGTGACACAGGAGGTAGAGCCTCCGGTGACACAGGAGGTTGATCCTTTGGAGAATGAACAAGATGAGGTAGATGCAGTTGATGATGAAGAAGAAGATAACGAGTTAGAGTTTGATGAAATGGTGAACGATGATTCTGACGATGATGGCATCCCTAGTATTCCTACAGACAAAATCTACACACCACCTCCGCACATGACAAACTTCAACATGGGCGGAGATGATCCTTCTACTGACTTATTTTTCAAACCGTATATGCAGTCGGATGAAAATTTAAAAGAGAAGGACAAGTTTCGTAACAGAGAGGAATGCATCAGGGACATTAAAAAATTTCACATGCTCAACTCGGTTGATTTTAAGGTGGATCGTGTCAACCCGGAAAGATACAAGATCAAATGTGTCCACCCAGACTGTATGTTCAAGCTGACCGCATCATATAAATTAAGGGGTGACTGTTGGGTCATAGGTTCCATGACTACCCACACTTGTGTAAGTTCCACTCAATCACAGGACCACCGAAAACTCAACCATGATCTAATCTGTCAAGAAATCCTACCCCTGGTCAACAACGACCCATCTTTGAAGGTGAAAACAATCATCTCCCACATCACCACGGTTTTTAACTACACTCCGTCTTACCGTAAGGCGTGGTTAGCAAAGACTAAGGCGATTGAAAGGGTGTACAGAAACTGGGAGGAGTCATACCGAGAACTTCCCCGCTACCTAAATGCACTCAAGACGTATTCTCCAGGTAGTGTTTATGTTCTGGAAACATTGCCAGCGTACGCCCAAGATGGTAGTCTACTGCATGGCAACGGAATATTCAGTCGCGTGTTTTGGGCATTTCAACCATGCATCACAGGGTTTGCATCATGCAAACCAATTCTACAAATTGACGGGACTTGGTTGTATGGGAAGTACAAAGGCACGCTATTGATGGCAGTTGCACAATATGGCAACAACAACATTTTCCCCGTTGCGTTTTCCCTTGTCGAGGGGGAGACCGGTGGTGCTTGGAGCTTTTTCCTGAAAAATCTTCGGACACACGTGGCTCCTCAACCAGATCTCTGTTTGATCTCGGACAGACATGCCTCCATTGAAAGTGCCTACAATAATCCAGCAAATGGTTGGCATGACCCTCCTTCTACGCATGTCTATTGCGTCAGACATATCGTCCAGAATTTCTCGAGGGAGGTCAAGGACAAAACATTGAGGAAAGCGGTTATGAATGCGGGATATGCATTGACACAACCCACATTCAAATATTACCGCAACGAGATCCGTTTGTCTAATCCAGAAGCCGGTACGTGGATCGATAATATTCCGGTCGAAAAGTGGACTAGGTCATACGACAATGGCCAAAGATGGGGGCATATGACAACGAATCTTATTGAATCAATGAATGGGGTATTCAAGGGAATACGAAACCTCCCAATCACTGCCTTGGTAAAATCTACGTATTTTAGGATGGCTGCGTTATTTGCCAAAAGAGGTGAAATGTGGAATTCGGTGTTGCAATTAGGATAACTATGGAGTGAAAGCTGCATGAAATACATTAAGGCTGAAAGTGCTAAAGCCAACACTCACATGGTTACACGGTTTGACCGACACAGCCACAACTTCATTGTGAAAGAGACAATCGACCACAATGAAGGCCTGCCAAGACAAGAATACAGGGTCATTTTACCTTTTCAATGGTGCGATTGTGGCAGGTTTCAAGCATTTCGTATGCCTTGCTCTCATGTCATTGCCGCTTGTGCTCATACCCATCAAGACGCGCTTCAACTGTTGTCAAACGTTTACAAATCTGAAACGTTGCTCACTGTTTACAACAACAACTTTCCTTTGGTGGCAAAACCGGATTATTGGCCTGAATACAACGGCGATATAGTTTGGCACAATGACCAAATGCGAAGGAACAAGAAGGGTCGTCCCAAAAGTAGGCGCATCACAACAGAAATGGACGATCTAGACAGGTTGGAAAGAAAGTGTGGTTTATACCGTCAGGTCGGACACAATTGCAAAAACTGTCTGAATCGGGCGTCTGGCTCGACCACATAAATATTGTAATACAATAAATCTTTTCAATATTTGTGTTGTAAACATTAGGGTTTTCCGTTAACAGATTTTTCTACAGTTAATAAAACGCGTACAACAATAATTAAAGATATTCAATCTAGGAAATTACAACTGTTAACACAATTTCATCTGACCCATGCATCATCAGCATTACATCACTGTCTGTTTTGACTTCCTACAACCACACATTAGGTCTTCCTGTCGCATGTGAGGTTGTTGTTCGTTTTCGCTGGATCCTTCGAATTTTTCCCCCTCTGCGATGTCTCCGTCTAGCCACCGCATTAACTCCCGCTTCAGACGCTCCATGGAGTGAATGTGCCAGAATTTCATTTTCATCGCAGGTTTCGTGGCGGAGAATATAACGTAACCATCTCTGCTAAAAATCATAGGCGACATCATTACGCAAATAACGGAGTACAAAATAAAAATACAGTGCGAGAAAGTGTGAGAAATTTCGAAGAAACGGACGACTTATTTATAAAACAGCATTTTGCCCTAGTTTTGCCCTAGGCGCCAAGTGAGATGGCGCCTCCTCTCATTTTTAAGGAGCATGCGTCATCTCACTTGGCTAAAAGCCAAGGGAGGCGCCAAGTGAGATGGCGCCTAGGGCAAAACCCTAGGTGGAGGCGCCAAGTGAGATGGCTCCTCCTTTGTGGAGCCATCTGAAACATGGTTATTTGCGTAATTTTTTCCGAAACCCGGTTATTTGCGAAATATTATTTTAATACATGGTTATTAATAAAAAAAATTCCAAGACTGATTAGGGTTGGGTCAGCTCAAGACATCTCATTTTGCACTGATAACCCCAAATTAGGGTTTGAGATTGCACAAGGATTTTGGGACTTTAAATGCTTCATGTGACTTTCAAACATCATTATGGATCCCTAAGATTGCTCATGACAAGTTTCAAGCCTTGAACCATATTTTTGATCAGTCAATTGGACAGTTGACCTAAAAATCAGTTGTATTGGGGAAAAATTCAACCATGGCCAATTTACAGTCAAACTTCATAATTTTTGATCCACATCAACATTTTAGACTCATATGTACCATTTGATCAAGTTTGGATTACAACTCCTCAAGAAATTTGATCAAATCATCAAAAGGGCAAAATGGTCAAAATTAGGGTTTTGACTGAGGAAGGGCAATTTCTGATTTTTATCCTAGCAAATGACCAATTGAGTTCAAGCAAGATTTCAAGGATTAAATGGCATCATATTGACTTAGTTACATGGCTTAAAACATCTCAAATTCATTGGATTGACAGATGAAATTTGCAGTCAACTGATCAAAAGTCAATTGTACACTGAAAAGTCAAACTTTGACTTTTTGGTCAAAATCAAGTACCAAGGGTCATAATTCATCAAATCATTTCCAAATGTGGAACTTGTTCACTAAGAAAACCAAATTTGAAAATTAAGGTTTGAATTTGAAAATTTTCATAACTTAGAAATTTTCTAAGTATGAATATTTTTCTTTTTTTTTCCTCAACTTTAGGCCATTTTTATACCATGATGCATAATGATTCAAGGAAAGTTCCCAACATGAAAGTTGTAGATCCACATGAAATCTACAACTTTGCTTCACAAACTTTTCCCTAAAGATGCTTGGATCTCAAGATATACATTTGTGAATACATGGTCATAATTTAGGCAGGTTTTGGATCCAACTTCATGGCAACTTTTCACCTAGTTCCAAGAGGTATCTCAAAATGAATTTCAAAGATGGATTATAGAGCACATTGCAATATTTACAAAATTTCCAATAACTCCTCAGGATCATTTTTGAGTAAGGAGAATCGAAGAGAGGAAGTTGGCATTTTCTCACTTTTTGTTCAAGCCATTTCATGAAGAACCAAGTTGCAAATCAATGCTATGCTGGCTAATTCATGATGTACATGTCCTAAACTTGTTCCAAACTCATTAATTAAATGCTTGCTCAGTTGAAAAAGCCTATATCCATGCTTTTGAACCTTTATCCAACTTGTAATTCCATTTATGGCAAAAAGGTTCCATTGTCATTTTGAAAAAGAACCACTTTTGCAAACTTTACAATTTTGAGCTTTGAACATGTCCCCTTGATGCATACAAACCACACAGGTCTCAAGCAAGTTGTACAAACTCATACCAACCTTAAGCAAGTTGGTACAAGCATGTGAAGCTTTGGTCTTGTCACTTTGCTTCAAGTACAAGAAAGATGGCAAAAGGTTAGCATTTGCACAGCTGATAGAGAGCTGACCTAAAACCATTTCAATACTAATATACCAACATTATGAAACACACAACAAGCTGAGCCAAGACCTAAAACACCCTCAGTAAGCAAAACACCAAAAACTTTCCAAAACATACAGTTTCTGCACAAGATCACCCATCTTCTATTTGGCTCGTGCGTTCTGTGTCTAGATCATTCAAACACCTTACATACTTGATATCAAGCCCATCCAAATCATCATTCCTGTTCTGTAATCCCTTTTCCACCATTTGCCATTGTTGAGTTTTGAGCTTGCAACTTGACTTGGCCAAAGAGTTCCAACCAGTTTCAGAGCAAGGCAAGGGTTGGGACACATTCAGGGAAGCTCAAGGAAACTCAAGCAAGCATCAGACCTCCATTAAAGTCACTCCATTTCCATACACGATTCCAGCTGAAGGAGGTAAACTTTCAAACTCTATCTCTTTGTACAGGCAACCATAGGCCATGATCTGTGAATAAAAAATGTAGTCCTCATCATAACGAAGTTGTACATACCATTATCTTGCATTAATTTTACTTGTGCTAAGAGAATTTGAAACTTGAAATTTCTATAAATATTAGGTCAAGATTTAGGGCTGTTTAAATTCTCTTTAATCTTTTATAGTTAGATTACATAGCTTACATGGTTGGAATCGTGAGTTCAAGCTCTACATTTTTCATGTTATAAGTTTTTATTTTCATGGAAGTATGAGGAAGTTACAGGTGATTCGGCCAAGGCTTGAGGAAGAAGATGAAACAGGGCAAGGACGCGTTTTGTAATATGTTGTTTTTGTTTCAGTAAAGACAATGGATGTATGGCCACCCCAGTGGTAAAGCAGCGCGCTGGTGAGACCCATGTCCTGGGTTCGAACCTGCGTGCTACTTTTGCATTTTTACATTTTTTTCTTTTCAGTTTTTGACACTTTTTTTGCATATTGGGCTTAGCTTCATGGGCCAGTGTTTTTGCTAACTTCGTCACAAATCTATTACATCACCCCCTGCCAACTCTTTTCCATTTTTTTATTTTATTTGTTTTATTTTCATATTTAATATTTTGAATATTTTCTTTAATGCATAAAAAATCTTTAAAAATATAAATTAATAATATTGCACTTTTATTTCATTTTTATCTTATTTCTCACATGAAAATATATTTTATTTTTAATATATGTCATTTATTTTCTTAATAAACTTGTAAATATAATTAAATATATTTAGTTTAATTTATTTTGCATTTCATACTTAAAAATATTTATTTTTGCATATATTTAATTTTAATATTTATATACAATATTATTTATTATTTTACACAAGAAAATGCACAAAATAATACATATAAAAACTTTATTTTCTTTTAAATAAAATTAGGGTTAAACCCCTTTCAAAAAAAATTAAATCCTTTTCCTTATATTTTTAGGTTTAGATTAAATATTCCTTTACATAAAAATAAGACATCAAAAAAATCTCTTTACATGTACATTATATTGCATTACATTTTAAATATTATTTTGTATTTATTTTTAATTCGTACAAATTCGATTTGGTTGTAATAATGTATTAGCTTTATATTTGTGCAAATCCCCATTCAAACTTGTATTCCCCCCTCCCATAAAATTGTTGTAATAGCTTAGTATATTCACATTACGCAATTTATCGCTTTATATGCCATGATTAGTAATTAAGGTTTGCATGACAAGAAGAAAACAAAGCAAAATAGAACACTCTAAATACAAGACAAAACAATGCATATAAATCAAATACACTTGCACACTTGCACCCTTAGGGTAATTCTCCCACTTGGTTGCTTAAAACAAAAATGGTCATGTTACGCATGCGAAGTATCTTGGAAAAACAAAACAAATTTAAGATCATAGTCCCTCGATGACGCTATTCAAAAGTTGCCTTACAAAATGATCTTGGCCCCTCAAAATTGCTAAGATACTTTGCAAACATTGCTAATCATGGTTATACGATGACCCATGCTTGTCCCGTTTACATCCAAAGATAGGGTTGCTTACCAAATCAATGGTAAGACAACAATGTCAAAGGAATAGAAAATACATAGGAAAGACATTTGAGTAGGTAGATAGCTTCTAGTTACTTGCTCCATTTCAAACAAAATCCTTGCTATTTTCAAAACAAACACACACACATTTCAAAACATCTTATGTTCTTGAAAACATTTTCAAAAATACAAACATCTTTGTATACATTCTTACGAACAAGAATCATTACAAAGATTGCCTAAACGAATGGCCTCTTTTACAAAATACTTTCAAAACCACACCAAGCACAATTTCAAACAAACAAAAGCAAATGATCTAAGCAAGTAACTAAGAGCCCATGGAAAACCATGGATGAAAATGGTGCTAATACCTTCCCTTTTCATAATCTACCCTCCGAACTCAAGAAACAATCTCAAAGGTATTTCCTGTGCTTTTTCACCTTTCCTTTTGGATAAAAGAAAAGTCGGTGGCGACTCTTGCTAACCGCAACATTTGCGATAAAACACAAAACCTCTAGTCAGTTCTCCCACCATATCACATAACTGGCGACTCTGTTGGGGACATTATAAAAGTGGGGTTACCTTAGGGTTTTAGATCACATTTATTTGCTTACATTGTTTGACTTGTTTGCTTTACATTATGGTTCTTTATTTGGGTTTGAATCCTCTACCCGGATTTGGGAAACATTATAGGTAAATAGCAATACGTTGTGGAACATGTGCGAGGTATACCGATATGGTCTAAGCAATAGCTATGTTAGTGCGACATATTTGTGGGTACCGCTAGCCTTTGAGTTAATCAAAGAGAATACGGGGCCGCTGAGTGATGTCATGAAGCACTAATCAACTTCTAGAACCCTTTACTTGACCAACTTGGCCTTTAGGATGTAGTGAGATGACCGGCTTTGGTGCAGTCCGAAGTTGGTAGATACTCGATACTACATTCATTGAGGGTTGGTTTCTTGGGATATTTCGGTCTCTATTAAAGAGGCTTGAGCTGAAACAATGACCAAGGAAACAATCCAGTGATATTGAGCTCCTTAGAACCCGGTTACTATTGTTAGGACAGGTTGAGCCAACTAATCTTCAAGAGGGTACTTACCTATAAAACCCCATGCAAGCCTAAACTAAGAACTTGTTTGATTTGCTTGTATATGCATACTTGTACATAACATCATGGACATCATGAACATCATATGCATTCACTAACCATTTCAAGGATTTTGGAGATTCATCTTTGTTCTTGTTTTGTAGGATATGGATTCACTTCGCAAGAAAACTATCCAAATCAACCTTGTAATAATTCCTCCACAACTCAAGGAGCTAGCTTCAAGGATCCCTGAGAACTCTCTGTTCACCGAGAGACATGGTCGTCTACTCAACTTGGTCACCTCCAACACAGAGGAGGATATGATGAAGGTTATCTTCCAATTCTTTGACCCTTTGCATCATTGCTTCACATTTCCTGACTATCAGCTTGTGCCTACTTTGGAAGAATTCTCTCAACTCTTGAGGATTCCTATTCTCAATCAACTACCTTTCAACAGTACGGAAAGAGATCCAAATCCAGAAGAGATTTCTCAAGCCCTGCACTTGCACTCATCTGATGTCACAACTCATTGGGAAACTAGAAGTGGTGTCAAAGGCTTCTTAGCAAAGTTTCTGTTTGAGAAGGCCCAAAGCTGTTGGAATTCCCTAGACTTGCAAGATTTTGAGGAGATTGTGGCTCTTCTTATCTATGGGATGGTCTTGTTCCCCAATCCTGACCAACTCATAGATGTGAGCGCCGTCAAAATCTTCATGTTACGCAATCTGGTGCCTACATTGCTAGGGGATATCCTACACTCTTTTCACACTCGTACAATGAGGAAAAGAGGGGTCCTGATGTGTTGCACTCCCCTCCTGGCAAGATGGTTTATTTCTCATCTTCCCCAATCATTCTTAAAGAATGAGCAGGGATTAAGGTGGTCACAAAGGTTAATGACGCTCAAACATTCATATATTCATTGGTGCTCTCGATCCAAAGAGAATGTTATCATTGTTGACCGTTGTGGGTAATTCCCTAATGTCCCTCTACTTGGCATTAGGGGAGGCATCACCTACAACCCTTGCTTGGCTCTAAGATAGTTTGGTTATGCCCGAAGGGATGGCCCACATGATATGCTGATTCAAGGCTTGGTTTTTGACTACGACAATGACGATCAAGGTCTTCGCCAGAGATTCATTCGAGCTTGGAGGATGCTAAAAAAGGTGGATAGCAAGACTTTGGGACACAAGAATTCCATCCCTCTTGAGCCTTACCTTAAGTGGGTACGAACCCGCTCTCAAAGTCTTATGATGCCTTATCCTTCCATTCTCCCAGTGATTATTGAGCCTGTTAAGGAAGGAGAAGTTCCATACATTATCCTACATCCTGACATGCCCATATCACTTGAAGATATACAAAGGGATTGGATACAACTCAAAGGAGAGCGAGATACTTTCGAAGCCCAATTCTACGCAAGTGAGAAGAAGTTTTTGGAACTCACTAGGCTACTTCATAAGGAGCAGGCTCTGAATACCTACATAGCACCAAAGAGGATGCGCAACACTTTTTTATCTTAGAATTTTGTATTATTTTGCCCAAGGGGCATTGATGTACTCAGATTCTATCTTATTAATATAATGTGCGCTCCTTTTTTATTTAAAACAAATTTGAATTTTTTTAATCCTTGAAAGCATTGCATGTATACATATCATTCATCATAACATAACAGGTCTTTTGCAACGAGTTTCCTCATCTCTCTACTGTTTATTTTAGTAAGATTGATCTCGAACAGACGGTCAAAGATCTTCAAGCTCAAAACATGCAGTTTCAATAGTTACTCATGACCCTAGCCAAGGGGCAGGATGAATTGAAGACTCTATTAGCTGAAGAGAGAAGGAAGAAACCAAAGAAAGCCACTGGGGTTCTGAATATGGGGAGAAGATTTCAGGGACAGACTAGAAGGACTCTGAATTTTGCAACCACTTCCGGGGAAGGAGAGGGAAAAGGAAAAGAAATGGCAGTACCATCAGAATCTGAAGAAGAGGAGGAAGAAGAAGACTACTCTAAAGAGCAGTACCCTCCGGCTGATGATAAGTACAGACACCTTGAAGAGCGTTTAAGCGCTATGGAAATCCAGAGAGTATCGGGTCTAGATTTTGAAGAGTTGGGGCTGGTGTCAGGAATTGTAATCCCGCCAAAGTTTAAAGTGCCATTATTTGCCAAATATGATGGGGTGTCATGTCCTAAAATGCACCTCTGATCATATGTCAGGAAGATTCAGTCGCACTCTAGCGATAAAGACTTGTGGGTCCACTTTTTCCAAGTCAGTTTATCAGGAACGCAACTCGATTGGTTTTACCAATTGGAAAGGGCCGACGTCCACAATTGGGAAGACCTGGCCGCAGCTTTCTATAAACAATACCAGTACAATGCAGATTTGGCGCCTACCCGTACTCAACTTCAGAGTATGGCTATGGTTTCAAATGAAGGTTTTAAAGATTACGAGCAAAAGTGGAGAGATCTATCCAGAAGAGTGTAACCCCCTCTGTCCGAAAGGGAGTTGGTGGATATGTTCTTGGGCACTCTGTCGGGCCTTTTTTTCAACCATTTGATTGGAAGTTCATCTGCTGGGTTTACTGAGCTAATTTTAACCAGTGAGAAGGTGGAAGCTGGTATAAGAAGTAGGAAGATTCAGAAAGACTCGTCTGCCTCTACAGCCGTGAAAAAACCCTTCACTGGGAAGAAGGAGGTATCTGCTATGTATCCACAAAGAAACCAAGGGAGAGCTGAGCGCCGATCAATGGTAGGGGCCGTTATGATCCCAAAGCTGACATCTGATCAACCGAGGAGTAACCAACCAAGGGTGGAAAGGCCAGTTCGGCAATTCACCAGACTTAATATGACTCTAGCCCAGATTTTACCACATCTGCTGAAATCTAACTTGGAAACTTTAAAGGCTCCAAAGAATCCCAACATAGCGCCCCCCCCCCCCCCCCATTATCACCCGAATGCCAGATGCACATACCATTCTGAGAGTCCGGGCCACGACATCAATAACTGTTGGGCTTTGAAAAACAAGATCCAAGACCTCATAGATGCTAAGGAAATTGAATTCGAGGCGCCCAAGAAACCAAATGTCATTTCCGCTCCCATGCCTAGGCATGGTCATAACGCCAATGCTATCGAGGAAGATTTATTTGTCGCTACAGTAGATGGACTTTTGACTCCACTCCCAATCATTAAGATGAACTAATTGAAAGCTGGTATATTCCCAGGTTGTGATAAAGACAGTCATATTTGCTTATCCTCTCCAATTGGTTGCCCTTTGTTGAAGACAGGTATCCAACGCCTGATTGAAAACCAAGAAATTTTGTTTGAGAATGCTCATGTTTCACCCATTCCTATTAAAGAAGTTTCAATCATAACCATATACGTTAATCCTTCCAGGGTCCCCAAAAGACCCGTTAGGATTACATCAGTTCCGAAGACTACTTCTCTCATAATTACAATGCTCGGGCCGGTCCCATACGAATCAGACAAAACAGTACCGTGGAATTACGGTGGAGAAATCTACTACCATGGTATTAAACAAAATGGGCTGACTATCAAAGAAGAAAGCTCGGAAGAAGAAAATTATGACATTAGCAATATTGTCGAAACTAGTAAGATTACCCATAGTGGTAGAATCTTCTCTCCAGAGATTGCTCCTCCAAAGGCAGTTTTTGGACCCGTGGCTGTTCCGAAGATTACCACTGTACCAATGATTATACCTACAAGTGTACCTACCGACAAAAATGACACGATCACTGCTATTGTCCCTACCAACACTTCTACTGCCGAAGATCGAGGGAAAAGCATTCAAGAAGAGCCTGTCTGGACAAAGGCTCAATCACTAGTTATTCCTAAAACATCCAAGAAGGAAATGGAAGAGATCCTGAGGATAATAAAGAAAAGTGATTATGACGTGGTTGAACAGTTGGGGAAGACTCCCTCTAAGATCTCCATGCTAGCCTTGCTGTTGTGCTCTGAGGCACATGCAAAAGATCTGGTAAATTTTTTGAAGACAGCCCATGTGCCACAAGAGACGTCTGCTGACTAGTTCCAAGATTGTGTGGCCAGTTTGACAGCTGATAATGGCTTAGGCTTCTCTGATGCTGATTTAACACCCAGAGGGAGAAAGCACAACGAGGCGTTACATGTCTCTATGGAGTGTAGAGGGACGACTCTGGCCCATGTCTTGGTGGACACGGGATCATCTTTGAACGTCTTACCGAAAAAAGCTCTTGATAGATTGGATTGCGAAGGGCTGACATTAAAACCCATTAACATAGTGGTGAAAGCATTTGATGGTTCAAAGAGGATGGTCCACAGGGAGGTGGACATTCTGATAAAGGTGGGAACTCAGATTTTCAACTCAACCTTCTATGTGATGGACATCCGTCCTTCTTACTCCTGTCTGTTAAGACACACCTGGATCCATAATGTCGGTGTTGTCACCTCCACACTACATCAGATGCTGAAATACCCGGTCCAAGGAAAGATCATAATTTTCCATGGAGAGGAAGAGTACATGATTAGTCATCTAAATTCCTTCTGATATATGGAGTTGGATGGTGAGTTCATTGAAACTCCTTTTCAACATTTCGAAGAGGTTTCTCAAGAAGTAGCGGTGACCAAGGCGGTATCCTCGATTCCCAAGATCACAAGACCTTCGCTTCAGATGTCATCTCTAAAGGACGCCAAGGCGGTAGTAGAAGAGGGTGGATGCACCATCTGAGGGCAGCTTCCGGACATCCCGTATAAAATCAGACAAGTTTGGCTTGGGGTTTACTTCAACTGCTCAGAAGGCTGTGCGTCGTGCCCGTGCTGGAGGGCCACCTTTGAAGATTAGTAACCGAGAGGTCAACACAGTGGAAGATGTTGAAGAAGATGGAAGCTTGGAAGATTGGATATTTCCTACTGTCAACGGAGGACTTCGCAACTGAGAAGTCAGAGACTTTGTCCCAATAACTTTCATCTCTCAGTAATTTATCTTTTACATTTCTGTTGGACTTGTAATATTCATGAACAATTCACACTTTAAAAACCTTGTGTCTTACCCGAGGCACAATGGTCCATTTGTAAGGGTTTTCATTTCATATTCATATGACATTCAATAAATCATGGACGTTTTTCCACATACAAACCTTTTTTGTGCTCATTGTTTTTCTTTTACATTTTATTGTTTAAAGATGGCTATACCCTTACACACACCCGCACTCACAAATGCAGGTACCCCTCCATTCCGGATCCCATGGGTAACGATACTGATATAGCCTTCAGGGACTCTGAAGATCCAATCTATCAAGCCAAATACGAAGGTGAAGAAGATTGTGAAGTGCCAGGGGAATTGGCCAGACTACTACAACAAGAGGAAAGAGTTATTCAACCTCATGAGGAACCGTTGGATACAATCAACTTGGGTACCGAGGAAGATAAAAAAGAAATCAAAGTAGGTGTGAATCTAGAACCGAGTGTCAAGGAACGCCTAATTCAGCTATTGCATGATTATGTTGAGATCTTTGCCTGGTCATACGAAGACATGCCGGGACTTGATACAAACATCGTGGTACATCGTTTACCCACAAGAGAAGACTATCCATCAGTGAAACAGAAAGTCCGTCGCATGAGACCTGACATGTCAGAGAAGATCAAAGCGGAAGTCATGAAACAGTTCAACACTGGATTTTTGGCCGTCACTTCCTATCCTCAATGGGTTGCCAACATTGTTCCCATGCCTAAAAAGGACGGCAAAGTACGAATGTGTGTGGATTATAGAGATTTAAACAGGGCCAGCCCTAAAGATGATTTTCCACTTCCCCACATTGACATCCTGGTTGATAATACAGCCCAGCACAAAGTGTTTTCCTTCATGGACGGATTCTCAGGCTATAACCAAATCAAAATGGCACCTGAGGACATGGAGAAAACTACATTTGTCACACAGTGGGGCATGTTCTGCTATAAAGTGATGCCATTCGGATTGAAGAATGTCGGGGCAACCTATCAACGTGCCATGGTAGATTTGTTTCATGATATGACACATCATGAGATAGAGGTCTATGTAGACGACATGATAGCCCGATCACAAACTAAAGAGGAGCACCTTGATCACCTACAAAATCTGTTTGTGAGATTGAAGGAGTACAAGTTGAGATTGAATCCAAACAAGTGTACATTCGGAGTCCGGTCCGGTAAACTCTTAGGTTTCATCGTCAGCAAGAAAGGCATCAAGGTTGATCCTGCCAAGGTTAAAGCGATACAAGAAATGCCTGCTCCTCGTACTGAGAAGGAAGTCAGAGGGTTCTTGGGACGCCTGAACTATATTGCCAGATCCATTTCTCACCTAACAGCTACTTGTGAGCCAATCTTCAAATTATTGAAGAAAGATCAAGTAGTCAGATGGAATAATGAGTGCCAGATTGCTTTTGACAAGATCAAGGAGTATTTACAAGAGCCTCCTATTTTGATGCCACCAGTCGAGGGAAGACCACTGATCATGTATCTGACCATTTTAGAGAACTCAATGGGGTGTGTATTGGGGCAGCATGACGAGTCTGGCCGAAAAGAGCACGCTATTTACTACCTGAGCAAAAAGTTTACCGACAGTGAAACCATATATTCACTGCTCGAGAAAACTTGTTGCGCTCTGGCATGGGCTGCTCGCCGGCTAAGACAGTATATGTTGACTCATACCACTTTGTTGATATCTAAGATGGATCTGATAAAGTACATCTTCGAAAAGCCTGCTCTGTCTGGAAGAATAGCTAGATGGCAGATGATCTTAACAGAATATGACATACAGTACACTACCCAGAAAGCTATAAAAGGCAGTGTGCTAGATGATCCTCTTGCTCATCAAGCAGTAGAAGATTATCAGTCCATGAAGTTTGAATTCTCTGATGAAGACATCATGACACTAGACAACTATGAAGAGATCAGACCATATGACGGACCTGAACAAGGATCCCGATGGACCATGTTCTTTGATGGGGCATCCAATGCACTTGGTAATGGTATCGGCGCTGTACTTATATCTCCGGAAGGGTGCCATACTCCTTTTACTGCCAGACTTTGCTTCAACTGTACGAACAACATGGCAGAATACGAAGCATGCATCTTTGGCCTCAAGGCTGCCATAGACTTGGGAATCAAATCTTTAGACGTGTTTGGAGATTCGGCTTTGGTCATCAGTCAGATCAAAGGAGAATGGGACACTAAGCATCCAAACCTTATCCCTTACAAAGAACATGTTCTGACATTGTTACCACATTTTGAGCAGATTACCTTCGAGCACTTCCCGCGAGAAGAAAATCAGCTAGCAGATGCTCTAGCCACAATGTCATCTATGTTTAAACTTAATTGGGATAACGAGGCTCCCCAGATCACCATTGAATGAATGGACAAACTAGCACACTGTCACGAGATTAATACTGAAGAAATAGTGGACCAGCCTTGGTTTCATGAAGTCAAGAGGTATCTCGAGGCTCAGGAATATCCAGAAGGAGCTTCAATCAATGATAAAAAGTTCTTAAGGAGATTCTCTGCTAAGTTCTTCCTGAGTAATGGCATCCTGTACAAACGCAATCATGACTCTATTCTGGTCCGTTGTGTGGATAAGATTGAGGCTGAAAAGATCATGGTTGATTTACATGAAGGTACCTTTGGCACTCACTCCAGTGGGCATACGATGGCGAAGAAAATCCTACGGGCAGGCTATTACTGGTCTACCATGGAAGCGGATTGCTATCAACACTCTTGGACCTATCATAAATGTCAAATTTATGCTGACAAGGTGAACGTACCTCCGGTTCCTCTGAATGTCTTGACGGCTCCTTGGCCCTTTTCTATGTAGGGAATCGACATGATTGAGGAAATTAAGCCTACAACCTCCAATGGACACCGCTTCATTCTAGTGGCCATTGACTATTTTACAAAGTGGGTCTAAGCAGCTTCCTTCGGATCCGTTACTAAGAATGTTGTTGCCCGCTTCATCAAGCAAAATCTCATTTGCCGGTACGGTATCCCCGAAAGGATCATCACTGATAATGGTACAAACCTTAACAATACTATGATCACCGCCTTGTGCGAGCAGTTCAAGATTCAACATCACAATTCATCCCCCTATCGGCTAAAGATGAATGGTGCAGTCGAAGCTGCTAATAAAAACATTAAAAAGATCATATAGAAAATGACAGTCACCTACAAGGACTGGCATGAGATGCTACCATTTGCTCTCCACGGGTACCGTACCACGGCTTGCACATCAACTGGGGCAACACCCTATTCTTTGGTTTATGGAATGGAGGTTGTCTTGCCTATCAAGGTTCAAATCCCCTCTTTGAGGATTATGAAGGATGCGGATTTGAATGAGGACGATTGAATCCAGACTCGGCTTGATCAATTAAATTTAATTGATGAAAAGAGACTCACTGCTGTTTGCCATGGTCAGATGTATCAAAAGCGGATGATCAAGGCTTTCAATAAGAAGGTTAGATGCCAAGTATATCAAGTTGAAGATCTAGTGATCAAACGCATTATCTTGCCACAAAGTGATCCCAGGGGCAAATGGACTCCTACCTATGAAGGACCATTTGTAATCAAGAACATTTTCTCCGGTGGGGCAATGATCTTAACCACCATGGACGGCGACGACTTGCCACACCCTGCGAACACGGACATAGTCAAAAGATACTACGCATAAGAGACCCGCTAGGTTGACACACCTAGGCAAAAAAAAAGGGCATCCCGGCGAACCAAAAGGTTCGGGCAAAAATTAGGGATAAAATATAAAAAATCTGTACACCCGGCAAGTTGAAAACCCGAAAGGGCGACTTGGGCAAAAAAGGGTTTCCCGGTGGACTGAAAACCCGAAAGGGAGGTCCAGGAAAAAGTTAGGGAATTAAAGCGTATGACTATGTCCCGTCAGATCACTTTGTGGACAACCCCAATCTCTTCACTGACAAACTCGACATTTCTGATCAATTCAATCATCTTCGGACGAAGCAACAAATAGACAAGATATTCGGAGATACGGAGGCTATAGCAGAATGGGAACTCCATGGGATCATCACACATAGCTATCTTTCTTTGTAAAAAAAATTTTTTTTTACTTTTATGGCACCATCCTCTTACTAGGATGTATGTCTCCTTTGTACAAAATATTTATTTAAAGTAAATACAAAGATATCTCTTTAAAAGTACAGAAAACTATTTGTCTTTTCCTTTACACTTGTGTTTTATTTGCAAAAACGTCCAATGATTCATTAATGAACATATGCAGTTCAACATAATTATTGTTTACAAATAAACAAAATGAAAAGGACAATTAATGACATGTTGAAGGAACAGGAAAAACATTCCTAGACCACTCCATATTCCCCACAGAGTTTTTAATCATCCCCAGCGGAACAAAACTCCCAACTACCCAACAGAGCAAAGCTTCTAGCTTATCAATCCTCGGTGGAAACCATCCAGTCCCTCCAAATTCCCCAGCAAGTTATTTGAAGTTTGAAATCCATTCGGATAACAACTGACTTCTGATACTCCTCAACGGAACAAAGACTCCCATCCCCAGTAGAAGACACCAAAATTCTCTAGATTCTCCAAGCAGATTCCTCAAGCAATATGCAGCATTGCTCTCACAACAGAATTTTTGTCAATACTCCAACTTCAAGACATGAAGAATCCACATATCCTCAGCAGCAGTCAAGGATTTATTTTCCTCAACAAATACAGCAAATCAGCTTACATGCGCATACATTACATCTACATATCATAAACATTGATAAAACACATATATTGCATCATACATTTCATGCAACATAATTTTGTGTTCCAGCTAACATTTTACCCTTTCAGGATAAGATTAACATCTACCGCTAACAATATGCAATCATGATACGGTTCAGATACGCTTCAGACACGGACGTTATTCTGATACTCATTCAGATTTCAACTACAGATACAGTTCGGATACGCTCCAGACACGGATGCCATTTTGTTACTCATTCAGATTTCAACCTTCAGATACAGTTCAGATATGCTCCAGACACGGATGCCTTTCTGATACTCATTCAGATTTCAAGTTCAGATACAGTTCGGATACGCTCCAAACACGGATTCCATTCTGATACTCATTCAGATTCCAACTATCAGATACAGTTCGGATATGCTCCAGATACGGATGTCATTCTGATACTCATTCAGATTTCAAGTTCAGATACAGTTCAAATACGCTCCAGACTCGGATGCCATTCTGATACTCATTCAGATTTCAAGTTCAGGTACAGCCCAGATACGTTCCAGACGCGGACACCATTCTGATGCTTATCCTTTCAGTTTATAAGTTAAACTTCAATAAACATTCTTGGATGGCATCTACAAGCCCATCTCCAACGAGACTCTATCACACCTCCAAATGGCATCTTTAAGCCCATTCCCTCAACTACACATCACCGAGTGCAAATTTATAGGCACTTTAGTGTCCAATCATATTTCACCTTCGAGTCACGAATGGAAAAGCTCGCCAATCTAACTCTTTAGGTTCAAGAAGATTGAACAGGGGAAGCTGTTGTACCCCAAAATTTTCCCTCTCATTTATCAGGACTTTCCTCACAAGATCTCTTTCACTCAAGACTGATTAGGGTTGGGTCAGCTCAAGACATCTCATCTTGCACTGATAACCCCAAATTAGGGTTTGAGATTGCACAAGGATTTTGTGACTTTCAATGCTTCATGTGACTTTCAAACATCATTATGGATCCCTAAGATTGCTCATGACAAGTTTCAAGCCTTGAACCACATTTTTTATCAGTCAATTGGACAGTTAACCTAAAAATCAGCTGTATTGGGGAAAAAGTCAACCATGGCCAATTTACAGTCAAACTTCATAATTTTTTATCCACATAAACATTTTAGACTCATATGTACCATTTGATCAAGTTTGGATTACAACTCCTCAAGAAATTTGATCAAATCATCAAAAGGGCAAAATGGTCAAAATTAGGGTTTTGATTGAGGAAGGGCAATTTCTGATTTTTAACCTAGCAAATGACCAATTGAGTTCAAGCATAATTTCAAGGATTAAATGGCATTATCTTGACTTAATTACATGGCTCAAAACATCTCAAATTCATTGAATTGACAGATGAAATTTGCAATCAACTGATCAAAAGTCAACTGTACACTGAAAAGTCAAACTTTGACTTTTTGGTCAAAATCAAGTACCAAGGGTCATAATTCATCAAAACATTTCCAAATGTGGAACTTGTTCACCAAGAAAACCAAATTTGAAAATTAGGGTTTGAATTTGAAAATTTTCATAACTTAGAAATTTTCTAAGTATGAAACTTTTCTTATTTTTTCTCAACTTTAGGCCATTTTTACACCATGATGCATAATGATTCAAGGAAAGTTCCCAACATGAAAGTTGTAGATCCCCATGAAATCTACAACTTTTCTTCGAAAACTATTCCCTAAAGATGCTTGGATCTCAAGATATAAATTTGTGAATACATGGTCATAATTTAGGCAGGTTTTGGACCCAACTTCATGGCAACTTTTCACCTAGTTCCAAGAGGTATCTCAAAATGTATTTCAAAGATGTATTATAGAGTATTGCAAGATTTCCAAAATGTCCAAGAACTCCTCAAGATCATTTTTGAGTAAGGAGAATCGAAGAGAGGAAGTTGGCATTTTCTCACTTTTTGTTCAAGCCATTTCATGAAGAACCAAGTTGCAAATCAATGCTATGCTGGCTAATTCATGTTGTACAGGTCCTAAACTTGTTCCACACTCCTTAATTAAATGCTTACTCAGTTGAAAAATCCTCTATCCATGCTTTTGAACCTTTATCCAACTTGTAATTCCATTTATGGCAAAAAGGTTCCATTGCCATTTTGAAAAAGAACCACTTTTGCAAACTTTACAATTTTGAGCTTTGAACATGTCCCCTTGATGTATACAAACCACACAGGTCTCAAGCAAGTTGTACAAACTCATACTAACCCTAAGCAAGCTGGTACAAGCATGTGAAGCTTTGGTCCTGTCACTTTGCTTCAAGTACAAGAAAGTTGGCAAAAGGCTAGCATTTGCACAGCTGATAGAGAGCTGACCTAAAACCATTTTAATACTAATATACCAACATTATGAAACACACAACAAGCTGAGCCAAGACCTAGAACACCCTCAGCAAGCAAAACACCAAAAATTGTCCAAAACATACAGTTTCTGCACAAGCTCACCCATCTTACATTTGGCTCGTGCGTTTTGTGTCTAGATCATTCAAACACCTTACATACTTGATATCAAGCCCATTCAAATCATCATTCCTGTTCTGTAATCCCTTTTCCACCATTTTCCATTGTTAAGTTTTGAGCTTGCAACTTGACTTGGCCAAAGAGTTCCATCCAGTTTCAGAGCAAGGCAAGGGTTGAGACACATCCAGGGAAGCTCAAGGAAGCTCAAGCAAGCATCAGGCCTCCATTAAAGTCACTCCATTTACATACATGATTCCAGCAGAAGGAGGTAAATTTTCAAACTCTATCTCTTTGTACAGGCAACCATAGGCCACGATCTGTGAATAAAATATGTAGTCCTTATCATAACGAAGTTGTACATACCATTATCTTGCATTAATTTTACTTGTGCTAAGAGAATTTGAAACTTAAAATTTCTGGAAATATTAGGTCAAGATTTAGGGCTGTTTAAATTCTCTTTAATCTTTGATAGTTAGATTACATAGCTTACATGGTTGGAATCGTGAGTTCAAGCTCTACATTTTTCATGTTATAAGTTTTTATTTTCATGGAAGTATGAGGAAGTTACAGGTGATCCGGCCAAGGCTTGAGGAAGAAGATGAAACAGGGCAAGGACGCGTTTTGTAATATGTTGTTTTTGTTTCAGTAAAGACAATGGATGTATGGCCACCCCAGTGGTAAAGCAGCGCGCTGGTGAGACCCATGTCCTGGGTTCGAACGTGCGCGCTACTTTTGCATTTTTATATTTTTTTCTTTTCAGTTTTTGACACTTTTTTTGCAGATTGGGCTTAGCTTCATGGGCCAGTGTTTTTGCTAACTTCGTCACAAATCTACTACATCACCCCCTGCCAACTCTTTTCCATTTTTTTATTTTATTTGTTTTATTTTCATATTTAATATTTTGAATATTTTCTTTAATGCATAAAAAATCTTAAAAAATATAAATTAATAATATTGCACTTTTATTTCATTTTTATCTTATTTCTCACATGAAAATATATTTTATTTTTAATATATGTCATTTATTTTCTTAATAAACTTGTAAATATAATTAAATTTATTTAGTTTAATTTACTTTGCATTTCATACTTACAAATATTTATTTTTGCATATATTTAATTTTAATATTTATATACAATATTATTTATTATTTTACACAAGAAAATGCACAAAATAATACATATAAAAACTTTATTTTCTTTTAAATAAAATTAGGGTTAAACCCCTTTCAAAAAAAATTAAATCTTTTTCCTTATATTTTTAGGTTTAGATTAAATATTCCTTTACATAAAAATAAGACATCAAAAAAATTTCTTTACATGTACATTATATTGCATTACATTTTAAATATTGTTTTGTATTTATTTTTAATTCGTACAAATTCGATTTGGTTGTAATAATGTATTAGCTTTATATTTGTGCAAATCCCCATTCAAACTTGTATTCCCCCCTCCCATAAAATTGTTGTAATAGCTTAGTATATTTACATTACGCAATTTATCGCTTTATATGTCATGATTAGTAATTAGGGGTTGCATGACAAGAACAAAACAAAGCAAAATAGAACACTCTAAATACAAGACAAAACAATGCATGTAAATCAAATACACTTGCACACTTGCACCCTTAGGGTAATTCTCCCACTTGGTTGCCTAAAACAAAAATGGCCATGTTACGCATGCGAAGTATCTTGGCAAAACAAAATAAATTTAAGATCATAGTCCCTCGATGACGCTATTCAAAAGTTGCCTTACAAAATGATCTTGGTCCCTCAAAATTGCTAAGATACTTTGCAAACATTGCTAATCATGGTTATACGATGACCCATGCTTGTCCCGTTTACATCCAAAGATAGGGTTGCTTACCAAATCAATGGTAAGACAACAATGTCAAAGGAATAGAAAATACATAGGAAAGACATTTGAGTAGGTAGATAGCTTCTAATTACTTGCTCCATTTCAAACAAAATCCTTGCTATTTTCAAAATAAACACACACACATTTCAAAACATCTTATGATCTTAAAAACATTTTCAAAAAGACAAACATCTTTGTATACATTCTTACGAACGAGAATCATTACAAAGATTGCCTAAACGAATGGCCTCTTTTACAAAATACTTTCAAAACCACACCAAGCACAATTTCAAACAAACAAAAGCAAGTGATCTAAGTAAGTAACTAAGAGCCCATGGAAAACCATGGATGAAAAGGGTGTTAATACCTTCCCTTTTCATAATCTACCCCCCGAACTCAAGAAACAATCTCAAAGGTCTTTCCTGTGCTTTTTCACCTTTCCTTTTGGATAAAAGAAAAGTCGATGGTGACTCTTGCTAACCGCAACATTTGCGATAAAACGCAAAACCTCAAGTTAGTTCTCCCACCGCATCACAGCTGCAATCCTTAACTTTTGCCTGGACCTCCATTTCGGGTTTTCAGTTCACCAGGATACCCCTTTTAGCCCAAGCCTCCCTTTTAGGTTTTCGACTTTCCGGGTGTACAATCTTTTGTATATATCCCTAATTTTTGCCCGAACCTTTTTGGTTCGCCGGGATGCCCTTATTTTTTGCCTAGGTATGTCAACCTAGCAGGTCATTCTTTATGCGTAGTATTTTTTGACTATGTCTGTGTTCACAATGTGGGGGAAATATTTACCATCTATAGTGGTTAGAATCATAGCACTGCCAGAGAATACTTTCTTGACAACAAATGGCCCTTCATAAGTTGGAGTCCATTTGCCCCTGGGACCTCCTTTTGGTAAAATGATGCACTTTATTACCAAGTCGCCAGCCTAGTATACTTGAGGTTTGATCTTCTTGTTTAATTCCTTGATCATACGCTTTTGATACATTTGACCATGACAAACAGCAGCCAGTCTCTTTTCATCAATCAAGTTCAACTGATCCAACCTAGTATGAAACCATTCATCTTCGCCTAAGTTTACTTCTTTCATAATCCTTAAGGAAGGAATCTGAACTTCGACATGTAGGACGACTTCCATGCCATAGACTAAAGAGAAAGGGGTTCCCCCAGTTTATGTTCGAGCTGGAGTACGGTATCCATGAAGAGCAAATGATAGCATCTCATGCCAGTCTTTATAGGTCACCGATATCTTTTGCACAATCTTCTTTATGTTCTTGTTGGCATCCTCCACTGCACCATTCATCTTAGGTCTATAAGGAGAAGATTTGTGATGCTTGATTTTGAACTGCGTATAGAGTTTAGTGATCATAGAATTATTGAGGTTGGTTCCATTGTCAGTGATGATCCTTTCAGGTATGTCATACTAGCAGATAAGGTTATGCTTGATAAACCGGGCTAAAACATTCTTAGTGACTGGGGCAAATGAAGTTGCTTCGACCCATTTGGTAAAGTAATCAATAGCGACGAGAATGAAACGATGTCCATTAGAGGCAGTAGGCTTGATCTCTCCAATCATATAAATGCCCCACATTGCAAATGGAAACAGAGCAGTCATGACATTTAGAGGTATTGGAGGTACATGAACTTTGTCAGCAAAAATCTGGCACTTATGGCAAGTCCTCGATTGTTGATGACAATTAGTTTCCATGGTTAACCAATAGTAACCAGCCCTCAAAATCTTCTTGGAAATAGTGTGTACGCTAGAGCGTGTTCCGGAGATACTATCATGCATATCCTCCATGATTTCCTCTGCCTCCTTCTTATCCATACAACGGAGCAAAGTTGAATCATGGTTGCGTTTGTACAAAATCCCGTTGCTTAGGATAACTTGGCTGAGAACCTTCACATAAATTTCTTATCATTGATTGATGCGCCTTCGGGATACTCTTGAGCTTCAAGATATCTTTTAACCTCATGAAACCAAAGCTTCTCCTTATCAGTGTCAATCTCACAACAGTGTGTCGGTTCACCAAATCTTTCTATAGTAATTATGGGAGCTTCGTTGTCCCAATTGACCTTGAACATAAATGACATAGTTTCTAAGGCGTCTTCCAACTGGTTCTCTTCCCTAAGGAAATGTTCAAATGTGATCCCCTGGAAGTATGGGATCAAGGTCAGCACATGCTCTTTGTAAGGGATCAAGTTTGGATGTTTGGTATCTCACTCTCCTTTAACTTAACTGATTACTAGGGCTGAATCTCCGTATACGCTTAAGAATTTGATTCTAAGGTCAATGGAAGCCTTTAGACCTAAGGTGCGCGCTTCATACTCGGCCATGTTGTTTGTACAGTCGAAGCACAGTCTGGAAGTGAAAGGTATATGACAGCCTTCGAGAGAAATGATCACAGCACCAATTCCGTTACCCAAAGCGTTGGAAGCTCCATCAAAAACTATAGTCCATCAGGATCCTTGTTCAGGACCTTCATACGGTCCATTCACAATTAGTTATCAGCATGATATTCTCGTCCGGAAATTCAAAGTTCATGGATTGGTAGTCCTTAACAGCTTGATGGGCCAAATGATCCGCCAGCACACTTCCCTTGATTACTTTTTGTGTAGTGTATTGGATGTTATATTCAGTCAAGATCATTTTCCATCTAGCTATTCATCCGGAAAGAGTTGGTTTCTCGAAGATATACTTGATGGGATCCATCTTAGAAATTAATAGGGTAGTATGAGTCAACATATATTGTCTCAATCAGCGAGCAGCCCATGCCAAAGCGCAACAATTTTTCTTGAGCAGTGAATATCTTGTTTCACAGTCGGTAAACTTTTTGTTAAGGTAGTATATCGCATGCTCTTTTCGACCAGACTCGTCATGTTGGCCCAGCACACACCCCATTGAATTCTCTAATACGGTAAAGTACATAATCAGAGGTCTTTCTTAAACTTGAGGCATCACAATTGGAGGTTCTTCTAAATACTCTTTAATCTTGTCAAAAGCTTCTTGGCAGTCGTCATTCCATATGACTACTTGATCTTTCTTCAATAGTTTGAAGATTGGCTCACAGGTAGCAGTTAAGTGAGAGATGAATCGGGTGATGTAGTTGAGTCGACCTAAGAAACCCCTGACCTCCTTCTTAGTACAGAGAGCTAGCATTTCTTGTATGGCTTTGGCTTTTGCAGGGTCGACCTCAATACCTTTTCCACTGACGATGAACCCTAGGAGTTTTCCAGACCTTACCCTGAAGGTGCATTTGTTGAGATTCAACCTTAGCTATCGATGAACCCTAGGAGTTCCACTGACGATGAACCCTAGGGAGCCACTTTGATTTGATTGTAACCGAAGAAACCATCCATGAAAGAGAAAATTTTGTGTTGAGTCGTGTTATCAACCAAGACGTTAATGTGTGGTAGTGGGAAATCATCCTTGGGGCTTGCCCTATTCAAATCCATATAGTCTATGCACATATGAACTTTACCATCTTTCTTTGGTACTGGAACAACATTTTCCACCCACTAAGGGTATTACGTCACTACCAGGAAACCTGCATCGAATTGTTTCATTACATCAGCTTTTATTTTCTCAAACATGTCTGGCCGCATGCGACGAACCTTTTGTTTGACCGGAGGATAATCTTCCTTCATTGGCAGGCGATGAAATATGATATCAATATTAAGCCCCGACATATCTTCATATGACCAAGCGAACACCTCTATGTAGTCGTGCAACATCTTGACCAATTGTCTCTTGACACATTCTTCCAAGTAGGTGTCGATCTTGACTTCTTTTTTGTCTGCCTCAGTACCCAGGCTTATCACTTCAATTGGTTCCTTGTTTGGTTGAATGGCCTTTTCCTCTTGCATCAGAAGTCTGATGAGTTCCCTAGGTATTTCAGAATCTTCCTCGCCTTCGACTTGATAGATTGGATGTTCAAAGTCATAGATGGGAATAGCAGAGTCATTGTCAATGAGATTCGGAGAGGATGCAGATCTGCAAATATGTGTGTATGTGCATGTAAGGTCACGTGGCTATTTGAAAATGCATTAAAGTAAAGAAAGGCAAAGAGCAAAAAATTTGAATGCAATATAGTCCAATGTTTTTTCATTAAAACGAGCATATGGCATATGATAATGACAAACCCTTAACAAATGGACCAATGTGCCTCGGGCAAGGCACATGTCTTAAAGTCATTGTTTTAAATTACAGACAAAGCTCTCAAAGTAATCAAAACAGGAAATGGAAATTACTCATGGTTGTAGGAGATTGGAATGAAGTCCTTGGTCTGCTAGTTGTTGAGTCCTCCACCAGCAGTCGGGTAGATCTAGTCGTCAAAGTCACAATTAACATTAGAGTCTTCAAGAGCATTAACCTCATGGTTGCTAATGCGGAGAGGTGGTTTCCCTGCACGAGCGCATCGAACCTCCTTTTGAGCCTTAGAAGTGAAGCCCAATCTAAATTTGTCTGACTTGAAAGGGAAATCAGGAAGTTGTCCCCAAATGGTGCAACCTCCTTCTTTGATAACAGCACGGGCATCTTTGAGAGAAGCCATCCTTGGTGTATCTTTAGCAGCTTCGGGAATGTCAGGAGTGGTCTCGGCAACAACAATCATGGGAGAGACTACTTCAAAGGCTTAACAAGGAGTTTCAATGAACTCGCCATCCATTTTAACATATTTGAATGAATTTAGATGACTAATCATAAACTCTTCTTCACGACAAATAGTAACAATTTTCCCCTTGACCGGATATTTCAACTTTTGATGTAGTGCGGAAGTCACCGCACCTGCCCCATGTATCCATAGGCATCCAAGCAGGCAAGAATAAGTAGGATGGATATCCATCACATAGAATGTTGAGTTGAAGACTTGAGAACCAACTTTGATGGGGAGATCAACCTCTCCATGGACCATCCTCTTTGATCCGTCAAAATCTCCCACTAAAATGTCACTAGGCTTCAGTACCAAACTTTCACAGTCTAACCGATCTAGAGCACCTTTGGGTAAGAAATTCAGAGAGGACCCAGTATCCACCAATACATGGGATAAATTGGTTCCTTTATATTCGATAGAAACATGCAGAGCTTTGTTGTGGTTTTTTCTGGCCGGAGTCAGATCTGCATCCGAAAATCCCAAACCATTGTCAGCAGTCAAACTTTCTACACAATTTTCAAATTGGTCGGCCGTAGTTTCTTGAGGTGCATGCGCATTTTTCAAGAATTTTATCAGTGCTTGAGCATGTGCCTCGGAGCATAGCAACAAAGATCATATAAATCTTCGAGGGTGTTTTCCTGAACTGTTCCACTATCTTATAATCACTTTTTCTGATGATTTTTAGAATCTCCTCCATCTCTTAGGTAGATGGGTCCTCAGTGGTGATATCTTTTGCGGGGGCCTTCATCAGGGCAGGCTCAGTCATTTTTTCCTTTCCTCTAGTGTCGGCAACAGGTTTAACAGCAGTAATGCAAACGATTGTAGTTGTGGTTGTTGGAGGTGAAATCTCTGGAGAGAAGATCCTCCTTGTCCTGGTAACTTTACTTGATCCAGCAATGTTTGTAACGTCAACAGTTTCATCTTCATCAATCCATGAATCTTGTTTGATACCATGGTAGTACACTTCCGCCCCATAATTCCAGGGCACAGCCTTATCAGAAGAGTAGGGAACTGGCCCCGATGTGGTGATAATTAGTGGAGCTATTCTTGGTTCAATGGGAATCCTAATAGGACCTTTTGAGGTGATCCTAATAGGTTTGTTTGAGATAGTAATGATGGATATGTCTTCAACTTCTTGAGATATAACCTCGGTCAAACTTTTCACAGATAGAGTTCTTTCAAATAGAATCTCATGGCTATCCATCAGGTGTTGGCCACCTTTCTTAAGCCATTCACAATGATTAATTTATACAGCACAACAACAGTCTTCAAGGTAACTGGGGAATACCCCGACTTTCAACAAATTCTTTTTAATAGTCTTCAAAGGAGTGGTTAAATCTTTGATGGAGGCAACAAAAGAGGCATCTTCAATAGCATTGACACCCTTACCATGATTTGGCATGGGTGCGGTGATCACATTTGGAGTTGGCGGAGGGTCAAATTCAATTGTCTTGTTATCAATCAAGTCTTGGATTTTATTCTTTAGAGACTAACAATCATTGGTATCGTGTTCGGGGCTGTTTGAATGGTAAGCACATTTGGCATTGGGGTTGTATTTTGGAGAAGCAATGTTAGGTTTGGAAGGAGGATCTCGCAAGGTCACCAAATCAGCTTTCAATAGGTGTTGCAGAGCTTGAAATAGTTGCATATTGATTTTAGTAAACTGTCTTCTTTGGACATTCGGTCTTTGTTGATTATTTTGTTGACGCGGTCATTGAGTTGGAGTTGGATTGGAGATCAGTACAACCCCTACTGAATAATGACAATCATTCTTAGCATGGCTTCTTGACCCATACACAGAATTAGTCTCTTTTTTACCAATAAATGGCTTTTTCACAGCATTTGAGGTGGAGGGCATGGGTATCTTCCCGCTTTTAGTCCCTCTTTCAACCCTCTCACCAGTCAAGATTAATTCAGTGAATTCGGACGATGAACTTCCATTTAGCAAGTTGAAAAATGGTCCAGTAAATGTTCCCATAAATATGTCTACTAACTCTCTATCAATTATAGGTGGCCGCACCCTACCAGCCAGGTCTCTCCATTTTTTAGCGTATTCTTTGAAGCCCTCGTTGGTACCCATGGTCATTTCTTGCAATTTCACCCTAGTTGGCGCAAGATCAACGTTATATTGATATTGGCGGTAAAAGGCAGTGGCCAAATCCTCCCAAATATGGATGTTAGTCCCTTCTAATTGGTAAAACCACTCCAACTGCGTCTCAGATAGACTTTCTTGAAAAGTGCACCCACAGTCTCTTATCAGTGGTATGTGGCTGAATTTTACGAACGTACGATCTTAGGTGAAGCTTCAGGCATGAAACACCACCGTACTTGTCAAAAACGAGAATCTTGAATTGTGGGAAATGACTACCCCAGGAACCAAACCCAAGTCACTGAAGTCCAAGCCAGGCACAACTTGGATTTCTACAGCCTTCAATCTGTCTTCTAGTTGCTTATATTTGTCGTCAGCCGGTGGATACTTCTCATCAAAATAATCTTTGTCTTCAGAAATTTGATTGTTTCCACCTCTAGCATGTGTGCTCCTAGCATCTTCATCTTGATTTTCGTCCTCTTTAGAGGAATCCTCTTCAACTTGGACTTGTCGGGAGGGGCCTTTAAACCTCATCCCCATGTTGATCACAACTTTCTTCTTTGTCTTCTTCTTCGTAACAAGAAAAGCCATCATTTCTTGCTGCCCTTTACTAAGTTGAGCAGAGTTTCTTGAAACTGAGAGATTTGAGTCTGCAAGTCCTTCACAGTTTGCTTTAGATCCATCTTGTACTGAAATAAAAAGTAAAAAGATAAGGAAACCTGTGTTGAAAAACCTGCTTATGATATGATGCATGATATGCGAATGCAATGTTTTCAAGGATTTTATGGGATTTAAATTTGCTGGACAAAGAGAAGACAACAAACATTAACTGCATTAATAAGTTCGTGCATTACAAATGCATCTCTTGGGCTTACAATGGAATAAGAAAAAATAATACAAAATAAACTCCTAAAACAAAAAGGAATCAAGCTTCCCATGGGTGCATCCTCTTTGGTGCAATGTAGGCATTCAGGCTTTACTCTTCATGAAGTTGCCTCATGAGCTCCAAAATCTTCTTCTCGCTTGCGTAGAACTGTGCTTCAAAGGTATCACATTCCCCTTTGATTTGAATCTACGATCTTTGCAATTCCTCGAAGTCGGTAGGCATGTCAGGATGAAGAAGAGTGTAAGGGGTGTCTCTATCAGCAACTGGCTCCATAATCACAGGTAGGATGGTGGGGTAAGGCATCATTAAACTTTGAGCACGAGTTCGTACCCCCTTGAGGTAAGGCTCAAGAGGGATGAAATTTTTATGCCCCAAAGTTTTGCTATCCACTATGTTTACTGTTCTCCAAGCTCGTATGAACCTTTGATGATAGCCTTGGATGTCGCTTTCATAGTCGAATACCAAACCTTAGATGAGCGCATCATGGAGACCATCTCTTTGCGCCTACCCAAATTGTAGTAATATAAGAGAAGGGCTATATGTGATACCTCCCATAATACCCAAGAGTGGAACATTAGGGAACTCCCCACAACGGTCAATAATGGTAATATCCTCCAAAGATCGGGAACACCAATGAATATCTGAGTATGAGAGTGACATCATCCTTTGAGACCATACCAATCCTTGCTCATTCTTCAATTTTGATCGAGGTAGGTGAGAAATAAACCACCTAGAGAGAAATGGAATGCAACATAAAAGAGTCTCCATCTTCTTCATGGTGCGAGTATGGAAACAATGTAGAATATCTCCAAGCAAAGTAGGTACATATTACGAGAGAGAGAGAGAGAGAGAAACCTTGACGGCATTCACATCTACGAGTTGGTCCGGATTGGGAAATATAACCAAACCATAGATTATAAGGGCCAAGACATCCTCAAAATATTGAAAATCCATATCTTCCCAAAACAAATGAGCCTTTTCCAACAGGAACTTGACTAAGAAACCCTTAACTCCACTCCTTGTTTCCCAATTTGCCACAATGTCGGATCTCTTCAAATGCAAGGCTTTGGAAATAACCTCAAGCTTTGGTGTTTCCTATAAACTGGTGAATGGTATTTATCAAGCACAGGCACTCCTAGAAGTTGATAAAATTCTTCTAATGTAGGCACCAATTGGTAGTCGGGAAATGTGAAGCAATGATGCATAGGATCAAAGAATTGGAAGAGCACACACATCATTTCTTCTTGGAAGTTTGAGGTAGCCAAGTTGAGAATTCGACCATATTTCCTGGTGAAGGGAGAATCTCTAGGCACCCTTGATGCTAACTCTTGAAGTTGAGGAAGCACTTTCACGAAGTTCACTCAGATGTTATTTCTATGAGTGGAAGCCATGTCCTACAAAACAGAACAAAGATAAATTCCCAAATCTTTGAAATGGTTAGTGAGAATGCTTATGATGTTATGATGTTTATGATGTCATGAATAATTAATCACAAATAAAGCACACAAAGACCTTAGGTTTATACTTGTATGGGTTTCATAGGTAAGTATCCTCTTGAAGTTTATTTGGTTCAACTTGTCCTAGAAAGTAAACGGGTTCTAGGGAATCTCAATATTATTGATCTTTCTTTATTGGGCATTGTTTTAGCACAATCAATATTTTCTTGTGGCCAAAATATCCCAAAAGTCCAATCTCAATGAGTGTAGTATCGAGTATCAATCAATCTTCAGCTTTGCACCAAAGTCGGCTATCTCACTACTTCCTAATGGCCAAGTTATTCAACTAAAGGTTCTATGGTCAGTTAGTGCTTCATGACACCACACAGTGGCCCCGTATTCTCCTCGATTCAACACAAGGGATATCGGTACCAACAAATGTATCACACTAACGTAGCCATTGTTTCAACCATATCGGTCTCACCGTACAGTCTCCACAATCTATTGCTACTTACCTAATGGTGTTCCCAGATCCGGGTAGAGGATCCATACAAGAAACCCAAACATAGGCCCAAAAATGTAAAGCAAACAAGTCAAACAAATGAAAACATTCAAATGTGATCTAGTCTCTAAGGTAACCCCACTTTTAAGTTTATAGTCCCTTGAAAATTCGCTTGTTCTGTAATACGGTGAGAGAACTGACTTGGGTGTTTTGCATTTTATCGTAATTTTTGCAGATAGCAAGAGTCGCCATCGACTTTTCTTTTATCCAATAAAGGAAAGGGTGAAAAGAACAGGAAAGACATTTTTGAGATATTTTCTTGAGTTTGGGGGGTAGGTTATGAAAAGGGAAGGTGTTATCACCCTTTTCATCCGTAGTTATCTACAGGGTCTTAGTTGCTAGCTCACTTTGAAATGCTTTGTAAATGTGCTTATGATTTGTTTTGAAAGTATTTTTTTTGAAAAGTGCCTTTGTTTATGCGAAATTTGTAATGATTCTTGATTCTTTGTGTGTTTGAAAAATGTTTTGAAATGTTTGTGAGCAAGCAACTACGTGTGTTCTACCTACTCAAAAAGTCTTTGTTCATTTCCTCCTCCTTTAGATATTGCTATCTTACCATTGATTGGTAAGAAGCTCTATCATTGGATGTAAAGGGAAAGGCATGAGTCGTCGTACAATCATAGAAGGCAACATTATAGGATACCTTAGAAATTTATCTTAAGGGTTTAAGATCGTTTACCGAAGGCAACATTGAAGGGTCATCGAGGGACTACGATCTTGTATTTGGGGGTCATTGCTAAAGTATCCCACGTTCGAGGGTCATGACTGTTTTATTTAAGGCAACAAGTGTGGGTTAAACCTAGATGTGCAAGTGTGCAAAGTGTTTTAATTTCATGCAATTTTGTCTTGAATTAGGGTTATCTACTTGTTGATTTTATGTCTTGCCATACAAATCCTAATTACTAGCAATTATATTGAAAGCAATAAATTGCGGAAATTTAATGTTCTACGCTATTACATCATTTAGGGGATGGGGATACAAGTCACAAATGGGGGATGAAAGCGATTAAAACCTAATTACCATTACAACCATATTGAATAACGAATAACAATAAAAATATATACAAGAATATAAAGATGATATAAAAGAAAATAAAATTGTTTTTTATGGTTTTTCGTAAGAAAAATGTTTTAAAGATTGACCTAATTAAGCTAATTAATTTAATTACAAGAAAAATCAATTAATTGTTTATCAAAGCCTAAAATCTAAGTTAATTAAAATTTAAGAAGAAAATAAACCTAAGTATAAATAATTTTGTTTAGAAAATAAAATTGAATGTTAATACTAATTTAGAAAAAAAATATTTTAAAGTATAAACAAAACCTAATTCTGAGTATTAGCAAAATAAAATAAGTGTTTAGACTATAGTATTTAATAATTTAAACGTTCAAGAAAATATATTATTTTTGGTATTTTGGTTTAAGTAAAATAAATATATGAAATGAAAATAAATAAAATATAAGAGAAATAAAAATAGTTGGGTTGTAGGTGAGAAAATGAAAATGGGTGGTGAGAAGCTCAAAAATGGTTCAGGCCCAAGATGTGTTTTTTTTGTTTAAATCAGAAAACAGAATAAAAAATGTGTATGTGCCTGTGCATGAGAAGTAAAATGGGGGTGAAATTTTAGCAAAATTCCAGGCCGATTATAGTGAGCTCAGCGCCTATTTTTGTATCCAGTGGGGGAGGCCCTTTGAGGTTCACCATGAGGAAGCATTGTGGCATATTGGATTTGGCTGGATAGAGATCAGATGGTTGGAAGATGAGGTGCATCATAAGCGTTGGAACTTAGCTTGGACAGGATCTGTAAAAATAAAACATGAAAAAAAACAAAAGGGTATCACTGAGGCTCAAACCCAGGTCCCTATAGTAAACAGGCGCACGCTTTACCACTAGGGTGGCTATACATCTGGTGTTATAAACAAAACCAAACATATATATTTGAAACACATTCCTGAAGATGACTTCATCTTCTTCCTCGTGCCAACCATGAACATATTGATTTTGAAAATTGTATCTCTTTCATTTCTCAATGAAATGCAATGATATAAAAATGAAATTTTCTTGAAATTTCAGCATGAATCCAACCATGTAATTTATTTAAGCTAAAAATCAAAGGTTAAGATTATTTTCTCTTAGTACCAAAAGTGTGCCCTAACTGTTCAGAGATGAAATTCTTCATGTACATGCAATTAAAATGAAAACTAAGAACATGGTTAGCTTTAGGGCAATGATGTCTACATTTTTGCTTCAGAATATATGCACAAAGGATGCTTGTATCAAGATATTGAAGTTTGAAAACATACCTCTTGCAGCTGGATTGGTGTGTAGAGTTTAAGCAAGTTTTGAGGTGTGGTGGTGATTAGGTTAGCTTGCCTGGACCTCCTTGAGTGTGTTGCAAGTCTTACTTTGCTTTGGAAGTCCCTGAATCACCCTACTCAAGTCCAACTGCAAGCTTGAATATTGGAAATAGTGGATGATAAAGATGGAGTTACATTCTACAAACATGTGTTGGGATCACTCTTATATGATTTATAGAAGGTGTTTGGATAGTTAAAAGTGGAAACACAGGAGTGAAAATGGAAATAAGTGTTTGAAGATCAAAATTGTCAAGTTATGGCCAGTTCTCTATAGTAGGATGTTTGGAAGTGCTTGAGAGGGTTTTTGCTCATGTCCTGGCTTGCAATAGACTTTTATAGTTATATGAAAAGGGTTGGAGATCTTTTGCACAACATATTTCTAAGTTATAGGATTATGGCTAGGTTGCTTGATTTTGAAGAAAAGTGAGAAAATCAAGTTTCAATGTTTTGTACCACCAATGTAGAATGGTTGAATCACTTTAAATATGATTCTTCTAGTCTTTTCAAAGTGTGTGTGCAGAGACAACAAGTTATGAGCTCAAGGAGAGCTGACCTTTGCAAAATTAATGCTTTATCAAAATGGAAATGGTACCTTTGTGCCAAAAATGGAAAATCAACTTGGACAAAGCTTCAAACACTTGGATAATGGATCCAACAGTTGTGTAAACATTAAATTATTGAGTGATTAGCAAGTTTGAAACCTGCAAAGCAAGATTTATGCAGCATGGTTTGAGATTGGATCAAATGTTCATCAAGAAAATGACATATAATTCAAGTTTTTGAGGCCATCTTCATCTCTTTGAAACTTCTAGCTCAAGCATGATCTCTTCAAGTTCTTGGACATTTTAGAAATCTTGAACATCCTCTACAACCTTCATGTTTACCATTTTTACAAAATCATCTTGGAGCTATGTGAAAATGGCCAAGAAGTTGGGGCAAAAATCTGCCTAAACTAGGTCAAATTTCACTAAGTGTTTTTAGAAAAAGTGCACGACTTCATGGGCTTATAACTCAAAATCTAAGAATTTTTTAGATATGAGCCCTCTGATAAAAAGTTATTGATCTCATTAAGATCTACAACTTTTATGTTGAAAGTTTCTTTTGAATCATCTTAAATTTTGGTGAATAATTGGAATGAAGTAGTGAAATTATCATGTATAAAAACACTTAGAAAATATTTCTAAGTCTTGAAAAGTTTGACTTTTCAAATTGACTTTTGACTTTCTTGATTTCTTGATGATCAAGCTTCACATTTTTTAATTTCTTGATGAATGGTGATCTTTGAAACCAAATCTTGATCAAAAATTCAAAGTTTGACTTTTTGTGTATCAGTTGACTTTTCATCAGTTGACCCAAAATTTAACTATCAATCCATTGATTTTGAAATATGATTTGATCGTGATTCAAGACTTGAAACTTGACATGAGTATTCTTGGAGGTCTAAAATGATCCATGAAGGTCATTTGAGGCATTAGAAGTCCAATTATCCTTGTGAAAAATCAAAACCCTAATTTGAGGCATCAATGTTTAGGAGATGGTTTGACCTAGTCAACACTTGTACAAACTTTAGCTATTGGAGATCTTGTGTGAAATGCTTTGAGGAAAGAGAGGGAAAATTTTAGGGTACAACAATACGCATTATAGTGAAGCAACAGCTGAGTTCTCAAAGTGTATCAAGTTTGAGAATGATTTGCGTCCGGAGATTAAGCGAGAGATTAGATATCAGTAGATTCGTGTGTTTTCAGAGTTGTGGACAACTATAGAATATATGAAGAAGACATCAAAGCTCATTCAGCTCACTACAATAGTTTGAATGAGATAATAGGGAAGAAGTATCAAGATCATAATAAGCCTTATGATTACCCAACTGATAAAGGGAAACATAAGGCTTATGATGGGAAAAAGACAAGTGAGAGAGGAGCTCCCACTTCTCTCAAGTGCTACAGGTGTGGTGAACAAGGTCACCGATCTAATGAGTGTAAGAATAAGGTACTGAGGTGCTACAAATGTGGTAATATGGGTCATCATGCTCCTGAATGAAAGAACGATGGTCCAACCTATTTCAATTGTGGAGAACAGGGTCATATCAGTACCAAGTGTTAGAAACCAAGGAAGGATGTTGTTGCCCAGACCAACGGTGGAGTGTTCACTTTGAGTGGGTCGGAAGATTCCAACAAGGACAACTTGATTCGAGGTACTTGTTTTATTAATGATGTTGAATTGGTAGCTATTATTGATACTGATGCTACACATTTGTTTACTTCGTGTGAATGTGCTAATATGTTGGGATTGAAGTTGTCTAATATGAACAATAGTATGGTGATAGATACTCTTGCTAGTTGTTTTGTTACTACTATTTGTGTTTATTTGAAATGTCCTTTGACTATTTATAGCAAGAGTTTTGTGATGGGTTTGGTGTGTCTACCCTTACACCAAATTGATGTTATCCTTGGGATGAACTGGTTTGAGTTCAACTATGTTCATATCAACTATTATAGTAAGACTTTGAGATTCCCTAAGTTTGGCGATAATGGAGAATTGATGTTGTTGTCTGCTAAGCAAGTTAATGAACTTTTAGAAGATAAAGCTTTGATGTTTGCAATGTTTTCGTCGTTGCAAGTTGATGGTAAAGATGTGAATATGTAATTACCGGTTGTTTGAGAATTTCCAAAGGTGTTTCCAGATGACATCAGTAATTTACCTCCTTAACGTGAAGTAGAGTTTTCTATAGATTTGGTGGCAGGTACGAGTCCAGTATCGATGGCTCCTTACAGAATGTCAGCTTCCGAATTGAGTGAGTTAAAGAAACAACTAAAAGAGATGCTTGAGAAGAAGTTCGTGCGACCGAGTGTTTCTCTGTGGGGTGCGTTTGTGTTGCTAGTTAAGAATAAAGATAGAAGTAAGAGGCTGTGGGTGGATTACAGACAATTGAATAAAGTGACGATTAAGAATAAGTATCCACTACTGAGAATTGACAATTTGATGGATCAGTTAGTGGACGTGATTTCTTTTAGCAAGATTGATTTGAGGTCGGGTTATCCATAAATTCATGTTAAACCAGATGATATTCTGAAGTCCATTGTCAGTTGTCAAACTAGCAACGCAATTCTCGAATTGGTCGGTGGAAGTCTCTTGAGGCACATGAGCAGACTTCAGGAACTTTACCAAAGCCTTAGCATGGGCTTCAGAGTATAGCAGTAAGGCCAGCATTGAAATTTTTGATGGGGTCTGCCCCAATTGTTCCACAACATTGTAGTCACTCTTCCGTATGATTTTCAGTATCTCTTCCATTTCTTTTTTAGAAGCTTCACGAACGGCTTCTTTATGTGCCTCCGCTCGGGAAGGCTCAACCAGTACCTCTTTGCCCCGAGTCTCAACTGACTCAGTAGTAGGGATAATAACAGGAATGACAATAGGAGTAGCAACGGGAGTAATAACAGGAGTAACAATAGTCTTCGGAGAGATTTCGGGAGAGAAAATCCTTCTGCTTCTGGTAATTTTACTGGTCCCAACAATGTTGTCGATGTTAGGATCAGTATCTTCAGTATCTTCATTCTTAATAGCCAGTAAATCTTGCTTGACGCCATGGTAGTAAACGTCATCCCCATAATTCCAAGGAACAGCCTTATCGGAGGAATATGGTATCGGCCCAGGAAAAGTGATAATTAAAGGAGCAACATTTGGAGTGGATGTAATCCTAACGGGTCTTTTGGAGGAGATCTGGAGAGGATTTTCGGAAATGGTAATTATTGATATATCTTCACACAGACTTTTTGTAGAGGGAGTCTTCTCAAACAGAATTTCTTTGTGGTTCATCAGGCGTTGGACACCTATCTTTAACAATAAGCAACCATTGGCTAGAGACGCACACTGGTGGCAACCTTCACCACAACCCAGAAATAAATCGGCTCGCAAAAGATTCTTCCTAACAATTGGAAGAGGAGTAACTAGTTCATTAACAGAAGAAACAAGCAGGTCGTCATCAACAACATTAACACCCTGGCCATGCTTGGGCATTGGTGTCGTTATCACATTGGGGGTTTCCAGAGGGTCAAATTCAATCTCCTTTGCCTCAATTAGATCTTGCACTTTGTTTTTTAGAGCCCAACAATTGTTTGTATCATGCCCCGGACTGTCAGAATGGTAGGCACATCGAGCATTTGGATCATATTGGGGAGATGTAGTATTTGTATTTTTAGGAGCCTCCCTTAGAGTAACCAGATTAGACTTTAACAGGTGTGGCAAAACTGGAGATAAGTATATATTAATCCGGGTGAACTATCTTCTGGGTGCATCCTTTCTGTGCTGATTATTTTATTGTTGATTTGATGCAGGGTTGGAGATCAACACAGCTCCTACCGTTGGACGCCGTTCAGTTTTGCTTTGATTCCTTTGACTGTAGGCAACACTTGCTTCCTTCTTTCTATATAATGTTTTTTCACTGTACTTGAAGATGCATCTCTCTGAATCTTACCGCTCTTGATACCAGCTTCTACTTCCTCACCAGTCAATATCAGCTCAGTAAACCCAACTGAAGAGATTCCAATCAAATGGTTGAAAAATAGACCAGACAATGTACCCAAGAACATGTCTACCAGCTCTCTATCAGGCAGAGGAGGATGGACTCTTCCTGCAAGATCTCTCCACTTCTAGGCATAATCTTTGAAACCCTCGCTGGAACCCATAGATATACTTTGAAGTTGTGTACGGGTTGGAGCGAGGTCATCATTGTATTGGTACTTCCTGTAGAAAGCAGCAGCCAGATCCTCCTAGTTGTGGATGTTGGTTCCCTCCAACTGATAGAACCATTCCAATTGAGTCCCGGATAAACTTTCCTGGAAGAAATGCACCCAAAAATTCCTATTAGTAGTGTGAGGTTAGATCTTTCTGACATAAGACCTCAGATGTAGCTTAGGACATGAAACTCTGTCATACTTAGAAAACACATGAACCTTGAACATCTATGGAATGACCACTCCAAAGACCAGCGCTAATTCTTCAAAATCCAGACCATGTACTCTCTGAATTTCCATGGTATTAAGACGATCCTCTAGCTGCTTATATTTATCATCAGCAGGAGGATACTGCTCTTCAGTATAGTCAGCCTCTTCTTCATCGGACCCTGGACTATGGTCTTCTTCTTTTTCCTTCTCTTCCTGGTTGTCTCCTTCATTTGACGGAGTTGCAAATTCTAGAGCTCACTTTGCTGGTCCTTTGAATCTCCTTCCTATATTTAGGACACCCACTGGTTTCTTTGTCTTCTTCTTCTTGTCCCTTATCCAGAGCCAGTAACATCTGCTGGAATTGAGCATTTTGGGCTTGAAGGTCCTTGATGTTTTGTTCGAGAGCCATTTCTTTTTGTTGAAATAAATAGCGAAAAGATAAGAAACCTGTTTTGGAACACCTGCTTATATAATGATATGCATGATATGCTTATGCAATGTTTTCAAGGATTTTTAAGATTTAAATTTTCTTTAAAAAAGAGAGAACAAACATTAATTGCATTCATAAGTTTAAACGGTTACAACCACTCCCCTTGGGCTTACAATGGAAGAAACAAAGATAATACAAAATAAAACTCCTAAAACAAATAGGACTCAAGCTTCCCATGAGCGCATCCTCTTTGGTGCAATGTAGGAATTCAAACTCTGCTCTTCATGAAGTTGTCTTGTGAGCTCCAAAACCTTCTTCTTGTTTGCGTAGAACTGGGTTTCAAAGGTGTCTCGTTCCTCTTTGAGTTGAATCCAAGATCTTTGCAACTCCTCGAGAGTAGCCGTTATGTCATGATGGAGAATAGTGTAAGGAACATCTCTCTTGGCAATAGGCTCCATGATGATAGGTAGGATGTTCTCATAAGGCATTATTAGATTTTGAGCGCGTGCTCACACCCATTTAAGATAAGGCTCAAAAGGAATGGAGTTCTTATGCCCCAATGTCTTGCTATCAACTTTGTTCACCATGCCCCAAGCTCGTATGAACCTCTAACGGTAACCTTGGACATCGTTCTCATAGTCTAATGCAATTCCTTGAACAAGTGCATCATGAGGACCATCCCTCCTAGCATACCCAAACGGTCGCAACGCCAAACAAGGGTTATAGGTGATCCCTCCCCTAATGCCTAGGAGAGGACATTAGGGAATTCCCTACAGCGATCGATGATGGTAACATATTCCAAAGATCGAGGACACCAATGAATATCAGAATGCGTGAGGGACATCAACCTATTAGACCATCTTATGCCTTGCTCATTCTTCAAAACAGATCGAGGTAGGTGCAAAATAAACCACCTAGCTAACAGAGGAGTGCAACACATAAGGGTCCCTCTTCTCTTCACGGTGCGGGTATGAAAAGAGTGCAAAATGTCTCCAAGTAAAGTAGGCACCGAGTTACGAGACAGAAAAACATTGACCGCATTCATATATATGAGTTGGTTCGGATTAGGAAATAGTACCATCCCATAGATGAGAAGGGCCAACACTTCTTCAAAGGCTTGTAAATCCAGAGTATCCCAAAAATAGTGAGCCTTCTCAAACAAAAACTTGGCTAGAAACCCTTTGACACTGCTTCTTATTTCCCAATTTGCCATAACATCGAACTGTTGTAAATACAGAGCTCGAGCAATCTCCTCGGGTTTTGGGTCTATTTCCATAGCGTTGAAGGGTAATTGATGAAGAATGGGCACTCCCAATAACTGAGAAAACTCCTCCATGGTAGGCACTAATTGGTAATCGTGAAATGTAAAGCAATGGTGTAAAGGGTCAAAGAATAGAAAGAGCACTTTCAGCATGCCTTCATCAGGGCTTAAGGTAACCAAATTGAGGAGTCGAACATGTCTCTTGGTGAATGGAGAATTATCAGTAACCCTTGATGCCAACTCTTTGAGTTGAGGAAGCACTCTTACGAGGTTAATTTGGATAGTATTTCGGCGAGTGGAAGCCATGTCCTACAAAACAACACAAAGATAAGTCCTAAAAATCCTTGAAATGGTTAGTGCGACATGCCATGTCATGATGTCATGATGTTATGTACAAACAAACATATACAAGCACATAAACAAGTCCTTAGGTTTAGGCTTGCATGGGTTCCGTAGGTAAGTACCCTTTTGAAGTTTAGTTGGTTTAACCTGTCCTAGAAAGTAACCGGGTTCTAGGCAATCTCAATATCATTGATCTTTCTTCATCGGGAATTATTTCAGCGCAAGCCTCTTTATTGGCGATTGAAATATTCCAAAAGTCCGACCTCAATGAGCGTAGTATCGAGTATCAACCAACTCCAGACTGCACCAAATCCGGCTATCTCACTACCTCCTAATGGCCAAGTTGTTAAATTAAAGGTTCTAAGGTCAGTTGGTGCTTCATGACACCACACAGCCCCCGTATTCTCCTTGACTAAACTCAAGGGCTACCGGTACCAACAAATGTGTCACACCAACGTAGCTATCATTTCAACCATGTCGGTATACCCCGCACAGTCCCCACGGTGTGTTGCTACTTACCTAAAAGGTGCCCCAGACCCGGGTGTAGGATCTTTAGTAACAACCCAAACAAACCCTCAAAGATAAAACATACAAAACCCACAATATAAAGCAAATAAAGAATGAACTAAACTCTAAGGTAACCCAACTTTATAAGTATATGTCTCCATTAGAGTCGCCAGTTCTGTGATACGGTGGAATAACCGACTGTTATGCTGGTTTTTCATTTGTGTTTGCAAATGTTACGGTAAGCAAGAGTCGCCATTGACTTTTCTTTTATCCAACAAAGGAAAGAGTGAAAAGAACAGAAAAAGACCTTTCGAGATTATTTTTGAGTAAGGGGGTAGATTATGGAAAGGGAAGGTGTTAGCACCCTTTCCATCTGTAGTTATCTACGGGCTCTTAGATGCTTAGCTCATTTTGAAATACCTTGTGCTTTGTGTGTTTTTGAAAAGTATTTTGAAAGCGCCTTAGTGCGGCGAACTTTGTAATGTTTCTCGGAATAGTAGAGAATGTATACAAAGTGTTTGAAAATGTTTTTGAAAGAAGTTTTGTGTAAGTTTAAAAATTGTTTGAGCAAACATCTAGCAGCTATCTACTTTACCCGAAAGGTTATTCTTTTCCTCTTTTCCTTTAGACAGTGATATCCTACTATTAGTGAGTAGGTAGCCCTAGTCGCTGGATGTTTGAGGGACATTCGAAGGGACGTTTATACAGTCACAAAGGCAATTGGGTAAGAAACTTTAATAACTATCCTAGGGTTTTTAAGATCATACCGAGGCAACGTCGAGAGGGTCATCGAGGGACTTATGATCTTTAAAATGGAGGGTAGCCGCTAAAATCTCTCGCGTTTCGAGAGTTGTAATTGTTTTTCCGAAGGCAACCAAAGTTGGGTGTCCTAGAGGTGCGCATGTGCAATTGTGTCATATTAAGTTATTTATCTTTGCATTGAGGTTTGCTAGCATTTTGTTTTATTCTTTCCATACAATCCTAATTAACATACATCTAAACACTTTAATAGTTTGCAGGAATTTAAAATGCGGAAAGATAAATGCTAAACTATTACAAGGCTTTGGGGATGGGGATTTAGTTACAATGCCAAAACTTGGGGAAATAAAATAGTAAATGTAAAAGTCCTAGTTATTGTCTATTACATCTCGATAGGAAGTTACAATAATATGAAGAAAAAAAAGGTGCGAAAGCAATAAACACGCGCGAATTGAAAATAACATCTAAAACCCTAGAAAGTTCTAAGTTAAAAGAAAACTCTCTTTTTTTTATTTTTGCTTATTTGGAAAATATTAAAAATTAGACTAGTTAATTGAAAGAAAAGAAAAGTTATTAATTGAAAATAATTCTAAACAAGTCTAATTTTTTTGGAATTTTTATTATGCAAAGAAAGGGAATTAACCTAAATCTATTTAATTTTACATTAAATAAAATGGTTAAATAATTATTAATTAATTTACAAAAATTAATTTAATAAAAAAAACCTAAAACTATATTTTTATGATTTTTTTTTCTATTTTTATATTGTTATTAAAAAAAATGATTAAAAGAAATAAATAATTAAAAGAAATAAACAAAAGAAATATGAAAATGGGCCTGATAGCAAAATAGATAGAGGGGGTATAGTTTGCAAAACGTAGGCCCAGATCAAGAAGAGGCCCAGGTTGCCTTTCGATCCAATGAGGGAGGTTGTCGAAAGTGCATGATGGACTGCAAGTTGAAGGCACTGGATCTGGATTGGCCAGCATCTGGCAGTAGGGGAATGATGGTGTACGGTGCACTCCTTCGATCTGGGAACATTGGATCTGCAAGAAACTTATTAGAAAAACAAAATTCCATACCTGGGTTCGAATCTGGTCTTGGATTCGACAGATCGTGGCTATATCATCCAGTTCGAGCCACGATCCAGATTGTTCCCTAAACCTGATAAATCCCTAATTCTGCATCTAATCTCTCATATATTACGTTAGAACAAATCAAAATAATGATATAGACAAGAATATACGTGTTGAATTAGTTTAAGTTGTATGTATTAAGAGATTCAATAGGGAGAGTTTTACCAAAGTGAAGCAATTTGATTGGCTAGCTTCTGGGGACTTCTGGTGTGGATATGGACTGAAATAAACTCCTAGGAGTCTCAAGAATGCGAATGCAGCATTGGTTTGGATGGAGGAAGGATTTTGGAAGTTTTATAACTTTTATGATGTTTTTCGTGGAGCTTTGATAGGCAATGTCTGCGTCCTTCTGATTTGGTCTTGTATTTATATAGAGGTGTAGTGGTGAACAAATATGGCATGAATCAGCCATTAACCATGGCTTTGAAAGAAAAATCAAAAGATTTGAAAAGTTGTCATTTTGATAATTTTCTTGCCATTCTTGAAACATAATGAACCTAGACATGTTATGGTTGGTGTCTTGCTCGAATTTGGGCCTCAAGCTAATCAGTCCAAGCCCAACAAGCTTCATCCCATTAGGTTTTCATTTTGACTTGTAGCTCCATTTCACATCAATTGGTTTTTTATTGGTTCTTTCGACAAGCTCCCAAGTTTTGTTCTTCTCGATGGCTCTAAGTTCTTCTTTCATGACTTCACACCAATTAGAATTGCTCAAGGCTTCACCATCATGGCTTCTTCGATTAAGTCACCATCTGCATCGATTGCTTGATCTGGAAACCTCTCATATCTAATCAGCCTAGTCGAACTCAATTCTTGTTCTTGTGGATCTTCTTTCCTTCTGCACATGCGGTTCTTTGATTCGACCAGTTGAAGTATCACCTTGTTCATTTTGACTTGTCGAAGCTTTGTTCTATCCATCTTCTTCGAACACAGTTGTGACTGTGTCTGATTCTTGTCGAACTGAACTTTGACTCCAATCCCACCCTTTTCTTTTGTCTACAAGAACATCTCTACTGACCATTAGTTTATCTTCAATTGGTGAATACAACTTATATGCACCAACCGAATGATGACCTATGAGCACCATGACTTCACTTTGATCATCCAGTTTCTTTCTCAATTGTTCAGGTACATGCCTGAAACACATTGATCCAAAAAACTCTAAGATGAATTACATTTGGCTTCGACCCTGTCCAAGCCTCATGCAGTGTCTTTTCGACCATCTTCTTCGAACACAGTTGTGGCTGTGTCTAATTCTTGTTGAACTAAACTTCGACTCCAATCCCACCTTTTGCTTTCGTCTTCAAGCACATCTCTATTGATCACTAATTTATCTTCAGTCGATGAATACAACTTGTATGCACCAGTCGAAGGATAACCTATGAGCACCATGACTTCACTTTGATCATCCAGCTTCTTTCTCAATTGTTCGGGTACATGCCTAAAACACATTGATCCAAAAACTTTAAGATGACTTACACTTGGCTTCGACCCTGTCCAAGCCTCATGCAGTGTTTTTTCGACCATCTTCTTCTTTGGGCAAGTATCCTGCTTGTCGAAGCTGCTTCAGCCCAAAATCTCTTAGGCATATTCTTAGCTCTCAACATACATCTCGTCATGTTCAATACACTTCTTTTCTTTCTTTCAGCTATGCCATTATGATGAGGCGTATAGGGTGCCATGGAAATCACTTGAAGTCTTTGCAAACCAAAATTCTATGTGAGAAATGAAAACCCTAGTTGGAAATCCATTGCTTAGGAGGAGAATTTATCTGGTCAATTCTTGGTCAACCTTGAGCAATTGAGGACCCTAATAAGCATATCTTGCATAGAATGGGAGGAAAAATTTTGGAGTACAATAGTGTCCCGAATGGGACAGGTGGGTTGTCGCTCCCACCTCGTCGGGCGAGATGTATGCGACAGACAACAGTAGGATTTGTTCAAAGAGTCGTAACTTGAGTTTTAGAGCTCGGTTGGAGGTGTCGTTCGAAGCGTTGAATAGCTAACACAATGAAATTTAGTTATATGGAATTAAATGAGTTATAGGAGCTATATCCCCAGTTCGAATATGATGAATTAGGTTTCTCCGTGTTGGATTAAGATGGTGCTTTGTTATTATTAAGATATGATGATGTTATGATGATGCTTTGTTTAATTAAGATGATATAATGGTGTTATGATGATTCTTTGTTTATTATGATGATTAGAAGAGGTTATGATGATGATTTATTTATCATGATGATATGATGATGTTGTGATGAATCCTTGAATGATGATGCGTTTTGACTAGTTGTGGTCGTATTTATTATGTTGTTGTGCATCATGCATTCATGGCATAGTCTAGGACTTCGGTCCAGTAATGTTGTTAGGACTTTGGTCGAGTGAAGATGATAGGATAATATTCCAGTGAAGGCATCAATCCCATAGTGTAGATTGAGTGCAAAATTGTGAAGTACTCTGGTTGCAAGTGGGAATCGATCCTATTGGTGGGGATCTTTGGAGATAACAATGACTGAGTCATCGGTGAAGTTTTGGTACCATATGCATGAGTCTATGATGTTGCATTACATTATACGTGACATTGCATAATGGTGTGATTAAATTATGCTTGTTGATAAATGGTGTTTTGATGATAATTTGTTATGTATTGATGATGTTGTGAAGGTGTGAGTATAACATGAGGTTCTGATGATGTGTGGTGCTCTGCCTGTGTACATGTCTACTATATTTATTCCTTATTTATTTTATAATGGATTTACTCACCCTTTCTGCTTGAAACGTTGCCTCTATTTGTGGGTAACTTATAGGTGATCAGGAATAGTCCAATGAAGCTTAGAGGATAGCTTCAGAGTGTGTTTAGTTGCTTTTCATTGAAAAAAGGGAGTCTTGATCTGATATGTAACATCGGGGTTGGGGATCGTTTGAATTAGGAACTTTATGTTCTTTGTTTTGTTCCTAAAGATGTTGGGTTACCTTTCATGGTACCCGAGTTATTTTGAAATTTTGTTTATGAATCATGAAGTATGATGATATTTTATGAAGTATTTATAATAATATATTTTAAACTGTGAATTTCATTGCGAGAAGTATGAATATGTCTATTAATTGTTATCCAAGAGGTATTTTCTTAAATAATTTTGAAACCCGTGTTATGGAGCAGGACTATGTTTGGTATGGTGTTTACATGAAGATGTGACGCCCTTTTATGGTTTTATTTTGTTTTATTTTCGTAAAAGTACATGCGAAATATATGTGGGATTAGAAGGGTGTAACAGTCATTGACGGTTTCCTGGACTTCCTCAGTATCTTCAGCATCTTGTACTTCTTATTCGACTTGTTCTGGGATATGCAATTCAACATCGACATGCTCCAACTTAACGGGAATATCTTCTTGTTTCATGTCTTATTCAAATATTTCTATACTTCAATCAACTTCATCAGTTTTCCTAAAATCCATCTCAGCTTCATTCAAAACAATATCTTGACTGATGATACACGTCTTGTGATCTGGCTCTAGGAACTATAGCCTATAAGCTTTGAATTCTTCAGGGTATCCCATGAACATGCCTCTCAGAGCTCTAGGTTCGACCTTGTCTTGCCTAATGTGATTATATGCTATGCAGCAAAATACTCTATGTTTGTCGAGATCTGATGGATGTCCCGGCCAAACTTCTTCAGGTGTCTTTATATCTAACAGTCGAAGGACGTCTATTTATCATATATGGTGCTATCTAAACAGCCTCTTCCCAAAACACCTTCTTTAATCCAACATTAGTCAACATGCATCTAACTCTTTCTCTAATGGTTTGATTAAACCTTTCAGCCAGACCATTTTGTGTGGGAGTTCCTGTAGTAGTTTTGTACCTTGCAATACCAGAGGCCGCACAAAAACTATCAAACTCCTCATTGCAAAATTCAAGCCCATTGTCGGTTCTCAACCTCTTGACCTTACTGCCAGTCTGATTTTTTACCAGAGTCTTCCAACTTTTGAAATTCTCAAAAATTTCATCCTTAGTCTTCTGGATGAATACCCATGACTTTCTAGAATAAACATCAACTATAGATAAAAAATACATTGCTCCTGAATATGATAGACACCTTGTAGGCCCCCAAAGATCAGCATGAATGTAATCAAGGGATCCATGTGTTCTTTGTTTTTCTTTATTGAACTTCACTCTGCAAGATTTTCTAAGTACACAGGGTTCACAAAACTTCAGCTTTTCGACTTTGTCTCCACCAAGAAGATTTTGTTTCCCCTATTTGATCAGACCCCTTTCACTAACATGGACCAATCTTATGTGCCAAATTTCAGTCTTCGACAAAGGTTTCATGGATGCAACATTTGGAGAACCTCTTACAACTTCAGCCTCAAGGGTATACAAGCCTTGTTTCTTCACGCCTCTCAAGACTTCCTTCGATCTCTTCGTGACACTTAGGATACTTTTATCTCCTTGGAAAACATATCCTTTCTTGTTGAATTCACCAAGAGAAATCAAATTTCTCTTCAAATCAGGTACATACCTAGCTTCAGTCAACAACCTTATTGACTCATCATGGAGCTTGAATCTCACAGATCCAACACTTCCAATCTTGCAAGCTTTGTTTGGAGTCATGTGCCAAGTGCAACCTGAATCCATAATCTATTCTTTACTTGAGTCGCTGCTGGAAACCACAAGAACATCAGATGAGTCGAAATCATCTTGAACAGTGTTTATGTTTCCATTATCCTTACCTCCATGATCTTTCAGGCGTTCAGGACATGCCTTTCTTGTATGACCCTCTTTCTTACAGTGATAACATCAAATACCAAATGCATCACCACTATAAGACTTCTGCTGACTTTTACCCTTCTTGTTGTCGAACATTTCACCTCTCTTTGTGAATTTTGCCTTAACCGACAGATGTTCACCAATCGAAGATAGTTTGTGCTCCTTTCGTTTGTTCAAATCCTTAAAATGCAAGGCTGATTGAACTTCTTCAAAGGTCAAAGACTCCCTTACATACAAGAGAGTTTATTTGAAGTGAGCATGTGTTCTAGGCAAAGCACACAACAGTAACAGTGATTTATTTTCATCCTCGATTTTTACATCGATATTTTCAATATCAAGAATCATCTTATTGAACATATCCAACAACTCCGACAAGACTTGGCCTTCACTCATCTTGAATGAATACATAGCTTGCTTTAGGTAGAGGTGATTGACCTATGATTTGGTCATGTACAAACTTTAGAGTTTCTCCCATATACCCGATGTTGTCGACTCCTACGGCACCTATCGAGAAGCCTTATCACCAAGGCTCAATAAGATGGTGTTTTGGGCGTTCTCTACCTAAGCCATTTTTTCTTTATCCTTCAACGCATTATCCATGGTTGAGGTTCCCTTCAATGCTTCTAAACAACCCTGCTGAACCAGTAGGAATTTCATCTTCAAGCGCCACAGACTGAAATCGTTCACTCCGATGAACTTTTCAATCTCATACTTTGTTGACGGCATCTTCTCCATGCTCACTGCACCAATTTGTTGTGAAAAACGATATCGGAATGACAAAGTATAAATAGTTTCTATGATGGAAAAAACCCACAAGGGTAGAAAAATAGAAAACAATAAGATTGGTTATAAAATATTATTCTTTACTTTCTCTTTGAAACAAAATTACAAGTGTTACATAATAAAAAATAACCTCTCTCACCCTAAATTAGGATTTGCAGTATCCAATGATGAGAGACTACTATGTTATTTATAAGTAACCTAACATATTAAACTAATGGGATTTTACACACAAACCTATTACAAGCTAACTTAGGAAACAAGCTAACTTAAACAATTGGTCATAACAAACAAGTCCAATTCGACATGCTAATAAACCTAACATTTCTACTACATCATGTGAGCAGACTTCGACGGAATGCTTGAACCTTGTTGAACCAATTAACTTTTCTTGTCGACATCTCGACTCTAGAGTTTTGATCCTATAGTTTCCACATGATTAAGCTGAGCATTCTTAGTTGGCTCAGTGTGAGGTCCCGAGGATAGAATAGGTTCAGGGTTGTGACCTACTTGTAAAAAGTGGTTTGTGAAGTGTGACACATGATGTGCATGATGGGAGTTGACTGATTAATGATGATAAGTGGACTCTATGGGATGGGATTCAAGGGCTATATCAGTTGATATCATATATTATTTATAGTTGAATAAATGTTGTTAAGATCTAGGACACGTAGGTAGAGATAAAGATAAAGTGTGCTACTTTTTACTTGAAAATGATATGATTGGCTTAGTTGGTAGGATATGATACAAAAATTCAGATTCATTGAAAATTACATCTTTTTTGAGACAAAAAATTTTCCACTCTTATCCATGAATTTGCGACCCTTGTGCGTGGGAGAGACTCCTAAGTAGATATATTTGGAACTTCTAAAGTCTAATTTGTGTTGATTGTAAGGCATCAAGTGAGGGTAGCAAGAATAACTAAACACCTTTAGGGTCCTACACTCTAGTTTCTTGATGGGAAAAGTAAAGTATAGTGAGTAAAATTTTGCCAAAGCTAATGTAGGAAGTATGTTGATGAGATATACATTAGTACTAAAACAATGGTCCAACAGATCAAGAGGTAATGAGGCATGTGGTAGCAAGGTTAATCCCATTTCCACAATTTTCCTATGCTTTCTTCAACTATCCCATTTTGATGGGAGTTGTGTGGACATGTGAGTCTATGCATTATGCCAAGTTAATTGAGATATATTGCGAATGGCCTGAACTAACCCCTAAAATCTGATTGAACTGCCTTGGTTTAAGCATTAAATTATGTTTTGACATAACTTTGAAAGAGCTTGAATGCAATAAGGGCATCACTTTTCTAATTTAACATGTATATCCAAGTGTACCTTGTAGAAGCATCAACGAAGGAGACATAATTAGAGTAGCCTCCTCTATATAGAGCAGGTGATGCCCCACAAGTCAACATGAATTAACTCAAAAGAAACAATATATTTTATGAGTTAGATGAACATGATTTCTATGAGACTCGCATGGACAAAAAGAACATGATAAATTGATTAGGAATGAGGGTTCCTAACCTATAATGACAAAGAGAATTATTATTGAAAGGAGTAACATCATTATATGTCATAAGAGTAGCAGTGGTATTATTGACAATATAATGCAAGTTATAACATTTAGCTGAAGAGGAACTGCCTGAGTGTTTAAATGAATGGTTGTTAAAGCATTATAATTCACTTTCATCAAGAAACCCTTCAAGCAATACCAAGCTAGACACATGTGATTTAACATTACATTTGGTAGCATGAAACTCAAAGTGTACTTTGGTATCTCTAGCAAACTTAGAAACTAATAAAAGGTTTCTAGTAATGTTAGGTACATGTAGTAGATTATTTAGAACAATATAAGATTTAGGCATGCATTTAGATTTAAGAGTGGAAGATCCTATTGATAGAACAACAAGACTATGTACATTGCCAACTAATACTTCATTAGGATAGGCACGAGAATGGATATTTTAAAAAATTGAAAGATAAAAATTTATATGGTGTGACACACTTGAGTCTGCAATCCATGCTTGAGACTATAGTCCCTATGGTACTTGAAAAAAATCCTGATGAGCCCAGAGTGCACCAGCCTGAGTAGGATTGGCTGCTTGACTTATCTGATTTGCATGAGTTTGACCAATTCCAGTTGAAGTATATGCTTGTGCTTGAATCTTGACTGGTGCAGAAAAAATTATTTATCAAATTTGTGCCAGCAATCCATGACTGTATGCCCATATTTGTTGCAAAGTTGACGTGTAAGTCTGTTTTCTTGTAGTGTTATTTTGTCTTCCACGGTCCATGCCTCTAAATCCACGAGTTAGACCATAAAAATGGTGAAAAAAGCCAAATCCACCTACATTCTTGTTAGAGAAACTGTTGGGAACCTCTTGAGTTATGCTTGCCATTGCACTTGGAGTAGTAAGAACTTATTGATACTAGTCTAGTTGAGCTTCTTGAACATAGAGCAATACTTCCACTTCATACATGTCTATAGGCTCCATTTTACCGTAAGTCATCATGATGAAGGGGTTATATTCTTTAGGTAATCCTTGGAGAATAGAATCAACTTGTTATCTCATAGAGATTGGATCACCAATTACGAGTAATGAGTATTCAATAGCTCTAGTACAAAGTACATACTCTGATATAAACATTCTACCTTTCTTGATAGTCTTTAGTTTAGATCTCAATTGATGAACTCTTACCTTCATTTTCAAGTAGAAATGCTTATATAATTTACTCCACACCTAATATGCATGCGTACACGAAGAACTCTTAGTAAGACAGATTGAGATATTATCGATAGCAGTCAAGTGAATAGAGCTTGGTCTTGAACAATCCAAGACTTATATTCTTTAGAGATGATATTTGCTAACGTTTCATTATCATTTTTGAACATGGACGGAATTTTGCGGATTATCCACAACCTTGTGAAGCTTGTGTGACAAAATTACACTTTTAGCTTGTTGATTCCATAGTAGAAAATTATTCTATTGGAATTTGATGGAGAGCTTCAGTGCGAACGTGTTACTTGAGCTTGAGTGCACCATTGTAGATGATATTGCTTGCAAAGATATAAACACATGTTGTGTGCCTTGCAGTGTACTTTCTTGATATGCCATTAATGTTTCTCTAGAGCTTGATGCTGAAATTAATTATGCAGAGGGAAACAAACAAAGTGCAACTCCTTCAGAGATATATAAATTCAGCGCTAGATCAAGGATGAAGATGAAGAATTATTAGTGGGAGAAGTTCCCTTCTTAGGCGAATGATACCATATTAGAATAAACTTTGATTCATATGGTTGCACAAGATCTTGTGTTAATGATGATAGTTCATTACTTGATACAATGTAGGGGGATTTCTATATATAGCCATCGTGCCAACTTTGATAATTAGTTACACAATGCAAGATTTAGTCAGCTATTTTAACTAACTTTATTTACCACCTATAAACTAACTTATCTCACTATTCTAACTACATCACAAATTACTAGGAGTACCACTCTAATAATAAAATCGCTAAAAAATTTCTTCATTTAAAGAAAATATTAGCAAGTAATAATACTTTTTTTGTATCTCTATCAAAAAATTTATGTATTTTAGAATGTGCAGAAATTTTCAATATTCTTGTACACTATTTGTGATTTTTCCCGCATATTTTCAAAAAAAATTATGGTGATTATAGGGGGATTTCTCGCATCTTATGAAAAATATGGTACATAGCTATGAAATGCTTTCTTATTTTTTCCAAAAATGCGGGATTCAATTTTTTTTCCGAATAAGTGGTATTTTGCATATTTCCCAAAAGAAAAAACTCATTCACTTTTAATTGTTTTGTTTTTAATTTCAAGTTGCCTAATAAATTGTATATTTTTTTGTTGTCTTTTTTGGTAAGGACTTGAGGTGTTGATGGTTGCATTATATGGTGATTGAATCATAGGATTGAGATACCTAAAGTACACACATAAGGACTAATAGACTTGCAACAAATGTCTTTTATCGTAGGAGGATTTATGTTTTCATTGCAAAGGTGGATATGGTAGAGTATTAGTGCATGCTCATATGGACGTTGTATTAGGTGGATAATAGTGTGCTTTCCCTTATTGAGCATACTCATGAGAAAGTTCTCCCAACCTAAGTGGATCTAAAATATGACCAGGATCGAATTTGGACTCGTGCAACCTGATCGTGATCCGTTGCACAGGGCCTTAAAAAATTGGGGACCTCAAAATAGTTAAGAACTAATATATATTTCATTTTCTAATCAATGAATGATTTAAGTAGTGCAGTGCAACAGATTATAGTCTATTAAGCGAAAAGGCATTTGATCAACGGTTGTTGGCTACATGTATGCAATTATTTTGATTATTTTATTTTACAAATGCATATGTTTTGATTATATTATTTTACAAATTCTACATGCACTTGATTATATTATTTTACAAATGCTACATGCATTTTCATTATATTATTTTATTATTTTAAAAGAAAAACTATCTACAAAGATTTGAACCGGTGCATCAAAAGCAGATATGTATCACTATACAAACAAAATTTTCAATGAAAAATATGTTTTTTATATATAATCGATTGAAATTCATAATTGAACATTAAGTCAAGTTTTGTTTTTGATGATTATTTAACCCTTAAACATTATTTCAATTTTTTTGTATAAATTTAAGATGCTATTTATAGGTCATAATTAAATATTAAAAGTTTGTCATATTACCAACTCATTTATTATCGATTTTTTTATTAAAGAAATACAACTCATTATTATTTGTGGAAGCGGATCCTCGAAAACTTCTTTTTGTGCATCACTTTCTAACTCAATACATTGAATGCACTGAAGTAAAATAAATGAAACAAAATTTAAAAGGAAATTAAACAAGTTAATTTAAATTAAATTAAATCAAATCTATAATGTATTGACTTAGAGTGTGTTGCACAAAAAGCAATTGTCGAGGATCCTCTTCATCATTTTTGACTTGATATATTAGGTTTTCTTTTTATTATAGATGTAGTGTTATATTTGTGTGGGTCCTAAACAAGGGCGGTTTTAACGTCCCCGCCTAAGAGTGATCTCTCCTAGGTGACATCCATACAAAATAGGGGCTCTCCATGAGACTGATGACGTGTACAATATTGTTGTCTCCCATTAGTCATAGAAGAGGAAGTTCTCCATGATTCCCTGGAGAATAGGTGGTCAATAATCTCTCATAGTCATGAGGGGGCGGTTGCCACCTCTAAGGGTTTCCCAAACTCTAGGCCCAAAAAGCATCTATAAATACTCCCCTAGGGGTAGATGTATGGATCTTAACTCATACACTTATACTTAAGCATCCCACACATATACACAATCTCTCACCTCACGTGAACGGGTCCTTCAAACCACTAAAAATACCATCATACAGGACTTCTCTCCGATATGGGGAAGCCTTAACAACCACAAATTATTATACACCTACTAAGGCATCTAAGTGCCCATGCCCTTGCAGGGATAACATACACATGTCATACCCCAAATTTGCCCGCCTTAATGCTACCGTCAAATTTATTTTCGAACTTGAGTTTTACATGGTGAAAGATTCCTTTAGTTTAATTACATTAATATTTTGGGGCTTTTAATAAATATTCGCTTTCAAGTACGTTTAAAAATATAATAATTATTTGTATTTTTAAAAAATAGCAAATAATTGTTCACCTTCATATACTTTCAATTGACTTTTATTTTAATTAAGTAACATAGCACAATTGGTAAGCAAGAAAGACTTGCAAGCAGAAGGTCACGGGTTCAAATCTCACTTGGTGCACTTTAGATATTTTTGTTGTTTATTATTACTAACTTTATTTTCATTTTTAGATATTTTTGTTGTTTATTATTACTAACTTTATTTTCATTTTCAATTATTTCTAACCATAAAAATCTAATTTTTTTATTATCAAATTATTATTTTCGTATTTATTTATTTATTATATTTTAAAATATTATTTTTTATTAAAATTATTATTTTATTTAAAAAAATAGTCAAAATACCTTATAAATTAATCTTTTCAAATCAATCTCAATATTTAGAATAGTCATAAACAAGTCTAGATTCATAATCTTGTTCACCAAATTATGGACCAAATATTCAATCAATTTTCAATCTTCAAAATTATGACAAAAATAGATCAATCTCAATTAGTGCACTTTGAATATTTTTTTACTAACTATTTTCTAATTATTTTCAAAATCACAAAAATCATGTTTTTTTATTATTTAAATATTATTTTCGTATTTTTAATTATGACATTTTAAAAAAATAATTATTTATTTGATTTTATGCACTTTTCATCAAAATTGAGTGCAAAAATCATAATAAATACAAAAAATATTTCCTTTTTGAGATAACTGTTTCTTATTGGTTAATCTGCGCCAATTTGTGTCATACTCAACTTCTGATTGGTCAACTTGTTGACCAAGAAAAATCTGATTTATATTATTCCCTTTTTTGCCCTTTAACCTGATTTTGACAGTCTATAAATAGGGCCATATTTTCACACTTCTAAGACATCCAGAATTTCTCACAACAACTTTTCACACACAGTTCTTTTCAATTTTTCTTCTTAATATTATTGGTGTTTATTTTTACTATTTTTTGGCCGATGATTTCATATGAGGACTCTTGATTATTATTTTTAATTGTTGTTATTGTTTTATTTTCTTATGGTTTTCTTTCTTCGTAAAAAAATAATATATATGCAGTATTTTGTTTTATCAACAATTTCTAAGATCCAGAATTCATCAACAATTTTTCCATCAATCACACACGAATTGCACAACCATAACCATGTTTCGGTGAGGCTTCCATGCACCAATGCATGAAGTCCCTCCGGCAACCCTCCAATCGCGGCCACCACCACTATAAGTCTCTCCTTTCTTTTTTATTTATGTTTCGATTTTGATTGTTGGACATAGGTGTTAATTTTGTTACAATGAAGAAGAGAGATTTGCTTGTTGTTGTTATTGTTTCTGCAAAAGTTATGAACGAAAAAGGGGCACAACCACCATTGGTTAATGCTTTGAAAACTTGATGATAGCAATAGAGATGAAGTCACGTGAAAGGTAATCTCTTCAATTTCTTTCATTTGTTATTTCTATTTTATTTTATTTTTTACACAAAATCTTGTATTAGGCTATAGATATTGGGTAACAATCTCTTCATATTTAATTTACTAATCATTCTATTTAGTTATTTTATTATTCTAAAAAATGATATAAAATATTAATTTCATTAATTGTTTAATTTAGTCTATAAAAAAATGTCCAAATACAAAAATGGGTGATTTTATTATTAGCTTTAGATTTGTTGGTAACTAATTAATGTAGTTATATAATTATTAGGTTAATTAAATTTAATTGGTGTATTATACTCTATTAACTTTTAGTTATAAGAATTCAAAAAAATCAAACTTTTTAATTAAAATTCTACTTAATTAACACCCCATTTGAGTTTTATTTTCTTTTTATTTTTATTTTATAATTTTTATATTATATATTTCCTATTTTCATATTATATTAATTATTACTATTAATTATTATCGAATCAAATATTATTTTTAACCCATTCAAATATATTTTACCTATTGCATTAAAATATCTTTTACCATGCATTTAAATAAGAATTTTTATAATTAGTATATAAAAAATATTTAACCAACGCTAAATTATTTTTCATAAATAAATTAATTTTCAAAAAGAGTTACAAAGCATATTTTGATTAACTGCGCATTTGGTCCAAAATCTCCGCTATTCACACACCCGGGCTAAGTGCGAGGGGAATTAAAATATTTGCGTAATCCATAAAAAACACCAATCAAATTCGAACTACGAATTGAGATTCTGATTCCTCATAAGAGGATACGTAGGCATACGATCAAAAATCGTAGCGAGTTCACCTATAAAAAATTTAAACCCTTTCTCCTATACAAAATTTAAACTCTTCCCCTAATAAAATTCAAATCATGTTTCCCCAACTTAAGCCTAAAACATAGTATCCTTGTAAACAAGGTAAATGAAAGGTGCCTAACACCTTCCTTTCGTCTAAAGAATTCCGAAACCTAGAATCTTTGTCTGCGAATTAGGGTTTTCTGTTAGATTCCCTTCCCTAGGATAAAAACTAATAATGGCGACTCTTGATTAAAAAACCAGTCGCAACAGCTGGCAACTCTACTGGGGAATTCAACTTTAGGTTTTAGGGTTTTTTAATTTGAAGTTTTTATTGCTTTATTTATTTATTGCTTTCATTTATTCATTGCATTTATTTAATTATTGTCTATTGTTTATCATCATATATACTGCGTGGCGAGATTTTTTATTTTCTCAAAATATTTTCAATAACCCTTAGAAAGAAGGTTTGTCTATTAGCTTAGAGAGTATATCATCCCTGAGAGTTTATGTGACGACTTCACCTAGAGTCGGTGGACTTCCGAAAAGGGATTACTTATCGATAGATACCCTCTTGACGAGTAGGACTTTGGAAGGTCACCCATGACTCTTTGTAACGACCTTAACCTAAAATCTCATGATGAGACCTTTCACGATTTTGAGACGGAAGTCTCGGTCCGTAAAGAGGCTCCACTTAAAGGAGACCATTGTGCCTCTTCCCTCCGGTGTTATTCATGATACCCTTAAGGAAACCACCTTATGGAGAGGGTAGAATATCCGTAGGCCAAAAATAAGAGTCTACCTTCTAAGGATATCATTCATATAATCCCATTTCCACTATCCCTAAACCCGCAAGGGTTACTTCTGGTATACTATAATCCCTAGCCTGTAGGGTCTATCTCTCATAAGTCATAACCCCTAGCCAGTAGGGATTCTTCAACCGTTCATTAGTCTAATATAATCCCTAGCTGGTAGTAATTCTCGTCCCTCGATTACCATCTCTAGCTCGTATGGATTCCCCTTCGTCTTCTATGGTCCTTTCATCCTTAAGGAGTTCCTATCTGTCTCAATATTTGAGTGAGTGTAGGATATCATCAAACTCATATTTACTATCTTCGCCCTCAAGCAATTCCTATATGTCTCAATATCTGAGACAGTGTAGGGTACCTCTAAATCCACATCAAGTTATTTTCGTCCTTAAGGAATTCCTATATGTTTCAATCTCTGAGATAATGTAGGATATTATCATTTTCATATATACCGTCAAACCTGTATAGGGTACCACTGCATCTACCCTCATACTACGTCTGTGTCACATTGCATATCCATGAAACCTTTTTGCATCATACCCTAAAGCCAAAAAAACATTTTTGCATACCCATGCATTCATATACATTCATACATTTGCATCTCATGCATTTCCACCTTCGCCCTTATCCGACTATCATCTATATGCTAGTTGATATCCTGGCACTCGCGAACAACTCAAGAAAGTCTGAAATTGTGGAAACAAGGGATTATCTATTGGAGACTCATTAGAGCTTGGCCCTACAAAGAAAGAAGGAAGCCCTTCACAAGGTCAACAACGGGTCTACGCAGCGTCTCAAGTGCCACTACCATTAGTGATTCCCCTCATGCTCTGACAAGTCCAAAATGACTAAGCTCTCCAAAAGTCAAGAGGATCCACAAAGAAGCTTTTCTCTAGGAACAATAGACCTTTATAATTTCATTGTTCCTAAGTTGTGTTTATTGTAAACTTTTATCTTTGGATCAGTAATTCTAATAAAATAAGCATGCATGGGGATTTTCTGTTTGAGAGAGGCCTCTCATAGAGAAGCCCCTATTCGGATTTCTTCAACCAGGTCTAGTTCCTCCCGTAGGGCGACATCATTCATCTCCTAGTCTAGGGGAGCCTCGGTTCGCCTGTAGGGTTCTTCCATCTTGACGGGGATGATGGCTTCTGTCCCGTAGGTCAATCGGAAGGGAGTCTCCTCGATGGACAAGTGAGTTGTTGTTCAGTAGCCCTAGAGCCCACTGTGTAGCTCCTCGACCCATCTCTTTTTACTTTCGTTTAACCTTCGCCTAAGACCTCTCAGGACTACCCTATTGACGGACTCGACTTGCCCGTTTGTTTGAGGGTCTTCGACAAAGGCAAAGTGTTGTGTGGTTCCCAGGTTAGCCACGAACTCCTGGAAGTTTTGGTCTGTAAATTGGGTTCTGATGTTGGTGACAATTGCTTGCGGAATGCTGAACCGAACGAGGATGTTTCTTTTGTAGAAACAAAGGATGTTTTGGACGATGATTTTGGCCAATTCCTTTTCCTCTATCCACTTGGTGAAGTAGTCAACGACTACTATTAGGTATTTTTTTGGTTGGTATCTACCATGAATGGTCCAAGGAGGTCCAGTCCCCACCAGGCGAAGGGCCAGAGAGAAGAAAGGGACTTGAGCTCGCTTGGAGGAGCCAAGTGCATGTCTCCGTGCCGTTGGTATTTGTCACATTTCTTTACATGCTCTTTGGCAATCGTGTTTCATGGTGGGCCAATAATATCCTATCCGTAGAGCTTTCTTAGCGAGGGATCTTCCGCCCAGATGTTGGTCGTTTATCCCCTCATGGATCTCGAGCAAGATGTGAGCTGCGTCGCTCTGGTTGACGCATTTGAGGAGAGGAATGGAAAATCCCCTCCTATATAATTTTCCTTCGACTAGAACGTAGAAGCAGGCTCTTCGTCTCATCATGGCTGCTTCCTTTTGGTCGGTGGGTAACTCCCCTTTTATAAGGTAGTTATGTACTGGGGTCATGCAACAGTTGTTGTCTCCTATGTCGAATACCTCTAAAGTCGAGGGGTATTTCTGGGTGCTCAGTCGAGAAAGAATCTCTTGTATTACCGACTTGCTCCCACCTTTATTTTTTATGCTCCATAGTTTGGATAATATATCTTCCCGGGTGTTATGCTCGCGGGGGACGTGATGCACGTCTACTGACTTGAATTTCTCCTTTCTTTCTTGGACCAGAGTCCAATATTCAGAGAGATGGTCATTTTTTACTTGGTATTTTCCTCGGACTTAGGAAGCCACGAGCTGAGAATCAGTGAATATTTTCACCTCCTCGGCTCCCAGGTCCTCGGCTAGGCGCAGTCCTGCCAAGAATGCCTCGTATTTGGCTTGGTTGTTCTAGGTTGGGAAGGACAACGTGAGGGAGACTTCAATTTGAATCCCCTCCTCATTTTCTAAGATGATACCCACCCCACTCCCTGTTGAACTGGAGGCGCCACCGACGAAGATGGTCCACCAGCGCATCCCATCCGGGGGTGCGAGAGAAGTCATTTAGGCTACGAAGTCGGATAGAGCCTGAGCCTTGAGGGCTTTCCTGCTTTCGTATTTGATGTCGAACTCAGAGAAGCGCTTGTCTAGGTCGATGGCGTCGACCCTCAGTAGTGCTATGGGTTCCTCGTAGCTGGAGGGGAGAGCGGACCCGATGACTGTTTGGGGCTGAGTGTTGATGGAACTCAGACCATTGGCCGAAGCTTTAAAACACCTTCTTCCTGCTTGGATGTCCCCGTGTAGGGTGGCGAACAAACCTTCGGCAATGTAGTACTTCATCTTGAGATACACGGTGGAGGGCACCACAATCAGCACGACTAGAGTGGGCCTCCTGAAGATGCATTGGTAGAGAGACGAGCAATCCACCACTAGAAACTGGGTCTTGATGGCCCTGGCCGTCACCCCTCTTCCAAAGGTGACAATCAGCTCTACATACCTCAGGCTTTAGTGACAAACCCGTTGAAGCCCTGGAGATTTGAGCCTACGTATGAGGTAAGATGGCTCTCGTTCAACTATAGGGTGGTGAATAATTGGGTGTATATTATGTCCACCGAGCTTCCTTGATCGACTAGGATGCGCTGATGGTCGAGTTGGGAGCTCCGCCTGACAGTTCTTCCCTGTAGAATGCAAGGGGGTGAGAGCCTGCTCTAAACTTGACGAGGGTGGCGTCCATGTCAGAGTTGGCTTTTATTAATTAATCGAACCTCCTCTTTATGGAGCCCACCGTGTGCTTGTTGAATCCCCCGCTGGAGATGACCATCATTGCAGGGAAGGATTCCTAGGGACTATGCAAGGAAAAGTATAGTGGAACTTCCTCCACGTCGGGAAAGTAGAAATCTTTTGGCCTCGTGATGCTCATGGCGACCGGTATGATGCCAGCATCGGGGGACTTCTTCCCCTCCTCGGTATTCTTGGTTTCTTGAGGCTCCTCGCATGCACCATCTTTCTTCTTATACTGCTTGATGTGTCCGTCTCGAATCAGTATCTCAATTTCATCCTTGAGATGGATGCAGTCGTCGGTGTTGTGCCCATGGATCTTGTGGAACCTACAGTACTTACTCTTGTCAGTCTCGGGCTTGGCGGGGTGTCTGGCGAGGAAAGCATTTCCCGGCCTACTTGAATTCGAGTTGGCGCATTCAGTCAGAATACGCTCCCTCGAAGTGTCCAGGGGGTGTAGTCATGGAACCGACTAGCATGCCTCTTGTAGTCTTTAGAGTCTCGAGATTTGTCTTTTTGCTTCTTCTCTCCCCCCGACGGGATGTCGAGGGCTCTTCACTTTTCGAGGACTTGGCATTCTCTTTGTGCCTTGAGTCCCTTGCATTGTTGGCCGCCTCATTCTCTTCATACTGAATATATTGCTGTAGGGACGAAGCCCGCGCTCGAGAAGGTATTTCTTCATGGCATCGATCGTTGAGACTTGTGTGGCTTCTTCATTGAAGCGCTCAATATATGCTCATAGAGGCTCATCTCTGCCCTGGATAATTGCTTTTAGTGACGCTTCTGGTTTCAGATGTTGGTGGGAGGCGATGAAGTGCCTCGAGAATATCCTTCCTAGCTGTTTCTAGAAGGTAATTAACTCGTCGGGCAGAATCTTATACCAAGCCATGGCACATTTCCTTAAGGTGGTTGGTAATAGTCTACACTTGATCATGCCTTTCACTCCTCGGTAATTGAGGAGGGCGTCGATATCCTCCATACGGTCATCTGAATCAGTTGTACCGTCACAGAACCCCAACGAGGGTGGCTTCTCTAGCCTGACTGGGAGTCGCGCTTCTGTGATCTCCCTCGACAATAGGATGCGGGGCTCGTCATCGTCGCTTCCTTTTGGGGATGTTGGCAGAGAGTGATGGTTTCTCCCTCGTCAGGCGTTGTTGTCTCGTCGAGGGGAAGGGATCCTCCACTGCTGTCTTGGATTAGGCGATGGTGATCAGTCGCGGTCGACCCTACGGTCGCTCTTGGCCTTCTTGGAAGGCGGAAAGCCTTGGTATTTCTTCGGAGACGTAAAATCGCATTTCTTGCAGAAAGAAACATCGTGATTCTCTTTGTTGGTGGACGGCCACACCTAGGTGGTGATATATTAGGGAAGTCGTGTCGTCGGTGTCTCTGAGGAAGAGATCTTGATTGTTTTTGCTCCCAAGCCCCCATCTTTTTGCTATGTTGAAGGATGAGGGTGTTGGTCTGGTTAATGGCAGTGATTAATGCTGCTGTGGCTGGGTCAGTGTTCTACGGAACGGGGACTGGTTGCAGAATCTCTGGCAGGTCTTCGACAAGGTTCTTGGGGTGTTGTCCGTCCAAGAACCGCTCATTGTCGCATTCAGCATCGGTTGAATTCAGAGACATAGTGTACCCGTATCGGACATCGAAGTCATCCTCAGATGAGGATGCCCGTGACTTCCGTTGGTCTTGCGCGCCGGAGAGAGCGCGATCTTTCTAGATAAACGATGATCATCATGGTCGACCATGTTTGATGAATGAAAAGGATATTTGGTTTTCAAATTTCGGGGACAAAAAATGGGGAAGATATTTCCCCACAGACGGTGCCATTGATCTTACCGGTTGATCAGAACCTGCAAGTGGGCCAAAGGATGATCTTTGACTGGTTGGAAAGTTAAGGAGAAAAATGGGTTGTACCTGTAAGACACTCTGACAATCAAGTAAGTGTGGGAGCAAAGAGATACAGGCCAAATATTAGGGTTTAAGGTGTGAGATTGTGAATACCCGACCCTCACATGTGTGAGGGTTTATATAATATTCCCTTGACGCGTGACAATTGGTTCCTATTTTTGGGCCTAGATATGCGGGTCCACAAAAATAGATAACTGACAGGACTGGATCAAAACGGGCAGGTATGCTCGTAAGTAGTCGTTTGTTTCGAGGAGGAGGATTACAGACAGATGACCGTTTTGGTCGTTTCCTGGGTGTCTGTCTGACATGCGCCGTGGTCAAGCAGAGTGTTGGGCTGCTGTCATCGGGTCGTGCCAAGGACAAGAGCGAATTGGGCTAATTCTAGTCATTGGGCCAGTCTAGAACTATATATATATATATATATATATATATATATATATATATATATATATATATATATATATATATATATATATATATATATATATATATATATGTGTGTGTTTTTTTTTTTTCAATAATTTTTTTTGTAATAAAAATCAATCAAACGAAACGTATTAATTTTGTTTGGTTTGATTTGATTTTACTTTTAAAAGTCAACCAAACCAAACCGAATCACACACTTTTTTAATTGTAATTTAGATAATTTTTTATGTCAAAACCGTCTAAATTGCATTGCGAACACCCTTATTACCCTTATCTATTATAATATTATTCAAAAATTCTAATAAAATATGTTTATATTAAATAATATAAAATAATAAGTAAATACAATTTTAAAATTTAAATATACTATCCAAGGAAATTTAGACATAACTCCCTTGAGGTTTATTAAAACAATTCAGACAGCTTTTCTAGTTTCAAATCATGTACTAACCTCCTTTGAAGTTTTTAAAACAACATCGAGACCCCCTTTTAATTTTATAGTGACAACAAAAAATCATAAATATATATATATATATATATATATATATATATATATATATATATATATATATATATATATATATATATATATATATATATATATATATATATATATATATATATATATATATATATATATATATATATATATATATATATATATATATATATATATATATATATATATATATATATATATATATATATATATATATATATATATATATATATATATATATATATATATATATATATATATATGACATTTATCTATCACAAAATTATTTTATTGTATAACTAATTTTAGAAGAGATTAGTACATACTTTAAAATTAAAGAATATCAGTGTCATTTTAATAGATTTTAAAGAAGATTAGTGTAATTATCTTTAAATAATAATATTTAAAAAATAATTGATTTGAAATTTTTTGTGAATAACATAATATCACGTGGTTACTTTCATGTCAGTGTTAAACAATGAATTGAAGTGCCATTTACATAAATTTAAAGAGAATTTAAGATAACTCAAGAAATATTGAATTGGAAGATTAAAAAACTGGTTTTTTCAAAGGGACTAAAAACTTAAAAAAGTCATAATAAAAGAATCGAAACTACATTTAAGTCAATAAATTATATAAAATGCATTTAAACAATAAATTATATGTTTTTTTTTTTTTTACATTTAGAAAAAAAACTCCACTTCATTTGACCCAGAACTAATATTTTAAAAATCAAATTGAATCGTCCAATCGATTAAATCATCAGAGATGACTCCAATTCGATTAACCTTCGGCACGAGGGTTAATTGTCCATGGACGCGAGAATGAGATAATAAAACGCAGTTTCTAACAGTTGGAAGGTTAGGTAAAGGACATAACCGGAAATCAAAAAAATTGTCGGGAATCCAGTGTGTAATTCCACACCAACTTATCCTCTTCCATCATCCACCTAACTATTGGTTATCTAGATTTTCTGATCAACATCTCTCTCTCTCTCTCATTTTCACCACCTTCTCTCACAATTCCAAAAACCTTAATCATCATGGCTTCTTCAACCATTCCAAACACACCCTTAACCTTGAGTTCCCACATCTACGTAGATCTCAAATCACCACTGACATTATCCAACTATCTCAGCTTCTCTTCGTCAAAGCGCCGACAACCTCCAAGTCTTTTCACGGTCAGAGCTAGTGACTCAGATTTCGAAGCCGCGGTTGTTGCCGGTAAAATACCGGAAGCACCTTCAGTACCGCCTACACCGGCGGCACCAGCTGGAACCCCAGTGGTTCCTTCTCTTGTGAGTATTGTTTCAAAATTAACATCATCTTGTGCATTGTTAAGCAAAATTATTCAGCTGATTTTGATTTGTCTGCGTTTGTTTCAGCCGATTCAAAGGCGTCCACGACGGAATAGAAGATCGCCTGTACTTAGATCGGCGTTTCAGGAAACAAGTCTATCGCCTGCGAATTTTGTATATCCACTTTTTATTCATGAAGGTTAGTTTTTTATTGCTTGAGTTTCTTTTTTCAGTATAGCTTTTAGGGTTGTTACCTATATATAAATATGCTTACATTGTTGGATTGTAGTGTGGGATGGATTTTGGTGTGTTGTGTTTGTGATTATTTGATTTTAGATTTTGACTAGATTTGATCCCTTTTTGCAGGTGAGGAGGATACCCCTATTGGGGCTATGCCTGGATGTTATAGGCTTGGTTGGAGACATGGGCTTTTGGAAGAGGTTTTCAATCAGTCCTCTCTTTTCCCTTTTTTTTATCTTCAAAACTGCATAACTGCTGGTGACTTCATTCTCGTTAATCCTAATTGAATTTTAGTTTAATTTCAGCGAGTATTTTTGTAATTTAGGTTGCAAAAGCTCGGGATGTTGGTGTAAACAGTGTTGTGCTCTTCCCCAAAATTCCAGATGCTTTGAAGGTTCTATTCTCTCTCCTACATACCATAAGTTTTTGGTAGAATAAATACAATCTAGTATAACAGGTTTCCCCCTTTAGACTCCCACAGGAGATGAAGCATACAATGAGGATGGTTTAGTGCCTCGGACTATACGGTTGCTCAAGGATAAGTACCCTGATCTTGTAAGTGATCATAGCTTTTATGATTCGAGATTGTTATATTTTTCTGGTTAATGTCAGAAGAAAAATTAATCCAATATCCATTTGCATTCGATTTCTCTTCAGATTATTTACACAGATGTTGCATTAGATCCTTATTCGTCAGACGGGCATGATGGCATAGTCAGAGAAGATGGTATGTTACCAAATTTGTCTTTTGTACTCAAAAGTTGAGAATCTTTTATTCAAACCTATTTCGTTAGTCCTGAACATGATCATTTGCCTAATAAAAATGCTCTGGAATGTGAAGAACACGCACTGATGTTAAAGGGATGTTCCGCTTGGAACATATTTTAGACACAACCTTCTACCTTTAGGTGAAGGAAAGCCTAAGAGCCATTCTGTATCATTTTAACTTTTCTTGAAGGAAAGGCCAAGTGGCATTTCTTAATTGCTGTCAATAAAGTACTGATTATAATGTATATTCTTAATATCTTGTAGGAGTTATTATGAACGATGAGACTGTTCATCAGCTTTGTAAACAAGCTGTAGCCCAGGTAATATGACTACATGTTTCATGTGTACATCTTCAGCTAGGAAGTTACCCATTGTTTTGTTCAAGGTTTTTGAACAAATTACTCACTTACAGTATAGCCTTCAAAGGCACATTTATCAACTTCTAAAAAACTTTAGGAAGGTTAATAATTGAGCATTTTTAAATGGTGAAATTGTCATATACTCATATGCTTCTATGTTCCAAACTTCTTTTTTATTATATATCCATGCTAAGACACTAACTCAATTTATATTGTCTTTATATTTTTATAAAAGGCACGGGCTGGAGCAGATGTTGTCAGCCCCAGCGATATGATGGACGGTCGGGTAGGAGCGATGCGACTAGCTCTCGATGCTGAAGGTTTTCAGCATGTTTCTATTATGTCATATACTGCAAAGTAATTTTATGGCCATTTCTTTTTCCTTATCTTACTTTCTGTTTATGCCAGCATGTGTGGAAATTATTGCAGATCATATCTGTTACCTGAGCTTTAGAAATAATTTTAGTAAAAAGAGGGAAATTATTTGAAAATTGAAATTGAGAATTGCTAAAGATTGGGGATTCTTTTTTTTTTCTCATTGATCTGGTATGGACTTACAAGATTAGGTTATATGAAGGATTTAGACTTACAATCAATGGCTATCTATTATAAGTTGTAGCATTGAGTATCAGTGAAAGATATTAAAAATGTGTGACATATTGATATTTATAATTTTATAGGTGAATCAGTCCCATTATGCACTAGCTGGTTTCTTATGCAAGTTATAAACAATTTTATCTTCCTTTCACCAATAGTCATAGCATTCAAATTCCTTTAGTTATGCATCTTGTTGCTGCCATGACCATTTCACTATTTTTGCTAATTGTTCTTCATTTGTTACCGAGTTTACTATTAGTTTGGGGGACAATTCTATTAGTTAATGCATCTTTTCTTGGCAATTATCTGCAACTATCAGGTATGCAAGCTCATTTTATGGTCCATTTAGAGAAGCATTGGACTCAAATCCCCGGTTCGGAGACAAAAAGACGTATGTCTTATCTTGAAATCAAACTTCATATCAAATATCTAATCTATTTTACATAATTGATTCTTACTTTGCCATAATTTCTGTCTGGCTGAACAAAAGTTATCAGATGAATCCTGCAAATTATAGAGAGGCTCTGACTGAGATGAGGGAAGACGAATCTGAAGGAGCTGATATTCTTTTGGTTAGTTTAGTTTTATTTATTTTTCTGTATGCGTATGATCATAGTTAGGAATGGAACTCAGCTTATGCTCATTTTTTATACTGACTTTAGAAAATTTGGATGTGCAGGTGAAACCCGGTCTTCCTTACCTGGACATCATAAGGCTACTTAGAGATAATTCTCCACTGCCGATTGCAGCATACCAGGTTCTACACTGGCCTATTCTAGATCTAGGCAAAATATTTCTGTTGAAAAGTTGATTAATGTTCAATTATTTCTGACCAATGAATACTGATAACCATACTCATAACAAAAGTTCTTATATAATAGACAAAAGTGACCCTAATATTTTTACATCAAGCTGGGGCCAAATTTTATGATTGCTACAACACTTAGAAGCAAAAACAACTATTTTGACAGTATTTAAGAAATGTAGTAAGTGTAGTTACATGATAATGAGATAAGTGTTTGGAGCATTTTTTACTTCCTCTTTCCTTACCAATCTGCAAGGTTCGGCGCTTCTTTTAGACAGGAAAATACACGATAACGAGATAAAGTACAAAAATTGGTAGAGAATGGGAACAAGTATACAACTATACATCTTACAAAAGTTGTTCATCATAGATATTATGAATGCCACGATGCTTGATACCCTACCTTAAGTTTGAAGCTGTCAATTAGGGAAAACCTTGGAATACTTCTACGTGAATGGGAGGATATATTTGAGTAGCTTAAAACATGTTTTTTTTGCTTTATTAATTTAACCCCTTAATCATATAGTCCTTAATTCACGGAACAGGTTTCTGGTGAATATTCGATGATCAAAGCTGGTGGTGCTTTGAAAATGATTGATGAAGAAAAGGTTATGATGGAGTCATTACTGTGCCTCCGACGGGCTGGTGCTGACATCATCCTAACTTATTTTGCTCTACAAGCTGCCAGAAGTTTGTGTGGAGAAAAGAGGTGAGGTTCCATAAATAAATAGGGCAGTTTTCATCCTAGGCAGAGTTCATATAAAATGCAGAGTTTTTTTTTAACAAAACGAGTTGTAGTTTTTGTAAACCCATAATCTTATTCACGTGTAATTTACTCAAATTCAGAATGAATAGTACTGTATAAATGACAGAATGTACTCAACTGCAGAATAATTATAACTAATGTATTTAGTGCTGAAATGAAGTCAATTTCTGGCAGTGAATGTTTATGTTCCGTAGCCTTCTGTTTGTCATATTAAAATATTCCATGGTTTATGGTTTCATGACTTGGATGGAGTACTGAATATGATGTGCTTATAAGACTGTTATCATTCTGAATATGATGTGCTTATCATTAAGAAAAACTCAATCAATTACATCATTATTTGAATTTTTTTTAAAATAACCATTTTTTTCAAAAAAATACCCAAATAACCATATTTTCAAAAAATTTACTAAAGTAACCACTTTTCAAACAAAAAAAATTCGTCACACAAATGAGGCGCTACTCTGTGTGGCGCATACATGGACAATAGAGAGGAGGCGTTACAGTGTATGGCTTGTCCTCTTATGTAATGTCATGCAGTGTGGCGCATGCAAAGTTAAAGAGGAGGCGCCACCTTGGGTGGCTTGACAATTGTATTTATTAATTTTTTTTAAAATATAAATAAAAGTAATTAAAAATATTTTATATTAATATTTTAAATTACAAAATGCATAGATATATATTTTTTTGGACGTCCCTTCAATTTAAGCGGGTTCCAGTATGATATAAACAGTGTTGAAGTTTGGTCTTGTTGGTTGGAATATGTGTGGGTGGGGTGGTTGATAGTATTGAGATGTTGAATCGTTTTGGAAACGAAGCAACGGTTCTTGTGGTGTATGAAATCTGTATGATGGTTGGGTACTTAGATGGTGTGATGTTTGACTATATGTAGGTTGGATGGTATGGTAGAAATGAGAGATATCATATGTGTCTTGGGTGTTGTGATAGGATGTGGAGGGTGCATATTGTTGGTGGTGGATTGGGTCATGCTCTTGGTATTGTGTTTGTGTGTGTGACATGAATTGATGACGGGTTTGGTTGGATGTGGTGGTGTATGGTTGTTGGGTTTGAGTGGGTTGACACTGTTGTTGGGTTTGATATTGATGAGGGGTTGGATGTTGGGGTTATTGTTGTTGTTGGGCGTATGATGCATCTCTTTGACGTGAGTCGATCAAATATATCTCATGAGACAAAAACAAATTTGTTGAAACCGATGTGTACCATGTCAAATATTGGAGAGTTGGTTTTAAGTCATCTTCCGAGATCGGTTCCATTAGGACCAATTCACGTCGATGCCCCCATTGACGATATTGATTTCTAGCGAAGTCTCTCATATCATTAAATTCCCATTGGTCATCAACACTGAGTAGATGCCATTGTCCCAAACATGTAGGGAGCGTTTGTGATACCCTGTTGCATGCCGAACTGTAGCTTCACACGATCACTGTAGTACATCTCCACAATAGTGAACCTGGTGAGCGTTGTTTTTGTAGTCCAGATTTCAACATCTACTGGGTTAATCTCATGGTCGAGATCCTTATACGGCCTCCATACAAACTATATCTAATATTAATATTAAACTCAATTAACATATTGAAAGCATTGTATAAAATATGTAAGCTTAATACCTCTTCGGATTCAACATGATCAATAAAATTTCGATAGATTACTATTGCGTTTCTAGGGGATTTATTGTAATTCATCCCAGGAACAGACCACCTACATAGAAAAAATGGGTAATAAATTAATACATGTTGGTTATAGTATATAGTATGTAAAATTTGTGTTGTCATAATCTTACTTTGTAGCAAAGGGGATGACGAATGACCTTGTGTTGCAGGGAGCGAGTGTCGGCATTCTCGACCAGCACCATGTCTGGAGCAAAAAGGCGCATGAATAGAAAGAATAACTGTCGTTCGATGCGTTTTTACACAAGGAACTATACATATGGGCCAAAACAGCAGAGCCCCAACTATATGTGTTTATTTTATCAAAATATCTTAATAAAGGTAAATACATGATATTAATAGTATTACCTATTGTTTCAGGAAATACAAAGTGATCAAATAATATCATTATGTAACACTAAACTTTCATAATTTTTTCTTGCTCGGTAGAGTTTTTGGTTATTACGAGACTACTATGATATTGTCTAAGAAGACGAAGATTAATATCCTGGCCTATAGACCCTTGTTTAAATAAACAGGCTCCCAAAAGTTCCTCGCATATGGCGTTGTCTTGGTTGACTCAGCCATTGACAACCTTACCATTGATCGATAGACTGAATAACATGTACACGTCCTCTAGTGTGACGATACATTCACCACATGAAAGATGAAAGGTGTGAGTTTCAGGTCTCCATCTTTCCATTAATGCGAGAATAATTTTATAGTCAACAAGTAATTGACTATGTTGAGTAACGGACCAAAATCGACTTGTCGTAAGTACGGTTCAATTTGTACATCGTAAGAAACATACTCATGGACACGACAACAAAATCTTTTAAAATCCTATTAAAAATATGAATTACTGTTGTACCCCAAAATTTCTCCCCCCCCCCCCCATTTCCTTCAAGACACTCTTCTAGGATTCTCAAGTACTCAAGGCTACTCAATGGTTGACCAGTCAAACCTCCTCCTAAGCGATGGGTCCACCATTAGGGTTTTGTGTTTTTCAAGGAAGTTTGGGTTGCAAAGGTATCAAGTGGTTTCCATGGTCCTCCATAGGTCTTCAACAATGTTCATGTCAAGTTTCAAGCCTTGCATCACAAGTTTGCTCAGTCAATGACTCAGATGATTGAAAATCAACTGTATTAGATAAAAAATCAACTATGGTTAACATACAGTCAAACTTCAAGATTTTTTGTTAACATAAACATTTTGAAGTGATATTCATCATTTGATCAAGGGTTGATCATGATTCCTCAAGAAAAGCCCTCAAATCATCAAAAATCAAAAGTTGCCAAATTAAGGTTTTCTTTAGGAGAAGTCAATTGAACTTTGACCAAGCATAACTTTCACATGATTCCTCAACTTTTCCCCAACCAAATCCTATCTTGAAGGAAATTCAATTCTCTACAACTTTGTATCTGTATGCTCAAGTCCATACATTATAGGTCATTTCAAAAGTCAACAAAAAGACACCTTTTGTCAAGGCAATTTATATCAAGATAAAGTCCCCAAATGCAAAAATGATCAAAATAGAATTGAAGAGGACATCTTGAGCTTTCCAAAAAGTCCTAGATCACCTTCAAAAGATGAAAATTGAGAGAGTTATGATCATTAAAAGTTGGGAAATTTTGAGAAAATGCATGAAGTGCAAAGTGAGCAAACTTGAAATTTTGAACTAGTGGACATAACTTTTGATGTTCAAACATGTTCACCATGTGGTAAAGGACCTATAAATCCATTCACATATTTTTATGATTTTTATTTATTTTATTTGAATTTCTATTCATTTAAAATGAAAATTAAATTAAATAAAATATGAAATAATGGTATAAGGCGCGTGAGCTTTTTGTTTCAATCACATGAAGGCCCAAGAATCATTTGACAACCATGCAAAATTGTGTGGACTTGAAAACGGTAAGGAATATCTCAAAATGGAAGGTTATAAACATGTTTGATTCTTGTCTCATTTGGCCATGATTGCTTTGTTTCTTGCCATATTTGTTCACCTTAATCCTTCCTCTATATAAACACAACAAGACCAGATGCAAGGCATACGAATCCTGACCTCACAAACTGCAAAAAATTTCCAAAACTTTTTCAAACCCTTGAGTTTCGAAATATGTGTTACATGCCCTTTCATTCCAAACTTTCGATCCCATTCACTCCCAGGAACACTAAAGGGTAGGTTTGGATCTGTTTCCATGATCCTAAGCATGCGAAACCATACAACATAGCATAACCGGTTTACATTTTTTTTAAATTCCGTATCTTTAATTTTGTCTCATTTTAAACTAAATTGACGCTTCTAACAAGTTTCTGAGACATGCTTGAACATGCCTGAATAGGCATTATGGTCCCATGCACGCTAGTTTATAAAGCACCATATTTGCTCCAATTGGTTTCGTTTGATTCGAAACTCATGATCCAGGGGTTTATAGCCAAAACTAAGTCCAGATTTGGATCCATGAGGGTCGAATTAGGGGGACATGATGTTTTGGATCACTAATGTTTGATTTTTACATGTTTCGAATCACGCAGGCCGCCGGAGAAGACGACTGGAGCTAGGGCTCCGGCGCTTCTCTGGCCATCATATTTGTTTATACGTTATATTTTTATTATTTGATTATGCTAACAGGTGTAAAGACCACTCCATTGGTAGCGCAGTTTCCCTTAAGACACATATGCTTATACCTGGGTTCGATCCAGGCGTGTGACATTTTTTTATGTTGTGTAATTTTTACAGATCCAACGCAGACATCCTTCACGCGCACACCATGCACTCTCATGTCACAACCATCATATCTCAATAGATCAGATCCAATGCCCCAAATTTGCAGGTACATCATGACACTCTTGAAGCCATCCTCACCAGATCCAGGACAAGCGCCCCGAGCCTTGTCTCTTTGGGCCTAGTGGATTATTTTTCACACCCCTCCCCTCGGATTTCTTCTTCAAAGCCCATTGTATTTTTTATTTATATTTTGTTTTAACTTTTTTTTACATAATTAGTTTTTTATTCAATTAAATTTAAAATCAACTTTGATTTAGGTTTTTTTCTTTGATTAAATAAATTAAATCAACTTAACCATTTTTTAATTAAATTAATTTTTAATTGAAATGATTAGCCTAGTTCCTTTAGGTTTTTTTATTATTAATAATAATCAAATTCTTTTTCTAATCTAAAATCAATTAGGTTAGATTAATCATCATTTTTTATCAAGACAATTTTTCCATATCTTTCCCTTTATACAATCTCCGTGCGCTCTTTTGTTCTTGCATTAGTTGTTTTCTTATAATTATATAACTGTTGATGGTTTGTAATAGTTTAAACTAGGGTTTACTATTTTCCCCCCATTTTTTGTGGTTCTGTACCCCCTTCCCTGAAGCCCTGTAATAGTTTAGATTTCTTTTCCGCATTTTACCGCTTTCCTTATAATTGTTAGATGTATGCTAATAGGCGTGTATGGCAATATTTAAAACTAAACGCTAGAAAACCTAATCAAGACAAATTAACTGAAAACAAATCACTTTTCACATAGGCACCTCTAGGGTGACTCCACTTGTTGCCTTCGGAAAACAATCACGTCCCTCGAACGTAGGAATACCATTAGCAAAGACCCTCGATTAAAAATCATCATAAAGATCATATTCCCTCGATGACCCTTCGATGCTGCCTTTGGTAAATGTTCTTGCCCCTCAATGTTGCCTACAAATACATGATGATAGTCCCTTCGAATTGCTAAAGGTATCCCTATATATTGCCTTTATGACTATACGCTGACCCGCCCCTATCCCTCAAAAATCCAATGGGGCTTCCTTCTAACCGATGGTAATGATAACACTATCTAGAGGAAGAGGAAAAGAACAAAAGACTTTTGAGTAGGTAGATAGTTCTTAATCGATTGCTCGCGAACATTTCAAAATATTTTTTACACAATACATTTCTCTTCTAAGATATTTTCAAAACAAACACTTTGTATGTGTTCTTAACGATACGAGAATCATTACAAAGTTTTCCGCACTTAGGCATATTTCAAAATATTTTCAAAACACACAAACACAAAGCACTTTCAAAAAAGGTGAGCTAGCGATTAAGAGCCCGTAGATAACTACAGATGAAAAGGGTGCTAACACCTTTCCTTTTCATAACCTACCCCCCTTACTCAGAAAAATTCTCAAAGGTCTTTCCTGTTCTTTTTACCCATTTCTTTATTGGATAAAAGAAAAGTCGGTGGCGACTCTTGCTATCTGCAATATTTGCGATAAATTGCAAAATCAAAAGTCAATTCTCTCACTGGATTACAATTACGTATAAGAAATATAAGATTTACGTATAACAATCATAAGAACTATGAAAATCAAATTTGTCGACAAATAATAGGTATTGAAGAAAATAAACTTACAAAGGTTTCAATGTTGTTGATAGTTCCTCTATGTTGATCACCCACGATCAAGAGAGCCATTTTTCTTGATTACTCTTGTGTTCTTGTTGATATTTCAAGAAAGAAATATTGTGTGAGTTATGATTTTTGATGAACATATAGGGTGAATGTTATATGTATTTATAAGAAAATATGGAGAAATACTATGCATTCACGTGAGAAGGCTCTATGTACAATTAACACATAGGCGCCACCCTAGGTGGCGCATCCTTTTGTTTTTGCATTAAGGCGCCATTCAACATGACTTGTTCCTTTGTGCATGCATGCAAAGCTGCATCGTGGCAGTGATCAGATGGCATGCATGCAAGCCTGTTGTTCACGTGACAAGCCACCCTAGGTGGAACATGGTTACAAAAATTAGAGGACAAGCCACCCTAGGTGGCGCATCTGTTGTAATTTTAAAAGAGAAGCCATCTTGGATGACGCATTAGTCTTATATTTCTCATACTTTCATCAGTCTATTTAAGCGTCTGTTTAGGACGCATTACTGGTATACATCCATAACTCACAAAAAAAACCTCAACATATGGATCATTCACAATATTATAATATTATTGCTCATATTAACAATGAGACGTTCAACTGCGATAACTTCGGTTTTAATTTTCGTAATACCGATTTTATCCGCTTTCGAACAAATAAGAAATCAAGTTTTGCATGCTTCAAAGATAGACTAGAAGCAAAATTTCAGTGTAGTACAGTTTACCAAATTCTTTACAAGTCTCCATTTCTATTTAGCAACAACCAAGTCAGATTTTATCAATTAAAGGTGCGCGAATATGATGATGTTCGAAACATATTTCAAACTCATGAACAATCCGGGTTCAATGAGATTAAGTTGTATGTTTTATTACAACAACATGATCAATCTCAGGTGGTAGATCCTTCTCTAGATTTTGAAGAAGAGGATGAATCTGATGAGGACAACCACTTCGAAGTCGATGTTATTGACCAAGAAGAAGATGATAATGAGGCAATGATTGATTTTATGGTCAATAATGATGATGCAGATCAAGAGCATGAACCTCTCTACCTATGAGTCATGTGTGCGACCCCCCATTTCACGTGACGAACTTGAATTTGAGGGAAGACGAACCAGCCTCAAATATCTTTCACAATCCTTATATGCAGACCGAAGGGGCCTTGAAAGTTGGAGACATATTTCATACAAAAGAAGAGTGTGTTAGAGCTATCAAAAAATACCACATAGAAATTTTAGCTGACTTCAGTATAAATCGAACTAATTCAGGGAGGTACATTATTTTATGTCGTCAAAAACCAATTTTCCCTTTTCGGTTAACTGCATCTTACAGGAAGAGAAGTGATTCATGGGAAATATGTACGATTGATCCACTCCACACTTGCATCACCACCGTTCCGACGTAGGATCATCAGAAACTTAGTTTTCAACTAATATGTCAAGAAATCTTGGCTCTTATTAGCAATGATCCATCATTAAAGGTGAGTACAATTATTTCTTATATCGTTACAAGATTCAATTATACTCCCTCTTACAGGAAGGTATGGATCGCGAGGACTAAGGCAATTGAACTTGTCTCGTAATTGGGAGGAATCGTACAAAGAACTTCCAAGATTTTTGGTGACACTCAAATATTATGCTCCGGGAACTGTTATAATTTTGAAGACACTCCCGATATTTACCCCAGACAGAACTCGTGTCAGTGGAAATAGAATATTTCATTGATTGTTCTGGGCGTATGAACCATGCATCAAAGGTTTTTCATTTTGCAAACCTATTATACAGATTGATGGAACTTGGTTATACAGAAAGTATAAAGGAACATTACTCATGACAGTGGTACAAGATGGCAACAATAATGTTTTTCCGATTGCCTTCGTTCTAGTTGAAGGTGAGACAAGTGGTGCATGAAATTTCTTTCTAAAAAATCTCTGATTACATGTTTCTCCTCAACCCAACCTTTGTTTGATTTCAGACAGACATCCATCGATTGTGAGTGCATACAATAATTCTGATAACAGTTGGAAGGATCCCCCTTCAACACATGTATATTGCATTAGACATATCATACAAAACTTTATGCTCCATATCAAAGACAAGACACTTCGAAAGAAAGTTGTTAATGTAGGATATGCCTTAACAGAACCATCATTCCAACACTATCGCGAAGAAATCCGGTTGACAAACTCATAAGCATTAAAGTGGATCGATAATACTCCAGTGGAGAAGTGGACTCGGGCATTTCACATGGTCAACGATGGGGCCACATGACAACAAATTTGTGGGAATCATTAAACTTTATATTCAAAGGCATCCGAAACCTACCAATTACTGCATTGATTAGATCAACATATTTTAGGTTGAGGTCCTTGTTCGACACAAGAAGTTCAAAATGGAGGGCAGTGTTACAATCAGGACAGTTGTTCAGTGAATGCACAATGAAATCATTTAATGAGGAGGCTGCCAAAGTACACCCATAATGTCATCGTGTTTGACCATATTAAAGGTTGGTTTAGTGTACAAGAGACAATGAATCATAATGAGGGGAGACCAAGGAGATATTATCGGGTCGAACTAGATAGAAGTTGGTGTGATTGCAGAATACTTCAAGAATTTCACATGTCTTGCTCTCATGTCATAGTGTCATGTTCTCATGTTCGCTTGGACCCAATAGGACATATATCCCCCGTTTATACACTAAAGAGCGTTTTAAGTGTGTACATGAGTACCTTCTCTGTGTTGACAAAGGAGGATTATTGGTCTGCTTATCAATGGGACATTGTTTTGCACAATGAACAAATACGAAAGAAGAAAAACGGGCGCCCCAATAGCACTCGTATTAGAACTGAAATGGATACAACCAACAAAACGATAAGATTATGCAGTACATGTCGTCTTCTCGGACACAATCGACAAAATTGTCCAAATATTGGGTCTAGTTCTGTAACCTAATTTTTTTATAACAAACTTTATGGAGTAATTAATTTGTTATAAGCAAGAAATTTTAATTTAAATTCGAATTTTTATTTTGTGTTTAATTTATCATTCGATTACAACAACCTTCAGATAATGACCCAAAAAATTACAACACGACAAACTCAGGACAACAACGCAACAACATGATAAGCAGACAAAACAACTAAACACATCATAATATCTAAGAGGTAAGAACCATCAATACAATATCGTCTGGTCCAAGCATCATCATCATACATCAGTGTCGTATCTCACATTTTTACATGATCGACTTATTCCATTTTTGTTCCTCAGTGTAATTTGTCTTTCTATTTTTCTGATTTGTTCACCTTCAGGAATGTCTTTTTCCAACCAGTGAATCAAGTGTCTCTGAAAATGCTCGGATGTCTGCGTGTTCCAGAGTTTAATCTTCATCGGAGGCTTTGTCGCCGAAAAAATAACATACGGATCTCTTTTGATCAGTGAAAACGTTGGCAATAAAGTAGAAAACGTTGGCAAGGGAGTGGAAGACATTTTCTAAGAGTGATGTGAGAAATGGTGTGAAGAAATGGTGAAGATGGGTGATTGCATTTATAGAAAATCATATACAACTGTTAAGCCACTCAATGTGATGCCTCCTCTTTAACTTTGTATGCATGCGCTACACTGCATGATATTACATAGAAGGACAAGCCATGCAGTGTGGCGCCTCCTCTCTATTTTCTATGCATGCGCCTGTTGGCTGAAGATTTTGATGATATTATTAGAAGCAAAGCAAATTGTACGTTTCGATTGGAATAAAGCAAGATGTCATGTTTCGAGATGGTAGAAGCAGTGCTTCGAATGGGCATATCAAAGCTTGGAGCTTCGAGTGATAATTATGAGGATATATTCAAAGAAGTCTCGAAATGTTAACAAGGCTGTGTCCAAGAAATGCGTTCGAAGCGAAGAAGTGCCAAAACATTTGAAATTCAAATGCAAGCGGGATGTTCGAAATTTGAAATATATGCGCTGGAGCATTTGAAGACGCGTGGAAGCTAGGGAGAGGCATCGCTCTGCATGTTCTGAACGTGGCAGAATCTTGTAGCAAGACCGTTATGGTCGAAGTAGTATAAATAGAAGTCTTAGCATTAGGATTTCGTGTGTCATATCTATTGTACAAAAAACTCAGTAAACATTCAAAATACCACATGGCTAGGGAAACGAATGCACGAGCAATGTACGTATGATAACACCAAGTGTTTATGATTTAATGAAACTCTTTATCATTTCCAGTATTTTCCTTTATCTTCATGTCAATACCATTCAAAAGCTTTTGCATTAAAATGTTTTCATTCGAAGTCTTTTTACTGATGCCTTACATTTAAATGCTTTCTTTCCATTTCAAATACTTTACATTTCAGAAACCTTTGCACATTTCATGCCTTTATCTTCAAGCTTTTATCATTCGAACCTTTCTTTCACTTAAAGTCATTTTACTGTTTCTTGCATTTAAACGCTTTCTTCATATTTCGAATCTTTTACATTCCAGAGAATCTTTTACATTACATGTTTTTATGCTTCGAAGTCATTTACTTGTCTTTTATGCAGTTTTACATGTCTTTACAATTGAACTTTATTCATGCAATTTAGTTTCGCGCACATTTACTTGATCACGCCTTTAGATCTTTAATAGAGTAATCGAAATAAGTTAGACACCTACACAACATTCTAAATACCAACCATGAATACCAGTTCTATCATGAGAGTTACCCAAATGACCAATACATCCTAGGATCAATCTAGTCGATCCTACGAGTTACCAGAGAGATTGAATAACAGTCAGTAAGATTATTCGATAGTTTGGAGGACTAGCGGTTGTTTACCAGAAATCACTGTAAACAAATTGGCACACCCGGTGGGACGAGTCATTGGCCATTACGGAATTTAGAACAGAGTAAAAAAAATTGTTAAGACATAACCATTGTAAAAATACTCTCTGAGCGATAAGTTTGTTGTTTTATGAACCTTAGAAGTGGTAGAATAACCAATAGCAACCAACCCTTATCCAGAAGAAAACGTTTGAACAAGATGTCTAATTCTGACAGTCAACAAGGGGTACAAAATATCCCACATGCAACAGGCACTAATATGTCCGCTTCAATGGGAACATCTAATGTGATCCCTTCGAATGCACAGTCTGTTGCTTCCTCCACCAGTAATATAGCCACCAATGGAATAAGTGGCATATCAACTAACAGTTCGATCCTAGGAAATACTGGAACCATTGGTTATCCTGGGGGATTCGTCCCACCATCAGGGACACAAACCCATTTCGCCACCCCACTAACTAGACCACCCGGTTTCGATGGTAATAGAACCAGAAATTCCTCTTATGGAATGCCAACATCTTTTATGGCAGGCTTACACAAATCCACATCGAATTCATCACCACAATTAGGGTCTGGGTCTGGGGAAAATCAGTTTATGACAAATAACCAAGGGTCAATGGGTTATAGTGCAATGCCTATTTTAACCACAGATAACCAGTTGGCTTTTAGGCAATTAATGGATGACAGTAACCATAATATGATAGGGGTATTAGCACAAACTATGCAGGAAATATTTGCCCCAATAGTACAAAATGTGACTGTAACAAACAGAGAAAACGCAGATAATATGAGTCGAATAGCAGATTTCTTTGCTCCCCCAGAGAGGCGTAGGCAGAATCAGGCGGGAGTTCGAGCGAACGTACCTATTATAGAACAAGTTGCTAACGATCCAACCTATAGACCAACCAGAGAGGAGGTTAACTTGGGGGCAAGGGCACAAAGGCTAGAAGCCCCAATGATCCAAGGCCCACAAAGAGAAATTATGGAACCAGGGGCAAGGGTCGAAAGGCTGAAAGTCCCAGAGTTTCGAGAAGAACAACCTAGAGGGGTTGTCATGGTGGGTCGAAATCAAGATGCTGATGCAGTCGTTCATAGAATTCGAAACGATAACATCTTGGCAGAAAATAATTTAACCACCATGATAGAGAGAATCATGGCCCAGAATGGCCTCAACACAGGAATTAGAAGGCCAAATTATGCCTCCCCTATATTAGATTACATAATGCACACTGATTTACCAAGGGGATATAAAGTCCCTAAGTTTACAAAGTTTGCTGGGGATACCAATGAGTCAACAGTCGAACATATAGCCAGGTATCTAACCGAAGCGGGAGATATAGCCAATAATGAAGACCTCAGGATCAAATATTTCCCAAGTTCCCTGACTAAGAACGCTTTCACATGGTTCACCACTTTGCCTCCTGGGTCCATTGATACTTGGGCTCTTTTGGAGAGATTATTCCATGAGCAGTTCTACATGGGACAATAAAAAATAAGTCTGAAGGAACTAGCCAGTGTCAAGAGAAAGTTCACTGAACCCATAGATGATTATCTGAATAGATTCAGGCTTTTGAAATCTAGATGTTTCACAGTAGTGCCTGAACATGAGTTAGTCGAAATGGCCGCTGGCGGCTTGGATTACTCTATTCGAAAGAAACTAGACACTCAATACTTGAGGGATATGGCTCAATTAGCCGATAGGGTTCGACAAGTCGAAAGGCTAAAGGCCGAAAAGGCCAGAGTCTTTAAAAATAACAAGAAGGAAAGGATCTCCTATGTTGGAACTGAAGAAGCAGAAGATTATCCTGAATTCGAATTCGAAGAGGTCGAAATCGACCTCGCTGAATTAAAACAGGCACCACCTTACTCCTGCAAATTATTAGTTCCCACAAAAGGGAAAGAAATTGTTGAAAATGAGAAAAGTGACAAATTCCCAAAGAAGGTTTATACCTTCGATGTCACTAAATGTGACGAGATTTTTGATTTACTTGTCAAAGATGGCCAACTCATTGTGCCATCAAATGTCAAAATACCTCCTTTAGATCAAAGAAAGAAAAGAGGATTTTGCAAATATCATAGTTTCCTAGGCCACAAAACCTCACAGTGTTTTCTTTTCAGGGACCTAATTCAGAATGCAATTAAAGATGGCAGACTGAAGTTTGCTGATAAGGCAAAAATGAAAGTGGACGAAGATCCTTTGGACGTCGCAGACACCAATTACTCCGAGCCTGCATGCATTGGAGAAATTAACATGGTGGAAGCTGACCAGAGTGACGCCCCAATAGGAGAGAAAGGTACTGAAAATGAAAGCTGGGTGATAGTCGAAGTCAATAAGGAGGTCACTGAAGACGTCCACAGGCAACCAGGGACTTCAATTGAAGCAGCACCTCTAGCTGTTGCAGAAGAAATCCAGGCTACTGAAGGCCAGGAAAACCAAAACCAAGAATTGACACAGGTTACTGAAGGCCTGAGGCTAGAGTTGGAGAAAGTCCAGATCACGAAGCCAACCTCCCCTCAGAAAGAAATATGGGATACTCTAGGGGAACCCAGTGGAAAATTTGACTATTTGGTCAAATATTCTTCCCCAGAGAGTTCAAAGGTCCACATTGAAGATATAAAACCCACAGGATGGGGAGATGATGACGCTAAGGGGGAGGATGTTGAGGTAAACATGGTGGATATGGAGGGACCTCGCTCTGAGATGGAGGAGGTAGAAAGATACTTAGAAAAAGAGAAGTATAAAATGGAGGATAATCATGCTGGAGATGCTAGTCTCAAGGATTACCTCATGATGTGCCACAAAGGAGATACAAGGATGATACTATGCCCTAGGTGCAGCATCCTCTGCAATCAGAGAATCGCTGCGAACTTCGAGAGGGTACAAAGGGCGCGAACTGGCAACAACTGGCGCCAGGATAACCAATTATTCAGGTGTTATCCTAAGGCTGGAGAAAGTTTGCTGGAATTTGTGTTTCGCTGCTACAAAGGGGCAACCAAGTGCTTGATATGCCCAAGGTGTTCCGCTGTGTATGATCAAAGCATGGCCAGAGCCTTCGAAACAATTCCCTTCGCCCCTTGCTGGAACCATCAAGAAACTGTTCAGATGGGCCCACGTTTCGATAGCAAATACAAACAACGAAGGCCTGATAGTCCTCATCCCAAGGGTGCTCGAAGAGTGACGTTCAAGCTCCCTGCTGAAGTGCCAACAGACAGATGGCTGCAAGTCAGAAATGACAAAGGCAAAGAGAAATGGAGAAACACCGAACGAAACGCACGCCATGCTATGACATACAGAAGGCAATTCAACATAGCGAAGAGGGAAGAGGTGAGATTAGAGAACTACAAAGGAATAAACCCCATGTCAAGATCCCAGTGGCGAAGGCAACAAAGGATTCGAAAGGCTGAGAGGGAAGCTGTGGCAAATAAAGGGGCAACTTCAACAAAGAACTAAGGTGAATCTAGCACCAACAAACCCACACCAAAAAATCAAACTGAAGAAAAACCCCCAGTTAATAGGAGGCTCTTTTCTGAAGTACAACTAGATGAACCAAAGGAATACACTCCAGGTCCAGAAGAAGACAAAGATATGATAACTGACAACTTCGAATCAGAGGGGGAGTCTTCGTTCAATCTCAACTGCAACGTGGTATCTGTGCTTCCCTGTGAGTTTGGACAGGAAACTGAAATTGATGAATATGAGGAAGAAGATACCATAGACCTGATGAAGCATAGGCCTGTGTGCTACTATGTGATGGATAATGGGGCTGTCGAGGAGCAGAATGCGTTCTTCGAACGCCCAGAACCAGCTATGAAGAACCATCTTAAGCCACTATTTATTCGGGCAAAGGTTGGTGTCCATGGCGTGAATAAGGTTCTAGTGGATGAGGGTGCTGCAGTCAACTTAATACCCCACTTCATGCTGAAAAGGTTAGAAATACGCGAAGGAGACATCAAGCCCCACAATATGGTTCTATCCAATTATGAAGGGAAAGTAGGCAAAACACTGGGGGTGGTTCAATTGGACTTGACAATAGGCTCAAGCTGTAGGCCCACCATGTTCATGGTGATCGAAGCCAAGGCCAACTACAACTTGTTGCTGGGAAGGGAGTGGATCCATGGCGTAGGGGCAGTTCCTTCGTCAATGCACCAGCGATTAGTTTTATGGAGAGAAGATGGGATCGTGGAAAACATTGAAGCAGACCAGAGTTACTTCATGTCAACAGTCAACTTAGTTGACAAGAGGAATTATGACAAACATCTGGCAAAGATTGCTCCTTGTGTCCCAAATGATGAAATCAACGAAACCAGAAACGCCCACTACTATATGACCCTTCGCCATGATGGCCTATACTGGGATAGAAGAATAATCAGTGAAGACGAAGGAGTCGAAAGTACTATACAAAGACGGCCAGCGGGCTGGGAATTCGACAACCTTACTCATGACTGAGTCCTCCTTTTTCGAAAGGATTTCGGCCTATATGGCTGAAAACAAATCAAAGGCGGCCTTAGAGACTGAAATGAATAAACTGGCTGTAAAGATGAACGAATTAAATGGGGATAGCTCGAAAGGCTCACCCTTTAAAGAACTTGAGATAGATCAAAGGCTGGACGCCATCTATGATAAAGAACCCTTAGGCTTCGAAAGAGACCCCATAGACTCAGGTGCCAAAATGTTGGCGCAGGATCCACTCGAAGAAGTGAACTTAGGGGATGAAAACACGAAAATAATAACCTACATAAGTGAAAAACTTAGCCCAGGCCTCAAGCAGGAAGTGATCGAAGTCCTCAAGAAAAACAAAGATTGCTTCGCATGGGATTATGACGAAATGCCTGGTTTAAAGAGGGAGTTAGTCGAACATAGACTTCCAATCAAAGATGGCAAGAAGCCCATCAAGCAAACTCCTAGAAGATTCGCGCCAGCGGTTCTCACAAAGATTAAAGCTGAGATCGAAAGGTTTCTACGTTACAGATTCATCAGAACCACAAGGTATGTCGAATGGTTAGCAAATATAGTACCTGTTATTAAGAAAAATGGTTCTTTGAGAATCTGCATAGATTTTAGGGATTTAAACACTGCAACCCCTAAGGATGAGTACTCCATGCCTGTGGCAGAAATGCTAGTAGACTCTGCTGCAGGATTCGAATATTTGAGTATGTTAGATGGATACTCTGGGTATAATCAGATTTTTATTGCTGAAGAAGATGTTGCCAAGACAGCATTTCGTTGCCCAGGAGCCTTAGGCACCTACGAATGGGTGGTGATGCCTTTTGGTTTAAAAAACGCTGGGGCAACTTATCAAAGGGCAATGAATTCGATTTTCCATGATTTCATTGAAACCTTTATGCAGGTGTATATTGATGATATAGTCATCAAATCTATATCCGCAGAAGCCCATTTGCATCATTTGAGCCAATCATTCGAACGAATGAGAAAACATGGCTTAAAGATGAATCCCCTTAAATGTGCATTTTTTGTGCAGGCTGAAGATTTCCTTGGCTTTGTGGTTCACAAGAAAGGAATTGAGATCAACCAGAACAAAACCAAAGCCATAATGGAGACGAAAGCACCTACGTCAAAAAGGGAGCTGCAATCTTTGCTAGGGAAGATTAACTTTCTCAGAAGGTTCATTTCGAATCTGAGTGGAAGAACCCAAGCTTTCTCTCCGTTGCTTCATTTAAAGCAAGGCCAAGCCTTCGAATGGAACGAAACCCATCAGGAGGCATTTGACAAGATAAAAAGATATCTCTCTCAGCCTCCCATCTTGTCTCCACCTTCATGGGGAAAGCCCATGAGATTGTACATATCTGCCTCTGAAGTTAGTATAGGTAGTATGTTAGCACAAGAAGATAGCAATGACATCGAAAGAGCCATATACTATTTAAGTATAGTATTGAATGATGCAGAGACCAGATATAGAAATTTAGAAAAGCTATGTCTCTGTTTGTACTTCTCTTGTATGAAACTCAAGTATTATATAAAGCCTGTTGATGTTTATGTTTCATCTCATTTCGATGTCATTAAACACATGCTTTTGAAGCCAATAATGCATAGCAGAGTTGGTAAATGGGCTTTAGCCTTAACAGAATATTTTTTGACTTTCATGCCTTTAAAAGCTATGAAAGGCCAAGTGATTTCTGATTTCATTGTGGACCATTCATTGGTTGAGCAGACTGTCATGAGTTACGTCGAAATGCAACCATGGAAATTATACTTTGATGGTTCGACCCACAGGAATGGAAGTGGTGTTGGAGTCCTTATAATTTCTCCTGAAGGAATTCCAACAAAATTCAAGTATAAATTAGATGGTCCTCGTTGCTCGAACAACGAAGCTGAGTATGAAGCGCTCATTGTTGGACTTGAAGCTTTGTTGGAATTGGGGGAAACTAGAGTCGAAATTAAAGGAGACTCAAAATTAGTGGTCAAGCAAATAACAAAGGAGTATAAATGCATAAAGGAAAACCTGATGATATACTTCGTCATAGTTAACATGCTACTTAGAAAATTTGAATACATGGATATTCAACATATACCAAGAATAGAAAACCAAGAAGCAAATGACTTAGCACAGTTGGCTTCAGGTTATAAAGTTTCTGCCAGAAACTTTGAGGATTTAGTTGAATCAAGGGGTAGAGTTATGGCTACTAGATTCACACCATCAGATCTAGGGAGTATGAAATTGGGTTATGCTGAGAAACAGGGATTCGAAATATTAGCCATAAACACTTTATCAGATGCAGATTGGCGAAGTCCACTTGTGAGTTATTTAACAAACCCAACTCTGAATGTTGATAGGAAGACAAAATATAGAGCATTGTCATATGTCCTCATGGGAAACGAATTGTTCAAAAAGACCCAAGAAGGCGTATTACTGAAGTGCCTAGGAGAAAGTGAGGCATACTTAGCATTGTCAGAAGTCCACAATGGGGCATGTGGGGCACATCAAGCAGGTCATAAAATGAAATGGCTGTTATTTCGATATGGCATGTATTGGCCCAGCATGCTCAAAGATTGTATAGACTTTGCTAAAGGTTGTGAAGAATGTCAGAAACATGCAGGGATTCAACATGCCCCTGCAAGTGAGTTGCATTCAATCATCAAACCATGGCCATTTAGAGGATGGGCATTGGATTTAATAGGAGAAATAAATCCTGCTTCGTCTAAAGGACAGAAATATATCTTGGTAGGAATAGATTATTTTACCAAGTGGATCGAAGCAATACCATTAATACTTGCTGATCAAGAGGCGATTATTGAGTTTATACAGAAACAAATTATCTATAGGTTCGGATTGCCAGAGAGCATAACCACAGACCAAGGCTCTGTGTTTACTGGTAGAAAGATGCAAGAATTTGCTCAAGAAATGGGGTTTAGATTACTAACATCAACGCCATATTATGCTCAAGCAAATGGTCAGGTCGAAGCAGCTAATAAAGTGATAATAGGGTTAATTAAGAAACATATTGGTAAAAAACCAAGGAACTGGCACAAAACTTTGGACCAAATATTATGGGCCTGTAGAACATCTCCTAAAGAAGCTACTAACACCACGCCTTTCCAACTCACATTTGGTCATGATGCAGTTCTGCCAGTAGAAATTCATCTACAATCAGTTCGAATTCAAAGACAAAACGAAATTCCAGCTGCATTATATTGGGAGATGATGATGAATGAGTTAGTTGAGTTGGACGAAGTTAGATTACATGCATTGGAAATCTTGATGAGACAAAAAGAAAGAGTGGCCAGGACATATAACAAAAGAGTGAAAAGAAAAGCATTCACTATTAATGACTTAGTCTGGAAAGTCATATTGCCCATGGACAAGAAAAATAAAACGTTAGGTAAATGGTCACCTCATTGGGAAGGGCCTTTTCGAATAATAAAGGTATTCTCAAACAATGCATATGAAATCGAAGAGCTGATGGATGATAAACGTATCCTAAAGGTTAATGGGAAATATTTAAAGAAATATAAGCCACGCCTACAGGAGATTCGAATAATAACAACGTAATCAGAATATCATAAAAATGCCAAAATGGCAATATGGGGTTGCCAAAATGGCGTTGTTCAAATGTTACATACAAAAAAGCGATATTTTAACCAAATCAACACTAAGATTTAGAAATAGGAATTATTCTTCAATCTGTTGAAGGTACTTCGAAAAGACTCAAGCCTTTGTTGAGCAAAACGTCTTGCTCCCTCTAAGGTAGCCACTTCTCCTTTGAGTTGTTCTGCAGTTTCCATTTCTGCAAGCCCCTTGTTGAGGAGCTCTTCGAATTGGTTACCAGCAGTATTGGTTTCGTAGGCTAATTGTTGTTCTTGAGCCTCTTTAACCTTCTGTTGAAGTTCCTGAATTTGCCTTTCCCAGAGAAGGATGGACTCAGCTCGAGCCTCATAATCAGTTTTTGCTTGCTTTAGATGCATGGCTTGATCCTCAGCTTCTTGAGAGAGTTTCGAAGCATGCTCATAAGCAGCATCCATTGCAGTTCGTTTTTCTTGAACCTTTCTGGCAGCAAATTCATCTTGGAGAAGGTACCCAGTCACGTTGTCCAGCAAAGATTGAAGATCGAACAAGATAGTACTAACTGGAAAGGAGCAGGTAGCAAGGTTGACTTTTGTAAGCAACTCCTTCATAGTGTAGCAAGCTGTGCTATCCTGTTTGAGCACTTCGAATAAATCCACATCAAGAATTGTCCTCCTGATCCTGTTAAGAAGTACAATTCTTTCATCTGTGGGCAACGGATGGCTAGTCGAACTTGTGCCAGCCCTAGCAGGTGGAATATCCCTTTGAGCCAGCTTCGCCTTCATGTACCCAATAGGGTCATTTCGTCTCAGGAGAGCAAGCTCCTCTTCAGTCATTCGGGACAGAGACTGTTGAGGGAGTTCCACGCGCAGGGGAGTCACATCCATTTCGACTTCCATGGGTTTATTGGTCGCGTCACCGTCACCTTCATTCGTTTCGTACTCATTATCTTCTTCATTGTCATCCAAGTCCACCACTTCGATATCTTCGTTCTCGCTGCTATTTGCATCTGACTCAGTTCCAGCAGTCGAACCATCGTTGGCATCTCCTTCCTCAGACCCTTCTTCTGCAGATTCTTCGTTTCTTTGATCAGAATCATCTTTCTCTCCTTCAGCGTGAATGTCCTTTGGGTCCTCTTGAAGGGTTTCAAGAGGGGACTTTTGAAGAGAAGTTCTTTGTAAAGTCTCTGCAGATTCATGAAGCGTTGCTTCATTTGTTTCTTTTAGAGGAGGAGAAGTACTCTGATCATCTTGCTGCTCAGAAGCCCCAGCCAGAACCGCCATATTGGAGGAACCTTTGTTCTGTACAAGATTGCTGGAATCCCCTTGAGGAGAAGAGTTGAGCGGAGCAGCAGTTTTCGATGGTGAAGTCGAAGTGGTAAGAGGTGGATTCAAAATGTCCTACAGAGGCAAGAGAATATTAAAAGCATGTACCAAGGTACTGAATAATTATTTTGTCAAAGATTTAAAGTTCAATTTACCTGTGGACTCTCAGAAGAGAGGTTGCTAGCTATGCGTTCCAACATTACGTTGGAGGTCGAAGATGGAATTTTTGATTTAGGTGAGGGAGCAGCATCCCTGGAATCGAGTCCAGAGACACTAGTTGGTACAACACTTTTGGAAATTTCCTTCTTCTTCTGCTTCTTCTTCGAAGCAGCTGGTAAATTCCCTCCAGCCTTGGGGTCTTCCCCAGTAGTGTTTGTTTTTCGCTTCTTTGGAGTGGTTGGCGGAAGTTTGTTGGTCTGAAAAGATTTAACAATAAGTTAGATGCAAATCATGAAACATTAGTGTATTCGAAACATCAAGGCTAAGTAATTACCTGTGGAGTTGGAGCACTGGTTATTACTGGTGTAGTTGTTGTTGTTGTTGCAGCAATTGTTGTTGGGTTGGATAGGGTCACATTATCAATGGTTTCGACAGAGGCCTGAGAGGCGCTCCCTTCTTTTGACTTTTAAGCAGCAGTCTTTATCCTGATGGCTGAAAATCGAAACAATTAAGGCAAAAGTTAAAAATATAGAAAATGAGAAACATTTGGGATTTTCCCAAGCATTCGCACCTGTTCCTTGATCAGATTTAATCGACATGGCAGAAAGGTCATAGCGAAGATGTCCTGGGAAATCGTGGAGCCAATGTCGAGCCCATGTCACAGTCTCAGATGGCTTTGGTTTCTTTTGAAGATATTTGAACATTTCTTTGCAAGTGAACCACCAAGGGTATGGAGGAAACCAAGCCAGAGCCAGTTCTGAGGTAGGTAATCTAGGAAATTTAGGTGGATGCATTTCGAATGCCAACCTATACCTATCCTCAGGTGACAACCCTGAAGGAAGTTTCAACTTAGAAACTTTTTCTTTGAATTTTTCCTTCAAGGTCTCAGCCGCTTGATGCACAGTGGATTCCAAGTGTGTGGGATCATAAGTAGTTTCGAAATAATTTTGAAAAGCCTTAATCTCTTTGGCATGAGTGAATATACCTTTCTTGGATTGTACCTGCACATCGAATGCATCAGTTAGTTTCTGCTAAATAGTAAGAGTATCGAACATATAAGTCTGATAGAACTTCGTCCACCATTCCAGAAACCCCTTTGCTGTAAGGTGTGTAGGTTCAAAAGTTATTAGTTTAAAATGGGAGAAGCTTTGGTATTGTTCCTGCTGTAGTTTGGCTTCTCTTGCCTTGAAGGTTCGCCCAAAGGTGATGGCATTTTCCGTTTGGAATAGGGGTTCAGGGATTAGTTGGCACAAGCCAAATTGTCTCGAAACGAAGTTGGGTTGATAAGCAAAAAGGAAAATTTGATTCTTAGCAGGAGTAATTCGCGAAGAGATTAGTCTGGGTAGCAAAAAGGCTCTCCATACATCTTGAATTTCTTTGCTTTTGATAGCTTCTGAGAGAGCCATGGTGAACCATGAGGGTCCATGAGCCCTTGAAGCAAAAGGCGCCATGGTCTCTTCGAATTTATTCCTTTTGGAGAATATCATGATATATTTTGAGAAGAGAACTTTGAAGTCATCCTTATCATCGTTTGGGGTAAGTCTTCGCAGCCTAGTGCCTTCGATGATTCTATCCGCTATTTCTGGGTCCTGTTCAGCAATAGTGTTGGCAGTTGATAGTGAAGGTTCGAACATGGCATTGAGCTATAACTGGAGTAACCAGAAAGAGCCAGCTAGCAGGATGTTCTTGGAGGTGTGAGATTTCAGACTCGAAACAGCTGACCTTAGACTTTCGTAAAGATCAACTAATAGCAGTTCGCTTAAACACACCCTTCGATTCTCGTGCAAATCTCTAGCTAGAGGAATAAACCTACTGGCTACCTGTAGGGATCTGCTGCAAAAGACATACCTTGACAGCCATAAGGTAAGGAAAGCAATGTGTTCCACATCCGACACACTGTCTCCTTCAGTGTGATAGTGGCTGATAAACTTTGAAAAGCTAGCTAGCTTGACTTCGAAGTCAATAATGCTCGAATGCTCTTCATTGTCAGGAATATAGGTTTCTCCTATTGGTGATAACCCAGTAATGGCTGCTATGTCAAAAAAGGTGGGTGTAATCATTCCACCAGGGAGATGGAAAGTATTGTAAGTACTGTCCCAGAAATATAGGGACGCGAATAACAATGGGTGGCTATAAGTAAAACCTGGTTTCGATAGTTTAATCAAGTTGTAAATGCCTAATTCTTCCCATTGCTGGGATTTCTTAGCTTCTACTTTATTAAACTAGTTGTGATAAGCTGTGTCGGAGGTGGGGCAAGATCGAAATAGTTTGAAGTTACTCTTTACATAATCTAGCACAAAAGGGTCCTTAGGGGGAATGATTGGATTTTCCACGGTGGTTAAATCAGAAGACTCTATTGTCTTAGGGGCATCCATTTTATTAAACAGAGGTTTGAAATTATAACAAACAGGGAAAATTTTTCTGGTGTCTTTTAAGATTTCAAAGACTGTAAGAGGGCCCATTAAGGCTAACCTCTTGCCAGCGGCGTTAGTAGGAATTAGTACCTGGGATGCATAAAGCATTTCCTTCTCTTTTGAGATCATTTGGGGAACAAGAACAGATTGACTTTGGTAGGTGCCAACCTTGCTTTCCATTATGGTTCCTGTGGTCTTTCCTTTCTTTTTGGAGGCCTTTTTCAGTTGAGATGAAGTTGAAGAAGACATTGTTGGAAGAATGTTGGAAGTTTAGGGTTTCAGTGAGAAAAGAGGAAGAAAAGATTCAGAATGTGGGAAGAAAAGAAAAGACTAAGTTGATGGGTTTTTATAGTGTGAAAGTTTAAGCATCCACTGAGTAAGATTGTGATACGTGGTAGTCGTGGGTTGGTTTGATGAGGAGATGGCGTAAAGTTAATATTGGTAATAGGCGTGATTAAAGATAATCATTGTTTTGTAACTGCACCATGCTGTGAAATGGTTCAAAGCGGTTAAGGAATCTGAAAAGCGTTGTGATTGACGTGACCGGAGTCATATGCAATAAATTTTACGATGATTCGAAGGTCGCATCAAAATCTTGTGTATATGTTTAAAATAAGTATTTCTCAAAGGAATCGAAATACATATTTTAAAGGGGCATTTTGTTGGCTGGAGATTTTGATGATATTATTAGAAGCAAAGCAAATTGGACGTTTCGATTGGAATAAAACAAGATGTCATGTTTCGAGATGGTAGAAGCAGTGCTTCGAATGGGCATATCAAAGCTTGGAGCTTCGAGTGATAGTTATGAGGATATATTCAAAGAAGTCTCGAAATGTTAACAAGGCTGTGTCCAAGAAATGCGTTCGAAGCGAAGAAGTGCCAAAACATTTGAAATTCAAATGCAAGCGGGATGTTCGAAATTTGAAATATATGCGCTGGAGCATTTGAAGACGCGTGGAAGCTAGGGAGAGGCATCGCTCTGCATGTTCTGAACGTGGCAGAATCTTGTAGCAAGACCGTTATGGTCGAAGTAGTATAAATAGAAGTCTTAGCAATTGGGATTTCGTGTGTCATATCTATTATACAAAAAACTCAGTAAACATTCAAAATACCACATGGCTAGGGAAACGAATGCACGAGCAATGTACGTATGATAACACCAAGTGTTTATGATTTAATGAAACTCTTTATCATTTCCAGTATTTTCCTTTATCTTCATGTCAATACTATTCAAAAGCTTTTGCATTAAAATGTTTTCATTCGAAGTCTTTTTACTGATGCCTTACATTTAAATGCTTTCTTTCCATTTCAAATACTTTACATTTCAGAAACCTTTGCACATTTCATGCCTTTATCTTCAAGCTTTTATCATTCGAACCTTTCTTTCACTTAAAGTCATTTTACTGTTTCTTGCATTTAAACGCTTTCTTCATATTTCGAATCTTTTACTTTTCAGAGAATCTTTTACATTACATGTTTTTATGCTTCGAAGTCATTTACTTGTCCTTTATGCAGTTTTACATGTCTTTACAATTGAACTTTATTCATGCAATTTAGTTTCGCGCACATTTACTTGATCACGCCTTTAGATCTTTAATAGAGTAATCGAAATAAGTTAGACACCTACACAACATTCTAAATACCAACCATGAATACCAGTTCTATCATGAGAGTTACCCAAATGACCAATACATCATATGATCAATCTAGTCGATCCTGCGAGTTACCAGAGAGATTGAATAACAGTCAGTAAGATTATTCGATAGTTTGGAGGACTAGCGGTTGTTTACCAGAAATCACTGTAAACAGCGCCACACAGAGGGACGGCTCCTCTGTGTGGCAAATTTTTTGTTTGAAAAGTGGTTATTTTGATAAATTTTTTGAAAATGTAATTATTTGACTATTTTTTTTGAAAAAATAATTATTTAAAAAAAATCTCATTATTTAATAGTGTATACAGATGTACATCGGCATCCATAAATGGTGAACATATTTTATACATATATTGTGCCCCCACCCCCTTCCCTCCCCCTTCTGTTTCCTATTTTGAGCCTACCTTCTACACAAGGAAATGATAACCTGGTTTCTACCGTTCCTTAACCTCAAGCAACACATAAACAGAAAACATGAGGAAGACGGATAAACCAGTGTACATATTTGTACAAAGTAGAACGGACATGGTTTTTTCAAAATCATCCGTGTTCAATGAGGTACCTCTCTGCAATGGTGGCATGAACAGCAGCTCCTATCGGCAAAGCATCTTCATCGATCATGAAATGCGGAGAGTGTCCCGTGTAAGTAGATCCCAGTGTTTCATTCCTTATCCCTATGTAGTAGAAAGCTGAAGGAACGACTTGGGAGTAAAAAGAGAAATCTTCGGCGCCCATCATAGGTGGGACTACCCTGAAATTCTTTCGACCCAGCAAATCGATCGACACTTTTTTAACGTGCTCATACATTTGGTCATCATTAATCATGGGAGGGTAAATATTGTACTCCTTTTCAAAGAAGTCAACTTCCGCAAAGCATCTGTAAACACTAGCCTGTTCCACAATCACCTGTTTGAGAGTTGAGACAACAATAGAATTCAAGTTCAGCTCATTCATTCATTTGCACTCACATTAGTATTAGTATAATAGAAATGATGATACATTTTTAAGCTAAGTCGCCAACCTGCTCTATTCTTTCTAGCAGCTGGTAAAAACTGGTGTTGGAAAATGCTCTGAAAGTCCCACCAATGACAACCTCGTCCGGTATCGTGTCATGACTATTTCCTCCATTAAACGAAGTTACAGACACAACCTGAATTGTAAAGGGAGCCAAATATTAGTTTGGGAGTTACGCAAGCAAGACCAGAGAAGAGCATATGATAGTGAGGTAATACTTGTGAATCCATTGGATTTGATTCGCGAGAGACAATGCCCTGTATGCTGATAACTGCAGCTGAAGCGGCAAAAACTGGATCAGCTGAGTAGCGAGCGTCCGCAGCAAAGGCTCTTTTCCCACTTATCACAGCTCGAAAAAATCCACAGCCAGCCAACAGGGGTCCAGGCCTCGACCCAATTATAGCAGTTGGATGTTCGTGGGATACATGAACTGCAAATATAGCCTCCACGTCCTTCAAAGCACCGTCTTGTATCATTCGCTTTGCACCATTGCCAGCTTCTTCTGCTGGCTGGAATAGCAGAATTACAGTGCCCTGTGATGACAAAACAAAAATATAAATTTAGGTTTAGTGAAACAATTTCTGTCTGTTGTCATCTAATATTGCAAATATACAATATTACGTAATGAAAAGGAAAAGAAACCATTTCTGTATGTTGTCATCTAATATTGCAAAAATACAAAAATACAATATTAGAGAGATAAAAAAAGAACACGAGTGACAAAAACTAAAAAAGAAATTTAAGACACAAATTAATGAAAAGGAATAATTTTACTTATATAAGTATTTAACATGATAAATACAAAAGCTATTAGTATAAATACATTTTTTTATCAATCCAACCAAACAATTAAAATAATTAAATGAGAGATTTAGTTTTATATTTTCAATTTTTGTACTGCATGCATTCCAAGCCAACCAAACCATATCTATTTATCACATCACATAAAAAAAACACAGCACAAGACAAAATCCGTACAAATGCTCTGCAATAAAGCAAAATAACATTTCTTTTCAAATAAAGTGAGAAACAGTACCCGAACTGATAGCTCCTATGAGACGTAGTGGAGATAAGACAAGTAGAGATGTTGATTGACTAAATTCTATAACTGTCATTTTGTGTAAAGATTATTACTACATTATTTTAAATTTTGAAAGGAATATGCACCACAAAAAAGTTGCAATGGTAGACCATTTTAATTTCAGCTTCTATTTTTGTAAAAATTGTTTAAAAAAATATCACTTCATTTAAAGCTTTTGATGTTATATCAAAAGAAATATGCAAGTTTTCATCTCAAAATCGAAAGATTTACATATCAAAACAATCACGGTAATATTCACACAAAAATTCCATTGGATAATATTCGAGACTGATTCCATCTCATTTTGAAGTGCCAGACAACGTTCATGTTTGTAGTAGAAATCTACCAAGTTCATTAGAAAAGAAATATAGGCGATAAAATAAAATGACATTTCAAAGTTTCATGCAATAGATGTGTGGAGGTATGTGTGATGAAGATAAAGACGAAAGGGAAGTAAAAGTTCAAATTTCGAAATTCAAAATTTTAAATATATAGCTAAAACAATTAAAGGAGTAACATGGATATGTCAAATTAAAAAGATTCCGTCGATGCACGTGCACCACATTTTATGGTGCATGCATATTAGCGCATGTTTAGTATTATTAGTGATATTTACTCTAATTTTGTCAAATTTGTTCTTAAATCTAAACATGTATTTAACAAAATGTTTTAGATTTAATTCTATTGAGTGTTCTTCGATATGAGAGTAATTAATGGCTAGCGGGTAATATCAAACTTCTATCTATTTCTTTTACCTCTAGAGGTTTGGCATCTCTTCAAGCAGTTTGTGTTTTGCACAAACAAAAGTGAATAGTAAATTTCTCTTTCAGAAGTAGTATTAATGTAAGATACCACTAGTATATTATCATAAAACCTTTCATTATTTGGGACACTAAAACACAATTGCCATACGGTATCACATGAAAATTTCAAAATGCAAGTATTTGGTAATGAATTGACATTGTACCAATATTGATGTTTTCACGTTTAGAAGAGGGGAAAAAGGACGACAAAATGAACACCAATTTGTGAAGAGTTGTATCATGCAGAAGACCCCAAATATGGAAACTCAATAACCCTCCAAATAATGAAGGGGTGTTTAGATAAATAATTTAATTTAGCATTTATTCAATAAATGTTTATCGTATATAAAATTCATTTATAATTTTTTTTTTTTACAATCAACTAAAAAATATGAGGAGCCGGTGAGTAACTTATAATTGTAGATTTAAATTAATATAAATAGATAGAGTGTTAGTTCACTAACAACAATATTTATTTATGATTATATATCAATATAAAAAATTATTAATATTTATAAATTAACAATTTTAAGAAAATATATATACAAGTATGGTAAATTTTTTTTAATAAATATATTAAGGTTCACATATCGAATAATATATGACTTTTTTTTTTACATAAATAATATACGACTTAAATATGTGCTTATAAGTGAGTCAAATTTTTATTTTACAAATTGATTTTGTAAGATAAAATTAAGTTCAATCACATTTTTTTAATATAGTAATATCAAGAGGTTTGTTTAAAATATAATGGCCACTTACTACTAAATTTTTACTATCAATCTTAGATGTGAGAGAATGTTTTAAAAGTTTCACATCTAACCGAAAGAATACACATTCTATAAACTGATTTTATGATATTGAATTAGATTCAACCTCTTTTCTATTAATACTTATGATGATGAATATATAACATATCACAAGCAATGTCAAAACCTTTATAAATGAGATCGAACACTTGTACAAATAAACCATTTACTATAATGACTATATCCTTGAAGAGATAGACCCCTCTGTATATTTACTAAGTGATAAAGATTAAATTTATATCTTAACCCACTATTTAATGAGAAGTAAAATTGTTAGCGGCAAAGAGCTAAGGAATTAACTTGGCCTTATTAACTCATATCTAGTACACTAACTTATCCTATAAATACACGTTAGCATTTCCTTAATAAAAGAAAATGTTATTTTTAAACAGTTTTGTAGAACTAATAGGGTAACTTTATTTACCAAAAGGTGAAAAATACAAATGCAGTAGCTGGCTTTGGTTTGACATGTTATGTGCGTGAATAAGGGAAGAGGGTAAGAAAGAAACCTTTAATAAATGTTCACGAGTTTTCAATATCTTGGCAGCACCAATAAGCATCGCCACATGTGCATCGTGCCCACAAGCGTGCATTTTACCGGCAACTTTAGACTTGTACTCCCACTCAACACCTTCCTATAAACAATCCCACACAACACAACCAATGATTTGGAAAACTATAAATTCATTCCAACAAGAGTTTGGCCACCACAATGAAGTTAAGAACATCTCTTTATCAAAAATAAATAAATCCAGCTAAGAATATAGTACTACTTCATATGAAAAGCAAGAAAAAAACTAACAACACTTTATGCTTTAAATCCAAGAGCTGTAATGGGACCAATATTTTACTATTAACTAAATCATTAATAACCAGCAGAAAAATATTTATAAATCTTAAATTTTTCATGGTATACACATCAAAACACTCTTAAAAGTTCCTTCATCATAAATAAACAACATTTTTCAAACATACGCAAAATTTCAACTTTTTAATTCATGGTACTCATAATTAATCAGACAAAATTGAAAAAGTACACAATCTAGTATCTTATTATAACTTGAATCATAAAAATATCATACAAAACTTTTAAAAATATTTAAAAAATTATTATAAAAAAATCAGATGTCAGACAGATAGATTCAAAGACAAATCTGATCAGGTGTACTTTAAGATATAAATCAAATCAGATATATTTGTCATATTCTGAATTCAACTCACATAAATTTTTATCGAAAAAAAAAGTTTAATCATTTTATGAGAAATTATTTTACTTTAAACAACATTTTTTTTCTTGTAATGAAATACCATAGCCAAATTTCATTCCAAAATTAAAACAAGTAAAAAAATTCAATAATTGTGTATTTTCTTATTATAATATTAATATTTTTTAGGATTTTCAACAAGTTTTTGACGGAAAAAAATGAATAGATAGAAAATAGTGGAATAGATGAAAGTGCAACCTGGATTGGAAGAGCATCCATGTCAGCTCTAACTGCGACAAAAGGTGGACCTCCCGTACCGATCCAAGCACGAATACCGGTTTTCGCGAGCGGGTACCGATATCTAACTTCCATCAGATCCAACTCCTCTCTTATCAAACGGCTCGTCTCGATTTCCTCAAAAGCCAGCTCCGGATTTTCATGGATCTTCCTCCGAACACTTTTCAACCACTCCACCGTCTCCGGCTGCCGCGCTACACTCAACACCGCCTCCGAACACGCCTCGCTCCATATCTCACAGTCCGTCTCCGTCGTCGCTCTCCGTGTTCCGTTTTTGCAAAGCGGTATCATTAACTCTTTGTTCTCGTTATCGCAGCATCTCCGATCGGAGAATAAAACACGATCATAAGCAGCGGCGGAAGGTATATGCGCGGCGAAGTCTCTCACCTGAACTATAACCGTTAATAAAAATATGATCAAAGAGTATCGGAATTTCATTTTATTTTGAGGTGTTACATAGAAGATAAAGAAGATACTATTATAGAGAGGAAAGGATGAGAGTAATGAATAAGATAAGAGAAGAGAGATATGAAAAGATAAAGAAGGGTAATCGAGAATTTGATCACGTGGGATAAAAGAAGTTTAAAATAATGGACGGAGGGAGAGAAAGAGTACTTACTTTACTATTTAAAATTTTCTCTCTGTTTTTTGATTTTATTATTAAGAATAGAATTCGAGCACGTGGTTATGACACGGAAGTAAATGCAAAGCAGGAACTGCGGTAGATGGGTCCCGCCATTTTCAGCAGCTCTTTCCACTCAAACTAAATGGACAGATGCATACGCCACAGGTTCGACAAATTTCAACCTTCCGAATTAATTTTTTTATAAAAATAAATAAATTAAATTAGATCGGTCAATTTATTAGATTATTTAATTTAAATATTATAAAGTTTATCTAGATAATTATTTTGAATTTGTTAAAAATTAATCTGATCGAATTTAACTAATATTTATTTTATATATTTTTTATTATTTAAAATTGAAATATTATAAAAATAAAATTCATAAAATTATTAATACTTTTATAATTTAATGTATTAATGCATAGTGTAAGAACAAATATCTTTGAAAAAGACACACTACTTCTTCACCTAAAACTTTAAGGTGATAAGTGAGTGACTTCTTCCACTTATATATGCTTAAGTCTCTATATTCCTATCCAATATGAGACTATTTTCTCACTTACTCACACTTCCTATATTTTCAATATTTAATTTGTTGTTTAAAGTATAATAATGAATAAAATTATTATTAAATGATATTTGAAATTTTATAATGTGATAATAATATTTTTTTCAATAAAAAGGTAATTCTTTAAGTTATTCTAAAATTTTGATAGTTTTTATAAAAAAATTAAAGGATTAATAGTTGTGAATTTTATAAAAGATGAATAATTTTTATATATTTATTTCAACAATATTAACGATCAAACTCACTCAATTTATCCGTTAAATCGATTAAATCAAATATGTTAAAAATTAAAATTTTATCGATCAAAATCAGACTTTAATAATGAAACTATAATTTGTGTCAAATTTAAATTTTTTGCCCGATTTTAACCTAAATCGACCGATTGTCCACCTCTAATACATCATTTATTCACGGATGAAAGAAATGTTATTACTCAGTCCTTAGTAAAACTTGCCGATGAACGAGAAAAACTTATATGAAAACGAATCTAATTTTAAAAAAAAAAAACAATTAATTATATATATTTTTTATTAATTGAAAATAAATATTTTTTCTCCCTCCTTTATTATTATCATAGTTCTAATTAAAAAAATATTTATATTTAAAATATATTTAAAATAATATCATCTTATTGATTGTTTTTAAAAATAAAATTTATTTCACTTTTATATAAATTTATCTTTCGATGAACATCAATTCAGGCGGTTCAAATTCGAGCCTAAAATTTTAAACTATTCTTAATCTTTGGTGAAATATACAAACCCAATTTTTCATCTATTTATTTTATGGGATTTTTAGATTTAGTTTAAATCGGCTCAATTTTAAAATTAGTCAGATTCTTTTTTATTTTAAACGGTTTGATATAAAAGTCTAAAATAATAATAATTTTTTTGTTATTGGACCATAAATATTTTATATTCAAAACACAATTAAGTTTTTTATTTTATAAATTGGAGATAAATAACTGACTTAGTTTTATTATAAGAAAATTGATTTAATTAGTAAAATTTAATCTTTAAAATTGAGCTAAACGTTTTTTTACACTTTTTCAATGAAATTGGATACTAAACTATTCGAATATAAAACTAAATAACATTAAACATGAAATAATTATTTATTAAAATTTTCAAATAATATATAATTCACAAATTTAATCAAATATAATATAATATCACAACTAATATAAATAACAAATCATTTTCAATGTCTAAATTCACTAATTTTTTAAGTCTTTGATTTATTTCACCTCTTGTAACATCAAAAATCAAAGAAGTAGAAGAGATTGCAAGTTGAACATTTACATCAAAATCTCAATAAAATTGCTCAACATTATCATGAATTAAAAAAAAAACACAAAATATTTAATTTATATAATTTTTTTTTTTGCTTAACAAGACAACTATATTACTATGTCAGTTTCCATAGTCATCAAAAGACCATAACTTGGCAAAATATTTACATAAATTATCTTTTTGTACCCGCAAGATTTGAGTTATTCTTTAGCTATTATATATTTAAAAATGATCAACTTTTCATTGATGTGCATTATCTTGCTCTCATTCTTGGTATCATCTATTGAAAGTATAATTTTTTGTGTCGAAAGTAGTATGTTGTTCGACACAAGGTTGTATCGAAGCTTAGTGTGTCAAGCTATGTTGTGTCGAAATGTCTAAGCAATTTATTAGACAGAATTTCGACTAGACCTATTTTAGTAAGTGTAACTGAATTATATTAAGTTTTTATTTTGGAATTTTTCTATTGTGGATATTTTAGCTTATGGAGCAAGCTAGCTCATTATAAATAGTGGGAGAAACCCCTATTTTATAACACATTGAATATTCACAGAATTTGCAGTTTCAAGTGAATAAAGAAGTTTTCCACAGTTTGTAGGCACATAGAAACTCTGTAGAAACCCTAAATCTCTTTTCTTTTTTATTTTATTTTATTTTTTGTTGTACCGCAATTTTTGCCCCTAAGATTCCTCTATCATCTCATATCAACTCAATCATATCAAGATCACAATTGAGTTTGGTTCTTCTCCCCATCCTTAGGTTTGCTCATGAGGAATCACCAAACACCTTGATTTGTATGTTGTGATCATATATGTTTTATATTGATTAACTTTTAACTAACAAATACTGTGAATGTTTGGTCTAAATGATGATGCTATAGATGAGGGCACAACACATTTCATTAGGTGAATCCATATGTTCATGAGTTTATTTCCATGCCTTCTTCAACAAAGCTTCATTCAGATTCAAGCTTCATCATTGAAGATGTTTTAAAGTGACATCATGACAAGGACTATTATGATTCATCATGCCTCAATTTGTCAAAGAAATTCAAAAGATGCAAGGGTTGATTGAAGAAGTTTGACCTAATTGGACAAATTCTTGATTCTTTGATCACAAGTACATAACTCTTTCAATTCTTAATATTTGGAAGTGGTTATTGTTGCTATGGATTCTTGTTATCATTCACAACAACTCCTATTTACATGGCCAAAGTTATTGTGCAAGAAAGTTTGTCAAAATTGAAAAGGGTTTCCAAGTCATTTTGGTGCTTGAGGAGCTAGGGTTTTGAATTTCTAAGGGCTATATCTTGCTCATCTTTTGAGATTTTTGAGTAATTCCAAAGACATGCTTCTCTTTAAAGAGTTATCGACTAATCACTTCAAGAGTTTCAAGAAAATTTTATGTGGAAGATGCCTAATGATGAAGAAAGATTATAAGTCCTCTAGATAGGCCATTAAATTCCCTTATGTGATTTCAAAGAATCATAACTTGGTCAATTTTTATCTCCTTAAGCCTATTCTTTTTCCACAATGATTTTAAGAAAGTGAGTTTAAACTCTTCTTTTATGTGTAAAGCTTTAAAATGAGTGGAAGATTCCCTAAGAATTTAAAAGATTATGGGTCACCTCATGAATTTTCACAAATTTTACAAGACTGTAACTTTTTCAATACTTGGTATTTTTGAGTGATTCAAGTTTCACAATTCTATTTGGGAAGTATACTTCAAACTAGCATCAATGATCGAAGCTCAATTTTGGAGGAAGGCCTTGTTTGAACTCAAAAGATTATAGGTCACTTTTGAAGAAAAACTTAGAATTTTTCTAAGTACAAAAAGTCAACATCTTTTTCTCAACTTTGACTCATCACAACTTTTAGCTCAAGCATCCAATTGATCTAACTCTTTTCACATTGTAAAGTTTGTGACCTTATCTTTTAAATGCTTCGAGAATCACTCCCCAAGACTCCTTGAGTTGTGAATACCATTGATTTAAAGTTGGTACCTTGAAACTGATGTTTTCTCCAAAGTCAAAATTTGAAATTCATAATTTGGCTTCTAATCACCAAATTTCCACGTGTTTTCCACTTAAACATGATTAGAAAATATGTTTGGATCATTTATAATGATAAAACAAATTGTTTGATTGAGTTTTGATGCACATGTGATCACACTTCTTCATGATCACAGGTGTGCACAAACTCAAGGGAATACTTTAACCAACTTAGGTCCATGCATTTTCAAAAACGTTTTCTTAATAAACTTTAACCAACTTAATAATACTTTGACATTTTTTGTGATAAGACTAAAAGTCAATCAATCTCATTCAAACCATTTTGCCACCTTGGTTTTTTATCTTAAAATTTTCCCAAAAGATTATACTCTTGTCAATCCTTGTAGTGATGCGAGCTACTATACTTCTACGATATGTAGTGAAGTGAGATATTTTCCACTTGGGTGTTTAGTGAGGCTTTGTTGATTTTAAAATCCAAGCTATATCATCCACTTTGAGATGATGCAAATTCTCCTTTCTCATAATTGTGGGTAGTAAGTATGTTTTTCCACTTGGATAAGACGATGATATCTCATCTCTTAAAATTAACCAACACACTTGTGTTTTAAAATTTTAAACTACGAGTACCCTGATTTCCTATTGTACGAAAGGTGGTACGTAGACACTAAAGGTTCTCAACTGCGGCGGGTACAAAAATTGTAAAAAATACTTCTTTCCTCATCTCCACCATCTATTTTTTTATATATATACAACATTTATAGCCAAAATATACAAAATTACAAAGAGGTTCATGCGGAGTACCATAGATGTTTAGGGTTCTAATACCTTCCCTTTGCATAACCAACCTCCGAACGTAGATTCTCTCCCCATCTTTTTGGGTTACTCTCTCTTTTCCCATTCCTTTAAAAATAATAAAGCGCGGTGGCAATTTTTATTTGATCTATGCAAGTCAAGTCAATCCAATGACTTAGTCTCAACATTTCTATCACTACATTTTTCATTGTCATTGTATGGTGATAACAATATTGTTCATCAAGATTGATAGAAATTCATCATAGATTTTGGTGGATTTTCAACATATGGTATCAAGAGCCCTGGTTGAGTGATTCAAGGCAAGCAAGAATGATGACAATGAATCATCTGAACGAACATTTTCCAATAAGGCTTCCAATTCTTAAAGCTAATAACTATGAGAATTGGTGCAAGCAGATGAAGGTTGTTTTGTTTTCAAGATCTTTGGGATCTTGTGAAATATGGATTAGAAACACTTGAAGAAGACACTTCAGAAGAAGAAGAAGAGGCAGAGTACAAAGAAACAAAGAATAAGAATTATAAAGCTCTCTTTATAATTCATCAATGTCTGAGTACAAACAATTTTGAAAAGGTTAGTGATGTAGAATCTGCAAAACAAGCCTGGGAAATTCTTAAGAAATCTTTTGGAGGTGTTTGTTGTACCCCAATTTTTGCTACCAAGATCCCCTCATCATACCATGTTGATTCCATCACAACAATATCACATTAGGATTCTTGGTTCCCCTCCCTATATTTAGCTTTGCTATTTGAGGAATCACCAAGCACCTTGACTTGTGTTCTTTTGTGATCATGAATATTTTTGTCTTGATTTCTTATTTTAATTAATAAAATGCAATGTTGGTTTGTCTTACTTGTTACTCATGTAGGTAAAGGCAATGAGATTCAACAAATTGCTCCATGGGTTCATGAGTTTATTTTCATGCCCTAGTCAATAAAGCTTGAGAAGTTCAAACCTCACCATTGGATTTGTTTTGGAGGAAATGGCATGGCAAGGTTATTTTGGTTCACCATATTTCAATATTATCAAATTTGGTTCAAAAGTACAAGGGATTGATTGGTGAAGTTGTCATGCTTGGACAAGGCTTTGTTCCCATTGGTCACAAATACACATTTCTCTCAATTCTCAAGATATGGAAGTGGTTGTGGTTTCTATGATTTCTCATTATCATCCTAAACAACTTATATTTACAAAGCATTTGTGTTGGTACAAGAAGTTTGTTCAAAATTGTCAAAGTTCCTCAAGGCATTTTTCTTGATCTAGGAGCTAGGGTTTTGAACTTCAAAGAAACATATCTTGCTCATCTTATGGTATTTTGGAGTGATTCCAAATACATACTTCTCTTTAAAGGGTTATTAACAAACCACTTAAAAATTTCCAAGGAGTTTTCATGTGGAAGAAACTTGATGATGAAGAAAGATTACAAGTCCTCCAGATGAACCCCCATTTTCCTATGTGTGACTTCAAATGATCATAACTTGGTCAATTTTTATCACCTTGAGCCCACTCTTTTTCCACAATGATCTTGAGGATGTGAAATTTATTCATTCTTTTATGTGAAAAGTGAGAAATTGGATGGAAGATGCCCTAAGGATACAAAAGATTATAGGTCATTTCATGATTTTTTGCCAACTTCAACAATCCATAACTCTCTCAATTTTTGGATATTTTGAATGGTTCAAGTTTCAAAGTGTCATTAAAGAGGTGGTCTATTTCATGCCATCTCTTTTGGTCAAGAACAAATTCCAAGAGGAAGGCCATGTTTGGATGTAAAACATTATAGGTCACTTTTGAAGAAAAACTTGAAATATTTCTAAGCATGGAAAGTCAACCTTTTTTTCCCAACTTTGACTCAATGCAACTTTCAGCTCAAGCATCCATTTGATTCCATTCTTTTTCTATTGCAAAGTTTGTAACCTCATCTTTCTAAAGCATCAAGAATCATGCCTTAAGACCCCTTGAGATGAGAATGCCATTGGATTGAATTTGGTAACTTGGAACTGAAGTTTCTTCATAAGTCAGAATTTGAAATCATTGGTTTAGCTTCTAAACACTTTGTTTCTGTGCATTTTTGCCTCTAAACATGTTTAGTGAACTTCCAGAAGTGATTAGCACAATAAAATGCGCGTTTTGGATGAGTTTTGATCAAATTGGAAGTCACACTTTTCTTGTTTGCAAATTCACACGATTTCCCTCCAAACTTCATCATTTCACACGCTTGGACATTTCATTTGATTCCCTATAAATAGATGGTCATCCCCCATTCATTTCCTCAAGCTTGGATAACCAGAATCACCCTGCCAAACTTGTTCCATAACTCAAAATTCCACTATTTCGAAATATGCTTTTAAGCCTTTTTCAATCCAAATTTTTCATCAATTCACCTTCCTTGATCTTCCCTGAAGCTAACCATATAATTACATTCAAGAATCGTGCCTTAGATTGCTCCATATAAGTCCAGTTTCAGAGCTCTGCAACTCAACTTCAATAGGTAGATTCCTTCATCAATTCTTCAAAACGTTGGTATCATTATGATGCTCTTATTACCCTGGTTCTAGTCGCAACACTTACTTTCATCTGCAAACTTGTTTTGACCACGAAATTTCAAATCCCTTTTCAAAACTTTCCTTCCAATTTGCTTGAGCTACAATTTATATAAATTTGTCGCGAAAGTGTGGTTGTCTTCGTCTTGAAGAGACGAAGCGAATGACATAGGTCTGAGCTTCTGATTTTACAGTTTGAGAGACCTGTAATTCACGTTGGCTAAAGGTTGAAGATGACCAACATGTCATCTTCCAACCAATGATAGCACGCCACTTTTTTTTTTGAAATCTAATTTAATTAATGATTCAATGCATTATCCACTAAAGTTCATAACATGCACAACGCGCCAGGTCCACTTGATCTGTTTACTAACGCGTTTTGACATTGATCAGATGGCCCATATTTTTTTTATTTTTATTTTATTTTCTGATTTTTATATTTAATTGTTTTAAATTTCAAAAAATCATAGAAAATTCATTTTTAGTCCAAAAAATCTGAAAAAATTATGAAAAATATTTTTGATTTTTCTCTTTCTGATTTTTATTTTTTCACAATTTTATTTTATGTTTTGGTATTTTTTATAAATTTTCACTTTATTTGATTTGTTTTAAATGTTTAAAAATACTTTTATGCATTTTTAAATAATGAAAAAAAAATGGAATGATCCAATGATATTGTGACAAATATTGGTGACTTCACTTATTTTTTATTTCTGACTTTGGTATTTTTTTAATCATTTTTGGTTTATTTTACTCATTTCTTTTAATTTTAAAAATAGTTTCTAACTATAAAAAATTACCAAAAAATTAATAAAAATATTTGAGTCCATTTCTAATTTTTCTATGGTCTTACTTTTTATTTCTTGAATAATTTGAATATAGTTGATATTTTTATCACTTATTTCTATTTTAAATATTTCTAAAACTTTTTTTAATGTATATATTAAAATGCAATATTATTTTGTGATTATTTTCTGGCTAATCTTGGGTTGAATTTTTTATCATGAACTTTATTAACATCATTGGATCTATGGTGTTTAGTTTAACTCCACAAAAATGGATGAATAATTTTAATAATAGTTTGATTAAATTTTAATTCAAATGTAGTTTGTATATTCTTTCCCACCCCTCTTCATCTCATCCCTTTCTTATTGCACTACGTGCTATTGGAGCATGACCTCTATATCATATCTTAAAAAAAATGGTGCATAGATTGCTATTGGCCGGCCTCAAAATAGGTGCGACTTCTATATAAGTCCACTTACGATTGCTTAACATAGCGCTAAATTTTGTCCCGATTCGAATAAATGATAATCCGTGGCCCAAACCTATGTTTGCAAGCCCAAGTATGTTAATTTGATCTCTTTGATCCAATAACCTTGAGATTCATTGTGTGGAGGCTTTGTTTCTACCAATCCTCTAATGGATCTACAACACTTTTGGTCAACGCGGATCACTTAAACATCATTGATCATTAAATGGTACTTTTGAGGATTCCAAATGGATGATATACTTGACGAAAAGCAAATGCAACTTGTTGTGTGGAGGCTTTGATTCTACCAATCCTCTAATGAGTTCCAAATGCAAGTTTCAAGATGGTCATCCAACTAACCGCTAATTATTAAATTGGTTTTACTTTATGACTTTTATTTTTTATGCTTTATGTACCATTTACTTTAAGCATTACATTTCACGCTATCTTCATCTTTGCTCACTTGAGCCTTTTCTTTTTTTCTTCTAAGACACCTAATAATCAACATAAACCATAAAAACTTTAATGATACTTGGACTATTTGGTTACTATCCTTGGCATTATGGACTATGGGACTTCTTGGACTTAGGATTAGAAACCTTGGCCTATGTTGGAGACTTTGTAACCTTAATTGATATTTTATATGGAGTTCTTGAGGTTTACCTCAAGACATTGGGTTGTTTGTTTGTTTTGTGTACAGGTTATTGTGATTACATACTTTGTTTGTAGTTTGGAATTCACCCGTACACAGTCGTTACTCTGCCCAATTTTTTTTGAAGACCTAATACACTTAAAGTTTGGTTCTCACAAGAGGTCTAGTATCTTTGCTTGCTTGGTTTCAATCCAAAGAATGAGAATTCTATCTTGGGTCATAATGTCAAGTATTGGCTTTTTGTTGGTTAGATGGTTCTTATTCCTAGCTTTTACCTTATGCTTTAGGATAGTCTCTTCTCCTCCTCCCATCTTCTTTAATTTCAAAAATCTTCTCCCTCTTTTTGCTCTTAAACCTGAACCACTTTCATAACAAACTTGGACTTAGGTCCATGCATTTTCAAAAACATTTTCACAAGTAAACTTCAATCAACTTAACAATACTTTGACATTTTTTTGAGAAGACTAAAAGTCAATAAATCTCATTACAAACCATTTTTCCATTTTGGCTCTTATCTTTAAAACTTTTCTCAAAAGATTAGAATCTTGTCAATCCTTGTAGTGATGCAAACAACTATACTTCTATGATATGTAGTGAAGTGAGATATTTTCAACTTGGGTGTTGAGTGAGGCATTGTTGATTTTAAAATCCAAGCCATATTCTCCACTTTGAGATGATGCAAATTCTCCTTTCTTATGATTGTGGGTAGTAAGAATGTTTTCCACACGGACAATGACGGTGATGTTTTATCTCATAAAAATTAACCAACACACTTGTTTAAAAATTTTTAAAGGTGAACTACGAGTACCCTGATCCCCTATTGCACAAAAGGTGGTACGTAGGCACTAAAGGTTTGCAACCGCGGCGAGTGCAAAAATCATAAAAATATATTTCTTTTCTCACCTCGACCATCTATTTTTACACAACATTTTATAGCCAAAATATACAGATTTTACAAAGAGGTTCCTACAGAGTACCGTAGATGTTTAGGGTTCTAATACCGTCCCTTTACATAACCAACCCCCTTACCTTGAATCTTTCCCCTCTCTTTTTTGGGTTACTCACTCTTTTCCCATTCCTTTGGAAACAATAAAGTGCGGTGGCAATTTCTATTTTGATTTGTACAAGTCTAGTCAATCCCATGGCTTAGTCTTAAACATTTCTACCGCTACAATGTTGAAAAGGTGAAAGAGGTGAGGTTACAAACTCACAAAAGAACATATTAATTTCTTCAGATGGAAGGCAGAGAGAGCATATCTGATTTCTTCACTAGGATTATGAAACTAGTGAATTAAATCAAGGTTTATGGAGAGACACTAACAACAAGAGCATTTATTTCAAAGATCTTAAGATATTTGGCTCCAAAGTTCAACCATGTGGTAGTAGCCATAGAAGATTCAAAGAACATGTCAACTTTGTCGAAGGAAGAGCTTCAAGGGATGCTTGAATCTCATGAACAAAGAACGTCTGAAAGAGCTGCAGGCAAGTCGAAGAGTGATGTGGCTTTGCAGGCGCAGTCATTAATAGACACGAAAGGTAAAGGAAAGTGGTTTGACAACAAAGGTAGAGGAGGCTACAACAATTCGACTGGTAGAGGAGACTAACAGGAAGGAATTGTGTCAAATCAAAGAAGACCCACATACCAAGGCAACCAAAGAGGTGGTGCTGAAGGTAGAGGAAGAGGTGGTGGTCAAAAATTTGACAAGAGTCACATTTAGTGTTACAATTGTCAGAAGTATGGTCACTATTATAGTGATTGTCCAAAAAAGCGAAAAATCAAGAAAGTGATGCAAAGTTTACAAAAGATGAAGAAAAATAGATGATGTTGATGGTAACAACAAGAGATAGATATATTCAAGGACCAATGGTACTTATATTCAGGATGCTCATCACACATGTCTGGAGGAAAGATTGGTTTGTGAACATAAAATCCCCGATGAAGAACTTGGTGAAATTTACAAATGACAATACTCTAGCAGCTAAAGGTATTGGTGATGTTATGATTATGAGGAAAGATGGCAAGAGGTCAGTAACTTCCAATGTGTTGAACATACCAGACATGAAGAGAAATTTTCTCAATATAGAGCAGTTGGTAAAAAAGAAATGTAATGTGTCGATCGAAGACAAGATAATAAGAGTCATCGGCATAATTGGAAGGTTAATCTTGAAGGCTCTTATGTCTTTGAATAGAACCTTTATTATCAAACTAAATATGATAGAACACAAGTGCCTTTCGACTGCAGCTAGCAGGGATAAATGGATATGACACTATCGACTAGGCCATCTTAACTTCAAAGACACCAGGGATTTAAAAAGAAAAATATGGTTTAAGGATTTCCAGAAATTGACATTCCAAACGAGGTGTGTGAGGAATTTGTGTAGAAAAAGAAATACAAGAACAACTTCAACAAATATGTAGGAAGGAAGTCGAAGGCTATTCTTGAAATAATATATTATGATGTATATGGACCAATCCAGGTGGATTCGAATGGAGGTAACATATACTTTGTTACATTCATAGATTATTTTGGTCGAAAACTATGGACTTACCTGATTAAGAAGAAAAATGAAGTGATCGAGGTATTTTCCGAGTTTAAATATATGGTCGAAAGACAAAGTGGTTGAAAGCTCAAAGTTTTGAGAACTAATGGTGGTTGAGAGTATGTGTCAAAAGACTTAGATACATTGTGTGAGAAAGAAGGGATCGTGCATGAGGTGGTGCCACCCTACACTCTGTAGCAGAATGGAATTGCATAAGAAATAATCGAACCATCATGAATATTGTGAGAAGCATGTTGAAAGGCAAGCATTTACCTTAAGAGTTTTGGGGTGAAGCTGTGTCGACAATAACATACATTTTGAACAAATGTCCGATGAAGAAGCTAGAAGGAATTACTTCAGAAGAATGTTGGTCTGGTGTGAGTCCTAGCTTGATTCATCTGAAGGTATTTGGATCTATTGCATAAAGACATGTGCCAGATCAGTTGAGAAGAAAACTTGATGACAATTTGATGGGAAAAATATCAAGTGTATTATTTTTGCCTTACAGTAATAGTGGGAAATTCCCCAAATGTCAATCTCAAGGACTGCATGCAATTATCGAGTTCAATTCACGTTCAATTAAACAAAAAATTTAACCGGGGTTTTGGTTTAGGAATTATCACTTTGCAGAAATAAAAATAAGCAGAATGTAAATTAGGGTTTTTTCACAGATATGAGGAGCATGCTAGGGTATGGTGTATAATTTGCCCTATAACAACCTTGAATCCTAATCTCTTCAACAAGTTCATATCCTTAAATTACCAGCCCTTTAGATTATCTTCCCCTAAGTCCTTAGTAGGAAAACCTTTAACCATCCATCATAAATCCTAAGTCCTTAGAGATATCTGATGGAGTCAAGCCTTTATTTTATCAAGGGTTAAATCTGGTAACTATAGGGTATCCCTAGTCCTGGGTGATATCTACTATAGCTTGATTATACAAAAACCTTAACAACCGCGATCCAGCTGGTTGTTAACCGTAAATTAATTAAATCGAATAGAGAAGACTTTATTAAAGAACTTCAGGAATTCATAATCATTACAGATTCAAATAAGGGACACCCCTTAGCATTGGGGGGTTTAGCTACTCATATTGTTCAAAATAATCACAAGACAAAATATAGACATTACAAGGATTAGAATGAACTTTGACTTTCAATTGCTTCCGCGCATGAAAATCTCCCGCTCTCCAGAAACCTTGACTTCTCCGATCTCCAGTCATGTAAAATATTCTTCGGTGCCCAAAAGTCCCTTCATTCCTCTTTCAAACGTGGTTAAATAGTGAACAATCCATTCGTCTCGATCGAAAATGCCCAAAACGCCCCTATGGGTCCCAAATCATGAAAAATCATAAAAACACTTAAAATAAGCGTCCTGGCTGACATGGGCCGTGTCACCTGACACGGGCACCCGTGTCATTCTCTGTCCATCGTACCAACAAATCCTCTCGTCCAGATGTTCTGACACAGGCCATGTCAGCTGACACGAGCACCCGTGTCGTTCTCTGCCTCTGCCTCTTAAACCGCCTACTGAGCATCCTCTCCTGACATTGCCCGTGTTAGGAGACACGGGTGGCCGTATCAGGTACCTTGTAGCTTGATTTTTGAGACTTCCTCTAAAACTCCGAATTCTATATTTTTCACACTGATTTTCCTGGTTTTATTCCTTTGAGCCTGGAAACAACAAAATACACAACCGACGCATAAAAAATAGAAGAAAGGACTAAAACACTTGACAAAATAAAGAAACTATAACTAAAATCAACTGTAAATAAAGGTGGAAAAACCACTGATCACAATTCGAGTCAGATGATCCTAATAGGATATCAGTCGACATGAGGTTATAAGTTATTCAATCCAATGAACAAGCGGATTGTGATTAATACGGATGTGATCATATATGAGCTTAAGGAATGGGATTGGACAGAAAATGTCAAGAAAGATTTAGTAAGAATCTTATTCGAAGAAACAACAGTTGAAGTCGAAAGAGAAGTTCGACAATATGAAGTTATAGATCAACCAAGTACAAGTAGACCTCAAAGAACAAGACACATGCTTGCAAGGTTGCAAGATTGTGAATTAGGTTAAGTTGCTATTTTGGGCCTTTTCTATTATGGGAATTTTAGCTTAGGGAGCAAGCTAGTTTATAAATAGTGGGAGAAACCCTTATTTTGTAACACATTGAATATTCACAGAATTTGCATTTGCAAGTGAATAAAGAAGTTTTCCACAGTTTGTGAGAAGAGAGAAGCTCTGTAGAAACCCTAAATCTATTTTCTTCTTTAAATTTCTTTTCTTTTTCACTGTCATTGTGTGGTGATAACAATCTTGTTCATCAAGATTGATAGAAATTCATCATAGATTTTGGTGGATTTCCAACATCATGTCATTTCAAACTTCAATTTTGACTTTCCTAAACAATTATAGGTATATCACATATTAGCAAAACAACAATATTTATTCATAATACAAGAATTAATAAGGAAAAACAATTTTCAAAAAATAAACAAGAACACTTAACAACATCTTAGGGAATAAAAGAGAAGTATATCATCCGAGAATTCTTAGACTATCAATTTCAAATCCCCCAATATTTTCACACAAGATGAAATATTGGCCATAGAATATATTCTTCATTTGTGTTGAACCTTTTTGGCCAAATATTTCATAACCTATAAAGGGTAATCAAAACTAAAATAAATCAACACTAATGCTTTCATTAATATTAAATTATGTGGCACTTAAGTGGTGTGTCAATTTTGTAAAGCATGCATAATCTTTTCTTTGGTAAAATTAATCATCTACGCAACAAAAATCAATGTTAATGCTACTATTAGAATACAAAAATAAATGCTTAAAATTTGCTTTGTATCTTCATCATAATCACAGCTGTAAGTGAAATGAAACATCACTGAAAAATATCAGGTTCTTAACCCCAAACAAAAACCTCTTCAAGTAGTATTGGCCATAAAACATTACATCTTGCATAAACTCTTTGCAGGACCAAAACCATTGATTTTTCTACTATTTAGGGCACGTGTACATGTCTCCTGCAATCAAAATTTATAATTATCAAATCAACCTTAAATTAAGATCACAAAACTAAGTATTGTTAACTAACCACTATATAATTGAAGATTTATAACTAATTTTGTCGTTAGTTAACAACTATATAATGGTTAGTTAACAATACTATTAGTTTTTGTGATCTTAGTTTAAGGTTTGCTTGATAATTATAAGTCATTATCCTTCTATAGGGACAAAATCTTGTCGTGCCCTAATTTTGTTCTAAGATTTTAAATCATTTTTTCATACCATTTGCATTAGGTCAAGTGTTACCTCGTTTTAAATTGTAAAAATATTTGAAGTACACTACAATAATCATATGTCATGCATCATTTAAAATTCATTCATTTCAAGATGATTCCATCAAAAGTCAACCAAAATACAAAAAAGTCAACATTTGATCATTTGAATAATTTCATGATGTGTATCATTCCAAATAAACTCCTATCATTCATTATATGCGTCTTGCTCCATTCAAACTCAAAAGTCAACATAAAATAATGTTAAAGTTGACTAAAACATTCAAGTTATTTTACATCATTTTTCATTTTTGCATCATATGCATATAAAAAGCAAAAAATAGTAATTTTAATGGGAATATCCAAGCAAAATTCTCATCTCATCAGCATTTTAACTCATTTCATTTTTCATTTTATAATATACAAAGTACTTAGTTCTTAACTCAGATATAAAACATGAAATGTAGATCATAATCGTTAAGCAATTATCTCAACATATCAAGCAAGTTCCATAAGTTATAAAATCATAAAAGAATAAAACATTGCTGAAGCGACTAAAGAAAATAAATCTCTAAAAAAAAGAAAAAATGAAGTCACCATCAAATATTTATTTATCCCACAGAAGGGAAAGGAAAACATCGAAGAAAACCCGAGAAGGGTGAAATCAAGGTTTTTCGACCGAGAGATCGGGTACGGGAGTCGATTACGCAAGGGGAAGATATCATCACCCCTCACGTCCATGGTATTTCACGGGATCCACTATTGTTTTTCTAATCAAAGGGTGTGTTCTATTTCTAAAGCTTGCAAGATAAAGGGAATGCATGAGTACAAAGTATATATGTACAAAAATAAAGGTTTTTATTAGTGTGCCTGCCTCGGTTGTGAATCTTTTTGCCTACATACCCCTTCCGTGCAATGAGAGATCAAGGAACTCGTAGTTCACCTTAAATTTTTTGGTTTATTGTGTGTGTTTTTAGGCAGATAATGTTACATTTGCACTCTATCAATAAACATAGGACTGCCTAACCTTTGGGGACTTTATGAGTCTTATGCGCGGAGAGGAAATAACACATCCTTATTATGAAAAGGTTTTAAAAGAAAAATAAGTCCAAAGACAAAAAGGTTTTCATTTGTTTGTGTTTTTTACCTTGAAAAAAGGATTTATGATTTGAACCACATTAAAGACTATGATTGAAAGAAACACAAGGTTCAGGAATGGCCCCCTCATGCTCCTTCCAATGGCTTAAGGCTCGGGACACATGGTTCGATACTTATTTGTCAATTTTTTAAAACATTTTCTTAAGAAATAAGTTTTAGTTTTGAGTGTGTAAAAGAAAATACTAACAAAATGGGAATCTCGATCCTACTTGTTGCCAAGCTTGTGGACCTAAGTTTGGGATCAAGGGAATTTTACCTAATGTTGTCATGCATGGATATCAATCCTAAGGTATACTTAGTTTAATCTTAACAAATAATGAACTAAAGGTCCTATGGAGAACATGTCAATGCTCATAAATAAAGAAAGATAAGAATGCAAGCAATCAAGAACTTAACCAAGATATGAAATCAAGCACACAACACATGAGAAGTAACCACTTACTCACAAAATAAGCACTTAATCAAGATGCCTAAAGCATAATGTTGTACCCCTAAAATTTTCCCTCCCATTTTCAAGACAAAATGATTCAAGACACATCCTCATGCTCATGAAGGTATTAATTGCTCAAGACTTATCAAGGATTGATCAGATGGACTCTCCTCTTAAGCAACCAACCTACAACCAGGGTTTTGATTATATCAAATGAAATTGAGTTTCTAATTCCTCAAATGGACTTCATGGTTTTAAATATTGATCAAGGTATCCTCATGTCAAGTTTCAAGCCTTACATCACAAGTTTGGTCAGACAATTGATCAGATGATTGAAAATCAACTGTATTGGACAAAAAGTCAACTTTGACCAATCTACAATCAAACTTCAAGATTTTTGGTAAAAATAAACATTTTGAAGTCACATTCATCATTTGATCAAGGTTTGATCACGATTCATCAATAAAACTCAAGATTCATCAAAAGTCAAAAGTTACTAAATTAGGGTTTTCTTTAGGAGAAGTCAAATGAACTTTGACCAAACACAAATTTCACATACTTCATCATAAATTCCTAAACCAAATCCTATCTTGAAGGAAATTCAATTCTCTACAACTTTGTCTCTCTAAGCTCAAGGCCAAAAAATGCTTCATTTGAGAGATATGAGCCAAAACATTACAAGTAATTTTAAAAGTCAACAAAAAGACATTTTTTGTCAAAGAAATTTACATGAAGTTAGAGACTTAAAATGAAAAAATGATCAACATGAAAGTTGTAGGAGACATCTTGAGGTTTCCAAAAAGTCCAAGATCATCTTCTTATGACAAAAATTGAGAGAATCATGATTGGTGTTGTTGCACCCCAAAATTTTCCCTCCTAATTTCTTTTATTTGGCTTAGACCTTTGCATTCATCTGCGCCATTCCAATAGGTCACTAACATAGCATGCACTGCATTCAATAAAGCGCTTAAGGTTCAAATTTCAGTGGTTGTGCGATATTATGGTTTCACAATGGTTAAGGTGTTCATATCCAATAAAGACTGATTTCTTATTCAGGCAGTGAGCAGTGAAATTAGGGTTGTGACTTGGGTCGTTGAGGATTTCTTTCTTCATCAAGCCGCGAGGCTATCAGGGTTTATTTCCCCATATGTGATCAAAGCCAGGTTTTTGGCAATTGTGTTCCAATCAGGTTTTTCGTCAAAGATCATGAGATTAGGGTTTGTTCTTATCAAGGGACTTTCTCAGAAAGCCTTATATTGTGCGTCAGGAATTATCATCTTTAAGGGAATTTATTAAGGATTTTAGCCTTACGTTTTCAAGTGGACATGTTTGTGACTTGAATTCCAAAAGTTGAAGCACAATACAAAATATGATGCTAGGGAGCATTAATTGAGTCAGGCAAATATGAATAAAGGCTTTGATTTTGGGCAAAGTCGACATGGAGAGGTTGTTTTCTTGACTGAGTTCATGCAGGAATATTATTGATTCGATTGAATGTTGTGTCATATCTTGAGTTCAGGACTAGTTCATTGAATATGCAAGTTGGTTGAAATTCGTTCACTGAGTCATGAAGTGAAGTGTTTAGAGGATAATCAAATGGTATTAAGTAAATCTAAGCGTTGGTTTGTTTTCAAGAATTTGATTCAGGCGAGTTTAGAGACCTTAGTCATAAGGGTTTCTTAGAATGCAAAAGATAAGATAAAAATGACAAGGCATATTCGTTCATTATAATTCCATTCAAGTGGTTATTTTGGTTCAAGTTGTCACTTTCAGTGTCATTCAAATACCGTTCAAAATCAATCCAAATACACTCCAAACCTTCATTTACGTCATTCAAATTCAACATCTCAATATTCATCGTTCAATGTTCACTCGAAAATTCATGTTCATTCAACCATTTTTTTAGGCATCATATCATGTAAATGTTTTCAAGCAATTCATTTTGAATTTACAAATCCATATTACGTTTCAAAGAAACTACAAAAAATTGTAAGTTACACAAAGCTACACTAAATCTATCCTGCCTAAACATTAGCTCCATTATTTTCCATGTTATGACTTCATGATGCCATTTTTGCAACCTCCAAACTCTTTGTAAAACTTTGATTCAACCATGTACAAAATTGCTTCTGCGATAGGTTTCATGTCCCGGCTCCAAGTTTTCCAACCCTGCACTTTACAAATAAAACAGTCCATAAGTTCAATCAGAAAAATAGTTTAGCAGCTTGCAGACAAAACCGGTTCAGAAAAGAAGAATCGCGAAGATGCCATCTACAATATGCTAAAACAGTTGCCATGATAAATCCTGTTTCAAGCTTACAGTTAGCATGATATACTAATGTCAGACCTGCATTCAAATTCAAACCCAGTTTAAGATGCTACTCACCAAAGCCTATCATCAATACAAAAAAAAATTTTGAAATGAGTCATACCAGCTCCATACAATCAGCCATGCAGTTCACAAACTAGCAGCGTGCGGGTCTGCAGGTGGAAATAACTCTTGGAAGCCTCAATGAACTGAAAGTAAAACGTCAAGGTTAAGGCAATTAAAACGCATAAGATAAGCCATAAAATACAAAATAGAAGAATGCAAGGTGGTGCTCAAAATAGAAAAAAAACAGAAATATAAAGAAAAGCTCATTCAATAAAAAAAATGATAAGCAGTCCTGCACATTTCAGAAAAAATCAGCAAAGCACAAAATCTCATAACTTTTTCCAACAAACAGAATTACTAACTCCTAACTGTCATAACCATGCTAACAAACCCCTAACTGTTTCTAATTCATTTCAATAAAACTTTCAATAAAAATTCTAACAGAATCTCTAACAGTCCAACTAATTCCATAATAGCTTCTATCCTAACTGTCCACAGGATCAAAACATAAACCCAAAACTCCTTATAACCATTTTTTCCAGCTAGTAAAACAGAATGTAACTAATTTCTTCTGACAACCTTCAGCTTACCAACTAACTGAATTTCTAGCTCATACTAACTGACTCCAACTGTCAAGAATAAAAAGCTGACTGTCATAACAGATTTCGAGATTCCCTCTAACTTCTTACTTCCTAACCTCTTAACCAACTTCGTAACAAACTTCTAACAGAATTGGCAATAGAAGAGAAGGAGAAAAAATCCATAACAAAATATAACAGAGAAAAGAGAGGGATTCAGATTCACGATCATTCATTCATACATAAAAATTACAGAAAAAAAACTCACCTTTGATAGATCGGCTGGATTCATTCTGCAGAAAAAAAAAACTATAAAACTCTTTATTCTCCTCTCTTCTTCCATCTATCAGTCTTCAATCTTTGGAGAATCATCCATAGAAAACCTCTCAATTCTCTCTACTTCTCTTGTCTTCATCCTTCTCCCTACTTCATCTTCCACAATCTGTGACAACATTCCTCCCGCATCAGCGGCATCAACACAACCATCTTCAATCTGCATCTTCTTGTATCATCACCATTCTTCAATCATCTTCATCAACTCAACAACTTCTGCATAATCTTCCATATCACTGCACTCTCATCTCAACATCCTCATAATAATCTGCAAACAACAACTTTCATCATAACTGAATCGAGGATATTCGCATCAGCATTATCTTCAACAATTTCAAATCGCGCAGAGCTTCAACAACACAAAAATTCAGAAGAAACCAAAGAAGAAACGAGACATAGAAGTGGAATTACCGTGGAGCGTGATCTTCAATAGAGGGCTCATCTTTGTTGCCGCCAAAATCCGTCGAGGTTGGTTGTCAGATACTCATTTTCGATTGCTTATTAATGCTATATTATAGTTATCGATCTCTTGGACCGTGGCCCCTTCGTCCTTCACGTAAAACCGTACATTAGCATCATCTAACCTTGAATCAAGGTTTTAGGCTTTATTTTGAGAAGTAAATATAGAGAATTAGATGAAGATAAGGACGGATTCAGATTCGCGAGGAAGAGATGAAGATGAATCCATATGTCGTGGTATCTTCTGAGCATCGACTGCGATGTCCTTCGTCAGCGTGGCGGCGGGCTAAGGTTTGGATTTTGAACGGAAGAGAGGGAAGAAGAGAGAGTGAGAGGAGGATATCACCGATGGTGGAAAGTATCTGCGACATAGATTTGACGAAGAAAGGAAATAGGAAAGCGTTTGAGTGTGAATTCTGGGAGTTTAAGTTTTGAACCCTAATACCAAACGACAACGTTTACATCCTTTCCATTATCCAATTGAATTTTTTTATTCAGTAAATCAAAACTAACTGATTTTTGTTTATAATGTGAAATTTTTTTATGTAGAAGCCAATATAAAAAGAAAAAGCTGATTGAACCCTTTGATTGGGCCTAACGCCCTTCTTCAGCCAACCCCTGGATTCTGGCCTGTACACCCATTGAGCCCCACATGCATTTTTTCAGTCTTAATACATTGTAAAAAAAATTTCTCATGGGCCTTGCATTGGTTGGGCCTAAGCGCATGTTACTGAACCCACTCCCTAGATTCAAATTGCACACTCCTCTTTACTCATAATTGATTTTAGTTTGTTTTTAGTAATTTTCTTTTCATAATTGTTAGATATCAATTTTTTGTAAAAAAGAAAATATTGATGTAACAAAAAAATTAGATGTTAGGAGATATATTTTAGGAATTAAATCAAGGTTATCTGATTACTTGAGATTTGTAACTCACCTTTTCTTGTTGAGGTTTGAATCTTATGCAGGTTTATTGTGCGATGTGCGAATATGCTTGAGATTTCGATTGTGATTTATTTTCACATCGATGACGCTTCGACACTTATCCCGAGCATTTGATTTCTGACTCTTTTCTTTGCTTGGTGAAGCCTACTCGAAGTTTTCCGGGTTTCTTTGTTTTGATGCGCTTTGCTACGGATTGATATCCGTTTGGTATTTTATCTTGTTTATCTCCTTTCAGCACTTTACTGCTTTCTAGATATCATGAGAAGTAGGAAGTAAAGAGTGTGTGCTCGAAGTCGTTGTTTAAAGACCTGTAGCAGGCATTCCGCACTTCATTTGCCATATGTGTTGTGCGTGTGTTTGTTTACTTTCTTGTTGATTGACGAGTCACTCAATTTAGAAATTGAGATCACGACTTCGCTCTCAGTGCATGCTCCCTATAGGATTTAATTGCTTTCCTTTATTTCTTGTTGATCGATGAGTCACTCAATTTAGAAATTGAGATCAAGACTTCGCTCTCATTGCATGTTCCCTATATGATAGTTTTGTTAGACTTTCTTAGGTAATCGTAGCCTAGATAGATTCTCTCTAGTTGTGCTTGCTTGAGCTAACTCTCTTGAGCTTATTGGCTTACCTGTTTGATTTCATCTTTGTGTACATGTTTTGAGATGATATACCCTCTGCATGTTCCCTTAGGAGCTCTCGATTCGACTATAGATAATGATTCGAGATAGACATAGTTTTAGGTGATAGACCCTTACTATGCTCCTTTAGGACTTCTTGATTCATCTATAAATGATGATTTGAGATAGACATTAGGATTGTTATCTAAGCATGTCAACATAGGGTAGAGATTTCCTTTCAAAACTCAACCATAGGACCATCATTGTATGATAACATTAGGGATAGATCTAGGTTAGTCTCCTTTAGATGATTTTTCTTTCTTTTGCATCCATGCATTAAAACAAAAACTTCCTTTTTTTCTTTGAAAAATATTAAAACATCTAACAACTTCCAAATCCTTCTTCAAGGTAAAAATATCAACCAATACAAACTCTTTTGCGCCTTCGGGCTTTTCTTTCAAACTTTTCAGAAAGAACATGTTAATTCACTTCAGTGCTGATGCGTAAGTCTCCAAAGGTCGAGTTGCGGCAGAAGGCAAAATTAATATTGTTCATTAAAAAAATACAAACCAACAAAAACTTGTTAGCCGAACTACGGATGCTCTAATTCCTTAAAAGGGATACGTAGGCATTGGGGTAGGGCCCGAGCGAGCAAAACTTTTCATTTTCCCTACATTCTTTTCTCTTTTATTTTGCATGCATTTCCTGTACATTTTCGATATAGATTTGAAACACTCCCTTTGATTAGAACAACAAGAGTGGATACCGTAGAGTACTACGGACGTGTGGGGTGCTAATACCTTCCCCTCGCGTAACAGAATCCCTTACCCGATCTCTCGGTCGCAAGACCATGACTTCTCCCTTCTCAGGTTTACTCGATGTTTACCTTTCCCTTCATGTGGGATAAAAAATGCTTGATGGCGACTTCATTGATTTCACTATCAGTTGATTGGTCATCCGGTTGTTTCAGATGGCGACTTCACTGGGGATAGATTGACCTCTTGCTGGTCCATACCGGAGTCGATCCTAGCTCTTGTTTTTTTTCTTTGGGTGTTTAATTTTATGCTTTCAGTTTATTCATTGGTACATGTTTATCTGAGCATATGTTGGCATTGCATTTTATCGCTTTCCATATATTGGTGATACTGCCGTGCTGGATCTATTTTCATGATTAGGTGGGTGTTATAAGAGGTAAAAGGCCCAATACCCAGGCCAAGTGAAAACCATAGTGACCCTAGGAATATAGTGGAACATGGATGGCTAGTTGACTTAGGTTTCACTATTGCCACCTGTTTACCGTGGAAATTGGTAAACAACCGCTGATCTTCCAAAAGGTTACTTATTTGGTGACTCGCAGGATCGATCAGATTGATCCTAAGACATGGTTGATTTTTGGGGTTTGACTAAGTTCTAATGATGGTTAATGCTAGTAAAGTAAAGATACTTTATGTAAATTGCATGAAGGAAAACTTGGTAGAATAAAAGAAAGCGTTAAATAAAGGCTTCGACAGGGAAGGATAAATGAAAAGGCAATAAAGTGCTGGAATATAAAAGACTTTGATTAATTTAAATGGTGTTTCACACATACATTCTCAACAATTCTTTCGCTCACACTGGGTACTTGAATCTAAATGAGTAACTTGTATATAATTGTGAACACACGCGAAAACTATGTGAACAACTAGTATTTATACTAAACACATCTCAAGTAACCGTCGGGCAGTTATGCTGCTTCGAGATGACTCCACTTGGCATGCTCACAGCATTCGACGCTCCTGATCTTGGCACGTAGCACTTGGTAACTGATGGGAACCATTTTCCCTCCAAACATTCGAATCTCAAACCGTTCCACTCTGAGCATTAAATGCCTTTGTCGAGAAGCCCCTTCGACGTCGAAGGCAACAAGATTCCTACTTAGAAGAAATTCTCTAAGTACCTTGCCACCTTCTGATGAGCATTTCGACAGAATCAGCTGGTCGAAACCATCCCTCATGATTAATGGTCTATAAAAACAAGGGTGTCGAATTTAAGAGCCAACAAATTGCCCCCCAAGAATGCCTTATTTCGACGCTGAAAAGAAAAAGGCATTCTTTGAGATTCCACTCGACACCTGTCCTTCATTCTTAGCCACAGATTAACCTGTGCGCTTTTCGTCTTCTACCAACCAACTGACAATCCCAAAAAAAAAACCATCATTCCACCTGTACCTAAGACGTCACCTCAGTAAGGCGTTTAGCGTGCCCAATGTCTTTTCACAGATTGTCATCATGACAATTTCCCAAAAATGAGGGTGCACGCTGCACCGTTTCCTTTCTGCATAACGGCTATGTCAGCGAAGGAGCGCCACGTGCCCCACTATCATCTGCAACATTAAATGGCCTCGAATTTTGTGATTTCCCAACCACTATAAATAGCGCTAGGTACCCATTGTGGGACTTTTTCACGCCATTCTGCATCCAAACCTTATTATTGAACAGAAACTTCTGCAAACACTTTGTTCCTCACCCACCTTCAATCTTAACCCAAAAATGGCTTCAGGTTCTTCTAATGCTCCCAGTTCTAACATTCCTTCTAGAACTTCCAAACCAAAAATCTTCTCAACTGTTCCAACAGTTAACTCTACAGGCATGCGAAGGGTTCCTGAACCCCTGGGAACTGCTGAGCGTGAAGTTTATTCTTCTCAACTACTGATTCCGGTTGGATACTCCAACCAGATTTTCGCCATGTCTGGCCCGTTATCCACATGCATTGATGAATCTACGAAGATCAAGAACTTCTTCCCGGTGCTTGAGGCACTCAAACCTGTTGGGTGCTCCAAAAAGGCTGCAGATGACAACGAAGATCCTGCTAAGGAAAATATAGATCTTCGTTTCTTCAATAGAGGTGTTAGGGCTTTTAGGTCTAGCCCTAGCCTTACACCAGACTACAACGCTTGGCTAGAGAAGATGGAAAAAATCCAGGCTTCGATTTGGAAGAACCTGGGGATTTATGACCTAGTCATGCTGTCGAAGACTGGTCTCAACTACTCCCCTGAGATGCTGATAGCCTCTTTGCTATTCTGGGATTATACTCACTTCACTTTCCACCTGCCTTGTGGAATGATAACACCCACTCTCTTCGACGTGGCTGCCATCACCGGTCTTCGACCAACTGGAGATTATTTCGACCCAGAAGAAATGTCGGAAGACCAGATTGGGTTTTCAGCTACCAAACCCACCTATACCACCTACATCAACCACTACCATGACAGGTCGACAACCAATGTGACGGACGTGGAGCACATTGCATTTCTAGCCCTTTGGCTGTCACGCTTTGTGTTCTGCACGAAGTCTCTACAGGTGACAAAGAAAATGGTCACCCTTGCTACCCAGCTTCACCATGGTCAAAACATTTGTTTGGCCGAATTAATCCTGGCGAACCTGTATGAGTCGATCAGCGAGCGACTCTGTTAAAGGTCATCGAAAATAGAGCCAGTTTGTTGCTTGCAGGACCCTTCTGGCTACTTCAACTATGGCTAAATGCCACTTTTGAGTCTTTCTTACCTCAGAAAACTCAAATAAACGAACAAGCTCCTGAGATAGCCAAAAGGCGTATCGAAGGCACCAGACTGGCGTTACTGACTCCCACTGAGGATGGGCTGGAACTCCAACAGACTTTTGCAAACTTCATCTTGATGTTTGCAGGAAGAAAAGAATTCACCTCGACCATGGCTCCTTTCGCCCGTCGAAAGTTTGGTCCAGAATGGTTCACCAGGCCCCATCCCAAGTCGTCAGGTGACCCTCATCTCGAAGAACACACAATAATGTGGGAAGCATTTCTCACACCCATAATAATGCCACTGCGCTTTAAGAGTTCCAAGAATCACCTGAGCTTGATCGCTTATCAGCCAAACTTGGTCTCTCGACAGTTTGGTATCATCCAATCACTTCCTTCTCCCATTTTTCCTAGGGAGAAATCAATGTTATATTTTTGCAATGATTATACTGAGGATGCTGCCACCAAGCATATTGCCAGGTATGCTGGTCGAACAGTACTTTCACTGTTCGACTATCAACTTAACTTCCTCTGTTCACCATCTTTCGAAGACTGGTGGAAGAGTTATTATGCTGAAGAGTTCTTCGACGAAAAAGATTTTGTGGACGAACTTCAGAAGTCCTTCGTTCTAGTCCTTGACAAAATAAAGAAATGTACGTTCACTCTCCAAATTATATTTGTCTTTCCATTTCGACTTGTAACTTGTTAATTATAACTTGTGAACGCGTCTTCTTTCAGTTGTTCGAAAGCCTGCAGCAAAGAAAACCACAGAAGGCCATCAGGGAGGAGGTCCCTCGACAAAACCTCCAGCACCGGCAAAAACCACAGAAAGCCATCAGGGAGGAGGTCCCTCGACAAAACCTTCAGCACCGGTAACCAAACTTTTATTATTTCCTTCTGGTTTTAACATCCTGATTTTCGATGCGGCGTTCTAAATCGAACTCTAATTGGTTTTCAGGAACCTGCACCCAAGAAACGACCTGCACTAACGGTCGAATCTGGGAGTGACGACGAGGACGAATCTCCCCCCGCTCCTCTTAAATGGAGAAAACTGAAGAAAGATGCTCCTTCTCCTGAGTCTCGACCCATGATCAGAATAAAGGTTGCAGGGAGAAGACCCAGGCCACCTCCCGTGATCATCGAAGAGCCCACGGAGGAGGAGCTAAACGTTTTGCTCAATAAACCCGTCGAAAGTGATAATTCCAGCCCTGGGGCTGAAATTCCTCTACAGGTAGTTTCTCTGACCATTTTTAACTCAGGTGTCGATGCTCACGTTCGATTGTGTCTCTTTCTAAACCAGAAGATTCTTCCTCTTCTATTTTCAGGAGACCACCGAAAGTTCAGCACCAAAGACTTCAGAGACACAAGACTCTGCTGAACACAGTAGGCAACAAGAGGAGGAATTGGCAAATGATGAAGCCATTGCCGAAGCAGAGGAACAACAACCAAAGGAAACTCAAGTGGTCGATCTGACAGAGGAGCAACATGACGAAGGGGATCATGTTGACGCTGGCACTACTGAACTACAGGTCGAAGAGAGTCATGTCGATGCAAACGCTACTCAACAACTTCAACCCCAAGCCAACGCTGCTGTAAGGGTTACCACCTCGACAAAACCTAAGTCTAAATAAGACTTGGCACTTTTGAAGCAAACTGATCCCATTGGCTACCTGAATGCCATCATCGAGAGTAGGGGAAGTTCATCTGACCTTAGTCATGATGCTTCTACTGCATCGGGGAAGTCCACTTCGACTTCTCCTCTTGATGAGGCTTTGATGAAGGTCAAGGCTCAGTTCTTCAAGAAAGATCTGATGAAGGCTTTGGAGGGGGATCCTACTGCTCCGTCTTGTCTGGGAGCTGTTTTGAATGCAGTCGACTTGCTTGCTGTGTCTCCAGAGGTTTCCAGCTTTATCTTGGAGTTATACTCCATTGTTGACCAAGTCTCTGCGGACTATCAACGTCAGAGGGGCTTCAACAGCCAGCTTGAAGCACTACATGGCAAGAGTTCTTCTGCCTGGACTGAGGTAGCTGAAACGACTTCTCGAATTGCAGAGTTGTTGAAGCAGAAGGCATCCAAGCAAGAAGAAATTGACGCCATAGATCGAGACAATGCCTCTATTAAGGCGCATATCGAAGAGTTGGAGGCCAAGATAAATGCTAACACCAGGCGCAAAGAGGAGCTTCTCTCGACTGTTTCAGACACAGAGAGCCAAGCTGAAGTTACACGAGGCCTAGAGTTTGCTGAGAAGGCCCAAGCCTTCGATGACCAGATTGCCAAACTTTCCCAGGCGACTGCCTTGTGTAACAAAAGACTGGAGTTGTAGCAGGCCAAGTACCTTTGACTTAGAGATTCTATCCCCTTCTAATTTACTCAGCCATTTATTAACCATGTATTGTAATATTTGTTTGACAATGTAACCATTTTGGCTAATTCTTATAAAATTTTCCATTTTGGCTATTTATGGTTAATTTGGTCATTACTTGCTATTTATTTTGATCTCTTGGAGCATAGGTTTATATTTTTTCAAATATTTTCCGTTTACTCTCAAGAGTCTTTTATCTTCACCTAACTCTTCGACTTCATAAGCTCCACCAGAAAAAGTTTGGATAATTCTGAATGGTCCTTCCCATTTGGGTGACCATTTTCCCATGCTTCGATCCCTTCGATCCATGGGGAGAATCACCTTCTAAACTAATTCTCCAGGCGAGAATGCCTTAGGTTTTACTTTTTTATTGTAAGAGTCTTCCACTCTTTTCTTCTGAATCCTTAGTAGGTCGAGAGCGCGTAGTCTTTCTTCGTCTAAATCTACTAGTTCGTCTAACATCATATCCTAATAAACCTCAGAGGGGATATCATGATGTCTCTGAACCCTTGCAGATTGAAGACAAATTTCCGCTGGCAACACTGCGTCATGACCAAAAGTTAGCCGATATGGTGTTGTACATATGGCTTCTTTTGGGGACGTTCGACAGGCCCACAAGATCTGGTCTAACGTCTTATGCCAATTTTTTGGCTTCTTCCCTACATGCTTCTTTATCAGGCCAATCACTATTTTATTCGCTGCTTCAACTTGACCGTTTGCCTGTGCATAATAAGGCGTTGATGTTAGGAGTCTAAAGCCTGTTTCTTGAGCGAATTCCTGCATCTTTCGACCGGTGAAAACTGATCCTTGATCAGTCGTTATAGTTTCAGGGATTCCAAATCTAAAGATAATGTTCTTTTGAATAAATTCAATGACATTTTATTGGTCTACATTGACTAAAGGAATAACTTCGATCCACTTAGTGAAATAATCAATGCCTACCAATATATACTTCTGGCTCTTTGATGATGCTGGTCGAATCTCTCCAATAAGGTCCAACGCCCATCCTCTAAAGGGCCATGGTTTCACTATTGAGTGAAGTACACTTGCTGGTACATGTTGGATGCCTGTATGGACTTGACATTCCTGGCAACCCTTCGCGAACTCAGCACAATCTTTCAAGATGGTGGGCCAGTATAGTCCTTGTCGAAACAACAACCATTTCATCTTATGGCCTACTTGGTGAGCCCCACATGCTCCAGCGTGCGTAGTCGAAAGGGCTATGTATGCTTCAGTTTCACTTAAGCACTTTAGCAGTACCCCTTCAGGCGTCTTTTTAAATAACTCGTTACCCATGAGTACGTAACCCAACGCCCTATATTTTATTTTCCGTTCTGTTGAAGCTGCTGGATTTTGTAGATAATCCACAATGGGTTTCCTCCAATCTTGCTCTGAAAAATTGTCTATGAACGATATTTCAAAGTTCCTTTGATCAGCATACCCTAGTCTTGTCGATTTCAAATCTGTTGGTGACAGACTAGTTGCTTTTATTTTTTCCCGGACTTCGATTGCTCTTTGTAATCTCATTTTTGAAATTTTGTACCCAGATGCAATTTGTGCCAAATCGTTGGCTATTTGATTTTCCAATCTGGGTATGTGTCGAATGTTGACCATTTCGAATTTTTTCAATAAACGATTTGCTATCACAAAGTACATAATAAGATTCTCTCTTATGCACTTATATTCTTTTGTGACCTGCTTAATGACTAACTCTGAGTCTCCCATTATTTCGACTCGAGTTGCCCCCAATTCCAACAATATCTCAAGGCCAGTAATTAGAGCTTCGTACTCAGCCTCATTGTTCGAACAAGTACCTGATATCTTGTACTTGAATGTTGTTGGAATTTTTTCTGGAGAAATAATTAAGACCCCTACTCCTGTTCTATCTTTATGGCTGGAACCATCGAAGTAGAATTTCCAAGGCTCTATCTCCATATAATTTATATTCTCAACCTGAATTGAGTGGTCGACTATAAAGTCTGCCACCACTTGCCCTTTCACTGCCCTAAGAGGCATAAAGGTCAAGGAGTACTCAGTTAACGCTAGCGCCCACTTGCCAACTCGGCTGTGCAGGATGGGTTTCGATAACATGTACTTGAAAACATCAAAATGAGACGAAACATACACATCAACTGGCTTTATATATTGTTTGAGCTTTGTACAAGAGAAATAAAGACATAGACATAATTTTTCAACTTCGCTATATCTAGTTTCTGCATCGTTCAAAACTCTACTAAGATAGTAAATGGGTCTTTCGACTCCATTTTCATCTTCTTGGGCTAACATGCTTCCCAAAGTTTTGTCGGATGCAGCTATGTACAATCTCATACTCCTGTTGCTGCAAGGAAGCACCAAAATAGGTGGCTTTGTGAGATACCCTTTGATTTTGTCGAAGGCTTCTTGTTGCTCTTGCCCCCATTTGAATCTTTCCTTATTCAGTCGAAGTAAGGGTGAAAAGGCTTGAGCTTTCCCACTTAAGTTAGATATGAATCTCCTCAAGAAATTTATCTTGCCTAGCAGAGATTGCAGTTCCTTTTTGTTCGCTGGCGCTTTCGCTTCTAGAATTGCCTTCGTCTTGTTCTGGTTGATTTTGATTCCTTTCTTGTGGACGACGAAGCCCAAGAAATCTCCAGCTTTTACACAAAATGCACACTTCAAAGGGTTCATTTTCAGACCATGTTCTCTCATTCTTTCAAATGATTGTCGAAGGTGGTCTATATGGTTCTTCCTGGAAACAGATTTTACAACAATGTCATCAATATATACTTGCATAAAAGTGTTAATAAAATCATGGAAGATAGAGTTCATTGCTCGCTGATATGTTGCCCCAGTGTTCTTTAGGCCAAAAGGCATCACTACCCACTCGTAAGTGCCTAAAGCCCCGGGGCATCGAAAAGCTGTTTTCGACACATCTTCTTCAGCAATGAATATTTGATTATATCCTGAATAACCATCGAGCATATTCAGGTACTCATAGCCAGCGGCAGAATCGACTAGCATTTCCGCCACAGGCATAGGATATTCATCTTTGGGTGTAGCAGCATTCAAATCTCTGAAATCTATGCACACCCTCAATGTACCGTTTTTCTTAATCACTGGCACAATGTTTGCAATCCATTCGACATACCTCGTAGCTCGTATGAATTTGCACTTCAGCAGTCTTTCGACTTCTGTTTTGATCTTCGACAATATTTTTGGAGCGAAGCGTCTTGGACTTTTCTTAACTGGCTTCTTCCCAGGTTTGATTGGCAACTGAAGTTCTACCAATCTTCTGTCGAGACCAGGCATCTCGTCGTAATCCCACGCAAAGCAGTCCTTGAACTCCTTTAACAAATGGATCACTTCCAACCTGAGTTCTGGGTCTATTTTTGCGCTAATGTAAGTTGGCTTTTTCTCTAACCCTTCGCCCAAGTTGATTTCTTCTAAAGGATCCTGCGCTAACATTTTGATGTTGTTTGCTAAAGGGTCCTTTTCGAATCCCAAAGGCTCATCGTCATAGATGGCGTCGAGCCTTTGTTCCTGCATTCCTTCTGGCATGATATCAAGAGGTTCTGGGTCGAAATCCTTTCCAGGACCTGCAGAAGGTAACTCTTGATCGGTGGCCTGTGTGGCCATGTATTTTACTTCGGCTTCGAGAGCCGTTATCATCCTTGTTTCGGCTACATAAGCCGAAATTCGCTGCAGTGATTGTGACTCAGTCATTGTCACTGAATTCACTTCCCCAACCAGTTGGCTGGATGTCAGTTAGCCCACTAAAATCAATGTGGGACAAGTCTTCTCTGTCCCATTGAAAACCATGCTCAGGGTGCAGGTATAAGGAACAAAAAGCATTTGGCGCTGGCGCCAAGTCGAAGTCAGGTGCTGGGCATGGCCCAATGTGAGCCAAATTTTTGTCGAAGTCTGCCATCCCTAGGTGATTTACTTCGCCCAAGTAATAGCTTTGATCCGCTTCTATATTTTCGACCATTCCATCAGGACGCCATAGTATCAACCTTTGGTGCATTGATGATGGTACAACTCCAACACCATGTATCCATTCTCGGCCCAACAAAAGATTATAATTTGGTTTGGCTGATATGATCATAAACATAGTTGGTCGAAGGATGGATCCCACCTTGATGTCCAGTTGGATCACACCCATAGTGGTCCCTATTCCGCCTTCATAATTCGACAGGACCATGTTGTGAGGCTTGATGTTTTCATCGCTCTTGTCTATTTTTTTCAGCATAAAGTGAGGGATGATGTTGATGGTTGCCCCACAGTCCACCAAGATCTTATTTACTGTGGTTTCTTCGAGTTTAGCCCTTATAAATAAAGGCTTGAGGTGATTTTTCATCGCCTCTGTAGGAGGTTCGAAGAAACCATTTTGCTCTTCAGTAGCGCCATTATCCATGACGAAGTAGCATACTGGCCTATGCTTGGCCATTTCTTGTTCGACTTCCCAATCGCTTGCTTCGACCTCCACCTGGCGGTTGAACTCTCTTGGCAAAACTGAGACTATGTTCACCATGATATCTAGGGTGTCATCAGACTCAGAGCCATCTTCGTTATCAACTTCACCCTGGTTAGGCCAGACTAGCCTATTGGTCATTGGTTGTCTTTCCAGAGGCTTCCTCTGCTTTCTCTGAGGGACATTTGAACTTGATTCTGGCTTTGGTTCATTAGCAGCTTCCCTCTCAGCCTTTCTCCGCCTCTTGTATCTTCTCCATTGGGATCGAGACATGGGATTCTTTCCTTTGTAGTTACTTGATACCTGGGTCACTTTAGGGGTAACAACCGGAGGTTCTTTCTTATGTGCCAAAGATGAACCTCTTGGCACTTCGAAGGAGTGCCACCTTTCCTCGCTTGGTCTCTTTCGACCAGATGTTTTATACCACGTATCAACTGGCACATTGGTTGGAGGCATGAATGTCAGTGGCCTCTTCTCTTGATTTGAACCCTTTTGGTAGGTTCTTCTGGGGTCATGTCGAGTATCAACACTTTCCCTTCTTCTGTTTGCTGCTCTTACACCTTGGATGTGTTCAGCAACTTTTTTGTCGAAGATCGAGCTACATCGAGGACACAACATCACTTGTGACTTCTTTTTCTGGCATCTTTGCAAGAAATCTGCCAGATTTTCATTTTCCCGAGGGAAAGCTGTTTTGTTGGCCTGTTCTTGCCTAGTGGCCTCCTCTGATGCTTTTGGTTCAGAGATTTCGACCATGTTGACATTCATGGTGTCTTTGGTGGCAAGAGTCAACTGCTTCATCTGAGCCTCCAGGTGCTCTGTCTGGCCTTGGACTGCAGCCAAGTAGGAACTGGGTTTTGCTCCAGATTTTGGGCTCTCAACAGCTTTTTGGACTGCTTCAATTGTTTTTCTAGAAAGACTCTCAGAAAAACTGCCAAAGATTGGCATGTTGACATGATCCTTGGTGACTTCGACCATAGTTATTCCTGGCCTCTTCGCCTGGATTTTGGATGCCTCGATCACATTCACCTCTGAAGGTTCAGCATAATGGGCTTCAGCCTGCAAAGGGTTAGAGTCCACAGTCATGGGGGTCTTGTCAGCAAATTTCAACCTCCCTTCTTCGATAGCGTCTTGCACGAGATTCCTGAAAAGAAAACATTGAGATGTTTTATGGCCCAGAAAATTATGATATTTACAAAAGCCTCTTTTCTTTCTTTGATCAAGAGGAGGCACTTTTACCCCTGGGGGTACTATCATTTGGCCATCTTTTACAAGTAAGTCAAAAATTTCATCACATTTTGTAATATCAAAATTGTAAGTCTTTTTGGGGAACCTATCGTTGGCCCTTTCCGGACCAGTGGGATTTTTTCCACTTGAGGGGACTAGCAGTTTGCAAGAGTATGGTGGCCCTTGTTTTAGTTCTGCTAAATCGACCTCGCTTTCTTTGACGGTTATAGTTTCGTCGAAGGTTTCTGGATCTTCATCGTCCATTTCGACATATGCTATCCTTTCTCTTTTATGAGTTTTTGTCGCCTTGGCTTTTTCAGCTTTAAGGCGTTCTACCTGTCGAACTCTATCGGCCAATTGGGCCATGTCTCTCAGGTATTGAGTGTCTAATTTCTTCCTAATGGAATAATCTAAGCCCCCTGCGGCTATTTCGACTAACTCATGTTCTGGCACTTGCGTAAAGCATCTTGCTTTGAGCAACCTAAACCTATTTAGGTATTCGTCTATAGGTTCAGTGAAACGTCTTTTTACACTGGCCAATTCTTTCAGGCTTATCTTGGTTTGTCCCATGTAGAATTGCTCATGGAACAATCTCTCCAACTGGGTCCAATGGTGGATGGAATTGGGGGGGAGAGTTGTGAACCAAGTAAACGCGTTCTTTGTTAGGGAACTTGGGAAATACTTAATCCTCAGGTTTTCGTTGTTTGAAATATCTCCTGCTTCAATCAAGTATCTCGCCACGTGTTCGACAGTGGATTCTGTCGTGTCCCCTGAAAATTTAGTGAACTTAGGGACTTTACACCTAGGAGGTAAGTCTGTTTGTAACACATATTCTGACAGCGAGGATGTAAAGTTGGGCCTACGAAAGCCCATTTTCATCCCATTTTGCGTCATGATTCTTTCGATCATGGCTGCCAGGTTATTTTCCAAACCCATATTCTGGTATTGGATGTGCTGAACTACTTCGTCAGTATTCTGGTTTTTGTTGACTATCCTCACCTCCGGGGCTATGACCCTAGGTTCTTCGACCCCAGGTTGCTCCAATCGTGCCCTAAGGTTTTCTTCGACAGGCTGATGGACTTGGTTAATAGTGGTTTCTTCCTCTAAAAGTATACCTTGGTTTCCCCTTATTTGCGCCCTTTGGGGCTGTCGAATAGGTTGGGGTACCCCAAAGAAATCAGCCAGGCGCGCCATTTGTGCTGTCATCTGCTGATTCGACTGGGTGGTATTTTGTATTAGAGGGTTCAGCACCGTACTTAAAGTTTGTGCCAACATTTGAACCATATCGTGATTGCTTTCGTCCATTTGTTGCCTCAAGACTGCTGTCGAGGCATTCGTGAGGCCATGCGCTACTTGGGACGTTCCTCCTAAGAGTTGGGTCCTATTTCTGTTTGCCATACCAACTCCAGAGCCTTGGAGTGGCGAGAGGCACTCACTAAAGGGTCTGAAAAAGTGGACGCAGCGTTCGTCAGGCTAGCCAATTCAAAAGTTGGCATGCCATAGAGTGGTTCTCGATTTAGACTGCTTGTCGAAAATCCTGGGGGAACATAAGGCCTAGTTCCTGGGTTTCCCCTTGGTGGGGGAGTTCCCAAAGGCATTCTGTGGCCAGTGAACGGAGGTAATGGCCCCATTTGTGTGACCGTTACTGCTGGTGTTGAACCAGCGGTTATCGCTTCACTTACGGTTGGGATAACCGTTGTTCCCACATTTGTTTGTGGGATTTCGCTATTGTTTGGCGGATTCGCCATCGCTTCTCTTCTTCTGGCAGTATTGGTATTATTAGTGTATATTCTACCACTTCTCAATAACATGCAATACTTCTCGAAAAAGATGATATTCTGTATAAATACGGTTAACCTTCAAAATCAACACAAGGTCCCACCAGGTGTGCCAATTTGTTTACCGTGGAAATTGGTAAACAACCGTTGATCTTCCAAAAGGTTACTTATTTGGTGACTCGCAGGATCGATTAGATTGATCCTAAGACATGGTTGATTTTTGGGGTTTGACTAAGTTCTAATGATGGTTAATGCTAGTAAAGTAAAGACACTTTATGTAAATTGCATGAAGGAAAACTTGGTAGAATAAAAGAAAGCGTTAAATAAAGGCTTCGACAGGGAAGGATAAATGAAAAGGCAATAAAGTGCTGGAATATAAAAGACTTTGATTAATTTAAATGGTGTTTCACACATACATTCTCAACAATTCTTTCGCTCACACTGGGTACTTGAATCTAAATGAGTAACTTGTATATAATTGTGAACACACGCGAAAACTACGTGAACAACTAGTATTTATACTAAACACATCTCAAGTAACTGTCGGGCAGTTACGCTGCTTCGAGATGACTCCACTTGGCATGCTCACAGCATTCGACGCTCCTGATCTTGGCACGTAGCACTTGGTAACTGCTGGGAACTGTTTTCCCTCCAAACATTCGAATCTCAAACCGTTCCACTCTGAGCATTAAATGCCTTTGTCGAGAAGCCCCTTCGACGTCGAAGGAAACAAGATTCCTACTTAGAAGAAATTCTCTAAGTACCTTGCCACCTTCTGATGAGCATTTCGACAGAATCAGCTGGTCGAAACCATCCCTCATGATTAATGGTCTATAAAAACAAGGGTGTCGAATTTAAGAGCCAACACCACCATGTCGTCCACGCTCAGATGAGGTACAAATGAGGGGCTATCGTTTTCACATAGGTGATATGGCGATAGTTTTTCAGGAGTACCCTCGATTCTGGGTTACCCGACCTTACCCTGACCTAGTTTTCACCCGTGAGAGCGGATGGACTTAATTATTACAGGTACAGATGGTGACTATGTTCTGATAGTGACTGTTGTTCTGTTGGTGACTATGTGGGTCTCAGATTTATTTTCTGAGTTTCTGGATTCGGTATTTAGGATGGTTATTCGGTTATGTTCCGGACCTTTGATCCTGATATATTCCACTTGGCCATAGATTATACAACAGTTATTCATGGTACTTGGTTCCGTTGTATGCTTAAATTGGTTCTGAACCTTTGATCCTGTGATATCCATATTATTCAGCAGATTTATACAGTAGTTATCCATAGGATTGTACAATTGTTATGCTGAACTTTTGAACTTATGTCATTGCACCTTGCATCATAGCATGTTTATTTTACACACAAAAAAAGGAAATGTGAAATATTATACGCAAAAAAAAGGTTTGAACATAACATTGCATCCGCTCATTCACCTCATGCATCTTCATGCATCTTCATGCATCCATAATAGGTACTCCGAAGGTACTCATAATGGGGAATCCTTATTTAGACTCGATATTTTCTTTTCAGAGCTACAAATCTTGACTTCTCGCGGCTTCGTGATCAGATTTAAGATAGGGAATAACTTCGTGGGGAATTGGACGAGATGAAAGAACAGATGGGATTTTTTATGCTAGACATGCAGGATTTGGTCCATGGAAATAACTCTTGAAAGAAGAAAACACCCAGTTGAAGACTCAATTGAATTTGGCTATGGAAATTTTGGGGACGATGTTGAAGAAAGAAGATGTTTCTATGCCTGCTACAATAGGAGCTACCATTCCTCCCTATTACCTGAGGACTCTTTTAGGCCAGGGAGTATCTCCTCCACAACCGTGCATTCCAGGATCCTCCCATCCGCAACAAGTTGTCACTTCCCGAGAGGACCCAAAAGGCAAAGTCCGTCAGCAAAGGCCAAAACAGCCTGAACTAAAATTTAATCCTATTCCAATGTTGTATGCATAATTGCTTCCTCCCTTGCTAGAATTTCATTTGGTCAAACTTCAAATCTTCACTGCACATGAAAAACGCCCTCATGGCTTTGACGACAATGCTAGGTGTGAATTTCATTCCGGGGCACCTGGTCATGATACTGAAGATTGCATAGCTTTTAAGCACCAAGTCCAGAACTTGCTTGATGCGGGGACAATTCTCTTCACTCCCGAAGGTCTGAGTGTGCAAATCAATCTTATGCCAACTGCTACTAAGAATAGGGTTACGCCTTCTCCTCTTCAAAGTTCTATTTCACGATCGGAGTCACGTCATCCACAACCTATAATATCGGAAAGTTCTCACCAGCAGTCGTTTGTAAGTTGTGGAAATCGGTTGGTTAATCAAAACCAGAATGTTCCTCGTGTTCACCTAGCTCAGTGTGCTACTCAGCAGCAAACCTATCAACAAAGACATATGCAACAAGGTAAGCAAAAGGATAGGAAGCCAAAGAGGGTTTTCGACATTGTTCCCGTGACTTATGGCCAGCTGTTCTCTCAGTTGCTCAAGCTTTCCTTGGTGGAACCCAAGCCACTGAAGCTTGTCATTCCTCCTTATTATATGGATTTCAATTCTAATGTGCGATGCGACTACCACGATGGGTCACTAGGTCATTCCATTGAAGAATGTTGGGCTTTCAAAGAAAATGTGCAAGACCTGCTTGATGCAAAGGCTATTAATCTCGGGCCAACCAGTTAAATTTGAAGTCTCCTTTGACTCAGTAAATGTCAAGATTGCCATATCATTATCTGAAGCAACAAGTCCATACGAAGACTAGTCTCCTCAACGTAGCAATTTCTAGTTTCATTTTCAATTCTCATTTGTAATCTTTCTTGCCTTGGTTCAGTACTTTCTTGTATGCAAAACTTGTTGATTCTTGAATATTAATCATAATGCATCGAATATGTTTGTCTTGAATTAATCCATTCGTATTCACTCATTAATGTTTTTATTTGACTTTTTGATACTTAACTCTTGTTAAATAAAGAAAAAGAACCTCTGGAGGGAGGATGATGAGTAATATACCAAAAATTTCGAACGACTTGCTTTTGAATAAAAACCTTGCTGGCGATGTACAAGCCTTGTTTCAATTCCTAAACACCAGAGATATAAGGGAGATGGACCCTCGTTAACCCCTTTGAGCCTTGAAGTAGGAGTTTCTTTTCTTTGCATAAAAACCATCACATTTAACCCATGGTAGGGTAGATTTCAGTTGATTCGATCGAGCGTTCAGAACTCATCAGGAGTGCACACCTAAGGATACAATAATGGTTATCCATCAAAAGGCCAAGGAAGGTAAAAAACCGCAATGGTTAACTCTCATATATCAGTAGTGTGCATCAAAGAGAATGATACCACAATGGTTATCTCTCGAACATCAAGAGGTCAAAAGATTACGATACAACGGTAGTAATCCCTCACCAAAGACTCAGGCAGTCATAATTACCTCCAACAAGTCGAAAATGACTCGAAGTCACACGACTGGTTCAGATAAAAAGAAATGATGAAAGAAAGAGACAAAAATCCTTTCTAAGTCGAAAAAAGTCGCTTAGGCAAAAGTCAGGGCTTCTCGCTGGACTTCAAAATCAAAATTCAAAAGGATTTGTCTAGGCGAAATTTAGGGAAAGCGAAAAAGTGCAAAAAGTGAAAGGGGATTACCAAATAAAGATCCTCCACAAAGAATAAAGTCGTGTGTCTAGAAGTACTAAGAACGAAAGAGGTGAGTGACTGCTATGTCCAAAAAACCTCGCTTGACTCTTCCACCATTGTAAACTCTTCTTGAGAGATGAGCGCTCATATTGGTTTAACTGAATTTAGGACTGGAGAACATCATGGAGAATGGGTGGGCACCAAATAGTGTTGAGCCTTAAATCATTTTTTCTAAAAACCATGAACCAGGCCACGTTACAACCCTGAAAAGTCCTAACCGAAGCATGTGTTTATTCGAAAGTGCACTGTAATGAGAATACGGTAATCTGACCCCTAGGAGGATTGCTAAAACTTTTGAGTTGGTATCATTCCATCTTTTACTTTCTTTCACATAAATTTTTTGATGTTTAATCTTTTCAATAAAAGTTTCTTAAACTTCAAGACAAACATGAGCTCTGCATTAGAATTATTATTCTTAGAGTAAACATTATTTGCATATGAACAAGTGCTTAAACATAAAGTAAGCTTGCATAATGAGAATCATATGAAAGTTTGATTATCCCAATGGAAAAATTGCTTCAGGATGTATTGAAAGGTAAATAATTTGCTATAATGATCTTAATATGGGGCAGAACTTCTATTGACTTTGTTGAGTAAAAGAGTAACAGTTTGAGAAGTAGTCTAAAAGTTTGCAAAAGTTGATTGCCCAGAGTCTCTGTCGAGCAGTGGTGCATTACTTTCAGTTGGTCCCAAGGGACATATTACTTCAAGTATTTGCTCGAGAACAAAGCAGTTAAAGTCGAGAAGTATGGTTGTAGCCTACTTTTAAGACGTAAGTCAGCCACCCTAAGGTTGTGTTGTCTTCGAAAATCCTTAAAGTTTCTCATCCCTCTGTGAGCATGGGGTAAAGGAAAAGGTTTGTCAAGAATCTGTTGAGCAGGGGCAAGCATGTTGAATACTCTATTGAGTAAGTGTTTAGTCAAGCTGGGGCACTCAAGTCAATATTTGATCCCTCAAAGTACGTTCAATCTGAGGCATTCAAGTCGGGATGCGATCCCTCAAAGTACAGTCAAATTGGGGCAGTTATGTCAAGATTTGACGAATCTCTCTGAGAATTCGTTGATTAGAGGAAAATATTTTCAGAACCTATAAATGCAGGGGCATTTTCTCCTTTTCAAGGGTTGATCAAATCAAGTCCATACGCAAGCTAAATGACTTGTGAGTTTGAAAATCATGTCGAGATTTCGGGATTGTTATCCTTAGCTCATTAGATATTTAGGTCTATTTATTGATGTTCCTTTATCAAAAGTCAGGATCATTATCTCCGGTCGAAGTTAGATTGTTATCCTCAAGAGGATACGAGCAGTAACGCAAAGATCATTTGAGGTTGTTCACCCGTATAAGACGTGATGGAAGTGTCGTTTCCTAGGAGGATGCCTTACCCCCAGTAAAAGATTCGCTGCTACTTAACAAAGGTCTATCTGCCAAGGGATTTCTCTTCAAAGATCTGTATTCCCCAGTAAAGCATCCTTAGTTCTCTACGGGAGGAGAATGAATTTTATCCCCCGAAATTTAGAAGTTGTTTGAAGTCAAGATAATTTCTTTTCAATGGACTGCAATTTATTTTTGCAGCATCCTCTCCAAAGTCCCTCTGCCAGTGGAATTCCTCCTCGGAGTCGACATGATGAAGTTGCAATATTGCATCGCAGTTTTTACCCAGTGATTGGTATTTCAAACTGTTTATTCTTCAATGAAGTTTTCCATTCCAAACAAGGACATATTGCCACAATTTCTATTTTTTTGTAAGCATTGTTGGTCTTTTGTGACGAGAAGCGTTCCAGTAAATGAATCAAGAAGGGTCTATATGCGACCAACATGAAGATTTCTGTAGAATGGGATCCAATTTCTCCAGTGAACACTCACTTCTGCTCAAAACAGAATATAGTCATTCATCCCCAGTAAAGGTGTACTCCCGCCTAGATATAATTCTTTATCTCAGTGAAAGTACACCCATGCATGATCCCCGCTGAAGCCAGCATTCTTGACAAGAGCCTGTTTAAGATCTTGTCCCATTCAGAGGGCTTATCTTCTAAGAAGTGCATTTCAACAGGTTTTGTATAATTTTCTTCTTCCATTCAGTCTACTTTGTTTTGCACAATCTGAGAAAGATCATTTCATTGGATTGTATATCTTTGTTATATCGCCTTGAAGTCGATACTCTACGACTCTGTGGTCGGCATTTATCCCCCTCGTGAGGTTGTCGTTCATCGTCTCTATGAAGTTCGTATCTTTTCTAAGGAAGTTTTGCCCAAGACAAGTTTTCTTGAAGAGATGTTTGATCAACATACTTGTTATGCCCAGTGGAGCAGGTCTCATATTTTTCTGGGGCAGTGTTCATGGACGAATGTCGTTTAGAATTCTTTTATCCCCAGTGATGGAGTATGGCTGAAATATTTCCTCGTTGGAGTTTTGAACCTCAAGCTTATGGTTCAAAGATACCCTTCTCTTCCTCAAGTGAAGATTGTTATCCTCGATGGTAGTATTCCCCGTGTGGCCTGGGTAGAATTCTTCTATTTAAGAATTTCTATGATTCCCCAGTTGAAGTCACTTTTATTGAGGACTTACATCAGAAGGCCCCAGTTCTCGGCAAAGTTCTCTTTATCATTGGAAAGAAATTTTGGATCTTTTCCCCGGGAGATTCAGAGTTGGATCGGAGTTCAAAACTTCCTTTGAACTGCAATTTATTTTTGCAGTATTCTCCCCAGAAAAGGTGTACTTTCGCCCGAGTATCAATCTTTCTCAGTGCAGCCTATTTCTTTCCAGTTTTTCTCGGAAGAATCGTTTTATTCACCAATAAGATATTTTTGGTATAATTCCCTTGAAGTTGACATTCTACAACTTCCCCATTGAGGTTTGCACTCATCTTCCCCATGAAGTATGTATTCTCCTACTCAGTGAGGGATGCACCCCCTCTCTCTCTCCAACGTGGCCTGCTATATCAGAATTCTTAAAGATTCTCATGTTTACCTACAGGAGATTTTAGTTTGTTATCCTCTAAGGACAACCATCATCCGCACTGAAATGATTTATGCTCCACAATACAGAACTTCTTATCGGCTTGAATCTTGTAGAGATGGCTACACCCAGTGTAACGGATATTGTTGATGTTATCATCTAAAGACTTTTGGCCCCTAGTGTATGAGGTAGTCTTTGTCCCCAGTCAAAGCCGAATTTTGAGGATCTTCCAGAGTAACTGGTATCTTATTCCCCAGTGGAGCAAGCTATTATTTCCCTAGTGGAGCAAGTGTCTTATCTCCCCAATGTGATGTACATGGGAGCGCCAGTCGTAGCTCTTTCATCCCCAGTGACAAAAAATTTATTGAGATATCACCAATGGAGTTTTTATCCCAAGATGTTTGTTTCATCCCTAAGTGAAGATTTTTTACCCCCGACAATGTTATCCTCAGTGTGGTCTGAGTGAAATTCTTTTTATTTAAGAATTTATATACTCCTCGGTAGAAGTTATCTTCATCAAGAGTTTTTACGCGAGAAAGCTTTCATCCTCAGCAAAGCTCTCCTCTTTCTTACAGAAGATAAAGTATTACTGCAATTTATTTTTGCAGTATTACTCCCCAGGAAGTTGGAAGTTTGGTGAGAATTCAAGATTTTCCCAGAATTGCAATTTGTTTTTGCAGTATTACTCCCCAGGAAGTTGGAAGTTTGGTGAGAATTCAAGATTTTCCCATAACTGCAATTTACTTTTGCAGTATTACTCCCCAGGAAGTTGTTTCTTCAATGTTATCAATCGTTTGGGGTTGATGGTTTCAAATCTCGGTTCCCCATTGAAGTTCATATTGCCTTTTCTCTACAGAAGATCAGATGCGCAAGAATAATTGTTCGTAGGTTCATTGTCTTCCCAGCATCCGATTATTAATGTGACTTCCCCAATGTATTACTAAACATGCATTATTACATTGCATCATTACATCGCATCTACTAAAATGCGTAGCATTTCCATTATATGGAGCATTACGCTATAAAAAATTCAAACATGCATGAGTATAAGCCAATTATGTCCACTTGTGGTAACCAGATTGTTATGCGCTCAGATTTGATTTATCTCCACAACAAGCCTAGGGTGACTCTATTATGTTTCCCCAGCGGAGTTTGTTTTGATTCACCACCAATCGAGTCTTTGGTATTTCTCCATTTCCATAGTAAGTTTGTGGTTTGCGCTTGCCTTTCCAAGCCTTTGGTTATTTTACCCGTGTTTGCTTTGCCTTAGAGTGCGAGTAAGAGTTGGCGTATAGCCTTTCTTATTTATCAAGTATTTGAGTATCCACACTTGGTGTGTGGTAATTCAGATAATTGCCACTCTTGAAGAATTACACCCGCCTTTGGCCTGAGGGATTCTGTAGTTCTTGCGTATTTGCAAAACTTTTAAAGCCCAACGCATGTTGGCAATCCTTGTTTAGAGTCCCTACAGTTGGTCTCTTTTTTCTAATCATAAGTCCGCCTTCGACCGGCGTTCTATTTAAGTTCAATACATATGGGATTCCCCGGTAAGTTTGTGGTTTACACTTGCCCTTGCAAGCTTTTGGTTATTTTACCCGTGTTTGCTTTGTCGTTAGAGTGCGAATAAGAGTCGGCGTATAGCCTTTCTTATTTCTCAAGTATTTGAGTATCCATACTTGGTGTGTGGTAATTCAGATAATTGCCACTATTGAAGAGTTACACCCCGCCTTTGGCCTGAGGGATTTTATAGTTCTTGTGTATTTGCAACCTATCGAAAGCCCAACGTGTTTTGGTAATCCTTGTTAGAGTCTGTTTTGACCAGTCTCTTTCTCTTGTAGAGTTCACCTTCGATCGATGCTCTTTAAAGGTCCTGCATAATCGGTTCCTTGTTTTGGTTTATCTGGTGTTAGTTGAGTCCTCCTTTCGTTAGCTTAGCTAACCTTTTATGTTAAGAGTATTTCAGTGTGTCTTCAAAGTCCAGTTGTCTGGCGTCCTTGTTTAGTCGAATGCGTCCTTTCATGTTGGGGCTTTCTTCGGTTAGTCTCGTTCTTGTGTTCACTATCAACTCCAAACATTTATTTCTTGATGCTTAATTTCGCTCTTGTGTGTCTAACTATGACCAGATATGCATATCTTTATCCCTTATGAGTTCGCCTTCGATTGGAGTTCTTTTCTTAAAATTCACCTTTAGCTGGTATATTTTGTTGAGAGTCACCTTCGGTTGGTCTCTTTTCAGTTGAAAGTTCGCCTTTGATCGGTGTTCTTTTCTTAGGAATCTACCTTCGGCATAGTATTCCTTGTTAAAGATTCCCCTTCGACTGGTTTCTTTACCCTTAAAATCCACCTTCGGTTGGTATCATTTGTTAAGGGTCTCCTTCGGCTGGTTTCTTCACCATTAAATCCACCTTCGGCTGGTACCTTTTATTAAAGATTCCCCTTCGGCTGGTTTCTTTACCCTTAAAATCCACCTTCGGCTGGTATCATTTGTTAAGTGTCCCCTTCGGCTGGTTTCTTCACCCTTAAATCCACCTCCGGCTGGTACCTTTTGTTAAAGATTCCCCTTCGGCTGGTTTCTTTACCCTTAAAATCCACCTTCGGCTGGTATCGTTTGTTAAGAGTCCCCTTCGGCTGGTATCTTTTCATTGTAAGTTCGCCCTTGATCAGCGTTCTTTCCCCTTAAAATCCACCTTTGACTGGTATCATATGTGAAGATTCCTCTTCGGCTGGTTTCTTTACCCTTAAATCCACCTTCGGCTGGTATCATTTGTCAGGAGTCCCATTTGCTTGGTCTCTTTTCTCAGTAAGTTCGCCTTCGATTGGTGTTTCCTTCGTCAGAGCCTTCTTTGGTCGGTCTCTTTCTCGTGTATGTCTAACCTTGACCTGACATCCAAGAGATTTTCTCAGCTAACTAGTGCAATCCAAAAAAGCAAAAAAATAGAAAATACAGAAAACAAAAAATATAATAATAACTGACTGGATTCAGAGCGCAAATTTTCGGGGTCTATTAAGTATTTAATCTTCTTCCACCTTGAAGGTTCGAAAGGCTGGCGCCAATCTCACCTTTAGGTTTAAGATGATAAAATAGGGGCAGCTGTTGCACCCTAAAATTTTCCCTCATAATTTCTTTTATTTGGCTTAGACCTTTGCATTCATCTGCGCCATTCCAATAGGTCACTAACATAGCATGCACTGCATTCAATAAAGCGCTTAAGATTCAAAGTTCAATGGTTGTGCGATATTAGGGTTTCGCAATGGTTAAGGCGTTCGTATCCAATAAAGACTGATTTCTTATTCAGGAAGTGAGCAGTGGAATTAGAGTTGTGACTTGGGTCGTTGAGGATTTCTTTCTTCATCAAGCCGCGAGGCTATCAGGGTTTATTTCCCCATATGTGATCAAAGCCAGGTTTTTGGCAATTGTGTTCCAATCGGGTTTTTCGTCAAAGATCATGAGATTAGGGTTTGTTCTTATCAAGGGACTTTCTCAGAAAGCCTTATATTGTGCGTCAGGAATTATCATCTTTAAGGGAATTTATTAAGGATTTTAGCCTTACGTTTTCAAGTGGACATGTTTGTGACTTGAATTCCAAAAGTTGAAGCACAATACAAAATATGATGCTAGAGAGCATTAATTGAGTCAGGCGAATATGAATAAAGGCTTTGATTTTGGGCAAAGTCGACATGGAGAGGTTGTTTTCTTGACTGAGTTCATGCAGGAATATTATTGATTCGATTGAATGTTGTGTCATATCTTAAGTTCAGGACCGATTCATTGAATATGCAAGTTGGTTGAAATTCGTTCACTGAGTCATGAAGTGAAGTGTTTAGAGGATAATCAAATGGTATTAAAGAAATCTAAGCGTTGGTTTGTTTTCAAGAATTTGATTCAGGCGAGTTTGGAGACCTTAGTCATAAGGGTTTCTTGGAATGCAAAAGATAAGATAAAAATGGCAAGGCATAGTCATTCATTATAATTCCATTCAAGTGGTTATTTTGGTTCAAGTTGTCACTTTCAGTGTCATTCAAATACCGTTCAAAATCAATCCAAATACACTCCAAACCTTCATTTACGTCATTCAAATTCAACATCTCAATATTCATCGTTCAATGTTCACTCGAAAATTCATGTTCATTCAACCATTTTTTTATGCATCATATCATGTAAATGTTTTCAAGCAATTAATTTTGAATTTACAAATCTATATTACGTTCCAAAGAAACTACAAAAAATTGTAAGTTACACAAAGCTACACTAAATCTATCCTGCCTAAACATTAGCTCCATTATTTTCCATGTTATGACTTCATGATGCCATTTTTGCAACTTCCAAACTCTTTGTAAAACTTTGATTCAACCATGTACAAAATTGCTTTTGCGATAGGTTTCATGTCCCGGCTCCAAGTTTTCCAACCCTTCATTTACAAATAAAACAGTCCATAAGTTCAATCAGAAAAATAGTTTAGCAGCTTGCAGACAAAACCGGTTCAGAAAAGAAGAATCGCGAAGATTCCATCTACATTATGCTAAAATAGTTGCCGCGATAAATCCTGTTTCAAGCTTACAGTTAGCATGATATACTAATGTCAGACCTGCATTCAAATTCAAACCCAGTTTAAGATGCAACTGACCAAAGCCCATCATCAATACAAAAAAAAAATTCGAAATGAGTCATACCAGCTCCATACAATCAGCCATGCAGTTCACAGACAAGCAGCGTGCGGGTCTGCAGGTGGAAATAACTCTTGGAAGTCTCAATGAACTGAAAGTAAAACGTCAAGGTTAAGGCAATTAAAACGCATAAGATAAGCCATAAAATACAAAATAGAAGAATGCAAGGTGGTGCTCAAAATAGAAAAAAAAACATAAATATAAAGAAAATCTCATTCAATAACAAAAATTGATAAGCAGTCCTGCACATTTCAGAAAAAACCAGCAAAGCACAAAATCTCATAAATTTTTCCAACAAACAGAATTACTAACTCCTAACTGTCATAACCATGATAACAAACCCCTAACTGTTTCTAATTCATTTCAATAAAACTTTCAATAAAACTTCTAACAAAATCTTTAACAGTCCAACTAATTCCATAGTAGCTTCTATCCTAACTGTCCACATGATCAAAACATAAACCCAAAACTCCTTCAAACCATTTTTTCCAGCTAGTAAAACAAACTAATTTCTTCTGACAACCTTCAGCTTACCAACTAACTGAATTTCTAGCTCATACTAACTGACTCCAACTGTCAAGAATAAAAAGCTGACTGTCATAACAGACTTCGAGATTCCCTCTAACTTCTTACTTCCTAACCTCTTAACCAACTTCGTAAGAAACTTCTAACAGAATTGGCAATAGAATAGAAGGGAAGGAGAAAAAATCCATAACAGAATATAACAAAGAAAAGAGAGGGATTCAGATTCACGATCATTCATTCATACATAAAAGTTTTAGAGAAAAAAACTCACCTTTGATAGATCGGCTGGATTCATTCTGCAGAAAAAAACTATAAAACTCTTTATTCAGTCTTCAATCTCTGGAGAATCATCCAGAGAAAACCTCTCAATTCTCTCTACTTCTCTTGTCTTCATCCTTCTCCCTACTTCATCTTCCACAATCTGTGATAACATTCCTCCCGCATCAGCGACATCAACACAACCATCTTCAATCTGTATCTTCTTGTATCATCACCATTCTTCAATCATCTTCATCAACTTAACAACTTCTGCATAATCTTCCATATCACTGCACTCTCATCTTAGCATCCTCATAATAATCTGCAAACACCAACTTTCATCATAACTGAATCGAGGATATTCGCATCAGCATTATCTTTAACAATTTCAAATCGCGCAGAGCTTCAACAACACAAAAATTCAGAAGAAACCAAAGAAGAAACGAGACATAGAAGTGGAATTACCGTGGAGCGTGATCTTCAATAGAGAGCTCATCTTCGTTACCGCCAAAATCCGTCGAGGTTAGTTGTCAGATACTCGTTTTCGAATTATTATTAATGCTATATTGTAGTTATCGATCTCTTGGACCATGGCCCCTTCGTCCTTCGCATAAAACCGTACATTAGCATCATCTAACCTTGAATCAAGGTTTTAGGCTTTATTTTGAGAAGTAAATATAGATAATTAGATGAATATAAGGACAGATTCAGATTCGCGAGTGTGGTACGGTGGGAGAACTGACTTGAGGTTTTGCGTTTGTTTTCGCAAATGTTTCGGTTGAGCAAGAGTCGCCACCGACTTTTTATTTTATCCTAAGGAAAGGTTAAAAAGCACAGCAAAAACCTTTGAGATGTTTTCTTGGGTTCAGGGAGTAGATTATAGAAAGGTAAGGTATTAGCACCCTTTCTATCCATGGTTATCCATGGGCTCTTAGTTACTTGCTTAGATCAACTTGCCTTGGTTTTCAATTGTTTGAAATGGTGCTTTGTGTGTGTGTTTTGAAAATGTTTTGAAAAGAGGCCAATGTGGTGGCAACCTTTGTAATGATCCATGTTGGGATGTATACAAAGGTGTATGTCTTTTAAAAAGGTTTTCATTGTTTTTAAAAGTTGTTTTGAAAGTGTAGTGAGGTGTGGTTTGAAAAATAGGCAAGTGTTTTGTTTTGCAAGTTTGATTAAAATAACTAAGAGTTTGTCTACTCCTAAATTTCTCAAAGATTTCTCCTATGTTTTTAACCCTTTTAACAATTTTATTCCACCATTGCATTTGGTGGACAATCTTGTGTTAAAAGGGTTAAAAACAAAGGAGAAATCTTTGAGAAATTTAGGAGTAGACAAACTCTTAGTTACTTGAATCAAACTTGCAAAACAAAACACTTGCCTATTTTTCAAACCACACCTCACTACACTTTCAAAACAACTTTTAAAAACAATGAAAACCTTTTCAAAAGACATACACCTTTGTATACATCCCAACATGGATCATTACAAAGGTTTCCACCACATTGGCCTCTTTTCAAAACATTTTCAAAACACACACACAAAGCACCATTTCAAACAATTGAAAACCAAGGCAAGTTGATCTAAGCAAGTAACTAAGAGCCCATGGATAACCATGGATAGAAAGGGTGCTAATACCTTCCATTTCTATAATCTACTCCCCGAACCCAAGAAAACATCTCAAAGGTTTTTGCTGTGCTTTTTAACCTTTCCTTAGGATAAAATAAAAAGTCGGTGGCGACTCTTGCTCAACCGAAACATTTGCGAAAACAAACGCAAATCCTCAAGTCAGTTCTCCCACCGTACCACAGAACTGGCGACTCTGCTGGGGACAAAACTTAAAAGTGGGGTTACCTTAGGGTTTAGATCACCTTTACATTCTTGCTTTGCTTGCCTTGATTGATTTATCTTTTGGGTCCTTGTTTGGGTTTGTTGTAAATCCTACACCCGGATTTGGGGCACCTTTTTAGGTAAATAGCAAAAAAACTGCGAGGGAACTGTGCGGGGTATACCGACATGGTTGAAGCAGTAAGCTATGTTAGTGTGACATATTTGTGAGTACTGGTAACCCTTGAGTTCAATCAAGGAGAGTACGGGGCCGCTGAGTGATGTCGTGAAGCACTAACGAACTCTTAGAACCTTAATTGACCATCTTAGCCTTTTTAGGGGTAGTGAGATGACCGACTTTGGTGCAGTCCGAAGTTGGTAGATACTCGATACTACACTCATTTGAAGGTTGTTTTCTTGGAATATTTTGGTCGCCAGTAAGTGGCTAAACCGAAACAATGAACACAGAAAACAATCCAATGATATTGAGCTCCTTAGAACCCAATTTCTATTTTAGGACAGGATGAGCCAACTAACTTCAAGAGGGTACTTACCTAAACCCCATGCAAGCCTAAACTTAAGGACTTGTTTGCTTTGTGTGAATATGTTTACCTGTATATTCACTCACTTGCTTTTGCATACATGTACATAACATCATAACATCATACCATAGCATTTTCAATAACCATTTCAAGGATCTCGAAGGTTCTTTTGATGCAGGGTTACGTTGAACCAGACGTCTACCAAAGGGCAAGGGGTTTCTCCTCTAACCAATGCAATCAAAGATCAAGTACAACAACTTGAATCGGTGGCTATGACCCACTCGACATGGTGAGCTTGATTCTCGTGGAAAGACATCCACCGATACAAAGTTCTCCAAACAAAGATCAAGTACAACAATTTGAATCAGTGGCTATGACCCACTCGACATGGTGAGCTTGATTCTCGTGGAAAGACATCCACCGGTGCAAAGTTCTCCAATCCAAGAACAAAGTTCAACCTCTAACATTTTCTTGTGTTTACCCCAAGAGATCCTTGAAAGCATGCATCCACATATCATGCATTGCATCTTAACGATCTTTCCTTTTTCAGGTTTCCTTACTCTCCTGCTATTTATTTCAGTAAGGGATGGCTCTAGAAAGGTCTGTCGAAGACATCCAAGACCAGAATGCTCAGCTGCAGGAAATGTTCCTGAACTTGTCTCTGGGGCAAGAAGAAATGAAAGCTCTCCTCACAAAGAGCTTGGAGAATTCAAACAATTCCAGGAGTGATCAGCTTGCGGAGCTGCAGTTTGATCTGACAACATTGAGGACCCAAGTGATGGGATAGTTGGTGGGCCAGATGGCTCTCATCCAAGACCTATCTCAAAGACAAGAGGAACTCAGAGTTCTCGTCCGCCAACTGCTTCAAAACAACCAATTGGGGCAAACATCTGAGGTTGAAGAGCAAGTCACCGCTCAGCCTCCATCCACTCAAGAAGACAAGGGGAAGGCTCCTTCGCTTGCTTCAGGGTCACAAGCCCATCAACAACCTCGCCAGCATCAACGGGGTAATCAACGTAAGCAAGAAACGTCGGGAAGACAGTTCACGGAGACTGAGATACCATCATTCTTCATACTGAAGCGCCTGTTGGAGGTCAACCTGCTTACCTTAAGGGATCCTCCTCAGAAGCTCAATACCTCCTCTCCTAACTATCGTCCCGACGCCTTTTGTGTTTACCACTCCTACAGCCCGGGACACGACACCAACGACTGTTGGGCCTTGAAGAACAAGATTCAAGATCTGATCGACATTGGAGTGCTGGAATTCATGCCAGACGGCGAGATGAAAATCTTCCGTTAAGGGGTTCTCCACCTGAAGTGACAAAGCTCAAGCTGAAAGAGTTTTGCTTCATTTTGAATTTTCAAAGTTGTAATTTCTTTTGTTGTCAAACAATTATCTGTTGATGTTAAACTCTGTTTTCATTAATGCATTGCATATGTTTGTCTTGAATTCATCCATGCGTTTCACTACTCTTATGCTTTTCTTTATGATATCTGACTCTTGATAAAAAGCTGCAAGCCTTTAGAGGGAGGATGACGAAACAATACCATAATCTTATACAGTATGCTTTTGAACAGACCTTGCTGATGGTGTACATGCATTTCTTTCAAATCCCAAACACTGGAGTTATAAGGAAGATAATCCCTAGTCAACCCCTTCGAGCCAAAGAAGTAGGAGTTTTCTGTTCTAAACAATCAAAACCTTTGATATAAACTTGGGGCAGGGTAGTATCTCAGTTAATTCAAAAGAAAAACACACATTGAAGTTGCAAACTCTCAGTTCGTAATACAACGAACGACGTCAAAGAAAAAGAAAAGCATTCCTTTGGAATCAAAAGACAAGGGTGGTTCCCTATCACATAGGCAGTCAATCTCTCAAAATAGAAAATCCCACCAAGCCAAAACCTATAAAGGAGGCTTAAGAAAGCAGGGGCATCCCGCTGACTGTAATCTCGAAAATGGGAACAGTCAGGCAAAAGTTAGGGATAACAAATCAAAATCAAAATAGTGAGGTCATTACAAATCCTCAACAACATGAAAAATGTTGAAAAAGAAAAAGGAGATGATGACTGTCTCCCAAAGTTCAACTGGTGAACCATCGCCCAAAAGTCGTTCCAAACTCAAAACAGAGTACGACACGCAATTAACTGAGCTTAGGTTTGAAGAACATCATGAAGAGCGGGTGGGTACAAATATGCTTTGAGCCTTTTTCCTTTGTTTCTTAAACCATGAACCAAGCCACGTTACAACCCTTCAAAAGTCCTAATTGAAGCATGGGTTAGTTCGAAAGCATACTGTTACAAAAGGTATCCTGACTCCTGTAAGGCTTTGCTCTAAATCTTGTGTTAATCTGTCTTATAAAAAAGTTTTCTGCTAAAAAACGCATTTTTCAAAACTTCGAGACAAACATAAACTTTGCATTGCTTGAATATCACTGTCTGCATTTGGCTTTTGTTTGACAGCAAAGAAATTCGTACGACGAATGTTCGGAGAAATGAAAACTCTCTCAGTGAGTTAAAATCACTTCAAAAGGACGAAACTTCCACGACAAATCTCCTATCAACAAGGGGCATGACATGGCACCATCCAGTTAACCTGGGGCAGTCCAGTCAAGGTTTCGACAGATCTTTCAAAATTCAGTTAACCTGGGGCAGTCCAGTCAAGATTTCAAGAAATCTCTCAATTCGCAGATTAATCTAATTCAAGACTCATCATCACTTGGGGCATTCGAATGTCAAAAGAGTTCAATCATTCCTTCACCACCTGTTGGAAATTACAATCACCAACAAATCAACTATCACTATTTCCAGATTCGATTCCTGTATCTAGCCAGGGCACGTCTGAAGAGTTTGAAGATTCGATTCCTGTATCCATCCAGGGCATATCTGTTGACGCTTATTTCCAGATTCGATTCCTGTATCTAGCCAGGGCACGTCTGAAGAGTTTGAAGATTCGATTCCTGTATCCATCCATGGCATATCTGTTGACGACTATTTCCAGACTCGATTCCTGTATCTAGCCAGGGCACGTCTGAAGAGTTTGAAGATTCGATTCCTGTATCCAGCCAGGGCATATCTGTTGACGACTATTTCCAGACTCGATGCCTGTATCTAGCCAGGGCACGTCTGAAGAGTTTGAAGATTCGATTCCTGTATCCAGCCAGGGAATATCTATTAACGACTAATTCCAGATCAACACCTGTAACAAGCCAGGAAATTATCTACATCACCACTTGGGGCATTCGAATGTCAAAAGTGTTCAAAAACCCGATGCAGTTTTACACGGACTCATCGTCAGGAAACCCTACACCGATTCCCTTTCAACCCCCGATGCAGTTTTACACGGACTCATCTTGTGTGTCTAACTATGACCAGATATGCATATCTTTATCCCTTGTGAGTTCGCCTTCGATTGGAGTTCTTTTCTTAAAATTCACCTTTAGCTGGTATATTTTGTTGAGAGTCACCTTCGGTTGGTCTCTTTTTAGTTGAAAGTTCGCCTTTGATCGGTGTTCTTTTCTTAGGAATCTACCTTCGGCATAGTATTCCTTGTTAAAGATTCCCCTTCGGCTGGTTTCTTTACCCTTAAAATCCACCTTCGGCTGGTATCATTTGTTAAGGGTCTCCTTCGGCTGGTTTCTTCACCATTAAATCCACCTTCGGCTGGTACCTTTTGTTAAAGATTCCCCTTCGGCTGGTTTCTTTACCCTTAAAATCCACCTTCGGCTGGTATCATTTGTTAAGTGTCCCCTTCGGCTGGTTTCTTCACCCTTAAATCCACCTCCGACTGGTACCTTTTGTTAAAGATTCCCCTTCGGCTGGTTTCTTTACCCTTAAAATCCACCTTCGGCTGGTATCGTTTGTTAAGAGTCCCCTTCGGCTGGTATCTTTTCATTGTAAGTTCGCCCTTGATCAGCGTTCTTTCCCCTTAAAATCCACCTTTGACTGGTATCATTTGTGAAGATTCCTCTTCGGCTGGTTTCTTTACCCTTAAATCCACCTTCGGCTGGTATCATTTGTCAGGAGTCCCATTCGCTTGGTCTCTTTTCTCAGTAAGTTCGCCTTCGATTGGTGTTTCCTTCGTCAGAGCCTTCTTTGGTCGGTCTCTTTCTCGTGTATGTCTAACCTTGACCTGACATCCAAGAGATTTTCACAGCTAACTAGTGCAATCCAAAAAAGCAAAAAAATAGAAAATACAGAAAACAAAAAATATAATAATACCTGACTGGATTCGGAGCGCAAATTTTCGGGGTCTATTAAGTATTTAATCTTCATCCACCTTGATGAGTCCGTGTAAAACTGCATCGGGGGTTGAAAGGGAATCGGTGTATGGTTTCCTGACGATGAGTCCGTGTAAAACTGCATCGGGTTTTTGAACACTTTTGACATTCGAATGCCCCAAGTGATGATGTAGATAATTTCCTGGCTTGTTACAGGTGTTGATCTGGAATTAGTCGTCAATAGATATTCCCTGGCTGGATACAGGAATCAAATCTTCAAACTCTTCAGACGTGCCCTGGCTAGATACAGGAATCGAGTCTGGAAATAGTCGTCAACAGATATGCCCTGGCTGGATACAGGAATCGAATCTTCAAACTCTTCAGACGTGCCCTGGCTAGATACAGGAATCGAGTCTGGAAATAGTCGTCAACAGATATGCCCTGGCTGGATACAGGAATCGAATCTTCAAACTCTTCAGACGTGCCCTGGCTAGATACATGAATCGAATCTGGAAATAAGCGTCAACAGATATGCCTTGGCTGGATACAGGAATCGAATCTTCAAACTCTTCAGACGTGCCATGGCTAGATACAGGAATCGAATCTGGAAATAGTGATAGTTGATTTGTTGGTGATTGTAATTTCCAACAGGTGGTGAAGGAATGATTGAACTCTTTTGACATTCGAATGCCCCAAGTGATGATGAGTCTTGAATTAGATTAATCTGCGAATTGAGAGATTTCTTGAAATCTTGACTGGACTGCCCCAGGTTAACTGAATTTTGAAAGATCTGTCGAAACCTTGACTGGACTGCCCCAGGTTAACTGGATGGTGCCATGTCATGCCCCTTGTTGATAGGAGATTTTGTAATCTCAAGCCTCAACTCAACTTTAGTTTTGATGAAAGACAAACAAGCTAGTTTGATGAAAGACAAACAAGCATTATGGAAAGAAGGAAAAGAAGTGGAAATCATCTTAAAGCATCATTCACTCAAAGCTTCAAGGAACTTGGCAAGCAATCAAGTATATCAATTCTCAATTAAACTACATTGATTAGAAATGCTCAAAAATGATATACACACTTGCCACATCACTTCAATTATATTTCAAAACAATTTTTAAGTTTTTCTCTGCTGTAAATCGATTAACATCTTGTGTAAATCGATTTACACATGCTTTTTAAAAAAAACTGTTTGCTCCTGCCAGCAATCGATTTACAGGTTGTGTAAATCGATTGATCACAGAACAAACTGATTTTTTAACACTTGTAAATCGATTGACACTACATGCTAATCGATTTACACTTCAAACTTTTTGAAATTCTGAACGTTACAAACACGTGCAATCGATTTGCATGTTATGTTAATCGATTTGCACATTGAAAATTTTGAAAAATCTGAAATGGTTTCAAGATATCCTTCACACCTTTTCTCCAATAGTTGCATGATCAAACATTGCATCTTGTCAAGTTTTACAAACAGAAAAGTGTCCTTTTGGAAAGGTATCTTGATTACTATATATTACAAAATATTTTCAAATCATAAACAACTCTTCTCTTGCAATAAAATCTGAACTTTGTAAAATATTCAAACTTCATATTTCTTAACTTTTAAGAACAAAGATTTTCTGCACTTTCACACATATAAAGAACAGAAATCTTTGAGCATTATCTAACCATTGTGTTACAGTTTGAATTGCTTACAAGAGAAGAAAGAAGAAACTTCAAAGAAGTCACTCTAAGTGATCAACATCTTTCAAGAAATCATACTTCATAAAAACATACAAAGTGTAACTTATTTCCAGGATTGTTGGAATTAAGTGTTAGATTACTTTTGTTCCTTGTTGTCCATTATTGGAAACAAGAGGTATCTTTTGAGAGGATTGTTCTCATTAGACTTATTGGAAATCCAAGAGGGTGTTCTTGGTTATTTGTTAGGTTCTTTAGTGGATAAGACTAGGAAGAGTCTTGTAAAAGTTCTAACAATATAGTAAAATCTCTTGCGTGTTTGCAAGGGGACTGGACGTACTTCCGGGTTGTGGAAGGAACCAGGATAATTCTTCGTGTCTCTTTACTTTCTGCACTTTACAGTTTTCAAAGCACTATATCAAAACCAGAAAGTATAAAATAAGTCAAAAATCGACCATCACCTAATTCACCCCCCCTCTTAGGCGCAATCTTAATCTTACAATTGGTATCAGAGCAGGTTATAGGTAACCTGCTCCTAGAGATCCAGAATGGCTTCCGCAAATCATCAACCAGTTTTCAGAGATGGTGGTAGTAACAACAAGCCTCCTCTATTTTGTGGTGAATATTTTGACTTTTGGAAAATACGCATGAAGGCGCATTTAGAAGCACAAGGAGAGGAAGTATGGGATGCTGTTGAAAATGGTCCATTTATCCCAATAACGGTAATCAATGGCGTTGGGTCTGCAAAGCCCAAAACTGTATGGGACGACGATGATAAAAAGAAAGTTCTCTATGACAAAAAGGCAATAAACCTTCTTCAAGGTGCTCTCAGTATGGACGAATTTTTTCGTGTCTCAAACTGCAAAACAGCAAAGGAAATTTGGGATACCTTGGTTCAAACTCATGAAGGAACGGCTGAAGTAAAAAGATCAAGGCTAAATACCTTGAGTCAAGAATATGAACTATTTCGAATGCAGCCCGGAGAATCCATTCTTGACTTACAAAAGAGATTTGTGCATTTGACAAATCACTTAATTGCTCTTGGTAAAACCCTGTCAAATGATGAACTCAACTTGAAAATCCTTAGATCATTGACTAGGGAATGGCAACCAAAGGTAACGGCAATCTCGGAAAAGAAGAGTCTCTCCGCAATGACTTCCGCTACATTATTCGGCAAACTTCAAGAATACGAAACGGAACTCGGTAGACTTGAAAAACATGAGAATCTAGAAAAGAAGTCCAAAAACATTGCCTTAAAAATTGATTCAAAAGAAGTGGTAAAAGAAGACAATCCGGAAGAAGATGAAAATTTCATGCTTCTAGTGAAAAGACTTGGGAAGTTTTTTGGCAGAAATGACAAAGGCGGATCTCATGCACATAAGAGAAAGCACTTCAAGAAAAGAGAAGCCTCCACATCAACTCAAGATGTCTCATGTTATGAATGTGGAAAGCAAGGACACATCAAACCAAACTGTCCAAATCTCCCAAAGAAAATTGGATTCAAAGGAAAGGACTCAAAACAAAAGAAAGCCTACATAGCATGGGAAGATAATGATATGAGCAGTTCATCGGAATCGGAAAGCGACGAATGTGCAAACTTAGCCTTAATGGCATCGCATCACTCCGACAATGAAGAAGAGGTTAGTAATGAATTTAATCTTTTTGATGATGATGTTCAAGGTGCAATTGATGAACTCTTGAAAGAATGCAAAAGTTTATACAAAAAGGTGTCAAAACAAGAAAAAGAACTTCTAAGTTGTCTAGAAAAAATTGACACCATGACTAAATATTTTGATCTTCAAAAACAGAATTTTATAAAAGAAAAGGAAAACTTTGCATGCTCCAAGTGTGAATCAAATGTCTTTCAAATTGTTCAATTGAAAAGAGTCATTGAACGATATGAAAAAGGACAAATAGGATTGGAAGGATTACTAAGCCAACAACGTTATCCTAATGATAAAAGAGGTCTTGGTTATGTGAATACTAAGAAACCAAGTAACAATCCCACTGTTTTTGTAAAGGCTAGTAATAGTTCCAATCCCAAGAAAGTAGAAAAGAAGCAAGTTGTTCATGATCATCAAAAGAAAAAGGCTAATGTATCTAAAAGAAAACAAATTCCTAGATACAAGAGCAAATTTGTTCCAAACTGTTTTTACTGTGGTATTATTGGACACACACCAAATGCATGCTATATTAGAAATTTCAGTATGGCTAGTGGACATTATGCATGGGTGAAAAAGGGAACTAACTATGAAGGACCCAAGGCAACTTGGGTACCTAACAAGAAATAATTTGTTTTTGTAGGTATGCTTGAAATCCACTTCAAATGTTTGGTATCTTGACAGTGGATGTTCAAAGCATATGACAGGAGATGTACACCAATTTTCATATCTAGTACATAAAGCCAAAGGGTATGTCACCTATGGAGACAACACCAAAGGAAAGATTCTTGGCGTTGGAATAGTTGGCACACCTCCATCCATTCAAATTGAGGATGTTCTCTATGTTGAAGGATTAAAGCACAACCTTCTTAGCATAAGTCAACTTTGCGATAGAGGGTTCAAGATCAAATTCAACAAAGAAGAATGCCTTATTATGGATGAGGCAACCAATGAGGTAAAACTCAAAGGTATAAGATCTAACAATATTTTTGTGATTACTCTAGATGATTTGTCTTTGAAGGTACAATGTCTTATGGTAAACAACAATGACGCTTGGTTATGGCATAAGAGGATTGCTCACATTCACATGGAGCACTTGAACAAATTGGTTAAGCATGACTTAGTTATTGGTCTACCAAAGATGAAGTTCATCAAAGACAAATTATGTAGTGCATGCCAAAAGGGCAAACAGACCAAATCAACTTTCAAACCAAAGAATGTGGTTTCAACAACAAGACCACTTCAATTGTTGCACATGGATCTTTTTGGTCCATCTAGAACAAGAAGCTTCGGAGGTAACATTTATGCATTAGTTATTGTAGATGATTTTTCCCGTTTCACTTGGACTTTGTTTTTAGTACACAAGAATGAAGCATTCAAGGCATTCAAGAGATATGCAAAACAAGTTCAAAATGAGAAGTCATCAAAGATAACATCAATCCGAAGTGATCACGGTGGAGAGTTCCAAAACAGTCTATTTGAAGAATTTTGTGAAGAAAATGGGATCTTCCACAATTTTTCAGCACCAAGAACTCCACAACAAAATGGAGTAGTTGAAAGGAAAAATAGGTCTTTGGTGGAACTTGCTAGAACCATGCTAAGTGACTCAAGTTTGCCTAAATATTTTTGGGCGGATGCGGTAAGCACGGCATGTTATGTAAGCAATCGCGTGATCATAAGACCTATACTAAAGAAAACTCCATATGAGATCTACAAAGGAAGAAAACCAAATATCTCTCACTTTCATATTTTCGGGTGCAAATGTTTTGTCCTTAACAACGACAAAGACAATCTCGGTAAGTTCGATGAAAAATCGGATGAAGGTATCTTTCTTGGTTACTCCCTTTCTAGCAAAGCTTTTAGAATTTACAATAAAAGAACTTTAACTATAGAAGAATCAATGCATGTTTCTTTTGATGAATCTAACACCTCCAAGGAGGAAGTTGCTATGTGTGATGATGATGATTCTATAGATTTATCTCATGAGATTTCCTGCGGAGATGGCAAAATTGTCAATCCGGAACAAACACATGAACTTTCACATCAAAATGAAAATGATGATGATCTTCCTCAAGAATGGAGAACTCATCGTGATCATCCAATTGACAATATAATTGGAGATATTAGCAAAGGAGTATCTACTCGACTAAATCTTAAGGATGCATGCTTAAATATGGCGTTTGTATCTCAAGTTGAACCTACTAAAGTGGCTCAAGCACTAGAAGATGATCAATGGATCCTTGCCATGCAAGAAGAGTTAAACCAATTCGAGCGGAATGAAGTTTGGGAACTTGTTCCTAATCCAGGAAATAAACGTATCATTGGAACCAAATGGGTTTTCAAAAACAAGATGGATGAAAATGGAATAATCACTCGAAACAAGGCAAGACTAGTTGCTCAAGGATACAACCAAGAGGAAGGAATTGATTTTGAAGAAACTTTTGCTCCGGTAGCACGTTTGGAAGCAATAAGACTATTACTTGCATATGCATGCTCATTGGACTTTGAACTTTTTCAAATGGATGTAAAAAGCGCATTTCTCAACGGATTCATAAATGAAGAAGTCTATGTAAAGCAACCTCCCGGATTTGAAGACTTCAAACATCCTAATCATGTCTTCAAACTGAAGAAAGCTCTCTATGGGCTGAAGCAAGCACCAAGGGCGTGGTATGATAGACTAAGCGCATTCCTATGTGAAAAAGGGTTTGTAAAGGGTAAAGTTGATACCACTCTCTTCATAAAAAATGTTAATCATCATACCTTACTTGTACAAATCTATGTAGATGATATTGTTTTCGGTTCAACTAACCAAAATATGTGCAAGGAATTTTCGTCTATGATGCAAGGAGAGTTTGAGATGTCTATGATGGGAAGATTGAATTTCTTTCTTGGTCTTCAAATTAAGCAACTCAAACATGGTATTTTCGTGAACCAATCAAAATATTGCAAAGACCTTATAAAGAAGTTTGAGATGGAAAGTAGCAAAGAAAGTGCAATTCCTATGGGATCCGGCACCTATCTTGACCCAGATGAATCAGGAAATTCTATTGACATAACTAAGTATCGTGGAATGATTGGCTCACTCCTTTATTTAACAGCAAGTAGACCTGACATTATGTTCAGCGTTTGCCTATGTGCAAGATATCAAGCCAATCCTAAAGAGTCTCACCTTGCAGCAGTCAAGCGCATAATAAAATATCTCAAAGGAACAACCAACGTCGGATTATGGTATCCAAAAGGTAGTATGTGCAATCTAGTTGGTTATTCTGATGCTGACTATGCAGGTTGCAAAACTGATCGCAAAAGTACAAGTGGAACATGTCACATTCTTGGAAATGCCTTGGTTTCATGGTCATGCAAAAAGCAAGCAAGCGTAGCTCTCAGCACTGCCGAAGCAGAATACATTGCGGCTGGAAGTGGATGCGCTCAAATTCTTTGGCTAAAACAACAATTACTTGACTATGGAGTAAACCTTGGATGCATTCCTCTTCGATGTGATAACACAAGCGCGATCAATATTACGAAAAATCCAGTTATGCATTCCCGGACGAAACACATTGACATCAGACATCATTTCATCCGAGACCATGTACTCAAAGGAGATGTCGAGATCACATTTGTGGACACTCAAAATCAACTCGCGGACATCTTCACAAAACCACTTGCAAAGGATGCATTTTTCAAAATTCGTCGTGAACTTGGAATCCTCGATGAACAAGATATTTAAGGTGCACTCAATCCTTAACTATACCCTAATGTACATATATATGTGGTTAGACATTGTTTCAAATGTTAAAAATAATGATGTTTTAAATTTTCTCTTTAAGTAAATCGATTTACACCATATGTCATTCGATTTACTACTGAAGCAAATCATTTCTTTTAATAAAATCTTCTGTGTAAATCGATTTACACAATATGTCAATCGATTTACTACTGAAGCAAATCATTTTTTTAATAAAATCTTGTGTGTAAATCGATTTACACAATATGTAAATCGATTTACCACTGAACGAAAATCACTTTTTATGAAAATGTTCTGTGTAAATCGATTTAACCAAGGGGTAAATCGATTTACCACAGAATCTGAAGCATTTTTTATGTATTTTCTCTATGCAATGTATTTTGTTTTAACATGTGATACTTGTAATGAGCTTTTAATATATTGGTCAAACATTCATTGTCTCTCAACCTCCCACCTTTCTATTGCCCAATCAATGAAACCTTGACCAAAATTACAAAATTAAAACCTCATAAAACCTCACTTACCCTACTATACTATTTAATCTCACCAAAACTCCCTCACTATCTCATAACACCAACACACTCTCTCTCATAACAACACAAAAGAACTCTATATCTCTCTCTTCAAAACCCTAACAAGATCCATGGCTCCCAAGAGAAAAGCCTCTGCCTCAGAGAAAGGAAAGAAGCCAGCTTCGTCATCATCTGAAAACTCTGTGCTCGAGTACCTCACGGATCCACAGCGGGACAGATTCCTCAAGCATTTTCAAAAGAAAATCGTCTCCACTCCAAAGTTTGGTATGTTATCTACTTTTCCAGATGAATGCTTCTCATTTCAAAGAGATTTCATTGCTTATGGGTTAGAACCATTAATATCTTCACATGGTTTCTATTACCCGGATCTGGTTAAAATTTTCTACAGCAACATGTGCTATGACAACAACAAATGTTATACATATGTCCTTGGAAAAAGAATCCCTCTGTATTCCAAAACTCTTGGCAGAATCTTGAATATTCCATATTCTGGAAGTACCCTTTATGATCCAGAAGATGCTGCTTGGGAAAACTATCAGAAGCGAGAATTTTTCTATAGCATTGGAAGGTTATCAGAATCTGAATACCGTGCCAAGCGGATTCGCAGTCTTGGCGGGGTTACTCCAGCTAGGGACACATGGAGTGCTGGAAATTTCCATATTGATGATAGGTTGTTTCACTACTTTCTGGTGTATATTTTGTTTCCTAGAGCAGGGAATCATTGTACGGTGACCGACCTAGAGCTTCAAATCATCTATGCAAGGAAAAATGGAATCCCGGTCAATTGGGCAAAATTGATTGTGATGCATATGCTAAAAGTTGCCGCAAGGGCCACTTTTCTACCATATGCATATTTCATAACAAGGATTATGGAAGCTTATGATATAGATTTCACTGGATTTGAGCGAATTGAAATGGATCCAATCTCCACTAGGATCTCCATCAAAAATGTTGATTCAAGGATGGGTGTTCATTTCAATGCTGAAGCAAAAACCATAACTTACATTGGCGAAGATGTGGTCGGCGATGAAGGTCATAATGCAGATGAAGAAGACCATGAAGTTCCTCCTCCTGCTGCTGCTTCTGGTCCCACAAATCAAGATGTTATGGATTTCATGACGCAACAGTTTGCTTCTCTGAATTCTAACATCAATGCTCGATGGACGGAGATAAATGACTCTACCTCATCTCGGATAGATGCTTTTCAGAATGATGTGAACCAACAATTTTCATATCTTTATTCACATCTTCATATCCCTCCATACGACCCAACCAATCCTGCACCTCCGCCTCCTCAATACACCGAACCACCTCTTCAACAACAATTTCCTTATCAAGGACCTTTCTAAAATGTTCTTGATCAATGTTATTAAATTCTTAGTATAAGTATCATTATGGATTTTGTCTTGTTTTATTTTGTTCATTTTATGTATTGTGTTCTTAAAACTTTGTTCGATAATTTTTGAAAGTTTTGTGTTTTTCATTCATGTTCCTATACATTTCTTTCTGGTATACTCTCTTGTTGCATCTTTCCCTTCTTTTTGATAATGTCAAAGGGGGAGAAGGATGTAATAGCACTTTATGGTTGTTTGTTTTCATTGTCTTTACAGAGCAAACTTTCAAAGCTTTTTCTCCATAGGGGGAGAAATCTTCTCAGGGGGAGAAAACACCTTTTGCTCAAATTCTGATCAACACATAAAGGAAAATGGTTTGTCATCATCAAAAAGGGGGAGAATGTAATCTCAAGCCTCAACTCAACTTTAGTTTTGATGAAAGACAAACAAGCTAGTTTGATGAAAGACAAACAAGCATTATGGAAAGAAGGAAAAGAAGTGGAAATCATCTTAAAGCATCATTCACTCAAAGCTTCAAGGAACTTGGCAAGCAATCAAGTATATCAATTCTCAATTAAACTACATTGATTAGAAATGCTCAAAAATGATATACACACTTGCCACATCACTTCAATTATATTTCAAAACAATTTTTAAGTTTTTCTCTGCTGTAAATCGATTAACATCTTGTGTAAATCGATTTACACATGCTTTTTAAAAAAAAACTGTTTGCTCCTGCCAGCAATCGATTTACAGGTTGTGTAAATCGATTGATCACAGAACAAACTGATTTTTTAACACTTGTAAATCGATTGACACTACATGCTAATCGATTTACACTTCAAACTTTTTGAAATTCTGAACGTTACAAACACGTGCAATCGATTTGCATGTTATGTTAATCGATTTGCACATTGAAAATTTTGAAAAATCTGAAATGGTTTCAAGATATCCTTCACACCTTTTCTCCAATAGTTGCATGATCAAACATTGCATCTTGTCAAGTTTTACAAACAGAAAAGTGTCCTTTTGGAAAGGTATCTTGATTACTATATATTACAAAATATTTTCAAATCATAAACAACTCTTCTCTTGCAATAAAATCTGAACTTTGTAAAATATTCAAACTTCATATTTCTTAACTTTTAAGAACAAAGATTTTCTGCACTTTCACACATATAAAGAACAGAAATCTTTGAGCATTATCTAACCATTGTGTTACAGTTTGAATTGCTTACAAGAGAAGAAAGAAGAAACTTCAAAGAAGTCACTCTAAGTGATCAACATCTTTCAAGAAATCATACTTCATAAAAACATACAAAGTGTAACTTATTTCCAGGATTGTTGGAATTAAGTGTTAGATTACTTTTGTTCCTTGTTGTCCATTATTGGAAACAAGAGGTATCTTTTGAGAGGATTGTTCTCATTAGACTTATTGGAAATCCAAGAGGGTGTTCTTGGTTATTTGTTAGGTTCTTTAGTGGATAAGACTAGGAAGAGTCTTGTAAAAGTTCTAACAATATAGTAAAATCTCTTGCGTGTTTGCAAGGGGACTGGACGTACTTCCGGGTTGTGGAAGGAACCAGGATAATTCTCCGTGTCTCTTTACTTTCTGCACTTTACAGTTTTCAAAGCACTATATCAAAACCAGAAAGTATAAAATAAGTCAAAAATCGACCATCACCTAATTCACCCCCCCTCTTAGGCGCAATCTTAATCTTACAGATTTGTCGTGGAAGTGTCGTCCTTTTGAAGTGATTTTAACTCACTGAGAGAGTTTTCGTTTCTCCGAACATTCTCAGTACGAATTTCTTTGCTGTCAAACAAAAGCCAAATGCAGACAATGATATTCAAGCAATGCAAAGTTTATGTTTGTCTCGAAGTTTTGAAAAATGCGTTTTTTAGCAGAAAACTTTTTTATAAGACAGATCAACACAAGATTTAGAGCAAAGCCTTACAGGAGTCAGGATACCTTTTGTAACAGTATGCTTTCGAACTAACCCATGCTTCAATTAGGACTTTTGAAGGGTTGTAACGTGGCTTGGTTCATGGTTTAAGAAACAAAGGAAAAAGGCTCAAAGCATATTCGTACCCAACCGCTCTTCATGATGTTCTTCAAACCTAAGCTCAGTTAATTGCGTGTCGCACTCTGTTTTGAGTTTGGAACGACTTTTAGGCGATGGTTCACCAGTTGAACTTTGGGAGACAGTCATCATCTCCTTTTTCTTTTTCAACATTTTTCATGTTGTTGAGGATTTGTAATGACCTCACTATTTTGATTTTGATTTGTTATCCCTAACTTTTGCCTGACTGTTCCCATTTTCGAGATTACAGTCAGTGGGATGCCCCAACTTTCTTAAGCCTCCTTTATAGGTTTTGGCTTGGTGGGCTTTTCTCTTTTGAGAGATTGACTGCCTATGTGATAGGGAACCACCCTTGTCTTTTGATTCCAAAGGAATGCTTTTCTTTTTCTTTGACGTCGTTCGTTGTATTATGAACTGAGAGTTTGTGACTTCAATGCACGTTTTTCTTTTGAATTAACTGAGATACTACCCTGCCCCAGGTTTATATCAAATGTTTTGATTGTTTAGAACAGAAAACTCCTACTTCTTTGGCTCGAAGGGGTTGACTAGGGATTATCTTCCTTATAACTCCAGTGTTTGGGATTTGAAAGAAATGCATGTACATCATCAACAAGGTCTGTTCAAAAGCATACTGTATAAGATTATGGTATTGTTTCGTCATCCTCCCTCTAAAGGCTTGCAGATTTTTATCAAGAGTCAGATATCATAAAGAAAAGCATAAGAGTAGTGAAACGCATGGATGAATTCAAGACAAACATATGCAATGGATTAATGAAAACAGAGTTTATTATCAACAGATAATTGTTTGACAACAAAAGAAATTACAACTTTGAAAATTCAAAATGAAGCAAAAGTCTTTCAGCTTGAGCTTTGTCACTTCAGGTGGAGAACCCCTTAACAGAAGATTTTCATCTCGCCGTCTGGCATGAATTCCAGCACTCCAATGTCGATCAGATCTTGAATCTTGTTCTTCAAGGCCCAACAGTCGTTGGTGTCGTGTTCCGGGCTGTAGGAGTGTTAAACACAAAAGGCATCGGGATGATAGTTAGGAGAGGAGGTATTGAGCTTCTGAGGAGGATCCCTTAAGGTAAGCAGGTTGACCTCCAACAGGCGCTTCAGTATGAAGAATGATGGTATCTCAGTCTCCGTGAACTGTCTTCCCGACGTTTCTTGCTTACGCCGATTACCCCGTTGATACTGGCGAGGTTGTTGATGGGCTTTGGACCCTGAAGCAAGCGAAGGAGCCTTCCCCTTGTCTTCTTGAGTGGATGGAGGCTGAGCGGTGACTTGCTCTTCAACCTCAGATGTTTGCCCCAATTGGTTGTTTTGAAGCAGTTGGCGGACGAGAACTCTGAGTTCCTCTTGTCTTTGAGATAGGTCTTGGATGAGAGCCATCTGGCCCACCAACTGTCCCATCACTTGGGTCCTCAATGTTGTCAGATCAAACTGCAGCTCCGCAAGCTGATCACTCCTAGCATTGTTTGAATTCTCCAAGCTCTTTGTGAGGAGAGCTTTCATTTCTTCTTGCCCCAGAGACAAGTTCAGGAACATTTCCTGCAGCTGAGCAGTCTGGTCTTGGATGTCTTTGACAAACCTTTCAAGAGCCATCCCTTACTGAAATAAACAGCAGAAGAGTAAGGAAACCTGAAAAAGGAAAGATCGTTAAGATGCAATGCATGATATGTGGATGCATGCTTTCAAGGATCTCTTGGGGTAAACACAAGAAAATGTTAGAGGTTGAACTTTGTTCTTGGATTGGAGAACTTTGCACCGGTGGATGTCTTTCCACGAGAATCAAGCTCACCATGTCGAGTGGGTCATAGCCACTGATTCAAGTTGTTGTACTTGATCTTTGTTTGGAGAACTTTGTATCGGTGGATGTCTTTCCACGAGAATCAAGCTCACCATGTCGAGTGGGTCATAGCCACCGATTCAAGTTGTTGTACTTGATCTTTGATTGCATTGGTTAGAGGAGAAACCCCTTGCCCTTTGGTAGACGTCTGGTTCAACGTAACCCTGCATCAAAAGAACCTTCGAGATCCTTGAAATGGTTATTGAAAATGCTATGGTATGATGTTATGATGTTATGTACATGTATGCAAAAGCAAGTGAGTGTATATACAGGTAAACATATTCACACAAAGCAAACAAGTCCTTAATTTTAGGCTTGCATGGGGTTTAGGTAAGTACCCTGTTGAAGTTAGTTGGCTCATCCTGTCCTAAAATAGAAACTGGGTTCTAAGGAGCTCAATATCATTGGATTGTTTTCTGTGTTCATTGTTTCGGTTTAGCCACTTACTGGCGACCAAAATATTCCAAGAAAACAACCTTCAAATGAGTGTAGTATCGAGTATCTACCAACTTCGGACTTCACCAAAGTCGGTCATCTCACTACCCCTAAAAAGGCTAAGATGGTCAATTAAGGTTCTAAGAGTTCGTTAGTGCTTCACGACATCACTCAGCGGCCCCGTACTCTCCTTGATTGAACTCAAGGGTTACCGGTACTCACAAATATGTCACACTAACATAGCTTACTGCTTCAACCATGTCGGTATACCCCACACAGTTCCCTCACAGTTCCCTCACAGTTTTTTTGCTATTTACCTAAAAAGGTGCCCCAAATCCGGGTGTAGGATTTACAACAAACCCAAACAAGGACCCAAAAGATAAATCAATCAAGGCAAGCAAAGCAAGAATGTAAAGGTGATCTAAACCCTAAGGTAACCCCACTTTTAAGTTTTGTCCCCAGCAGAGTCGCCAGTTCTGTGGTACGGTGGAAGAACTGACTTGAGGATTTGCGTTTGTTTTCGCAAATGTTTCAGTTGAGCAAGAGTCGCCACCGACTTTTTATTTTATCCTAAGGAAAGGTTAAAAAGCACAGCAAAAACCTTTGAGATGTTTTCTTGGGTTCGGGGAGTAGATTATAGAAAGGGAAGGTATTAGCACCCTTTCTATCCATGGTTATCCATGGGCTCTTAGTTACTTGCTTAGATCAACTTGCCTTGGTTTTCAATTGTTTGAAATGGTGCTTTGTGTGTGTGTTTTGAAAATGTTTTGAAAAGAGGCCAATGTGGTGGCAACCTTTGTAATGATCCATGTTGGGATGTATACAAAGATGTATGTCTTTTGAAAAGGTTTTCATTGTTTTTAAAAGTTGTTTTGAAAGTGTAGTGAGGTGTGGTTTGAAAAATAGGCAAGTGTTTTGTTTTGCAAGTTTGATTCAAGTAACTAAGAGTTTGTCTACTCCTAAATTTCTCAAAGATTTCTCCTATGTTTTTAACCCTTTTAACAATTTTGTTCCACCATTGCATTTGGTGGACAATCTCGTGTTAGGATGTGAAAGGGACGGGCGCGGGTCATCGTATGGACCATGAATGCAATGGTGCCAAGTGTCTTTGGCAATTTGCTTTGAAGGGACTATGACCATTCCATTTAGGCAACTTTCGAAAGCGTCATCGAGGGACTTATGATCATTTGAATTTGTTTTGCCAAAGAAACTCGACGTGCAAGCATGGCCCATTTTGGAAGGCAACATGTGGGATTACCCTCGGGGTGCAAGTGTGATTGTGTATTGATTTCATGTATTTGTCTTGTATTAGGTTATCTAGCGTTTGGTTTTATGTACATGCAAACCCTAGGTCTAACCATGGTATAATTTGGAAAGCGATAAATTGCAAGAAATTAAAGTCTACGCTATTACAAATAGTATCCGGGAGTGGGGGTACAAATTTACAAATGGGGATGAGACTTCAGGAATGTAGTGTCCAATAATTTACAACCAAATCGAATTGCGATCAAATGTAATCAATGTATAGCAAGGTATAAGAATAGTAATTGTATGTGTATCAAGTGTATAATGTGAATTTTAAAGGTATTATTGAGTATTGTTAATTTAAATGAAAAGAATTAAATGTTATTTAATTAATCTTTGTAATCTCGTATTTTTCTTTAATATGTACAAAAAGAATATTTTAATTAAATGTTTTAAATCTTAATTCAATTAGGTATATTAAAAAATGTATTTTTATGTATTAAAGTATTAATGTTCAAATAAAAATATTTTTAGTTTTGTTTCTTATATATTAGTATTAATATATATATATATATATATATATATATATATATATATATATATATATATATATATATATATATATATATATATATATATATATATATATATATATATATATATATATATATATATATATATATATATATATATATATATATATATATATATATATATATATATATATATTTATACAAGAGCTTTTTTAATTGAAAGAAAATATTTTGAGGAAGAATAAATTGTGTTTAAAATTTATGTTATAAAAAGTGTTATTAAATAAAAAATAATTTGATATATAAAAAATGTTATGTTGATTTATTAATCAAAAGAAAATAATAGGTTTTAAATTCTAAAGAAAAGGGTTTGGAGATTTGAATGGGCCTTTGATTTTCTTAGGGCCCAAACCAAAAGTTTTCAGAAGCAGGGGGGGGGGGGGGGGTTAACTCATTGAAACGCATTTTGGGCTTTGTGTTTGTGAAACGGGTTAGGCCCAGAGTTTTAACAATGTTTTTAGGGTTAACCAAAACTTTGTTCATTTTGGGACATTGGCTTAGGGTTTATAGCGCCGTTCGTTCTCTCTTCGTCTTCTCCGATCTCTCTTCATCTTCCTCAAAGCCATAGCCATCAGAACCATGTCTTTCCTCGTCTAAGCCAAACAACATCGCCGTCTGTCTCTCCTCCATGGGTCATTCAGCGACGTGACTTGAAGGTAACATTTTCTGAGTTATTCGAGTGAGGGTTTCCGTTTTTTTATGTTTTACACGTTTCACTTCTGCTTATTGCTTCTGATTTTAGTTTTGTGGTGGTTATGAAAAGGGAAAAAAAAGCTACCTTTTATTGGAGGGAGAGGTGGACGTGGCGGCGTTTGGGGGGCTTTGACGGCGAGGTGACGACGATGATGAAGCTTCTGCTTCCTGGTTTGCATTTCTTTAGCCCTTAGGTTTGATGATGATTGGACCTGAGAACCTTTTGTGATTTCGCTCTTTTTCTCTTCTTCTGTTAACTTGGCTTACATGCTTATGCTGCCTCTTGCCTTTGAGTCGCTTTAGGATGCCTTGGTGCCTTATATATTTGCCCTATGATGAGGCAACTCTGAGGGCTCGTGGTCTTACCCTGTATTGCCTTATTGAGTTGCCTTCTATGCTTAGTGAGTTAATGATGGTTGATACCTTGTTTCTGACTTTGCGTTGCTTACATACTTAATGCTGTATGATTGTGGTTTGTTCCCCAATGATGAACTTATAGTTCTGAGGGCTTGTACCTGTTGCCTTTGAATGCTTGCCCCTTCTGTGCTTGGTTGAGACACTTCTTTTCTTCTTCTTCTGGCTGTCTTCTGTTGCCTAGCTTGATATGAACTTTTGCCCAGTGATGAGACTGTCTGAGGGCTTTGAGTTATTGGCTTGAACTTGGTTTCTGTGAGGCTTAGCAGGTTTGTGGAGCTTAAGGCTTTACTGGTTTTTGTGAGGCTTAGCAGGTTTGTTGAGCTTAAGGCTTTTGGTGTTTTTTGACTAAGGTTTCAGGCCTGGTTCAGAGCTTGTGTTTTGGTTGAAGGTTTGAATATTTTTGGCTTAAGCTTTATGCAGGTTTGACAGGGTATACTGATTTTGAAAGGGGTTTTATGGCTTTGACTGATGTTTTGCTTTTGTTTATGTTTGTCAATGGTTTTGACAGGGATTAAGGTTCTGGTGTTTGAGCTTGAAAGGTTTTGACAGGGTTTTGGTTGTTGGGTGAGTTTATGGCTTGGACAGGGTAGGCGTTTTGAGTAGTAAGGCTAGCTTCAGTTTTTGTTTGTTTGTGGCTTCAGCAGGTTTAATGCTTGTTGGTTTAAGGCTGGAAGGTCTTCTTTTTTGGTGGAAGGCAGTTTGGATGGTTTTGTTGTATATTTGTGATGTGAACTGATCCTTCTTTATGTTGTTTCCCCCTCCCCTGGTACTGTGTTATTACAGTTGTTTTATATCTTTTCTTTCTCAAGCCTCAAAGCCAGTAAGCCAGCTCTTTTTTTACTCTCTCCTCTCTCTCTCTAGTACAGTCAAAATATTAAAATATGTTTGTGCTTGTACTTTATTCTGAAAGGGCAGCATTGGGAAATGATGAAAATGAATTAGCTTGCTTGCATATTAATCTTTCTCTGCATATTTTATGTCTTCTTGATATCTTTCCAAATCTTCTTTTTTGACAGCTTTGAGTAGCCTTGTACTTGTTTGACATCTTTGACAGTTTGTTGGACAGTTTGGAATTTGTGATTCAGTTTGGACTTTGTAGTTTGATTTGGACTTTGCATCATGCTGTTTGAGACTTGAACTATGCAGTTTGACAATTTTGACTTGTGCATTCTTTATATTTGTGCATTCAAAGTTTAGCAAATAAATATTCATCCCTCTTTGTGAACCGGGAGAAATCCCGTGATTTGCAGAGAGGGCTAACTGATCCCAGTCAGTTGCCCTTAATGATGACCCCTTTTTTATCTGTCTCTTTTATTTATCTGCAATTGACTTTTCTTTCTCTTATTTGTTTTTGCAGATAAAATTCCATGGAGCATTGGAGCAATGGGCGGAAGATGAAGACTTAAGAATTTTCTTAGGATAATTTTGTTTCAATTTTAATTATTGTAATCATTATTATAATACTTTGTAAATAAATAAAGTACTCGAATAAATATTGTAACGAATAATTAAAGATGAATAAAAATCCAATCTTTTATCATTTAATTCCTTTCCTTCCTTTTCAATTATTTATTTATTATTTATAGTTCTTTAAATTAAAATAACTGAAAATTAAATTCCAGCTATTTAATCTTTAGAATAATAAATAATTAACTAAACATTGATTCAACGTTGATCAATTAATAAACTTGGCGCTTCCAACATCCAAAGCAAAGCACAGTCAAACACAACAACTGATCAGACGCATTCCCCTTTTTACTGATTTTTACCAAACACTACAAATTCAAACTGAATGTATCTTTTCACTGATTTAATCACACAGTGCAAACTCAATCCAAATTTTTCAATCCACATCTCAGCATAACTTGAAAAGTGCTGTAGAATTTAAATCTTTCTGAGAACGCACGCACAAAAACCCTAATTCCTGATCAAATGCCAAAGAAGCGTTCGCCTGATCAAAATTGATCCAAAATCAACCAAACCTTAAACAAACTGTATAAACTGTTCCAGAGCCATGAAAACCAATAAAACCCTAATTGTGTCTGACTGACGAGAAAAGTCCGTTTGACCGATTCTTGAGCCAGTTTGAAAAATCAGGAAACACCTGAAGCTGTGATTTCTTGTGGAAAAATGCGAGGGCAAATTTTGGGGTACAACAGCGAGGAAGAGATGAAGATGAATCCATATGCCGTGGTATCTTCTGAGCATCGACTGCGATGTCCTCCGTCAGCGCGGCGGCGGGCTAAGGTTTGGATTTTGAACGGAAGAGAGGGAAGAAGAGAGAGTGAGAGGAGGATATCACCGATGGTGGAAAGTATCTGCGGCATAGATTTGACGAAGAAAGGAAATATGAAAGCGTTTGAGCGTGAATTCTGGGAGTTTAAGTTTTGAACCCTAATACCAAACGACAATGTTTACATCCTATCCATTATCCAATTAAATTTTTTTATTCAGTAAATCAAAACTAACTGATTTTTGTTTATAATGTGAATTTTTTTTATGTAGAAGCCAATATAAAAAGAAAAAGCTGATTGAACCCTTTGATTGGGCCTAACGCCCTTCTTCAGCCAACCCCTGGATTCTGGCCTGTACACCCATTGAGCCCCACATGCGTTTTTTCAGCCTTAATACATTGTACAAAAAATTTCTCCTGGGCCTTGCATTGGTTGGGCCTAAGCGCATGTTACTGAACCCACTCCCTGGATTCAAATTGCACATTCCTCTTTACTCATAATTGATTTTAGTTTGTTTCTAGTAATTTTCTTTTCATAATTGTTAGATATCAATTTTTTGTAAAAAAGAAAATATTGATGTAACAAAAAATATTAGATGTTAGGAGATATATTTTAGGAATTAAATCAAGGTTATCTGATTACTTGAGATTTGTAACTCACCTTTTCTTGTTGAGGTTTGAATCTTATGCAGGTTTATTGTGCAATGTGCGGATATGCTTGAGATTTCGATTGTGATTTATTTTCACATCGATGACGCTTCGACATTTATCCCGAGCATTTGATTTTTGACTCTTTTCTTTTCTTGGTGAAGCCTACTCGAAGTTTTCCGGGTTTCTTTGTTTTGACGTGCTTTGCTACATATTGATATACGTTTGGTATTTTCTCTTGTTTATCTCATTTCAGCACTTTACTGCTTTCTAGATATCATGAGAAGTAGGAAATAAAGAGCGTGCGCTCGAAATCGCTGCTTAAAGACCTGTAGCAGGCATTCCACACTTCATTTTCGATATGTGTTGTGCTTGTGTTTGATTACTTTCTTGTTGATCGATGAGTCACTCAATTTAGAAATTGAGATCACGACTTCTCTCTCAGTGCATGCTACCTATAGGATTTCATTGCTTTCCTTTATTTCTTGTTGATCGATGAGTCACTCAATTTAGAAATTGAGATCACGACTTCGCTCTCATTGCATGTTCCCTATAGGATAGTTTTGTTAGACTTTCTTAGGTAATCGTAGCCTAGATAGATTCTCTCTAGTTGTGCTCGCTTGAGCTAACTCTCTTGAGCTTATTGGCTTACCTGTTTGATTTCATCTTTGTGTACATGTTTTGAGATGATATACCCTCTGCATGTTCCCTTATGAGCTCTCGATTCGACTATAGATGATGATTCGAGATAGACATAGTTTTAGGTGATAGACCCTTGCTATGCTCCTTTAGGACTTCTTGATTCATCTATAGATGATGATTTGAGATAGACATTAGGATTGTTATCTAAGCATGTCAACATAGGGTAGAGATTTCCCTTCAAAACTCAACCATAGGACCATCATTGTATGATAACATTAGGGATAGATCTAGGTTAGTATCCTTTAGATGATTTTTATTTCTTTTACATCCATGCATTAAAACAAAAAATTCCTTTTTTTCTTTGAAAAATATTAAAACATATAACAACTTCCAAATCCTTCTTCAAGGTAAAAATATCAACCAATGCAAACTCTTTTGCGCCTTCGGGCTTTTCTTTCAAACTTTTCAGAAAGAACATGTTAATTCACTTCTGTGCTGACGCGTAAGTCTCCAAAGGTCGAGTTGCGGCAGAAGGAGAAATTAATATTGTTCATTAAAAAAATACAAACCAACAAAAACTTGTTAGCCGAACTACAGCTGCTCTGATTCCTTAAAAGGGATACGTAGGCATTGGGGTAGGGCCCGAGCGAGCACAACTTTTCATTTTCCCTACATTCTTTTCTCTTTTATTTTGCATGCATTTCCTGTACATTTTAGATATAGATTTGAAACACACCCTTTGATTAGAACAACAAGAGTGGATACCGTATAGTACTATGGACGTGTGGGGTGCTAATACCTTCCCCTCGCGTAACAGACTCCCTTACCCGATCTCTCGGTCGCAAGACCGTGACTTTTCCCTTCTCAGGTTTACTCGATGTTTACCTTTCCCTTCATCTGGGATAAAAAACGCTCGATGGCGACTTCATTGATTTCACTATCAGTTGATTGGTCATCCGGTTGTTTCAGGTGCAAATTGAGAAATTTTGAGAAAATGCACGAAGTTCAAATTGAGCAAACATAAATTTTTGGGCTAATGGGCCTAAGTTTTTAGGTTCAAACGTGTTCATGACCATATATTAGACCTATAAATCCATTCATATATTTTTTTGATTTTTATTTCTTTTTTATTTTGATTTTATCCAATTAAATTCAAAATAATTCAAATAAAATATAAAACTAATGGACTAAGGCACAAGGCTTTTGATTTTAATCTCATGGAGGTCCAAAAAAAGCTGGTGACAACTTTTTAAGACCGCGTGGATCATGAATATTTGATTTGGCCTAAAATAGAAGCTTTTCATGCAAAATTCAAATCAAATCTATTCATCATGAAATACAAAGATTCATCTCACTTTTGTTGACCTAATCCAAGCATTGTAAATAGAGGACACATTCAGACATCAAGGGACACACATGCTGCCTCTCAAGAACAAACCATAAAAATATCAAATTGTTCAAGAACTAAGGAAAACTCAAACCATTATCTCCAGCCTTTATCAATCTGTTTCAAGCATTCCATCAACCTCCTGAGGTTCCCAGGAGTTCGTCCCAATCATTACTGAAGCTTGAAGCACGACAAAACTCTCCTCCTCAACATCACCGGTTTGGTAATCTTCTTCAATATCAAACTCATTATTCATGCATTGCTGATTGATTATATGCATATATACCTGTTTATAATGATGTTTGGACTTGTTTAGAATCATCGTTTGCAAGCTTTCATGTAGGAACAACAAAATTCCATTATTAGGGAACGATCTGAGTTTGTATTTGAATCTTATGATACGCTAACCTTTTACTTGTTTTGAGCCTATATTCGAGTTTAGGACGCAATTTTGTATAGGATAGGCCTTTTGGTTTGCTTTGAATCTTCCGTTTTTGCAGGTTTGGCATATGAGCTTGCCGGAGAAGACGACTGGAGTTTGACTCTGGCGTCTCTGAATTTGTTTGACTCCGGTCAGAAGCTGCATGGCCAATCCTCTCAATATGATTGGTCCATTCAAAAAATCTAACCCCACCACAACGCGCGTATTCCATTTTGTTTGACTTCTGATTTTTGATTTCAACTTATATTATATTGAATGACAATGATTATACTAGCGCGTAACATAATTTGCCTAATGGTAAGAAGCGTGACTGGTATTGTAAAGGGCATGGGTTCGATCCCAGCTTTTGTCAAATAATTTTGTTTTTCAGGATTTAACTCAGGTTAATACCAAATGGATTCCTTCCCATTCCATAACACAAAGAATAACATGGCGCAATGATAAAGGGAATAACCTGTGAGGCTGAGGGCGTGGGTTCAACTCCCACCCCATGCATTTTGTGTTTTTTTCTTCTTATTTTCTAACCCTAATTTTCATTCCATCTTACTAATTATTTTTCTAATCAACCATTAACAAACCTTAAACTTTTTTTCAAAATTATAACAAATTAGGATTAGGGTTTTTCTAGTTAATAAATAATTTTTTGACATATTATTTATTTATTAATTAATTACCCTTTTTCTCAATATTAAAATTAATTAGAAATAATTAGGTTTTAATTACTATTTATTAACTTAAATTATTTTCTACAAAAAACATTTTAAAAATTTTTCTTATTCCTTTTTTTGCTATTTAATTTTCTTAGACAAAATGTATAGGTCGCACTCTCCAATTTAATAACGTAGATCTATCTTTTACCCGTATCTTTTTTCTATCATGTATCTGTCGCAAAGCCATGTAATAGCGTATGACTTTATATTCCGCACTTTATTTTCCTGTACATATATAACTTCTAGTAATTATGGTTTATATGGCAAGACTAAAAGCAATTTAGAAAACCCTAATTTTCAAGATAACATAATTGAAACTAATACACTTCGCACACTTGCACCTCTAGGGTAACCTCTCTTGTTGCCTTATGATACTTTGTTCACGTCCCTCGAACGTAGGGATACTTTAGCAAAATACCCTCAATTTAACAATATCATCATGGTCCCTTTCAAATAAAGATCATAGTTCCTCGATGACCCTCCAAGTTTCCTACAAAATGATCTAGTCCCTCGATTACACCCTACGAGCAAAGTGATGATAGTCCCTTTGATAAAATTGCTAAAGTATCCTTACATGTTGTCTTCGATGACCATACGATGACCCTACACATGTCCCTTCATACCTAATAGATAGGATTACCTACCAACTAATGGTATGGATAATATTATCTCCAAAGGAGAAGGAAAATAACAAGAAAGACTTATTAGTGGGTAAGAACTCTTGAATGCTGGCTCACAACCTTTTTCACAAACAAAATATTTTCCACAATACACTTTCAAAACAAATATTTTCAAAAACACTTTGTATACATTCTTGAGGACCGACACAAGAATTATTACAAAGTTAGCCTTACATTGGCATTTCAAAATATTTTCAAACAAATCACACACACATAAAGCAAGTTTTAAAAGTGAGCTAAGCAATTAAGATCCCGTAGATAACTACAGATGAAAAGGGTGCTAACACCTTCCCTTTTCGTAACTTACCCCCCGAACTCAAAATCTATCAAAGGTCTTTCCTATTCTTTTCACCTTTCCTAAATATTGGATAAAAGAAAAGTCGGTGGTGACTCTTGCTAACCGCAACATTTGCGATAAAACTAAAAAGTCTGTTCTCCCACCATATTATATCACTGGCGACTCTACTGGGGACCTATCTAAAAGAGGGGCTACCTTAGAGTTTATATCACTTTTACTTGATTTTATTGTATACTTTGTGTGATTTACTTTAAGGGCTTGCTTAGGTATTATTGCTTGTATGAAAGATCCTACACCCGGATATAGTGATTCCTTAGGTAAGTAACAATAGATCATAAAGATTTTATGGAGTATACCAATATGGTTAACATGGTAGCTACAATTAGTATGACACTTTGGTTTGTACTGATGTTCCTTGAGTCAGTCAAGGATAACATTAGGCTTCCGCATGGTGTCGTTAACACTAACTTACTTTTAGAACCTTAATTGGTCCATCTTGGCTATTAGAAAGTAGTGAGATAGCCGTTTTTAGTGCAATTCGAAGCTAGTTGATACTCGAGGCTATGCTCATTGAGATTTGACTTTCGAGATGTTTTGGTGGCAAGCCGGTTGCTGTGCTAAAATAAAGCATGCGAGAAAGATTCGTGATATGATATTATTAAAACCCAGTTACTATTTTAGGATGGGTTGAGACAACTTAACTTTAGCGGAGAAGGGTATTTAACTATGTACCTCATGCAAGCCTTTAAACCTAAGGCTCTTGTATAACTTGTTTGTGTTTTGCTACTTGTTTAACATAAACATAACATCATAACATCATGTCATCATAACATAACATTTTCACTAACCATTTCAAGGACCTAAGGATTTATCTTTGTTCCTTGTTGCAGGTTATGGCCTCCGCTCGCAGAAATACTATCTGGACCAACTTTGTAAGGGTACCTTCCAAGCTTAAGGAGTTAGCCTCAAAGGTTCATGAAAACTCTCAATTCACCAAGAGGTATGGTTATCTACTCAGTTCAGTTACCTCTGGTTTTGAAGAAGACATAATGAGTGTTCTGTTCCAGCTCTTTGATTCTAAGCATCACTATTTTACTTTCCCAGATTACTAGTTGGTACCTATAATGGAAGAGTTCTCTAAGCTACTTGGAATACCTATTCTTGATCAGACACCCTTCACCAGTTTAGAGAAAGTTCTGAAACCTGGAGTTATTGTAGCAGCCTTACATCTGAAGCAGTCAGACATTGTGTCTAATTGGGAAACAAGAAGTGGAGTTAAAGGTCTTCTTGCTAAATTTATGATAGAGAAGGCTCAATTGTTTCTAGATGCTATGATTTTTCATTCTTTTGAAGAGATCTTGTCTCTGTTGGTATATGGTTTGGTACTATTCCCTAATCTAGACCAACTCCTAGATGTAAATGCCATCAAAATATTCCTTACTCATAGTCATGTGCCTACATTTCTTTGAGATATTTTGCACTCTCTTCACACTCGTACTATGAGAAAGAGAGGGACTCTCATGTGTTGCATACCTTTACTATCCAGGTGGTTTATTTTGCACCTTCCCCGATTAGTGATGAAGAATGAACAAGGCTTGAAGTGGTCTCGAAGGATGATGTCACTCTCTCATTATGATATCTATTGGTGTCCCTGATCTCAGGAGGACATCATTATTATTGTCTGCTGTAGGGAATTCCCGAATGTTTCGCTCATTAGCATAAGGGGAGGTATTACTTATAACCCTTCTCTAGCTCTATGTCAATTTGATTATGCTCGAAGAGACGACCCTCATGATATGCTTATCCAGGGTATTACATTCGATTACGAGAACGATCCTCAAGGTTACCTAAAAAAGTTTATACGTGCTTGGGGCATGGTGAATAAGATTGATAGCTAGACTTTGGGAAAGAAAAACTCCATCCCTTTGGAGCCCTACCTCAGATGTGTGTGATCTCGTGCTCAAAATCTTATAATGCCATACCCCGCTGTCCTACTAGTAATTGTGGAGCCAGTTGTTGAAGGAGATATTCCTCGTACCATTTTTCATCCAGATATGCCCACTAACCTTGAAGATCTACAAAAGTCTTGGATTCAATTGAAAGAAGAAAGGGACACCTTTGAGACTCAATTCTATGCCAGTAAGAAGAAAGTGTTGGAGCTGAAAAAACGACTTCACAAAGAGCAGAGCCTTAATGCATATGTCAACACAAAGAGGAAGCGTCCATGGGAGACTTGAGTCTCAGGTCTTAGGAGTTCAATTTGTTTCCTTGTAACCCTTTTTGTTTTCATTATAAGCCTAAGAGGCAGTTATAATTTGAACTTACTAATAAGAGTCTTTGTTTCCGTTCCCTTTTGATTAACAAATATAAATCCCATGAGGTCCTTGAAAACATTGCATATGCATCTACATGCCATACATATAATTGCATAATAGGTTTCTAAGACAGGTTTCTCATCTAGCTAAGGGGCAAGAAGAACTGAAGGCGTTCATCGATAATGGGAAGAAGAAGAAGACAAAGAAACACCGACATTCTCAACATGGGGAGAAATTTCAGAGGTCCAATCAAGCAAGCTCAAGATCTTGATATCCCATTGGACGAAGATGACGAACAGGATGAAGATGGTAAGAGTGTTAAAACTGAAAAAAAGCAATCATGGTTCTGACAAATGTTCTGATGAAGAGGAAGAGGAAGAGGATTATTTGGACGACTAATATCCCCCTGCTGGCGAGAAGTATAAGCTGTTAGAAGAGCATCTGAAAGCTATGGAGATCTAGAAGGTGCATGGCTTGAACTTTGAAGAATTGAGTTTAGTCTCAGGAGTTGTCATTCCTCCTAAATTAAAAAATCCTACCTTTTATAAGTATGATGGAGTTTCTTGCCAAAATATGTATTTGAGATCATATGTTCGGAAAATTCAACCGCACACTGCTGACACGAAATTGTGGTTGCATTTTTTTCAAGAGAGTCTGTCTGGAACACAATTGGAATGGTATTATCAACTCGAAGGTACCAATATACATACTTGGGAAGATTTGGCTGCAACTTTCTATAGACAGTTTGTACCCCAAAATTTTCCCTCTCATTTTCTCAAGAATTCTCTCACAAGATCTTTATTAATTCAAGATTGCACAAGGTTTGATCAGCTCAAAGACACATCCTCAATACTGATGACTCAAATTAGGGTTTGAGTTTGCACAAGTAAAAATGGACTTTTAATGCCCCATATGACTTTCATGGATCATTTTGGACTCTCAAGACTGCTTATGTCAAGTTTCAAGTTTGGATCACATTTTTGCTCAGTCAATTGATCAATTGACCTAAAATTAACTATATTAGGCAAAAAGTCAATTGTGGTCAATTTACAGTCAAATTTCATAATTTTTGATCCATATCGACATTTTGAACTCCTATGTCAATTGGTCAAGTTTGGATCACAATTCCTCAAGAAATTTGATCAGATCACCAAAAGGGCAAAATAGTCAAAATTAGGGTTTTGATTGAGCATGCTAAATTTTTGACTTTTGACAAAATACATGACTCATTGGTTTGAGACATGATATCAAGGATGCAAATGCATCATTTTGACCTAATCGCATGGTTCAAAATATTTCTCATGATCAATTGATTGATAGTCAAAATTTGGTCAACTGATGAAAAAGTCAACTGTACATTGAAAAGTCAAACTTTGACTTTTTAATCAAAATCAAGTTTCAAAAATCATATTTGATAAATACATGTCAAAATAAGAATATTTTTTATTAGGAAATCAAAAGTAAAAATTATCTTTGAAAAGTCAAAATTCTAAGACTTAGAAAATTTGCGAAGTATTGGAAAGTTAACTTATTTTTCATGACTTTGTGCCAAATTCTCACCATGATGCAAGATGATTCAAGGAAAACTTCCAAAATGGAAGTTTTAGATCTAAATGAGATACAAAACATTGTAGGACATAAATTTTTGTATAAATGCTTGGACTTTAAGTTATAAATTCATAAAGACATGTCCATGAAACAAAAACACTTAGTGAAATTTTGCCATAGTTAGGCAGATTTTTGACCTAACTTCTTGGCATAGTTTCACATGGTTCCAAAGTGATTCTTCAAAAATGTCCAACATAAAGGTTATGGAGGATGTTACAAGCTTTCAAAAATGTCACATAACTCATTGAGATCACACTTGAGCTGAGAGAATCGAAAGCCAGAAGTTAGGGTTTCAAACTTGATTTACAAGGCATATTTGTGATGAAAAATTATCCAATCTTCAAGCATGATGTAAAAATACCACTTTACAGGCTTCAAACTTGTAAGTTACTCCATAATTAATGGTTTACACAACTGATTAGGCCCTTATCCAAGTGTTTGAAGCTTTGTCCAAAATGATTTTCCATTTATGGAACAAAGTTGCCATTTCCATTTTGATGAAGCATTACTTTTGCAATTGTCAACTTCTTGAGCCTCTCAATTGTTTTCTCTGCATATAAGCAAAGTTAAAACCAAAATCAACATGTCTAAGGCCTCTACCAACTCATACCATGCTTGTACAACAGTTTGAGACTTGTCTTCTCACTTTTCTTCAAAAGCAAATTATAAAGCCAAAAACCTTGAGTGCAATTAATCTCTAATATTTTCCATACATATACACAAGTCTATTGCAACATAACACACGAGATCAAGCACCCTAAAACACTCCCAAGCACTCTGCAACTCAAGATCTGCCACAACTTGACAGTTTTGAGTTTCACATAGCCATCTCCAAATCCACTCGTACGTATTGAATTTTAACCATACAAACACTTTACATACTTCACATACAAGTGATCCAAGGCCCTGTTTCCTGACTGTAATCTCTCCATCACCATCCACCATTTTCAGAACTGAAGCATACAACTTGACTTGATTTGGGAGTTTCAGCCGTCCTCAAAGCAAAGTAGGAGTTGGAACACACTCAAGGAGGTCCAAGCAAGCTAAAGAGATCATCAGGCCATCTCAAAAGTTGCTCAAACTCCACACACAAATCCAGCTGCAAGAGGTAAGTTTTCAAACTTCAATATCTTGATACAAGTATTTTTTGTGCATACATTCTAAAGTAAAAATGTAGATATCATTGCCCTAAAGCTAACCGTGTCCATAGTTTCCATTTACATTGACTGCGTGTAAAGAATTTTGGATTTAAACTTTCTGAACAAATTAGGTTTCAATTTAGGGCCAACAAAATTAATCTTCATCTTTGACTTTTAGTTTACATAATTTATATGGTTAGATTCGTGTTGAAAAAACGCATAACTTTCATGTTTGCACTTTTGAGAATTGATGAGAATTGAAGAAATTACAGAGGGTCTGGATGGCGCGAGGAAGAAGATGAAGTCACATTTAGAAATGTGTTTCAAATATATATCAATGCTTTTGTTTATAACACTGGACGTATAGCCACCCCAGTGGTAAAGTGCGTGCCTGTTAACCTATGAGACCTGGGTTCGAGCCCGAGTGGTACCCTTTTGTTTTTTTCATATTTTTTCTTCACAGATCAGGTACATGTCAAGCTAGCACGCGTGTGGTACCCCCTCAATCAACACCCTATGATCTTATCATAAACCAATCCAATGTATCTCACAAAGCGCCCTATGATGGACTCCCCACTAATATCCACACTGGATCCTCCAGCAAGCGCTGGACCCCCTGTATTGAGCTTGAATTTTTTTTTGTGCTAAATCTTCACCCCCGTTTTTACTTTTACAGCACTGGCCCGTTTTATTTTATTTTTTTCATAATTATTTATTTGTTTCTTTTAATATATTTTTGTTTAATGCTAAAAAAATCATAAAATTATAAAAATATTAGGTTTAGTTTTTTTTTGTTTAATTAAATTAATTCTTGATATAAAAATTAGTTTATTTTAATCACCCTTTATTTTATTTACTAATTAGTTTATAATTTAATTAGAATTTAAGTTTTTATTATTTCTTTGTTTACATAAAAAAATCTCTTTTGAACCAAAAAGACACAAAAATATTTTTTTCTTAAATTCTTTTTTTAATTAATTTAGATCTTAGGACTTTATTTAATTAATTTTATTTACTTACCAGTTTAATTAAATTCATATTGAAACCTTTCCATAAAAAACATTAAAAAATATTTTCTTTTCTAATTTACTTAGTTTAATTTCTTATTAGTTATTTTTTTCTTTTTAGTTAAACATGTTAAAATCTTTTCCCCAAAAACTAAACAAAATTCATGTCTTTTTCATTTATCTCTTGTACATTATATATTTCAATTCTTGTACATTTATTCAATATGGTTGTAATAGATAATTAGGGCTTTAATTTTCTTGCAATCCCCATTTGTACATTTGTTTCCCCCATCCCTAAAATAATGTAATAGCGTAGGACATTTATTATCCATAATTTATCACTTTCATATAAATGCTAGTAATTAGAGTTTGTATGGCAAGATAAAATCAATCTTAGAAAATCCTAATTCAAGATTAAATCAAGCATGAAATACAAAACACTTGCACACTCGCACCTCTAGGGTTAACTCCACTTGTTTCCTTAAGAAAATGATCATGATATGCATGTGAGACATCTTAGCAAAAGCAATCAAAAATACAAGATCATAGTCCCTCGATGACGCTATGATTGTTACATTACAAATGATCTTAGTCCCTTAACAGAAATGCTAAGTTATCTCACAACATTGCATCTTATGGTTATACGATGACCCACACCCGTCCCTTTACATCCAAAGATAGGGATACTTACCAATCAATGATAAGATAGCAATGTCAAAGGAATAGAGAAATGAACAAAAATACTTTTGAGTAGGTAGAACGTTCTTAGTTGCTTGCTCATAAACCATCTTCAAAGACAAACATCTTTTAAAACATAACAAACACTTTCAAAAACATGAAATATTTTCAAAAGTCCAACACTTTGTATGCATTCTTATAGAGACGAGAATCATTACAAAGTTTTCCTAAATGAAGGCGCTTTTCAAAAATACTTTCAAAATCCACCACAAACACATTTCAAACAAAGCAATTTTCAAGTGATCTAGCAAGAAACTAAGAGCCCATAGATAACTATGGATGGTAACACCTTCCCTTTTCATAACCTACCCTCCGAACCCAAGAAAATATCTCAAAGGTCTTTCCTGTTCTTTTCACCCTTTCCTTATTTGTTAAAAGAAAAGTTAGTGGCGACTCTTGCTATCCACAACAATTGCGATCAAACGCAAAACACCCAAGTTAGTTCTCTCACAGTATTATAGAACTGGCGAATCTGCTAGGGACTTACTTAAAAGTGGGGTTACCTTAGAGCTAGATCACATTTAATTGCTTTCATTTGTTTAATTTGTATGCTTTACATTTATGAGTCCTTGTTTGGGTTTGTATTGATCCTCTACCCGGATCTAGGAACACCATTAGGTAAATTGCAAAGATTATAGAGACTGTATGACGTAAACCGATATGGTTGAGACAATAACTATGTTAGTGTGACATATTTGTGGTTACCAGTATCCCTTATGGAGAATTAAGGAGAATACGGGGCCTCTGAGTGATGTCATGAAGCACTAACAAACCTTAGAAACTTTAAATTGAACAACTTGGCCATTAGGAAGTAGTGAGATAGACGTTTTTGGTGGAAAGCTGAAAATTGGTTGATACTCGATACTACGCTCATTGAGATCGGACTTTTGGGATATTTTGGCTGCAAGAAAAGATTGATTGTGCTAAAATAATGCCCAATGAAGAAAGATCAGTGATATCGAGATTCCCTAGAACCCGATTACTTTCTAGGATAGGTTGAACCAACTAAACTTCAAGAGGGTACTTACCTATGAACTATATGCAAGCCTAAACCTAAGGTCTTTGTATGCTTTGTTTGTGATTATTATTCATGTCATTATAAAACATCATAACATCATAAAGCATTCTCACTAACCATTTCAAGGATTTAGGAATTTATCTTTGTTCTGTTTTGTAGGTCATGGCTTCTACTCATAGGAATACCATCCGAGTCAACTTCGTGAAAGTGCATCCTCAACTTCAAGAGTTAGCATCAAGAGTGCCTAGAGATTCTCCTTTCACCAAGAAATATGGTCGACTTCTCAACTTGGCTACTTCAAACTTCCAAGAAGAAATGATGTGTGTGCTTTTCCAATTCTTTGATCATATGCATCACTGCTTCACCTTTCCCGACTATCAATTGGTGCCTACATTAGAAGAATTCTCTCAATTGTTAGGAGTGCCTGCGCTTGATTAAATACCATTCACCGGTTTAGAAGAGACTCCAAAACCTGAAGTTATTGCCAAAGCTTTGCATTTGAAGAGATCTGACATTGTGGAAAATTGGGAGACAAGAAGTGGAGTTAAGGGTTTCTTAGCCAAATTTCTGTTGAAGAAGGATCGTTTGTTCTGGGAAGATATGGATTTTCAAGATTTCGAGGATGTCTTGGCCCTTCTAATCTATGGTTTGGTTCCATGTCTTGCCATCAAGGTTTTTCTCTCTCGTAATCCCATACCTACTTTGCTTGGAGACATTCTACATTGTTTCCACACTCGCACCATAAAGAAAAAGGGTACTATTTTGTGTTGTATTCCATTACTCTCTAGATGATTTATTTCACACTTACCTCGATCAACATTGAAGAATGAGCAAGGCTTGACATGGTCTCAAAGGTTAATGTCACTCACACATTCTGATATTTATTGGTGTGATCGATCCATGGAGGACATAATTATTATTGACCGTTGTGGGGAATTCTCTAATGTCCCTCTACTTGGCATTAGGGGAGGTATTACCTACAACCCTTGTTTGGATTTGCGACAGTTTGGATATGCTAGGAGGGATGGCCCTCATGATGCACTTATCTAAGGAATTGCATTCGACTACGAGAACGATGTCCAAGGTTATCGTCAGAGATTCATACGATCTCGGGGCATGGTTAACAAGGTTGATAGCAAGACATTGGGGCATGAAAACTCCACTCCTTTGGAACCTTATCTCAAGTGGGTGCGAGCTCGCGCCAAAAACCTCATGATGCCTTATGAAGCCATCCTAACTATCATCATGGAGTCTGTCGCTGAAGGAGATGTTCCATATACTGTCCTTTATCCTGATATGCCTACTTCTCTTGAGGATTTGAAAAGAGCTTGGATTCAGCTAAAGGGGGGAGCGAGATACCTTTGAAACCCAGTTCTATGCAAGTTAAAAGAAGGTTTTGGAGCTTACGAGACAACTTCATGAAGAACGAAGTTGGAACGCCTACATTGCACCGAAGTGGATGTGTTCGACCTTTTTGTCTTAGGAATTTATTTTGTATTTATTTCTTCCATTGTAAGCCTAAGAGGCATGTTTGTAATCAATCTGAACTTATTAATGCAATTAATGTTTATTCCCTTTTGTATAAACGAATTTAAATCTTTTAAATCCTTGAAATCATTTGCATACACATTTTCATACATCATAACATAAACATGTTTTTCACAACAGGTTTCCTTATCTTTCTATTGTTTATTTCAGTAAGATAGATATCGAACAAACAATGAAGGACTTGCAAGCGCAGAATTCCCAGTTCCAAGAGACCTTGCTGACCCTGGCTAAGGGGTAACAAGAGCTAATGATTATGCTAGTAGCCAAGAAGAAAACCAAAAATAAGGCCTTCATCAACATTGGTAAGAGGTTCAAAGGTCCGGTTCGTCAGGTACAGATAGTCGAAGAATCGTCTGAGGAAGACGAAAATCAAGAAGAAGAGGCAAGGAGCACCCGTGCTGGGTGTGCCAATAATCAAGCTTCCGAAGACAAAGATTATTTTGATGAGCAATATCCTCCGATGGAGGATAAATATAAGCAGTTGGAGGATAGACTAAAGGCAGTTGAAATTCAAGCCGTGACTGGTTTGGATTTTAGTGAGTTGGGCTTAGTACCCGGGGTCATCATCCCCCATAAGTTCAAAATACCGTTCTTCTCCAAGTATGATAGGGTTTCCTGGCTGAAACTTCATCTAAGGTCTTACGTGCGCAAGATGCAGCCGTACATTACCGACAAAAAGCTCTGGATCCATTTCTTCCAAGAGAGTCTGGCTGGGACTCAACTAGAATGGTTCTATCAATTGGAGGGTTCTCGCATCCACACATGGGAAGATCTAGCCACTGCTTTTTATCATTAGTACCAATACAATGCCGATCTGGCACCAACTAGAGTCCAACTTCAAGGTATGACAATGGGTACAAATGAGGGGTTTAAGGAGTACGCACAAAAATGGATGGATCTTGCTTGCAGGGTCCAACCACCACTAACTGACAGAGAATTAGTTGACATGTTCATGGGTACATTAACTGGCCCATTTTCAACCTGTTGATTGGCAGTTCTTCGTCTGGTTTCACTGAGTTGATCCTAACTGGTGAAAGGGTAGAAAATGGCATTAAGAGTGGGAAGATTCTCGTGACATCTTCTTCCACATCCAATATTATAAAAAAATCCATTCACTGGAAAGAAGGAAACAAATGATGTGTATGGGGAAAGGTCCCATACCAAGAAGGATCATTGACCCTCTGTTAATGCCGTGTTAATCTCCAACCCTCCATCTGCTCAAAGGCAATCATCCAGCAATCAACGATCCGAAGTTCCTCGGAAACAGTTCACGAGGATAAACATGTCATTATCCCAAGCCTTATAACATCTGTTGAAGGAAAACTTAGTGACATTGAGAGATCCACCAACCAATCCAAACATTTCATCACCTAAGTACAATCCAAATGCCAAGTGCGCGTATCATTCCAACAGCCCCGGGCATGAAACTGATCAATGCTGGGCTCTGAAGAATAAGATTCAAGATCTGATAGACAATAAAATAATTGAATTTGATCCACCCGCTACTCCAAATGTGATAATTGCACCAATGTTGAATCATGGCAAAGGTGTTAACACAATTGATGATACTACTTTCGTCTCTTCCATTGAAGATTTAACAACTCCATTAACTACTGTGAAGGTTAATTTGTTAAGAGTCAGGGTGTTCCCTGGCTGTTCTAAAGATTGTGTTTGCTGTGATTAACAAGTAAATGGGTGCAAGCGGCTGAAGGAAGGCGTGCAACGCCTGATAGATAGCCGCGAGATTCTATTTGATAAGATTCCTACCATCAAGAGTTTGACCAAAAAAGCTGAAGACCTTTCCATAATAACAATTTCCAACAAGCCTTTTAGGATCCCCTCAAAGGGTCCTATTAGAATTTCAAATGAACCAACCATTTATCCTTTAATATCACTACCGCTGGGCCTATTCCCTACTCCTTTGATAAAGCAGTTCCATGGAGCTATGGCTCCGAGGTTTAATATCATGGGATAAAATAAGATTCTTGGATCAACAAAAACGAAGCTGATGTCACTAATATTCCAGGTTCCAGTAAAGTAACAAGAACATGGAGAATCTTTTCCCCTGATATTTCACCACCCACTACTACAACAACTCCCGTCCGCATAACCAATGACAAGTCTAGTGCAAACACTAGAGGCAAAGAGAAAGAAGGTGAGCCTACTGGGATAGAGGCACCTACCAAAGATACTAACGTTGAAGAACCCTCCACTCGAGAGATGGAAGAAATCCTGAAAATAATAAAGAAGAGTGACTTCAAAGTAGTTGAGCAGCTGGAACAAACCCCCTCCAAAATTTCCATGTTGTCATTGTTACTCTGTTCGTACGTTCATGCCCAGGCTCTCATTAAGTTCTCGAAGAAAGCCCATGTGCCCCAAGAAACCACAGCTGACCAGTTCGAGAATTGTGTAGCAAGTTTAACGGCTGACAATGGATTAGGGTTCTCCGACACTGATTTGACTCCTATAGGCAAGCACTACAACAAATCCTTGCATATCTCTATTGAATGCAAGGGGACAACCATGGCCCATGTCCTAATTGATATTGGCTCATATTTAAATGTGTTACCCAAAGGTGCTTTGGACCGGCTAGATTGGGAAGGACCGATATTGAAGCCAAGCGATACTGTCGTAAGGGCTTTCAATGGGTCTAAAAGAATGGTTCATGGAGAGGTGGATATCCCAATTAAAGTTGGCTCACAGATTTTCAACTCTACCTTTTATATAATGGACATACGTCCCGCCTACTCTTGTTTGCTTGGGCGCCCTTGGATCCATGGGGAAGGGGCAGTAACATCCACCCTTCATCAAAAGTTAAAATACCCAGTCACGGGGAAGATTGTGACTGTTTGTGGTGAAGAGGAATTCATGGTGAGCCACCTCAATTCCTTCAAGTATGTGGAAATGGATAGAAAATTCATAGAAACTCCGTGCCAGGCTTTCTAAATTGTTCCTCCTATGGTTTCCGCCACCAAAATCTCCTCCAACATATCAAAAGCTGATGAAGTTATACCAATAATGGTTTCACTTAAGGATGCCCGTGACATGGTCGAAGATGGAAAGTGTACTATCTGAGGACAACTCCCTGACATTCCGTTTAAAGAAGACAAATTCATACTGGGTTTCACCATCAAAGCTCAGAAAGAATTCAAGCGTGCTCGCGTGGGAAATCCACCTCTCTGCTTCGGGAATCATGAAGTGAACACTGTGGAAGACTCTGATGATGAAAGTACTTTTGAAGATTGGATCTACCCTACTGTCAAAGGAAATCTCAACAACTGGCATGCAAAGGATTTCACTCCCATCTCCTTCATTAAGGAGTAATTATTGTTTACTGTTTTCTGTCAATTCAAGAACTTTTGTCTGTAATCTTAAAATTTCAAACAATGACTTTTAAGCCACGTGCCTTTCCCGGGGTACTATGGTCCATTTGTTTAGGGTTTTGTTCATGTTCATTTATCATATGATCATTTAATATAAACCATTGGACGTTTTGCATTCAAATTTTTATGTTCATTGTCTTTCTTTTACTTTATTACATTTTTTTCAATAACCATGTATCTCACATGCACACACAAACACACACTTGCAGATCCTCATCCACTTCGGATCTCATTGCCAACGACTCTACTATTTCCAGTTATGACTTTGAACATCCAATTAACCAAGCTGAAGATGAAGGCGAGGAAGATTGTGAAATACCAAGAGAACTAGCCAGGCTGCTGATGTAAGAGGAGAAAGCTATTCAACCTCATGAAGAGCCCATCGAAGTTATCAACCTAGGTACCAAGACAGACCGGAAAGAAGTCAAGATCGGCGCCAACCTAGAAGATGGTATCAAGAGCATATTGGTTCAGATGTTACATGACTACGTTGAGGTGTTTGCTTGGTTGTACGATGATATGCTAGGGTTGGATACCGACATTGTGGTTCATCGTTTACCAACAAAGGAAGATTTCCCTCCTGTTAAGCAAAAGGTTCGTCGTATACGGCCAGACATGTCTGAAAAGATAAAGGCTGAGGTGATGAAACAATTTGATGTAGGTTTCTGGCCATCACATGTTATCCTCAATCGGTTGCAAACGTGGTCCCTGTTCCAACTAAAGATGGAAAGGTTCATATGTGTATAGATTATAGGGATCTGAATAGGGCAATCCCCAAAGATGATTTCCCTCTACCACATATTGACGTCTTGGTTGACAACACCGCTCAACATGAAGTCTTCTCCTTCATGGATGGATTTTCTGGCTACAACCAAATCAAGATGGCTCCCGAAGACATGGAAAAGACCATCTTTGTTACACAATGGGGCACCTTTTTCTACAAAGTCATGCCATTCAGATTAAAGAATGCATTGGCAACATATCAAAGAGCTATGGTAACTTTATTTCATGAAATGATCCATCATGAAATAGAGGTCTATATGGATGATATGATTGCAAGTTTGCAAACTGAAGAAGAGCATCTCAATCACATACACAAGCTATTTGAGAGGCTGAAGAAGTACAAGTTGAGGTTAAACCCTAATAAGTGCACATTCAGAGTAAGGTCTAGAAAGCTTCTAGGTTTTGTCATCAGTGGTAAAGGCATCAAAGTTGATCATGCAAAGGTAAAAGGAATTCTATAAATGCTAGTTCCCCATTCTGAAAAGGAGGTTAGAGGATTCTTGGGTCGTCTTAACTACATTGCCCGCTTCATATCTCACTTAACTGCTACTTGTGAACCAATCTTCAAACTTTTGAAGAAAGATCAAGTATTCAGATGGAACGATGAATGCCAAGCTGCCTTCGACAAAATCAAATAATATTTATAGGAACCTCCTATCCTTATGCCTGCAGTGGAAGGAATACCATTGATCATGTACTTTACCGTGCTATAGAATTCTATGGGGTGTGTGTTGGGCTAACATGACGAGTCTGGCAAAAAAGAGCATGCAATATACTACCTGAGCAAAATGTTTACAGACTGTGAAACCATATATTCACTGCTCGAGAAAACTTGTTGCGCTCTAGCATGGGCTGCTTGCCGGCTAAGACAATATATGTTGACTCACACCACTTTATTGATTTCTAAGATGGACCCTATCAAGTACATCTTCGAGAAGCCCGCTCTCTCTAGACGAATAGCTAGATGGAAAATGATTCTGACCGAATACAATATTCAATGTACGACACAAAAGGTAATCAAAGGAATTGTATTGGAAGATCATTTGGCCCATCAAGCTGTTGATGATTATAAATCTATGAACTTTAACTTCTCGGATGATAATATCATGTTAGTGACTGACTGTGCAAAACCTGGACCGTATGATGGACCTGAACAAGGATCCCGATGGACTATGGTTTTTGATGAGGCTTCCAATTCTTTGGGCAATGGAATTTGTGCGATGACAATTTCTCCTGAAGGTTGTCATACTCCTTTCACTAGTAGACTATGCTTCGATTGTACGAATAACATGGCTGAGTAAGAGGCATGCATCTTGGGTTTGAAGGATGCCATTGACTGAAGGATCAAGCATTTGGATGTATTCATAGACTCTAATATAGTGATTAGCCAAGTGAAGGGAGAATGGGACACTAAGAATCCTAACCTGATTCCTTACAAGGAGCTTGTGTTAACTCTGATTCCATGCTTCGAAGAGATCACCATTGAACATTTCCCCAGGGAGGAAAATCAATTAGCTGATGCTTTGGCCACAATGTCTTCCATGTTCAAAGTCAAATGGGAAAACGAAGCTCCTATGATTACAATTAAGAGATTTGACGAACCTGCGCACTACTATGAGCTTGACACTGACGAAGAGAAACCATGGTACCATGAGTTGAGGAGATATCTTGAGGAACAAGAATATCCTGGAGGAGCTTCCATCAATGATAGGAAATTCTTGCGTAGATTTTCACCCAAATTCTTTCTAAGCAACAAAATCCTGTACAAGCGCAACCATGATTCTACTCTACTCCAATGTGTGGACAAGAAGGAGGTAGAGAAAATTATGGAAGACATGCATGATGGCCTTTTCGGGACCCACTTTAGTGGACACACTATGGCTAAGAAAATCCCGAGGGCTGGTTACTATTGGTTCACAATGGAAACTGATTATCATCATCATTCAAGGACTTGCCACAAGTGTCAAATCTATGCTGACAAGGTCCATGTACCTCATATTCCTCTAAATGTCATGACTACTCCGTGGCCATTTGCAATGTGGGGAATTGACGTGATTGGAGAGATCAAACCTACTGCTTCTAATGGACATTGCTTCATTCTTGTCGCTGTCGATTACTTCACCAAATGGGTCGAAGCTGCCTCATTTGCCTCTGTCACGAAGAACGTTGTAGCCAGATTCATCAAGCATAATCTCATCTACCGTTTGGTATCCCTGAAAGTATTATCACCAACAATGGAACTAATCTCAACAATGCTATGATTACGACGCTATGCACTCAGTTAAAAATCAAGCATCACAATTCTTCTCCGTACAGACCCAAGATGAATGGAACAGTGGAAGCTGCCAATAAAAATATCAAGAAGATTGTGCAAAATATGGTGGTAACCTACAAAGACTGGCATGGGATGTTACTGTTTTCTCTCCATGGCTACCGTACTTCGGCTCGTACGTCAACTGGGGTAACTGCTTTCTCTTTGGTCTATGGCATGGAAGCCGTCTTTCCTGTAGAAGTTCAGATTCCCTCTCTAAGAATAATGAAGGAAGCAAATTTAGTTGAAGACGAATGGATTCAAACTAGGTTGATTCAGTTGAATTTGATTGCTGAGATGACTGCTGTTTGTCATGGTCAGATGTATCAAAAGCGTATGATCAAGGCATTTAACAAAAAGATCAAACCTCGAGTGTGTCAAGATGGCGACCTGGTAATAAAGCGCATCATTCTTCCACAAGGAGATCCCATGGGAAAATAGACTCCCACTTACGAAGGACCATTTGTTGTAAAGAAAGTTTTCTCTGGTGGTGCCATGGTGCTGACTACTATGGATGGCGAGGACTTCCCACATCCTGTGAACGCGGACATAGTGAAAAAAGACTACGCATAAAATGACCCGTTAGGTTGACACATCTAGGAAAAATAAGGGCATCCCGACGAACCAAAGAGGTTCAGTAAAAAATTAGGGATATATGCAAAAGATTGTACACCCGGCAAGTCAAAAAACCCAAAAGGGAGGCTTGGGAAAAAATGAGTGTCCTGGCGGGCTGAAAACCCAAAAGGGCGGTCCAGGAGAAAGTTAAGGATTAAAAGCGTATGAGTATGTCCTGCGGGATCTCTACAGCCATCTTTATTACCAAAGTCCAAGTTCAAACGGTCCAAGATCAATCCAATCAAGTTCTTTCAATGGCAAAGGGATGATGTTCGAAGACATATGGGAAATAGTGGAGTTGGAACACAATGAGATCATTTTCACGTGGCTATTATTTTTTGTTTTCACTTTGTATTCTTTCCATTCTTTCGACAATTTCCTCTTACTAGGATCTCGTTCTCTTTGTACAAAACGCCTATTCATGGGAAAAACATCAATACAAATATAATTTGGAGTGTAAACTTTCTGTTTTTTTGTTTTGAGTGCAAAAGTGTCCAATGACTAAAATTGAATGAACATATGCATATGAACACGATTAAAATTTCAACAAACGTATGTTTAAAAAAAGTGACATGCATACAGAATTATTTCAAATAACATTATCCCCATAAATTTAGATTCATAAAGTCCCCAGCCAGAGTTTCAATCTCCGAAAAATCCTCTCCCCAACTGAGTTTTGGTCTTAAAAGGAAGCCTTAGGGAATTCTTCCTAAAGAGACACCTCCCCAATAGTTTGTCAAATATCCTCTTCAACATGGTTTATTTCCCTAACAAACTACAGATTCCCCAGTTTGATTTTGGGGACCGCAACCCCTAATCACCAATGAAGTCGCCAACAGAGTCATTACTATCTCCAAAAGTTACTGTAAAGCCTGGAAACCCGACCAGATAACAGTTGATTATGTTCCTCAAAAGCAAGATACTATGAATCCTGGACCCGACCAGATACTAGTTCAAATTCATCCCATCCAAAAAAACTATTGTGAAACCTAGACCCGACCAGATAACAGTTTGAGTTGCTGAAACATGGACCTGACCAGATAATAGTAAATCAAATTTTTAGTTACTAAAGCCCGGGCTCGACCAGCTAATAGTTTAACTTCTTCAATTGATGAAACCTGGACCCGACCAGATAACAATTTGAGTTTCTGAAACCTGGACCCGACTAGATAATAGTTAATCTCAGTTCCAAGTTACTAAAGCCTAGACCCGACCATATAATAGTTTAATTTCTTCAATTACTGCAAATCCTGGACCTGACCAGATAACAGTTTAATTCCTATAAAATTACTAGCAAAACTCCTTCTCCCCAATAGAGTTTGCCACTATCCCAGTGAGTTTCTGCAAAGCCTAGAATCCTACCAGATAGCAGTTAACTTATTTATCCCCAACAAGTTATTATGAAGCCTGGAATTCGACCAGATAACAGCTAACTTTCAAGATATAATTCTCCACTAGAGCAATGGACAACTAAAACTCCTGAATTCTGGTTCCCAAGAAGAAATCAACACTCTCCACAGAGTCTTCTCAAGTAAAGTCAATATTCCCTAGCGTAGTTCTTCTCAACAAAGCAGGAATCTCCAGAAGAAGCATTTTTTAACAAAATCTGAAGATACACATACTCTTTATCTCCAACAGCAATCTGAGACTTAACTTCTCAAAACTCCCCAGTATCTGTCAAGGACGCGCTTCGACAACATGTCACATTCATACATCATATAACATACATAACATATACATACAACATAATCTCATTTATTTTGAGAATATCATTACGCCATGCATACACCTGCATACATCTAACCCTTTTGTTCCTTAAAAAAATCATTGATCAAAAGACCTCTTATAGACCAGAATTATTTCTCCCAGTTAAAGACAGGCAAGACACCTAGTTTTTCAACACGAATTAACCAAAGATTTATGTTGATATCTCTCCCAGTTTCTATCATCATCTCTCCAAATGGCATCTATAAGCCCATTCCAGAATCAATACATTATCGAGTGCAAATTTCTAGACACTTTAGTGTTCAATCATCTTTCACCTTCAAGCCACGAATGGCGGATCCGCCAATCTAACTCTTCAGGTTTAAGAAGATTGAACAGGGGCAGATGTTGTACCCCAAAAATTTTCCCTCTCATTTTCTCAAGAATTCTCTCACAAGATCTCTATTAATTCAAGACTGCACAAGGTTTGATCAGCTCAAAGACACCTCCTCAATACTGATGACTCAAATTAGGGTTTGAGTTTACACAAGGACAAATGGACTTTTAATGCCCAATATGAATTTCATGGATCATTTTGGACTCTCAAGATTACTTATGTCAAGTTTAAAGCTTTGGATCACATTTTTGCTCAGTCAATTGATCAGTTGACCTAAAATCAACTATATTGGGCAAAAAGTCAAATATGGTCAATTTACAGTCAAATTCCATAATTTTTGATCCATATCAAAATTTTGAACTCCTATATGTCAATTGGTCAAGTTTGGATCACAATTCCTCAAGAAATTTGATCAGATCATCAAAAGCACAAAATGGTCAAAATTAGGGTTTTGACTGAGCAGACTAAATTTTTGACTTTTGACCAAATACATGACTTATTGGTTTGAGACATGATATAAAGGATTCAAATTCATAATTTTGACCTAATGGAATGGTTCAAAACATTTCTCATGATCAATTGATTGATAGTGGAAATTTGGTCAACTGATGAAAAAGTCAACTGTACACTGAAAAGCAAACTTTGACTTTTTGATCAAAATCAAGTTTCAAAAATAATATTTCATCAAGACATGTTAAAATATTAAGATTGTTCATCAAGAAATCAAAAAGTCAAAATTATCTTTGAAAAGTCAAAATTCTAAGACTTAGAAAATTTTCGAAGTATTGGAAAGTTAACCTTTTTTTCATGACTTTGTGCCAAATTCTCACCATGATGCAAGATGATTCAAGGAAAACTTCCAACATTAAAGTTGTAGATCTCAATATGATCTAAAACATTCTAGTACATAAATTTTGCTATAAATGCTTGGATTTTTAGTTATAAATTCATAAAGACATGTCCATGAAACAAAAACACTTAGTGAATTTTGCCCTAGTTAGGCAGATTTTTGACCTAACTTCTTGGCCAAGTTTCACATGGTTACAAAGTTATTATTCAAAAATGTCAAACATAAAGGTTATATAGGATGTTACAAGCTTTCCAAAATGTCTAAGAACTCATTGAGATCATACTTGAGCTGAGAGAATCGAAGGCCAAAAGTTAGGGTTTCAAACTTGATTTTCAAGGCATATTTGTGATGAACAATTATCCAATCTTCAAGCACGTTGTACAAATACCACTTTACAGGCCTCAAACTTGTAAATTACTCCACAATTAATGGTTTACACAACTGATTAGGTCCTTATCCAAGTGTTTGAAGCTTTGTCCAAAATGATTTTCCATTTATGGCACAAAGTTGCCATTTCCATTTTGATGAAGCATTACTTTTACAATTGTCAACTTCTTGAGCCTGTCAATTGTATTCTTTGCATACACGAAAAGTTAAAACCAAAAGCAACATGTATAACTCCTCTACCAACTAAGACCATGCTTGTACAACACTTTGATACTTGTCTTCTCACTTTTCTTCAAAAGCAAGTTATAGAGCCTAAAGGCTAGAACTCAAAAACCTTGAGTGCAATTAATCTCTAATATTTTACATACATATACACAAGTCTATTGCAACATAACACACAAGCTCAAGAACCCCAAAACACTCCCAAGCACTCTACAACTCAAAATCTGCCACAACTTGACAGTTTTGAGTTTCACATAGAAATCTCCAAATCCACTCGTGCGTATTGAGTTTTAACCATACAAACTCTTTACATACTTCATATACAAGTGATCTAAGGCCCTGTTTCCTGACTGTAATCTCTCCATCACCATCCACCATTTTCAAAACTGAAGCTTACAACTTAACTTGAGTTGGGAGTTTCAGCCATCTTCAAAGCAAAGTAGGAGTTGGAACACACTCAAGGAGGCCCAGGCAAGCTAAAGAGATCATCAGGCCATCTCAAAAGTTGCTCAAACTCCACACACGAATCTAGCTGCAAGAGGTAAGTTTTCAAACTTCAATGTCTTGATACACACATTTTGTATGCATACATTCTAAAGTAAAAATGTAGATATCATTGCCCTAAAGCTAACCATGTCCATAGTTTCTGTTGTTCCCCAAAATTTGCCCTCTCATTTATCAAGACTTTTCTCACAAGACTTCTTGGACTCAAGACAAGATTAGGGTTTGGTTAGCTCAAGACATCTCATCTTGCACTAATAACCCAAAATTAGGGTTTGAGTTTGCACAAGGACTTTTGGGCCATCAATGCTTCATGTGAATTTCATACATCATTTTGGACCCCTAAGATTGCTCATGATAAGTTTCAAGCCTTGAACCACATTTTGATCAGTCAATTGGACAATTGACCTAAAAATCAACTATATTAGGGAAAAAGTCAACCATGGCCAATTTACAGTCAAACTTCATAATTTTTGATCCACATAAACATTTTAGACTCATATGTACCATTTCATCAAGTTTGGATCACAACACCTCAAGAAATTTGATCAAATCATCAAAAGGGCAAAATGGTCAAAATTAGGGTTCTGACTGAGGAAGGGCAATTTCTGATTTTTAACCTAGCAATTAACCAATTGAGTTTAAGCATGATTTCAAAGATTGAATGGCATCATCTTGACTTAATTACATGGTTCAAAATATCTCAAGTTTATTGGATTGACAGATGAAATTTATAGTCAACTGATCAAAAGTCAATTGTACACTGAAAAGTCAAACTTTGACTTTTTGGTCAAAATCAAGTGCCAAGGGTCATAATTCATCAAGATATGTCAAAATATGAAACTTGTTCACCAAGAAAACCAAATTTGAAAATTAGGGTTTTGAATTTGAAAATTTTCATAACTTCGAATTTTTCTAAGTATAAAAATTTTCTTATTTTTTCTCAACTTTGCACCATTTTTTCACCATGATGCATTTTGATTCAAGGAAAGTCCCCAACATGAAAGTTGTAGACCTACATGAAATCTACAACTTTTATTCACAAACTTTTCCCTAAAGATGCTTTTATATCAAGTTATGAATTTGTGAATACATGGCCATGAACTTCTTAACTTAGTGAAATTTTGCCCTAATTTAGGCAGGTTTTGGACCCAACTTCATGGAAATTTTTCACCTAGTTCCAAGAGGTATATCAAAATGCATTTCAAATATGGATTATAGAGAACATTGCAAGATTTCCAAAAAGTCCAAGAAGTCTCCAAGATCATTTTTGAGTAGGGAGAATCGAAGAGAGGAAGTTGGCATTTTCTCACTTTTTGTTCAAGCCATTTCCATGAAGAACCAAGTTGCAAACCAAACCTATGCTGGCTAGTTCTTGCTTTAAAGGTCCTAAACTTGATACACACTCCTTAATTAAATGCATACTCAGTTGATAAAGCCATTATCCTTGCTTTTGAACTTTTACACAAGTTGTATTTCCATTTTGGGCAAAAAGGCTCCATTGCCATTTTCATAAAGAAGCACTTTTGCAAACTTGTCAACTTGGAGCTTTGAACCTGCCCCCTTGATACAAGAAAACCACACAGGTCTCAAGCAACTCTTACAAACTCATACCAACCCTAAAGCAAGCTGGTACAAGCATGTGGGTTTGGTCTTGTCAACTTGCTTCAAGTACAAGAAAAGTTGCAAAAAAGGCTAAGGCTTGCACAGCTAGTAGAGAGCTGACTTTGGATCACTTCTATACTAATATGCAAACAATGTACAAGACATTAGGCGCTTGGCTTGGACATGAAACTCTCTAGAACTGAAAAACACCAAAAAACTGCCCAAGCATACAATTTCTGCACAAACTCATCCAACTCTCATTTGGCTCGTGAGTTTTGTGTTTAACTCATCCAAACATCTTACATATTAGATATCAAACACATCCAAGCCATCATCCCTGTTCTGTAACCTCTGTTTCACCATCTGCCATTGTTAACTTTGAAGCTTGCAGTTGGACTTGGTCAAGGAGTTCTAGCCATCTTCAGAGCAAGGTAAGAGTTGGAATAGGTTCAGGGAAGCTCAAGGAAGCTCAACCAATCATCAGGCCTCCTTTAAAGTCCCTACATTTCCATACACGATTCCAACTGATGGAGGTGTTTTTTCAAACTCTATCTCTTTATACAGGCAACCTCAAGCCACAATTTGTGAATGAAAAATGTAGCTCACATCATAACGAAGCTGTACATATCATTATATTACTTGTGGTAAGAGAATTTGGAGTTTGATATCTCTGAAAATTTTAGGTCACGATTTAGGGATTTCAAAATTCTCTTTAATCTTTGATAGTTAGGATACATAATTTATACGGTTGGAATCGTGAGCTCAAATGCCACATTTTTCATGTTATAAGTTTTCATTTTTATGCAAGCATGAGGAAGTTACAGGTTGACTGGCAAAAGCGTGAAGAAGAGGAAGACAAGACACGAATGAAGTGGTTCTGGGCTTTTTGCTTCTTGGGCCATCTATTTTTGCTAGCATCATCACCACTATTTTGCTTTCTCACCCCCTTGGCTAACTTTTTCATATTTTTATATTTTTATATTTTTATATTTTTATATTTAAATACATTTATTTATTTTTCTTAATGATAAAAAAATCCTAAAAAATGATTTATTTATTTTCACACTTTTATTTTTTTTTATTTCTCACATAAAAAAATAGCTTATTTTGATAAATATAATTGATTTTCTTAATAAACTTATCAATAATTAAATATACTTAATATATTCTTTATTTTTACATTTTTATACTTACAAATACTTATTTTTGCACATATTTAATCTTTAATATTTAGGCATAATATTATTTATTAGTTTTTATACAAAAAATGCACAAAATAATAATATAGAAACATTATTTTCTTTTAAATGAAAATTAGGGTTTAATCCCTTTCAAAAAGAATTAATTATTTTTTTTCTTATATTTTTTAGGGTTTAATTTAAATATTCTTTTACGCAAAAGCAAGACATAAAATATCTTTTTCTTTACATACATATTGCATCACATTTTAAAATATTGTATTATATTTATTTTAATTTGCGCGAATACGATTTGGTTGTAATAATATATTTAGCTTTATATTTGTGCAAATCCCTATTCAAACTTGTATTCCCCCCTCCTATAAAATTGTTGTAATAGCTTAGTATATTTACATTACGCAATTTATTGCTTTCATATGCCATGATTAGTAATTAGGGTTTGTATGACAAGAGCAAAACAAAACAAATAGAAAACCCTAAATACAAGACAAAGTCAAAATCATGAAAATGGTACACTTTGCACACAAGCACCCTTAGGGTTTCTCGCACTTGGTTGCCTTAAATAAAATGGCCATGTTACGCATGCAAAGTATCTTGGCAAAACAAAACAAATATAAGATCATAGCCCTTCGATGACGATATTCAAAAGTTGCCTAAACAAAATGATCTTGGTCCCTAAAAAATGCTAAGATACTTTGCAACATTGCTATCATGGTTATACGATGACCCACGCCCGCCCCGTTTACATCCAAAGATAGGGTTGCTTACCAAATCAATGGTAAGTCAACAATGTCAAAGGAATAGAAAATACATAGGAAACACATTTGAGTAGGTAGATAACTTCTAGTTACTTGATCCATTTCAAACAAAATCCTTGCTATTTTCAAAACAAACACATACACATTTCAAAAACATCTTACAAAACATTGAAAACATTTTCAAAAAAAGACAAAATCTTTGCATACATTCTTACGAACGAGAATCATTACAAATATTGCCTAAACGAATGGCCTCTTTTACAAAATACTTTCAAAACCACATCAAACACCATTTCAAACAAACCAAAGAAAGTGATCTAAGCAAGTAACTAAGAACCAATGGAAAACCATGGATGAAAAGGGTGCTAGCACCTTCCCTTTTCATAATCTACCCCCGAACTCAAGAAAACATCTCAAAGGTTTTTCTTGTGCTTTTTCACCTTTCCTTTTGGATAAAAGAAAAGTCGGTGGCGACTCTTGCTAACTGCGACATTTGCGATAAAACACAAAACCTCAAGTTAGTTCTCCCACCGTATCACAGTTTCCATTTACATTGACTGTGTGTAGAGAATTTTGGATTTGAACTTTTTGAACAAATTAGGTTTCAATTTAGGGCCAGCAAAAATTAATCTTCATCTTTGACTTTTAGTTTACATAATTTAATGGTTAGATTCGTGTTGAAAAAACGCATAACTTTCATGTTTGCACTTTTGAGAATGGATGAGAATTGAAGAAATTACAGAGGGTCTGGATGGCGCGAGGAAGAAGATGAAGTCAACTTTAGAAATGTGTTTCAAATATATATATATTAATTCTTTTGTTTATAACACCGGGGGTATAGCCACCCAGTGGTAAAGCGCGTGTCTGTTAACCTATGGGACCTGGGTTCGAGCCCGAGTGGTACCCTTTTGTTTTTTTTCTTCATATTTTCTCTTCCCAGATCAGGTACATGTCAAGCTAGCATGCGTGTGGTACCCCCTCAATCAACACCCTCTGATCTTATCATCAACCAATCCAATGTATCTCACAAAGAGCCCTATGATGGACTCCCCACTAATATCCACATTGGATCCTCTAGCAAGCGTTGGACTCCCTGTATTGGGCTTGAATTTTTTTTTGCTAAAATTTCACCCCCATTTTTACTTTTGCAGCACTGGCCCATTTTATTTTCTTTTTCTCATTTTTATTTATTTATTTATTTAATATATTTGTTTAATGCTAAAAAAATCATAAAATCATAAAAATATTAGATTTTTTTTGTTTAATTAAATTAATTCTTGATATAAAAATTAGTTTATTTTAATCACCCTTTATTTTATTTACTAATTAGTTTATAGATTAATTAGAATTTAGGTTTTGATTTTTTCTTTGTTTACATAAAAAAAATCTCTTTTGAACCAAAAAGACACAAAAATATTTTTTTCTTAAAGAAAGATTATTTTCTTTTAATTAATTTAGAACTTCGGACTTTATTTAATTAATTTTATTTATTTACTAGTTTAATTAAATTCATATTAAAAATTTCCATAAAAAACATTAAAAATTATTTTCTTTTCTAATTTACTAAGTTTAATTTCTTATTTGTTATTTTTTTCTTTTTAATTAAACATGTTAAAATCTTTTCCCCAAAAACTAAACTAAATTCATGTCTTTTCCATTTATCTCTTGTACATTATATATTTTAATTCTTGTACATTTATTCAATATGGTTGTAATAGATAATTAGGGCTTTAATTTTCTTGCAATCCCCATTTGTACATTTGTATGCCCCATCCCCAAAATGATGTAATAACGTAGGACATATATTTTCTGTAATTTATCACTTTCATATAAATGCTAGTAATTAGGTTTTGTTTGGCAAGATAAAATCAATCTTAGAAAATCCTAATTCAAGATTAAACCAAGCATGAAATACAAAACACTTGCACACTCGCACCTCTAGGGTTAACTCCACTTGTTGCCTTGAGAAAATGGTCATGATATGCATGTGAGACATCTTAGCAAAAGCAATCAAAAATACAAGATCATAGTCCCTCGATGATGCTACGATTGTTTCCTTACAAATGATCTTAGTCCCTTAAGAGAAATGCTAAGGCATCTCACAATATAGCATCTTATAGCTATACGATGACACACGCCCGTCCTTTTACATCCAAAGATAGGGCTACTTACCAATCAATGGTAAGATAGTAATGTAAAAGGAAGAGAGAAATGAACAAAAAGACTTTTGAGTAGGTAGAACATTCTTAGTTGCTTGCTCACAATCCATATTCAAAGACAAACATCTTTTCAAACACACCAAACACTTTCAAAAACATGAAATATTTTCAAAAGTCCAACACTTTGTATGCATTCTTATAGGGACGAGAATCATTACAAAGTTTGCCTAAACGAAGGCGCTTTTCAAAAATACTTTCAAAACCCACCACAAACACATTTCAAACAAAGCAATTTTCAAGTGATCTAGCAAGAAAATAAGAGCTTATAGATAACTATGGATGAAAAGGGTGCTAACACCTTCCCTTTTCTTAACCTACCCCCCGAACTCAAGAAAATATCTCAGAGGTCTTTCTTGTTCTTTTCACCCTTTCCTAGTTGGATAAAAGAAAAGTCGATGGAAACTCTTGCTATCCGCAACAATTGCAATCAAATGCAAAACACCCAAGTTAGTTCTCCTACCGTATTACAGACAGTATCAGTATAATTCTAATTTGGCACCAACCTGCATGCAACTACAACGTATGTCCTTGGGTTCTGAGGAAGGCTTTAAATAGTACATGCAGAAATGGAGAGATCTTGCAGGCATAGTTCAACCTCCTTTGGCTAATAGGTACAACCTAATGGTGCAACACAAGGTCATCCCAAGTATTATTCTGTTGAATCCTGATGTAACAAGAATTGACATCACCACAAATTGGATTTATGATTTGCAGGCACCAGCCCCTGGAGCATACGTGCAGGATAATCAAGCAGGTGTAGAAAATACAGTACCAGAAGTGAATCAACAAGGGCCACAACAAGAACAAGTAGGAAATGATCCTCATCCGTCCACCATTTAAGCTATTTATGCATCGCTTTTACTACAAGATAATTGTCAGCAAGAACTGATGCAGATGATGCAAGAGTTGCAGTGCGATCAACGCGATAACACTTACTGGAACCATCGCGACATTTCTAACCTGACTGATGAAATGAAGCACTTGTCATTCTGTGTTGAAGGCCTGCATGCTTATGTTTACAACACTGGCAAGGAACCTCCTAGACCCATTAGAGGTGGAGTAAGGACACGAGGAGGAAGAGCACAAGGTGAAGCATCCAGCAGTAAAAACGTCAGAGACGACAATGAGGAGGGATCTATGTTTTCTCCATTCCTTGCATTTTTATTATTATTTCTTAAGTTTCCTGTTTGTTTTCTTTTCTCACTTTATTTATCATATTGTGAACAATGCTCAGTTCAAGTGTAGGGGAGGAAACCTATGTTACCTATGTTATGTTTTCTATTTTCCTAGTAAGTAATTCAAATTTATGTTATTTCCCTTTCCATTCAATAAAAAAAATCATTTCCGTAAGTTATTCGTACTTCAACACTTTTCTTAAACCATAAATTTTTTTTACTCGACGCATTAGCTCGGTACATTCGAAAAGTATATAGGTTGTTCACAATTAGGCTGCGTTAGATTTTTTGAAAAAGAGTCGACAAAAATAATACCGCCTTGACACTTAAATCTTCCAGATTATGCAAATCAGTTTGAGTGGTTATGATATCGAAGCCTTAAGTTTTAGTTTTGGATCAACCCCGAGTAGTTTATACTAGTAGTCAGCACCGTTTTATCCACAAACTACGCAGGGAGCTGATGAATATAAGTGACTGGTCCTAATCAGAAAAAAAATTCTAAGCATCAAGATATAATAAGGAATGCGCTAATTAAGTTAGGTGACCCTCACTAGATCATTTAATATAACAGTTGCGGTACCTATAAAAGCTGATGTAACAACAAGTTGTAAGCATGTTCAGTGGTATCTGGTGCTGAACTTGGTAGGGCGAACTACGGTTCGATCCCCCGAGACTTATAATCTGGGAAAGAAAAAGGGTTACCAACTTGTGTACCAGAAACCCGTGCATAAGAGACCAGAATCGCTAACCAGCTAATCTACTATGTGCGTGCGAAAGATAAAGACCAGAAACCACACAGGTCTCAAGCAACTTGTACAAACTCATACCAACCCTAAAGCAAGCTGGTACAAGCATGTGGGTTTGGTCTTGTCAACTTGCTTCAAGTACAAGAAAAGTTGCAAAAAAGGCTAAGGCTTGCACAGCTAGTAGAGAGCTGACTTTGGATCACTTCTATACTAATATGCAAACAATGTACAAGACATTAGGCACCTGGCTTGGACCTGAAACTCTCTAGAACTGAAAAACACCAAAAAACTTCCCAAGCATACAGTTTCTGCACAAACTCATCCAACTCTCATTTGGCTCGTGCGTTTTGTGTTTAACTCATCCAAACATCTTACATATTAGATATCAAACACATCCAAGCCATCATCCCTGTTCTGTAACCTCTGTTTCACCATCTGCCATTGTTAACTTTGAAGCTTGCAATTGGACTTGGTCAAGGAGTTCTAGCCATCTTCAGAGCAAGGTAAGAGTTGGAATAGGTTCAGGGAAGCTCAAGTAATCATCAGGCCTCCTATAAAGTCCCTACATTGCCATATACGATTCTAGCTGAAGGAGGTGTTTTTTCAAACTCTATCTCCTTATACAGGCAACCTCAAGCCACAATTTATGAATTAAAAATGTAGCTCTCATTATAACGAAGTTGTACATATCATTATATTGCATTTATATTACTTGTGCTAAGAGAATTTGGAGTTTGAAATCTCTGAAAATTTTAGGTCACGATTTAGGGATTTCAAAATTCTCTTTGATCTTTGATAGTTAGGTTACATAATTTATATGGTTGGAATCGTGAGCTCAAATGCCACATTTTTCATGTTATAAGTTTTCATTTTTATGCAAGCATGAGGAAGTTACAGGTTGACTGGCAAAAGCGTGAAGAAGAGGAAGACAGGACATGGATGAAGTGGTTCTGGGATTTTTGCTTCTTGGGCCATCTGTTTTTGCTAGCATCATCACCACTATTTTGCTTTCTCACCCCCCCGGTTAACTTTTTCATATTTTTTTTTATTTTTTTATTTTTATATTTAAATACATTTATTTATTTTTCTTAATGATAAAAAAATCCTAAAAAATGATTTATTTATTTTCACACTTTTTTTTTATTTCTCACATAAAAAAATAGTTTATTTTGATAAATATAATTGATTTTCTTAATAAACTTATCAATAATTAAATATACTTAATATATTCTTTATTTTTACATTTTCATACTTACAAATACTTGTTTTCGCACATATTTAATCTTTAATATTTAGGCATAATATTATTTATTATTTTTTATACAAAAAATGCACAAAATAATAATATAGAAACATTATTTTCTTTAAAATGAAAATTAGGGTTTAATCCCTTTCAAAAAGAATTAATTATTTTTTTCTTATATTTTTTAGGGTTTAATTTAAATATTCTTTTACACAAAAGCAAGACATAAAATATCTTTTTCTTTACATACATATTGCATCACATTTTACAATATTGTATTATATTTATTTTAATTCGCGCGAATTCGATTTGGTTGTAATAATATATTTAGCTTTATATTTGTGCAAATCCCCATTCAAACTTGTATTCTCCCCTCCTATAAAATTGTTGTAATAACTTAGTATATTTACATTATGCAATTTATTGCTTTCATATGCCATGATTAGTAATTAGGGTTTGTATGACAAGAGCAAAACAAAACAAATAGAAAACCCTAAATACAAGACAAAGTCAAAAGCATGAAAATGGTACACTTTGCACACAAGCACCCTTAGGGTTTCTTCCACTTGGTTGCCCAAAATAAAATGGCCATGTTACGCATATGAAGTATCTTGGCAAAACAAAACAAATATAAGATCATAGCCCCTCGATGACGCTATTCAAAAGTTGCCTAAACAAAATGATCTTGGTCCCTCAAAAATTCTAAGATACTTTGCAACATTGCTATCATGGTTATACGATGACCCACGTCCGTCCCGTTTACATCCAAAGATAGGGTTGCTTACCAAATCAATGGTAAGTCAACAATGTCAAAGGAATAGAAAATACATAGGAAATAAATTTGAGTAGGTAGATAGCTTCTAGTTACTTGCTCCGTTTCAAACAAAATCCTTGCTATTTTCAAAACAAACACATACACATTTCAAAAACATCTTACAAATCATTGAAAACATTTTCAAAAAAAGACAAACATCTTTGTATACATTCTTACGAACGAGAATCATTACAAAGATTGCCTAAACGAATGGCCTCTTTTACAAAATACTTTCAAAACCACATCAAACACCATTTCAAACAAACCAAAGCAAGTGATCTAAGCAAGTAAGTAAGAGCCCATGGAAAACAATGGATGAAAAGGGTGCTAGCACCTTCCCTTTTCATAATCTACCCCCCGAACTCAAGAAAACATCTCAAAGGTCTTTCCTGTGCTTTTTCACCTTTCCTTTTGGATAAAAGAAAAGTCGGTGGCGACTCTTACTAACCGTGACATTTGCGATAAAATGCAAAACCTCAAGTCAGTTCTCCCACCGTATCACAGAACTGGTGACTCTGTTGGGGAGAAATTATAAAAGTGGGGTTAACCTTGGGTTTAGATCACATTTATTTGCTTACATTTGTTTGACTTGTTTGCTTTACATTTATGGTTCTTTGTTTCAGTTTGAATCCTCCACCCGGATTTGGGAAACATTATAGGTAAATAGCAATACATTGTGGAAACTGTGCGGGGTATACCGACATGGTCTAAGCAATAGCTATGTTAGTGTGACATATTTTTGGGTACCGGTAGCCTTTGAGTTAATCAAAGAGAATATGGGGCCGCTGAGTGATGTCATGAAGCACTAATGAACTTCTAGAACCCTTTACTTGACCAACTTGGCCTTTTTAGGATGTAGTGAGATGACCGGCTTTGGTGCAGTCCGAAGTTGGTAGATACTCGATACTACACTCATTGAGGGTTGGTTTCTTGGGATATTTCGGTTGCCATTAAAGAGACTTGAGCTGAAATAATGACCAAGGAAACAATCCAAGGATATTGAGCTCCTTAGAACCCGGTTACTATTACTAGGACAGGTTGAGCCAACTAAACTTCAAGAGGGTACTTACCTATGAAACCCCATGCAAGCCTAAACTAAGAACTTGCTTCATTTGTTTGTATATGCATGCTTGTACATAAACATCACGGACATCATGAACATCATATGCATTCACTAACCATTTCAAGGATTTTGGAGATTCATCTTTGTTCTTGCTTTGTAGGATATGGATTCACTTTGCAGGAAAACTATCCAAATCAACCTTGTAAGAATTCCTCCGCAACTCAAGGAGCTAGCTTCAAGGATCCCTGAGAACTCTCCATTCACTGAGAGACATGGTCGTCTACTCAACTTGGTCACCTCCAACACATAGGAGGATATGATGAAGGTTCTCTTCCATCTCTTTGACCCTTTGCATCATTGCTTCACATTTCCTGACTATCAACTTGTGCCCACTTTGGAAGAATTCTCTCAACTTCTGAGGATTCCTATTCTCAAACAACTATCCTTCAATGATACGGAAAGATATCCAAAGCCAGAAGAGATTGCTCAAGCCCTGCACTTGCACTCATCTGATGTCACAACTCATTGGGAAACTAGAAGTGGTGTCAAAGGCTTCTTGGAAAAGTTTATGTTTGAGAAGGCCCAAAGCTGTTGGAATTACCTAGACTTTCAAGATTTTAAGGAGATTGTAGCTCTTCTCATCTATGGGATGGTCTTGTTCCCTAATCATGACCAACGCATAGATGTGAGCGCTGTCAAAATCTTCATGTCTCGCAACCCGGTGCCTTCATTGCTTGGGGATATCCTACACTCTTTTCACACTCGTACAATAAGGAAAAGAGGTGTTCTTATGTGTTTCACTCCTCTCCTGGCAAGATGGTTTATTTCTCATCTTCCCCAATCAGTCTTAAAGAATGAGCAAGGTTTGAGGTGGTCGCAAAGGTTAATGACGCTCAAACATTCAGATATTCATTGGTGCTCTCGATCCAAAGAGAATGTTATCATTGTTGAACATTGTGGGGAATTCCCTAATGTCCCTCTACTTGGAATTAGGGGAGGCATCATCTACAACCCGTTCTTAGCTCTAAGACAGTTTGGTTATGCCCGAAGGGATGGCCCACATGATATGCTGATTCAAGGTTTGGTTTTCGACTATGACAACGACGATCAAGGACTTCGCCAGAGATTCATCCGAGCTTGGAGAATGCTAAACAAGGTGGATAGCAAGACTTTGGGACACAAGAATTCCATCCCTCTTGAGCCTTACCTCAAGTGGGTACGAACCCGCGCTCAAAGTCTTATGATGCCTTATCCTTCCATTCTCCCAGTGATTATTGAGCCTGTTAAGGAGGGAGAAGTTCCATACACTATCCTACATCCTGACATGCCTACATCACTCGAAGACCTACAAAGGGATTGGATACAGCTCAAAGGAGAGCGCGACACTTTCGAAGCCCAATTCTACGCAAGCGAGAAGAAGGTTTTGGAACTCACTCAGCTACTTCATGAAGAGCAGACTCTAAATACCTACATTGCACCAAAGAGGATGCGCAATGTCTTTTTACCTTAGAATTTTGTATTATTTTGCCCAAGTGGCATTGATGTACTCAAATTCTATCTTATTAATATAACGTGTGTTTATTTTTTGTTTAAAACAAATTTGAATTTTTAAATCCTTGAAAGCATTGCCTGAATACATATCATTCATCATAAACATAAACAGGTCTTTGCAACAAGTTTCCTTATATCTCTACTATTTATTTCAGTAAGATAGATCTCGAATAGACGGTCAAAGACCTTCAAGCTCAAAACACACAATTTCAACAGTTACTCATGACCTTAGCCAAGGGGCAAGATGAGCTGAAGACTCTGCTAGAAAAAGAAAAAGAGAAAACAAAGAAGAAACCAGCTGGTGTGGTAATCATGGGCAGAAGGTTTCAGGGACAAGCTAGAAGGACCTTAGATTTTCCAACAACATCTGATGAAAGGGAAAGAAAAGGAAAAGAAACGGCTGTACCATCAGATTCTGAAGAAGAGGAGGAAGAGGAGGACTACTCTGAACAACAATACCCTCCGGCTGATGATAAATACAAACACCTTGAAGAGCGATTAAGCGCTATGGAAATCCAGAGAGTACCCGGGCTAGATTTTGAAGAGTTAGGGCTGGTGTCAGGAATTGTTATCCTGCCAAAGTTTAAAGTGCCATTATTTTCCAAATATGATGAAGTGTCGTGTCCTAAAATGCACCTCCGGTCATACGTCAGGAAGATTCAACCACACTCTGCCGACAAAGACTTGTGGGTCCACTTTTTCCAAGACAGTTTATCAGGAACGTAACTTGATTGGTTCTACCAGTTGGAAAGGGCCGACGTCCACAATTGGGAAGACCTGGCCGCAGCTTTCTATAAACAATGCTAGTACAACACCGATTTGGAGCCTACCCGTACTCAACTTCAGAGTATGGCTATGGTTTCCAATGAGGGCTTCAAAAATTACACGCAAAAGTGGAGAGATCTAGTCGTAAGAGTGCAACCCCCTCTGTCCGAAAGGGAGTTGGTGGACATGTTCTTGGGAACTCTATCGGGCCCTTTCTTAAATCATCTGATTGGGAGTTCCTCTGCAGGATTTACTGAATTGATTTTAACCGGCGAGAGAGTGGAGGATGGTATAAGAAGTGGGAAGATTCAGAAAGATTCGTCTGCCTCTACAGCTGTGAAAAAACCCTTCATTGGGAGGAAGGAAGTATCTGTTGTTTATTCATAAAGGAATCAAGGAAAAACTGAACGCCGACCAACAGTGGGGGCCGTTATGATTCCAAAGCCTGCATCTGACCAGCCAAGAAATAACCAGCCAAGGGTGGAAAGGCCAGTCCAGTAATTCACCAGGATTAACATGACTCCAGCCCAGGTTCTACCACATCTTCTGAAATTGAATCTGGCAACTTTAAAAGAGGCCCCAAAGAATCCCAATACTGCGTCTCCTCATTACCATCCGAATGCCAGATGCGCATACCATTCTGAAAGTCCAGGGCACGACACTAACAACTGTTGGGCTCTGAAGAACAAAATTCAAGACCTGATAGATGCGAAGGAAGTTGAGTTTCATGCGCCTGAGAAACCAAATTTTATTTCCGCTCCGATGCCTAGGCATGGTCACAATGCCAACACTATTGAAGAAGATTTATTTGTTGCCACCGTAGATGAACTGTTGACTCCGCTCCCGATCATTAAGTTGAATTTGTTGAAAGCTGGTATATTCCCAGGTTGTGACAAAGACTGCCATGTTTGCCTATCCTCATCATTTGATTGCCCTCTGTTGAAATAGGGTATCCAACGACTGATTGATAACCAAGAAATTCTGTTTGAGAATGCTCCTGTTTCACCCGTTCCTGTTAAAGACATTTCAATTATAACCATCTACGCCAATCCTTCCAGGGCCCCTAAAAGACCCGTTAGGATTACACCTGCTCCAAAGACTACTCCACTTAAGATTACAATGCCTGAGCCGGTCCCGTACAAATCAGATAAAACAGTACCATGGAATTACGGTGGAGAAATATACTACCATGGTATCAAACATCATGGACTGACTGCCGAAGAAGAGAGCTCCGAAGAGGACAATTCCAACATTAGCAATATTGCTGGAACTAGCATGATTACCCGTAGTGGTAGAATCTTCTCTCCAGAGATTGCCCCTCCAAAGGCAGTCTTTGGACCCGTGGCCAATCCGAAGATTACATCTGTACCAGTGATTATACCTGCAAGCGTACTTACCGACAAAGACAACACAATCCCTATCCCTACCAATACTTCCACTGCTGAGAATAAAGGAAAAAGCATTCAAAAAGAGCCTGTCCGGACGAAGGCTCAATCACTAGCTATCCCCGAAACATCCAAGAAGGAAATGGAAGAAATCCTGAAGATAATAAAGAAAAGTGATTATGATGTGGTTGAACAGTTGGGGCAAACCCCTTCCAAGATCTCTATGCTAGCTCTGCTACTGTGCTCTGAATCACATGCGAAAGCTCTGGTAAAATTTCTGAAGACAACTCATGTGCCATAAGAGACGTCTGTTGACTAGTTCCAAGACTGTGTGGCCAGTTTGACAGCTGAAAATGGCTTGGGTTTCTCCGATGCTGATTTGAAACCCAGAGGGAGAAAATACAACGAGGCATTATGTGATACGGTGGTAGAACTGACTTGGGATTTTGCGTTTGTGTTCGCAAATGTTTCGGTTTAGCAAGAGTCACCACCGACTTTTTATTTTATCCTAAGGAAAGGTCAAAAAGCACAGGAAATACCTTTGAGATGTTTTCTTGGGTTCGGGGAGTAGGTTATAGAAAGGGAAGGTATTAGCACCCTTTCTATCCATGGTTATCCATGGGCTCTTAATTACTTGCTTAGATCACTTGCTTTGTATTTCTATTGTTTGAAATGGTGCTTTTCAATTGTTTGAAATGGTGCTTTGTGTGTGATTTTGGAAAATATTTTGAAAAGAGGCCATCATTGTGGAAACCTTTGTAATGATTCTTGTTTGAATGTATACAAAGGTGTTTTTGTCTTTTGAAAGGTTTTCAATGTTTGAAAGTAGGGTTTTGAAATAATGTTGTGGAGTGTGTTTTGAAAAGTAGCAAGGATGTTTTTGCAAGATTGATCAAGTAACTAAGAGCTATCTACCCTATTTTACTCAAAGATCTTTCTTATATTCTTAAACCTTTTAACAGTGTTGCTTCACCATTGTATTTGGTGAACAACCTTGTGTTAGGATGTTTAACGGGACAGGTGCGGGTCATCGTATAGACAATGATAGCAATTGTGTCAAGTATCTTTGGCAATTTTCTTGAGGGACTTGATCATTTTGTTTAGGCAACTCAGATAGCGTCATCGAGGGACTATGATCTTTTTGTTTGTTTTTGTTTTGCCAAAGTACTCAACATGTAACCATGGCCCATTTTTGAAGGCAACAAGTGGATGAAACCCCAGGGGTGCAAGTGTGTATTGTGTTTGTTTTTCATGCATGTTGTCTTGGATTAGGTCAAACTAATTGTTGATTTTATTTGCATACAAACCCTAGGTCTAAGCATGACATAATTGAAAGCTTTTAAATGTACGGGAATTTAAATGCTGCACTATTACAACATGATATAGGGGGGGTACAAATTTGATTTGGGAGTATTTGACAAGAAAATAAATTCTAAGTTATTACAACCATATCGAATGTACAAGATACAATATTTAAATGTACAATAATTGAAATAAATACAATAAATAAATGTAAATAAAATGTATTATGCCAAAATGTTTTTAGTATGTAAAAAGTAATTTTTCAATGTGAAAAGTAAAATATAGAAGATCAATTTTAATTATTTTTCCTATTTAGGGCAAGAAACCCTAATTCTTAATAAGTAAAAAATTATTTATTAATTGTGTGCAATAATATACTAATTTATAAAAAAATAAAAGTATATTGTAAAAATGACATTTTTGTTCCAAAATAATAATAAAAATGAAAATGTAACATTTTTTGTATTTTTGACCTAATTATCTAATAAGATAAAATATATAAGTATATTTATGCATTAAATATATTAAATGTGAAAAAAATTGAAATAAATTATTTACAAAAATGTATATATTTCAAGAAAATATTTTCAAATGTGTATAAAAATAAAAATGAAAATAAACATATTTTTTACATTATTTTTAGATTTAAACAAAATAACATAAAGTATTTAAACATTTTTATGGTGGAAATAAATAAAATAAATACCAAATAAATGCAAAAAATTATAAAAATATTTTTGGATCATTTTTTATATTTGAAAATAAAATAGCAAAGTCAGAAAATAAAATAAAAATGCAAAAATATTAAAATATAAGAAAATGGGCCAGGGGGTGTGAAACTGAAAATGGGGGGTGCCAAAAGTAGGAAGTACCCAGGCCCAGCCCAGCTACTTCATCTTCTTCCTCTGTCCAACAGAATTTGAAAAAACGCGCGCTAGCTACCCCAACCTGTATCTCCTGATTCTTTGATCTTTTGACAAAACTCAAAACATAAAACTTGTAGAGCATCAAATAACGAATCTAAACATATAAAAAATTGGATTAACTCTCAAAGACCAGAGAGAATTTCTCTGGCCCTAATTTTTAACCTAGTTTTTTCAGAAAGTTCATGAGTGAAATTCTCTCAACACGATTAATGTAAATGAAAACTAAGTATATGTATGGCTTCAGGCTATGAGTACAACATATTTCATTCACAAACCTAAGCCTAACCGTTCCTATATAGGGAGATAGAAGTCCACGAAATACCTGTTTCAGTTGACTTCGACCTGGACAATGTAGCACCTTCAATGGGGTTTGAGCTTCTGTTGAGCTTGCCTGAGGTCCAAGGAAGCTTCTCCAATGTTTGGCTTGCTTTAAAACAACTTGAATCGTGCTGTAGAACTCAACCTGCAGAGCTTTGAAATGAAAATGGAAAAGTGAGTTAGAGGTGTTACAGCTTGCAATGGGGGCCTGAGATAGTTTAGGTGAGTTGATTGGAAGGTGTTGGGACTATCTTGGGACAAAACGCACGATGGAATTTTGTTGTGGCTTGCATAATGCAGAACCTGCCTTATTTTGCAGAAAAACAGTGGTTCTGAGTATCAAGAGGTATGAGTGATGAAAGGGTCGTGCTTTAGGCTTGTTGGGAGGTATAGAACTTTTTCACAAAGTTCTTGTAAGCTTGTGTTAACAGATATGAGAGCTTGCTTATGTTTTGCCACTTTTCTCCTACTTGAAGTAAGAGAATAGAAATGATGTTATAGCCCTGTATAAGCCCTCCTATCATGCTGCAACTTTTGTTCTTGGTTACTGGAATTAGTGGACTTGATCTTTCCTCAAAGATTTGGCCCCCATGCTTCAAGGATTTGGTTTTGACATAAAGTGAAATTAGGCAAAAATGGCAATTTGCCTTTTTCTACTTAAGGCTTAATCTTGTGTATAATGTCCAAGTGAACAAAACAAAGGCTTAGACTGATGGATTGACATTAAATTATGGAGTGCAAATTGGTTTTGAGACCTATAATGTTGAACCAAGCTAGCTAGATCAGAATTGCAAGTTGTTATGAACATGTATTGGCCATGGACAAAAGTGAGTTTTTGCCAACTTCAAGCATTCGATTCTCTCTAACCACAAGGGTGTTTGAGGAGTTCTTGGACAATTTGGAAAGCTTGGAACATGTACTACAATACCTATTTGTAATGCAACTTGAAACTCCAAGTGGAACTATGTGAAAAATGGCCAAGAAAATGGGTCAAAATCCTGCCTAAATTAGGGCAAATTTTCTCAAAGTTAAAAGTTTTAGGTACCCTTGTTCCAAAAATCATAACTTGAGATACAAGCTTCTTTTGAGAAAACTTTGTGAATCAACGTTGTAGACGTTGTGATGGACTACATCTTTAATGTTGCAAGTTTTGTTTGAATCCAATTGCATCTTGGTGAAAAAATGGGACAAAGTTAGGAAACAATAAGAAAATTTCATAACTTAGAAAATTTCTAAGTTATAAATTTTTTTCCATTTTAAACCCTAATTTGCATTTTTGGGTTTCTTGATGAACAAGTTTCATAATTTGACATGTCTTGATGAAAAATAACTCTTGGCACTTGATTTTGACCAAAAAGTCAAAGTTTGACTTTTCAGTATATAGTCAAATTTGATCAGTTGACTGGAAAATTCATCTGTCAATCCTATGCATTTGAGATCTTTTGAGCTTGTTGAATGGGTCAAGACAATGTCATTGAGTCCTTGAGTCCATATGTGGGCTTGATTTTCCATTGGTTAGGTCAAACAGTAAAAAATTGCCTTTGTGCAGTCAAAACCCTAAAAATGACCATTTTGCCCTTTTGGTGATCTGATCAAATTTGTTGTGGAATTGTGATCCAAACTTGATCAAATGGTTCATATGAGTTCATAATGTTGACGTGGGTCAAATTTCATGAGGTTTGACTGTCAATTGGCCACAATTGACTTTTTCCCTAATACAACTGATTTCTAGGTCAACTGTCCAATTGACTGGGTAAAGATTTGAATCAGGGCTTGAAACTTGGTATGGGCAAACTTGTGAACCCAACATGAAGCATGAAAGTAAATTTGGGTATTATAGGTCAAAATATCCTTGTGCAAACTCAAACCCTAATTTGGGTTAACAGTGCAAGGAGGGGTCTTGAGCAGAGCAAACCCTAGCTTGATCCTGAATTCCAGGAGTCTTGTGATGAGAAAGTGTTGATGAAATGAGAGGGAAAATTTTTGGGTACAACAGTTGCCCCTGTTCAATCTTCTTGAACCTAAAGAGTTAGATTGGAAAGTTTGCCTTTCGCGACTCGAAGGTAAAAGAGGATTGGACACTAGAGTGCCCGTAAATTTGCACTCGTCAAAACATAGGTGCGGGAATGGGCTTAAAGACGCCATTTGGAGATGGCAGAATCTTGCTGGAGATGGGCTTAAAGATGCCATCCAAGAACCTTTGTTGAATTGCAATACTGTAGGCCAAAAGAATGAGTATCAAAATGGTATCCGTGTCTGGAATGCACTTGAACTGTATCTGGAGACTGAGTTTGTATGAGCAAAAGAATGGCGTCCGCGTCTGGGGCGTATCTGAGCTGTAACTGTGTTTGAATGTTGAATGAATATCAGAATGACTGCCGTGTCTGGAGTGTATCTGTATTGTATCCGGGTAACAGAGAAATATCCGTGTATGGAGCAACTGTGTGCTGGGGATAAACTCTGAATGAGTGACAGAATGGCAACCGCGTCTAGAGCGTATCTGGACTGTATCTGAAGTTGAGATTTGTATGAGTAGTAGAATGACTTCAGTGGCGACTGCACTGAGGGAATTAAACCACTGGTGTAAGGGTCAGAATGGCATCCGTGTCTAGAGCATATCTGAACTTAAGGTTGATAATTGAATATGAATGAGAGATAGAATGGCCGCCGTGTATGGAGCGTATCTAGTCTGTATCGGATTGCTAAAGTCTGAATGAGTAGTAGAATGACCGCCGTGTTTGGGGTGTATCTGTATTGTATTTTACTTGAAACTCCGAATGAGTAATAGAATGATCGCCGTATCTGGGGTGTATCCATACTGTATCTGAATAATTGTTAATGATAGTCTTTTAATCTTATCCTGAAAAGGATAAAATGTTAGCTAAAACACAAAGTTATGTTGCATGATATGTATGATGCAATGAATTGTATTTCATTAATGTTTATGATATATGAATGTAATGGTTATGCATGTAAGCTGAGTAGTCGTCTTGTTGAGGAAGATAAAATCCGGATAGCTGGAGATAACGAAATCTTTGACCGCTGCCGGGGAAAATAAATCCTTGACCGATGCTGAGGATTTGAAGATGAGAAAAACCTTGTTGACTGCTTGGGGAATAAGGGAAACTCTGAAAAATCTCTACTGGGGAGTTAAAACCTGGGAGACCTCTACTGGAGAAATGAGACTGAGAATCTTCAATCTGCTGGGAAATAAATCTGTGGGGAAATGCTCACTATTCTGGCTCCGCCGGGGATAAGATTTTCAGGGTTTTTGGACTCCACTGGGGATCTTGAAACTTGACTCTGATGGGAATTTTAAAATTCAGCTTAGCTGGGGAATCAAGCTTTAGAAAGCAACAGCTCTGTCGAGGATCTTGAAGCTTAACCCCGCTGGGGAAATATATTCCAAATTTAGCTTTGTTGAGGATCCGAATGATGTATCGTATGGGATTTATTCTGAAATGGCATAAAGATATCTTCCTACACCTTCAACCTATCAGTAACTATCTTTTTTCAATTTCGTTTTATTTGTAAGTAGTGATTATGTTCAAATGCATATGCCTATTTAACAAAACATTGGACGTTTTCAAATATAACATAAGTGTAAAAAAGAAAAGAAAGGCAAGTAAATTTCTGCACTTGGAAGTGTATTTGTATTAACTTTTGTGAGTATCTTTGTACAAAGGAGACAGACACCCTAGTAAGATAATGTTGTCGTAAAAATTGGAAAATTTTATACAAAAGAAAGATGGCTATGTGTAACAATTCCATGGGATTCCCATTCTGCTATAGCCTTCACGACTCTGAATATCTTGTCCATTCACTGCTTCGTCCGCCAATGACTAGGTCGATCAGAAGCTCGAAGCTTGTTGATGAAGAGATTGTTCTTTAAAGTGATCCGACGAGACACAGTCATACGCTTTAATTCCCTAACTTTTGCCTGAATCGCCCTTTCGGGTTTTCGATCCACCGGGAAACCCTTTTTTGCCCAAGTCGCCCTTTCGGGTTTTCAACTTGCCGGGTGTACAGATTTTTGTTTTGTTTTATCCCTAATTTTTTCCTGAACCGCCCTTTTGGGTTTTCGCTTCACCGGGATGCCCATTTTTTCCCAAGTCGCCCTTTCGGGTTTTCAACTTGTCGGGTTGTTTCATGCGTAGTATCTTTTGACTATGTCTGCGTTCGCAGGGTGTGGCAAATCGTCGCCGTCCATGGTGGTCAAAATCAATGCCCCACCAGAAAAGATGCTCTTGATCACAAATGGTCCTTCGTAAGTAGGAGTCCATTTTCCCCTGGGATCACTTTGCGGTAAGATGATCCGCTTGATTACAAGATCTCCGACTTGATATATCTGACGCCTAACTTTCTTGTTGAAAGCCTTGATCATTCGTTTTTGATACGTCTGACCATGGCAAACAGCAGTAAGTCGCTTCTCGTTGATCAAATTGAGTTGATCAAGCCGGGTATGAATCCAATCGTCTTCACTTAAACCAGCGTCCTTCATAATCCTTAAGGAAGGAATCTGAGCTTCCATGGGTAGGACAACCTCCATGCGATACACCAAAGATAATGGCGTTGCCCCTGTTGAAGTACGTGCCGTGGTACGATATCCATGCAGAGCAAACGGTAACATCTCATGCCAGTCTTTGTAGGTAACTGTCATTTTTTGAATGATCTTCTTGATATTTTTGTTCGCGGCTTCAACAACACCGTTCATCTTCGGCCGATAGCGAGATGAATTGTGATGATAAATCTTGAACTGTTCGCATAGAGCGGTGATCATAGTATTGTTCATATTTGTACCGTTGTCTGTGATGATCCTGTCGGGGACACCATACCGGCATATGAGGTTCTGCTTGATGAAGCGGGCAACCACATTCTTTGTAACAGAGGCAAAGGAAGCTGCTTCGACCCACTTGGTAAAATAATCAATAGCGACCAAGATGAAGTGATGTCCATTGGACGCCGTGGGCTTGATCTCTCCAATCATGTCTATGCCCCACATTGCGAATGGCCAAGGAGCTGTCAGAATGTTGAGAGGAATATGAGGAATATGTACCTTATCGGCGTAGACTTGGAACTTGTGGCAAGTACGGGAATGTTGGTGACAATCAGCTTCCATGGTAGACCAGTAGTAGCCAGCCCTTAGAATCTTCTTAGCCATCGTATGTCCGCTCAAATGGGTGCCAAATGTACCACTGTGTACTTCAGTCATGATCAACTCTGCTTTAACTTTGTCCACACAACGAAGTAGAACACAATCATGGTTGTGCTTATAAAGGATGTCATTGCTTAGGAAGAACTTGGCAGTAAATCTCCTTAAGAACTTTTTGTCATTGACGAAAGCTCCTTCAGGGTATTCTCTAGTCTGGAGATACCTTTTGATTTCATGAAACCAGGGTTGTTCCACTACTTCTTCGGTATTAATCTCATGACAGTGCGCAGGTTCATCCATTCGCTCGATGGTAATTTGGGGAGCCTCGTTATCCCAGTTGAGTTTAAACATGGAAGACATTGTAGCCAGAGCATCTGCTAGCTGATTTTCTTCTCGCGGGAAGTGCTCGGAAGTAATCTGCTCGAACTGAGGCAACAATGTCAGGACATGTTCTTTGTATGGGATAAGATTAGGATGTTTGGTGTCCCACTCTCCTTTGACTTGATTGATAACCAAGGCCGAGTCCCCAAATACGACCAAAGATTTGATCCCCAGGTCTATAGCAGCCTTGAGACCAAAGATGCAAGCTTCATATTCGGCCATGTTGTTGGTACAGTTGAAACAAAGTCGGGCAGTGAAGGGTGTATGGCAACCCTCTGGAGAAATGAGTACCACACCGATACCGTTGCCAAGTGCATTTGATGCACCATCAAAGTACAGGGTCCATCGGGATCCTTGTTCAGGTCCGTCATACGGTCTGTTACCTTCGATTTTGTCCAAAGTCATGATGTCCTCGTCAGGGAAGTTGAATCTCATAGACTGATAATCTTCGACGGCTTGATGAGCTAGATGTTCAGCTAGTACACTCCCCTTTATAGCTTTTTGGGTAGTATACTGGATGTCATATTCTGTCAGGATCATTTTCCATCTAGCAATTCTTCCAGATAAAGCAGGCTTCTCGAAGATATACTTGATCGGATCCATCTTGGAAATCAGCAAAGTGGTATGAGTCAACATATACTGCCTTAGCCGGCGAGCAGCCCATACCAAAGCGCAACAAGTTTTCTCGATAAATGAGTAGCGAGTCTCACAGTCGGTAAAATATTTGCTAAGGTAATAAATGGCATGCTCTTTTCGGCCAGACTCGTCATGTTGGCCCAGTACGCACCCCATTGAGTTATCCAAAACAGTCAGATACATGATCAACGGTCTTCCTTCGACGGGTGGCATTAGAATAGGAGGTTCTAGTAAGTACTCCTTGATCTTATCAAAAGCAACTTGACAATCATCGTTCCATTCAACTGCCTGATCTTTCTTCAACAGTTTGAAAATTGGCTCACAGGTAGACGTCAGGTGAGAGATGAACCTGGCGATATAGTTCAAGCATCCCAAGAATCCTCTAACCTCCTTTTCAGTGCGGGGGCATGCATTTCTTGTATAGCTTTTACTTTAGCTGGATCAACCTCAATGCCCTTGTTGCTGACAATAAATCCCAGGAGTTTACCAGACCTAACTCCAAAAGTGCACTTGCTTGGATTCAGTCGGAGTTTATACTCTTTCAACCTGGAAAACAGCTTTTGCAAATGATTAAGGTGTTCTTCTTCTGTTTGTGATCGAGCTATCATGTAGTCTACGTAAACTTCGATCTCATGATGTATCATATCATGAAACAAAGCTACCATGGCGCGTTGATAGGTTGCCTCTGCGTTCTTCAGTCCAAACGACATCACTTTATAGCAGAAGGTACCCAATTGTGTAACAAAGGTTGTTTTCTCCATGTCCTCGGGGGCCATTTTGATTTGGTTATATCCCGAGAATCCGTCCATGAAAGAAAAAACCTTGTGTTGAGCTGTGTTGTCAACCAAGATGTCGATATGCGGTAGTGGAAAATCATCTTTAGGGCTAGCCCTATTCAAATCCCGATAGTCTACACACATTCTGACTTTGCCGTCCTTCTTAGGTACGGGCACGATGTTAGCAACCCATTGTGGATATGAGGTAACATCTAGAAAGCCAACGTTGAATTGCTTCATTACTTCAGCCTTGATTTTCTCAGACATGTCAGGCCTCATTCGGCGGACCTTTTGTTTGATCGGTGGACAGTCTTCTCTTGTGGGGAGGCGGTGAACCACAATATCGGTGTCTAGCTCTGGCATGTCTTCATAAGACCAAGCGAAGATTTCAACATATTCGTTCAACAATTGCACTAAGCGCTCTTTGACACTTGGTTCCAGGTTGGCACCCACTTTTACTTCCTTCCTGTCTTCCTCTGTCCCTAAGTTGATGGTTTCTAACAGCTCTTCATGAGGCAGAATGACCCTCTCTTCTTGTTGTAGAAGTCTGGCTAACTCTCCCGGCACTTCACAATCTTCATCAACTTCGTACTCAACATGATTGACCAAATCTTCAGAGTTAATGAAGGCTAAAGCAGAATAGTCACCCATGGAATCCGGAGTGGATGGGTACCTACATTTGTGAGTGTGGGTGTGTGTAAGGGATATCCATCTTTAAACAAACAAAAATGCAAAAGGAAAGAAAATGAACACATCAATTTATAGATGAAAAACGTCCAATGATTCATTAAAACATGGCATATGATTATGAAGAAAATCAAGCCCTTACAAATGGACCTACATGCCCCGGGCAAGGCATGAGGTGAAAATAGTGTACAAATTGTTTTAGTTATTACAGACCATAAAAATGGGAAATTGTTCAAAGATAAAATTACTGGTTGATAAAGGTGATAGGAACAAAATCCTTTGCTTCCCAATTGCTCAAACCCCCTTCGACAATCGGAAAGATCCAATCTTCAAAATGGCTCTCCTCATCTTCATCTTCTACAGCATTGATTCCGTGGTGTGAGATCTTGACGGGTGGTCCTCCTACCTTAGAGCGACGCATAGCCTTTTGTCCTGCAGCAGTAAACCCTAAACCAAACTTGTCCGTCTTATGGGGAAAGTCAGGCAATTGTCCCCATACTGTGCTCTTCCCCTCCTTAATCACAACCTCTACGACTTTGAGAGATGCCATCCTAGATGCATGCTTTGGAACGATAGGCGCCTCGACCATTATCTTCGCAACTGCTACCTCGGGAGAAACTTCCTCAAAATGTTGAAAAGGCGTTTCGATGAACTCGCCATCTAACTCCACATATCGAAAGGAATTGAGATGACTAATCACGTAATCTTCCTCGCCGTGCACAGTTATGATTTTACCCTTAACATGATATTTCAGCATTTGATGTAAAGAGGAGGTAACTGCCCCGGCATAATGGATCCACGGTCTTCCCAGCAAACATGAGTATGACGGACGGATGTCCATTACGTAGAAGATGGAGTTGAACAATTCGGTGCCTACCTTGATAGGAATATCAACCTCTCCATGAACCATTCTTTTGGAACCATCGAAAGCTCTAACGACGATGTTACTAGGTTTGAGGGTCAAACCTTCGCAATCCAAACGGTCTAAAGCCTTCTTTGGCAGCACATTCAGGGAAGAACCAGTATCAACCAAGACATGGGCGAGAGTGGTTCCTCGGCATTCAACTGAAACATGTAACGCATCATTGTGCTTCCTTCCTTTGGGAGTTAAGTCAGCATCGGAAAAGCCCAGGCCATTGTCAGCAGTAAGAATGGCCACACAATCCTGAAATTGGTCAGCCGAGGTCTCTTGGGGTACATGTGCCGTCTTCAAGAATTTAATCAGGGCCTTAGCATGGGCCTTTGAACAGAGCAGGAGGGCTAACATTGAAATTTTAGAAGGGGTCTGCCCCAGTTGTTCTACAACGTCGTAGTCACTTTTTCTGATTATTTTTAGGATTTCATCCATTTCCTTTTGAGTGGTTTCGGGGATAACCACAACATGAGCCTTCGTCCTAACAGGCATTTCCAGTATCCCCTTACCCTTGTCGGTATTATCAGCAGATGGTCTTTCTTCAGGAGTGTTTAACTCTTCAATCACTGGGCCTTGCACAGAGGGCCCAACAGGTGCAGCAGCTTTTAAGGGTCCGAAAACTGCTCGGGGGGGGGGAGTAATCTCCGGAGAAAAGATCCGGCCACTGCGGGTTATCTTGCTTGTACCCGCGATGTTCCCTATATCAGGGTCTTCTTCAGAAATCTCTTGGACTGTTTCGATTTGTTTGGTGCCGTGGTAGAAGATTTCTCCCCCATAGTTCCGCGGTATCATTTTGCTTGATTGGTACGGGACAGGTCCCGACATGGTGATCTTTAAAGGTACACATTCAGAGTCGGGTGTAATCCTGACAGGCCTTTTGCAAGCCTTGGGAGGATTGTCGGAAATGGTTATGATGACAATATCGTTGGTTGAAGTATCACAAGTATCAGGAGTAATCGGATTGAAATTGTTAACAGGGGTTTTCTGGAAAAGTATTTCTTGAGTATCCATCAGGCGTTGGACACCTGACTTCAACATTGGACAGTCACCTTGAATATTCAAACAAATAACAGTTTTTACCACAACCAAGAAAGATCTCGGCTCTCAACAAATTTTCTTTAATCACAATCAAAGGAGTCAACAGATTGGCAACATCAGTAACATGGAGGTTTTCCAAAATGGCATGCACATTGTGGCCGTGCTTGGGAATCAGAGCAGATATAACATTGGGCTTCTCAGGAGCGTCAAATTCAACCTCTTTGGCGTCAATTAAATCCTGAATTTTTTTCTTAAGTGCCCAAGTATTATTGGTATCGTGCCCAGCAATGTCGGAATGGTAAGCACACTTGGCGTTAGAGTGATAGTATGGAGAGGAGGTGTTAGGGTTTTTTTGCGCCTCCTTAAAACTAGTCAGATTCAGCTTCAACAAATGGGGAAGAACCTGCGCGGGTGTCATGTTGATGCGGGTGAACTGCTGTTGTGGCCGTTCTACCCGTTGTTGATTAGGTCTCGACTGATTGTTACAAGGTTGATCATTTGACGAATTTTGAATCATCACGGCCCCTACAGTCGGCCGAAACTCAGTTCTTCCCAATCCCTTCTGAGAATACACAACAGATGCTTCTTTCTTGGCTGGAAAAGGTTTTTTAACAGCTGTGGATGCAGAGGCATCCTTTTGAATCTTTCCACTTTTAATAACGGCCTTCACCCTTTCGCCGGTCAAAATCATTTCAGTAAATCCCGCATAAGAGCTCCCGATTAGATGGTTGAAGAAGGGGCCAGACAGGGTCCCCAGAAACATGTCAACTAATTCCCTATCTGATAGCGGTGGCTGCACCCTTCCAGCCAGGTCACACCACTTCTGGGCGTACTCCTTAAACCCTTCATTTGAAGTCATCCCCATACTTTGTAACTGGGTACGAGTGGGCGCCAAATCAGCATTATACTGATACTGACGATAGAAAGCAGCTGCCAAGTCTTCCCAATTGTGGACCTCTGATCTCTCGAGCTGATAAAACCAATATAATTGAGTGCCAGACAAGCTGTCTTGGAAAAAATGCACCCAGAGGCCTTTTTCGGATGAATGAGGTTGGATCTTTCTAGCATACGACCTCAAGTGCATTTTAGGGCAAGACAGACCGTCGTACTTGACAAATGTTGGCACCTTGAACTTGGGAGGGATAAAAATCCCAGCTACCAACCCCAGTTCCTCAAAATCCAATCCGGGCACCCTCTGCAACTCCATAGCTGCCAATCTATCTTCAAGGTTCTTATACTTGTCATCCGCTGGTGGATACTGTTGTTCTGAATAGTCTTCGTCTTCTTCCTCTTCCTCCTCTTCTACCTCAGACTCAGAAGGTACAGTAACTCCTTTCCCCTTGCTAATCCCTTTGTCAGACGTTGAAGAAAACTCAAGAGTCCTTCTAGCATCGCCCTCAAACCTTCTTCCGAAACTGGCTACCCCCGGTCTCTTTTTCTTTTTCTTCTCTTTATTCTTCTCTAGCAGAACTTTGAGATCCTCTTGACCCTTTGCCAAGGTCATGAGGAGTTGCTGAAATTGCGAATTTTGTGCTTGTAGATCTTTTACTGTTTGCTCCAAATCCATCTTGCTGAAATAAACAGCAGAAAGATAAGGAAACCTGGCTTGAAGACCTATTTATGCATATGATGAATGGTATGTTATTCATGTAATGCATTAAAGGGTTCAAAAATTCAAATTTGTTGCAAACAAAAAGGAACGCACATCATATTAAAATAAATTGTTAGTACATAAGTGCTCCATGGGCAAAATATTACAAAATTCTTAATGTAAAAATACATTGCGCACCCTCTTTGGTGTGATGTAGGTGTTGAGAGTTTCCTCCTCGTGAAGTCGGCGGGTGAGTTCTAAAACCTTCTTCTCACTGGCATAAAAGCTGGCTTCGAAAGTATCCCGTTCTTATTTGAGTATGATCCAACTCTTTTTCATTTCTTCCCATGATGTTGACATGTCAGGATGTAGGATAGTGTATGGAACCTCTCCTTCCTTAACAGGCTCTTTGATAAAGGGGGGAATGTGAGGATATGGCATCATAAGATTCTGGGAGCGGGTTCGTACCCACTTGAGGTAAGGCTCAAGGGGGATGGAATTTTTGTGCCCCAGTGTCTTACTATCCACCTTGTTAGGAATCCTCCAAGCTCTGATGAACCTTTGTCGAAGTCCTTGCGCATCGTTGTCGAAGTCAAAAACTAGGTCAGGAATCAGCATGTCATGAGGGCCATCCCTCTGGGCATATCCAAATTGCCTCAAAGCTAGACAGGGGTTGTAGGTAATGCCTCCCCTAATGCCAAGTAATTGGACATTAGGGAATTCACCACAACGATCAATGATGATGACATTTTCTCTGGACCGAGAACACCAATGTACATCAAAATGTGTGAGGGTCATCAACCGTTGTGACCACCTTAAACCCTGCTCATTCTTCAAAACTGATTGTGGGAGGTGAGAAATAAACCACCTTGCTAGGAGAGGAGTACAGCACATGAGAACACCTCTTTTCCTCATTGTTCGTGTGTAAAATGAGTGTAGGATGTCCCCAAGCAATGTAGGTATGGGATTCCTGGATATGAAAATCTTGACGGCATTCACATCTATAAGTTGATCAGAATTTGGGAACAAAACCAACCCATAGATAAGGAGTGCCACAATCTCTTCAAAGGCTTGTAGATCAAGAGAATTCCAGCAGTCTTGTGCATTTTCAAACAGAAACTTTGCCAAGAAACCCTTAACACGACTTCTGGTTTCCCAATGCCCCTTGATGTCAGATGGTTGCAAGTGTAATTCTTGAGCAACATCTTCAGGTTTCGGTTCTTTTTCCGTACCGTTGTAGGGTAGTTGATTAAGAATAGGAATTCTCAGGAGTTGAGAAAATTCCTCCAAAGTAGGCACCAATTGGTAATCAGGGAATGTGAAACAGTGGTGTAGGGGGTCAAAGAACTGGAAGAGAACTTTCACCATGTCTTCTTCAATGCTGGTGTTGACTAAGTTGAGGAGTCTACCATGTCTTTCACTGAAGAGATAATTCTCTAGAATCCTGGAAGTAAGCTCCTTGAGTTGAGGAGGGATCCTCACAAGGTTGTCTTGAATTGTTTTCCTGCGAAGAGATTCCATGACCTACAAAACAAGAACAAAGATGAAGATCCAAACCCTTGAAATGGTTAGTGGATGCATATGATGCTTTATGATGTTCATGATGTATGCACAAGCATATGTACAAGCAAGTCACACAAAACCCTAGTTTCAGGCTTGCATGAGGTTTCATAGGTAAGTACCCTCTTGAGTTTAGTTGGTTCAAAACCTGCCCTATAAATAGTAACCGGGTTCTAAGGAGCTCAATATCATTGGATTGTTTACTATGTTCATTGTTTTGGTTTAGCCACTTAACTAGCGACCAAAATATTCCAAGAAAACAACCCTCAATGAGTGTAGTATCGAGTATCTACCAACTTCGGACTGCACCAAAGCCGGTCATCTCAATACCCCTAATAAAAGGCCAAGATGGTCAAGTAAGGTTCTAGTTCATTAGTGCTTGATGACATTACTCAGCGGCCCCGTATTCTCTTTGATTGACTCAAAGGCTACCGGTACTCACAAATATGTCGCACTAATATAGCTATTGCTTCAACCGTGTCGGTATACCCCGCACAGTTTCCACAACGTATTGCTATCTATGAATGTTTCCCAAATCCGGGTGGAGGATTTCAAGCCCAAGCAAAAGAACCAAAATGTAAAGCAATCAAAGCAAACAATAATCATACAAAGGGTGATCTAAGCCCTAAGGTTACTCCACTTAAAAATATTTCCCCAGAAGAGTCGCCAGTTCTGTGATACGATGGGAGAACTGACTTGGGATTTTGCGTTTGTGTTCACAAATGTTTCGGTTTAGCAAGAGTCGCCACCGGCTTTTTATTTTATCCTAAGGAAAGGTCAAAAAACACAGGAAAGACCTTTGAGATGTTTTCTTGGGTTCGGGGAGTAGGTTATAGAAAGGGAAGGTATTAGCACCCTTTCTATCCATGGTTATCCATGGGCTCTTAGTTACTTGCTTAGATCACTTGCTTCGTATTTCTATTGTTTGAAATGGTGCTTTGTGTGTGATTTTGGAAAATGTTTTGAAAAGAGGCCATCGTTGTGGAAACCTTTGTAATGATTCTTGTTTGAATGTATACAAAGGTGTTTTTGTCTTTTGAAAGGTTTTCAATGTTTGAAAGTAGGGTTTTGAAATTGTGTTGTTGAGTGTGTTTTGAAAAGTAGCAAGGATGTTTTTGCAAGCTTGATCAAGTAACTAAGAGCTATCTACCCTATTTTACTCAAAGATCTTTCTTCTATTCTTAACCCTTTTAACAGTGTTGCTTCACCATTGTATTTGGTGAACAACCTTGTGTTAGGATGTTTAACGGGACAGGCGCGGGTCATCGTATAGACCATGATAGCAATTGTGTCAAGTATCTTTGACAATTTTCTTGAGGGACTTGATCATTTTGTTTAGGCAACTCAGATAGCGTCATCGAGGGACTATGATCTTTTTGTTTGTTTTTGTTTTGCCAAAGTACTCAACATGCAACCATGGCCCATTTTTGAAGGCAACAAGTGGATGAAACCCTAGGGGTGCAAGTGTGTATTGTGTTTGTTTTTCATGCATGTTGTCTTGGATTAAGTCAAACTAATTGTTGATTTTATTTGCATACAAACCCTAGGTCTAAGCATGGAATAATTGAAAGCTTTTAAATGTACGGGAATTTAAATGCTACACTATTACAACATGATATAGGAAGGGGGTACAAATTTGAATTGGGAGTATTTGACAAGAAAATAAATTCTAAGTTATTACAACCATATCGAATGTACAAGATACAATATTTAAATGTACAATAATTGAAATAAATACAATAAATAAATGTAAATAAAATGTATTATGCCAAAATGTTTTTAGTATGTAAAAAGTAATTTTTCAATGTGAAAAGTAAAATAAAGAAGATCAATTTTAATTATTTTTCCTATTTAGGGCAAGAAACCCTAATTCTTAATAAGTAAAAAATTATTTATTAATTATGTGCAATAATATAATAATTTATAAAAAAATAAAAGTATATTGTAAAAATGACATTTTTGGTCCAAAATAATAATAAAAATGAAAATGTAACATTTTTTGTATTTTTTACCTAATTATCTAATAAGATAAAATATATAAGTATATTTATACATTAAATATATTAAATGTGAAAAAAAATTGAAATAAATTATTTACAAAAATGTATATATTTCAAGAAAATATTTTCAAATGTGTATAAAAATAAAAATGAAAATAAACATATTTTTTTACATTATTTTTAGATTTAAACAAAATAACATAAAGTATTTAAACATTTTTATGCTGGAAATAAATAAAATAAATACCAAATAAATGCAAAAAATTATAAAAATATTTTTGGATCATTTTTTATATTTGAAAATAAAATAGCAAAGTCAGAAAATAAAATAAAAATGCAAAAATATTAAAATATAAGAAAATGGGCCAGGGGGTGTGAAACTGAAAATGAGGGGTGCCAAAAGTAGGAAGTAGCCAGGCCCAGCCCAGCTACTTCAGCTTCTTCCTCTGTCCAACAGAATTTGAAAAAACGCGCGCTAGCTACCCCAACCTGTATCTCCTGATTCTTTGATCTTTTGACAAAACTCAAAACATAAAACTTGTAGAGCATCAAATAACGAATCTAACCATATAAATAACTTGGATTAACTCTCAAAGATCAGAGAGAATTTCTCTGGCCCTAATTTTTAACCTAGTTTTTTCAGAAAGTTCATGAGTGAAATTCTCTCAGCATGATTAATGTAAATGAAAACTAGGCATATGTATGGCTTCAGGGCTATGAGTACAACATATTTCATTCACAAACCTAAGCCTAACTGTTCCTAGATAGGGAGATAGAAGTCCATGAAATACCTGTTTCAGTTGACTTCGAGCTGGATAATGTAGCAACCTTAAATGGGGTTTGAGCTTCTGTTGAGCTTGCCTGAGGTCCAAGGAAGCTTCTCCAATGTTTGGCTTGCTTTGAAACAACTTGAATCGTGCTGTAGAACTCAACTAGCAGAGCTTTGAAATGAAAATGGTAAAGTGAGTTAGAGGTGTTAAAGCTTGCAATGGGGGCCTGGGATAGTTCAGGTGAGTTGATTGGAAGGTGTTAAGACTATCTTGGGACAAAACGCACGATGGAATTTTGTTGTGGCTTGCAAAATGCAGAACCTGCCTTATTTTGCAGAAAAACAGTGGTTCTGAGTATCAAGAGGTATGAGTGATGAAAGGGTCGTGCTTTAGGCTTGCTGGGAGGTATGGAACTTGTTCACAAAGTTCTTGTAAGCTTGTGTTAACAGATATGAGAGCTTGCTTATGTTTTGCCACTTTTCTCCTACTTGAAGCAAGAGAATGGAAATGATGTTATAGCCCTGTATAAGCCCTCCTATCATGCTGCAAATTTTGTTCTTGGTTACTGGAATTAGTGGAATTGATATTGCCTCAAAGATCTGGCCCCCATGCTTCAAGGATTTGGTTTTGACATAAAGTGAAATTAGGCAAAAATGGCAATTTGCCTTTTTCTACTTAAGGCTGAATCTTGTGTATAATATCCAAGTGAACAAAACAAAGGCTAGATTGATGGATTGGCATTAAATTATGTAGTGAAAATTGGTTTTGATACCTGTTATGTTGAACCTAGCTAGCTAGATCAGAATTGCAAGTTGTTATGAATATGTATTGGCCATGGACAAAAGTGAGTTTTTGCCAACTTCAAGCATTCGATTCTCCCTGACCACAAGGGTGTTTGAGGAGTTCTTGGACAATTTGGAAAGCTTGGAACATGTACTACAATCCCTATTTGTAATGCAACTTGAAACTCCAAGTGGAACTATTTGAAAAATGGCCAAGAAGATGGGTCAAAATCCTGCCTAAATTAGGGCAAATTTTCTCTAAGTTAAAAGTTTTAGGTACCCTTGTTCCAAAAATCATAACTTGAGATACAAGCTTCTTTTGAGAAAACTTTGTGCATAAAAGTTGTAGACTTTGTGATGGACTACAACTTTCATTTTGCAAGTTTTGTTTGAATCCAATTGCATCTTGGTGAAAAAATGGGACAAAGTTAGGAAAAACTAAGAAAATTTCATAACTTAGAAAATTTCTAAGTTATGAAATTTTTTCCATTTTAAACCCTAATTTGCATTTTTGGGTTTCTTGATGAACAAGTTTCATAATTTGACATGTCTTGATGAAAAATAACTCTTGGCACTTGATTTTGACCAAAAAGTCAAAGTTTGACTTTTCAGTATACAGTCAAATTTTGATCAGTTGACTGGAAAATTCATTTGTCAATCCTATGCATTTGAGATCTTTTGAACTTGTTGAATGGGTCAAGACAATGTCATTGAGTTCTTGAGTCCATATGTGGGCTTGATTTTCCATTGGTTAGGTCAAACAGTAAAAAATTGCCTTTATGCAGTCAAAACCCTAAAAATGACCATTTTGCCCTTTTGGTGATCTGATCAAATTTCTTATGGAATTGTGATCCAAACTTGATCAAATGGTTCATATGAGTTCATAATGTTGATGTGGGTCAAATTTCATGAGGTTTGAATGTCAATTGGCCATAGTTGACTTTTTCCCAATACAGCTGATTTCTAGGTCAACTGTCCAATTGACTGGGTAAAGATTTGAATCAAGGCTTGAAACTTGGTATGGGCAAACTTGTGAACCCAACATGAAGCATGAAAGTCAATTTGGGTATTATAGGTCAAAATATCCTTGTGAAAACTCAAACCCTAATTTGGGTTAACAGTGCAAGGAGGGGTCTTGAGCAGAGCAAACCCTAGCTTGATCTTGAATTCCAAGAGTCTTGTGATGAGAAAGTGTTGATGAAATGAGAGGGCAAATTTTGGGGTACAACACATTACATGTCTCTATGGAGTGTAGATGAATGACTCTGGCCCATGTCTTGGTGGACACGGGATCATCTTTAAATGTCCTACCGAAGAAATCCCTTGATAGATTGGAATGCGAAGGGTTGACTTTAAAACCCAGTAACATAGTGGTGAGAGCATTTGATGGTTCGAAGAGGATGGTCCACATGGAGGTGGACATCCCAATAAAGGTGGGAACTCAGATTTTCAACTCAACCTTCTATATGATGGACATCCGTCCTTCTTATTCCTGTCTGTTAGGACGCCCCTGGATCCATAATGCCGGTGCTGTCACCTCCACATTGCATCAGATGCTGAAGTACCCAGTCCAAGGAAAGATCATAACTGTCCATGGGGAGGAGGAGTACATGATTAGTCATCTGAATTCTTTCTGATATGTGGAGTTGGATGGCGAGTTCATTAAAACCCCTGTCCAACATTTTGAAGAAGTCTCTCAAGAAGTAGCGGCGACCAAGGCGGTATCCTCGATTCCTAAGATCACAAGACCTCCACTTAGGATGTCATCTCTAAAGGATACAAAGGCAGTAGTGGAAGAGGGTGGATGCACCATCTGGGGGCAGCTTCCAGACATTCCATACAAATCAGACAAGTTTGGCTTGGGGTTTACTTCAACTGCTCAGAAGGCTGTGCGCCGTGCCCGTGCTGGGGGGCCACCTGTGAAGATTAGCAACCAAGGGGTCAATGCAGTAGAAGACAATGGAGAGGATGGAAGCTTAGAATATTGGATATTTCCTACTGTCAACGGAGGACTTCGCAACTGGGAAGCCAGAGACTTTGTCCCAATAACTTTCATCTCTCAGTAATTTATCTTTTACATTTCTGTTGGACTTGTAATATTCACGAACAATTCGCACTTTAAAAACCTTGTGTCTTACCCGAGGCACAATGGTCCATTTGTAAGGGTTTTTATTTCATCTTCATATGACATTCAATGAATCATGGTCGCTTTTTCACATATAAATCTTTTGCTCTCATTGTCTTTCTTTTACATTTTATTGTTTAAAGATGGCTATACCCTTACACACACCCACACTCACAAATGTAGGTACCCCTCCATTCCGGATCCCATGGGTAACGATACTGCTATAGCCTTCAGTGACTCTGAAGATCTGATCTACCAAGCTGAATACAAAGGTGAGGAAGGTTGTAAGGTGCCAGGGGAATTGGCCAGACTACTACAACAAGAGGAAAGAGCTATTCAGCCTCATGAGGAGCTGTTGGATACAATCAATTTGGGTACCGAGGAAGATTAAAAGGAAACCAAAGTGGGTGCCAATTTAGAGCTAAGTGTCAAGAAACGCCTAATTCAGCTATTGCATGATTATGTTGAGATCTTTGCCTGGTCATACGAAGACATGCCGGGACTCGATACAGACATCGTGGTACATCGTCTACCCACGAGAGAAGACTGTCCACCAGTGAAACAAAAAGACCACCGCATGAGACCTGACATGTCAGAGAAGATCAAAGCGGAAGTCATGAAATAGTTCAATGTTGGATTTCTGGCTGTTACTTTCTATCCTCAATGAGTTGCCAACATTATCCCCGTGCCTAAAAAGGACGGTAAAGTACGGATGTGCGTGGATTATAGAGATTTAAACAGGGCCATCCCTAAAGATGATTTTCCACTTCCACACATTGACATCCTGGTTGATAATACGGCCCAGCACAAAGTATTTTCTTTCATGGAAGGATTCTCAGGCTATAACCAGATCAAAATGGCACCTGAGGACATGGAGAAAACTACATTTATCACGCAGTGGGGCACGTTCTGCTACAAAGTGATGCCATTCAGACTGAAGAATGCCAGGGAAACCTATCAACGCGCCATGGTAGCTTTGTTTCATGATATGATACATCATGAGATAGAGGTCTACGTAGATGACATGATAGCCCGATCAAAAACTGAAGAGGAACACATTGATCACTTGCAAAAGTTGTTTGTAAGGTTGAAAGAGTACAAGTTAAGATTGAATCCAAACAAGTGCACATTCGGAGTCCGGTCCGGTAAACTCTTAGGTTTCATTGTTAGCAACAAAGGCATCGAGGTTGATCCTGCCAAGGTTAAAGCAATACAAGAAATGCCTGCTCCTCGTACTGAGAAGGAAGTCAGAGGATTCTTGGGACGCCTGAACTATATTGCCAGATTCATTTCTCACCTAACATCTACTTGTGAACCAATCTTCAAACTGTTGAAGAAAGATCAAGTAGTCAGATGGAATGATGAGTGTCAGATTGATTTTGACAAAATCAAAGAGTATTTACAAGAGCCTCCTGTCTTGATGCCACCAGTCGAGGGAAGACCACTGATCATGTATCTGTCCGTTTTAGAGAACTCATTGGGGTGTGTATTGGGGCAGCATGACGAGTCTGGCCGAAAAGAGCACGCTATTTACTACCTGAGAAAAAATTTTACCGACTGTGAAACCAGATATTCACTGCTCGAGAAAACTTGCTGCGCTCTGGTATGGGCTGCTCGCCGGCTAAGACAATATATGTTGACTCATACCACTTTGCTGATATCTAAGATGGATCCGATAAAGTACATCTTTGAGAAGCATGCTCTGTCTGGGATATTAGCTAGATGGCAGATGATCCTAACAGAATATGACATACAATACACAACCAAAAAAGCTATAAAGGGCAGTGTGCTAGCTGATCATCTTGCTCATCAAGCTGTAGAGGATTATCAGTCCATGAAGTTTGAATTCCTGGATGAAGACATCATGACATTAGAAAACTGTGAAGAAATCAGACCATATGACGGACCTGGACAAGGATCCCGATGGACCCTGTTATTTGATGGGGCATCCAATTCACTTGGTAACGGTATCGGCGCTGTACTCATATCTCCGGAAGGGTGCCATACTCCCTTTACTGCCAGACTTTGCTTCAATTGTATGAACAACATGGCAGAATACGAAGCATGCATCTTTGGTCTCAAGGCTGCCATAGACTTGGGAATCAAAGCTTTAGAGGTGTTTGGAGATTCAGCTTTGGTCATCAGTCAGATCAAAGGAGAATGGGACACTAAGCATCCAAACCTTATCCCTTATAAAGAACATGTTTTGACATTGTTACCACATTTTGAGCAGATTACCTTCGAGCACTTCCCGCGAGAAGAAAATTAGCTAGCAGATGCTCTAGCTACAATGTCATCTATGTTTAAACTTAATTGGGATAATGAGGCTCCCCAGATCACGATTGAACGAATGGACGAACCAACACACTGTCACGAGATTAATACTGAAGAAGTAGTGGACCAGCCTTGGTTTCATGAAGTCAAAAGGTATCTCGAGGTTCAAGAATATCCAGAAGGAGCTTCAATCAATGATAAAAAGTTCCTAAGGAGATTCTCCGCTAAGTTCTTCCTAAGTAATGGCATCCTGTACAAACGTAATCATGATTCTATTCTGCTCCGTTGTATGGATAAGATTGAGGCTGAAAAGATTATGGCTGAATTACATGAAGGTACCTTTGGCACTCACTCTAGTGGGCATACGATGGCGAAGAAAATTCTACGGGCAGACTATTATTAGTCTACCATGGAGGCAGACTGCTATCAACACTCCCAGACCTGTCATAAGTGTCAAATCTATGCAGACAAGGTGCACGTGCCTCCGGTTCCTCTAAACGTCTTAACAGCTCCTTGGCCCTTCGCTATGTGGGGAATCTATATGATTGGGGAGATCAAGCCTACAACCTCCAATGGACACCGCTTCATTCTAGTGGCCATTGACTATTTCACAAAGTGGGTCAAAGCAGCTTCCTTCACATCTGTTACTAAGAATGTTGTTACCCGTTTCATCAAGCAAAATCTTATTTGCCGGTACGGTATCCCAGAAAGGATCATCACTGATAACGGTACAAACCTCAACAATACTATGATCACCGCCTTGTGCGAGCAGTTCAAGATTCAACATCATAATTCATCCCCTTATCGGCCAAAGATGAATGGTGCGGTCGAAGCTGCTAATAAAAACATTAAAGAGATCATACAGAAGATGACAGTCACCTACAAAGACTGGCATGATATGCTACTGTTTGCTCTCCACGGGTACCGTACCACGGCTCACACATCAATTGGGGAAACACCCTATTCTTTGGTTTATGGCATGGAGGCTGTTTTGCCTGTTGAGGTTCAAATCCCCTCTTTGAGAATTATGAAAGATGCAGGTTTGAGTGAAGACGATTGGATCCAGACCCGGCTTTATCAACTGATCTTAATTGATGAAAAAAGGCTTACTGCTGTTTTCCATGGTCAGATGTATAAAAAACGGATGATCAAGGCCTTCAACAAGAAAGTCAGACGCCAAGTATATCAAGTTGGAGATCTAGTGATCAAGCGCATCATCTTACCACAAAGTGATCCCAGGGGCAAATGAACTCCTACCTACGAAGGACTATTTGTAATCAAGAACATCTTTTCCAGTGGGGCAATGATCTTAACCACCATGGACGGCGACGACCTGCCACACCCTGCGAACGCAGACATAGTCAAAAGATACTACGCGTAAGAGACCCGCTAGGTTGACACACCTAGGCAAAACAAGGGCATCCCGGCGAACCAAAAGGTTCGGGCAAAAATTAGGGATAAAATAAAAAATCTGTACACCCTGAAAGTTGAAAACCCGAAAGGGCGACTTGGGAAAAAAGGGTTTCCCGGTGGACTGACAACCCGAAAGGGCGGTCCAGGCAAAAGTTAGGGAATTAAAGCGTATGACTATGTCTCATCGGATCACTTTGAGGACAACTTCAACCTCTTCACTGACAAACTCGGTGTTCTGATCGATTCAATCATCTTCGGACGAAGCAACAAATAGACAAGATATTCAGAGATACGGAGGCTATAGCAGAATGGGATCCCCATGGGATTATCACATATAGCTATCTTTCTTTGTATAAATTTTTCTTATTTTTATGACACCATCCTCTTACTAGGATGTCTGTCTCCTTTGTACAAAATACTTATTCAAAGTGAATACAAAGATATCTCTTTAAAGTATAGAAAACTATTTGTCCTTTTCTTTTACACTTGTGTTTTATTTTGCAAAAAAAAACGTCCAATGATTCATTAATGAACATATGCATTTGAACATAATTACTGTTTACAAATAAGAAAAATGAAAAAGAACAATTACCGACAGGTTGAAAGAATAGGAAAACGTCTTTAAGCTATTCCATGAACAATCCCTACAGTACTTCATTAAGATCCCCAGAGGAGCTGAAACTTCAAACTATTAATCCCCGGTGGAACCATCTGGTTTCTCCAAGTTCCCCAGCAGGTTGTCTTGAAGCCTAAAAATCATCCGGATAACGGCTAACTTTTGTTTCTCCCTAACCTAGGATAACTCCCCAATAGAGTGGCAGGTGACCGAAACTCTTGAACTTTTTCCAAACAGGAATAAGCCTTTTCCCACAGAGTTTTCATTGTTCCCCAACAGAACGAGGATTCCTAGGATAATTCCCCAGTAGAAGTCATCAAAATTCTCTGGATTCCCCAAGCAGATTCCTCAAGGAGTACATGGCATTACTCTCACAACGAATTTTTTTTGTCAATACTCCAACTTCAAGACATGAAGAATCCACATATCCTCAGTAGCAGTCAAGGATTTATTTTCCTCAGCAATACAGTGAATCAGCTTACATGCGCATACATTACATATACATATCATAAACATTGATAAAACTCATTGTGATACAGTGGGAAGAACTGACTGTTTTTTGGAATGCTGGTTTGCGTTTTGCGTTTGTTTTTGAAAAATATCGCGGTAAGCAAGAGTCGCCACCGACTTTTATTTTATCCAACAAGGAAAGGAAAAAAGCACAGAAAAATTCCTTTTTCGAGATGTTTCTCGGGTTCGGGGGGTAGATTATAGAAAGGGAAGGTATTAGCACCCTTTCTATCTGTGGTTATCCACGGGCTTCTAGGTACTTGCTCAATTGTTTTCAAAAGTGTTTTCTTTGTGCTTGTGGGTTTGAAAAAGTTTTTGTTTTGAAACTTTGATTTAACTCTTGCTTCTGTCCTCAAGAGTGTAATGAAGTGTTTTGAAAACTTTGTTCGAAAAGTGTAAGTGTGAAGAGTTTTGTTTTGAAAGAGAAAGTATCTAAGGACCATATACCTACTCGAAAAAGGAATCGTTCTATGCTATTTTCCTTTAAACAATGCTATCCCACTATTAATGAGTGGGTAGCACCGTTATGATACGGTGGGAGAACTGACTTGAGGTTTTGCGTTTTGTGTTCGCAAATGTTTCGGTTTAGTAAGAGTCGCCACCGACTTTTTATTTTATCCTAAGGAAAGGTCAAAAAGCACAGGAAAGACCTTTGAGATGTTTTCTTGGGTTCAGGGAGTAGATTATGAAAAGGGAAGGTGCAAGCGCCCTTTTCATCCATGGTTATCCATGGGCTCTTAGTTACTTGTTTAGATCACTTGCTTTTGCTTTTCAATTGTTTGAAATGGTGCTTTGTGTATGGTTTTGAAAGATGTTTTTGAAAAGAGGCCATCATTGTGGCAACCTTTGTAATGATTCTTGTTTGAATCTATACAAAGGTGTTTTGTCTTTTGAAAATATTTCAATGTTTGAAAGTTTGATTTGGGAAATATTTTTGAAATTGTGTTGTGAGGTGTGTTTCAAAATAGCAAGGATGTTTTTGCAAGTTTTGATCAAGTAACTAAGAGTTGTCTACCCTATTTTACTCAAAGATCTTTCCTATATGTTTTTAACCCTTTTAACAGTGTTGTTTTACCATTGCATTTGGTAAACAACCTTGTATTAGGATGTTAAACGAGACAGGCACGGGTCATCGTATAGATCATGATAGCAATTGTGTTAAGTATTTTTGGCAAATTTTCCGAGGGACTAGATCATTTTGTTTAGGCAACCAAGATAGTGTCATCGAGGGACTATGATCTTTTGTTTTGTTTTTGTTTTGCCAAAGTACCCAACATGCATAACATGGCCCATTTTTAAGGCAACAAGTGGATGTAGCCCTAAGGGTGCGAGTGTGCATTGTGTATTGATTTTCATGCATTTTGTCTTTGCATTAGTCAAATTACTTGTTGATTTTGGATTTTTTGCATACGAACCCTAATCTCTAATCATGGCATAATTGAAAGCATAAAGTGCGAGAATTGAAAGTCTAAGCTATTACAACATGATTATAGGGATGGGGGTACAATCCTTGAATGGGGATTATTTGACAAGAAATAGAAACCCTAGTTTACTATTACATCCAAATTGAATAATGGCCTAAATAATAAATGGACAATATTTAAATAAACAAAATAAATAACTATACCAAATAATGTGAATTATGCAAAAAGTTTATGTTTATTTTCCAAGTATGTAAAAATATTTAATGTAAAAATAAAGAAATAAATAAAAGATTAATTTTATTTGGTTAAGGGTAAAACCCTAATTTTCTTTAAGAAAATAAATACATTATATTATTTATATACAATAAAATAAAATAATATATACAAAAATAAAATATATTTAGAAAAAGTATTTTTTTTAGTATAAATAATAATAAAAAATAAAAAGTGTAATATTTTATATTTTTATTCTAAAGTATTTAATAAAATAAAAGTATATATTTATATAGGTATTAATTATATTAAACATGTATAAAGAATGAAATAAAATATATACAAAAAAAAAATACTTAGTATAATACATTATTGAAATATAAATAAAAATATAAAAGTGTGATTTTTTTTAATATTGTATTTCTAAGTTTTCATTAAAAATAAAATAAAGATATATGTTCATTAAAATACTTTTATGTTTAGAAAAATAAAAATAAAATACAAAATAAATGTCAAAATTTATAAAAATATTTTTTGAGTATTTTTTATATTTTGGAATAATAAAATATAATCAGAAATGAAAATAAAAATGCAAATATATAAAATATCAAGAAATTGGGCCAGGGGGTGCAAAAAGTAGAAGGGGGGTGTCAAAAGTGAAAGGACCAAAGCCCAACCCAAGCCACTTCATCTTCAACCTCTGACTTTCAAAAACACGCGCGCCCTGTACAATTGCCAGATCCTGTATACGAGCTCTATTGCAAAAACACATAACATCAAAGTTGTAGAGCATTTCAAGACGAATCCAGCCATATAAACAACTTGTCCTGACTCTCAAAGACCAGAGAGAATTTCTCTGGCCCTAAAATCTAACCTAGTTTTTTCAGGATATTCATGGATCAAATTCTCTTAGCACGCTTAATAAAAATGAAAACTGAGCATATGTACAACTTCATGGCAATGAATACTACATTTCTTATTCACAAACCTAAGGCTAAATGTTCCTATATAAAGATATAGGAAGTTGATAAAAAACCTGTTTCAGCTGACTTCGTGTATGGCAATGTGGAGCTTTTCAACAAGGCTTGAGATGTCTGGGAGCTTGCTTGAACTTCACTTGACCTTCTCCAATGTCTAGCTTGCCTTGAATGTACTTGAATCAGCCTATAGAACTCAACCTGCACAAGCTCAAAATGAAAATGGCAAACCTTGTAAATGGAGTTACAGTTGGTGTTTGAGTTTTGGGATAGCTTGGAGGAGTTGAATGGAAGGTGTTTGAACCAACTTAGGGCAAAACGCACGAGCAAAATGTGCTATGGAATTCAAGTTGCAGGTTCTTCCCTATTTTTCCAATGGAAGGTGATTTCTGGATATGGGATGTTTGAGGGCTTCAGAGGTCGTGTTTCTGGCTGAAAGGGGTGTGAGAAAGATGTTCAAAATGCTTGCACAAGTTTGTTTTGGTTGATGTTTAAGTTTTTTATGTTTTGGACAAATTTCTTGTATATGAAGCAAAAGTGGGAAATGATGTATAACAGGCCTGTACAGGCTATTCACCCCTTTGCACACTCTGCTCTTGGCCCCTCTAACTTGTAGATTTGATTTACTGTATGAGATATGGACCAATGCTCAAGGGATTCAATTTTGACATAAAGCACATTTAAGCAAAAATGGAAATGTACCTTTTTCTACTTAGGGATTAATCTTGTGTACAATGTCCTAATGACCAAAACAATGCCTTATACCAAAGGATTTGCATTAAATTATTGAGTGTGAAATGGTTTAGAGGCCTGTAAACTAGTGCAAAGCATGCTGACTTAAAATTGCAACTTGTATGAACATGAACATGCCATGGATGAAAAATGAGTTTTTGCCAACTTCAAGCTTTCGATTCTCCCTAACCACAAATGATTTTGGAGAGTTATTGGACATTTTGGAAAGCTTGAAACATGCTATACAATCCATATTTGAAATGAAACTTTAGATTCCAAGTGGAACTATGTGAAAAATGGCCATGAAGATAGGTCAAAATCCTGCCAAAACTAGGGCAAAATTTCACTAAGTTAAAAGTTTTAGGGACCCTTGTTCCAAAAATCATAACTTGATATCCAAGCTTCTTCTGGGAAAACTTTGTGAATAAACGTTGTAGACCTTGTGGAGGACTACAACTTTCATGTTGGAAGTTTTGTTTGAATCTAAATGCATCATGGTGAAAATGTTGGGTAAAGTTAGGAAAAATTAAGAAAATTTCATAATTTAGAAAAATTCTAAGTTATGAAATTTTTCAACTTTAAACCCTAATTTGCAAAAATGGGTTTCTTGATGAACAAGTTTCATGTTTTGACACATCTTGATGAAAAATGACCCTTGGCACTTGATTTTGACCAAAAAGTCAAAGTTTGACTTTTAAGTGTACAGTTAAATTTTGATCAGTTGACTGAAAAAATTCATCTGTCAATCCAATGCAATTGCGATCTTTTGAACTTGTTGAATAGGTCAAGATGATGCCATTGAGTCCTTGAGTCCATGGTTGTTCCCCATTTTCCATTGGCTAGATCAAAAAGTCAGAAATTGCCCTTGTGCAGTCAAACCCTAAAAATGACCATTTTGCCCTTTTGATGATCTGACCAAATTTCTTGTGGAGTTGTGGTCCAAACTTGATCAAATGGTTCATATGAGTTTATAATGTTTATGTGGGTCAAAATTCACGAGGTTTGACTGTAAATTGGCCACAGTCGACTTTTTCCCCAATACAGCTGATTTCTAGGTCAACTGTCCAATTGACTGGGCAAAAATTTGATTCAAGACTTGAAACTTGGTATGGACAAACTTATGAGTCCAACATGAAGTATGAAAGTCACTTTGAGCATTGGAGGTCCAAAAATCCTTGTGCAAACTCAAACCCTAGTTTAGCTCATCAGTGCAAGGAGATGTCTTGGGCAATGCAAAACCCTAATCCTGTCTGTAGTTCAATGAGCCTTGTGAGGGGAAATCTTGAAAAAATGAGAGAGAAAATTTTGGGGTACAACAACCATCGTTGGAGTTTAAGGGTCAATACGAACGCGGGACTTACGGTCACCAAAGCAATGTTAGGACGCCTTAGCGGTAACCCTAATGTCTTAGATCATTTGTTTTAGGCAACAATATCCGAGGCAACCGCTTCGAGGCAACTATGATCTTTTAGACAGAAGGGTGACCTCTAAAGTGACTTATACTCAATGACCGTGTACTAACACAGCCAAGTGGGGTGTACCCTAAGAGTGCGCATGTGCGAGTGTGTCGTTTTCAGTTATTTTTATCTTTGTACATGTTAAGAGTGATCTAATTTGATTTTAAGATTAACATTCAGTCTTGTCATGCAAACCCTATTATCAAACATCTAACAGTTATAATTTGCAGAAATTAAAGGTGCGGAAATTAAATTACAAGGCATCGGGTATTTACATCGCCAAAGACAAACCCTTTGAAAAATAAAATAAAGCGATAAAAATAATTAAATGTCCTATTTAACTATTACAATCCGCAAGCAGATATATAATTGGATAAAAATAAGTAACGCGCGCGGGAAATTAAATTGAGTGCGAGTTTAGGGTTTTGACCCTTTTGAAAAGAAAATGTTTTTTGTTTTTATTTTTTTATATTTTAAGAAAAGAAATTAATCCTAAATTAAATAACTAAATTAAATAAATAATTAATGAAAAATAAATTATTACATATTTTTGGGTTTTTTATTTTATTTTAAGAAAGAAAATAAAATTAATAAAATTAGTAGTTAAAACCTAATTAAATCTAATTAATTTTAATTATTTACAAAAAATGAATTAAAGTTTTCTAATTAAAAACCTAATCAATTAATAAATTTATTAAGAAAAACAAAAGTTTAAAATTTGGTTGAATAAAAAAATATTTTGGTGATTTTATTTGATAAAAAGAATTTTGTGATGGGTTAGAAAATTAAATAAAACAATTAAAGTATTTAAACAAAAATAAATAAAAGAGACTAGAAGAATTGGGCCTGCTTTTGAAGGGTGTTGGCAGCAAATCTGAAGGCCCATTTGGACTTTTTCTGATCCAATACACGCATGTTAACCTGGCTCATGGTGCTCCTTTGATTGCTGACTATCAGATCTGGTCATTGGCCATCTGGCGCTTGGATTGGTGAGGGAGCATGGTGGACTGCAGATAAGCGCGTGTACTGGAAAACCTGAAAACAAAGAATATTGAGAAAGGGGGGGACTTGGGATTCGAACCCAGGTCCTGAAAGAGAATGAACCGTTCACTTGCCACTACACCACACTGCCTTGTTTGTTATATTAATACAAACAAATAATGATATAATAAAATAAGAATTAATGGTCAGAAAAAATAAAATAAAAATAAAATGCGCGCTATTTTGAATCACCCAATGGACGGATGACACGAATTTATCCCTGTCCTCCAAAACCTGTAAAAAATACCTATGGATTTGAATCCGCAGCTTAAAGCGCAACCCTGTTCTAAAATTCTCTCCAGGCCATATAAATACATTCCAAGAACATGGTTCAATTCGTCATGACCTCCTGATCACAACCATGTTCTTCTTATGGGACAATTGTACCTGAAATAAAAAGCCCTAAACACGAACAAGGAACCCTAGCTATGGTGATTTTCCATACAGAGCACATAAATGAAATTGGCTATTACCATTAGTTTGCAAATGATATGAGGGTTACAAATATGCCATTAGTTTATTCAATAGATGCCAGAATGCTTCAAATCGAAATCAAGAACAAGGATGAGTTGCGTATGACTTACAACGCGTATGTAGGCTTGAGGATGCATGGTTTGGATCGTAATGGCTTCTGGAGATGGCCAGCAATTGATTGAGACAACTCCCGTGTCCTGAAATTGCCTCTAACTTGGAATTTGATCTTTCACTTTTTTGTGAATTTTTGCAAAGTTGTTCTGCCTTCTCCAACGATTTCCAACACTTATTTCGTGTGCTTTAGCTTGCTTATGTATTACTCAGTGCATTAGGTTTACAAACTTGGTCCAAATCTTGCCTTATCAATGCTTGCATATTTGATTTGATCTCCATTTACAAACTTGCCAAATTTGCTTAATTTCAATCTTTTTGCACATGATTCACTTGATATGAATTTGATGATGATAATAGCTGTATTTGGAGCCTGAAATCAACACAAGATCTTGGTTATCAATGCCTTTTGATTTTAATATGATTTATTTTGATTTAAATCAAATTAATTCAAATAAAATCAAAATAATTAATAAAAAAATGATATGGACACATGGCTAGAGCTAGGGTACGTGGGCAATGATGCAAACTAAAATCAAGTGGAAAAGAATGGGCCCATTTGGTAAAATTTGATGTTTTGGGGATAGTTGACTTTTGGCAATTTTGCAAAAAAGTCCAACTTCAACAATGCATAATTTCTACAATTTTGAACTTTTGGAAGTGTTCTTAGACTTTTTGGAAAGCTTGAGATGTCGTCTAACCAACACTTTTGGTATCATCTCATTTGGATATTCCATGCTCAAGTTATAAGCTTTGGAAAAAAAGGTGTTTTTGTTAACTTTCAAAAATAACCTATAATGTCCAAATTCATAACTTCTTGTGAGTGCATTTTTTGATCTTGGGGTATGAAGATGGATTGTAGGAAATTTCATCCTATTCAAAATGAGCTTTGGATGGGTCATTTCTCATAAAGTATGAGAAAGTTATGCTTGTTCAAAGTTGAGTTAACTTTTTCTACAAAACCCTAATTTAGCAACTTTTGAATCTTGATGAATTATGAGTAATCCTTGATGAATCATGATCAAACCTTTATCAAATGATGAAATATCCTTCAAAATTATAATTTTGACAAAAAATCTTGAAGTTTGACTGTATTTGGGTCACAGTTGACTTTTGCCCTAGCACAGTCGACTTTTGGACCTTTGAGCAATTGACTAAGCAAACTTCCTCTTCAAGGCTTGAAATTTGACATGGGTGATCTTGAGAACATATTAGGACATTAGGGATCAATTGAGGTCATTTGGACTCAAGGATTTTGATGCAACACAAAACCCTAATTTGGGGTAGACTGCCTTAGGAGATAGCTTGTCTGACCAACTCTAGCAACCTTGGGCAACTTTGAGCTTTTTCTTGCAATGTTTTGAGAAATATGGGAGGGAAAATTTTTGGGGTACAACACGCATATATTGCATCATACATTTCATGCATCATAACTTTGTGTTTCAGCTAACATTTTACCCTTTTCAGGATAAGATTAACGAGCTACCATTAACAATATGCAATCATGATACAGTTCAGATACGCTCCAGACACGAATGCTATTAGGTTACTCATTTAGATTTAAGCTCAGATACAGTTCGGATACGCTCCCGACACGGAAGCTATTCTGTTGCTCATTCAGATTCATCTTCCAGATACAATTTAGATACGCTCCAGACACGGAAGCCATTCTATTACTCATTCAGATCCAACTTCAAGATACAGTTCAGATACACTCTAGACACGGTTGCCATTCTGTCACTTATTCAGATTCAAGTTCAGATACATTCCAGATACGCTCCAGACACGAATGCCATTCTGTTACTCATTCAGATTCTGGTTCAGATACGGCTCGGATACGCTCTAGACATGGATGTTATTCCGTTGCTCATACATATTCAGTTCAGATACAACTCAAATACGTTCCAGATACGGACACCATTCTGATGCTTATTCTTTTGATTTACAACAAACATTCTTGGATGGCATCTACAAGCCCATCTCCAACAAGATTCTATTACCTCTCTAAATGGCATCTTTAAGTCCATTCCCTCAACTACACTTTGCCGAGTGCAAATTTATGGGCACTCTAGTGTCCAATCATCTTTTACCTTCGAGTCACGAATGATAAAACTCGCCAGTCTAACTCTTTAGGTTCAAGAAGATTGAACAGGGGCAGCTGTTGTACCCCAAAATTTGCCCTCTCATTTATCAAGACTTTTCTCACAAGACTTCTTAGACTCAAGACAAGATTAGGGTTTGGTTAGCTCAAGACATCTCATCTTGCACTGATAACCCAAAATTAGGGTTGTTTGCACAAGGACTTTTGGGCCATCAATGCTTCATGTGACTTTCATTCATCATTTTGGACCCCTAAGATTGCTCATGATAAGTTTCAAGCCTTGAACCACATTTTGATCAGTCAATTGGACAGTTGACCTAAAAATCAGCTGTATTGGGGAAAAAGTCAACCATGGCCAATTTACAGTCAAACTTCATAATTTTTTATCCACATCAACATTTTAGACTCATATGTACCATTTAATCAAGTTTGGATCACAACACCTCAAGAAATTTGATCAAATCATCAAAAGGGCAAAATGGTCAAAATTAGGGTTTTGACTGAGGAAGGGCAATTTTTGATTTTTAACCTAGCAATTGACCAACTGAGTTAAAGAATGATTTCAAAGATTCAATGGCATCATCTTGACTTAATTACATGGTTCAAAACATCTCAAGTTCATTGGATTGACAGATGAAATTTGCAGTCAACTGATCAAAAGTCAACTGTACACTGAAAAGTCAAACTTTGACTTTTTGGTCAAAATCAAGTGCCACGGGTCATAATTCATCAAGATATGTCAAAATATGAAACTTGTTCACCAAGAAAACTAAATTTGAAAATTAGGGTTTTGAATTTGAAAATTTTCATAACTTAGAATTTTTCTAAGTATAAAAATTTTCTTATTTTTTCTCAACTTTGCACCACTTTTTCACCATGATGCATTTTGATTCAATGAAAGTCCCCAACATGAAAGTTGTAGAACTCCATGAAATCTACAACTTTTATTCACAAACTTTTCCCTAAAGATTCTTGGATCTCAAGTTATGAATTTGTGAATACATGGCCATGAACTTCTTAACTTAGTGAAATTTTGCCCTAATTTAGGCAGGTTTTTGACCCAACTTCATGGCAATTTTTCACCTAGTTCCAAGAGGTATATAAAAATGAATTTCAAAGATGGATTATAGATCACATTTAAAGCTTTCCAAAATGTCAAAGAACTCTCCAAGATCATTTTTGAGTAGGGAGAATCAAAGAGAGGAAGTTGGCATTTTCTCACTTTTTGTTCAAGCCATTTCCATGAAGAACCAAGTTGCAAACCAAACCTATGCTGGCTAGTTCTTGCTTTACAGGTCCTAAACTTTATACACACTCCTTAATTAAATTCATACTCAGTTGATAAAGCCATTATCCTTGCTTTTGAACTTTTACACAAGTTGTATTTCCATTTTGGGCAAAAAGGCTCCATTGCCATTTTCATAAAGAAACACTTTTGCAAACTTGTCAACTTGGAGCTTTGAAACTGACCCCTTGATACAAGCAAACCACACAGGTCTCAAGCAACTTGTACAAACTCATACCAACCCTAAAGCAAGCTGGTACAAGCATGTGGGTTTGGTCTTGTCAACTTGCTTCAAGTACAAGAAAAGTTGCAAAAAAGGCTAAGGCTTGCACAGCTAGTAGATAGCTGACTTTGGATCACTTCTATACTAATATGCAAACAATGTACAAGACATTAGGCTCCTGGCTTGGACATGAAATACTCTAGAACTGAAAAACACCAAAAAACTGCCCAAGCATACAGTTTCTGCACAAACTCATCCAACTCTCATTTGGCTCGTGAGTTTTGTGTTTAACTCATCCAAACATCTTACATATTAGATATCAAACACATCCAAGCCATCATCCCTATTCTGTAACCTCTGTTTCACTATCTGCCATTGTTAACTTTGAAGCTTGCAGTTGGACTTGGTCAAGGAGTTCTAGCCATCTTCAGAGCAAGGTAAGAGTTGGAATAGGTTCATGGAAGCTCAAGGAAGCTCAAGCAATCATCTGGCCTCCTTTAAAGCTCCTACATTTCCATACACGATTCCAGCTGAAGGAGGTGTTTTTTCAAACTCTATCTCCTTATACAGGCAACCTTAAGCCACAATTTGTGAATGAAAAATGTAGCTCACATCATAACGAAGCTGTACATATCATTATATTGCATTTATATTACTTGTGGTAAGAGAATTTGGAGTTTGAAATCTCTAAAAATTTTAGTTCACGATTTAGTGATTTCAAAATTCTCTTTGATCTTTGATAGTTAGGTTACATAATTTATACGGTTGGAATCGTGAGCTAAAATGCCACATTTTTCATGTTATAAGTTTTCATTTTTATGCAAGCATGAGGAAGTTACAGGTTGACTGGCAAAAGCGTGAAGAAGAGGAAGACAGGACAGGGATGAAGTGGTTCTGGGCTTTTTGCTTCTTGGGCCATCTGTTTTTGCTAGCACCATCACCACTATTTTGCTTTCTCACCCCCCTGGCTAACTTTTTCATATTTTTATATTTTTAAATTTAAATACATTTATTTATTTTTCTTAATGATAAAAAAATCCTAAAAAATGATTTATTTATTTTCACACTTCTTTTTTATTTTTTGATTTCTCACATAAAAAAATAGTTTATTTTGATAAATATAATTGATTTTCTTAATAAACTTATGAATAATTAAATATACTTAATATATTCTTTATTTTTACATTTTTATACTTACAAATACTTATTTTTGCACATTTATTCTTTAATATTTAGGCATAATATTATTTATTATTTTTTATACAAAAAATGCACAAAATAATAATATAGAAACATTATTTTCTTTAAAATGAAAATTAGGGTTTAATCCCTTTCAAAAAGAATTAATTGTTTTTTTCTTATATTTTTTAGGGTTTAATTTAAATATTATTTTACGCAAAAGCAAGACGTAAAATATCTTTTTCTTTACATACATATTGCATCACATTTTAAAATATTGTATTATATTTATTTTAATTCGCGCGAATACGATTTGGTTGTAATAATATATTTAGCTTTATATTTGTGCAAATCCCCATTCAAACTTGTATTCCCCCCTCCTATAAAATTGTTGTAATAGCTTAGTATATTTACATTACGCAATTTATTGCTTTCATATGCCATGATTAGTAATTAGGGTTTGTTTGACAAGAGCAAAACAAAACAAATAGAAAACCCTAAATACAAGACAAAGTCAAAAGCATGAAAATGGTACACTTTGCACACAAGCACCCTTAGGGTTTCTCCCACTTGGTTGCCTAAAATAAAATGGCTATGTTACGCATGCAAAGTATCTTAGCAAAACAAAACAAATATAAGATCATAGCACCTCGATGACGCTATTCAAAAGTTGCCTAAACAAAATGATCTTGGTCCCTCAAAAATGCTAAGATACTTTGCAACATTGCTATCATGGTTATACGATGATCCACGCCCGTCCCGTTTACATCCAAATATAGGGTTGCTTACCAAATTAATGGTAAGTCAACAATGTCAAAGGAATAGAAAATACATAGGAAAGACATTTGAGTAGGTAGATAGCTTCTAGTTACTTGCTCCATTTCAAACAAAATCCTTGCTATTTTCAAAAGAATCACATACACATTTCAAAAACATCTTACAAAACATTGAAAACATTTTCAAAAAAAGACAAACATTTTTGTATACATTCTTACGAACGAGAATCATTACAAAGATTGCCTAAACGAATGGCCTCTTTTACAAAATACTTTCAAAACCACATCAAACACCATTTCAAACAAACCAAAGTAAGTGATCTAAGCAAGTAACTAAGAGCCCATGGAAAACCATGGATGAAAAGGGTGCTAGTACTTTCCCTTTTCATAATCTACCCCCCGAACTCAAGAAAACATCTCAAAGGTCTTTCCTGTGCTTTTTCACCTTTCCTTTTGGATAAAAGAAAAGTCGGCGGTGACTCTTGCTAACTGCGACATTTGCGATAAAACACAAAACCTCAAGTCAGTTCTCCCACCGCATCACAGTTTCCATTTACATTGACTGTGTGTAGAGAATTTTGGATTTGAACTTTTTTAACAAATTAGGTTTCAATTTAGGGCCAGCAAAAATTAATCTTCATCTTTGACTTTTAGTTTACATAATTTATATGGTTAGATTCGTGTTGAAAAAACGCATAACTTTCATGTTTGCACTTTTGAGAATGGATGAGAATTGAAGAAATTACAGAGGGTTTGGATGGCGCGAGGAAGAAGATGAAGTCACCTTCAGAAACGTGTTTCAAATATATATATATTAATGCTTTTGTTTATAACACTGGGCGTATAGCCACCCAGTGGTAAAGTGCGTGTCTGTTAACCTATGGGACATGAGTTCGAGCCCGAGTGGTACCCTTTTGTTTTTTTCTTCATATTTTCTCTTCCCAGATCAGGTACATGTCAAGCTAGCATGCGTGTGGTACCCCCTCAATCAACACCCTCTAATCTTATCATCAACCAATCCAATGTATCTCACAAAGCACCCTATGATGGACTCCCCACTAATATCCACACTGGATCCTCTAGCAAGCGTTGGACTCCCTGTATTGGGCTTGAATTTTTTTTGCTAAATTTTCACCCCCATTTTTACTTTTGCAGCATTGGCCCATTTTATTTTCTTTTTCTCATTTTTATTTATTTATTTAATATATTTGTTTAATGCTAAAAAAATCATAAAATCATAAAAATATTAGATTTTTTTTTTGTTTAATTAAATTAATTCTTGATATAAAAATTAGTTTATTTTAATCACCCTTTATTTTATTTACTAATTAGTTTATAGATTAATTAGAATTTAGGTTTTGATTATTTCTTTGTTTACATAAAAAAAATCTCTTTTGAACCAAAAAGACACAAAAAGTATTTTTTTCTTAAAGAAAGATTATTTTCTTTTAATTAATTTAGAACTTCGGAATTTATTTAATTAATTTTATTTATTTACTAGTTTAATTAAATTCATATTAAAAATTTCCATCAAAAACATTAAAAATTATTTTCTTTTCTAATTTACTTAGTTTAATTTCTTATTTGTTATTTTTTCTTTTTAATTAAACATGTTAAAATCTTTTCCCCAAAAACTAAACAAAATTCGTGTCTTTTCCATTTATCTCTTGTACATTTTATATTTCAATTCTTGTACATTTATTCAATATGGTTGTAATAGATAATTAGGGCTTTAATTTTCTTGCAATCCCCATTTGTACATATGTATCCCCAATCCCCAAAATGATGTAATATCGTAGGACATATATTTTCCGTAATTTATCACTTTCATATAAATGCTAGTAATTAGGGTTTGTATGGCAAGATAAAATCAATCTTAGAAAATCCTAATTCAAGATTAAACCAAGCATGAAATACAAAACACTTGCACACTCGCACCTCTAGGGTTAACTCCACTTGTTGCCTTGAGAAAATGGTCATGATATGCATGTGAGACATCTTAGCAAAAGCAATCAAAAATACAAGATCATAGTCCCTCGATGACGCTACGATTGTTTCCTTACAAATGATCTTAGTCCCTTAAGAGAAATGCTAAGGTATCTCACAATATAGCATCTTATAGCTATATGATGACACACGACCGTCCTTTTACATCCAAAGATAGGGCTACTTACCAATCAATGGTAAGATAGTAATGTAAAAGGAAGAGATAAATGAACAAAAAGACTTTTGAGTAGGTAGAACATTCTTAGTTGCTTGCTCACAAACCATATTCAAAGACAAACATCTTTTCAAACACACCAAACACTTTCAAAAACATGAAATATTTTCAAAAGTCCAACACTTTGTATGCATTCTTATAGGGACGAGAATCATTACAAATTTTGCCTAAACGAAGGCGCTTTTCAAAAATACTTTCAAAACCCACCACAAACACATTTCAAACAAAGCAATTTTCAAGTGATCTAGCAAGAAAATAAGAGCCTATAGATAACTATGGATGAAAAGGGTGCTAACACCTTCCCTTTTCTTAACCTACCCCCCGAACTCAAGAAAATATCTCAGAGGTCTTTCTTGTTCTTTTCACCCTTTCCTAATTGGATAAAAGAAAAGTCGGTGGCAACTCTTGCTATCTGCAACAATTGCGATCAAATGCAAAACACCCAAGTTAGTTCTCCTACCGTATTACAAACAGTATCAGTATAATTCTGATTTGGCACCAACCTGCATGCAACTACAGCGTATGTCCTTGGGTTCTGAGGAAGGCTTTAAAGAGTACACGCAGAAATGGAGAGATCTTGCAGGCATAGTTCAACCTCCTTTGGCTAATAGGTACAACCTAATGGTGCAGCACAAGGTCATCCCAAGTATTATTCTGTTGAATCCTGATGTAACAAGAATTGACATCACCACAAATTGGATTTATGATTTGCATGCACCAGCCCCTGGAGCATACGTGCAGGATAATCAAGCAGGTGTAGAAAATACAGTACCAGAAGTGAATCAACAAGGGCCACAACAAGAACAAGTAGGAAATGATCCTCAGCCAGCCACCATTGAAGCTATCTATGCATCGCTTTTACTACAAGATAATTGTCAGCAAGAACTGATGCAGATGATGCAAGAGCTGCAGCGCGATCAACGCGATAACACTTACTGGAACCACCGCGACATTTCTAACCCGACTGATGAAATGAAGCACTTTTCATTCCATGTTGAAGGGCTGCATGCTTATGTTTACAACACTGGCAAGGAACCTCCTAGACCCATTAGAGATGGAGTAAGGACACGAGGAGGAAGAGCACAAGGTGAAGCATCCAATAGCAAAAACGTCAGAGACGACAATGAGGAGGGATCTATGTTTTCTCCATTCCTTTCATTTTTATTATTATTTCTTAAGTTTCCTGTTCGTTTTCTTTTCTCACTTTATTTATCGTATTGTGAACAATGCTCAGTTCAAGTGTAGGGGAGGAAACCTATGTTACCTATGTTATGTTTTCTATTTTCCTAGTAAGTAATTCAAATTTATGTTATTTCCCTTTCCATTCAATAAAAAAAATCATTTCCGTAAGTTATTCGTACTTCAACACTTTTCTTAAGCCATAATTTTTTTTACTCGACGCATTAGCTCGGTACATTCGAAAAGTATATAGGTTGTTCACAATTAGGCTGCATTAGATTTTTTAAAAAAGAGTCGACAAAAATAATACCGTCTTGACACCTAAATCTTCCAGATTATGAAAATCAGTTTGAGTGGTTATGATATCGAAGCCTTAAGTTTTAGTTTTGGATCAACCCCGAGTAGTTTATACTAGTAGTCAGCACCGTTTTATCCACAAACTACGTAGGGAGGCGATGAATATAAGTGACTGGTCCTAATCAGAAAAAAAATTCTAAGCATCAAGATATAATAAGGAATGCGCTAATTAAGTTAGGTGACCCTCACTAGGTCACTTAATCCAACAGTTGCAGTACCTATAAAAGCTTATGTAACAACAAGTTGTAAGCATGTTCAGTGGTATCTGGTGCTGAACTTGGTAGGGCGAACAACGGTTCGATCCCCTGAGACTTATAATCTGGGAAAGAAAAAGGGTTACCAATTTGTGTACCAGAAACCCGTGCATAAGAGACCAGAATCGCTAACCGACTACTCTACTATGTGCGTGCGAAAGATAAAGACCAGAAACCACACAGGTCTTAAGCAACTTGTACAAACTCATACCAACCCTAAAGCAAGCTGGTACAAGCATGTGGGTTTGGTCTTGTCAACTTGCTTCAAGTACAAGAAAAGTTGCAAAAAAGGCTATAGCTTGCACAACTAGTAGAGAGCTGACTTTGGGTCACTTCTATACTAATATGCAAACAATGTACAAGACATTAGGCGCCTGACTTGGACCTAAAACTCTCTAGAACTGAAAAACACCAAAAAACTGCCCAAGCATACAGTTTCTACACAAACTCATCCAACTCTCATTTGGCTCGTGCGTTTTGTGTTTAACTCATCCAAACATCTTACATATTAGATATCAAACACATCCAAGCCATCATCCCTGTTCTGTAACCTCTGTTTCACCATCTGCCATTGTTAACTTTGAAGCTTGCAGTTGGACTTGGTCAAGGAGTTCTAGCCATCTCCAGAGCAAGGTAAGAGTTGGAATAGGTTCAGGGAAGCTCAAGCTATCATCAGGCCTCCTTTAAAGTCCCTACATTGCCATACACGATTCCAGCTGAAGGAGGTATTTTTTCAAACTCTATCTCCTTATACAGGCAACCTCAAGCCACAATTTGTGAATTAAAAATGTAGCTCTCATCATAACAAAGTTGTACATATCATTATATTGCATTTATATTACTTGTGCTAAGAGAATTTGGAGTTTGAAATCTCTGAAAATTTTAGGTCACGATTTAGGGATTTCAAAATTCTCTTTGATCTTTGATAGTTAGGTTACATAATTTATATGGTTGGAATCGTGAGCTCAAATGCCTCATTTTTCATGTTATAAGTTTTAATTTTTATGCAAGCATGAGGAAGTTACAGGTTGACTGGAAAAAGCGTGAAGAAGAGGAAGACAGGACAGGGATGAAGTGGTTCTGGGCTTTTTGCTTCTTGGGCCATCTGTTTTTGCTAGCATCATCACCACTATTTTGCTTTCTCACCCCCCTAGCTAACTTTTTCATATTTTTTTATATTTTTTATTTTTATATTTAAATACATTTATTTATTTATTTTAATGATAAAAAAATCCTAAAAAATGATTTATTTATTTTCACACTTTTATTTTATTTTTTTTATTTCTCACATAAAAAATAGTTTATTTTGATAAATATAATTGATTTTCTTAATAAACTTATGAATAATTAAATATACTTAATATATTCTTTATTTTTACATTTTTATATTTACAAATACTTATTTTTGCACATATTTAATCTTTAATATTTAGGCATAATATTATTTTTTATTTTTTATACAAAAAATGCACAAAATAATAATATAGAAACATTATTTTCTTTTAAATGAAAATTAGGGTTTAATCCCTTTCAAAAAGAATTAATTATTTTTTTTCTTATATTTTTTAGGGTTTAATTTAAATATTCTTTTACACAAAAGCAAGACATAAAATATCTTTTTCTTTACATACATATTGCATCACATTTTAAAATATTTTATTATATTTATTTTAATTCGCGCGAATTCGATTTGGTTGTAATAATATATTTAACTTTATATTTGTGCAAATCCCCATTCAAACTTGTATTTCCCCCTCCTATAAAATTGTTGTAATAGCTTAGTATATTTACATTACACAATTTATTGCTTTCATATGCCATGATTAGTAACTAGGGTTTGTATGACAAGAGCAAAACCTAACAAATAGAAAACCCTAAATACAAGACAAAGTCAAAAGCATGAAAATGGTACACTTTGCACACAAGCACCCTTAGGGTTTCTCCCACTTGGTTGCCTAAAATAAAATGGCCATGTTACGCATGCGAAGTATCTTGGCAAAACAAAACAAATATAAGATCATAGCCCCTCGATGACGCTATTCAAAAGTTGCCTAAACAAAATGATCTTGGTCCCTCAAAAATGCTAAGATACTTTGCAACATTGTTATCATGGTTATACGATGACCCACGCCCGTCCCGTTTACATCCAAAGATAGGGTTTCTTACCAAATCAATGGTAAGTCAACAATGTCAAAGGAATAGAAAATACATAGGAAAGAGATTTGAGTAGGTAGATAACTTCTAGTTACTTGCTCCATTTCAAACAAAATCCTTGCTATTTTCAAAGCAAACACATACACATTTTAAAAACATCTTACAAATCATTGAAAACATTTTCAAAAAAAGACAAACATCTTTGTATACATTCTTACGAACGAGAATCATTACAAAGATTGCCTAAACGAATGGCCTCTTTTACAAAATACTTTCAAAACCACATCAAACACCATTTCAAACAAACCAAAGCAAGTGATCTAAGCAAGTAACTAAGAGCCCATGGAAAACAATGGATGAAAAGGGTGCTAGCACCTTCCCTTTTCATAATCTACCCCCCGAACTCAAGAAAACATCTCAAAGGTCTTTACTGTGCCTTTTCACCTTTCCTTTTGGATAAAAGAAAAGTCGGTGGCGACTCTTGCTAACGGCGACATTTGCGATAAAACGCAAAACCTCAAGTCAGTTCTCCCACTGTATCACAGAACTGGCGACTCTGCTGGGGAGAAATTATAAAAGTGGGGTTACCCTTGGGTTTAGATCACATTTATTTGACTATTTTGCTTTACATTTATGGTTCTTTGTTTGGGTTTGAATCCTCCACCCGGATTTGGGAAACATTATAGGTAAATAGCAATACGTTGTGGAAACTGTGCAGGGTATACCGACACGGTCTAAGCAATAGCTATGTTAGTGTGACATATTTGTGGGTACCGGTAGCCTTTGAGTTAATCAAAGAGAATACAGGGCCGCTGACTGATGTCATGAAGCACAAATGAACTTCTAGAACCCTTTACTTGACCAACTTGGCCTTTTTAGGATGTAGTGAGATGACCGGCTTTGGTGCAGTCCGAAGTTGGTAGATACTCGATACTACACTCATTGAGGGTTGGTTTCTTGGGATATTTCGGTTGCCATTAAAGAGGCTTAAGCTGAAATAATGACCAAGGAAACAATCCAGTGATATTGAGCTCCTTAGAACCCGGTTACTATTACTAGGACAGGTTGAGCAAACTAAACTTCAAGAGGGTACTTACCTATGAAACCCCATGCAAGCCTAAACTAAGAACTTGCTTGATTTATTTGTATATGCATGCTTGTACATAAACATCATGTACATCATGAACATCATATGCATTCACTAACCATTTCAAGGATTTTGGAGATTCATCTTTGTTCTTGCTTTGTAGGATATGGATTCACTTTGCAGGAAAACTACCCAAATCAACCTTGTAAGAATTCCTCCACAACTCAAGGAGCTAGCTTCAAGGATCCCTGAGAACTCTGCATTCACCGAGAGACATGGTCGTCTACTCAACTTGGTCACCTCTAACACATAGGAGGATATGATGAAGGTTCTCTTCCAGTTCTTTGACCCTTTGCATCATTGCTTCACATTTCCTGACTATCAACTTGTGCCCACTTTGGAAGAATTCTCTCAACTTCTGAGGATTCCTATTCTCAAACAACTACCCTTCAACAGTACGGAAAGAGATCCAAAGCCAGAAGAGATTGCTCAATCCCTGCACTTGCACTCATTTGATGTCACAACTCATTGGGAAACTAGAAGTTCTTTGACCCTTTCTAATGTAACGCCCCTCAACTACGTACGATTCGAGTCGTGTCATGCAATTATGTCGGAAACCATGCGCTAAACATTTTTTTGCTATATTATTTGCTTGAGGACAAGCAAAGGTTCAAGTGTAGGGGAGTTTGATAAACCAGGAATGTATCAAATATTTGGATCAATTTACATGAATTTTATCCGCACTTTAATTAATTAAATTACTCTTTATTCGTATTATGCTGGTATTTTCTATGTTTTCAGGACTTTGATGTTTGTAAGGCATGTGCGAAGAAAGTCAAGAAAAGTCGAGCTAATCGTATTTAAAATCCGCACAAAGAAAGAGCAATTATGTAATTGATGGGTGTGTAGCAGAATTGGGTGCATTACAAGTAAAAAGCCATGGAATAATAAAGAAGAAAGAAGCATTGGGCCCAATCCACCCAAGGCCCAAGGGGGTGTAACGACCGTTACACATCACCTAACCCAGGTGTAACGACCGTTACACCTTACCACGCTAGCCCCTCCCCAAAAGCAGGAGTGTAACGATCGTTACACTGATTCCTTCAATCCATAACGGTTGCTACAGAGGCAAATCTGGAGGAGAAAATATCTCAACTCCCTGCGCGTCTCCAAGCCTATAAATAGGACCTCAAATCCCCATTTTTGGAGGACGTTTTCTTTTCTCTGCTTTTACTGTTACTCTGCCAAATATTTTTCGCATTATTTCTTTTCGTTTATTTTACTGGTCTGTGGGAGACACTTGAAGTAAGCCAAATTTTCTGCCATAGTATTTTCATGTTTAATTTAAGTATTTTATTTATTTATGCCAGGATTGTCTGAAATGTTCAGTTTATTTAAATTGTTTGATGGTAGTTATTTCTGTTGTGCTGTTGTTGAATTATATAACATTGTCGTACCCCAAAATTTGCCCTCCCATATTTCTCAAGACATGTCAAGAATAATCTCCAAGTGACTCAAGTTGGCTCAAGAATTGGACAATCAAATCATCTCCTAAGGCAGTCAATTCAAAATTAGGGTTTTGTGTTGCATCAAGGTCCTTGAATCTAAATGGCCTTAAGTGCTCCCCAATGTCGTAATATGTTCTCAAGATCATCCATGTCAAATTTCAAGCCTTGCAGAGGAAGTTTGGTCAACCAATTGCTCAAAAGGTCCAAAAATCGACTATGCTAGGGCAAAAGTCAACTGTGACCTACAAACAGTCAAACCTCAAGATTTTTGGCCAACATTCTCATTTTGAAGGATAATTAATCATTTGATCAAGGTTTGATCATGATTCATCAAGGATTTCTCAAGATTCATCAAGATTCAAAAGTTGCTAAATTAAGGTGTTGCAGGAAAAGTCAACTCAACTTTGACCAAGCATAACTTTCTCATACTTCATGAGAAATGACCCATCCAAAGCCCATTTTGAAAGGATGCAATTTCCTACAATCCATCTTCACACCCCAAGATCAAGAAATGCACTCACAAGAAGTTAAGAATTTGGACATTATAGGTCATTTTTGAAAGTCAACAAAAACACCTTTTTTTCCAAAGCTTATAACTTGAGAATGGAACATCAAAATAAGATGATACCAAAAGGGTTGGTTATAGGACATCTCAAGGTTTCTAAAAGGTCCAAGAACACCTCCAAAAGTTCAAAATTGAGGAAGTTATGCATTGTTGAAGTTGGGAATTTTTCCAAAATTGACAAAAGTCAACTATCCTCAAAACTCCAATTTTTGACAAAAGGGCCCACTTTTTTCCACTTGATTTGATCTTTTAACACCACACACGTGTCCTATCTTCAGTTTCATGTCCATTCATTAATTTTTCTATTTTATTTAATTTTTATTGAATTAATTCATTTTAAATCAATATTAATTCAAATAAAATCCAAAAATTGATGGAATAAGATATTTTTTATCATTACGCCTTTCAATTAACATGATACACCCAATCAAATTCGTATCAAGCTTTATTATGCACAAAATATATGATTTGAGACATTTTTGGAAGTTTGTTAATGGAAGATCATATCAAATCATGATTCATCAATTCCCATGGATTCAAGCCCAAGTTTTTAACCTAATTGCTTCTAATATACATGTACAAGCTAGAGCACACAAGAACACGACCTGAAGCTACCCAAAATCAAGAAACAAAAACTGAAAAAAGCTTGGAAAAAGTGGAGATCGAAATCATACTTAGAGGCTAATTCAAGGCAAGCTCTCAACGTAGCTTCCTTGCCTGACGTCCACTGAAGCTATAGCAATCAGAACCAAGCCCTCTCATGGCCTGAAACACCCTGTAAGTCGTCCTGAACATATCTCTGAACATGAAATCGTGAATCCATGTTCTTGCATCTTTTTGCCAAATCGTTTGTACATTCAGGTTTACCATTCAATTTCCAATCATTCTGCAATATTTAATTGGATTTCCGTAGCCTGTAAAGCCCTACCCGAAACTAGGGTTTGGGTTTCTTGTTTTTAGGCGTTTCTGTTTCAGATAAAATCAACACTACCAATGGCCATGGATGGATTTAGGAGGAAGAGGCGAGCAGGATGATGGCTTTGGCTTGCATTTTTGTGGCCTAAAACTCACTACAGGAGGAAGCAACGGATTTTCCTGCGGATAAGAATCCGCAAGAAAATACACAGGGGCCAACGAAGAAGATGATTGCATGGCCACACCCTATTCGCTGGTTCAAATTATTGGCGCTCATATTTTTATTCCAGGCGTAATGTTTTGTTTTACATATAATAATTAATGTTTATTCCAATAACAAATGAGCAGGTTAGTTGAGTTGGCAAGCGCGTTGCTGGAAACCCCCATGGGACCTGGGTTCGAATCCCAGGTCCCCCAAAAATATTTGTTTAATTTTTCTTCAGGTGATTCTATGTGATTTCCCAAAGTGTAGCACACCATATGCCTCAAAGATCAAGACGCCAGATGGCCTTCAGGCCATATCTGATAGTCCAGATTGCAAGTCCACCATACATTCAAGTCAACACACGCGTGGGTGATCTGGAAAGTCAAAACAGACTTGCAGTAAATGGGCTTGGAATTGCTATTTTTACATTCAAATCAGGCGCAACACCCCCCCCCCCCCCCATTTGGTTTATTTCTTTTTCTCTTTATATTTCTTTTATTTAATTATTTTGATAATTATTATTTATTTCACTAACAAATTAATAATTTTTTCTTAATAAAATCAAAAACACAAAAATATTATTTTTATTAATTTCATTATTTTATTTTTGTAAATAAATATTAATCAATTAATTTTAGTTTTTAAGTAGGTATAATTTTAATATTTTTGCAATAAATTAAAATCAATGTAGAATATTAGTTTTTAATAATTTTAATCATTTTTATTTTATTTCCTTAAATATTCAAAATCCCAAAGACACTTTCATTATTTAATTAAATTAAATTATTAATTTAGTTTATTTCCATAAATATAAAAAGTCCAAAAATATTTTCATTAATTAATTAATTTAATTATTAGCTTAGGTTTAATTCCAATTAATTAAAAAAAAAACAACAAAAAGATGCTTTCTTTTCAAAAAAGGGTCAAAACCCTAAAAAATATGCCGATTTAAGTTTCTCGCACGTGATCAATTTTATCTTATTATTGTAATTGTTTCTGGTATGTAATAGCTTTTAATTAGGACTTTAATTATTTATCGCTTTATTTTACTTTCCGCAATTTAAATTAAAGGGTTGTTTTTGGCGATGTAAATACCCGACGCCTTGTAATAGTTTAGATTTAATTTCCGCAAATTTAATTTCCGCAACTATAAACTGTTAGATGTTTGATAATAGGGAATGCATGACAAGATCCAATGTATGAACTTAAAATCAACATAGCTCACCCATGACATGTACATATAAAATTAACCGAACAAACACACTCGCACATGCGCACTCTTAGGGTACACCTCACTTGGTTGCCTTCGAAAGTGGTCATTGAGTATAGGAAGTTTTAGAGGTCGCCCTCTTGTCCAAAGATCATAGTCGCCTCGAAACGGTTGCCTAGGAAAAATGATCTAAGAGATTAGGATTACTGCTAAGGCGTCCTAACATTGCTTTAGTGACCACACGTCCCTTAATCGAATTGACCCGAAAACTCCAACGACGATGCTACCTACTCCTCAATAGTGGGATAGCATTGTCTAAAGGACATTGGCACAGATTAATTCCTTTTTCGAGTAGGTAGATGGTTCTTAAGTACTTGCTCCTTTTAAAACAAAATAAAACTTTTCGCACTTACACTCCTTTCAAATACAAACTCTTTTTAAACCCACAAACACAAAGAAAAGCAAACTTTTGAAAACACAATGAGCAAGTACCTAAGAGCCCGTGGATAACCACAGATAGAAAGGGTGCTAACACCTTCCCTTTCTATAATCTACCTCCCGAACCCGAGAAACATCTCGAAAAAGGAATTTTTCTGTGCTTTTTTTCCTTTCCTTGTTGGATAAAATAAAAGACGATGGCGACTCTTGCTTACCGCGACATTTTGCAAAAACAAACGCAAAACGCGAACCAACATTCCAAAACAGTCAGTTCTTTTTCCACCTATCACATAACTGGCGACTCTGCTGGGGAAATTTATAAGTGAGGTATACCTTAGGATTAGATCATTGTGTTTTGAATTATATGCTTTATATGATTTATATTTGTGGGTTTGTATCAGAGTTCTATAGATCCTAACTCGGACCTGGGGGTACCCTTTAAGTAAGTAGCAATAAACTGTGAGGGAACTGTCCGGCGTAGACCGACACGGTTGAAGCAGTAGCTACGTTGGTGTGGCACCTTAGTCTGTACCGATATCCCTTGTGTTGGAACAAGGAGAATATGGGTCTTCTAAGGGGTCATTAAGCACCAACTGACCTTAGAACCTTAAATTGACCAACTTGGCCATAGAACAGTAGCAGTATGCTACACTCATTGAGACTAAACTCTCGCGATGATTCCGGCCGCAAGAAAAGGTTGCTAAACTGGAATTATGACTGATTGAGGGTAGTCAGTGATATTTAGATCCTCTAGAACCTGGTTACTATTTTTAGGACAGGTTTAAACCAACTGAACTGAAAGAGGGTAGTACCTAAGCTCCATGCCAGCCTGAAATCTAAGGGATCTCAGTGTGACTTGTGTTCCTTTACCGTGTTTGCTATTTGTGGATACTTGTGGTGTGCCTACTATCATGATATCATGACATCATAACATTGCATACATCTTGCATAAGACTAACCTATTTCAAAGACAGGAGGGTTTCATATTTGCTCTATTTTGTAGGTCATGATGATGCCCATGCGTAAGAATACCATCCGGATCAACTTTGTCCAAGTCCCTACCTTGCTTAAAGAGTTGGTTGCCAAGATGCCTGACACTACTTCCTTCATTAGGAGGCATGGTTCTCTTCTCAGTTTGGTCACCTCCAAATTGGACGAGCAGATGATGAGTGTCCTGGTCCAATTCTATGATCCGCTGTACCATTGTTTTACTTTCCAGGACTTCGATCTGGTTCCTACCCTAGAAGAGTTCTCTGAGCTGCTCGGTATCTCTGTTCTGGAGCAGACCCCATTTACTGGTTGGGAGAAGACTCTTAGGCCCGAAGAGATTGCTACAACCCTTCATTTGACCAAAGAGGAGGTAATGGCTAATTGGGAGACTAGGAGTGGAGCAAAAGGATTTCTGACTAAGTTCTTGGTTGGCGAGGCTAACTACTTCTGGGATAGCCTAGACTTTAAGGCATTCAAGGATATTCTGGATCTTCTGATTTATGGCTTGGTATTGTTTCCGAATCCTGACACTTTTGTTGATGTGAATGTGATAAAGATCTTCATCTCTCAGAACCCTGTACCCACTCTCTTGGGTGACATTCTCCATCAGCTCTATGCTTGTACTGCCCGAAAGCGGGGAACCTTAATGTGCTGTGCTCCATTATTGTCGAGGTGGTTTATTTCGCACCTCCCCAAGTCAGTGTTGAAGAACAAAGAAGGAATGGGCTGGGCTTATAGGGTGATGTCTCTTTCTCATAACGACATTATCTAGACTCTCAAGGGTATGGATGAGGTGACTATCATTGATCGATGTGGGGAGTACCCCAATGTTCCCTTGCTAGGAACCCATGCAGGAATTTCTTACAACCCATACTTAGCTCTCCGTCAGTTTGGAAGAGCCAGAAGAGAAGGACCTCACGAGCTGCTAATGCCTCATATCATCTTCGATTTTCAGGGGGATAGCGACGAGAAACGTCGTAGATTCATAAGGGCTTGGGATAGAGTTCACCAATCTGATCCACATGAGCTGGGCCTAAATACTTCTCTGCCAATGGAGCCATATCTCAGATGGGTCCGCATCCGTGCCCAGAAGCTAGGTATGCCATATGAAGTTGTCCGGCCTGTCACTCTTGAAATTGCTAATGAAGAAGGGGTTCTTCCAACCATTCTCCATCCTTATATGCCCACTGACATTGGGGCCTTGAAGAGATCTTGGATGCAATTGAGGGAGGAACGGGATTCTTATCGAGAGAAGTTCAATGAACAAGAGCAGAAGATCCAGAGGTTGACTAGGCAGTTAGAGAACAAGCGGATTCTCAACGATTATGTCCGCACTGATAAGAAGAGACCATGGGAGCATTGATGGACCTTTGATGATTTCCTTTCCAGTTTTTGTTTACATTTTCAGTATTTCCATTCTTGTAATGCCTTAAGGGCAATTTGTTGAACAATTTGAATTACCAAGTTTATCTAATAAAGTGTGTTTCCTTTCTTGTTTACAAATTTGAATCCCGATTGTCTTTGAAATCATAAATCATACGCATTTCATCCCATGCACTTTATAAACAGGTACCCTTTTACAGGTCTCTTATCTTCTTCGCTGTTTATTTCAGCGCTCATCATGTCTACTGAAACTTCAACTGAGCAAGCTATCAAGGCCCTCCAGGCCCAGAATGCCCAATTTCAAGAGTTGTTCATGAGCCTAGCTAAGGGTCAGCAGGACCTGAAGACCTTGATTTTGAAAGAGAAGAAGAAGAAGAAGAAGAGGACCATCCTGTTTAACACAGGGCACATGTTTGGAAACAGGCTGCAGAATGAAGTTAATCTGACCACCTCATCTATAGGGAAAGATAGTCCATAAGAAAGGAGGGCTCCTAGCCCTGTGGTCTCCGACAACGAGACGGACTACGATGAAGAACAGTATCCTCCTGCTGAGGATAGATACAAACAACTGGAAGACCGGTTGAGTGCTATGGAGGTTCAAAAGGTACCTGGTCTGGACTTCAGAGATCTAGGTCTATCATCTGGGGTGGTGATTCCCCATAAATTCAAGGCACCAACTTTTGTTAAGTATGACGGAGTTTCTTGTCCGAAGTTGCACCTTCGGTCATATGTGAGGAAGATCCAGCCTTACACTGCTGATAAGAACCTATGGATCCATTTCTTTCAAGACAGTCTCTCGGGGACTCAGCTTGAGTGGTTCTATCAGTTGGACGGAGCCAGTATCCGCAACTGGGAAGATTTGGCTACTGCATTCTACAAGCAGTATCAGTACAACTCCAACCTCGCTCCTACGCGTACCCAACTCCAGGGTATGTCAATGGGAACGGGTGAAGGATTCAAAGATTATGCTCAAAAGTGGAGGGACCTCGCCGGTAGGGTGAAACCACCTTTGGCTGATCGGGAGCTTGTTGACATGTTTCTGGGGACCCTATCTGGTCCATTCTTCAACCATCTAATTGGAAGCTCTTCATCTGGGTTTACAGATCTTATTTTGACTAGTGAGAGGATTGAGGCTGGTATTAAGGCTGGGAAGATACAGAAGGGTGCCTCATCAAGCATCAAGAAGAAGCCGTTTAAGAAAGAGTCCAGTGCTGTCTACAGTTCTAGAAGACATAATAGACCTGAACACCGCCAAGCTGTCAATGCGGTTGTTATTTCAAAACCTGCTGGTGCTCCTCAGCACAATAATCAACAGAAGGACGAGAGACCTCGAAGGAAATTCACTCGTCTCAGCATGACTTTGTCTCAGATTCTGCCACAGTTGCTGAAGACTAATCTGGTAGCTCTAAAGGAAGCCCCGAAGAGTCCAAATACCACATCACTAAGGTATAACCCTAATGCCCGCTGTGCTTTTCACTCTGATAGCCCGGGGCATAATACGGATGACTGTTGGGTTTTGAAGAACAGGGTACAAGACTTAATTGATGTGAAGGAGATTGAGTTTGAGGCGCCCGAGAGGCCTAATGTTGTGACTGCTCCCATGCCCAAGCATGGAGTAAATGCTCTAGAAGAAGAATAGTTTGTGGTTTCTGTGGATGATATTGTTACCCCTTTTATGACTGTAAAGAAGAACCTTTTTCTAGCCGGTTTATTTCCAGGATGTGACGAAGGTTGCCATATGTGTTCTGTTTTACCTACCGGTTGCCCATTCTTGAAGTCAGGTATCTAAAACCTGATGGATAGTAAGGAGATCCTGTTTGAGAAGACTGTTGTTCCATCCGTTCCTACTGAAAAAGTCGACATCATTGCCATTTTCGACAATTCTTCCAAGGCTCCCTCGAGGAAGCCTGTTAGAATTCCATCTGTTCCGAAAATCGCACCTGTGATCATCACTGTTCCTGGGCCCATCCCCTACACCTCTGATAAAGCTGTCCCTTGGCACTATGGGGTTGATGTTTATTTTCATGGAGTTAAGCAAGAGCTGGATGTTGATACTGACATCGGCAACATTACTGGACCTGCTAAAGTCACCCGCAACGGAAGACTTTTCTCACTTGATAATGCTCCACCAACAGCCCGAAGACCTGTTGTTATTACACCTGCCAGTGTACCTGCTACTATTCCTTACCAAGTTCCTATTCTTACCCCTGTCGCCGAGTCATCTAACACTCGGGGCAAAGGGATCACCATTGATGCGCCTGCCCAGACGGAGGCACCGAAGACAATTACTGTTGAAGCTTCCAAACAAGAGATGGAAGAGATTCTAAAAATTATCAAGAAAAGTGACTACAATGTAGTTGAACAGCTGGGGCAAACCCCGTCTAAGATTTCTATGTTGTCACTATTGCTGTGCTCAGAGGCCCATGCCAAGGCTCTAATTACCTTTTTGAAATCTGCCCACGTGCCACAAGATACATCAACTGATCAGTTTACAGATTGTGTGGCTAATTTGACTGCTGATAATGGGTTGGGTTTCTCGGACGCCGACTTGACGGCTAAGGGGAAGATTCATAACGATGCCCTACATGTCTCCATTGAATGCAGGGGAACTACTCTTGCACGTGTATTGGTTGATACTGGTTCCTCATTGAACGTCTTGCCTAAGAAAGCTCTAGACCGGTTGGATTATGAAGGGTTGGAGCTGAAATCAAGTAATATTATTGTCAGGGCCTTTGACGGGTCTAAAAGGATGGTGCATGGAGAGGTTGATATCCCAATCAAGGTTGGTTCTCAGGTCTTCAACTCTACTTTCTATGTGATGGACATTCGGCCATCTTATTCTTGTTTGCTGGGTCGTCCATGGATCCACAAAGTTAGGGCCGTAACCTCAACGCTCCACCAGAAGTTGAAGTACCCGGTCAAAGGAAAGATTGTGACAATACAAGGGGAGGAAGAGTACATGGTCAACCACCTCAACTCATTCCGATATGTAGAAATGGATGGGGAGTTAATCGAGACCCCGTTCCAGCATTTTGAAGAGGTTCCCCAGACACTGGCATCAGCTGAGATTGTGGTTGAAGATTCTCCTATGAAAATGGCTTCCTTAAAAGATGCCCGGGCTGTTATTGAGAAGGGTGAGTGTGCAAATTGGGACCGACTCCCTGATTTTACACAGAAGACTAACAAGTTTGGTTTGGGTTTCACTGCAGAAGCTCAAAGGGATGTTCAGAATGCACGAATCGGAAGACCTCCCGTGTTCATCAGAAACTCGGGAGTGAATGCCATTGAAGATGATGTGGAAGAGTCTGAATTCGACAGTTGGATCTATCCTACGACCGACGGTGGACCAAGCAACTGGACAGCAAAGGACTTCATCCCTATTACTTTTGTTACCCAGTAATGAAACTTTTTGTTTTGAATTTGTAATAGACAATATTTCAAACTTTATGGCCCAATGTCTTACCCGGGGTATCGTGGCTTCATTTGTGAGGGATTTTGTGTGTCATTTTCATATATCATTAATAAAAACATTGGACGTTCTTGCATTTCAAATTTTGCGCTCCTTGTTTTTCTTTATTATATATTGTGAAACATCTATTTACACACACTCACATATACAGGTCTCCATCCACTCTGGATCTCACTGGTAACGACTCTGCTACTGCCAGTTATGACTTCGAAAATCCGATCAACTTAGCCGAAGACGAAGGTGAATATGATTGCAAAGTGCCTGGTGAACTTGCAAGACTGTTACTCCAGGAAGAGAGGGTTATTCAGCCACATGAAGAGCCGGTGGAATCAGTGAATCTGGGTACTGAGACAGACAAGAAGGAAGTCAAGGTTGGTGCCAATCTGGAACTTAGTGTGAAACAACGGTTGATTCAGATGCTACATGACTACGTTGAGATCTTTGCTTGGTCTTACGAAGATATGCCTGGTTTGGATACTGATATTGTGGTTCATCGACTGCCTACAAAGGAAGACTATCCTCCCGTAAAACAGAAGGTTCGCCGAATGCGCCCAGAAATGTCTGAGAAAATCAAGGCTGAAGTTATGAAACAATTTGACGCCGTTTTTCTAGCAGTTACTTCTTACCCTCAGTGGGTGGCTAATGTGGTTCTTGTGCCGAAGAAGGATGGCAAGGTTCGAATGTGTGTTGACTACAGGGATCTGAACAGGGCAAGCCCCAAGGATGATTTCCCTTTACCTCACATTGACGTTCTGATTGACAACACCGCTTAGCATAAGGTATTCTCCTTTATGGATGGTTTCTCCGGTTATAATCAGATCAAAATGGCTCCCGAAGACATGGAGAAGACGACCTTTGTTACTCAGTGGGGTACCTTTTGCTACAAGGTCATGCCTTTTGGACTGAAGAATGCTGGGGAAACATATCAGCATGCCATGGTGGCTTTGTTTCATGACATGATCCATTATGAGATTGAAGTATATGTCAACGGTATGATTGCAAGGTCCCAGGCTGAGGAGGAACACCTTGACCATCTACAGAAACTGTTTGACAGGCTGAAGTTGTACAAGCTGAGGTTGAACCCGGACAAGTGCACCTTCGGGGTGAGGTCTGGTAAACTACTGGGTTTCATTGTAAGCGACAAAGGTATTCAAGTGGACCCTGCCAAGGTGAAAGCGATACAGGAGATGCCGGCTCCCAAAACAGAGAAAGAAGTCAGAGGTTTCCTGGGACGACTGAATTACATTGCCCGATTCATCTCGCACCTGACCGCTACTTGTGAGCCAATCTTCAAGCTACTGAAGAAAGATCAAGTAGTACGTTGGAACGATGAATTCCAGGCCGCTTTCAAAAGGATCAAAGAGTATCTCCAAGAGCAACCCATCCTGATGCCACCAGTTGAAGGGAGACCTTTGATCTTATACTTGACAAGACTCGACAACTCAATGGGGTGTGTGATGGGTCAACATGACGAGTCTGGCCGAAAAGAGCATGCTATTTATTACCTTAGAAAAAAGTTTACCGACTGTGAGACCCGATACTCACTGCTTAAGAAAACTTGCTGCGCTTTTGCATGGGCTGCTCGCCGGCTGAGACAGTATATGCTGACTCACACTACTCTGTTGATATCAAAGATGGATCCAATCAAGTATATCTTTGAGAAGCCTGCCTTGTCAAGAAGAATAGCAAGATGGCAGATGATCTTGACTGAGTATGACATCCAGTACACGACTCAAAAAAGCAATCAAGGGAAGAGTATTGGCAGACCATTTGGCACATCAGGCAGTGGATGATTACCAGTCTATGAACTTTGAATTCCCGGATGAGAATATCATGTTGATAACTGACTGTGAGACACCTGGACCGGATGAAGGACCTGAGGAAGAATCCCGATGGTCTATGTACTTTGGTGGAGCTTCGAACGCTTTGGGTAATGGCATTGGCGCCGTGATCATATCTCCTAAAGGCTCTCATACTCCATTCACCGCCCGACTATGTTTCAACTGCACCAACAATATGGCGGAGTATGAAGCGTGCATTATGGGTCTTCGAGCAGCAATTGACCTAAGGATTAAGTTTCTAAGTGTCTTAGGAGATTCCGCTCTTGTGATCAGTCAGATCAAAGGCGAGTGGGATACAAAACACCCAAATCTTATTCCTTACAAGGAGTATGTATTGACGTTGCTTCCCCATTTCGAGGAGATAACCTTTGAACACTTCCCTAGAGAGGAGAATCAGTTGGCGGACGCGCTGGCTACGATGTCTTCTATGTTCAAGGTCAATTGGGACAACGAAGCTCCCCGGATCATTATTGAAAGATTAGACGAGCCTACACATTGTTGTGATCTTGAGACTGAAGAGGTAATAGAAAAGCCTTGGTTTCATGAGGTGAAAAGGTATCTTGAAGCTCAGGAATACCCCGAGGGTGCATCTGTTAATGACAAGAAGTTTCTGAGGAGGTTCGCAGCGAAGTTCTTCATCAGCAATGGCATTCTTTACAAACGTAACCATGATTCGACCTTACTGCGTTGTGTGGATAAGAATGAAGCAGAAAGATTCATGACAGAGTTACATGAAGGTACTTTCAGAACTTATTCCAGTGGACACACCATGGCAAAGAAAATCCTACGGGCAGGATATTATTGGTCCACAATGGAAGCTGACTGTTACCAGCATTCTCGGACATGTCACAAGTGCCAAGTCTATGCTGATAAGATGCACGTACCTCCAGTTCCTCTGAACGTCTTGACGGAACAATGGGCTTTTGCAATGTGGGGCATTGATATGATTGGCGAGATTAGACCTATGGCATCCAACGGACATTGTTTCATCCTAGTAGCTATTGATTACTTTACGAAGTGGGTTGAAGCAGCTTCCTTTGCTACGGTAACCAAGAACATCGTGGCATGGTTTATTCGGCACAATCTGATATGTCGATACGGTGTACCAGAGAGGATCATTACGGACAATGGTACCAATCTCAACAACAAGATGATCATCGAGCTCTGCGACAATTCAAGATACAACATCATAACTCTTCTCCCTACCGACCGAAGATGAATGGGGTTGTAGAAGCGGCTAATAAGAACATTAAGAAGATTGTGTAGAAGATGACAGTGACATACAAAGATTGGCATGAGATGTTACCATTCGCTCTTCATGGGTATCGTACCTCAGCACAAACGTCAACAGGGGAAACACCCTATTCCTTGGTTTATGGCATGGAGGTAGTCTTGCCTATTGAAGTTCAGATACCCTCTCTTCGGATCATGAAAGATGCAGGTTTGAGTGAAGATGACTGGATCCAGACCCGGCTTGATCAGCTAAATCTAATCAACGAAAAGAGACTTACTGCTATTTGTCATGGTCAAACGTATCAAAAACGGATGATCAAGGCATTTAACAAGAAACTTAGACGACAAGAGTATCAAGTTGGGGATCTGGTAATCAAGCACATTATTCTACCTCAAGGTGATCCCAGGGGCAAATGGACCCCTACTTACGAAGGGCCATTTGTGGTTAAGACCATTTTCTCAAGAGGAGCTATGATTCTAACCACCATGGATGGTGACGACCTTCCTCACCCCGTCAATGCAGACATAGTGAAAAGATACTACGCATAATCAAAGACCCACTAGGTTGACTGGCCTAGGCAAAAATAAGGGCTTCCCGGCGAACCAAAAGGGTTCGGGCAAAAATAAGGGATGAAAATATAAAAAAATCTATACACCCGGCAAGTCGAAAACCTAAAAAGGTGGCTTGGGCAAAAAGGGGTATCCCGGTGGACTGAAAACCCGAAAGGTCGGTCCAGGCAAAAATTAGGGATCAAAGCGTAACACTATGTCTCATTGGATCACCTTGCATCCAGACTTCAGTATCGACTATCAAGCTCGGACGACACTAATCAATCTGATTCATCTTCAACCAGTAGCAAAGTGATGAGATGCTCGAAGATATAAAGGAAATAGCAGAGTTGGAACCCAGTGGGATTATTCACATAGCTGTTTTGTTTTCTTTTTACAAAATTGTATAAATTCTATTTGTTCGGCGGCGTTCTCTTACTAGGACGTCAACCTCTTGTACAAAAAACGCCTATTTACGGGCCAAACCTCAAAATCAATACAAATTCATTTTCAGACAAACTTCAAATTGTTTTCCTTTATCTGTTTTGTTTTGCAAAGAACTTCCAAAGTTCATTTTTGATATATGCATTTTTCATTAATTGCTGATCATAAATATTTACATGCGAAACGAAAGATGAATTACTGGTAATAGTAGAAACAGGGGCAAATAAGAATTGTCCGAACTGTACAAGTTGCTCTGTCCACCAGGTACCAAGATAGATTCAGTTGAAGAATATGACCAGGATACCTTCACTCCCCACGGAGTAAGACAGTAATGATAGCTCTCTCAGCTGAAACTTGCAACTATGGACGAGTCAGCAAAGCTCTCCCCAAGCAGAGTTAGTCTACCATCAGCTCTAAAAAGGCTTGGTATCCCCGGAAGATTTTAATATTCCCCAGCAAGTATCAGAGTATCCCCGACAGTCTTAATATTCCTCAACGAAGTATAAGAATGTTCCCCAGCAGAATACAAGATACCTCTAGTGGAGTCAATATTTCCCAGCACGGTCTGAAAAAGCTTCCCCAACGGAGTTGAATCATCATCCCCAGTAGACTTCGGAAGTTTACCCCCAGCGGAGTACAAGATAAATCTCCCCAGCCAAATTCAGGGGGTTATCCCCACAAGAGTCTAACAGGGTTATCCCTAACAAGTCGCAACTGAAAGATCATTCCCAGCGAAGTTCTTTCTTTCCCCAAACAGAAGTTCAATCCTCAACAAATTCAATATCACTAGCAATGGTAATCTATCCCCAGCGGAGTTCATCATTGAAATCCCCAACAGAGCTTATCAACAGAACCCCCAGCAGAGTTTATCGTTAAAATACTCAGCAGAACATCAATTCCCCAGAGTAATTCCCCACAGAGTAATCTCTTCATCAACTCATTCCCCAACGGAGTTCTTTTCTCCTGCAAGTTTATTCTCACAATCATCTTCGTTCATCATCCCCAGCGGAAACGAAGAACTCAACTCTATTCTCCAGCAGCTCCGGGATTTATTTTCCCCAGCTAAAACATCGCGTTTCCATACATCATAATAGATGCATAAACGCATCATACCATAAAATCTCATTTATTTTGAGAACGTCATTGCCTGATCCATATCATGCATTGCATATGACTGACCTTTACCTTTCAGGAAAGATACAGTTAAAGTTCTCAGCTTAGTCGAAGACCTGACCAGTTCTTAAATCTCAATTGAATTATCCTCGGTTGAATTTCAGATAAGATTCTCAATCTCGACAGTTTCCCTACGTCATAGTATGGACGAGTGATATAACCTCAACGGTATACTACGTTGAGCACTAGTCAGTTCCTAGATCTTGACGTTTTCCTCCGTCATAGTGTGGACGAGTGATATAACCTCAACGGTATACTATGTTGAGCACTAGTCAGTTCATAGATCTTGATGTTTCCCTCCGTCAGAGTGTGGACAAGTTCTCTAACCTCAACGGTATACTACGTTGAGCACCAGACAGTTCCTAGATCTTGATGAAGATGTTTCCCTACGTCATAGTATGGACGAGTGCTATAACCTCAATGGTATACTATGTTGAGCACTAGTCAGTTCCTAGATCTTGATGTTTCCCTCCGTCATAGTGTGGACAAGTTCTCTAATTTCAACGGTATACTATGTTGAGCACCAAACAGTTCCTAGATCTTGATGAAGATGTTTCCCTATGTCATAGTGTGGACGAGTGCTATAACCTCAACGGTATACTACGTTGAGCACTAGTCAGTTCCTAGATCTTGATGTTTCCCTCCGTCATAGTATGGACAAGTTCTCTAAACTCAATGGTATACTACGTTGAGCACCAGACAGTTCCTAGATCTTGATGAAGATGTTTCCCAATGTCATAGTGTGGACGAGTGTTATAACCTCAACGGTATACTACGTTGAGCACTAGTCAGTTCCTAGATCTTGATGTTTTCCTCCGTCATAGTGTGGACAAGTTCTCTAATTTCAACGGTATACTACGTTGAAGACTAGACAGTTCCTAGATCTTGATGAAGATGTTTCCCCCCAATTGAATTATGGACAGGTTCTTAAGACTCAGCCGAGGCATTCTCTCAGTGGAAGTGCAGGCAAGTTCCTAAATCTCAACAAAAGTTAGGCTTCCCCAACGGAATCTTCTACAACAACAGGTATGCAAGTTCTCGCTAAGGAATCTCTTATGAGATCGAAACTCCTGCAGATGGCATCTGTAAGCCCATCCTCCTACAAAAAATCTCCAAATGGCATCTGTAAGCCCATTCCCGACATCACAATGCTGATATTACACCATGCAAGTGCAAATTTCTGGGCACTCTAGTGTTCAATTATCTTCCACCTTCGGATCACGAAAGGCTCGAAAGCCAATCTATATCCTCAGGTTTAAGAAAATTGAACAGGGTCAACTGTTGTACCCCAAAATTTTCCCTCCCATATTTCTCAAGACATGTCAAGAATAATCTCCAAGTGACTCAAGTTGGCTAAGGAATTGGACAATCAAATCATCTCCTAAGGCAGTCAATTCAAAATTAGGGTTTTGTGTTGCATCAAGGTCCTTGCATCCAAATGGCCTCAAGTTCTCCCCAATGTCCTAATATGTTCTCAAGATCATCCATGTCAAATTTCAAGTCTTGCAGAGGAAGTTTGGTCAGCCAATTGCTCAAAAGGTCCAAAAATCGACTACGCTAGGGCAAAAGTCAACTGTGACCTACAAACAGTCAAACCTCAAGATTTTTGGCCAACATTCTCCTTTTGAAGGATAATTCATCATTTTATCAAGGGTTGATCATGATTCATCAAGGATTGCTCAAGATTCATCAAGATTCAAAAGTTGCTAAATTAGGGTTTTGTAGGAAAAGTCAACTCAACTTTGACCAAGCATAACTTTCTCATACTTCATGATAAATGACCCATCCAAAGCTCATTTTGAAGAGGATGAAATTTCCTACAATCTATCTTCATACCCCAAGATCATGAAATGCACTCACAAGAAGTTATGAATTTGGACATTATAGGTCATTTTTGAAAGTCAACGAAAACACCTTTTTTTTCCAAAGCTTATAACTTGAGAATGGAACATCAAAATAATATGATACCAAAAGGGTTGGTTATAGGACATCTCAAGGTTTCTAAAAAGTCCAAGAACACCTCCAAAAGTTCAAAATTGAGGAAGTTATGCATTGTTGAAGTTGGGCATTTTTCCAAAATTGCCAAAAGCAAACTATCCTCAAAACTCCAATTTTTGACAAAAGGCCCTACTTTTTTCCACTTGATTTGATCTTGTCACACCACACACGTGTCCTATCTTCAGTTTCATGTCCATTCATTAATTGTTATATTTTATTTAATTTTTATTGAATTAATTCATTTTAAATCAATATTAATTCAAATAAAATCCAAAAATTGATGGAATAAGATATTTTTGATCATTACAGCTTTCAATTAACATGATACACTCAATCAAATTCGTATCAAGCTTTATTATGCACAAAATATTTGATTTGAGACATTTTTGGAAGTTTGTTAATGGAAGATCATATCAAATCATGATTCATCAATTCCCATGGATTCAAGCCCAAGTTTTTAACCTAATTGCTTCTAATATACATGTACAAGCTAGAGCACACAAGAACACGACCTGAAGCTGCCCAAAATCAAGAAACAAAAACAGAAAAAAGCTTGGAAAAAGTGGAGATCGAAATCATACTTAGAGGCTAATTCAAGGCAAGCTCTCAACGTAGCTTCCTTGCCTGACGTCCACTGAAGCTATAGCAATCAGAACCAAGTCCTCTGATCGCCTGAAACGCCCTGTAAGTCTTCCTGAACATAGCTCTGAACATGAAATCGTGAATCCATGTTCTTGCATCTTTTTGCCAAATCGTTTGTACATTCATGTTTACCATTCAATTTCCAATCATTCTGCAATATTCAATTGGATTTTCGTAGCCTGTAAAGCCCTACCCGAAACTAGGGTTTGGGTTTCTTGTTTTTAGGCGTTTCTGTTTCAGATAAAATCAACACTACCAATGGCCATGGATGGATTTAGGAGGAAGAGGCGAGCAGGATGATGGCTTTGGCTTACATTTTTGTGGCCTAAAACTCACTATAGGAGGAAGCAACGGATTTTGCTGCGGATAAGAATCCGCAGGAAAATACACAGCGGCCAGCGAAGAAGATGATTGCGTGGCCACACCCTATTCGCTGGTTCAAATTATTGGCGCTCATATTTTTATTCCAAGCATAATGTTTTGTTTTACATATAATAATTAGTGTTTATTCCAATAACAAATGAGCATGTTAGTTGAGTTGGCAATCGCGTTGGTGGAAACCCCCATGGGACCTGGGTTCGAATCCCAGGTCCCCCAAAAACATTTGTTTAATTTTTCTTCAGGTGATTCTATGTGATTTCCTAAAGTGTAGCACACCATATGCCTCAAAGATCCAGACGCCAGATGGCCTTCAGGCCAAATCTGATAGTCCAGATTGCAAGTCCACCATACATCCAAGTCAACACACGCGTGGGTAATCTGGAAAGTCAAAACAGGCTTGTAGTAAATGGGCTTGAAATTGCTATTTTTACATTCAAATCAGGCCCAGCACCCCCCCCATTTGGTTTATTTCTTTTTCTCTTTATATTTCTTTTATTTAATTATTTTGATAATTATTATTTATTTCACTAACAAATTAATAATTTTTTCTTAATAAAATCAAAAACACAAAAATATTATTTTTATTAACTTCATTATTTTATTTTTGTAAATAAATATTAATCAATTAATTTTAGTTTTTAAGTAGGTATAATTTTAATATTTTTGCAATAAATTAAAATCAATGTAGAATATTAGTTTTTAATAATTTTAATCATTTTTGTTTTATTTCCTTAAGTATTCAAAAACCCAAAGACATTTTCATTATTTAATTTAATTAAATTATTAATTTAGTTTATTTCCATAAATATAAAAAGTCCAAAAATATTTTCATTAATTAATTAATTTAATTATTAGCTTAGGTTTAATTCCAATTAATTAAAAAAACAACAAAAAAATGCTTTCTTTTCAAAAAAGGGTCAAAACCCTAAAAAATATGCCGATTTAATTTTCTCGCACGCGATCAATTTTATCTTATTATTGTAATTGTTTCCGGTATGTAATAGCTTTTAATTAGGACTTTAATTATTTATCGCTTTATTTTACTTTCCGCAATTTAAATTAAAGGGTTGTTTTTGGCGATGTAAATACCCGACGCCTTGTAATAGTTTAGATTTAATTTCCGCAAATTTAATTTCCGCAACTATAAACTGTTAGATGTTTGATAATAGGGAATGCATGACAAGATCCAATGTATGAACTTAAAATCAACATAGCTCACCCATGACATGTACAAATAAAATTAACCGAACAAACACACTCGCACATGCGCACTCTTAGGGTACACCTCACTTGGTTTCCTTCGAAAGTGGTCATTGAGTATAGGAAGTTTTAGACGTCGCCCTCTTGTCCAAAGATCATAGTCGCCTCGAAACGGTTGCCTCAGAAAAATGATCTAAGACATTAGGATTACCGCTAAGGCGTCCTAACATTGCTTTAGTGACCACACGTCCCTTAATCGAATTGACCCGAAAACTCCAACGACGATGCTACCTACTCCTCAATAGTGGGATAGCATTGCCTAAAGGACATTTGCACATATTAATTCCTTTTTCGAGTAGGTAGATGGTTCTTAAGTACTTGCTCCTTTTAAAACAAAATAAAACTTTTCGCACTTACACTCCTTTCAAATACAAACTCTTTTCAAACCCACAAACACAAAGAAAAGCAAACTTTTGAAAACACAATGAGCAAGTACCTAAGAGCCCGTGGATAACCACGGATAGAAAGGGTGCCAACACCTTCCCTTTCTATAATCTACCTCCCGAACCCGAGAAACATCTCGAAAAAGGAATTTTTCTGTGCTTTTTTTCCTTTCCTTGTTGGATAAAATAAAAGACGGTGGCGACTCTTGCTTACCGCGACATTTTGCAAAAACAAACGCAAAACGCGAACCAGCATTCCAAAGCAGTCAGTTCTTTTCCCACCGATCACAAACATGCTAGGCTAAATTTATTTATCGGTATGTAAGGTCATATAGCCAATGGGGTTTAGCAACGCCAATTTATTAGTTCCTTTTAAAAAAGAATAATTTTCTGGTTTCAATTACTAGTTCTAAATATTATTTATTTTGTTACGAGAGTAAAATACAGATAGAAGTTAGGATCAATAAAACGAGAGTTTGAGATAATAATTGGACAATGGTAATTGTGCATCAACTTAAAATACAGCGAGAGCGCTTTTAAGTTGATTAGGTTTTGTTTGTTTCCGAAAACTATTTTTAAACTCTAATTGAAACAGCGAGAGCACTCACTTAGGTTTGATCGTATGATCTGAATCAATAAACACAAGTGTGTGAGAAGAGGGTTTTCAAACAAATACTTCATACTGAAAACTGTTTTGTTAATTCGAGTTAGGTTAATGAGTTGCTAAATCCCCGAAGTCTGACCATTACATACCGATATTCTCCCTTGAATCTAAACTAGATTATAATCAGTTAGGTTTCCTAAACCCCCTATTAATTACATTATTAGCTTTAGATTTCTGTAGTAACCTAAGATAATGGTAGTTCGACATTTAGTCCCTTGGGATTCGATAATATTTAAAGCTACACGCGGTAGGACTATATACTTGCGGTCTAAATTCTTTAAGACTCACAAAGTCGCGATCATGTACTGTTGAAAAAAGGTATTCAACGTTTGATGAATGACCGTGTAATTCTATTTCAGAAGACTCCTTCTATGGAGAGCTTATGTAGAAGTATGTCTCAAGGCCTGAAGCTTAAAGACATGTATGTGATTACAATTTCCGGTACTCCTGTAAGGATCACTTCTAAGGGTCCTGTGAAGATTACTGCCGAGCCTAGGGTTGCTCCTCTGATTATTACCGCACCTTGGAAAATCCCATATTCCTCTGACAAGGCTATCCCTTGGAATTATGGAGCTGGTGTCTACTACCATGGCGTTAAGCAAGAACCGTTGGCTACCGAAGATGAAAATACTGAAGTTACTAATCCCAATGTTGGCAATATTGTTGGGACTAGTAAGGTTACCAGAAGTGGAAGATTTTTCTCTCTAGAGATCTCTTCAAAGGTTGTTACTACACCGGTTCATATCACTACTATTGAACCAACTACTGAGACTCGAGCCAAAGAATAGATGGTTGAGCCTGCCCAGACTGAGGCACCGAAAGAAGTTAATATTGAAGATACCTCCAAGCAAGAGATGGAGGAGGTACTGAAAATTATTCAAAAGAGTGACTATAAGATTGTTGAACAGTTGGGGCAGACCCCTTCCAAAATGTATATTCTATCTCTGTTATTTTGCTATGAAGCCCATGATCAGGCTTTGGTAAAGTTTTTGAAATATGCTCATATACCATAGGAAATCTCTATTGATCAGTTCGAAAATTGTGTTGCTAGCCTAACAACTGATAATAGGATAGGCTTTTCTGATGCTGATTTAACTCCCGGAGGAAGGAACCATAATAAGGCCCTGCATGTATCTATTGAGTGTAGGGGCACTACCTTATATCATGTGTTGGTGGACACAGGTTCCTTGTTGAATGTATTTCCAAAAGTTGTTTTAGACAAATTTGACTATGAAGGGGTTGTGCTAAAACCTAGTGACGTTGTGGTGAGAGCTTTTGTTGGTTCGAAGATAATGGTGCATGGAGAGGTTGATCTTCCAATCAAAGTGGGCTCCCAGGTCTTCGACTCTACTTTCTATGTGATGGACATTTGTCTAGCCTATTCCTGTTTTCTTTGAAGCCCTTGGATTCATGGGGCAGACGCTGTTACTTCTACTTTACACCAAAATTTGAAGTATCACGTGAAAGGAAAAATAATTACAGTTTGTGGCAAAGAAGAATGGTGAGATGGATGGTGAATTCCTCGAGACTCCTTACCAGACCTTTGAAGTTATTCCTCAGAAAACCCTGGTTGTTAAACCTGCTCCTACTGTTCCTAAGGTTATCAAGATTCCACCGAGAATGGCTTCTCTAAAAGACACTAAGGCTGTAATAGAAGAAGGTGGTGGCACTATTTGGGGCTAGCTTCCCGATATTCCTTACAAGTCCGACAAGTTTGACTTTGGTTTCACCTCATAGGCTTAGAGGGTTGTATGTCATGCTTGTGCTAATTCTGGAAGACAACCATTCTGCATCAATAACAACGGAGTTCACAAAAATCAAGTCAACATTGTGGAAGACGCTGATAGCGACTATGACATATACAATTGAATTCTCCCTATTACCGGCAGTGGGCTCAACAATTGGAAAGATGATGACTTTATACCAATCTTCTTTAGTCAGGAGTAAATTCTATTTTCTGTTTTCTTGCTTTCAAGTTTTTGGTTATGTAATTTGAACAATAACTTTAAGCCTTGTGCCTTACCTGGGGCACAACGGTCCATTTGTTAGGGTTGTCATTTTTCATGCACATTGTGATACGGTGGAAGAACCAACTGTTATACTGGTTTTGCGTTTGTATTCGCAAATATCGCGGTAAGCAAGAGTCGCCACCAACTTTTATTTCATCTAACTAAGGAAAAGGAAAAAGAACAGAAAAAACCTTTTTCGAGATATTTCTGAGTACGGGGGTAGATTATAGAAAGGGAAGGTGTTAGCACCCTTTCTATCCGTGGTTTTCCACGGGCTCTTATGTACTTGTTCATTTTGAAATTTCTTGTGTGTGCTTGTTTTGAAAAGTTTTGTTTTACTTCGTTTTAACCCTTGTTTCTGTCCTCAAGAGTGTTACGAAGTTGTTTTTGAAAACATTGTTTGGGAAAATGTTGGTGTGCAAAAGTTTTTGTTTGTTTGAGCAAGTACCTAAGAACTAATCTGCCTACTCGAAAAAGGTCTGTTCGTTTTCCTTTTAGACAATGCTATCCCATTATTGAGAAATAGGTAGCACCGTCGTTGGAGTTTTAAGGGACATTCGAAGGGACAAACATGGTCACAAAAAGTAATGTTATGAGGTGTTAGTAATCATCCTAAAGCCTTAAATATCTTTTTCCGAGGAAACATCCGTATGGGTCATTTGAGATCTTTTGGAGCTAGAGGACGACCACTAACAAACCCTATACTTCATGACCGCTTAACCGAAGGCAACCAAAGTGGAGTAAACCCTAGGAGTGAGCATGTGCGAGTGAGCTTTTTCAGTTAATTTGTCTTTGCACATTTAGGGTTTTCTACCGTTTTAATTTTCAAATATTCTTGCCATACAATCCTATTAACATACATCTAACAGTTTATAATTGCAGAAATTTAAAGTGCGGAAATAGAAATCCTAACTATTACATGGCTTTCGCAGATACATAATTATTTAGACTGTAAATAAAATGCGAAATTAAAACCTAATTAAAGCTATTACAACCTCGGAGCAATTACAAAAATAATTAAAAAGTAATTAAAATACGTGCGACGAATTAAATGCGGGGACGATTAGAAAACCTAAAAAATCTAATTTGAGAAAAAATATTCAAGTTATTTTTTTGAAGAAAAATTAATTATTTACAAAAATCAAATCCTAATTTATAATTGATTTTAATTAAAAAAAGGAGTTAAATTAACCTAATTTTTAATCAAATTAATTAATTAAAGAAAATAAATATTTTATGAAAAAAATGATTTTTTGGTGTTTTTTGTGATTTTGATTAAATAAAAATAATTTTGATGTTATTTTAAAAGAAATATGATTAGGGAATAATTAAAAAGAAATAAAAATAATAAATAATAAAAAAAAGAAGAATGGGCCTGTTTAAGCAATTGGAGGGGGGGTATTTGTGAAATTTGCTCAGGCCCACCAAGCTGAAGCCCAGTCAGCGCCTGATCTAGTGCTGGCCCTCTTTGATGGTACACCATGGTCCTTTAGTGATAAGCGTTGGATCTGACTGATCATGGATCCTGTGGCTGGCTGCTGATGGTACATGGTGAGCGTTGGAGATGGTGATGTACAGGATCCTGCAAAGAAGCATTAAAACAAGGAAAATTGTTGGGACCTAGGATCGAACCCAGGTGCTTCCACTCAAATCATGCGCGCCTTGGCCAACTGAGCTGCGTGACTTATTTTTTAATTAAATAACAACAATCAATAATATAAGTAAATAAGTGGATAATTGAATAAAAGAAAAAACGTGCGCGCTATATTCAAATGGTTCAATGGGGTGGCGACAAATCATCGTCTCCTTCGTTGAGACCGTCGTCTTAGGGGTAAGACTTATACCCAAAGACAGGTTCCATAGCTAAAAACCTGTAAACTTAAAAAATCAACACAACGCATGATAAATAAATTCTAGTTACATGGATCAAACTGTCTTGATGCCACGAGCATCATAGTACCCTTTTCTGTGGCCAATTTAACCTGTATGGAAAAACCCTAAAACGGCCAAGTAAACCCTAACAAAGGCAAACATCAATATATGCATCAAAGCTTCAATTAAATCATCCAGGCATGTTGTAAATACGTCAATAATCACAAATACATCATTAAAACATGCTTATAATGCAAGAATTGCTGTAATCAATTTTGAAACAAAGGGAAAACTGTATGAAGGCTAGGGGGCAATTCTGGGCGTGAGAATGCTTGCAATTGATCGTGTTAGCTTCAGAGAGGGTCCAGGAATCGTTTGAAAGCTTTAGAATGGTTGGAATTGACCTCTACGTGAGAAACCGAATCACCACTTTTTGTCATTTTTTTGAGTTTTGTTCTTCCTTACTCACGACTGCAACCTCTCATTTTTGTGCATGGCCTTGTTCATTATATATCCCTAAGTGAATTAGGGTTATAAAAATAGCTAGTATCTTTGCAATTTTTGAAGATTTGATTTGGTTTTCATCTTGTGCCAATTAACTTTGATTCAATTTGATTCTTATATGCTAGTATAATTAGCTTGTGATCATGTCCAAAAATCAGATCAAAACAAATCTTTGCTATTATTTGTCATTTATTTGATTTAATTCAATTTTTAATTAATAAAAAATCAAAATAAAATGAAAAATGTAGCAAATAATGTGTCGGTGAATATTTGGGTCGTGGAACATGTTATGAGTGAGATGCAAGCATAAAAAGTTAGGCCCATTTGGCAAAAAATGCAATTTTGAGCATATTTGACTTTTGGAAATTTTGCAAAAATGGTCAACTTTGACAAGGAATATCTCTTCCAATTCTAACCCTAGAGAGGTGTTCTTGGACTTTTTAGAAAGCTTAGGATGTCCCCTAAATAACCCTTTTGGTGTCATCTCAATTGGGTCTTCCATGTTCATGTAAGAAGCTTTGACCCAAAAAGTGTTTTTGTTGACTTTTCAAAAGGACCTATAATGTGGAAATTCATATCTTTTTGTGAGTGCATATTTTGAATTTGAGGGATAATGATGATTTGTAGGGAATTGCATCCTCTTCAAAATGAGCCATGGATGGAAAATTTCTGATAAAGTATGAGGAAGTTATGCTTGGTCAAAGTTTGATTGACTTTTCTTGAGAAACCCTAATTTAACAACTTTTGGGTTTTGATGAATTTGAGGAATTCCTTGAGGAATCATGACCAACCCTTGATCAAATGATGGATATAACTTCAGAATGTTGATGTTGACCAAAAATCTCGAATATTGATTGTATGTGGGCCACAATTGACTTTTGACCTAATACAGTCGATTCTCAAGCATCTGAGCAGTTGATTGAGTAAACTTCTTGTGCAAGGCTTGGAATTTGACATGGAGGGTCTTGAGAACACATTAGGACCATGGAGGGCATTTGAGGTTTTTGGAGTTCACCCATCTTGATGAAAATGGAAACCCTAATTTGAGGCTTATTGTCTTAGGAGAGAGTTTGTCTGGTCAACTCTTGGGCAACCTTGAGCAAATTGAGGATCTCTAGGAGTATGTTTTGTGTAAAATGAGAGGGAAAATTTTGGGGTACAATAGCTGCCACTGTTCAATCTTCTTAAACCTGAGGATGTAGATTGGCTTGTCTGCCTTTCATGATCTGAAGGTGGAAGATGATTGAACACTAGAGTGCCCAGAAATTTGCACGCGTATGAAGTGACACTTGATTTGATGATGTCGGGAATGGGTTAACAGATGCCATTTGGAGAAGATGACATAAGATTGTCGGGGATGTGCTTAAAGATGCCATCTAGGATGTGATAGAGCATTGTCAGAGATGGGCTTAAGGATGCCATCTAGAGGATGTTGATTTCCTGAGATATTCCTTTAATGAGAATTCCTGTTCCTGTCGTCGAGGGGGAATCTGTTGAGGAATGTTAGTATTTGTCTTGGGAGAAATAGAATTTTAGGAGCTTCAGTTGTCCATTACTCTACTGGGGAAATAACTCCTGCTTGAGGAAGTAGAAGTGAACTGCATATCTAGTCAGGGTACAGGCTGCGCCGCGACTTACTGGGGAAGGTGAAATAGACCGAACTGGTCGGGTCCCGGTTTTACCGTGTTGTAAACTGTTGTCTAGAGATAAGAGAGAGGAAAGCTGGATGGTAAGGTTATGAGAAGGAACCTGGGTCGTAGGGTTACTTCGAGATGAAATCATGGATAGTAGGGCTGTGAGAAGGAACCTGGATAGTAGGGTTACTTCGAAATGAAAGCCTGGATAAAAGGGCTACAAGAAGGAACCTGGATAGTAGGGCTACTTCGAAATGAAAGCCTGGATAGTAGGGCTGTGAGAAGGAACCTGGATAGTAGGGTTACTTCGAAATGAAACCCCGGATAGTAGGACTGTGAGAAGGAACCTGGATAGTAGGGTTACTTCGAAATAAAAGCCTGGATAGTGGGGCTGTGAGAAGGAACCTGGATAGTAGGGTTATTTCGAAATGAAATCCTGGATAGTAAGGCTATGAGAAGGAACCCGGATAGTAGGGTTACTTCGAAATGAAAGCCTAGATAGTAGGGTTGTGAGAAGGAACCTGGATAGTAGGGTTGTAAGAAGGAACCTAGATAGTAGGGTTACTTCGAAATGAAAGCCTGAATAGTAGGGCTGTGAGAAGGAACCTGGATAGTAGGGTTACTTCGAAATGAAAGCCCGGATAGCAGGGCTGTGAGAAGGAACCTGAATAGTAGGGTTACTTCGAAATAAAAGCCTGGATAGTATGGTTACTTCGAAATGAAAGCCTGGATAGTAGGGCTATAAGAAGGAACCTGGGTCGTAGGGTTACTTCGAAATGAAAACCTGGATAATAGGGTTGTGAGAAGGAACCTGGATAGTAGGGTTACTTTAAAATGAAAGCCTGGATAGTAGGGCTGTGAGAAGGAACCTGGATAGTAGGGTTACTTCGAAATGAAAGTCTGGATAGTAGGGCTGTGAGAAGGAACCTGTATAGTAGGGTTACTTCGAAATGAAAGCTTGGATAGTAGGGTTATGAGAAGGAACCTGGATAGTAGGGTTACTTCGAAATGAAAGCCTGAATAGTAGGGTTGTGAGAAGGAACCTGCATAGTAGGGTTACTTCGAAATGAAAGCCTGGATAGTAGGGCTGTGAGGAGGAACCTGGGTTATAGGGTTACTTCGAAATGAAAGCCTGGATAGTAGGACTGTGAGAAGGAACCTGGATAGTAGGGTTACTTCAAAATGAAAGCCTGGATAGTAGGGCTATGAGAAGGAACCTGGGTCGTAGGGTTACTTCGAGATGAAAGCTTGGATATAGGGCTATGAGAAGGAACCTGGGTCGTAGGGTTACTTCAAAATGAAAGCCTGGATAGTAGGGCAATGAGAAGGAACCTGGTTCATAGGGTTACTTCGAAATGAAAGCCTGGATAGTAGGGTTATGAGAAGGAACTCTGGTCGTAGGGTTACTTCGAGATGAAAGCCTAGATAGTATGGCTATGAGAAAGAACCTGGGTCGTAGGGTTACTTCAAAGCCATAGTGTAGATTAGTTGACCCGTTTGGTTTAGGGAACTGAGTTTCCATTAGTCGTCTGCAGACGTGACCTATATAACTGCTGTATTTGATGAAGCTAAACGTCTTTTCCTGAAAAGATGTCAGGGTTAATTATATGTGATGCATGAAATGCAGGGTTAGATGATGTTCTCAAAATAAATGATATTATGCTGTATATGATATGTATGCGTATGTCATGATGTACGTTCACGAAATGTTATCGGGGTATGCTTGCGTCTGGGAAAATAAATCCCTGACTGTTGCTGGAGATTTTATAAATATTCTGTCGGGAAGAGATGTTGCTTGAGAATAACTCTACAGAGAACAAACTTAGAAAATGGATTTTTGTAGCTGAAGTGATGAACTCTGTTGGGGATTGAGCTTCTGTATCTAGAGAATAAACTCTGCTTGGGGGATGAAATTTACTGACCCGCCCGCGATTACGGAATTCGGCTGGAGGATATAGCTATCAGGTTCTCAGAATGACCTTGGCTGGGGAGGTTACGTCCTGTTTCGGGAAGGCTCACATCAATGTTTTTACTCTGTAGGGAGTGTATGTACTAATGATTGTGCTCCAAAGCTGACTCTATCCTGGTATCTGTTGGGCGGAGTAACTGTCGGGTTTGGCACTTTTTATTTTTGCCCCTGTTTCTGGAATTACGAGTAATTGTCTTTTGTTTCTTATGCAAATATTTATAAGAATAAATCATTTTCAAATGCATATATCAAAAATAAATCATTGTACTTTCTTGCAAAACAAAACAGAAAAAGAAAAAGAAATCGAAGTTTCTTGCGAAAATGATTTGTATTGATTTTTGCAGTTGGCCTATAACAGGTGTTTTTGTACAGAGAGGCTGACGCTCTAGTAAGAGAACGCCGCCATAAAAATAGAAGCTATACAAATTTATGTAAAATAAAAAAACAAAAAAGCTATGTGAAACAACCCCATTGGGTTCCAACTATGCTATTGCCTTTATATCTTCAAGCGTTTCATCACCTTGCTTCTTGGCCGAAAGTTGATCAGATTGATTGGTGTCGTCCGAGCTTGATAGTCGATATCGAAGTCTGGTCACCAGATGATCCAATGAGACATAGTGGTACGCTTTATATCCCTAGCTTTTTCCTGGACCTTCCTTTCAGTTTTTCAGTCCACCGGGATACCTTTTTTGCCCAAGCCCCCCTTTCGGGTTTTCGACTTGTCGGGTGTACATATTTTTTCCATTTTCATCCCTTACTTTTTACCGAACCCTTTTGGTTCACCGGGAAGCCCTTATTTTTGCCTAGGCCAATCAACCTAGCGGGTCTTTTGATTAGGCGTAGTATTTTTTCACTATGTCTGCATTGATAGGGTGAGGAAGATCGTCATCGTCCATGGTGGTTAGAATCATAGCTCCACCCGAAAAAATGTTCTTAACCACAAATGGCCCTTCGTACGTGGGGGTCCATTTTCCCCTGGGATCACCTTGCGGTAGTATGATGCACTTGATCACTAGATCCCCGACTTGATATTCTTGACGCCTGACTTTCTTGTTAAAAGCCTTGATCATTCGCTTTTGATACGTCTGACCATGGAAGATAGCAATAAGTCTCTTTTCATCGATTAGATTTAACTGATCAAGTCAGGTTCGGATCCAGTCGTCTTCGCTCAAACCTGCATCCTTCATAATCCTGAGAGAAGGTATCTGGACTTCGATGGGTAGGACCGCCTCCATGCCATATACCAGAGAATAGGGGGTTGCCCCTGTCGACACCCGTGTTGAGGTACGATACCCATGAAGAGAAAATGGTAACATCTCATACCAGTCTTTGTATGTCACCGTCATCTTCTGTACAATCTTCTTGATGTTCTTGTTTGCTGCTTCAACAGCGCCATTCATCTTTGGCCGGTAAGGAGAAGAATTATGGTGCTGTATCTTGAACTGTTTATAGAGCTCGGTGATTATTGTGTTGTTGAGATTCGTACCATTGTCAGTAATAATTCTCTCTGGCACACCATATCGACATATTAGATTATGTCGGATAAACTGCACCACGACGTTCTTGGTTACTGTAGCAAAAGAGGCTTCCTCAACCCACTTCGTGAAGTAATCAATGGCTACTAGGATGAAGCGATGTCCATTGAAAGTGGTGGGCCTGATTTCTTCGATCATGTCGATGCCCCATATTGCAAAGGGCCACGACGCTGTCAATACATTTTAGGGGACTGGAGGCACATGCACCTTATCAGCGTAGATTTGGCAATTATGACAAGTTCGAGAGTGCTGATAACAATCGCCTTCCATAGTGGACCAGTAGTATCCTGCCCATAGCATCTTTTTAGCCATCGCGTGTCCACTAGAATTGGTTCCGAAGGTGCCTTCATGTAGATCTGTCATGATCCTCTCTACTTTGCTCTTGTCTACACACCGTAGTAGCGTGGAGTCATGGTTGCGTTTATAGAGGATTCCATTATTGAGGAAGAATTTTGCAACGAACCTTCTCAGAAACTTCTTATCATTGACAGATGCCCCTTTGAGATACTCTTGAGTCTCGAGATACCTTTTGACTTCGTGAAACCAGGGCTTGTCTGCCACTTCTTCGGTATCGATTTCACAACAGTGTGCTGGTTCATCCAACCTCTCAATGGTGATTTGGGGAGCTTCATTGTCCCACCTAACTTTGAACATAGAAGACATGGTAGCTAGCGCGTCCGCTAACTGGTTCTCCTCTCGTTGGAAATGTTCAAAGGTGATCTCTTCAAAGTGCGGCAGCAGTGTCAGTACATACTCATTGTAAGGAATAAGATTCGGGTGCTTCGTATCGCACTCGCCTTTGATCTAACTTATCACCAAAGCGAAATCCCCGAATACACTCAAGAACTTGATCCTTAGGTCAATAGCATCTCTAAGACCCATAATACATGCTTCATACTCCGCCATGTTGTTGGTGCAGTTGAAACATAATCATGCAGTGAACGAAGTATGAAAGCCCTCAGGAGATATGATTATGCGTTTGAGGCTCCATCAAAATACATAGACCATCGGGACCCCTCCTCAGGTCCTTCATCCGGTCCAGGTTCTTCATAGTCAGTCACCAGCATAATATTCTCATCCGGGAACTCAATTCATGGATTGGTAGTCATCCACGGTGTTGTACCCCAAAATTTGCCCTCCCATATCCTTCAGGAAATTGCCAAGTCATGCTTCAAAATTCCCCAAGGGTTGCACAGTGCAAAGGGCTCCTATACAGTCAAAATTAGGGTTTGTGTTCTGGTCAAGAAAATGAAATTTCCAAAGGTCCAATCAAGTCTCACATGCCTACAAATATGGTCAAGTATCCTCATATCAAGTTTCAAGACATTCAGCTCAAAATTGCACAGTCAAAACCCTAATTGCACTACAGTCAACTGTAGGGGCAAAATGGTCATTTGACAGTCAGAAGTTCAAATTTTTGGTCAACATATCATTTTGAAGCCACAAACATCATTTGATCAATGCTTGATCATGATTCTCAAAGTTTGGCTCAAGAATCATCAAATTGCAAAAGTTTCCTTATTTGGACAGCTGAAAAAGTCAACTGAAATTGACCAGGGCATAACTTTCACATGGATTATCAGAAAAATTCCATCCAAAGCTCATTTTGAAGAGAAAGACATTTCCTACAACTCATCTTCATACTTCAAGTCCAAGAAATGCTCTCACAAAAAGTTATCAATTTCAACATTATAGGTCATTTTCAAAAGTCAACAAAAAGGGACTTTAAGTCAAAGGCCATAACTTGAGATTGGTAAATCAAAATGACATGGAACCAAAGACATTGGTTAGAGGACTCAAAGACCTTTCCAAAATGTCCAAGAACATGAGAAAAGCTTAAAAATTGAGCAAGTTATGCCTTGTGGAAGTTGGGAAATTTTTGGATATTTTGAAAAGTCAACATTGATCCAAATGACCTAAAATTGCTAATGGGCCCATGTTTCTTCCACAATTCATCATTCCAAGCATGTGCACGACCACTTGGCCCAAAGGGAAGTATTTTCTCATTTTTTATTTATTTATTTGAATTTTTATTTATAATGATTCACTTAAATCAATTAAATATGTGAAAAATATTTAACCTAACCTAACCAATCTTTTTATACATGTTTTAGCCTCAAGATTTCGTGCTTGTACCAATATGGAAAGATTTGGGTTGATTGGCTTGATTGTGAACCAAAAACACGTGGAAAAAGATATGAAAAAATCTTAGAAAATCAAATTTCCAAAATCAATGAATGCAATGGATTTGATTGATTTTTCTTGACCTAATTCACTACTACATATGCTAGTATCACAACCCTAATCAGAATAGACACTGAGCTGCGCCCAAGAGCCATTGTAGAACTTGAAATTTCTCTCTTAAACCTCAACTCTGAAAATCACCTTGGAGGGCGATTCAAGGCAGAATTTGTGTTTCAATAGCTTGCTCAAAGGTCATTGGACATATTCCAATCAAAAACAACAATCAAAACGCAAGGAATTGGTATACAGCATTCCAAATATTTCATGAAAAACTCATAATCGTGTTCTCAAATTTAGGCATTTTCATAACATTTTATCCATGGATTCTTATTCCTCATTTGATTCTGAAGCTAACCAATGCATTTAATTGTCTTTTTATTTGCTATACGCGATTATGCCATGTTTGAGTTTTAGGGTTTGCAGAGTTTGAAATTGGGGATTTTGAAACGAGGAAAAATTGGAACCTTTGGCCACTACCATTAGAATCATCATGACTGGACGAAGAAGATGCAACACTCGCGATCAATTTATGAACACTATAGGCCTAATCGCTATTTTCTAATAGCAGGCCTAAGAGAACATATAAGAAACCGTTGCCTAATGTTTTATATTTCAGGGATGATGAAGAAGATGAGTCCGTGGCACACGATGATAGGTTGATTCAAATCTCGCGCGCGTTTCCAAAGCCATTGACCATTTTCTTTTATAATATTTATTTGTTATATTAATATACAGATAAACAAAGCGCTTCAGTGGCAAACGTGTTGGTTGGAAAGGTACATGACCTGGGTTCGAGCCCCAGGTCTTACATGTTTCCATATTATTTTTCAATAACAATTCCCATGCGCTTCAAGGCTGCAGACGCACCATACACCTTCTCCACCAAGCCATCCACGCGTCCTGGGAGATCAAATCAAGGGCATAGATCTAAAGAACACGTTGCACCCTGGTCCACGCTTCAGCATGCTACTCAAAAAAGTCAAACGAACCCAGGTTTTTGGGCCAGAATTCTTGGATTAAACCTCCTATTTGGGGACTACCACCCCCCCTGGTTTGCAATTCTCTATATTTTCCTTATCTTTTATTTTCAATTATTATTTTATTTTCTTTATTGTTTTGAATTAATTAATTATTTTTACAAAATATAAAATATCACAAAAAAATCAGAAAAAAGGAAAAAGACAATAAATATTTTTGTTTTAATATTTTCATGAATAAATTTGCATTTAATTAAATTTAGTTTTTTTAATTAGGTTAATTTTAATACTTTTAACAAAAAATCTAAAAAAATGTAGAAATAGGTTAATTAATAATTTTTCATCCTTTTTATTTTTTATTTTTTATTTCATAAATAATTAAATAACTAAATATTTATTTTCATGAATAAACTTGTAAATTAATTAGGGTTTCATTTAGGTTAAAAACTTCAATATTTTTCTTAATAACTTAAAAATAATTAGAATTAGGTTTAGCATTTTATTTTAATTTTAATTAATTCCTTTTTCTATTAAATCTTAAAACACTAAAAAACACCAAAAAAAACAAATTCTTGCTTTCTCTTAATTTTAATTTTAATTCCTCATTAATTTTAATTTTTGCAAGAAGGGTCCAACGCCCATGTTCTTAATTTTTATTCTAAGTCGCATATTTATTTTATTTTGCTTAAATAATTATGTACCTCTCCCGAAGCCATGTAATTACTTCTCGCACTTTTAATTTCTTTATTTTTCTGTCAAATCGGGTCCTGGTTAATTTTGGCGATGTGGACCCGCGCCGTTTGTAATAGCTTAGAATTTACTTTCCTTGCAACTTTTAACTGTTAATCAAATGACATGAAAGAATGTATGGACAAAATAAAATCAAGCGTAGAACACCGATAACATGACAAGATAAATGCAAATGAAAACGACACACGAATCGCACACACCACCCCTAGGGTACGCTTCACTGTTGCCTTGCCTCTCGAAAGGTGATCGTCGAGTAGAGGATGTCTTAGTAAGTCCTCATGATCCGGGAACCTGGCATGAGGGTAGCTTCTAAGGTGTCTTCCTATTGCTCCGGTGATCACCATGTCCCTACAAACTCGAATTGACCTGAACACCTCCAACGGTGGTGCTACCTACCTCTCAATGGTGGGATGGCACTACTTTAAAGGACATTTACACAGACGAATTCCTTAGGGTAGGTAGACGACTCGTGGATACTTGCTCTAATTCAAAACAAAACAAATCAAAAATACTTTTCACACCAACACATTTTCAAAAAGCTTTCGAAAGCATTTTTCAAACACTCTTGAGGACCGATACAAGAGTCGAACTGAAATTTTCAAAGAAACTTTTTAAAACCCACAGCTGAAAAGCAAACAAACCATTTTTGAAAACACAATTGAGCAAGTATCTAAGAGCCCATGGATAACCATGGATAGAAAGGGTGCTAACACCTTCCCTTTCTATAATCTACCTCCCGAACCGAGAGCAATCTCTTTAAGGAATTTTTCTGTGCTTTTGTCCTTTCCATTTGGAGAAAATAAAAGACGGTGGCGACTCTTGCTTCCGCGACATTTCGCGAACCAGCGTTAAACAGTCAGTTCCAAATCCACCGATCACAGAACTGGCGACTCTGCTGGGGACATTAACTTAAAGTGAGGTGTACCTTAGGGATATCTCATAACTGTGTTTTCACTTGTATTGACTTGCTTGCTTTACTATTGTGGGTTGCATGGGAGTTACATAGATCCTAACCCGGATCTGGGGATACCCTGTTTAGGTAGCATAAGCTGTGAGGGACCTGTCCGGCGTATACCGACATGGGTGAAGCAGTGGCTACGTTGGTGTGGCGCCTTGGTCTGTACCGATATCCCTCGTGTTGAAACGGGGAGAATATGGGTCTTCCAAGGAGTCATTAAGCACCAACCGACCTTAGAACCCTAAAATGACACAACTTGGCCATTAGAACAGTAGCAGTATGCTACGCCCATTGAGGCTAAACTCTCGTGATGGTTCTGGCTGCAAGAAAAGATTGCGACGCTGGAGTTATGACCGATTGAGGGTAGTCAATGATATTGGGATCCTCTAAGAACCCGGTTACTTTGATAGGACAGGTATGAACCAACAAACCGAAAGAGGGTAATACCTAGACCTCATGCTGGCCTAAACTCTAAGGGCTCTTTTGTGTGACTTGTGTGCCTTCGTACTTGACCATTTGCATGCTTGTTGTCTGACACTTGAGTTTCCCGCAGGTTTTGTTTATAGTCCTTAACTAGGACTTATAACAGGGTTTATTGAATTCCTTGCAGGTTTTGTTTTAGTCCTTAATTAGGACTCATAACAGGATTTGCTGAGTTTGCTTGCAGGTTTTGTTTATAGTCCTTAATAGGGACTTATAACAAGGTTTATTCATATTACCCCATGCATCATGACATCATACCATTGCATACATCTTAACCCATTTCAAGGATCTCAAGGGCTTGTGATGCAGGTCATGATGAACCAACTGTCCAGCAAGGGGCAAAGGGGATTTATTCTCCTCTAGACAAGGTTGTCAGGGGCTATGACCCACTGGATATGGTGAGCCTTTGACCCTTGAAGAAGGACTCTCAACAACATGAAGTACCTTCAATCAAGTTACCAGTTTCCAACTCTAACAATTTGTTTACCCCTCGAGGTCCTTAAAATCATTGCATGCATACATACATATCATTGCATTACAGGTATCCCTTTTGCAGGTCACTTACCCTTCTCGCTGTTTATTTCAGCAATGGCTTCCCAACAAGATAACCAGGACCTTCTCGCTCAAGAGGCTCAGTTCAAGGATATCTTTCTAAGCCTATCCAAGGGGCAGGAAGAGTTGAGGACACTCCTCACGGGGAATCTGATCAGAAAGAGTCCTGAAGATGACAAGGACGAGCAGCTGAAACGTCTACAAGCTGAGGTAGACACATTGGAAACCCAGATGCTGGGGCAAAGGGCCCTCATTCAAGGTTTAGCTCGGGAGCAGGAAGAGTTGAGGACCATGATCAGTCAACTCCACCAAGACAGATCCAACATGAAGCAACTAGCCCAAGTCAAGGACCAAGTCATTAATCAGCCTCCAAGAAGTCAAAGGTTTGGTTTAATGAATGGGCCTCTCCGAGCTGCTACTACTTCACAGGTCCAACAACGACCTCGCCATGAACAACGGGCTGATCAGAGCAAGCCGGACAAGCCTAAAAGGCAGTTCACCAAGCTCAATGTGTCACCGTCTCAAGCTTTACAACAATTGTTGAGGTTAAATCTGGTGACGTTAAGGGACCCTTCTAGGCGTCTCAATACAACCTCCCTAAAGTACAATCCTGAGGAAAGATGTGCATACCATTCTAACAGTCCAGGACATGACACCGACGACTGCTGGGCTTTGAAGAATAAAATTCAAGATCTGATTAATGAAAGAGCTGTGGATTTCGCCCAGATGGGCCAGGCTGAATGCTCCTGCCATCCCTACAAGATGCACCAGTCGAAGTAATAAGCCCTGAGATTGGAAGACTTGTGTTTATTAAAATTTTCAAGTTGCAACTTTCTTTTAACTGTTCAAACATTTATTCATGATTAAACGTTGTTAGTTCATTAATGCATCGCTTATGTCTATTTTGAATCAATATATTCACATTCACTATATGCAAACTGTTTCCATATTTCTTCTGATGTCAACTCTTAAATAATAATTCTAAGCCTCTTGAGGGAGGATGACGAAAACGATACTGCGATCATTACAGTATGCTTTTGAACAGACCCCGCTGATGAGGTACAGGCATTGTTTCAATCCCTAAACACTGGAGTTATAAGCATGATAATCCCTCGTCAACCCCTCTGAGCCAAAGAAGTAGGAGTTTGTCTTTTCGAAATTTAAAACCCTTAATCATAACCTGGGGCAGGGTAGTCTCTCAGTTGATCCAAGTGCATAACAAATGGCACCAAAGAAGTCCTTACAAAACGAAGAAAGACAGTGATGGTTCCGAACAATCATAAGGACAGGTAGTCATTATCAAAAAAAATCATAAATAAACACCCATTAAGTCAAAACCTATGAAGGAGACTTACAAAACTGGGACATCCCGCTGACTGTAATCACAAAAAGAAACAGTTCAGGCAAAAAAAAAATAGGGATAATAATAAAAGAAAGAAGAAAGAGGTCCTACAAACCCTCAACAAAAAGGAATGACTGCCTATTCAAAATAAGTTATCAACATCTGAATCATCACCGGAAAATCAGAGTAAAGACTCAAACAAGGTCTAACGTATGATCAACTGAGTTTAGGTTTGAAGAACATCACGAAGAGCGGGTGGGTACAAATAATTTGAGCCTTTATCTTTTGTTTCTTAAACCGTGAACCAGGCCACGCTACAACCCTTAAAAGTCCTAGCCGAAGCACGGGTTAGTTCGAAAGCATACTGTTACGAAAGGTATCCTGACTCCTTAAGGCCTACGGTAAATACGGAGTTGACATCACGTTTTACAAACATTCACTTGTTTTATGAAAAAAAATGCATTTTCAAAATCTTCAAGACAGACATAGGCTTTGCATTTTTAACATAACTTTGTTTGCATATGACTTTTTGTTTGAACAGCAGGGAAATTCGCACAATGAAAGTCTAATGAACAAGAGTATCTCCAATCAAGGGGCATGGCATGACCATGGTCCATCATCTGGGGCAATCCAATCAAGATTCGGAGAATCTCTCAAAGGCCAGCTAGCTCGGGGCAAATCTCCGCCAGAGTCACTTGGGGCATTCCAGCAACGAATCTTGCCCGGTCAGACATCTTCTGGTGACATGACAGAACACTTCTAACAGGGGCAACTCCCTACTTTCTGAGAACGGACATAGTCGGAAAAATACTACGCACAATCAAAGACCCGCTAGGTTGACATACCTAGGCAAAAATTAGGGCTTCCCGGCGAACCAAAAGGGTTCGGGCAAAATGAAGGGATGAAATGAAAAAATCTGTACACCCGGCAAGTCGAAAACCTGAAAAGGCGGCTTGGGCAAAAATGGGTATCCCGGTGGACTGAAAACCCGAAAGGGCGGTCCAGGCAAAAGTTAGGGATCAAAGCGTACGACTATGTCCTGTCATCTTATCACCTGCCTACCAGAAGAAGGTTTGTCCATCAACAACTATCAAGCACCTTCACAGGTCTTCCTCTCATACCTCAGAAACAGGGGCAATAAAGAGTTGTCTAAACAATCTAATTGTTCTATCCACTAAGGTACCAAGGTAGGTTCAGCTAAAGAACATGACCAGTACATCTTAATTCCCCAGAGAGTATGTCAGCAGTCAGTACAGTCTTCTCCAAGCAGAGTTGTCAAATCTCAAGGAAGTTAAGTATCCTCTAGTAGATCTCAATACTTCCCCAGCAGCCATATACACATATTCTTAACAAGCATCCCCGGCAATCTTGGCCTAAAGATTGTTCCCCGGCAGCATATCAAATACTCAAAGGAATCACTTCCCAGCATATCAAAACTTCCCCAAGAGGGAATCCAATCCGGTTTCCCCAGGAAAGTTGGAATTCATCTCCCCAAGCAGTAAGCTTATCCCCGGTAGATTCTGGAAGCTTATCCCTCGCAAAGCACGAACGCGTCGTCCGGCTTTATTTAAAGAGTTATTTCCGTAACAGGATATAACTGGGTTATCCTCATCCAAAAGCCATGGAAAGAGCGTCCTCGACGAAATTTTCTTATCCCCAGCGAAGTCTATTCATACTTCCAATACAACAAAGATATCCTCAGCAAGTCATTCTCAACAACTCAGCAAAGCATCTCTATCCCCACAGAGTATCACTCCCCAGCATGGTCGCTAGAGTATTTTTCTCCCCGCAGAATCTTCCATTTGCCAAGTTTATTCCTCAACGGAGTCATCTTCTCCTACCGGTATTCTTGCAGCTATCATCCCCAGCGGAAGCAATAAAGTCTATTCTTCAACATCAGCCCAGGATATGACTTCCCGGCACCCGTCAAGGATTTAATTTCCGGGACGAAAACATACATTCATAAAACATCACATACATCATTATAGCATGCATAGACGCATTATATCATACAAATCGCATTTATATTGAGAACATCATTGCTTGATCCATATCATGCATTGCATATGACTGACCTTTACCTTTCAGGAAAGATGCAGTTGAAATTCTCAATCATATTTCAAGACATAGACCGGTTCAGTTAATCGACCCCAAAGATTTCTTATCCAGTCCCAGGCCTTCTCTAGTCCAGCTAAATCGACTCCCAACAGATTTTTCTGATGAAGGCTCAGTAGAAGTTATCAGACCATATTGGTTCTCTCTCTGACGGTGCATGAGATTTCCATTTTAGGTTTTTCTTTGAGATTATAATGTCCTATTGGTTCTCTCTCCGACGGTGCATGAGATTTCCATTTTAGGTTTTTCTTTGAGATTATATTTTCCTATTGGTTCTCTCTCCGACGGTGCATGAGATTTCCATTTTAGGTTTTTTCTTTGAGATTATAATGTCCTATTGGTTCTCTCTCCGACGGTGCATGAGATTTCCATTTTAGGTTTTTCTTTGAGATTATAATGTCCTATTGGTTCTCTCTCCGACGGTGCATGAGATTTCCATTTTAGGTTTTTCTTTGAGATTATATTTTCCTATTGGTTCTCTCTCCGACGGTGCATGAGATTTCCATTTTAGGTTTTTCTTTGAGATTATATTTTCCTATTGGTTCTCTCTCTGACGGTGCATGAGATTTCCATTTTAGGTGTTTCTTTGAGATTATAATGTCCTATTGGTTCTCTCTCCGACGGTGCATGAGATTTCCATTTTAGGTTTTTCTTTGAGATTATAATGTCCTATTGGTTCTCTCTCCGACGGTGCATGAGATTTCCATTTTAGGTTTTTCTTTGAGATTATATTTTCCTATTGGTTCTCTCTCCGACGGTGCATGAGATTTCCATTTTAGGTTTTTCTTTGAGATTATATTTTCCTATTGGTTCTCTCTCCGACGGTGCATGAGATTTCCATTTTAGGTTTTTCTTTGAGATTATAATGTCCTATTGGTTCTCTCTCCGACGGTGCATGAGATTTCCATTTTAGGTTTTTCTTTGAGATTATATTTTCCTATTGGTTCTCTCTCCGACGGTGCATGAGATTTCCATTTTAGGTTTTTTCTTTGAGATTATATTTTCCTATTGGTTCTCCCTCCGACGGTGCATGAGATTTCCATTTTAGGTTTTTCTTTGAGATTATAATGTCCTATTGGTTCTCTCTCCGACGGTGCATGAGATTTCCATTTTAGGTTTTTCTTTGAGATTATAATGTCCTATTGGTTCTCTCTCCGACGGTGCATGAGATTTCCATTTTAGGTTTTTTCTTTGAGATTATATTTTCCTATTGGTTCTCTCTCCGACGGTGCATGAGATTTCCATTTTGGGTTTTTCTTTGAGATTATAATGTCCTATTGGTTCTCTCTCCGACGGTGCATGAGATTTCCATTTTAGGGTTCTTCTTTGAGATTATAATTTCCTACGGTTCCCTCTCCGACGGTGAGTGAGGTGGTAATTCCTTTTCAGATGGTTCCCTCTCCGACGGTGAGTGAGGTGATAATTCCCTTTCAGATTATAATTTCCTTTGGTTTTCTTCTCGATACTGCGAAGATGGTGATTCCCGCTAAGATTTTTGTCAACGAGCGTTGTTGAAGTTAAAGTCACCCAAGGTTCTCTTACCATTCATACTAAGGTAGTAACCATCCCTGGTTCATTCATCATCTTGTGAAGCTCCAGACTCAGCTCCCGTAACCAGTCAGGACACATCTGTACCAAGCGTCTGAAAATCAGCTCCTGCAACGTGTCAGGTACTCATTTTTTTTCTTTTTTTTTTGCAGGTATGTAGGTTCTCGCTAAGGAATCTCTTACGCGATCAACATCCAGATGGCATCTATAAGCCCATCATCCTATCCGTCAATCTCCAAATGGCATCTATAAGCCCATTCCCATCATCACACTGCTACTATGTGAGCGCAAATTTCTGGGCACTCTAGTGTTCAATCATCTTCTACCCTCGGATTACGATAGGCACGTCAGCCAATCTGCATCCTCAGGTCTAAGAAGATTGAACAGGGGCAACTGTTGTACCCCAAAATTTGCCCTCCCATATCCTTCAGGAAATTGCCAAGTCATGCTTCAAAATTCCCCAAGGGTTGCACAGTGCAAAGGGCTCCTATACAGTCAAAATTAGGGTTTGTGTTCTGGTCAAGGAAATGAAATTTCCAAAGGTCCAATCAAGTCTCACATGCCTACAAATATGGTCAAGTATCCTCATATCAAGTTTCAAGACATTCAGCTCAAAATTGCACAGTCAAAACCCTAATTGCACTACAGTCAACTGTAGGGGCAAAATGGTCATTTGACAGTCAGAAGTTCAAATTTTTGGTCAACATATCATTTTGAAGCCACAAACATCATTTGATCAATGCTTGATCATGTTTCTCAAAGTTTGGCTCAAGAATCATCAAATTGCAAAAGTTTCCTTATTTGGACAGTTGAAAAAGTCAACTGAAATTGACCAGGGCATAACTTTCACATGGATTATCAGAAAAATTCCATCCAAAGCTCATTTTGAAGAGAAAGACATTTCCTACAACTCATCTTCATACTTCAAGTCCAAGAAATGCTCTCACAAAAAGTTATCAATTTCAACATTATAGGTCATTTTCAAAAGTCAACAAAAAGGGACTTTAAGTCAAAGGCCATAACTTGATATTGGTAAATCAAAATGACATGGGACCAAAGACATTGGTTAGAGGACTCAAAGACCTTTCCAAAATGTCCAAGAACATGAGAAAAGCTTAAAAATTGAGCAAGTTATGCGTTGTGGAAGTTGGGAAATTTTTGGATATTTTGAAAAGTCAACATTGATCCAAATGACCTAAAATTGCTAATGGGCCCATGTTTCTTCCACAATTCATCATTCCAAGCATGTGCACGACCACTTGGCCCAAAGGGAAGTATTTTCTCATTTTTTATTTATTTATTTGAATTTTTATTTATAATGATTCACTTAAATCAATTAAATATGTGAAAAATATTTAACCTAACCTAAACAATCTTTTTATACATGTTTTAGCCTCAAGATTTCGTGCTTGTACCAATATGGAAAGATTTGGGTTGATTGGCTTGATTGTGAACCAAAAACACGTGGAAAAAGATATGAAAAAATCTTAGAAAATCAAATTTCCAAAATCAATGAATGCAATGGATTTGATTGATTTTTCTTGACCTAATTCACTACTACATATGCTAGTATCACAACCCTAATCAGAATAGACACTGAGCTGTGCCCAAGAGCCATTGTAGAACTTGAAATTTCTCTCTTAAACCTCAACTCTGAAAATCACCTTGGAGGGCGATTCAAGGCAGAATTTGTGTTTCAATAGCTTGCTCAAAGGTCATTGGACATATTCCAATCAAAAACAACAATCAAAACGCATGGAATTGGTATACAACATTCCAAATATTTCATGAAAAACTCATAATCGTGTTCTCAAATTTAGGCATTTTCATAACATTTTATCCATGGATTCTTATTCCTCATTTGATTCTGAAGCTAACCAATGCATTTAATTGTCTTTTTATTTGCTATACGCGATTATGCCATGTTTGAGTTTTAGGGTTTGCAGAGTTTGAAATTGGGGATTTTGAAACGAGGAAAAATTGGAACCTTTGGCCACTACCATTAGAATCATCATGACTGGACGAAGAAGATGCAACACTCGCGATCAATTTATGAACACTATAGGCCTAATCGCTATTTTCTAATAGCAGGCCTAAGAGAACATATAAGAAACCGTTGCCTAATGTTTTATATTTCAGGGATGATGAAGAAGATGAGTCTGTGGCACACGATGATAGGTTGATTCAAATCTCGCGCGCGTTTCCAAAGCTATTGACCATTTTCTTTTATAATATTTATTTGTTATATTAATATACAGATAAACAAAGCGCTTCAGTGGCAAACGTGTTGGTTGGAAAGGTACATGACCTGGGTTCGAGCCCCAGGTCTTACATGTTTCCATATTATTTTTCAATAACAATTCCCATGCGCTTCAAGGCTGCAGACGCACCATACACCTTCTCCACCAAGCCATCCACGCGTCCTGGGAGATCAAATCAAGGGCATAGATCTAAAGAACACGTTGCACCCTGGTCCACGCTTCAGCATGCTACTCAAAAAAGTCAAACGGACCCAGGTTTTTGGGCCAGAATTCTTGGATTAAACCTCCTATTTGGGGACTACCACCCCCCCTGGTTTGCAATTCTCTATATTTTCCTTATCTTTTATTTTCAATTATTATTTTATTTTCTTTATTGTTTTGAATTAATTAATTATTTTTACAAAATATAAAATATCACAAAAAAATCAGAAAAAAGGAAAAACACAATAAATATTTTTGTTTTAATATTTTCATGAATAAATTTGCATGTAATTAAATTTAGTTTTTTTAATTAGGTTAATTTTAATACTTTTAACAAAAAATCTAAAAAATGTAGAAATAGGTTAATTAATAATTTTTCATCCTTTTTATTTTTTATTTTTTCTTTCATAAATAATTAAATAACTAAATATTTATTTTCATGAATAAACTTGTAAATTAATTAGGGTTTCATTTAGGTTAAAAACTTCAATATTTTTCTTAATAACTTAAAAATAATTAGAATTAGGTTTAGCATTTTATTTTAATTTTAATTAATTCCTTTTTCTATTAAATCTTAAAACACTAAAAAACACCAAAAAAAACAAATTCTTGCTTTCTCTTAATTTTAATTTTAATTCCTCATTAATTTTAATTTTTGCAAGAAGGGTCCAACGCCCATGTTCTTAATTTTTATTCTAAGTCGCATATTTATTTTATTTTGCTTAAATAATTATGTACCTCTCCTGAAGCCATGTAATTACTTCTCGCACTTTTAATTTCTTTATTTTTCTGTCAAATCGGGTCCTGGTTAATTTTGGCGATGTGGACCCGCGCCGTTTGTAATAGCTTAGAATTTACTTTCCTTGCAACTTTTAACTGTTAATCAAATGACATGAAAGAATGTATGGACAAAATAAAATCAAGCGTAGAACACCGATAACATGACAAGATAAATGCAAATGAAAACGACACACGAATCACACACACCACCCCTAGGGTACGCTTCACTGTTGCCTTGCCTCTCGAAAGGTGATCGTCGAGTAGAGGATGTCTTAGTAAGTCCTCATGATCCGGGAACCTGGCATGAGGGTAGCTTCTAAGGTGTCTTCCTATTGCTCCGGTGATCACCATGTCCCTACAAACTCGAATTGACCTGAACACCTCCAACGGTGGTGCTACCTACCTCTCAATGGTGGGATGGCACTACTTTAAAGGACATTTACACAGACGAATTCCTTAGGGTAGGTAGACGACTCGTGGATACTTGCTCTAATTCAAAACAAAACAAATCAAAAATACTTTTCACACCAACACATTTTCAAAAAGCTTTCGAAAGCATTTTTCAAACACTCTTGAGGACCGATACAAGAGTCGAACTGAAATTTTCAAAGAAACTTTTTAAAACCCACAGTTGAAAAGCAAACAAACCATTTTTGAAAACACAATTGAGCAAGTATCTAAGAGCCCATGGATAACCATGGATAGAAAGGGTGCTAACACCTTCCCTTTCTATAATCTACCTCCTGAACCGAGAGCAATCTCTTTAAGGAATTTTTCTGTGCTTTTGTCCTTTCCATTTGGAGAAAATAAAAGACGGTGGCGACTCTTGCTTCCGCGACATTTCGCGAACCAGCGTTAAACAGTCAGTTCCAGATCCACCGATCACACACGGTCTGATGAGCCAAATGATCAGCCAATACACTCCCCTTTATTGCTTTCTGGGTTGTATATTGTATGTCGTACTCGGTTAAGATCTTCTTCCATCTTGCTATCCTTCTGGAGAGAGTGGGCTTCTCGGAAATGTACTTGATCGGATCCATCTTCGATATCAACAAGGTAGTGTGAGTCAACATATACTGTCTCAGTCGGCAAGAAGCCCATGCCAAAGCGTAGCAAGTTTTCTTGAGCAATGAGTATTGTGTCTCACAGTCGGTAAACTTTTTGCTAAGGTAATATATTGCGTGCTCTTTTGGACCAGACTCGTCATGCTGCCCCAACACACACCCTATTGAATTGTCTAGCACTGTCAAGTACAATATCAAAGGTCTTCCTTCAACTGGAGGCATCAGAATTGGTGGTTCTTGAAGGTATTCCTTGATTCTTTCGAAAGATGTCTGACATTTATCATTCCACTTTACCACTTAATCTTTCTTTAGAAGCTTGAAGATTGGCTCACAAGTGGCAGTCAGATGTGAAATGAACCTGGCGATATAATTCAGGCGTCCCAAGAAACCTCTAACCCCCTTCTCCGTACGGGGAGCTGGCATTTCTTGTATAGCCTTTACCTTTGCAGGATCTACTTGGATGCCTTTGTCACTGACGATGAAACCCAAAATTTTACCAGATCTTACCCCGAAGGAACACTTGTTTGAATTCGACCTCAGTTTGTATACCTTCAACCTATCGAACAACTTTTGGAGATGATTAAGGTGATCTTCCTCAGTCTGATACCTGGCTATCATGTCCTCCACATAAACTTCGATCTCATGGTGAATCATATCGTGGAACAAAGTGACCATGGCGTGCTGATAAGTTTCCCCACTGCGTGATGAAGGTTGTCTTCTCCATGTCTTTAGGAGCCATCTTGATCTGGTTGTAGCCAGAGAAACCATCCATGAAGGAGAAGATTTTGTGTTGCACGGTGTTGTCGACTAGAACATCAATGTGAGGAAGAGGGAAGTCATCCTTGGGGCTTGCCCTGTTCAAATCTCTGTAATCTACACACATCCGTACCTTACTGTCCTTCTTAGGTATCAGAACAAATTTAGCAACCCACTGTGGATACGAAGTGATAGCTAAGAACCCTGCGTCAAATTGTTTCATGAATTCTGCCTTGATCTTCTCTGACATTTCGGGATGCATACGGAGGACCTTTTATTTAACCAGAGGACAATCTTCTTTAGTCGGCAGGCGATGTACCACAATATCAGTGTCCAAACCAGGCATGTCTTCATAGGACTAGGTGAAGATCTCAACATAGTCGTGCAACATCTGTATCAACCTCTGTTTGATGCTAAGCTCCAGATTTTCACCTATTTTAACCTCTTTTTTGTCTTCCTCAGTACCTAAGTTCACTATCTCAACTGGCTCTTCATGAGGCTGTATGGCCCTTTCTTCTTGCTGTAGTAGTCTAGCAAGTTCTCCAGGCACCTCACAATCATCCTCACCTTCGTCCTCGGCTTGGTTGATCAGATTTTCGAAGTCATAACTGTCTATAGAAGAGCTGTTATCAATGGGTTCTAGAGTGGATATGGATCTGTAGTATGATACGTGAGTGTGTAAGAGACTAGCTAATTTTGGTAAAGTGACAACAGAAAAGAAAAGAAAAAAATAGAGAGCGCAAAATTTGTATGCAAGAAACGTCCAATGCTTTATTAATGATATATGAAATGACAAATAATAGCCCTCACAACCAAAGCCAATGTGCCTCGGGCAAGGCACAAGGCCGTAAAGTTTTAAATTGTTTATTACAAATCTCAAAACAAGTAAGACAATTACTGCGGAATAAAAGAGACTAGTATAAAGTCCCTAGCCGTCCAGTTACTCGGTCCACCGTTGGTAGTTGGGTAGATCCATCTGTCAATGTCTGAGTCTTCCTCAATGTCTTCAATGGCATTAACCCCACGATTACTGATGCGTAGGGGAGGTCCTCCAGCCCGAGCGCATCGAACAACCCTTTGAGCCCCTGTAGTAAAGCCCAAACCAAATTTGTCAGTTTTGTGAGTGAAATCAGGGAGCTGACCCCAATTGATACACCCACCTTCTTCAACCATGGCCCTGGCGTCCTTGAGAGAAGCCATCTTCAGAGGAGGTTTGTTGCTGGTAGTAGTTTTAGTCGATGCCAAGATCTGAGGGACCTCTTCAAAGTTTTGACAAGGAGTTTCTATGAATTCCCCATCCATCTCTACGTAGCGGAAGGAATTGAGGTGGCTCACCATATACTCCTCTTCACCTGCACAGTGACAATCTTCCCTTTTACCGGATACTTCAGCGTTTGGTGTAGTGTGGAAGTAACTTCCCCAGCCTCGTGGATCCAAGGATGACCCAACAAACAAGAATACGACGGCCTGATGTCCATCACATAGAAGGTGGACCCAAAGGTCTGAGAACCCATTTTGACAGGGATGTCCACCTCCCAGTGCACCATTCTTTTCGACCCATCAAAAGCCCTTACCACAATGTTACTAGGCTTTAAAGTCAAACCCTCGCAATCCAACCGGTCCAATGTCTTCTTGGGTAGAACATTCAGCAAAGACCCAGTATCTACCAACACGTGAGCCATAGTGGTGCCCCTGTATTTAATCGAGACATGTAGAGCATCATTATGCTTCCTTCCCTTTGGTGTCAAGTCTGCATCTGAAAAACCCAGCCCATTGTCAACAGTCAGGCTAGCCACACAATCTTTAAATTGATCGGCTGAAGTCTCCTGCGGCACATGCACAGTTTTAAGGAATGCAATCAAAACCTTCGCATGGGCCTCAGAGCACAAAAGTAGGGATAAGATGGATATCTTTAAGGAGGCCTGCCCCAGCCGCTCGACCATACTGTAGTCGCTCTTCTTAATTATTTTTCAGTATTTCCTCTATCTCCTGCTTAGAGGCTTCCACAATAATTTTTCTAGGCGCCTCCGTCCGGGAAGGCTCACCTAAAACCTCTTTGCCACGGGTATAAGATAATTCTCCTACAGGGGTAATAATTGGAGTAAGAACAGGAGCAGTAGTTGATGTACTAGAAGGAACATCAGATGGAATGACAATAGGCTTGTCCACAGTCTTAGGGGAAATCTCGGGAGAGAAGACCCATCCACTTCGGGTAACCTTGCTGATTCCGATAATGTTACTAATATCAGGATCAACCTTTTCATTTTTCAAATCTTGTTTGATGCCATGATAGTACACATCCGCACCATAATGCCAGGGGACAGGTTTGTCCAAGACATACGGGACAAGACCAGGAACAATGATTATCAACAGAGCGATTCTTGGAGCAGATGTAATCCTAACAGGTCTTCTCGAGGAGACCTTAGAAGGATTGGCAGAAATGGTTATAATGGCAATGTCTTCGGATGGAACAACCGAAACCAAAGTTTTTTCAAACAAAATTTGTTTACTGTCCATCAGGCGTTGAACACTTGACTTCAACAAATGGCAACCAGAAGGTAGAAATGAACACATGTGGCAACCTTCACCATAACCCGGAAATAAACCGGCCAACAAAAATTCTTCTTCACAGTCATGAGAGGAGTAGAAACTTCATCCACCAAGGTCACAAACAAGTCGGTGTCAATAGCATTAACTCCACGACCATGCTTAGGCATGGGAGCAGTTATGACATTGGGCTTCTCTAGGGCATCGAACTCGATTTCCTTGGCTTCGATCAGATCTTGTACCTTATTTCTTAGGGCCCTACAGTCATTGGTATCGTGTCCAGGACTCTCAGAATGATAGTCACACCGAGCATTTGGATTATATCGGGGAGATGTGGTATTTTGGATTTTTGGGAGCCTCTTTCAAGGTTGCCAAGTTGGATCTCAACAGATGAGGTAGAACTTCAGCCAATGTCATCTTGATTAGGGTAAACTGTCATTGTCGTCTTTCTACCCTTTGTTGATTGTTGCATTGTGGAGCAACTGCAGGCATAAGTATCATTACGGCACTTACTGTCTAACGATGTTCAACTCTATTTTGGCCCCTCGGGCTGTAGATGGAACTGGCTTCTTTCTTACCAGCAAAAGGCTTCTTTACTGAACTCGAAGAGGCATCCTTCTGTATCTTGCCGCTCTAAATCCCAACTTCTACTCTCTCTCCAGTCAGAATCAGCTCGGTGAAACCAGCTAATGAGCTGCCAATCAAATGATTGAAGAATGGAGCAGATAACGTCCCCAAACACATATCAATAACCTCCCTATCAGACAACGGGGGTTGGACTCTTCCAACAAAGTCTCTCCACTTCTGTGCATAGTCTTTAAATCCTTCACTTGCACCCATGTACATACTCTGGAGTTGAGTACGAGTAGGAGCAAGGTCAGCATTGTATTGATACTGCTTATAGAAAGCAGCGGCCATATCTTCCCAATTTCGGACATTGGCTCCCTCCAGTTGGTAGAACCATTCAAGCTGAGTCCCTGACAGACTATCTTGAAAGAAATGAACCCATAAATTTCTATCAGCGGTGTGGGGCTGAATCTTTCTGACATAAGAGCGGAGGTGGAGTTTTGGGCAGGACACCCCATCATACTTTGCAAAAATTGGAGCTTTGAACTTCTGCGGGATGACCACTTCCGATACCAATCCTAATTCTTCGAAATCTAACCCAGGTATCCTCTGGACTTCCATGGCACTCAAGAGATCTTCCAACTGCTTGTATCTATCCCCAGCAGGAGGATACTGCTCATCATTGTAGTTAGTATCATTGTCAGAAACTTCTGGACTGGAATCCTTCTCCCTTGTTTCTTCTTCTTGATTCTCCCCTTCTTTGGATGAAGAGGTCAGATCGACTTGTCGCTTCAACGACCCTCCAAACCTTCTGCCCATATTCAGAATACCGACAACCTTCTTATTTTTCTTACTCTCTTTCAGGATGAGGGCTTTCAGATCCTCCTGCCCTTTTGCCAAATTTACTAACATTTGCTGGAACTGGGCGTTTTGTGATTGAAAATCCTTGATGCTTTGTTCGGAAGACATTTCTGCTGAAATAAACAGCGAAGAAGATGAGAAGCCTGTAATGGTACCTGTAAATGCAATGCTATGAATGGGATGCGCATGCAATGATTTCAAAGACTTTGGGAAATTTAAATTTGCGACCAAAATAAAACAAATATTTTATTATCTAAATTCAAAGTTCAAATGCCTTTTAGGCGTTACAATTAAAAACAAATCTAGAACTAGAAAAAAAATCAAAATTCCCATAGATGCTTCCTCTTCGTGCCAAGATAAGCATTGAGTCCTCTTTCCTCATGGAGCTGCTTTATGAGCTCTAAAACCTTCCTCTCCTGAGCATCGAACTGATCCTTGTAAGTATCCCGCTCCTTCTTCAATTGAATCCAAGACCTCTGTAATTCTCCAAGATCAGTGGGCATATCAGGATAGAGAACCGTGTAAGGAATACCCCCTTCAGTAGTAGGTTCCTCAATCACTGGTAAAACGGCCATATAGGGCCTCATAAGCTTCTAGGCGCGAGCTCGTACCCATTTGAGGTAAGGTTCCATAGGAATGGAAGCCTTTGGCCCCAAAGCCCTGGCGCCAGATCGGTTTGCCATGCCCCAAGCTCGTACGAACCTCCGGCGATACTCTTGAACATCATCCTCATAGTTGAATACAATGACCTCGATAAGTAACTCATGGGGACCATCTCTTCGAGCGTAACCAAATTATCATAGAGCTAAACAAAGATTGTAGGTTATACCCCCTCTGATTCCAAGTAATGGGACATTAGGGTACTCCCTGCAGCGGTCAATAATAGTAGTGTTTTCCATAGTTCGGGAACACCAGAGGATATCCATGTGAGCGGGTGACATTATCCTTTGTGACCAACCCAAACCTTCTTCATTCTTTAGTATGGACTTAGGGAGGTGAGAAATAAACCACCTCTACATCAATGGCATGCAACACATAAGAACCCCTCTTCTCTTCATGGTACGAGTATGGAGAGTGTGCAAAATATCTCCGAGCAAGGTAGGCACAAGGTTGCGAGAGAGGAAGATCTTGATAGAATTCACATCTATGAATGAGTCTGGATTAGGGAATAGAACTAACCCATAGATTACAAGAGCCAAGACCTCCTCAAAAGCCTGAAAATCCATATCATCCCAAAACAGTTGGGCCTTGTCTATCAAAAACTTGGCTAGAAAACCCTTGACTACGCTTCTCGTTTCCCAACTGGATACCACGTCGGCCCGTTTCAGATGCAAAGCTGGGGCAATGACTTCTGGCTTGGGAACTTCTCCTAGACCTGTGAAGGGCAACTGTTCAAGAATGGGTATATCCAACAACTGAGAGAATTCTTCCATGGTAGGCACCAACTGATAGCCTGGAAAGGTGAAGCAGTGGTGCTTGGGATCAAAGAACTGAAAGAGTACACTTATCATCTTTTCATCAAAGTTTAAAGTAACCAGGTTGAGAAGTCGACCATGTCTCTTAGTGAATGCAGAAGTTTCAGAAACCTTTGATACTAGCTCTTTGAGTTGGGAAGGTATCTTCACAAAGCTGATTCAGATAGTGTTTCTATGAATAGAAGCCATGATCTGCAAAACAGAACAAAGATAAATTCCCTTGGTCTTTTAAATGGTTAGTGCAATAAGAATGGATGCTATGTTATGATGCATGATGTCATGATAAACCACAGGTATGGCAAACACAGACAAATCACACCAAGTTCTTAGGTTTAAGGCTTGCATGAGGTTAAAGGCCATACCCTATTGAAGTTTAGTTGGTTTCAAACCTGTCTTAAAAAGTAACCGGGTTCTAAATATTCTCAATATCACTGACCATCCTTTATCGGGTATTGTTTCAGCTCAAGCAATCTTTTCTTGCGGCCGTAATATCTCGAAAGTCTAATCTTAATGAATTTAGCATCGAGTATCAACCAATCCTCAGCTCTATATCGAGGCCGGCTATCTCACTACTTTCTAATAGCCAAGTTTGTTCAACTAAGGTTCTAAGGTCCGTTAGTTCTTCACGACATCACGCGGCCGCCCCGTATTCTCCTCGTTTCCCCATGAAGGATACTGGTACCAACTAAAGTGCCACAACAACACATCCATCGCTTAAACCATATCGGTCTACGCCGTACAGTCTCCACGATCTATTGCTGTTTACCTAATAAGTGCCCCAAGATCCGGGTGTAGGATCTATAGTAACCCAAGAAAAACCCTTTAAGAATAATGCAAACAAACAAGAAAGCAATTTTGTAATGACCTAGATCCTAAGGTAAACCCCAGTAGAGTCGCCAGTTCTATGATACGGTGGCAGAATCGACTGTTATACTGGTTTTGCGTTTGTATTCATAAATGTCGCGATAAGCAAGAGTCGCCATCGACTTTTATTTCATCCAACTAAGGAAAAGGAAAAAGAACAGAAAAAACTTTTTTCGAGATATTTCTGAGTACGGGGGGTAGATTATAGAAATGAAAGGTGTTAGCACCCTTTCTATCCGTGGTTTTCTACGGGCTCTTAGGTACTTGTTCATTTTGAAATTGCTTGTGTGTGCTTGTTTTGAAAAGTTTTTTTATACTTTGTTTTAACCCTTGTTTCTGTCCTCAAGAGTGTTATGAAGTTGTTTTTGAAAACTTTGTTTGGGAAAGTGTTGGTATGCAAAAGTTTTTGTTTGTTTGAGCCAGTACCTAGGAACTAATCTACTTACTCGAAAAAGGTCAGTTTGTTTTCCTTTTAGACAATGCTATCCCATTATTGAGAAATAGGTAGCACCATCGTTGGAGTTTTAAGGGACATTCGAAGGGACAAATACGGTCACAAAAGCAATGTTAGGAGGTGTTAGTAATCATCCTAACGCCTTAAAGATCTTTTTTCGAGGCAACATCCGTATGGTTCATTTGAGATCTTTCGGAGCTAGAGGACGACCACTAACAAACCCTATACTTCATGACCGCTTAACCGAAGGCAACCGAAGTGGAGTAAACCCTAGGAGTGAGCATGTGCGAGTGAGATTTTTCAGTTAATTTGTCTTTGCACATTTAGGATTTTCTACCGTTTTAATTTTCAAATATTCTTGCCATACAATCCTATTAACATACATCTAACAATTTATAATTGCGGAAATTTAAAGTGCGGAAATAGAAATCCTAACTATTACATGGCTTTCGCAGATACAGAATTATTTAGACTGTAAATAAAATGCGAAATTAAAACCTAATTAAAGCTATTACAACCTCGGAGCAATTACAAAAATAATTAAAAAGTAATTAAAATACGCGCGACAAATTAAATGCGAGGACGATTAGAAAACCTAAAAAATCTAATTTGAGAAAAAATATTCAAGTTATTTTTTTGAAGAAAAAATTAATTATTTACAAAAATCAAATCCTAATTTCTAATTGATTTTAATTACAAAATGGAGTTAAATTAACCTAATTTTTAATCAAATTAATTAGTTAAAGAAAATAAATATTTTATGAAAAAAATAATTTTTTGGTGTTTTTTGTGATTTTGATTAAATAAAAATAATTTTGATGTTATTTTAAAAGAAATATGATTAGGGAATAATTAAAAAGAAATAAAAATAATAAATAATAAAAAAGAAGAAGAGTGGGCCTGTTTAAGCAATTAGAGGGGGGTGTATTTGTGAAATTTGCTCAGGCCCACCAAGCTGAAGCCCATTCAGCTCCTGATCCAATGCTGGCCCTCTTTGATGGTACACCATGGTCCTTCAGTGATAGGCATTGGATCTGACTGATCATGGATCTTGTGGCTGGCTGTTGATGGTGCATGGTGAGCATTGGAGATGGTGATGTACAGGATCCTGCAAAGAAGCATTAAAACAAGGAAAATTGTTGGGACCTGGGATCGAACCCAGGTCCTCCCACTCAAATCATGCGCGCCTTGGCCAACTGAGCTGCGTGATTTATTTGTAATTAAATAACAACAATCAATAATATAAGGAAATAAGTGGATATCTGAATAAAAGAAAAAACATGCGCGCTATATTCAAATGGTCCAATGGGGTGGCGATAAATCATCATCTTCTTCGTTGAGACCGTCATCTTAGGGGTAAGACTTATACCCACAGACAGGTTCCATAGCTAAAAACCTGTAAACTTCAAAAATCAACACAACGCATGATAAATAAATTCTAGTTACATGGATCAAACCGTCTTGATGCCACGAGCATCATAGTACCCTTTTCTATGGCCAATTTAATCTGTATGGAAAAACCCTAAAACGGCCAAGTAAACCCTAACAATGGAAAACATCAATATATGCATCAAAGCTTCAATTAAATCATCCAGGCATGTTGTAAATACGCTAATAATCACAAATACATCATTAAAACATGCTTATAATGCAAGAATTGGTGTAATCAATTTTGAAACAAGGGAAAACCGTTTGAAGGCTAGGGGGCGATTCTGGGCGTCAGAATGCTTGCAATTGATCGTGTTAGCTTCAGAGAGGGTCCAAGAATCGTTTGGAAGCTTTAGAATGGTTGGAATTGACCTCTACGTGAGAAACTGAATCACCACTTTTTGTCAATTTTTTGAGTTTTGTTCTTCCTTTCTCACGATTGCAACCTCTCGTTTTTGTGCACGACCTTGTTCATTATATATCCCTAAGTGAATTAGGGTTATAAAAATAGCTAGTATCTTTGCAATTTTTGAAGATTTGATCTGGTTTTCATGTTGTATGATATCCTTCCAAATTTGGCCTAATCATGCCATTCTTGTGCCAATTAACTTTGATTTGATTTGATTCTCATATGCCAGCATAATTAGCTTATGATCCTGTCTAAAAATCAGATCAAAATAAATCTTTGCTATTATTTGTCATTTATTTGATTTAATTCAATTTTTAATTAATAAAAAATCAAAATAAAATGTAAAATGTAGCAAATAATGTGTGGGTGAATATTTGGGTCGTGGACCATGTTATGAGTGAGATGCAAGCATAAAAAGTTAGGCCCATTTGGCAAAAAATGCAATTTTGAGCATATTTGACTTTTGGCAATTTTGCAAAAATGGTAAACTTTGACAAGGCATATCTTTTCCAATTCTAACCCTAGAGAGGTGTTCTTGGACTTTTTATAAAGATTAGGATGTCCACTAAACAACCCTTTTGGTCTCATCTCAATTGGATCTTCCATGTTCATGTAAGAAGCTTTGACCCAAAAGGTGTTTTTGTTGACTTTTCAAAAGGACCTATAATGTAGAAATTCATATCTTTTTATGAGTGCATTTTTTGAACTTTAGGGATGAAGATGAGTTGTATGGAGTTGAATTCCCTTTAGAATGAGACTTGGATGAGAAATTTCTGATAAAGTATGAGAAAGTTATGCTTGGTCAAATTTTGGTTGACTTTTCCTAAGACACCCTAATTTAGCAACTTTTGAGTTTTGATGAATTATGAGCATTCCTTGGGGAATCATGGTCAACCTTTGATAAAATTATGGATATCACTTCAAAATGTTAATGTTGACCAAAAACCTTGAAGTTTGAGTCTATGTGGGCCACAATTGACTTTTGACCTAGTATAGTCGATTCTCAAGCATCTGAGCAGCTGACTGAGCAAACTTCTTGTGAAAGGATTAAAATTTGACATGGAGGGTCTTGAGAACACATTAGGACCATGGAGGGAATCTTAGGTCTTTGGAGTTCACCCATCTTGATGAAAATGGAAACCCTAATTTGAGGCTTATTGTCTTAGGAGAGAGTTTGTCTGGTCAACTCTTGGGCAACCTTGAGCAAATTGAGGATCTATAGGAGTATGTTTTGAGTAAAATGAGAGGGAAAATTTTGGGGTACAACAAACATATTTTCATTTAATAAATCATTGGACATTTGCATTCAAATTTTGCGCTCTTTGTCTTTCTTTTACTTTATTGCTTTCAAAATAGCTATGTGTTCTTACACACACCAACATAACAAATTGCAGATCCACATCCACCCTGGGTCCCATTGATAACAATTTTGCTATTGCCAATTATGAAATAAAAAATCCAATCTACCAAGCTGAGGATAAAGGTAAGGAAGATTATGAAATACCTGGAGAGCTTGCTAGACTGCTAGAGCAGGAAGAAAGAGCCATACAACCGCATGAAGAGCCAGTCGAAGTTCTGAACTTGGGTAATGAAGAAGACAAGAAAGAAATCAATATAGGTGCCAACCTAGAAAACAATGTCAAAAAGAGATTAATCCAGATGTTACGTGACTATGTTGAGATCTTTGCTTGGTCTTATGAAGACATGCCAGGGCTTGATACTGACATTATGGTTAAGCAGAAGGTTCATCGTATGTATCCCGAGATGTCTGAAAGGATCAAAGTTGAGGTCATGAAGCAGTTTAATATAGGTTTCTTAGCTGTTACTTCCTATCCTTAGAGGGTTGTATATCAAGTTTGCTTAGTCAATTGCTCAAATGATTGAAAATCAACTATATTGGACAAAAATTCAATTGTGGTCAACATACAATCAAACTTCAAGATTTTTGGTCAACATCAAGGTTTTGAAGTGATATTTATCATTTGATCAAGGATTGATCATGATTCATCAAGGAAACTCTCTAATCATCAAAAGTCAAAAGTTATTAAATTAGGGTTTTCCTTAGGAGAAGTCAATTGAACTTTCACTAGGCATAACTTTCACATGCTTCATCATATTTTACACAACCAAAGCTCATTTTGAAGGAAGCTGAATTCTCTACAACTTCGTCTCTCTAAGCTCAAGTCTAAAAAAGGCTTCATTTGAGAGATATGAGCCAAAACATTATTGGTCATTTCAAAAGTCAATAAAAATACACTTTTGTCAAGGCAGCTTACACCAAGATAAAGTCTTCAAATGCAAAAATGATTAAAAGAGAGATTTTAGAGGACATCCCGAGCTTTCTAAAACGTCCAATATCCCCTTCAAAGGGTGAAAATTGAGAGATTTATGACTAGTGCAAGTTGAGAAATTTTGAGGAAATGCATGGATTCCAAATTAAGAAAATTTGAAGCTTTGGGTTATTGGGCCTAAATTTTTAGGTCCAAACGTGTTTCATACACACTAGGGAACCTATAAGCCTATCCATATATTTTTTTACTTTTATTTATTTTATTATGATTTTATTCTATTTAAAAATCAAAATAAATTAAATAAGATGTCCATTAAATTATGAGGTCCAAGCCCACAAAATTCTTAACCTAATACATTCTATATATGCTTAACAACTTCATGCACTCAAGGATATGCATATCATTTCCAAAGACAAACCCTAAAATCCTTAAAATTTTGAAGAAACTAGGGCAGAAGCAAACCCTATTCTCTAGTGGATTTCAACCAGTTTTGAGCCTCCCGTTAGCTTCCTGGATGTCTCTGGATTCCATCCCAACCCTTGCTCAAGTCCACCACACGTCAAAATCATTCAGCTCGCTGTTGCAGTTTCTTCTCAAGCAAAATCAACATTCCCCAGTGAAAGTCACCTAGTTTCTTAGGATTCCCAAGCAGGGTTTCACAAAGTCCACAAGCAATGCACGACGTTTCCCTTCCCCAATAGAGTTTATTTCTCTAATAGTGGAGACTTATCTATCAGCACTTCAACTTCAAATTTGAAGACTTACACTCCTCGATCTCAGCAGCAGCCAGGGATTTATTTTCCCAGTCCGGTAACACTGCAGTAAAACAATTAACATGTTCATACATTGCATTCATATATCATAGCATCAACAACACAAACACATATATCGCAATCTCATTTATTTTGAGAAACATCATTACGCCATGCATCTCACACATAATGGCATTGCATACAACTAACTCTTTACCTTTTCAGGAAAGATCAATCAACAAAAAATTATCATCAACAAATTTTCGACAAGACAGGACAACTATCTGTGAACAAATCAATTGTAGATCAATTCCCGAAACAGGAGCGGGTAACTATCTACATGGCGAATACGTCCTTCAAAACTTCTGCTGGTTCAGTTTAAATCTATCAATGGTTTATCCTCACTCCTTTTTAGTAGATATTTTCTCTGGTCCAGATAAATCTCTCCAAGATTTATACTGATTCTTTCCAGTTAAAGAATATTCAAGACCTCTGCTGGTTCAATTTAAATCTATCAATGGTTTATCTTGATTCCTTTCCGGTAGACATTTTCTCTGGTTAAGATAAATCCCTCCAAGATTTATTTTGATTCTTTCCAGTTAAATAATATTAAAGACCTCTGCTGGTTTAGTTTAAATGGTTTATCCTAATTCGTTTCCGGTAGACATTTTCTATGGTTCAGATAAATCGTTCTAAGATTTATTCTGATTCTTTCAAGTTAAAGAATATTCAAGACCTCTGCTGGTTCAGTTTAAATCTATCAATGGTTTATCCTGATTCCTTTCCGATAGACAATTTCTTTGGTTCAAATAAATCGCTCCAAAGATTTATTCTGATTCTTTTCCAGTTAAAGATTATTCAAGACCTCTATTGGTTCAGTTTAAATCTATCAACAGTTTATCCCTATTCCTTTCCGGTAGACATTTTCTCTAGTTCATATAAATCGCTCCAAGATTTATCCTGATTCTTTCTAGTTAAAGGTTATTCAAGACTTCTGCTAGTTCAGTTTAAATCGATTGATTGTTTATCCTAATTCCTTTCTGGTAGACACTTTCTCTGGTTCAGATAAATCACTCCAAAGATTTATTTTGATTCTTTTCCAGACTTTTTCTCGTTCAGTTTAAATCGATCAATGGTTTATCCAGATTCATTTCTGGTAGACACTTTCTCTGGTTCAGATAAATTGCTCCAAAGATTTATTCTGATTCTTTTCCAGACCCCTGCTGGTTCAGTTTAAATTGATCAATGGTTTATCCTGATTCCTTCCCAGTAGACACTTTCTCTGGTTCAGATAAATCGCTCCAAAGATTTATCTTGATTCTTTCCAGTTAAAGGTTATTCAAGACTTCTGCTGGTTTAGTTTAAATGGATCAGAGGTTTATCCTGATTCCTTTCCGGTAGACACTTTCTCTGGTACAGATAAATCGCTCTAAAGATTTATTTGGATTCTTTTCCATACTTCTGCTGGTTCAGTTTAAATTGATCAATGGTTTATCCTGATTCCTTTCTGGTAGACACTTTCTCTGGCTCAGATAAATCACTCCAAAGATTTATCCTGATTCTTCCCAGTTAAAGACAATTCAAGACCCCTGCTGGTTCAGTTTAAATCGACCAATGGTTTATCTTGATTATTTTCTGGTAGAAACTTTCTCTGGTTCAGACAAATCATTCCAAAGATTTATTCTGATTCTTTTCCAGTTAAAGTCAAGCTTAGACTTAGTCTAATTTCTGTTAACAATCACCTTTGGATTACATCTATAAGCCCATCTCCAACAATTATCCATCATTTCTCCAAATGGCATCTTTAAGCCCATTGCCTACACAATCAACCACAACATCATCAAGTGCAAATTTATGGGCACTCTAGTGTTCAATCATCTTGTGCCTTCAAGTCACGAATGGCATATTCGCCAATCTAACTCTTCAGGTTTAAGAATATTGAACAAGGGCAGCTGTTGTACCCCAAAATTTGCCCTCTCATTTCTCAAGGCATTTCTCACAATGATTCTCAAAGTTCAAGCTTGCATAAGTACAAATTGGATTTTTCAACATCAAGTTAAAGAGGAAACTGTTAAAAAGGGGAAAACAGATGAAAATAATATTTTTGACAAAATTGGACAAAAAACAAGTCTCCTTCGATTTACCTCCTTCGATTGGCCTTTTGGTCTATTTTGATGCAAGCTTGGCTTTCATCCTTTGATTTAGCATGGGCCTCTGGCACGCTGGCTTTGATTCACAAGGCAGATACTTCCTGCATGAAACCTTCGATTGCATCTCTGGCCTCACATGGTTCACGATACAATGGCTACCTATGTGCCTAATTCGATTTGATGTTTGATGCTTGCATGCCTGTGTTGACTGGACAAATATTCCCATCCATGCTTGCTTTGACTCACAAAGTGATGGCTGACTATATGTAGCCTTCGATTGAGCCACAGATACTTTCTTGCATGCAAGAGGCACCCATCAGTCTAGCAGGCACAAGGCAAGAGCCTCTTGTAGCCTCCTTCGATTTCAAGGCAAAGGCCTCTTTTCTGGTCTCCTTCGATTGCACATTTTGCCTCCTGCGTGCTTCTTTCATTTGGGGCATGTGGCCCTTCTTTATTGCAAGCTTTGATTGTGCCCTTTATCCTCTGCATGCATTCTTTGTTTGGGGCATATAAATCCTTCAGTACAAGTTTTTGGTTACACCTTTCGTTTAGGCATGTGGCTCCCTGCAATCAACCCTTCATTTGAGCAAAGATCTCTTGCATGTTTGCATGAACTCACAAAGCAGAGACCCCCTTCATACACCCTTTCGTTTGGCCATATGACCCCTTGCAGGAAAGTTTGAGTGGGCAGTATCTCCCTTGGAAATAGTTTGCTTCAACACACAAATTCTATGCTACGCCATTGTCTCGTGCGAAAGAGGTACCATGGTGGCACATTTGAAGGACTTGCAAGACATGTCTGGATGTCCCAATCGAATGGCATGTTTTATTGGTCTACTCCAGAAGCACGTATTTGAACCATTCGAAGGAACCCACAAAAGGCCTGGTCGAAAGACACCCATTGGGACCCCTTCAAAGGATACCCATATGAGTCCTTCGAAGGAAACTTTGATTAGAAAAAAAGGAAATGTTGTTGAGGAATCTGGTCAAAGGAGGGTCAAAATGAAAGGATGAAATATTCAAAGATGCATGCTGCCAAGTTCAGGCCTGGTACACTAGCCAAAACTGCCGCACAATAGTCCTAAAACACTGCCCCATTCTTGCACCGAAATGGCATACAAGCACTGTCCCTCGAAAGCTACAAAGAGAAATTTACTCAAATTGTTCAAATTATTTTGTTTTCCCTCCAAAACTTCAGCCAGCTTTGCCTCTAAATAAGAGGCTCCATAACATGTATAAGGGGATGGACAATACATCTAGAGACTTGTGGGTGGAACGAATCATCAAACTCTCAAAAAAATCAAACACTCTCAAACACTTAAACATATTTTCAAACACAAGCCCAAAATCTAAACACTTACTTCTTTCGAATCAGAAGCAATTCCCCACACATTGTTTTCCTTCAAATCCAGCAGAAAGAACATCACACTTGTTCGTCTCCTTCGAATCCAGCATTAGAAACGTCACCTTAGTTTCTTTCCTTCGAATCCAGAAGAATCTAGGAATCCACTCAAAGTCCAATAACACATCCCAGCCTCAAGCAAGGTAAGTCACTCTTAACCTTATACCTTTCGTTGCTAGCATAAGATGTGAATAAACTTTATTTTCATTTCAAACATGTACATGCCTGTTGTACCATAAAATTTTCCCTCCCATATTTCTCAACACATGGCAATTGAGGTCCCCAAATTTCTCAAGGAAGTTCAAGAGTTAACCAGACAAACTCTCTCCTAGAGCAGTCTACCTCAAATTAAGGTTTCTATTTTCATCAAGATGGGTGAGCCACAAAGGATTAAAATTCTCACCATTGTCTTAATATGTTATCAAGATCATCCATGTCAAGTTGCAAGCCTTGCAGAGGAAGTTTACTCAGTCAATTGCTCAACTGCCTGAAAATCAACTGTGTTAGGTCAAAAGTCATCTGTGGCCCACATACAGTAAAACTTCAAGATTTTTGGTCAACATCCTCATTTTGAAGTATTATTCATCATTTGATCAAGGGTTGATCATGATTCCTCAAGGATTGCTCACAATTCATCAAAACCCAAAAGTTGCTAAATTAGGGTTTTGTAGGAAAAGTCAACTCAACTTTGACCAAGCATAACTTTCTCATACTTTATCAGAAATGACCCATCCAAAGCTCATTTTGAAGAGGATGAAATTCCATACAATTCACTTACAGCTCCCAAGTTCATAATATGAACTCACAAAAAGATATGAATTTTGACATTATAGGTCATTTTGGAAAGTCAACAAAAACACCTTTTGGGTCAAAGCTTCATACATTAACATGGAAGACTCAATTAAGATGAGAACAAAAGGGTTGCTTAGAGGACATCATAAGCTTTCTAAAAAGTCAAAGAACACCTCCCTAGGGTCAAAATTGAGAGAGTTATGCATTGGCCAAGTTGACTATTTTTGCAAAATTGCCCAAAGTCAAATGTGCCCAAATTTGCATTTTTTGCGAAATGGCCCCAACTTTTTATGCTTGCACCTCACTTATAATATGATCCACGACCCAAATATCCAACCTCGTGTTATTTGATTCACTTTTCAATTTATTTTGATTTTTTGTTAATTAAAATTTCAATTAAATCAAATAATTGATGAATAATGGAAAATATATGTTGTGATCTGATTTTTGGACAGGATCTCAATCAAATATGCAAGGATATCATGATCAATTCGAATCAAGGCTGATTGGGACAAGAAAGTCATAATTTGGCTCAATATAGCATGTTTTCATGTGCCATGAAAATCAAATCAAATCTTGAAAACTTCCATAGATGTGATAAGTTTTTACAACCCTAATGCACTCTATGATATATATTGAACGTCTCCAAGGCAAGAACAAGGGTTAGAAGTCGTGCATAGCCAAGAACCAAACTTCAAAATTTCAAAGAAAAGTGGTGATTCAATTTCCATCCTAGAGGCCAATCCAAGCCATTCTAACCTTTCCAACAGGTTGCTGGACATCCCAAGAACGTATCTCAATCATTTGTAAGCCTCCACAAGTCCAGAAACGTGCTGCACGACCATCACGGTTTGCATAAAAACTTGATTTCGATTTCATTGATTTGTGCATCATTAGCATATTTGAATTATATATTCTTGTTCACCATTGAGTTTGCAAGCTATTGGTATCGTTTAATTGCATTTTCAGTACAAGAATCATGATGTGCCATTGTTAGGGTTTCTTGGCTTGTTTCAGGGCTTTGTAGATTAGGCTAAATTAGGTTTGGATTTTGGTACCATGATACTCGTGAGGATGAGACGAGTTGATTGGTACCTTTAAATTTCATTTATATTGCTTATAGAGAATTTTTTAATGGCACAGGTCTGTACCTACAGCAAAGCAACCGTAGGTAAAAGTTCTGTTACCTAAAACGACGATTTGGGGAAGAAGATGAGGCGTGGCAATCTCTGGTTGGTTGGTTTGAATTTTAAAGCATTTTTCTGAATAAGTCACGTGATTTGCTTATATTAATTGTTTCCATTATATGTACAAACGAGCAAAGTAGCACAGATGGCAAGCAGGTACCGGGAGCAAGCGTGAGGGCCTGGGTTCGATCCCCAGGTCCCAATATTTGTTTCATATAATTTTGCTTCATATGATCCGGTGCGCTGCTTATCAGGATGTCCGCCATATGCTATCAGGATCCAACCATCAGATCCATCAGCTAGCCAAGATCCAATGCCTTTCCATTGGAGGACTACCATATGCCCCTGGTCAACGTACGCACTAGATCAAATGAAGTCAAGAGGGCTGGAATTTGTTTGGGCCCAGAATTTCAACATCATACCCCCAGAATTGCTAAATGACATCAGGCCCATTTCTTTTTCTTTTTCTTATTTTTTTAATTCTTTTATTTTTCTTTTAATCTTTATAATTAAAAAATTAATTATTTTTCATAAAATCATAAAATCAAGACTTCATAAAAAATTAGAATTAGTTTTTTTTACTATTATCAAATTTAATTTAATTTAGTTTAACTTAGGGAAACTTTAATTTATTTTCACAATTGAAATTAAATTTGAAAATTAGGTTAACTCTTGATTTAATTTTTCCCCTTTTTCTCAAATAAATAAAAATACAAAAATAGGTTTTAGAATAATTTTTTTTTAGTTTAAAATTAATTAGAACTTAGGTTTTTTTTAAATTCAATTATTCACTATTTTCTTAAATAACAAAACATGACAAAAACTTTTTTTAATCAATCACAATTAGGGTTAGTCGAGGGTCAAAACCCTAATCGTCTCGTATTTAATCCGTCGCGCGCTTATTATTATTTTGACAAAATTTTTTGTAACTGCTCACTGGTTTGTAATAGTTAATTTAGGGTTTTTATTTATCGCTTTTTCCCCGGGTTTTTGGCTATGTAATTAATCCCCTTCCCCGAAGCCTTGTAATAGCGTAGATTTATTTTCTCACATTTTTAATTCCCATAAATGTTTAACTGTCTAGATGTATGTTAATAGGACTGTATGACAAGAATACATGACAAATTAATACGGTTAGAAAACCCTAAAGTGCAAAGATTAAATAACTGAAAACAAATCACTCACACATATCACTCTTAGGGTATACCCTCACTTCGGTTGCCTTCGGTAAACGATCATTAAGCATAGGGTGTCTTAGTGGTTGCCCTCCTGTCTGAAAAATATCAAACGTCCCATTCGAATGTTGCCTCGAAAATGTTTCCTCGGAAATGTTGCCTCGAATATGATCTTAAGACTCTAGGGTTATTACTAAGGTGTCCTAATATTGCTTTAGTGATCGTATGTCCCTTTCGAATTGACCCTTACAAACTCCAACGACGGTGCTACCTATTTCTCAATAGTAGGATAGCGCTGTCTAAAGGAAGCAAGAACATAAACGATCTTTTTTCGAGTAAGTAGATGCTAGTAGGTACTTGCTCAAATCAAAGCTTTTTCATACTTACACTTTTCGAACAAATTTTCAAAACAACTTCGTCACACCTTTGAGGACTGATACAAGGGTTATCACGAAGTTAAACTGTTTCAAAAACAAAGCAAATACACAAGCAATTTTAAAAATATGGGAAAATACCTAAGAGCCCATGGAAAACCATGGATAGAAAGGGTGCTAACACCTTCCCTTTCTATAATCTACTCCCCGTATTCAGAATATCTCGAAAAAGGATTTTTTCTGTACTTTTTTCCTTTCCGATTGGATGAAATAAAAGTCGGTGGCGACTCTTACTTACCGCGACATTTTGCGAACAAAAAGATGCAAAACGTAAACCAGTATTAAACCGTCGATTCTGCCACCGTATCACAGAACTGGAGACTCTGCTGGGGACGTATAAGTGGGGTATACCTTAGGATCTAGTTCATCATAAATTTCTTCTCTTGATCGCTTTGTTTACTTTATTTTTGAGGGTTCTGTTTGAGGTTACTATAGATCCTAACCCGGATTTGGGGAATACCTTTTAGGTAAGTAGCAATAGACTATGAGGGAACTGTATGGAATCGACCGAAACGGTTGAAGCAGTAGCTATGTTGGTGTGGCACTTTGGTTGGTACCGGTATCCCTTGTGGGGAAACAAGGAGAATACGGGGCTGCTGCGTGGTATCGTTAAGCATCAACTGACCTTAGAACCTTAAACGCCCAACTTCGCCATTAGAAATTAGTGAGATAGCCGGCCTCGGTGTAGAGCTGAGAACTGGTTGATACTCGATACTATACTCATTGAGACCATACTCTCAGAATAATTTCGGCCGCAAGAAAAGATTACGTAAGCTGAAACCATGACTGATGGAGGATGGTCAGTGATATTGAGATCCTCTAGAACCCGGTTACTTTTCTAGGACAGGTTTGAACCAACTTAACTTCAAGAGGGTATTACCTTTGACCTCATGCAAGCCTTAAACCTAAGGGCTTTGTGTGATTTGACTGTGTTTGTAATACCCGTTGTTTGCTATATCTGTGATTTATCATGACATCATGCATTATAACATGGCATTCATGTTTCATTACACTAACCATTTCAAAGACCAAGGGAATTTATCTTTGTTCTGTTTTGAAGATCATGGCTTACGTGCGTAGAAATACCATCCGGATCAAATTTATGAAGATACCTGTCCAACTTAAAGAGCTAGCGTCAAGAGTTTCTGAAACTTCTACTTTCATTAAGAGACACGGTCAACTTCTCAGCATGGTTACTTCAAACCTTGATGAACAAATGATGAGCATACTATTTCAGTTCTTCGATCTCGAGCATCACTGCTTCACCTTTCCAGATTACTAGCTGGTACCCACCTTGGAAGAATTCTCTCATCTATTGGGCATATCCATTCTTGAACAGGTACCCTTCACAGGTATGGAAGAAGTTCCTAGGCCGAAAGACATTGCCTCGGCTTTGCATTTAAAATGGGCCGATATGGTATCCAATTGGGAAACTCGAAGCGGAGTTGATGGTTTTCTAGCCAAATTTCTGATAGATCAGGCTCAACTATTTTGGGATGATTTGGATTTTTAGGATTTTGAGGATATCTTGGCTCTTCTTATCTATGGGTTGGTTCTCTTCCCTAATCCGGATTCTTTTGTAGATGTGAATGCTGTCAAGATTTTCCATTCTTACAACCCTGTGCCTACCTTGCTTGGAGATATCTTGCATGCCTTCCATACCCGTACTATGAAGAGAAGAGGGACTCTTATGTGCTGTATACCGTTGCTGTTGAGGTGGTTTATTTCTCACCTCCCCAAGTCTGTGCTGAAGAATGAAGAAGGTTTGGGTTGGTCGTACAAAATAATGTCACTTGCTCATACGGATATTCTTTGGTATTCCCGGGCTATGGAAGACATTGATGTTATTGACCGCTGTAGGGGATACCCTAATGTCCCATTACTTGGTATCAGAGGGGGTATAACTTACAATCCTTGTCTAGCTTTGCAACAATTTGGTCGTGCTCGAAGAGATGGTCCCCATGAGTTACTTCTCGAGGACATTGTATTCGAATATAAAGATGACGTTAAGGAGCATCGCCGGAGGTTCATACGAGCTTAGGGCATGGTAAACAGATCTGACCTCGAAGAGTTAGGACCGAAGACTTCCCTTCCTATGCATCCTTACCTCCAATGGGTCCAAGCCCGTGCCCAGAAGCTTATGATGCCTTATGAGGCCGTATTACCAGTGATTGTGGAGCCCACTAATGAAGAAGGTATTCCTTACACGGTTCTCTATCCTTACATGCCCACTGATCCTGGGGAGTTACAGAGGTCTTGGATTTAGCTGAGGAATGAGCGAGATACTTACCGGGAGCAGTTCCATGAGCAAGAGAGGAAGGTTTTGAAGCTCACCAGGAAGCTCGAGGAAGAAAGAGTGATCAATGACTATATCAGCAAAAAGAGGAAGCGTCCATGGGACTTTTGATTTTGCTTTTTCTAGTTTTATATTTGTTTTATTTACTTCTTTGTAACGCCTTAAAGGCATTATTGAACCTTTCAAAGTTAAGCTAATAAATTTTTGTTTATTTTTGGTTTACAAATTTAAATCTCCCAAAGTCTTTGAAATCATTACATGCGCATCCCATTATCATGCACATCATTACAGGTACCGCTACAGGTTTCTCATATTCTTCGCTGTTTATTTCCGCAGAAATGTCTTTCGATCAAGCCATTAATGATCTTCAGGCACAAAATGCCCAGTTCCAACAGATGTTCATAAGTCTGGCTAAAGGGCTGGAGGATTTGAAGACCCTTATTCTGAAAGAGAAGAAGAAGAAGAAGAAGACTGGTATTTTGAACATGGGTAGAAGTTTAGGAGAAAGGTTGAAGCATCAAACTGATCTGATCTCTTCATCCAAGGAAGGGGAGAACCAAGAAAGAGAAAAGGACCCTAGTCCTACAGTCTCTAACAATGATACTGATTTTGATGATGAGCAGTATGCTCCTGCTGAGGATAGATACAAGCAGCTAGAAGACCGTCTGAGTGCTATGGAAGTTCAGAAGATACCTGGGTTGGATTTCAGAGAACTGGGACTAGTATCGGGAGTGGTCATCCCTCATAAGTTCAAAGCTCCGATTTTTGCCAAGTATGATGGAGTGTCCTGTCCAAAACTCCATCTCCGCTCGTATGTCAGGAAGATTCAACCCCACACAGCTGATAGAAATTTGTGGGTGCATTTCTTTCAAGATAGTCTGTCAGGGACTCAACTTGAATGGTTCTATCAGTTGGAGGGAGCTAATGTCCGAAACTGGGAAGATCTTGCTGCTGCTTTCTACAAGCAGTATCAGTATAATTCTGACCTTGCTCCCACTCGTACTCAACTCCAGAGTATGTCCATGGGTGTAGGTGAAGGTTTTAAGGACTATGCTCAGAAATAGAGAGACTTAGCTTGAAGAGTTCAACCCCCGTTGTCTGATAGGGAGTTGGTTGACATGTTTTTAGGGACGCTATCTGGTCCGTTTTTCAATCACTTAATCGACAGCTCGTCATCTGGTTTCACTGAGCTGATTTTGACCGGAGAAAGAGTAGAAGAGGGAATTCGGAGTGGTAAGATACAGAAGGATGCCTCTTCGAGTTCAGTAAAGAAACCTTTTGCTGGTAAGAAGGAGGTCAGTGCAATCTATAGCCCGAGGGGCCAAAGCAGATCTGATCACCGTCAAACGGTAAATGCTGTAGTGATACCAAGACCCGCAGTTGCTCCACAATGCTACAGTCAACAAAGGGTGGAAAGACCACAACGGCAGTTTACCCGCCTCAGCATGACATTGGCCAAAGGGTTACCTCACCTGCTGGAATCCAACTTGGCAACCTTGAGAGAGGCTCCCAAGAATCCAAACACTACTTCTCCCAGATACAATCCCAACACGCGGTGCGCCTACCATTCTGAGAGTCCTGGTCACAATACAAATGATTGTTGGGCTCTGAGAAACAAAGTACAAGACTTGCTTGAAGCCAAGGAGATAGAGTTTGATGCTCTAGAAAATCCGAATGTTATAAATGCTCCCATGCCAAGACATGGTCGTAGAGTTAATGTTGTTGACACCGATTGTTTGTGACCCTTGTTGAAGAAATTTCTACTCCTATGATGACTGTTAAGAAGAATTTACTGTTGGCCGGTTTATTTATGGGTTGTGGTGAAGGTTTCCACATGTGTTCGATTATACTTACTGGTTTCCGCTTGTTGAAGTCAGGTGTTCAACGCTTGATGGATAATAAAGAAATTTTTTCGAGAAGACTATGATCCCTATTGTTCCTGTTGAAGACGTCGCTATTATAACCATTTATGCTAATCCTTCCAAGGTTTCCTCGAGAAGACCTGTTAGGGTTACACCTGCTCAAAGAATTGCCCCGTTGATTATCACTGTTCCTGGTCCCATCCCGTACACCTCAGACAACGCCGTCCCATGGCATTATGGTGCTGATGTGTACTATCATGGCTGTGATACGGTGGAAGAACTGACTATGGTTTTGCGTTTGTTTCGGTTTAGCAAGAGTCGCCACCGACTTATTTTATCCTAAGGAAAGGTTTAAAAAGCACAGCAAAAACCTTTGAGATTTTTCTTGGGTTCGGGGAGTAGATTATAGAAAGGGAAGGTATTAGCACCCTTTCTATCCATGGTTATCCATGGGCTCTTAGGTACTTGCTTAGATCAATTTGCCTTGGTTTTCAATTGTTTGAAATGGTGCTTGGTGTGTGGTTTTGAAAATGTTTGAAAAGATGTCTTGTATAGGCTACCCTTGTAACAATTCTTTACTCGAATGTTTTACAAGAGGTGTTTGTCTTTTGGAAAGATGTTTCAAGGTTTTTTTTGAAAGTTTGTTTTGAAAAGTGTTTGTGAAGTGTAGTTTGAAATTAGGCAAGTGTTTTCTTTGTAAATTGGCAAGTACTTAAGAGTTATCTACCCTAAAGTTTTCTCAAGGATTTTTGTCATGTTTTAAACCTTTTGACAATTTTGTTCCACCATTGCATTTGGTGGACAATCTTGTCTTAGGAGGTGAAAGGGACGGGCGCGGGTCATCGTTTAGACCATAATTGCAATAGTGTTAAATGTCTTTGGGCAATTTTCTTTAAAAGGGACTTGATCATTCATTTAGGCAACATTTTGAGGGACTATGATCATTTGATTGTTTGTTTTACCCAAAGAAATTCAACATGCAATATGGCCCAATTATTTGAAGGCAACAAAGTGGAATACCCTAGGGGTGCAAGTGTGAGATGTGTTGTCCATTTTCATGCTTGTTTATCTTGTATTAGGTCAAACTACTTTTTGTTCGTTTTATTCGCAAACCCTAACTCTAGCATAGTTTATTTAGAAAGCGATAAAGTGCGGAATTTAAATTCCTACACTATTACAACACAATAATATGGGGAGGGGGATACAAATGTCTCAAATGGGGATTATTTAGACAAGAAATTAAACCTAGCTATTACATCATTTTCTTTGAATATTTACAAGATAAATAATTGCATAATTAAATGGGAATGAAATAAATATGCAAAATGTAAAAAGAAATTTTATGTGTATGAGAAAAAGTATTACTTATGTAAAGTAAAAAAAAAGAAATAAAAAAAACATTATTTCTGAAGTATTTTCATGTTTTAGGGCAAAACCCTAATTTTAATCAAAAGATAATAATTATTTAACATATATAATATTTACTATTTATATACAAAGGATAAAAGAAAAATGAAGTATATTTATAAAAAATGTACTTTTTAGCATTAAATATTAAAAAATAAAATATGTACATTTTTTGGTATTTATATCCTAAGTGTATTAATATATACTTATTTATTTATATTATTTACAAAATATGTATTATATATATTAATTAATAATATTTAATATTTAAATAAAAAAAGTATTTTTCTATAAAATATTTTCAGGAAGTAAAAATAAGATAAAAGTGTATAAAAAATATATTTGTGCTATTTTTGTATTTTTAAACAAAAAGTATATATTTATTCATTTATGTATGAACTAAAAGAAAATATCAAATAAAAACCTAATAAATTCAAAAATGATGAGAAAAAATATTTTTATATTTTTAATATGCTGAGAAAAAATAAATGAGTCAACTAAAAAAGAAAAAAGTCAAAAATCAATAAAAATAAAGCAAATGGGCTCAGGGGGTGTAAAACCAATAAGGTGGTGTGAATAAGAAAATCACTCAGGCCCAGCCCAAGAAGACATTGTCTTCAACCTTCAGACAAAAAACAGTTCAAAAACGCGCGCCCTTCTTCTCAATCTTCTAACTTCTGATTCCTGGCTTATTAATGAAAACTCATAACATAAAAAATGTTCAGCATCAAGAGACGAATCCAACCATATGCAGAACTTGATCTAACTCTCTAAGATGAGGGAGAATTTCTTCTTCCCCAAATCCTAACCTAGATTTTCTGCCATTTTTAAACCTTAAATTCTCACAGCTCAAGCAAAAGAAATGAAAAGTAAAAACATGCACATGTTCAGTGGCATGAGTAGAACATTGTTTATTCACAAACTTAGAGCTAATGATGCTTAATAAGAGAGATAGAAGTTCACCAAAATACCTGTTCAGGTGAAGTTCTATCTGGCAATGAGGAAGCTTTCAGTGCAAGGTGATGATTGGAAAAGCTTCCTTGAGGTCCAGGGATGCTATTCCAATGTTTACTTTGTCTTGAAAGCTCCTGAATCGTGCTAGAGCACTTCACCTGCAAAACAAGAAACTGAAAATGGTGGAACTGGTTAGAGGGATTACAGGTCGTGTTTCAAGTCATGGTTAGCTTGCATAGATGCTAGGGAACGTATGTGATCTGGTTTGGGCAAGAGAGCTTGAGGGAAATGGAAGATGGCACTCAAACTGCAGGCCTGGCCCTGTTTTTGCAGTTTGAAGATGATTCTGAGATTGGGAGTGTTTGAGAGGTGTTAGGGTCGTGCAATAGCTTGGTTGAGATGTCTTGAGTGTGTTTGATAAGTTCACTTAAGGGTTTGTCAGCTGATATGAGAGTTGTTGTAAGTTATGCAATGTTTCTTCTATCTTAAGCAAAGTTTGGCAAGTTGGTTTCTAGGCTTATGCAGGCCCCCTAAACATGCTGCAACAATCCCTCTTGATCAGTGTGATTAGTCCATAATCTTGTGCCCAAAAGATATGCTTTGTACTTCTTTGAATCATGTTTTGACATAAAGTCATGCTTTATCAAAATGGCTAAAATGCTTTTTCCAAATAAGGATTAAACTTCCATGTAATGACCAAATGCATAGAATAACATCTTGGCACAATGGTTTAGAATTTAATTTTTGAGTTTCAAAGGGTTTTAGGACCTGTAATTTAGCACAAACTAAGCTGACTTGAAAATGGCCTAAGTTATGAACATGCTTTGGTCACGAACAAAAGTGAATTTTTGCTATATTGTGAAATTCGATTCTCTCAAGTTATGAGGTTGTTTGAGAAGTTCTTGGACATTTTGGAAAGCTTGGAATGTTTACTACAGTCCATCTTTGAAATGCAAATTGAAATTCCAAGTGGAAGTGTATGGAAAATGGCCTTGAAGTTGGGTAGAAAACCTTGTCAAAATAGGTTAAAATTTCACTAAGTTAAGAATGGTTTAGTGCCCTTATTCAAAAATTTGTAACTTGAGATACAAGCCTCAAATGGGAAAACTTTGTGAATAAAAGTTGTAGATTATGCAACAAGCTACAACTTTCATGTTTTGACTTTTGTTTGAATCCAAATGGATCTTGGTGAGAAAGTGGGGCAAAGTTGGAAAAAAAATTAGGGTTTTTCATAACTTAGAAAAATTTTAAGTTATGAAAAATTCTAATTTCTAACCCTAATTTGCATTTTGTGATTTCTTGGTGAACAAGTTTCATGATTTAGCATGTTTTGATGAAAAATGAATCTTGACTCTTGATTTTGACCAAAAAGTCAAAGTTTGACTTTTCAGTATACAGTCAAAATTGATCAATTGATTGGGAAATTCAACTGTCAATCCTGTGTACTTGGGATCTTTTGAGTTTGTTGAGCATGTAAAGATAATTCCATGGGGTCCTTGAGTCCATATGTGAGCTTGGTTTTCCATTGGCTAGGTCAAACAGTCAAAAATTGCCTTTGTGCAGTCAAAACCCTAAAAATGACCATTTTGCCCTTTTGGTGATTTGATCAAATTTCTTGTGGAATTGTGATCCAAACTTGATCAAATGGTTCATGGAAGTTTATAATGTTGATGTGGGTCAATTTTCATGAGGTTTGACTGTCAATTGGTCACAGTTGACTTTTTCCCCAATACAGCTGATTTCTAGGTCAACTGTCCAATTGACTGGGCAAAACTTGGAATCAAGGCTTGAAACTTGGTATGGATAAACTTGGGAGTCCAATATGAAGCATGAAAGTCATCTTAGGAATTTTAGGTCAAAACATCTTTGTGCAAACACAAACCCTAATTTGGGTCCATAGTGCAAGGAGAAGTCTTGAGCAGATGGGACCCTAACTGGATCTTGAGCTTAAAGGGCTTTGTGATGAAAAATCAATGAGAAATGGGAGGGAAAATTTTGGGGTACAACAGTTGCCCCTGTTCAATCTTCTTGAATCCGAAGAGTTAGAATGGCAAGCCTGCCTTTCGTGACTCGAGGGTAAAAGGAGATTGGACACTAGAGTGCCCTTAAATTTGCACTCGTCAAAGCAAGGGATGCGGGAATGGGCTTAGAGATGCCATTTGGAGATGGGCTTAATGATTCCATCTGGAAGAGTGACAAATACTTGTTGGGGATGGGCTTAGAGATGCCATCTGGAATGAGTATCAGGAAGGTGTCCATGCTTTGGATCATCTCTGAACTGGGGATATGAATAAGCAACAGATTGGCATCCGTTGTTGGGAGGAATCCTTAAATTGTTTTCAAAAGTTTGAGACGAGTCTGAACAAGCGATAGGCTAACATCCGTTACTTGGAGGACCCGTGAACTGTTTTCAGAAATCTTAAAGTTGAATAAGCAATGGAGCAGCATCCGTTGTTGGGAAGCGTCCGTAAACTGTTTTCAAAAGGTTGCATCTGAACAAGTGATAGATTGACATCCGTTGTTGGGAGGAATCCATAAACTGTTTTCAGAAGTCTTGAGAAGAATATGAACAAGCGATAGGTTAACATCCGTTACTTGGAGGACCCGTGAACTGTTTTCAGAAATCTTGAAGTTGAATAAGCAATAGAGCAGCATCTGTTGTTGGGAAGCGTCCGTAAACTGTTTTCAAAAGGTTGCATCTGAACAAGTGATAGATTGACATCCGTTGTTGGGAAGAATCCATAGACTGTTTTCAGAAGTCTTGAGAAGAATCTGAACAAGCGATAGGTTAACATCCGTTACTTGGAGAACCCGTGAACTGTTTTCAGAAATCTTGAGGAGGAACCAGTTTAGGGCTTCCTGATGATGAGCTCGTGTAAAACTACATCTGGATAAATTTGGAATACGCATTAGAATGTTGCCGTGTCTGGGTCACATCTGAACTATTCCTGGAAAGAATCTCGGAAGATAATGATCTTAGTCTTTCGACTGATCTTACCTGAAAAAGGTAAAGAGTTAGTTATATGCAATGTTATGATGCATGACACAATGTATGTTATATGATACGAATGTAAATGAATGCGCATGTAAGCTGGAGAGCTGTCTTGCAATGGATGGATGAATCCGAGATGGCTGAAGGTGACAGTATCTCGACTGCTGCCGGGAAGAATAATTCCTGGTTGTTGCTGGGGAATAAAGAGCTTGGGTTGTATACCAATCTTCTGGGGAATTCCTGATGACTTTTACTGGGGAGCTCCAATCTAAAAGACTCAAACTGGGGAGGTAAGACTGAGAATCTTTAGCTTGGAGGGAAGTATCTCTGGCGACTTCACTGGGGAACTCAAGATTTTCCTTTCTAAAACTCTGTGGGGAAACGGTTCATTAGTTTGGCTCCGCTGGGGAATAGATAATTTTGAAGCTTTAGCTCAGCTGGGGATGCTAAAAATTTGAACTCTGAGGGGAAATGAGTTCTGGAGGATTTTCTGGATGGGGATGACAAAGATAAACTCCTCTGGGGATTGTATTGATAAGTTATGCTGGGGAATTTTGATGAACTCCGCTGGGGATAGGAAGAATTTTGGCGAGTGCGATCTTCCGTGGTTGTTAACTGAGGATAACCCAGTTATAAGTCCCTGGGAGGGATAACTTTGAATAAAACTCGGGAGAGACGTCCGTTCTCTGCGGGGAATAAGCTTCCAGAATCTAATGGGGATGAGCTTCAAGACTTGCTAGGGATATGGATTCCAAATCTCCCGGGGGGTTCCTTTGAAAGGGTATCGGGTTATCCAACTGTACCTTCGACTTATCAGTAATCCTCTTTCTTGGTTCATAAGGAAATGATTATGTTTCAAATGCATATGCCTATTTAACAAAACATTGGACGTTTCTCAAAATAAACAAATAGTGCAAGAGAAAAGAAAAGGAAATGACACAAATTTCTGGGAAAAGTATTTGTATTGATTTTCTATGAGTATATTTGTACAAAGGAGACAATCATCCTAGTAAGAGGATTTTATCGTAAATATTTGAAAGGTTTATACAAAATAAAGACGGCTATGTGAAATAATTCCATGGGATTCCATTCTGCTATAGCTTTCACAACCCTGAATATCTGTCCATTCAATGCTTCATTTGACGATGACTGGATTGATCAGAAGCCTGGAACCGGTTGATGAAGAGATTGTCTTTGAAGTGATCCGACGAGACATAGTCATACGCTTTAATTCCCTAACTTTTGCCTGAATCGCCCTTTCGGGTTTTCGATCCACCGGGAAACCCCTTTTTGCCCAAGCCGCCCTTTCGAGTTTTCAACTTGCCGGGTGTACAGATTTTTTTTATTTTTATCCCTAATTTTTGCCTGAACCGCCCTTTCGGGTTTTCGGCTCACTGGGATGCCCATTTTTGCCCAAGCCGCCCTTTCGGGTTTTCGACTTGTCGGGTTATTTTATGCGTAGTATCTTTTGACTATGTCTGCGTTCGCAGGGTGCGGCAGATCGTCGCCGTCCATGGTGGTTAGAATCATTGCACCACCAGAAAATATGCTCTTGATCACAAATGGTCCTTCATATGTAGGAGTCCATTTGCCCCTGGGATCACTTTGCGGCAAGATAATCCGCTTGATTACGAGGTCTCCGACTTGATACACTTGACGTCTGACTTTCTTATTGAAGGCCTTGATCATTCGCTTTTGATACGTCTGACCATGGCAAATAGCGGCAAGTCGCTTTTCGTCGATCAGATTGAGTTGATCAAGTCGGGTCTGCATCCAATCATCTTCATTCAAACCTGCATCCTTCATAATCCTTAGAGAAGGAATCTGAACTTCCATAGGCAGGACAGCTTCCATGCCATATACCAACGAAAATAGGGTTGTCCCGGTTGAAGTACGTGCCGTCGTACGGTATCCATGCAGAGCAAACGGTAACATCTCATGCCAGTCTTTGTAAGTGACTGTCATTTTCTGAATGATTTTCTTAATGTTTTTGTTCGCAGCTTCAACAGCACCGTTCATCTTCGGCCGATAGGGAGATGAATTGTGATGATAAATCTTGAACTGTTCGCACAATGCAGTGATCATTGTGTTATTCATATTTGTACCGTTGTCTGTGATGATCCTGTCTGGAACACCATACCGACATATGAGATTTTGCTTGATAAAGCGGGCAACCACATTTTTAGTGACAGAAGCGAAAGAAGCTGCTTCGACCCATTTAGTGAAGTAGTCAATGGCAACCAGGATGAAGCGATGTCCGTTGGAAGCCGTGGGCTTGATCTCTCCAATCATATCAATCCCCCACATTGCAAAGGGCCACGGAGCAGTCAGGACGTTGAGAGGAACCGGAGGAATATGAACTTTGTCAGCATAGACTTGACACTTGTGGCAAGTACGGGAATGTTGATGGCAGTCAGCCTCCATAGTAGACCAGTAATAGCCTGCCCTTAGGATCTTCTTAGCCATTGTATGCCCGCTCAAGTGAGTGCCAAATGTGTCGCTGTGTATATCAGTCATGATCAACTCTGCTTCAGCTTCATCTATGCATCGGAGTAATACACAGTCATGGCTTCGTTTGTAAAGGATGCCGTTGCTCAGGAAGAACTTAGCAGCAAATTTCCTTAAGAACTTCTTGTCATTCACGGAAGCTCCTTCAGGATAATCTCGGGTCTCGAGATACCTTTTGATTTCATGGAACCAAGGTTGTTCCACTACTTCTTCGGTATTAATCTCGTGGCAATGTGCCGGTTCATCCATTCGCTCGATGGTGATTTGGGGAGCCTCGTTATCCCAGTTGAGTTTAAACATGGAGGACATTGTGGCTAGAGCATCTGCTAGCTGATTCTCTTCTCGCGGGAAATGCTCGAAGGTAATTTGCTCGAAATGAGGCAACAATGTCAGAACATGTTCTTTGTATGGGATAAGATTAGGATTTTGGTATCCCACTCTCCTTTGATTTGACTGATAACCAAAGCCGAGTCCCCAAATACGACCAAAGATTTGATCCCCAAGTCTACAGCAGCCTTGAGACCAAAGATGCAGGCTTCATATTCAGCCATGTTGTTTGTGCAGCTGAAGCAAAGTCGGGCCGTGAAAGATGTGTGACAACCTTCCGGAGAAATGAGTACTGCGCCAATACCGTTTCCAAGCGCATTTGAAGCACCATCAAAGTACAGGGTCCATCGGGATCCCTTTTCAGGTCCGTCATACGGTCCGTCACCTTCAACGTTGTCCAAATTCATGATGTCCTCGTCTGGGAAGTCAAATCTCATGGGTTGATAGTCTTCGATAGCTTGATGAGCCAGATGGTCAGATAATACACTCCCTTTTATAGCTTTTTGGGTGGTGTACTGGATGTCATACTCAGTTAAGATCATTTTCCATCTAGCTATCCTTCCAGATAAAGCGGGCTTTTCGAAGATATACTTGATAGGATCCATTTTGGAAATCAACAAGGTAGTATGAGTCAGCATATACTGTCTTAGTCGGCGAGCAGCCCATACCAAAGCGCAGCAAGTTTTCTCGAGCAGTGAGTAGCGAGTCTCACAGTCGGTAAACTTTTTGCTAAGGTAATAAATAGCATGCTCTTTTCGACCAGACTCGTCATGCTGGCCCAAAACACACCCCATTGAGTTATCCAAGACGGTCAAATACATGATCAATGGTCTTCCTTCGACGGGTGGCATTAGAATAGGAGGTTCTAGCAAATACTCCTTGATTCTATCAAAAGCAGCTTGGCAGTCGTCGTTCCATTCCACTACCTGATCTTTTTTCAAGAGTTTGAAAATCGGTTCACAGGTAGAAGTCAGATGAGAGATGAATCTGGCAATATAGTTTAAGCGCCCCAAGAACCCTCTAACTTCCTTCTCAGTACGGGGAGCAGGCGTTTCTTGTATTGCTTTTACTTTTGCGGGATCGACTTCAATGCCTTTGTTGCTTACAATGAATCCCAAGAGTTTACCAGACCTAACTCCAAAAGTGCATTTACTTGGATTCAGCCTGAGCTTGTATTCTTTTAACCTGGCAAACAGCTTCTCCAGATGTTCAAGGTGCTCTTCCTCTGTTTGTGACCGAGCTATCATATCGTCTACGTAAACTTCAATCTCATGATGTATCATATCATGAAATAAAGCTACCATGGCGCGTTGATAAGTTGCCCCAGCGTTCTTCAGCCCGAACGGCATCACCTTGTAACAGAAAGTGCCCCATTGCGTGACAAAAGTTGTTTTCTCCATATCCTCGAGGGCCATTTTGATTTGATTGTAGCCCGAGAATCCATCCATGAAGGAAAACACTTTATGCTGAGCTGTATTGTCGATCAAAATGTCAATGTGAGGTAGCGGGAAATCATCTTTAGGGCTGGCCCTATTCAAATCCCGGTAGTCCGCACACATCCTGACTTTGCCATCTTTCTTAGGTACTGGCACAATGTTAGCGACCCATTGAGGATAGGACGTAACAGCCAGAAAGCCAGCATCGAATTGTTTCATTACTTCTGCTTTGATCTTTTCGGACATGTCAGGCCTCATTTGGCGAACTTTTTGCTTGATCGGCAGACAATCCTCTCTTGTGGGGAGATGGTGAACCACGATGTCCGTGTCTAAACCCGGCATGTCTTCATATGATTAAGCGAAGATTTCAACATACTCATTCAACAACTGTATTAGGCGCTCCTTGACTTTCGGCTCCAGATTGGCACCCACTTGCACCTCCTTCCGGACTTCCTCGGTCCCTAAGTTGACAGTTTCCAGTGACTCTTCATGTGGTAAGATGGCCCTTTCCTCTTGTTGCAGAAGTCTGGCTAGTTCCCCGGGTACTTCACAACCTTCGTCATCTTCATACTCGGCTAGATTGACCAGATCCTCAGAGTTATTGAAAGATATAGCAGAATAGTCACCCATGGAATCCGGAGTGGATGGGTACCTGCATTGGTGAGTGTGGGTGTGTGTAAGGGATAGCCATCCTTAAAAAAATGCAAAAGGAAAGAAAATGAACACAAGCAGTTTATCAAATGAAAAACGTCCAATGAATCATTAAACATGGCATATGGATATGAAAAATAATCAAACCCTTACAAGTGGACCTACATGCCCCGGGCAAGGCATGAGGTGAAAAGATAGTGTTTGGATTGTTTGAAAGTAAATATTACAGACCAAAAGGAAATGTTTAACAGATAAATTACTGATGAATAAAAGTGATGGGGACAAAGTCTTTTGCCTCCCAGTTGCTCAATCCTCCTTTAACAGTTGGATAAATCCACTCTTCAATGTTGCTCTCTTTGTCTTCCTCCTCCAAAGCGTTGATTCCGTAGGGAGAAATTTTTACTGGCGCCCTTTCGATCTTCGCACGGGGGCATAGCTTTCTGGCCGGCGGCTGTGAACCCTAACCCAAACTTGTCAGTCTTATGCGGAAAGTCGGGTAACTGCCCCCATGCTGAATTCTTCCCTTCTTTTATTGCGGCCCTTGCGTCCTCCAGAGATGCCATCATGGCCATCTGTCTCGGTGTCTCGGCTGCCAACTTTGCTACTGCTATTTCAGGAAGGACTTCTTCGAAATGTTGAAACGGTGTCTCAATGAACTCTCCTTCAACCTCCACATACCGGAAAGAATTTAAATGGCTAATCATGTACTCTTCTTCGCCATGGACAGTGATGATCTTTCCCTTGACAGGGTACTTCAACATCTGATGCAAGGAGGAGGTGACTGCCCCAGCATGGTGTATCCAAGGCCTACCCAGCAAGCAAGAGTATGACGGACGAATGTCCATCACATAGAAAGTGGATTTAAACACCTCAGTGCCTATTTTGATGGGAATTTCAACCTCTCCATGGACCATTCTCTTCGAACCGTCGAAAGCTCTGACAACAATATCACTCGGCTTCAAATCCAACCCTTCACAATCTAGTCGGTCCAAGGCCTTCTTAGGCAATACATTCAGCGACGAACCAGTATCAACCAAGACATGTGCGAGAGTAGTTCCTCGACACTCGACTGAAATGTGCAAAGCATCATTGTGATTTCTACCTTTAGGAGTTAAGTCAGCATCAGAGAAACCTAATCCATTGTCCGCAGTCAGGCTAGCCACGCAATTCTGAAATTGATCCGCAGAGGTTTCCTGGGGCACATGAGCTGCCTTCAGGAATCTTATCAGGGCTTTAGCGTGCGCTTCTGAGCAAAGTAGTAGTGCCAGCATGGAGATCTTGGAGGGGGTTTGCCCCAACTGTTCCACCACATCGTAATCACTTCTTTTGATTATCCTCAAAATCTCGTCCATTTCCTTCTTGGAGGTTTCCGGGATTACCAAGGGTTGAGCCCTCGTCCTGACGGGCCCATCTTGGATTCCCTTACCTTTGTCAGCAACGATAGGAGAGACAGTACTAGGAACAACAACATCCTCAATCAAAGGAGTTCTAGTAGAAAGTTTTATTGGTGCAGGGATGACCTCGTTAGCTGGTGAGGGTCCAAAGACTGCTCTTGGAGGGGCAATCTCTGGAGAAAATATTCTCCCGCTCCTGGTGATTTTGCTAGTGCCCGCAATGTTGCTAATGCTGGCTTCATCATCATCTGAACTTTCTTCAATTACTTCGATTTGCTTGATACCATGGTAGTAGACGTCACTGCCATAGTTCTAAGGTATCAACTTCTCAGAAACATAGGGAACAGGCCCTGGCATTGTTATCTTCAACGAAACAGATTTCGTAGCCGGTGTAATCTTAACAGGCTTTTTGACGGCCTTGGAAAGATTGGCGTGAATGGTTATGATTGAGACATCTTCAGTATGAACTGGAACAACAGAAACTTTTTCAAACAAAATTTGTCGACTATCCATAAGGCCTTGGATGCCTTTCTTCAGTAACGGACAATCAAACGGCAGAGAGTAACAACAATAGCAGTCTTCCTTACATCCCGGGAAGATCCCGGCCCTCAACAGATTCAACTTAATGGTTAGCAGTGGAGTAGTCAGATCACTGACATCAGCAACATACAAATCTTCTTCAATGGCGTTGACATTTCGGCCGTGCTTCGGCATGGGTGCAGATATCACATTAGGCTTCTCCGGAGCATCAAACTCCACCTCCTTTGCCTCTATCAGGTCTTGGATCTTATGCTTGAGTGCCCAACAATCATTGGTGTCGTGTCCAACACTGTCTGAATGGTAGGCGCATTTAGCATTAGCATGATAATGCGGAGAGAACGTATTCACATTCTTTGGTGCCTCCTTGATGGTGGCGAGGTTCAACTTCAGTAGATGGGGAAGCACTTGCGCGGGAGTCATATTAATACGGGTGAACTGCCGTTGTGGCCGTTTCACTCGTTGTTGATTTGGTCTGGACTGGTTATAGCGAGGCTACTCACTTGGAGTGTTTTGAATCATTACGGCCCCCACAGTTGGCCGACGCTCCATCTTCCCTGCTCTTCTCTGAGAATATACCATAGTTGTTTCCTTCTTAAAAGGCTTCTTTTCAACGCTTGCAGCAACACTCTTCTGAATCTTTCCTGACTTGATGCCAGCTTCTATTCTCTCGCCTGTTAAGATCAAATCGGTAAACCCCGCGGAAGAGTTACCAATTAGATGATTGAAAAATGGCCCAGATAGGGTCCCAAGAAACATATCAACGAGCTCACGATCGGTTAAAGGAGGCTGCACCCTGCCAGCCAAATCCCTCCATTTTTGTGCATATTCTTTGAATCCCTCACTTGTTCCTAGTGACATACCCTGAAGTTGGGTGCGAGTAGAAGCAAGATCAGAATTATACTGGTATTGTTTGTAGAAAGCGGTGGCCAAATCTTCCCAATTCCTGACACTGGTTCCTTCTAGCTGATAAAACCATTCCAACTGAGCTCCCGAAAGGCTGTCTTGAAAGAAATGAATCCAAAGATTCTTATCTGCCGTATAGGGTTGAATCTTTCTCACGTAGGACCTGAGATGCATTTTGGGGCAGGACAGCCCATCATACCTCACAAACACTGGCACTTTGAATTTTGGGGGAATCACAATCCCGGCAACCAGACCCAAGTCTTCAAAATCCAAACCTGGTACTCTTTGTAATTCCATGGCGGCCAATCGGTCTTCTAACGCTTTGTATTTATCATCAGCTGGAAGGTATTGCTGGTCAGAATAATCTTCATCCTCTTCAACCTCTTCTTCTTCTGCCTCAGACTCGGAAGGTACCGCAGCTCCATCTCTTTTACTGGTCCCTTCATCAGAAGTAGGAGGAAACTCAAGCACTCTTCGAGCTTCTCCGTCAAATCTTCTCCCCAAAGTAGCCACCCCAATCCTCTTTTTCTTCTTTTTTACTGGGTCTTTATTCCCCAGCAAGGTCTTGAGATCCTCCTGACCTTTAGCCAAGGTGGTCAGGAGTTGCTGAAACTGTGCATTTTGATCTTGTAGGTCTTTGACTGTTTGCTCGAGATCCATCCTACTGAAATAAACAGCAGACAGATAAGGAAACCTGGAGTGAGACCTGCTTATGCACATGATGAATGGTATGCTTATGTATGCAATGCATTCAAGGATTTAGAACATTCAAAATTGTTTTAGACAAAGAAGAACGCACGTCATATTAATAAGAAGAAATTTGTTAGTACATAAATGCCCCATGGGCCAAATATTGCAAAATAAACTTCTTAAGGCAGAAAGACATTGTGCATCCTCTTTGGTGCGATGTAGGTGTTGAGGGCCTCTTGCTCATAGAGTCGGCGGGTAAGCTCTAGAACCTTCTTCTCACTGGCGTAGAAGCTAGCTTCAAAAGTATTCCGTTCTTCCTTGAGCTGAATCCAACTTTTCTGCATTTCCTCCCACGATGTAGGCATGTCAGGATGTAGGATGGTGTAGGGAACCTCTCCTTCATTGACGGGCTCTTTAATAACTGGGAGTACATGGGGATAAGGCATCATGAGACTTTGGGCTCGGGCTCGTACCCACTTGAGATAAGGCTCAAGAGGGATGGAGTTCTTGTGTCCCAGAGTCTTGCTATCAACCTTGTTGAGTTTTCCCCAAGCTCTGATGAATCTTTGGCGGAGTCCTTGCGCATCGTTGTCGAAGTCAAAAACTAGGCTAGGAATCAACATATCATGAGGGCCATCCCTCCGTGCATATCCAAATTGCCTCAAAGCTAGGCAAGGGTTGTAGGTGATACCTCCCCTGATTCCAAGTAAGGGAACATTAGGAAATTCTCCGCAACGATCGACAATGATGACATTTTCTCTGGACCGAGAACACCAATGCACATCAGAATGAGTAAGAGTCATCAACCGTTGGGACCACCTGGTACCTTGGTCATTCTTCAAGACAGATTGCGGAAGGTGCGAAATAAACCACCTTGCAAGGATAGGAGTACAGCACATGAGAACACCCCTCTTTCTCATTGTTCGTGTGTAAAATGAGTGAAGGATGTCCCCAAGCAAAGTTGGTATTGGATTTCTGGACAAGAAGATTTTGACGGCGTTGACATCTACCAATTGGTCAGGATTTGGGAACAAGACAACCCATAGATGAAGAGTGCCACAATCTCTTCAAAGGCTTGTAGGTCCAATGAGTTCCAACATTCTTGTGCCTTCTCAAACAAGAATTTTGCTAAGAATCCCTTGACGCCGCTTCTGGTTTCCCAATGCCCCTTGATGTCGGATGGTTGTAGATGTAATGCTCGAGCAACATCTTCCGGTTTTGGTTCCTTCTCCGTACCGTTGAATGGTAGTTGATTAAGGATATGGATTCTTAGGAGTTGAGAAAACTCCTCCAAAGTGGGTACCAACTGATAATCAGGGAAAGTGAAGCAGTGGTGAAGAGGGTCAAAGAACTGGAATAGCACCTTCATCATGTCTTCTTCAATGTTGGTGTTGACTAGGCTGAGCAGTCTACCATGTCTTTCACTGAAGGATGAATTTTCCGGAATTCTTGAGGTGAGCTCCTTGAGTTGAGGAGAGATTCTCACAAGGTTGACTTGAATGGTATTTCTGCGAGGAATTTCCATGTCCTACAAAACAAGAACAAAGATGAAGATCCAAACCCTTGAAATGGTTAGTGAATGCATATGATGTTTTATGATGTTTATGATGTATGCACAAAACATGTGTACAAGCAAATCACACCAAACCCTAGTTTCAGGCTTGCATGGGGTTTCATAGGTAAGTACCCTCTTGAGTGTAGTTGGCTTAAAAAACCTGTCCTATAAATAGTAACTGGGTTCTAAGGAGCTCAATATCACTGGATTGTTTTCATTGTTCATGGTTTTGGTTTAGCCACTTAACTAGCGACCAAAATATTCCAAGAAGACAACCCTCAATGAGTGTAGTATCGAGTATCTACCAACTTCGGACTGCACCAAAGCCGGTCATCTCACTACCCCTAATAAAAGGCCAAGATGGTCAAGTAAGGTTCTAGTTCATTAGTGTTTAGTGACATCACTCAGCGGCCCCGTACTCTCCTTGATTGAACTCAAGGGTTACCGGTACTCACAAATATGTCGCACTAATATAGCTATTGCTTCGACCGTGTCGGTATACCCCGCACAGTTTCCACAACGTATTGCCATCTATGAATGTTTCCCAAAATCCGGGTGTAGGATTACAAACCCAAACCATAGAGCCAAAGTGTAAAGCAAACAATTCAAACAATTTGTCATGCAAGAGGGTGATCTAAGCCCTAAGGTTACTCCACTTTTAAAATTTGTCCCCAGCAGAGTCGCCAGTTCTGTGATACAGTGGAAGAACTGACTATGGTTTTGCGTTTGTTTTGGTTGAGCAAGAGTCGCCACCGACTTTTTATTTTATCCTAAGGAAAGGTTTAAAAAGCACAGCAAAAACCTTTGAGATTTTTCTTGGGTTCGGGGAGTAGATTATATAAAGGGAAGGTATTAGCACCCTTTCTATCCATGGTTATCCATGGGCTCTTAGGTACTTGCTTAGATCAATTTGCCTTGGTTTTCAATTGTTTGAAATGGTGCTTGGTGTGTGGTTTTGAAAATGTTTGAAAAGATGCCTTGTATAGGCTACCCTTGTAACAATTCTTTACTCGAATGTTTTACAAGAGGTGTTTGTCTTTTGGAAAGATGTTTCAAGGTTTTTTTTGAAAGTTTGTTTTGAAAAGTGTTTGTGAAGTTTAGTTTGAAATTAGGCAAGTGTTTTCTTTGTAAATTGGCAAGTACTTAAGAGTTATCTACCCTAAAGTTTTCTCAAGGATTTTTGTCATGTTTTAAACCTTTTGACAATTTTGTTCCACCATTGCATTTGGTGGACAATCTTGTCTTAGGAGGTGAAAGGGATGGGCGTGGGTCATCGTTTAGACCATAATTGCAATAGTGTTAAATGTCTTTGGGCAATTTTCTTTAAAAGGTACTTGATCATTCATTTAGGCAACATTTTGAGGGACTATGATCATTTGATTGTTTGTTTTACCCAAAGAAATTCAACATGCAATATGGCCCAATTATTTGAAGGCAACAAAGTGGAATACCCTAGGGGTGCAAGTGTGAGATGTGTTGTCCATTTTCATGCTTGTTTATCTTGTATTAGGTCAAACTACTTTTTGTTCGTTTTATTCGCATACAAACCCTAACTCTAGCATAGTATATTTAGAAAGCGATAAAGTGCGGAATTTAAATTCCTACACTATTACAACACAATAATATGGGGAGGGGGATACAAATGTCTCAAATGGGGATTATTTAGACAAGAAATTAAACCTAGCTATTACATCATTTTCTTTGAATATTTACAAGATAAATAATTGCATAATTAAATGGGAATGAAATAAATATGCAAAATGTAAAAAGAAATTTTATGTGTATGAGAAAAAGTATTACTTATGTAAAGTAAAAAAAAAAGAAATAAAAAAAATATTATTTCTGAAGTATTTTCATGTTTTAGGGCAAAACCCTAATTTTAATCAAAAGATAATAATTATTTAACATACATAATATTTACTATTTATATACAAAGGATAAAAGAAAAATGAAGTATATTTATAAAAAAATGTATTTTTTAGCATTAAATATTAAAAAATAAAATATGTACATTTTTTGGTATTTATATCCTAAGTGTATTAATATATACTTATTTATTTATATTATTTACAAAATATGTATTATATATATTAATTAATAATATTTAATATTTAAATAAAAAAGTATTTTTCTATAAAATATTTTCAGGAAGTAAAAATAAGATAAAAGTGTATAAAAAATATATTTGTGCTATTTTTGTATTTTTAAACAAAAAGTATATATTTATTCATTTATGTATGAACTAAAAGAAAATATCAAATAAAAACCTAATAAATTCAAAAATGATGAGAAATTTTTTTTTTATATTTTTAATATGCTGAGAAAAAATAAATGAGTCAACTAAAAAAGAAAAAAGTCAAAAATCAATAAAAATAAAGCAAATGGGCTCAGGGGGTGTAAAACCAATAAGGTGGTGTGAATAAGAAAATCACTCAGGCCCAGCCCAAGAAGACATTGTCTTCAACCTTCAGACAAAAAACAGTTCAAAAACGCGCGCCCTTCTTCTCAATCTTCTAACTCCTGATTCCTGGCTTATTAATGAAAACTCATAACATAAAAAATGTTCAGCATCAAGAGACGAATCCAACCATATGCAGAACTTGATCTAACTCTCTAAGATGAGGGAGAATTTCTTCTTCCCCAAATCCTAACCTAGATTTTCTGCCATTTTTAAACCTTAAATTCTCACAGCTCAAGCAAAAGAAATGAAAAGTAAAAACATGCACATGTTCAGTGGCATGAGTAGAACATTGTTTATTCACAAACTTAGAGCTAATGATGCTTAATAAGAGAGATAGAAGTTCACCAAAATACCTGTTCAGGTGAAGTTCTATCTGGCAATGAGGAAGCTTTCAGTGCAAGGTGATGATTGGAAAAGCTTCCTTGAGGTCCAGGGATGCTATTCCAATGTTTACTTTGTCTTGAAAGCTCCTGAATCGTGCTAGAGCACTTCACCTGCAAAACAAGAAACTGAAAATGGTGGAACTGGTTAGAGGGATTACAGGTCGTGTTTCAAGTCATGGTTAGCTTGCATAGATGCTAGGGAACGTATGTGATCTGGTTTGGGCAAGAGAGCTTGAGGGAAATGGAAGATGGCACTCAAACTGCAGGCCTGGCCCTGTTTTTGCAGTTTGAAGATGATTCTGAGATTGGGAGTGTTTGAGAGGTGTTAGGGTCGTGCAATAGCTTGGTTGAGATGTCTTGAGTGTGTTTGATAAGTTCACTTAAGGGTTTGTCAGCTGATATGAGAGTTGTTGTAAGTTATGCAATGTTTCTTCTATCTTAAGCAAAGTTTAGCAAGTTGGTTTCTAGGCTTATGCAGGCCCCCTAAACATGCTGCAACAATCCCTCTTGATCAGTGTGATTAGTCCATAATCTTGTGCCCAAAAGATATGCTTTGTACTTCTTTGAATCATGTTTTGACATAAAGTCATGCTTTATCAAAATGGCTAAAATGCTTTTTCCAAATAAGGATTAAACTTCCATGTAATGACCAAATGCATAGAATAACATCTTGGCACAATGGTTTAGCATTTAATTTTTGAGTGTCAAAGGGTTTTAGGACCTTTAATTTAGCACAAACTAAGCTGACTTGAAAATGGCCTAAGTTATGAACATGCTTTGGTCAAGAACAAAAGTGAATTTTTGCTATATTGTGAAATTCGATTCTCTCAAGTTATGAGGTTGTTTGAGAAGTTCTTGGACATTTTGGAAAGCTTGGAATGTGTACTACAATACATCTTTGAAATGCAAATTGAAATTCCAAGTGGAAGTGTATGGAAAATGGCCTTGAAGTTGGGTAGAAAACCTTGTCAAAATAGGTTAAAATTTCACTAAGTTAAGAATGGTTTAGTGCCCTTATTCAAAAATTTGTAACTTGAGATACAAGCCTCAAATGGGAAAACTTTGTGAATCAAAGTTGTAGACTATGCAACAAGCTACAACTTTCATGTTTTGACTTTTGTTTGAATCCAAATGGATCTTGGTGAGAAAGTGGGGCAAAGTTGGAAAAAAATTAGGGTTTTTCATAACTTAGAAAAATTTTAAGTTATGAAAAATTCTAATTTCTAACCCTAATTTGCATTTTGTGATTTCTTGGTGAACAAGTTTCAAGATTTGGCATGTTTTGATGAAAAATGAATCTTGACTCTTGATTTTGACCAAAAAGTCAAAGTTTGACTTTTCAGTATACAGTCAAAATTGATCAATTGACTGGGAAATTCAACTGTCAATCCTGTGTACTTGGGATCTTTTGAGTTTGTTGAGCATGTCAAGATAATTCCATGGGGTCCTTGAGTCCATATGTAAGCTTGGTTTGCCATTGGCTAGGTCAAACAGTAAAAAATTGCCTTTGTGCAGTCAAAACCCTAAAAATGACCATTTTGCCCTTTTGGTGATTTGATCAAATTTCTTGTGGAATTGTGATCCAAACTTGATCAAATGGTTCATGGAAGTTTATAATGTTGATGTGGGTCAATTTTCATGAGGTTTGACTGTCAATTGGTCACATTTGACTTTTTCCCCAATACAGCTGATTTCTAGGTCAACTGTCCAATTGACTGGGCAAAACTTGGAATCAAGGCTTGAAACTTGGTATGGATAAACTTGGGAGTCCAATATGAAGCATGAAAGTCATCTTAGGCATTTTAGGTCAAAACATCTTTGTGCAAACACAAACCCTAATTTGGGTCCATAGTGCAAGGAGAAGTCTTGAGCAGATGGGACCCTAACTGGATCTTGAGCTTAAAGGGCTTTGTGATGAAAAATCAATGAGAAATGGGAGGGCAAATTTTGGGGTACAACAATGGCATTAAGCAAGATCTGAAGAATGAAGAAGCTGATACTGATGTCAGTAATATTATCGAGACTAGTAAAGTTACCCAAAGTGGAAGGGTCTTCTTTCTCGAGATTTTCCCGAAGACTATCATCAAGCCTACTGTTATTCTAATTGCTGCTCCAACCAGCACTCCTGAAATTTCTCCTATTCTTAATCCAGTTATCACCCCTGCTGCTGAGCCATCTGGGACTCAGGGCAAGGAAATCATAGGTGAGCCTGCCCGGACGGAGGCACCTAAGAAAATCGTTGTGGAAGCCTCTAAACAAGAAATAGAGGAAATACTGAAAATTATCAAGAAAAACGACTACAATGTTGTGGAACAGCTGAGACAGACCCCGTCAAAGATCTCCATGTTGTCTCTGCTGTTGTGTTCTGAAGCCCATGCGAAGGCTTTGATTGAATTTCTCAAGACTGCGCATGTGCTGTAGGAAACTTCAGCAGATCAGTTCAAAGATTGCATGGCCAGCCTGACTGCTGACAATGGGCTAGGTTTTTCAGATGCAGATCTAACCCCTAAGGGGAGGAATCATAATGATGCTCTGCATGTCTCAATCGAGTGTAGGGGCACCACTATGGCCCATGTGCTAGTAGATACCGGGTCTTCGCTGAATGTTCTGCCGAAAAAGGCGTTGGAATGTTTGGATTGTGAGGGTTTGATTCTAAAGCCTAGTAGCATTGTGGTAAGGGCTTTTGAAGGATCAAAGAGAATGGTGCACGAGGAGGTGGACATCCCTGTCAAAGTGGGTTCTCAGACTTTTGGGTCCACCTTCTACGTAATGGATATCAAGCCATCATATTCTTGCTTGCTGGGTCGTCCCTGGATCCATAGGGCTGGGGCAGTTACTTCCACGCTCCATCAAATGCTGAAATATCCGGTGAAGGGGAAGATTGTCACAGTGCGAGGTGAAGAAGAGTATATGGTGAGTCATCTCAATTCCTTTCGCTACGTAGAGATGGACGGGGAGTTTATAGAAAATCCTTGTCAGAACTTCGAAGAGGTCCCTCATACTTTGGCATCAACTGAAGTTACTACCAACAAACCTCCGTTGAAGATGGCTTCCCTCAAGGACGCTAGGGCTGTGATTGAAGAAGGTGGGTGTACCAATTGGGGTCAACTCCCTGATTTCACTCACAAAACTGACAAATTTGGTTTGGGCTTTACTACAGGGGCTCAAAGGGCTATTAGGCGCGCACGGATTGGAAGACCTCCGCTACACATCAGCAATCGGGGAATTAATGCAATTGAGGACAGTGAAGAAGATTCAGACATCGACAGCTGGATCTACCTAACAACCAACGGTGGACCGAATAACTGGACGGCGAAGGACTTCATACATGTTTCTTTTATTCCGCAGTAATTGACTTTTGTTTTAAGATTTGTAATAAATAGTTTGAAACTTTACGGCCCGGCGCCTTGCCCGAGGCGCCTTGGCTTTGCTTTGAGGGCTTATTATTTGTCATTTCATATATCATTAATAAAGCATTGGACGTTTTCTTGCATACAAATTTTGCGCTCTTTGTTTTTTCTGTTGTCTCACTTTATCAAAACAACTATTCTCTTACACACACTCACGTACCATGCTGCAGATCCATATCCACTCCGGATCCCATTGATAACGACTCTGCCACTGCCAGTTATGACTTCGAAAATCCGATCAACCAAGTTGAGGACGAAAGGGAGGATGATTGTGAGGTGCCTGGAGAACTTGCTAGACTGTTACATCAGGAAGAAAGGGCCATACACCCTCATGAAGAGCCAGTTGAGTTAGTGAATTTGGGTACAGAGGAAGACAAGAAAGAGGTTAAAATAGGTGCGAATCTGGAGCCTAGTGTCAAACAACGGTTAATACAGATGCTACACGACTATGTTGAGATCTTCTCCTGGTCCTATGAAGACATGCCTGGTTTGGACACTGATATTGTAGTACATCGCCTGCCGACTAAAGAAGACTGCATGCTGGTAAAGCACAAGGTCCGTCGTATACGCCCTGAAATGTCAGAGAAAATCAAGGCAGAGGTCATGAAACAGTTCGACACAAGATTCTTAGCTGTCACTTCTTATCCGCAGTGGGTTGCCAACATCGTCCGGTACCTAAGAAGGACGGTAAGATACGGATGTATGTAGACTACAGAGATCTGAACAGGGCCAGCCCCAAAGACGACTTCCCACTTCCTCACATTGATGTTCTAGTCGAAAACCCGCGCAACACAAGATCTTCTCCTTCATGGATGGTTTTTCTGGCTACAACCAGATCAAGATGGCTCCTGAGGACATGGAGAAGATAACCTTTGTTACACAGTGGGGCACCTTCTGTTACAAGGTAATGCCTTTTGGGTTGAAGAGTGTTAGGGAAACTTACCAGCACGCCATGGTCGCTTTTTTCCACGATATGATTCACCATGAGATCGAGGTTTATGTTGATGACATGATATCTAGGTCCCATACCGAGAAAGAGCACCTTGATCATCTCCAGAAACTGTTTGACAGGTTAAAGACATACAAGCTGAGGTTGAATCCGAACAAGTGTACCTTCGGGGTAAGGTCTGGTAAGCTTCTGGGTTTTATTGTTAGTGACAAAGGTATTCAGGTAGACCCTGTAAAGGTAAAATCCATACAAGAGATGCCAGCTCCCCACACATAAAAAGAATTTAGAGGTTTCTTGGGACGTCTAAATTACATCACCCGGTTCATTTCACATCTGACTGCTACTTGTGAGCCAATCTTCAAGCTTCTAAAGAAATATCAAGTGGTAAGATGGAATGATGAATGCCAGACCGCTTTTGAAAGAATCAAGGAATACCTTCAAGAACCACCAATTCTGATGCCTCTAGTTGAAGGAAGACCGTTGATATTATACTTGACAGTGCTAGACAATTCAATGGGGTGTGTGTTGGGGCAGCATGACGAGTCTGGTCGAAAAGAGAACGCCATTTATTACCTTAGCAAAAGTTTACCGACTGTGAGACCCGATACTCATTGCTCGAGAAAACTTGCTGCGCTTTGGCATGGGCTGCTCGCCGACTGAGCCAGTATATGATGACTCACACTACCTTGTTGATATCGAAGATGGATCCGATCAAGTATATTTTCGAGAAGCCCGCCTTATCCGGAAGAATAGCAAGATGGCAAATGATCTTATCCGAGTACGACATCCAATACACAACCCAAAAAGAAATCAAGTTGAGAGTATTGGCGGATCATTTGGCGCATCAGGCCGTGGATGACTACCAGTCCATGAATTTCAAGTTCCCGGATGAGAATATCATGTTGGTATCGGACTGCGAAGAACCTGGACCGGATGAAGGACCCGAGGAGGGATCCCGATGGTCTATGTATTTTTATGGAGCCTCAAACGCGTTGGGTAATGGCATCAGCGCTGTAATTATATCTCCTGAGGGCTGTCATACTCCGTTCACCGCCCGATTATGTTTTAACTGCACCAACAATATGGCAGAATATGAAGCGTGTATCATGGGTATTCGAGCTTCTATTGACCTGAGGATTAAGTTCTTGAGTGTATTTGGAGATTCCACTCTAGTAATAAGTCAGATAAAAGGTGAGTGGGATACGAAACACCTGAATCTTATTCCTTACAAAGAGTTTGTACTGACATTGCTCCCACACTTTGAGGAGATAACCTTTGAACATTTCCCACGAGAAGAGAACCAGTTGGCGGACGCGCTAACTACCATGTCTTCTATGTTCAGAGTTAGGTGGGACAATGAAGCTCCCCAGGTTACCATTGAAAGGTTGGATGAACCCTCACACTGCTGTGATATTGAGACTGAAGAGGTAGCAGATAAACCCTGATTTCACGAGGTAAAGAAGTATATTGAGGCTCAAGAATACCCCAAGGGGGCATCTATTAATGATAAGAAGTTTCTGAGAAGGTTCGCTGGAAGTTCTTCATTAGTAATGGAATCCTCTATAAGCGTAACCATGATTCAACCTTACTGCAGTGTGTAGACAAGAACGAGGCAGAAATGATCATTGCAGAATTACATGAAGGCACCTTTGGAACTCATTCCAGTGGATATACCATGGCGAAGAAAATCCTACGGGAAGGATATTACTGGTCCACTATGGAAGCCGATGGTTATCAGCACTCTCGAACCTGTCATAAGTGCCAAGTCTATGCTGATAAAGTGCATGTACCTCCGGTTCCCCTGAATTATTTGACGGCTCCTTGGCCCTTTGCAATGTAGGGCATCGACATGATCGACGAGATCAGACCTACTGCGTCTAACAGACATTGCTTCATTCTGGTAGCAATTGATTACTTCACAAAGTGGGTTGAGGCAGCTTCCTTTGCTACAGTAACCAAGAATGTCGTGGCGCGGTTTATCCGACACAATCTGATCTGTCGATATGGTGTACCCGAGAGGATTATTACTGACAATGGTACAAATCTTAACAACACTATGATCACCGAGCTCTGCAAACAGTTCAAGATACATTATCATAACTCTTCTCCATACTGATTGAAGATGAATGGGGCTGTTGAAGCAGCTAACAAGAACTTCAAGAAGATTATGCAGAAGATGATGGTGGCATACAAAGACTGGCACGAGATGTTACCATTCTCTCTACATGGGGACCGTACCTCAGCACGAACGTCGACAGGGGAAACACCCTACTCTTTGGTGTATGGCATGGAGGCAGTCCTACCCATCGAAGTCCAGATACCCTCTCTCAGGATTATGAAGGATGCGGGTTTGAACAAAGACGACTAGATCGAAACCCGACTTGATCAGCTGAATCTAATTGACGAAAAGAGACTTACTGCTATCTGTCATGGTCAGACGTATCCAAGGCGAATGGTCAAGGCTTTTAACAAGAAAGTCAGACGTCAAGAATATCAAGTCGGGGATTTAGTGATCAAACTCATCATACTACCACAAGGTGATCCCAGGGGCAAATGGACCCCCACGTACGAAGGGTCATTTGTGGTTAAGAACATTTTCTCGGGAGGAGCTATGATTCTAACCACCATGGATGGTGACAACCTTCCTCACCCCGTCAATGCAGACATAGTGAAAAGATACTACGCATAATCAAAGACCCGGTAGGTTGACTGGCCTAGGCAAAAATAAGTGCTTCCCGGCGAACCAAAAGGGTTCGGGCAAAAGTAAGGGATGAAAATGAAAAAAACTGTACACCCGGTAAGTCGAAAACCTAAAAAGGCGGCTTGGCCAAAAAAGGGTATCCCGGTGGACTGAAAACCCGAAAGGGCAGTCCAAGCAAAAATTAGGGATCAAAGCATAAAACTATGTCTCATTGGATCATCTCGCAACCAAACTTCGGTATCGACTATCAAGCTCAGGCGGCGCCAATCAATCTGATCCACCTTCAACCAAGCAGCAAAGTGATGAGACGCTTGAAGATATAAAGGCAATAGCAAAGTTGGAACCCGGCGTGATTGTTTCACATAGATGTTTTTCTTTCTTTTACAAATTGTAATTTCTTTCGACGATGTTCTCTTACTAGGACGTCAGCCTCTTTGTACAAAAACGCCTATTACAGGCCAACTTCAAAAATCAATACAATCCATTTTCACAAGAAATTTCAAATTGTTTTTCTTTTTCTGTTTTGTTTTTCAAGAACGTCCAATGATTCATTTTTGATATATGCATTTGAAAATAATTGCTGTTCATAAATATTTACATGAGAAACAAAAGACGATTACTCGTAATTCCAAGAACATGGAAAACAAGAAGTGCCCAAACCTTACAGTTATTCTACCCATCAGGCACCGGGATAGAGCCAGCTCGAGAACATGAGCAGTGGTACACACACTCCCCACAGAGTAAAAAGTATCCAAAGACAGTAATGTTAGCTTTCCCGAACAGGACATAACTCTCCCCAGCTGAGGTTCCCAATCGCGAGTGAGTCAGTAAATTTTTCCCCAAGCAGAGTTTATTTCTCTCATAGGCAGAAATTCGATCTCCAGCAAAATTCATTATCACCAGCAACAGAAATTCATCCCCAGCTGAGTTATTTCTCCAAGTCAGCAGATCTATCAACAAAGTATCTCCTCTCCAACAGAGTTATTCCCCGCAGAGTTATCCCCAGACAGGGTCGCTTCCGGCAGAATAGTCAACAGCTGAATGGATGACAAATCCCCAGCACAGTCATCTTTGTTCACCATCCCTTACAGAAATAGAGGAACTATGGTTTTTTACAGCGGTCAAGAATACCATTTCTCATACTCTCCAAACAGCAGTCAGGGATTTATTGTCCCGGACACAGATTATTACGTCAGGATTTCATGTTCATACATCATGACATGTGCATACATTACATATAACATAGTCTCATTTATTTTTGAGAACATCATCTCACAATGCATCTCATGCATCACACATAACTAACCATGTATTTCTTTCAGGAAAGACAGTTATCATCAATAATTTCCAACAGATCCATGATCAACACTCGAAGCTAAACAGAGTAATCATTGGTGCGACAAAAGCAACCTTACCCAAGTTCCCTCTGCAGTTTTACCCAAATTCATATCGAAGTAACCCTACTATCCAGGTTCCTTCCCAAGCTCTACTATCCAGGCTTTCATATCGAAGTAACCCTACTATCCAGGTTCCTTCCCAAGCGATACTATCCAGGCTTTCATATCAAAGTAACCCTACTATCCAGGTTCCTTCCCAAGCCCTAATATCCAGGCTTTCATATCGAGGTAACCCTACTATCCAGGTTCCTTCCCAAGCCCTACTATCTAGGCTTTCATATAAAAGTAACCCTACTATCCAGGTTCCTTCCCAAGCCCTACTATCCATGCTTTCATATAAAAGTAACCCTACTATCCAGGTTCCTTCCCAAGCCCTACTATTCAGGCTTTCATATCAAGGTAACCCTACTATCCAGGTTCCTTCCCAAGCCCTACTATCCAGGCTTTCATATCGAGGTAACCCTACTATCCAGGCTTTCATATCGAGGTAACCCTACTATCCAGGTTCCTTCCCAAGCCCTACTATCCAGGCTTTCATATCAAAGTAACCCTACTATCCAGGTTCCTTCTCAAAGCCCTACTACCCAGGCTGTCGTAACAAAGTAACTCTATTATCCAGGTTCCTTATCATAACCTTACTATCTGGGTTTTTCATCTCTTATCCCCAGATGGCAGTCCATAACACTGTAAGACCGGGACCCGATCAAACACAATTGGCTTCACGTTTCCCCAGAAAGTCGCGGTGCAATATATACCCTAACCAAATACGCAGTTCACTTCCGCTTCCCAAACCGGAATTATTCCCCAGTAGAGTAATGGACAACTGAAGCTCCTAAAACTCAATTTCTCTCAAGACAGAGACCAACATTCCCCAGCAAAGTATTCCTCAACAACATGTATACGGGTTCTCGCAAAGGAATCTCTTGTGCAATCGACACTTCTTTGGATTGCATCTTTAAGCCCATCTCTGATAATTCTCTAGCAACTACCAAATGGCATCTATAAGCCCATTCCCGATATCACAAGTCAAGTATCACTTCATGCGAGTGCAAATTTATGGGAACTCTAGTGTTCAATCATCTTCCACCTTCAGATAACGAAAGGCAGACGAGCCAATCTACATCCTCAGGTTTAAGAAGACTAAACAGGGGCAGCAGTTGTACCCCAAAATTTTCCCTAGCATATTTCTCAACACATGGCAAGTGAGGTCCCCAAATTGCTCAAGGTAGTTCAAGAGTTGACCAGACAACCTCTCTCTTATAGCAGTCTACCTCAAATTAGGGTTTCTATTTTCATCAAGATGGGTGAGCCACAAAGGATTAAAATTCTCGCCATTGTCCTAATATGTTCTCAAGATCATCCATGTCAAGTTTCAAGCCTTGCAGAGGAAGTTTTCTCAGTCAATTGCTCAACTGCCTGAAAATCAACTGTGTCAGGTCAAAAGTCAACTATGGCCCACATACAGTTAAACTTCAAGATTTTTGGTCAACATCCTCATTTTGAAGTATTATTCATCATTTGATTAAGGTTTGATCATGATTCCTCAAGGATTGCTCATAATTCATCAAAACCCAAAACTTGCTAAATTAGGGTTTTGCAAGAAAAGTCAACTCAACTTTGACCAAGCATAACTTTCTCATACTTTATCAGAAATGACCTATCCAAAGCTCATTTTTAAGAGTATGCAATTCCACACAGTTCATCTTCAGCTCCCAAGTTCATAATATGCACTCACAAAAAGATATGAATTTTGACATTATAGGTCATTTTGGAAAGTCAACAAAAACACCTTTTGAGTCAAAGCTTCATACATGAACTTGGAAGACTCAATTGAGATTAGGACAAAAGGGTTGCTTAGAGGACATCCTAAGATTTCTAAAAAGTCCAAGAACACCTCTCTAGGATCATAATTGAGAGAGTTATACATTGGCCAAGTTGACCATTTTTGCAAAATTGCCAAAAGTCAAATGTGCTCAAATTTGCATTTTTTTGCTAAATGGGTGTTGTACCCCAAAACGCTCCCTCAAATATTTATCAATACATTTCAAGTGAGATCTTCAAATTGCTCAAGGAAGTCCAAGGGTTGACCAGACAAACTTTCTCCTAAGGCAGTCTACCTCAAACTAGGGTTTCATTTTGCATTAAGATGTTTGAGTCCAAAGGATCCCAAATGCTCATCATTGTCCTAATATGTCCTCAAGATCATCCATGTCAAGTTTCAAGCCTTGCAGAGGAAGTTTGCTCAATCAATTGCTCAAATGCCCGAAAATCGACTGTGCTAGGGCAAAAGTCAATTGTAGCCCACATACAATCAAACTTCAAAGCCTGGAGAACGACCAGATAGCAAGTTTAATCTCATCTCCCCATTAAGTCACTGTAAAACTTGGAGCACGACCAGATAGCAGTCAGTCTTTTGTTCCCCAGCAAATCATTGCAAAGCCTGGAACACGACCAGATAGCAATACATTTTCACCTCCTAGACTAAAAGGTGATCCCCCAGTAGGGTAACAATTAACTAAAGCTCCTAAAAATTCTACTTCTCTCAAGACAAAGACCAGCATTCCCCAGCGAAGTCCTCCTCAACAACAGGTATATGGGTTCTCGTCAGGGAATCTCTTACGCGATCGACACTTCTTTGGATGGCATCTTTAAGCCCATCTTCTGTCATTGACTTCCAAATGGCATCTATAAGCCCACTCCCGATATCACAAGACAAGTACCACTTCATGCGAGTGCAAATTTCTTGGCACTCTAGTGTTCAATCATCTTCAACCTTCAGATCACAAAATGAAGACTAGCCAATCTACATCCTTAGGTTTAAGAAGATTGAACAGGGGAAGCTGTTGTACCCCAAAATTTTCCCTCCCATATTTCTCAATACATTTCAAGTGAGGTCTTCAAATTGCTCAAGGAAGTCCAAGGGTTGACCAGACAAACTTTCTCCTAAGGCAGTTTACCTCAAACTAGGGTTTCATTTTGCATCAAGATGTTTGAGTCAAAAGGATCCCAAATGCTCATAATTGTCCTAATATGTTCTCAAGATCATCTATATCAAGTTTCAAGCCTTGCAGAGGAAGTTTGCACAGTCAATTGCTCAAAGGCCTGAAAATCGACTATGCTAGGGCAAAAGTCATCTGTAGCCCACATACAGTCAAACTTCAAAATTTTTGGTCAACATTCTCATTTTGAAGTATTATTCATCATTTGATAAAGGTTTGATCATGATTCCTCAAGGATTGCTTACAATTCATCAAAACCCAAAAGTTGCTTAATTAGGGTTTTGTAGGAAAAGTCAACTCAACTTTGACCAAGCATAACTTTCTCATACTTTATCAAAAATGACCCATCCAAAGCTCATTTTGAATAGGATGTAATTACCTACAATTCATCTTCATCTACCTAGTTCAAAATATGTACTCACAAGAAGATATGAATTTGGACATTATAGGTCATTTTGGAAAGTCAACAAAAACACCTTTTGGGTCAAAGCTTCATACATGAACATGGAAGGCTCAATTGAGATGAGACCAAAAGGGTTGCTTAGAGGACATCTTAAGATTTCTAAAAAGTCCAAGAACACCTCTCTAGGATCAAAATTGAGAGAGTTATGCATTGGCAAAGTTGACCCTTTTTGCAAAATTGCCAAAAATCAAATGTGTCCAAAATTGCATATTTTGCTAAATGGGCCCAACCTTTTATGCTTGCACTGAGTTTCTAATGTGGTCCACGACCCATGAGCCCTTCCACTTGTCATTCTTTTTATTTTTGTCTTTTATTTTGATTTTTATTTCATTTAAATCAAATAAAATCAAAATAAAACAATGAAAATATCAAAAACTAATAAAAGCTTGAGATTTTGTGCATGATTAGGACCATTACACAAATGGAAACAAGATCAAATCATGCAAGGCTTATTTGGATACAAAAAGATTGCATTTTGCTTGATTTGGAAAGATTTGGTGCAAGGATTGAATCGTGAATCAATATTCATAATTGGAGAAGATTTGAAATAAATGGCAACCCTAATACATTCTAGGATACATAAGGAACAAAGATAGATCAAAAAAGGAGATGCTAGAGGCGTGCAAAAGAGAGAACGAATTTCAAAAATTCAAGAAAAAGTTGCAAACTGATTTCATAGTTTCAGGCCATCTCAAGCCATTCTAATCACCCCAATCAATTGCTGGACCCCCCAGGATCGTGTTTTAATTGCTAGCAAGCTTCCCTGCACCTTGAAATGCCCTGTAAGAGTCACACGGTTCATCTCTTTTCTTGAATTCGAATATCTTAATTCTGGCATCTTTAACATGATTGATTAACATATTCTTAATCCTTGTGATGTTTGCAAGCTAATTGTTATATTTAATTGTATTTTTGTTGACTGAACACGAAGCTACCATGGCTAGGGTTCTTGCTTCATTTTTAGGGTTTTTGTGTATAGGGAAAATTGGCCATTAATAATGGTACCATGATGCTCGTGGGGTTGCAACGAGTTGATTGGTACCATTGGTTTGCATTTATCATACATGTACATGATTTTGGAATGAACAAGGGTTGTACCTACGCCTGGTGTCCGTAGATAAAAGCCTTTTGTCTAAAACGACGGAAGCCACGAGGAAGATAATGGCGTGGCAGTATGTGAGTGGGTTGTTTGAATCTGCTCGCATTTTGAGAAGCGTGGCATGTTATTTGTATTATATTTTATTTTCTTTGTTATAATTACATATATACAAGCCAGCGCAAATGGTAAAGCTAATGGTATTTTATGCACACGTCCCGGGTTCGATCCCAAGCGTGTGCATTTTATTATTTTCTCAATAGTTTTAGGTCAATCCAGTGCTCCCCAGCCTCAAGCGTATTCCGTGTACTCTCAACATCAGCCATATGATGAATTCCTGGCCAGATCCAAGGTCCATCCCTTGAAGGTCCACCATACGCCTGAGTCAAGCGTGCCCATGGGATTGTGAAAGGTCAAACAGGCTTGGAGCTTAATGGGCTCAGATTTGCAAACCACACCCCCTTCTTGCTAAAACAGCAACCAGGCCCATTCTTTTTCTTTTTCTATTTATTTCTTTATTTAATTTATTTTGTTTAATTATTTCTTAACACAATTAATTTCTTTTTTCACAAAAAATCATAAAATCAAGTTTCACAAAATTTAGAATTAGGTTTTTTTTATTATTTTATCAAATTTAATTTAATACTAGTTTAAATTTAATTTAGGGTAATTCTAACCTTTTATATATAATTAAAATCAATTAGAAAAATTAGGGTTAGCTTGTGATTTAATTTTTATTTCTTTCTCAAATAAAATAAAAAAATACAAAATAGGTTAATTTAATTATTTTTTCTTAATTAAAATAAAATTAGTAATTAGTATTTTTTTGTTTTTATTCAATTGAACTTTATTTTCTCAAATAACACAAAAACCACAAAAAAATGATTTTTCATTTCAGTTACAATTAGGTTTAGTTGGGGTCAAAACCCTAATTATCTTGTTTTCGATTCATCGCGCGCGTTTATGATTTTTGCAATATTAATGTAACTGCTCACGGTATGTAATAGTTTAATCTAGGATTTTCTTTATTTATTGTCTTTACGGGTTTTTTGGCTATGTAATTAATCCCTACCCCGAAGCCTTGTAATAGCGTAGTTTTACTTTCCCACATTTAAATTCTTGCAAATATTAACTGTTTAGATGTATGTTAATAGGATTGTATGACAAGATTGCATGATAATTTAAAAAGGATAGAAAACCATAATGTGCAAAGATAATAACTGAAATCAAATCACTCGCACATGCGCACTCTTAGGGTATACTCTCACTTCGGTTGCCTTCGGTAAACGATCATTAAGCATAGGGTGTCTTAGTGGTTACCCTCCTGTCTAAAAAAGATCAAAAGTCCCGTTCAGAAATGTTACCTCGGAAACGTTGCCTCGGAAATGTTGCTTCGAATATGATCTTAAGACTCCAGGGTTATTACTAAGATGTCCTAACATTGCTTTAGTGATCGTACGTCCCTTACGAATTGACCCTTACAACTCTAGCGATGGTGCTACCTATTTCTCAATAGTAGGATAGCGCTGTCTAAAGGAAACGAGAATAGAAACAATATTTTTTCCGAGTAAGTAGATGCTAGTAGGTACTTGCTCAAAACAAACTTTTTCACACCAAACACTTTTTCCAAACAAAGTTTTCAAAACAACTTCGTAACACTCTTGAGGACAGAAACAAGGGTTAAAACGAAGTAAAACAAAACTTTTCAAAACAAACACACACAAGAAATTTTTAAAGATGAGCAAGTACCTAAGAGCCCATGGAAAACCATGGATAGAAAGGGTGCTAACAACTTCCCTTTCTATAATCTACCCCCGTACACAGAATATCTCGAAAAAGGATTTTTCTGTGCTTTTTTCCTTTCCGGTTGGATAAAATAAAAGTCGGTGGCGACTCTTGCTTACCGCGACATTTTGCGAATAAAAACGCAAACCAAAATTTTTAAAAACAGTCGGTTCTGCCACCGTATCACTGAACTGACGACTCTGCTGGGGAAAAGATAAGTGGGGTTTACCTTAGGATCTAGGTCATCATAAATTGCTTCTCTTGTTTATTTTGGTTGCTTTACTTTTAAAGGTTTTGTTTGGGAGTTACTATAGATCCTAACCCGGATCTGGGGATACCTTTTAAGTAAGTAGCAATAAACCGTGAGAGGACTGTACGGCATAGACCGATACGGTTGAAGCAGTAGCTACATTGATGTGGCACATTGGTTGGTATCGGTATCCCTTATGGAGAAACAAGGAGAATACGGGGCCGCTGCGTGTGTCGTTAAGCATCAACTGACCTTTGAACCTTTAACCGACCAACTTGGCCATTAGAAAGTAGTGAGATAGTCGGCCTCAGTGTAAAGCTGAGAACTGGTTGATACTCGATGCTACACTCATTGAGACCATACTCTCGAGATGGTTCCGGCCGCAAGAAAAGATTGCGTGAGCTGAAACCATGACCGATGGAGGATGGTCAGTGATATTGAGAACCTCTAGAACCCGGTTACTTTTGCTAGGACAGGTTGAAACCAACTAAACTTCAAGAGGGTACTATCTTTGACCTCATGCAAGCCTTAAACTTAAGGGTTTTTGTGTGACTTGTTTGCCTTTTCCATGCCTGTTATCAGCTATACCTGTTGTTTTATCATGACATCATGCATCATAACATGGCATTCATACCTCATTATACTAACCATTTCAAAGACCAAGGGAATTTATCTTTGTTCTGTTTTGTAGATTATGGCTTTCATGCGCCGAAATACCATCCGAGTTAACTTTGTACAAATACCTGCTCAACTTAAAGAGTTAGCCTCAAGAGTTCCTGAGACCTCTATGTTCATTAAAAGACATGGTCAGCTTCTTAGCCTGGTCACCTCAAAGCTTGATGAGCAGATAATGAGTGTACTTTTCCAGTTCTTCGATCTTGTGCATCATTGCTTCACCTTTCCAGATTACCAACTGGTTCCCACTTTGGAAGAGTTCTCTCACTTATTGGGAATATCCATCCTTGAACAGGTGCCCTTCACAGGTATGGAAGATACTCCTAGACCAGAAGACATTGCCTCAGCTCTGCATCTGAAACGGGCTGATGTAGTATCTAATTGGGAAACACGAAGCGGGGTTGAAGGTTTCTTAGCCAAATTTCTGATGGACCAGGCTCAGCTATTCTGGGATAATTTGGATTTTCAGGCTTTCGAAGATATCTTGGCTCTCCTTATCTCTGGTTTGGTTCTCTTCCTGAATCCGGATTCCTTTGTGGATATGAATGCGGTCAAGATTTTCCTTTCTCGCAATCCTGTGCCTACTCTACTGGGTGATATCTTGCATGCCCTCTACACTCGTACTGTGCTAAGAAGGGGAACTCTCATGTGTTGCATGCCGTTGTTGTCAAGGTGGTTTATTTCACACCTCCCTAAGTCTGTGCTGAAGACCGAAGAAGGTTTGGGTTGGTCCTACAGAATAATGTCACTTGCCCATACATATATTCTTTGGAGCTCCCGGGCTTTGGAATACACTGCTGTCATTAATCGTTGTGGGGGATACCCTATTGTCCCTTTGCTTGGAATCAGATGGGGTATAACCTACAAACCTTGCCTAGCTTTGCAACAATTTGGTCGTGCTCGGAGAGACGATCCTCATGAGGTACTTCTTGAGGATATTGCATTTGACTACAAGGAAGACATTGACGAGCACCGCCGGAGGTTTATACGAGCTTGGGGCATGGTGAACAGATCTGACCCCCAAGAGCTGGGACCAAGGACTTCTCTCCCTATGAAACCTTATCTCCAGTGAGTCCGAGCTCGTGCCCAGAAGCTTGGGATGCCTTATGAAGCCGTATTTCCAGTAATTGTGGAGCCCACCAATGAATAGGGCATTCCTTACAGATTTCTTTATCCTTACATGCCCACTGATCCTGTGGAATTGCAGAGGTCTTAGATTCAGCTGAAAGAGGAAAGGGATACTTACCGGGAGAAGTACCATGAGCAAGAAAGGAAGATTCTGAAACTCACCAGGCAGCTCGAGGAGGAAAGAGTGATCAATGACTACGTCAGCACAAAGAGGAAGCGTCCATGGGATTTCTGATTTTGCTTTTTCTAGTTTAGATTTGTTTTCTATTTTACTTCTTTGTAACACCTTAAAGGAATTGTTGAACCTTTCACAAGTTAATCTAATAAAGTTTGTTTATTTTTGGTTTGCAAATTTAAATCTCCCAAAGTCTTTGAAATTATTACATACGCATCCCACTATCATGCACATCATCACATGTACCCTTACAGGTTTCTCATCTTCTTTGCTGTTTATTTCAGCAGAAATTTCTTCTGATCAAGCCATCAAAGATCTTCAGTCACAGAACGCCCAATTCCAACAAATGTTCTTAAGCTTGGCTAAAGGGCAAGAAGATTTGAAGACCCTGATTCTGAAAGAAAAGAAGAAGAAGAAAAAGGTTGGCATTCTGAATATGGGTATAACATTCGGAGAAAGGATAAGACAAACAGCTGATCTGACCTCCTCATCCAAAGACGGGGAGAACCAAGAAAGGACAAAGGACCCTAGTCCAGCAGTTTCTGACAATGATATAGATTACGATGATGAACAATATCCTCCTGCTGAGGATAGGTACAAGCAGTTAGAAGACCGTCTGAGTGCTATGGAGATTCAGAAGATCCCTGGTTTGGATTTCGGAGAGCTGGGATTGGTATCGGGAGTGGTGATCCCACATAAGTTCAAAACTCTGGTTTTTGCCAAGTACGATGGAGTATCCTGTCCAAAACTCCATCTCCACTCGTACGTCAGGAAAATCCAACCCCACACTACTGATAAAAATTTATGGGTACACTTCTTTCAAGATAGTCTGTCAGGGACTTAGCTTGAATGGTTTTATCAGTTGGAAGGAGCCAATGTCTGAAACTTGGAAGACCTAGCTGCTGCTTTTTACAAGCAGTATTAGTATAACACCGACCTTGCTCCCACTCGTACTCAGCTTTAGGGTATGTCTATGGGTGCAAGTGAAGGTTTTAAGGACTATGCTCAAAAGTGGAGAGACTTGGCTGGAAGAGTCCAACCCCCTTTGTCTGATAGGAAGTTGGTTGACATGTTTCTAGGGACGCTATCTGGTCCATTTTTCAATCACCTGATCGGCAGTTCATCATTTGGGTTTACTGAGTTGATTTTGACTGGAGAAAGAGTAGAAGCAGGCATCCGAAGTGGTAAAATACAGAAGGACACTTGATCAAGTACAGTAAAGAAGCCTTTCACCGGTAAGAAGGAAGCTAGTGCAATCTATGGCTCGAGGGGCCAAAGCAGACCTGAACACCGTCAAGCAGTAACTATGGTAGTGATATCAAGACCCACAGTTTCTCCATAATGCCACAATCAACAAAGGGTGAAAAGACCACAAAGGCAGTTCACTCGGCTCAATATGACCTTGTCTCAAATTCTACCACAATTATTGAAGACCAATCTGGTAACTCTAAGGGAAGCCCCGAAGAACCCCAACACCACTTCTCCTCATTATAACTCGAATGCCCGTTGTGCCTATCACTCTGAAAGTCCAGGTCATGATACAAACAACTGTTGGGCCTTGAAAAACAAGTTACAAGATTTGATCGAAGCTAAAGAGATTGAGTTCGATGCTCCAGAGAAGCCCAACGTCATAACTGCTCCCATGCCCAAACATGGTCATGGAGTTAATGTTGTAGGCAATGATTTATTTGTGACCTTTGTGGAAGAAATTTCTACTCCTTTGATGACAGTTAAGAAGAATTTGTTGTTGGCCAATTTATTTCCTGGATGTGGTGAAGGTTTCCACATATGTTCCATTTTGCCTGCTGGTTGCCACTTATTGAAATTAGGTGTTCAGCGCCTGATGGATAATAGAGAGATCCTATTCGAAAAGACTATGATTCTATTGGTTCCAATTCAAGATGTTTCCATCATAACCATTTCCGCCAATCCTTCCAAGGTTTCCTCGAGAAAACCTGTTAGGATTACACCAGTCCTAAGAATTGCTTCGTTAATAATTATTATCCCTGGTCCTATCCCATACACTTCGGATAAGGCTGTCCCTTGGCATTATGGGGCTGTTGTGTATTACCATGGAGTCAGACAAGACTTAAAAAGTGAGGAAGCTGATGTTGATATCAGTAATATTGTCGGGGCTAGCAAGGTCACCAGAAGCGGAAGACTCTTTTCTCCCGAGATTTCCCCTCCGACTATCCACAAACCTGTTGTCATTCCATCTGCTAGTACATCAACTACTGTCCCAGTTCCTATTCCAGTCATCACCCCTAACGCCGAACCATCTGGGACTCGGGGCAAAGAAATCACGAGTGAGCCTGCCCGGACGGAGGCACCTAAGAAGATCATCGTAGAAATCTCTAAGCAGGAGATAGAAGAAATTTTGAAGATTATCAAGAAGAGCAACTACAACATAGTCGAGCAGCAGGGGCAAATCCCGTAAAAAATCTCCATGTTGTCCTTGTTATTATGTTCTGAAGCCCACGCAAAGGCTCTAATTGCATTCCTCAAGACTACGCATGTACCGCAGGAAACTTCAGCTGATCAATTCAAAGATTGCGTAGCTATCCTGACTGCCGACAATGGGTTGGGTTTCTCAAATGTAGATTTGACTGCTAAAGGAAGGAATCATAACGATGCTCTGCACGTCTCAATCGAGTGCAGTGGCACTACTATGGCCCATGTGCTGGTGGAAACCGGGTCCTCATTAAATGTTATGCCAAAGAAGGCATTAGACCGTCTGGACTGTAAAGGTTTGATTCTGAAGCCGAGCAATATTATGGTCAGGGATTTTGATGGGTCAAAGAGAATGGTGCACGAGAAGGTGGACATCCCTGTTAAAGTTAGATCTCATACTTTTGCATCCACCTTCTATGTGATGGATATCAGACCATCATATTCTTGCTTGCTGGGTCGCCCTTGGATTCATAAAGTTGGGCAGTGACTTCCACGCTCCATGAAATGCTGAAATATCTGGTGAAGGGGAAGATTGTCACGGTACAAGGTGAAGAGGAGTATATGGTGAGTCATCTCAATCACTTTCGCTACATGGAGATGGATGGGGAGTTCATCGAAACCCTTGGTCAGAACTTTGAAGAAGTCCCTCAGACTTTAGCGTTAACTGAAGTGGCTACCGACAAACCTCCGATGAAGATGGCTTCTCTCAAGGATGTCAGGGTTGTAATCGAAGAAGGTGGGTGTACCAATTGGGGTCAGCTCCCTGATTTCATGCACAAAACTGACAAATTTGGTTTGGGCTTTACTACCGGGGCTCAAAGGGTTGTTAGGCATGCGTGGATTGGAAGACGTCCTCTGCACATCAGTAATCAAGGAGTTAATGCAATTGAAGATGGTGAAGAAGATTTAGATATCGATAGCTGGATCTACCCAACAACTAATGGTGGATTGAACAACTGGATGGCGATTGACTTCATACCTGTTTCTTTTATTCCACAGTAATTGAATTTTGTTTTAAGAGTTGTAATAAACAGTTTGAAACTTCACGGCCCGGTGCCTTGCCTGAGGCACCTTGGCTTTGCTTGTGAGGGATTTTTATTTGTCATTTCATATATCATTAATAAAACATTGGACGTTTCTTGCATTACAAATTTTGCGCTCCTTGTTTTTCTTTTTTTTTTTGTCTCTCGCTTTATCAAAAACAACTATTCTCTTAAACACACTCACGTATCATACTGCAGATCCATATCCACTCTGGATCCCGTTGATAACAACTCTGCTACTGCCAGTTATGACTTTGAAAATCCGATCAACCAAGATGAGGATGAAGGCGAAGATGATTGTGAGGTGCCTGGAGAACTTGCTAGACTGTTACTGCAAGAAGAAAGGGTCATACAGCCTGAAGAAGAGCCAGTCAAATCATTGAATTTGTTACATAGTGGGGCACCTTCTATTACAAGGTCATGCCTTTCGGGTTGAAGAATGCTAGGGAAACTTATCAGTGCGCCATGGTCGCTTTGTTCAACAACATGATTCACCATGAGATTGAGGTTTATGTTGATGATATGATAGCAAGATCCCAGACTGAGGAAGAGCACCTTGACCATATCCAGAAACTGTTCGACAGGTTGAAGACATACAAGCTGAGGTTGAACCCGAACAAATGCACCTTCAGGGTAAGGTCTGGTAAGCTGTTGGGTTTCATTGTTAGTGATAAGGGTATTCAGGTGGACCCTGCCAAGGTAAAAGCCATACAAGAGATGTCGGCTCCCCGCACAGAAAAGGAAGTCAGAGGATTTTTGGGACGTTGAACTACATCGCCTGGTTAATCTCACATTTGACTGCTACTTGTGAGCCAATCTTCAAGCTGCTAAAGAAAGATCAAGTGGTAAAACGGAATGATGAATGTCAGACCGCTTTCAAAAGGATCAAGGAATACCTCCAAGAGCCACCAATTTTGATGCCTCCAGTTGAAGGAAGACCTTTGATCTTATACTTGACAGTACTGGATAGTTCAATGGGGTGTGTCCTAGGGCAGCATGACGAGTCTGGCCGAAAAGAGCACGCTATTTACTACCTTAGCAAAAAGTTTACCGACTGTGAGACCCGATACTCATTGCTCGAGAAAAATTACTGCGCTTTGGCATGGGCTGCTCGCTGGCTGAGACAGTATATGCTGACTCACACTACCCTATTGATATCAAAGATGGATCCAATCAAGTATATCTTCGAGAAGCCTGCCTTGTCCGGAAGAATAACAAGAAGGAAGATGATCCTAACCGAGTATGACATCCAATACACAACCTAAAAAGCAATCAAGGGGAGTGTATTGGCTGATCATTTGGCACATCAGGCCGTGGATGACTACCAATCCATGAATTTCGAGTTCCCGGATGAGAACATCATGTTGGTGACCGACTGTGAAGAACCTGGACCGGATGAAGGACCCGAGGAAGGTTCCTGATGGTCTATGTATTTTGATGGAGCATCAAACGCGTTAAGTAATGGCATTGGTGATGTGATCATATCTCCTGAGGGCTGTCATACTCTGTTCACCGCCCGATTATGTTTCAACTGCACCAACAACATGGCAGAGTATGAAGCGTGCATCATGGGTCTTCGGGCTTCTATTGACCTGAGGATTAAGTTCTTAAGCGTATTCTGGGATTCCTCTCTGGTGATAAGTCAGATCAAAGGTGAGTGGGATATGAAGCACCCAAATCTTATTCCTTACTAAGATTATGTACTGACATTTCTCCCACACTTTTAGGAGATAACCTTTGACATTTCCCAAGAGAAGAGAACCGGTTAGTGGACGCGCTAGCTACCATGTCTTCTATGTTCAGAGTTAGGTGGGACAACGAAGCTCCCCAGATTACCATTGAGAGGTTGGATGAACCCACACATTGCTGTGACATTGAGACTGAAGAGGTAGTAGATAAACCATGGTTTCACAAGGTAAAGAGGTATCTTGAGGCTCAAGAATACCCCAAGGGGGCATCTGTTAATGATAGGAAGTTTCTAAGAAGGTTCACTGCGAAGTTCTTCATCAGTAATGGAATTCTCTATAAGCGTAACCATGATTTAACCTTATTGCAGTGTGTAGACAAGAGCGAGGCAGAAAGGATTATGGCAGAATTACATGAAGGTACCTTCGGAACTCATTCCAGTGGACATACCATGGCAAAGAAAATCCTACAGACAGAGTATTATTGGTCCACAATGGAAGCCGATTGTTATCAGCACTCTCAGACCTGTTATAAGTGCCAAGTCTATGCTGATAAGGTGCATGTACCTCTGGTTCCTCTAAATGTTTTGACAGCTCCCTGGCCTTTCCCAATGTGGGGCATCAACATGATTGGTGAGATCATACCTACTGCGTCTAACGGGCATCGCTTCATTCTGGTAGCAATTGATTATTTCACGAAGTGGGTTAAGACAACTTCATTTGCTACAGTAACCAAGAACGTCGTAGCGCGGTTTATCCGATACAATTTGATCTGTCGATATGGTATACCAGAGAGGATCATCACGGACAATGGTATAAATCTCAATAATACGATGATCACCGAGCTCTGTAAACAGTTCAAGATTTAGCATCATAACTCTTCTCCCTACCGGACGAAGATGAATGGAGCCTCTAAAGCAGCTAATAAGAACATCAAGAAGATTGTGCAGAAGATGACGGTGACATACAAAGACTGGCACGAGATGTTACCATATGCTCTTCATGGGTACCGTACCTCAGCACGGACATCAATAGGGGCAACACCCTACTCTCTGGTGTATGGCATGGAGACAATCCTACCCATCGAAGTCCAAATACCCTATCTCAGGATTACGAAGGATGCAGGTTTGAGTGAAGACGATTGGATCCAGACCCGACTTGACCAGCCGAACCTAATCAATGAAAAGAGGCTTACTACTATTTGTCCTGGTTAGACATATCAAAAGCGAATGATCAAGGAATTTAACAAGAGAGTCAGATGCCAAGAATATCAAGTCGAGGATCTGGTGATCAAACGCATCATACTACCGCAAGGTGATCCCAGGGGAAAATGGACCCCCACATACAAAGGGCCATTTGTGGTTAAGAACATTTTCTCGGGAGGAGCTATAATTCTAACCACCATGGATGGTGATGACCTTCCTCACCCCATCAATGCAGACATTGTGAAAAAATACTACGCGTAATCAAAGACCCGCTAGGTTGACTGGCCTAGGAAAAAAATAAGGGCTTCCCGGCGAACCAAAAGGGTTAGGGCAAAAGTAAGGGATGAAAATGAAAAGAAATGTACACCCGGCAAGTCAAAAACCTGAAAAGGAGGCTTGGGAAAAAAAGGGTATCCCGGTGGACTGAAAACCCGAAAGGGCGGTTCAGGCAAAAATTAGGGATCAAAGCGTAACACTATTTCTCATTGGATCATCTTGCGACCAGACTTCGGTATCGACTATCAAGCTCGGACGTAGCCAATCAATCTGATCCACCTTCGACCAAGTAGCAAAGTGATGAGACGCTTGAAGATATAAAGGCAATAGTAGAGTTGGAACCCAATGGGATTGTTTCACATAGCTGTTTTTCTTTCTTTTTCACAAATTGTATAATTTATATCTTTCGGTGGTGTTCTCTTACTAGGACGTCAGCCTCTTCGTACAAAATGCCTATTACAGGCCAACTTCAAAAAATCAATACAATTCATTTTCACAAGAAATTTAAACTTGTTTTTCTTTTTCTGTTTTGTTTTGCAAGAACGTCCAATGATTCATTTTTGATATATGCATTTGAGAATAATTGTTTCTCATAAATGTTTACACGAAAAAACAAAAGACAATTACTTGTAATTCCAGGAACAGGGGAAAACAAGAAGTGTCCAAACCTTACAGTTGCTCTACCTACCAGGTACAGGGATAGAGCCAGCTTGAGAATTTGACTAAGGGTATATACACTCCCCGCAGAGTTGGAAGTACCCGAAGACAGTGGTGTTAGCTCTCCTCAGCCAAGGTTCATAATCGCAAAAGAGTCGGAAAAATTCTCCCCAAATAGAGTTTGTCTATCACCAGCAATAGAAGTTCACCACCAGCTGAGTTTATTTCTCCAAGTCGACAGATAGTCCAACAGAGTATCTCTCTTCCCCACAAAGTCATCCCCCCACTGGATTATTCTCAAATAGAGTCTCTCCTGGCGGATTGTTCTCGAGCAGAACGGATGCAAGTCTCCAGATAATCACCTTCGGTCACTATCCCCAACGAGAACGAAGAACTCAACTCCTTGTACTCTCCAACAACAGTCCAGGATTTATTCTCCCCTGCCGGAGAATATCACAAGAGCATTGCATATCCATACATCGTGGCATGCGCATATGTATCATATAGCACAATCTCATTTATTTTGAGAACATCATTACTCAATAAATTTCATACATCATGACATTACATACGACTAACTCTTTACCTTTCAGGGAAAGACGCAATCAAGTTCTCACAAGTTTTCTCCGGTTCAGTCAAATCAACACTAAGATTTCTATTCCAGTTCAAGCTGTGAAGCCCGGAATCGACCAGGTAATGTCTTGAGTTCTCCAAAATGCTACAAAGCCTGGAATCAACCAGATAGTGGTATATCTTAAATACAAGCTATGAAGCCCGGAAATCGACCAGATAACAGCTTAATTTCCCTATCATACTGTGAAGCCTGGAAATTGACCAGATAACAATACAAGATACTATGAAGCCTGGAATCGACTAGATAGTGGTATAAGACACCGTGAAGCCTGGCACACAACCAGATAACAGTATAAGACACTGTGAAGACTAGAGCACGACCAGATAGCGGCAAGAGACACTAAAACTTGGGACGCGGCCAGATAACAATATAAGGTACTGTGAAGCTTGGAATTCAACCAAATAGCAGTTTACTCGGCCAATTACTATGAAGCCTAGAAATCGACCGGATATCAGTATGCCTTAAATTCAAGTTGAAACCCGGATGCGACCGGATAACCACTTAATTCCTTCTGAACCCTGGAGCACGACCAGATAAGAATTGAGAAATTGCAAAGCCTGGAGAACAACCAGATATCAAGTTTAATCTCATCTCCCCAGTAAGTCACTGTAAAACCTAGAGCACGACCAGATAGCAGTCAGTCTTATTTTCCCCAACAAATCATTGCAAAGCCTGGAACACGACCAGATAACAATACATTTTCACCTCCTCGACTAAAAGGTGATCCCCCAGTAGGGTAACGGACAACTAAAGCTCCTAAAAATTCTACTTCTCTCAAGACAAAGACCAGCATTCCCCAGCGAAGTCCTCCTCAACAACAGGTATACGGGTTCTCGCCAGGGAATCTCTTACGCGATCGACACTTCTTTAGATGGCATATTTAAGCCCATCTTTCGTCATTGACTTCCAAATGGCATCTATAAGCCCATTCTTGATATCGCAAGACAAGTACCACTTCATGCGAGTGCAAATTTCTAGGCACTCTAGTGTTCAATCATCATCAACCTTCAGATCACGAAAGGCAGACTAGCCAATCTACATCCTCAGGTTTAATAAGATTGAACAGGGGCAGCTATTGTACCCCAAAAATTTTCCTCCCATATTTCTCAATACATTTCAAGTGAGGTCTTCAAATTTCTCAAGGAAGTCCAAGGGTTGACCATACAAACTTTCTCCTAAGGCAGTCTACCTCAAACTAGGGTTTCATTTTGCATCAAGATGTTTGATTCCAAATGATCCCAAATGCTAATCATTGTCCTATTATGTTCTCAAGATCATCCATGTCAAGTTTCAAGCCTTGCATAGGAAGCTTGCTCAGTCAATTGCTCAAAGGCCTGAAAATCGACTGTGTTAGGGCAAAAGTCAACTGTAGCCCACATACAGTCAAACTTCAAAATTTTTGGTCAACATTATCATTTTGAAGTATTATTCATCATTTTATCAAGGGTTGATCATGATTCCTCAAGGATTGCCCACAATTCATCAAAACCCAAAAGTTGCTAAATTAGGGTTTTGTAGGAAAAGTCAACTCAACTTTGACCAAGCATAACTTTCTCATACTTTATCAAAAATGAACCATCCAAAGCTCATTTTTAAGAGGATGTAATTCCCTACAATTCATCCTCATCTCCCAAGTTCAAAATATGCACTCACAAGAAGATACGAATTTGGACATTATAGGTCATTTTGGAAAGTCAACAAAAACACCTTTTGGGTCAAAGCTTCATACATGAACATGGAAGGCTCAATTGAGATGCGACCAAAAGGGTTTCTTAGAGGACATCTTTAGATTTCTAAAAAGTCCAAGAACACCTCTCTAGGGTCAAAATTGAGAGAGTTATGCATTGGAAAAGTTGACCCTTTTTGCAAAATTGCATTTTTTGCTAAATGGGCCCAACCTTAAATGCTTACACTGAGTTTCTAATGTGGTCCACAACCCATGAGCCCTTCCACTTGTCATTATTTTATTTTTGTCATTTATTTTGATTTTTATTTCATTTAAATCAAATAAAATCAAAATAAAATAATGAAAATATCAAAAACTAATTAAAGCATGAGATTTTATGCAAGATTAGGTCCATTACACATCTGGAAACAAGATCAAATCATGCAAGGCTTATATGGATATAAAAACATTGAATTTTGCTTGATTTGGAAAGATTTGGTTCAAGGATTGAATCATGAATCAATATTCATAATTGGAGAAGATTTGAAACAAATGGCAACCCTAATACATTCTAGGATACATAAGGAACAAAGACAGATCAAAAAAGGAGAGGCTAGAGGCGTGCAAAAGAGAGAACGAATTTCAAAAATTCAAGAAAAAGTTGCAAACTGATTTCAAAGTTTCAGGCCATATCAAGCCATTCTAATCACCCCCAATCAATTGCTATATCCCCCAGGATCATGTTTCAATTGCTAGCAAGCTTCCCCACGCCTTGAAACGCCCTGTAAGAGTCACACGGTTCATCTCTTTTCTTGAATTCGAATATCTTAATTCTGGCATCTTTAACATGATAGATTAGCATATTCTTAATCCTTTTGATGTTTCCAAGCTAATGGTTATATTTAATTATATTTTTGTTGACTGAACACGAAGCTACCATGGCTAGGGTTCTTGCTTCGTTTTTAGGGGTTTTGTGTACAGGGAAAATTGGCCATTAATAATGGTACCATGATGCTCGTGGGGTTTCAACGAGTTTATTGATACCATTGGTTTGCATTTATCATACATGTACAGGATTTTGGAATTAACAAGGGTTGTACCTATGCCTTGTGTCCGTAGGTAAAAGTATTTTGTCTAAAATGACGGAAGCCACGAGGAAGATGATGGCGTGGCAGTATGTGAGTGGCTTGTTTTAATCTGCGCGCGTTTTGGGAAGCGTGGCATGTTATTTGTATTATATTTTATTTGCTTTGTTATTATTACATCTAAACAAGCCAGCGCAGATGGTAAAGCTAATGGTCTTTGATGCACACGTCCTGGGTTCGATCCCAGGCGTGTGCATTTTATTATTTTCTCAATAGTTTCAGGTCAATCCAGTGCTCCCCAGCCTCAAGCGTATTCCGTGTACTCTCAACATCAACCATATGATGAATTCCTGGCCAGATCCAAGGTCCATCCCTTGAAGGTCCACCATATGCCTGAGTCAAGCGTGCCCATGGGATTGTGAAAGGTCAAACAGACCCGAAGCTTATTGGGCTCAGATTTGCAAACCACACCCCCTTCTTCCTAAAACAGCAACCAGGCCCATTCTTTTTCTTTTTCTATTTACTTCTTTTATTTAATTTATTTTGTTTAATTATTTCTTAACACAATTAATTTCTTTTTTCACAAAAAAATCATAAAATCAAGTTTCACAAAATTTAGAATTAGGTTTTTTTTAAAATTATTTTATCAAATTTAATTTAATACTAGTTTAAATTTAATTTAGGGTAATTCTAACCTTTTATATATAATTAAAATCAATTAGAAAAATTAGGGTTAGCTTGTGATTTAATTTTTATTTCTTTCTCAAATAAAATAAAAAAATACAAAATAGGTTAATTTAATTATTTTTTCTTAATTAAAATTAAATTAGTAATTAGGTTATTTTTTGTTTTTATTCAATTTAACTTTATTTTCTCAAATAACACAAAAACGACAAAAAAATGATTTTTCATTTTAGTTACAATTAGGTTTAGTTGGGGTCAAAACCGTAATTATCTTGTTTTCGATTCATCGCGCGCGTTTATAATTTTTGCAATATTAATGTAACTGCTCACGATATGTAATAGTTTAATCTAGGATTTTCTTTATTTATTGTCTTTACGGGTTTTTTTGCTTTGTAATTAATCCATACCCTGAAGCCTTGTAATAGCGTAGTTTTACTTCCCCGCATTTTAATTCTTGCAAATATTAGCTGTATAGATGTATGTTAATATGATTGTATGACAAGATTGCAGGATAATTTAAACGGCTAGAAAACCCTAATGTGCAAGGATAATAACTGAAATCAAATCACTCGCACATGCACATTCTTAGGGTATACTCTCACTTCGGTTGCCATCGGTAAACGATCATTAAGCATAGGGTGTCTTAGTGGTTACCCTTCTGTCTAAAAAAGATCAAAAGTCCCGTTTGGAAATGTTGCCTCGGAAATGTTGCCTTGGAAATGTTGCTTCGAATATGATCTTAAGACTCTAGGGTTATTACTAAGACGTCCTAACAATGCTTTAGTGATCGTACGTCCCTTACGAATTGACCCTTACAACTCCAACGACGGTGCTACCTATTTCTCATTAGTAGGATAGCGCTGTCTAAAGGAAACGAAAATAGAAACAATCTTTTTTCGAGTAAGTAGATGCTAGTAGGTACTTGCTCAAAACAAACTTTTTCACACCAAACACTTTTTCCAAACAAAGTTTTCAAAACAACTTCATAACACTCTTGAGGACAGAAACAAGGGTTAAAACAAAGTAAAACAAAACTTTTCGAAACAAACACACACAAGCAATTTTTAAAGATGAGCAAGTACCTAAGAGCCCATGGAAAACCATGGATAGAAAGGGTGCTAACACCTTCCCCTTCTATAATCTATCCTCCGTACTCAGAATATCTCGAAAAAGGATTTTTTCTGTGCATTTTTCATTTCCGGTTGGATAAAATAAAAGTCGGTGGCGACTCTTGCTTACCGCGACATTTTGCGAATAAAAATGCAAAATGCAAACCAGCATTTTTCAAAACAGTCGGTTCTGCCACCGTATCACAATGGGCCCAACTTTTTATGCTGGCACCTCACTTATAATGTGATCCATGACCCAAATATCCAGCCTCATGTTATTTGCTTCACTTTTCAATTTATTTTGATTTTTTGTTAATTAAAATTTCAATTAAATCAAATAATTGATGAATAATGGAAACGATATGTTGTGATCTGATTTTTGGACAGGATCTCAATCAAATAATGCTAGGATATCATGATCAATTCGAATCAAGGCTGATTGGGACAAGAAAGGCATAATTTGGCTCAATATAGCAAGTTTTCATGTGCCATGAAAATCAAATCAAATCTTGAAAACTTCCAAAGATGTGATCAGTTTTTACAACCCTAATGCACTCTAAGATATATATTGAACGTATCTAAGGCAAGAACAAGGGTTAGAAGTCGTGCATAGCCAAGAACCAAACTTAAAAATTTCAAAGAAAAGTGGTGATTCAATTTCCATCCTAGAGGCTAATCCAAGCCATTCTAACCTTGCCAACAGGTTGCTGGACATCCCAGGAACGTATCTCAATCATTTGCAAGCCTCCACAAGTCCAGAAACGTGTTGCACGACCGTCACGGTTTGCATAAAAACTTGATTTAGATTTCATTGATTTGCACATCATTAGCATATTTGAATTATATATTCTTGTTCATCATTGAGTTTGCAAGATATTGGTATCCTTTAATTGCGTTTTCAGTACAGGAATCATGATGCACCATTGTTAGGGTTTCTTGCCTTGTTTTAGGGCTTTGTAGATTAGGCTAAATTAGGTTTGGATTTTGGTACCATGATACTTGTGAGGATGAGACGAGTTGATTGATACCTTTAAATTTCATTTATATTGCCTGTAGAGAATTTTTGAATGGCACAAGTCTGTACCTACAGCAAAGCAACCGTAGGTAAAAGTTCTGTTACCTAAAACGACGGTTTGGGGAAGAAGATGAGGCGTGGCAATCTCTGGTTGGTTGGTTTGAATTTTAGCGCATTTTTCTGAATAAGTCACGTGATTTGCTTATATTAATTGTTTCCATTATATGTACAAATGAGCAAAGTAGCACAGATGGCAAGCAGGTACCGGGAGAGAGCGTGAGGGCATGGGTTCGATCCCCAGGTCCCAATATTTGTTTCATATAATTTTGCTTCATATGATCAGGTGCGCTGCTTATCAAGATGTCCACCATATGCCATCAGGATCCAACCATCAGATCCATCAGCTAGCCAAGATCCAATGCCTTTCCATTGGAGGACTACCATACGCCCCTGGTCAACATACGCACTAGATCAGGCGAAGTCAAGAGGGCTGGAATTTGTTTGGGCCCAGAATTTCAACATCATACCCCCAGAATTGCGAAATGACATCAGGGCCATTTCTTTTTCTTTTTCTTATTTTTTTTAATTCTTTAATTTTTCTTTTAATCTTGATAATTAACAAATTAATTGTTTTTCATAAAATCATAAAATCAAAACTTCATAAAAAATTAGAATTAGTTTTTTTTTTACTATTATCAAATTTAATTTAATTTAGTTTAACTTAGGGAAACTTTAATTTATTTTCACAATTGAAATTAAATTAGAAAATTAGGTTAACTCTTGATTTAATTTTTCCCCTTTTTCTCAAATAAATAAAAATACAAAACCAGTATTAAATCGTCGATTCTGCCACCGTATAATAATACCATTGTTCTTCTTTTCATTTCCACCCTTTTAATCTGTTTTCATGGCTAATCCTTTTGTTTTTGTTTCTTGAGTTATTAAATATGCTTTAAGAATTAACCTAGTCATAAGATAATGCTAGCATGGCTTTAGGCCATGTTGCTTTTCAAAATCTCAAACGAAAGAAACAATGGGAAGGAAGTATGAAACGAAGCCTTAGGCTTCCACACTAACTTCCAGGTCCAAACGAAAGAGGCAGCCAGCGGCACACCCACACTGACTTCCAAGCCCCAATCGAAGGAGGCAGCAAAAGACTTAAAGTGAAGAAGGCATTTCATGATGAATGAAAAAAGCAGCCAGAAGGGTGGCCATGTTGATTCAAGGCCCCAATCGAAAGGCACACCCACACTGACTTCCAGGCCCATTCGAAAGGCACACCGTCACTACTTCTAGGCCAAATCGAAGGGAGCCAGAGAAGCAGAATCGAAGGATGCTTCTGCCTAAATCGAAAGATCCCTTTTTATTTCCTTTATTTTATTTTTCCTTTACATTTTCATGCTATTCAATATGGTTGTAATAGTGTAGGATTTATTTTTTTTTCATTTTTATTCCTTTTATACAAATGTTAGTAATTAGTGTGTATGGTAAGATAAAAACAACAAGTAGACAACCTAAAATTCAAAGACAAAATGCATCCAAATAAAACTCACTATCCACGCATGCACCCTTAGGGTAATCTCACTTTTTGTCTCTGGAAAATAGTCATGTCCCTCCAATATGGGCGTTTTAGCGAAGACCCTCGATAAAATATTGTAGTCCCTCGATGACCCTCAATGTTGCCTTTGGTAAATGATCTATTCCCTAAACAACATTGCTAAAACATCCTATAGATTTCCTTCTATGAATATACAAACGTCCCATGCCCGTCCCTTCACATCCAAAGATGGGGCTTCTTACCAAATCAATGGTAAGATAGCAACATCTAAAGGAGGAGGAAAAGAACATTAAAGACCTTTTGAGTAGGTAGGATGCTTCTAGTTGCTCGCTTGCTCACAACAAAAACATTTTATACACCAACACTTTCATTTTTGAAACATTTTCAAAAGACAAAGCTTTTTGTACACATTCTTATAGAAACGAGAACCATTACAAAGACACTTTTCAAAATCACTTTCAAAAAACACAAACACCTCTTTGAATTATTTTCAAAACAACACTTTGTACGCATTCTTATAGAAACGAGAACCATTACAAAGACGTTTTCAAAATACTTTTGAAACCCACACCACAAGCATATTTTCAAACAAAAGCAAGTGATCTAGCAAGAAACTAAGAGCCCGTAGATAACTACGGATGAAAAGGGTGCTAATACCTTCCCTTTTCATAACCTACCCCCGAACTCAAGAAAACATCTCTAAAGGTATTTCCTGTTCTTTTCACCCTTTCCTTATTGGATAAAAGAAAAGTTGATGGCGACTGTTTCTATCTGCAGCAATTGCGATCAAACGTAAAACACCCAAGTCAGTTCTCTCGCCGTGTTATAGAACTGGCGAATCTGTTGGGGAGTTACTTAAAAGTGGGGTTACCTTAGGGATAAATCACCTTTTCTCGCTTTTCATTATTTGACTTGCTTGCATTACATTACAGTTCCTTGTTTGGGCTTGTTTTGATCCTCTACCCGGATCTGGGGCACCTTTTAGGTATGTAGCAATAGATTGTGGAAACTGTGTGGGGTATACCGACATGGTTGAAGCAATGGCTACGTTAGTGTGACACATTTGTTAGTACCGGTAGCCCTTGAGTAGTCAAGGAGAATACGGGGCCGCTGTGTGGTGTCATGAAGCACTAACTGACCTTAGAACCTTAATCGAACAACTTGGCCATTAGGAAGTAGTGAGATAGCCGGCTTTGGTGCAATCCAAAGTTGGTTGATACTAGATGATACGCTCATTGAGATCAAACTTTCGGGATATTTCGGTCGCCATTAAAGATGCTTGCACTGAAACAATGCCCGACGAAGAAAGATCAGTGATATTGAGATCCCATAGAACCCGATTAATACTACTAGGACAGGTTGAGTCAACTAAACTTCAAGAGGGTACTTACCTACAAACTCCATGCAAGCCTAAACCTAAGGACTTGTCTGTGTGTATATGACTATTTGTACATAATAACTTGCTTGCTTTGCATACTTGTATATAACATCATGATATTGTTGTACCCCAAAATTTTCCCTCTCATTTTATCAAGATTTCCCCTCACAAGATTCTTTGGACTCCAGCCAGAATTAAGGTTTGCTCTGCTCAAGACATCTCCTTGCACTGATGACCTGAAATTAGGGTTTGAGTTTTCATATGGATTTTTGGACTTTTAATGCTTAATGTGACTTTCATACTTCATGTTGGACTTATAAGATTGCTCACACAAAATTTCAAGCCTTGAATCAAATTTTGGCCCAGTCAATTGGACAATTGACCTAGAAATCAGCTGTATTGGGAAAAAAAGTCAATTATGGCCAATTTACAGTCAAACCTCATAATTTTTGATCCACATCAACATTATAGACTCATATAAACCACTTGATCAAATTTGATCAGATCATCAAAAGGGCAAAATGGTCATTTTTAGGGTTTTGACTGCTGAAGGGCAATTTCTGATTTTTCACCTAGCCAATGGCAAATTGGGTTCAATCATGGATTTAAGGACTCAATGGAATCATCTTGACCTAATCATAAGGTTCAAAAGATCTCAATTGCATTGACAGATGAATTTTCCAATCAACTGATCAAAAATCAAGACAAGTTCCATGCCGTATACCATGCCGTATACCATGCCGTAATCCAATGCGTTTGCATTTAATTTATGAGTGTGGAAAGGTTTAACGACCTGTAAACAAGTACAAGCATGTTTGGACAGAATTTGCAACTTGTAGCAACATGAAATATGCCATGGACAAAAGTGAGAAATGGGCATTTTCTTTTCTTCGATTCTCCCTAAACATGAATGATCTTGGAGAGTTCTTGGACATTTTAGAAAGCTTGTAACATGATCTACAAACCATCTTTGAAATGAATTTTTATATTCCACTTGGAACTATGTGAAAAATTGCCATGAAGATAGGTCAAAATCCTGCCTAAACTAGGGCAAAATTTCACTAAGTTAAAAGTTTCATGGACCCTTGTTCACAAAATCATAACTTGAGATCCAAGCATCTTTTGGGAAAACTTTGTGAATCAAAGTTGTAGATTTTGTGGAGGACTACAACTTTCATGTTGGAAGTTTTCTTTGAATCCAATTGCATCATGGTGAAAAAGTTGGGAAAAGTTGGGAAAAAAATAAGAAATTTTCATAACTTAGAAAAATTCTAAGTTATGAAAATTTTCCATTTTAAACCCTAATTTTCAAAATTAGGTTTCTTGGTGAGAAAGTTTCATGTTTTGACACATATTGATGAAAAATGACCCTTGGTACTTGACTTTGACCAAAAAGTCAAAGTTTGACTTTTCAGTGTACAGTTGATTTTTGATCAATTGATTGGAAAATTCATCTGTCAATCCAATGCAATTGAGATCTTTTGAACCTTGTGATTAGGTCAAGATGATGCCATTGAGTCCTTGAATCATGTTTCAAGCTTTGATGACTATGGCTGGAGATTTCACAATGGGCATCCTTACTCGGCTGGGGAATAAGGAAAACTCTGGCGATCTCTACTGGGGATCAGACAAAAGAAAAACCTTGATCTGCTGGAGAATAAGGAAGGCTCTGATGGTTTCAGCGGGGAATTAAGAATGAGAATCTTCAATCATCTGGGGAATTGAAACCCCGGGGGCTTCACTGGAGAAGTGAGAATGAGAATCTTTGATCTGCAGGGGATTAAAAATTCTGACAAATTTATGCTGGGAAGTAATGAAAACTCTGGCAACTTCATTGGGGAATCAGGAATGAGAAACTTCAATCTGCTAGGGGAATTTGAATCCTTGGGGACTTCAAACTGGGGAGTTAAGAATGAGAATCTTCATTCTGTTGGGAGTAAAAACTCTGAGGGGAATAGCTATACTGTTGGAGAGTAAGCTATCCTTCTGGAGGGTAAGTTCAAGACTATGGGGAAAAATCTTATTCCTGTTTGGAAAAAGTTCAAGAGCTTGGGTTGTATGCCAATCTACTGGGGAATTATCCGGAGTTGGGGATAAAAGTTAACTGTTATCTGCTTGATTCTCAGACTTTAAGACAACTTGTTGGGGAATTTCGGGAAATTTGAATGGTTTCCGCTGTAGATTGATTGGAAACTTGACTCCGTTGGAGAAGAAGGTTTCATCTTTGTTGGGGATTTATGACCCAAAGTTTTTACTCCGCGGGGAATTTGGGGTTTAAAGACTCAACTCTGATGGGAATTAAAGGTTTGAAAATATAACTCCTTTGGGGATTGGGAGTTTGAAGTTCTGACTCTGGCGGGGATTTTGAAGTTTAATTCCGCTGGGGGTATGTATTTCAAGGTTGTAGCTCCGCTGGGGATCTAGATGATGTACTGCAGGGGATTTCTCTTGGAATAGCTTAAAGACGTCTTCCTATCCTTTCAACCTGTCAGTAATTATTCTTTCACATTTCGTTTATTTGTAAACAATGATTATATTCAAATGCATATGCTCATTTAATAAATAATTGGACGTTTTCAAATGAAATACAAGTGTAAAAGAAAAAGGAAAAGGCAAATAGTTTTCTGCACTTTGAAGTATCTTTGTATTAACTTTGTGTAAGTATTTTGTACAAAGGAGACAAACATCCTAGTAAGAGAATGTTGTCATAAAAATGAGAAAAAATTTATACAAAGAAAGATGGCTATGTGTAAAAATTCCATGGGGTTCCCATTCTGCTATAGCCTTCGTAACTCTGAATATCTTGTCCATTCGTTGCTTCGTCCGAAGATGATTGAGTTGATCAGAAGCCCGAAGCTTGTCTAGTGAAGAGATTGTCCTTAAAGTGATCCGACGAGACATAGTCATACGCTTTAATCCCCTAACTTTTTCCTGGACCGCCCTTTCAGGTTTTCAATCCACCGGGAAACCCTTTTTTTCCCAAGTCGGCCTTTCGGGTTTTCAACTTGCCGGGTGTACAGATTTTTTTGTTTATCCCTAATTTTTGCCTGAACCGCCCTTTCGGGTTTTCGATTCACCGGGATGCCCATTTTTGCCCAAGTCGCCCTTTCAGGTTTTCAACTTGTCAGGCCATTTATACGTAGTATCTTTTGACTATGTCCGCGTTCACAGGGTGCGGCAGGTCGTCGCCGTCCATGGTGGTCATGATCATTGCCCCACCAGAAAAGATGTTTTTGATCATAAATGGTCCTTCGTAGGTAGGATTCCATTTGCCCCTGGGATCACTTTGCGGCAAGATGATCCGCTTGATTACAAGGTCCCCGACTTGATATACCTGGCGCCTGACTTTCTTGTTGAATGCCTTAATCATCCGTTTTTGATACGCCTGACCATGGCAAACAGAAGTAAGTCGCTTTTCGTCAATCAAGTTAAGTTGATCAAGCCGGGTCTGAATCCAATCGTCTTCGCTCAAACCAACATCTTTCATGATTCTCAAGGAGGGAATCTGAACCTCGATAGGTAAAACAACTTCCATGCCGTATACCAATCAAGCTGTATACCATGCATCTTTCATGATTCTCAAGGAGGGAATCTGAAGTCAATAGAAACTTGATCTCTCCAATATCAAGACCAATGGCATCAATGGCATCATCTTGACCTAATCACAAGGTTCAAAAGATCTCAATTGCATTGGATTGACAGATGAATTTTCCAATCAATTGATCAAAAATCAATTGTACACTGAAAAGTCAAACTTTGACTTTTTGGTCAAAATCAAGTACCAAGGGTCATTTTTCATCAATATGTGTCAAAACATGAAACTTGCTCACCAAGAAACCTAATTTTGAAAATTAGGGTTTAAAATGGAAAATTTTCATAACTTAGAATTTTTCTAAGTTATGAAAATTTCTTATTTTTTCCCCAACTTTTCCCAACTTTTTCACCATGATGCAATTGGATTCAAAGAAAACTTCCAACATGAAAGTTGTAGTCCTCCACAAAATCTACAACTTTGATTCACAAAGTTTTCCCAAAAGATGCTTGGATCTCAAGTTATGATTTTGTGAACAAGGGTCCATGAAACTTTTAACTTAGTGAAATTTTGCCCTAGTTTAGGCAGGATTTTGACCTATCTTCATGGCAATTTTTCACATAGTTCCAAGTGGAATATAAAAATTCATTTCAAAGATGGTTTGTAGATCATGTTACAAGCTTTCTAAAATGTCAAAGAACTCTCCAAGATCATTCATGTTTAGGGAGAATCGAAGAAAAGAAAATGCCCATTTCTCACTTTTGTCCATGGCATATTTCATGTTGCTACAAGTTGCAAATTCTGTCCAAACATGCTTGTACTTGTTTACAGGTCGTTAAACCTTTCCACACTCATAAATTAAATGCAAACGCATTGGATTAAGGCTTTATTCTGAGCTTTAGGGCATTGTACAAGGAATTAATCTAAAAATGGCAAAAAGGCAACATTGCCACTTTGATAAAGCTTGCTTTATGTCAAGTTGTTTCTCTTGAGCTGTGAACCCAATCTTTTGCAGCAAACCAACTCCACAAACTTAGGGCAAGGTACAACAACTTTGTGCAGCTAAGAAGGAGGCTTGTAGGCTCTTGAGCATTGTCATTTCACTTTTGCTTCAAAAGCAAGAAAGTGTGCAAAAGGTCAACAACTCTTGTATCTGTTAAAACCAAAGTTTGTAAACATTTGAAACAACTTCAGCATATCACACTAAGCCAGAAACATGAGCTAGCAAGTTCTCAAACACCCAAATACACCAAAACACCAAGTTCTTGCAAAAACAGGGCAGGCCCTGCAGAATCATTTCCATCTTCACATTGCCTCGTGCGGTTTGTCCCAAACCACTTCAAATAAACTCCATACAACCTACCTAAACTATCCCAACCAGTCTCAAGCCACTGTAACTTCATTTTCAAGCTTCACCATTTTTGAATTCTGAGTTTGCAGGTTGACTTCTACAAGCATATTCAGGCTATTTCAAAGCAAGCTGAGCATTGGGAAAGGTCAAAGGAACATCAAGAAAGCTCAAAAGAACCTCAGGCCTCACTGAAAGTTATTGCATTGCCATACTCGAACTTGACTGAAACAGGTATTTCTCAAACTTCTATCTCTCTATTTAGGAATCATTAGACTTAGGTTTGTGAAGAAAAAATGTAGTCCTCATTGCCCTTGAGTTGTGCATATGCATAGAATTCATTTATGTTAACTGAGCTAGGAGTATTTGATAGTTGAACTTTCTGAAAAAACTAGGTCAAGATTTAGGGCCAATGAAATTCTCTCTGGTCTTTGAGAGTTAGATTAAGTTTTTTATATGGTTAGAATCGTATGATCAAGAGCTATAACTTTCATGTTGCAAGTTTTTGTTTTTAAGCACAAATGCAGGAGTTAGTAGTTTGAACATGGAACACGTTTTTCTTGTTCTGGAGGACAGGGATGAAGAGGAAATGGGTTGGACCTGACTTGGCCTTGCTTTTTGCACCCCCTTCTTTTCTTTTTGCACCCCCTTGGCCCATTTCTTTATTTTTTTTATATTTTTCTATTTCTTTTGCATTTCTGACTTTTATTATTTTTTTCTAAATATTAAAAATCACCAAAAATATTTTCTTAAATTTTCACATTTTATTTTATTATTTTTATTATTTTTTTTAGCATAAGAATAGTTATTAAATAACATATACTTTGATTTTCTTAAATAAATTTATAAATAATACAAAAATATTATATATTTTTATTTTTATTATTTATACACTTAAATAATATTTTCTCACACATTTTAATTTTTTAGCACTTTTGTAAATATATTTTATTTTCTTGTACATAAAAATGAATAAATAAATATGTAATATATATATTTCCTTAAAACAAAAACTAGGGTTTCTACCCTTTCAAAAATAATGAATATTTTTTCTTATTTTGATACATTAAATAATTCATTTTATATACATAAAATAAATACCAAAACATTTTTTTGCATATTTATAATATATTGCATATTTAAATATTTGTCAATTTATTATTTGTACAATAAATTCAATATGGTTTTAATAGTTTTTAGGGCTTTATTTCTTGCAAATACCCCCTATTCAAATTTGTATCCCCCTCCCCGTAATCATGTTGTAATAGTCTTAGATTTACTTTTACGCATTTTATCGCTTTCAAATATGCCATGATAGCAAAACTAGGGTTTGTATGACAATCAAAAATCAAACAAATAGCTTGACTAGTACAAGACAAAAAAGCATGAAAAATGACAACACAATGCACACAAGCACCCCTAGGGTTTCATCCACTTGTTGCCTTAAAAATGGCCATGGTATGCATGCTAGGTATCTTGGCAAACAAAAACAAAAACAAAAGATCATAGTCCCTCGATGACGCTATCTTGGTTGCCTATACAAAAAATGATCTAGTCCCTCAAACAAAAAAAACTTGCTAAAGATACTTTGCACAATTGCTATCATGGTCATACGATGACCCACGCCCGTCCCGTTTAACATCCAAACACAAGGTTGTTTACCAAATGCAATGGTAAAGAAACAATGTCAAAGGGTTAAAAATGTGTAGGAAAGATCTTTGAGTAGGGTATACAACTCCTAGTTACTTGATCAAACTTGCAAACATCCTTGCTATTTTCAAAAACACACAACACAATTTCAAAAACATTTCCCAAAATAAACTTTCAAACATTGAAACATTTTTCAAAAGACAAACACCTTTGTATACATTCAAACAAGAATCATTACAAAGGTTGCCTACACAAAGGCCTCTTTTCAAAATATTTTCAAAACCACACACAAAAGCACCATTTCAAACAATTGAAAAGCAAAAGCAAGTGATCTAAAACAAGTAACTAAGAGCCCATGGAAAACCATGGATGAAAAGGGTGCTAGCACCTTCCCTTTTCATAATCTACCCCCCGAACTCAAAAATAATCTCAAAGGTCTTTCCTGTGCTTTTTGACCTTTCCTTTGGATAAAATAAAAAGTCGGTGGCGACTCTTGCTAAATCGAAACATTTGCAAACACAAACGCAAAACCTCAAGTCAGTTCTCCCACCGCATCACAGATATCATACCATAATATTTTCAATAACCATTTCAAGGATCTCAAGGGCCTTTGATGCAGGGTCATGTTGAACCAGATGCTTATCAAGTGGCAAGAGGATTCATTCTCTAATCAAAATCCGTCAAGACCAAAGCACGGTAACTTAAGTCAAGCGCTACGACCCACTTGACATGGTGAGCTTGATTCTCATGGAAGGACATACACCGATACAAAGTTCTACAATCAAAGATGTTACTTATATCATTTTCTTGTGTTTACCCCGTGAGGTTCTTGAAAACATTGCATCCACATGCAATGCATCATATCATGACAATCTTTTCCCACACAGGTCTCTCATCTGCTTACTGTTTATTTTAGTAGAGATGGCTCTAGAACAGACTATCAAGGACATTCAGACTCAAAATACTCAACTTCAAGAGATGTTCTTGAACCTATCCAAGGGACAAGAAGAGGTGAAAGCGCTCCCCACTAGGGGAATGATCATGGGGAATCCTAAGGACAACAAGGATGACCAGTTGGAACAGCTACAAACTGAAATGCAACAATGAAAATCCAGATGATTGTACAACTGGTGGGCCATATGGCTCTTATCCAAAACTTAGCTCGGGGACAAGAGGAGCTAAGGACCCTCGTCAATAAACTTCATCAAGACAGTTGCAATCGTATGAAACAAACAATCGAGATTGGGGATTAAGTCATCATTCAGCCTCCCATGAGACAAGAAGCCTGTTTGGTGGAGTGTAGACCTTTCCAATATGCTGCCATATCATGAGCCCAACCACCACCTCGTCAACAAGGATAGGTTAATCGGCGTAAACGGAATGCATCCAATAGGCAATATACCAAACTCAACATGCCAATGTCGCAAGTCTTGCTACACATGTTGAATCTGAATTTGGTCACACTAAAGGATCCTCATCAGAATCCTAACACTGCTACTCCTAGTTATCATCCCAATGAAAGGTGTGCATATTACTCCAACAGTCCGGGGAACAATACCGATAGTTTTTGGACGTTGAAAAACAAGATTCAAGACCTAATCGAAGAAGTAGCGTTAGAATTTGCACAAAATGGTCAGCTGGAGTTCTTCTATCACCCCTCAAGGGCATCCATATGAAGTGACGATCTGGGTGAGGAAAATTTCTGTTTATTTGAAGTTTCAGTTGTAATTTCTTTGTTTACTTAAACACTTATATATATGTCAGACTTTGGTTACTTTCAATGCATTGCATATGTTTGTCTTGAATTAATCCATTCGTTTTCATTATATTTAAACTTTTATTTTTACTCCCTTTATGATATTCAACTCTTGTTTCAAAAAGTTGCAAGCCTTTAGAGGGAGGATGATGAAAACAATGCCATAATCTCATACAATATGCTTTTGAACAGACCTTGCTGACGATGTACATGCGTTTATTTCAATTTCTAAACACTGGAGTTATAAGAAAGATAATCCTTAGTCAACCCCTTTGAGCCATAGAAGTAGGAGTTTTCTTTTACACAAATTAAAAACTTTAATCAAGACCTGGGGTAGGGTAGTTTCCCAGTTAATTCAAACGCGTGTTCAGTCGCCAACTTCCACCTCACAACGAATGATACCAAAAACATCCTTCTGAATCAAAAGACGGTGATGGTTCATCCCATAAGCTAGGCATTCATTATCGCCCAAGAAAAAAGCCCACTAAGTCTAAACCTACGAATGAGACTTAAGAAAAAAACTGGGGCATCCCGCTGACTGTAATATCAAAACAAGAACAGTCAGGCAAAAATCAGGGATAATAAATAAAAAAGAGGTCACTACAAATCCTCGACAACATGAAAAACGTTGCAAGAATGACTTCCCTCTGACAAACTTAACTTATCCGAACAATCATCTGAACCATCATTCCAGAGTCAATAGGAGTTCAAATGCATAATTAACTGAGTTTAGGACTGAAGAATATCTCGAAGAACGGGCTTGTACAAATACACTTTGAGCCTTGTCCTTTGTTTCTTAAACCGTGAACCAAGCCACGTTTCAACCCTTTCAAAGTCCTAATTGAAGCGCGGGTTAGTTCGAAAGCATACTGTTACAAAAGGTATCCTGACTCCTGTAAGGCGTTACTCCAAATCCTGAGCTGAATTTTCTTACAAATAATTCTTTTATCTGCTAAAACGCATTTCCAAAACTTCAAGACAAGCATAAACTTTGAATTATTTTAAATATCGCTAATTGTTTGACAACAGAGAAATTCACACGATGAATATACAATAAACGAAAGCTCTCTCAGTGAACAAAATCACTTCAAATGGGATGACATTCCTTACGAAAAATCTCCTATTAAGCAAGGGGGAATGACATGTCACTGTCTAATTCGTCTAGGGGAAGTCAAGGAAAGATTCTAAGAAATCTCTCGAGAAATGCTGAGTAACCAGGGGCAGACCTTTATCTGAATCACTTGGGGCATTGGACATGGGTTCCAGCAAAGGGTCGTACGCGGTCAAGCTAACACTTCCCAGCAGTGCTACAAACACTTGCTACTAGGGTCAGTGACAAATCTCCCACAAAGTACTTTTCATAGGGTGATCCCCAGCCAGATTTTCAATCTCTGGAAAACCCTCTTCCCCACTGAGTTGGTCTCAAGAAGAATCCCGGAGGAGTTCTACCAAAAGAAAAGGCCTCTCCAGCAGACAGGTGACAAGGTTTATTTTCCCAATAAATGGCAAGATTCCCTAGCTTGAATTTTCCTCTCAGACTATCATAAGTCTAGGGACCACAACTCCTCTTCCCCAATAGACTTTCCTACAATCCCCAGTAAGTTGCTACAAAACCTGGAAGGAAACCAGATAACTATTAATTTCTCTGTCTCCAACAAATTGTTAACTTCCTTTCTCTTCCATCAAGAGATAGCTCCCCAGTAGAGCAACAGACAACAAAGACTCCTGAACTTTTTTCCCCAAGCGGAAATCAACACTCTCCACAGAGTTTTCTTCTCAAGCAAAATCAACATTCCCCAGTGAAAGTCGCCCAGTTTCTCAGGATTCCCCAGCAGGGTTTCACAAAGTCCACAAGCAATGGACGGTGTTTCCCTTCCCCAACAGAGTTTATTTCTATAATAGTGGAGACCCATCTATTAATACTTCAACTTCAAATTTGAAGACTTACACTCCTCATTCTCAGCAGCAGCCAGGGATTTATTTTCTCTAGTCCGGCAAAACTGCAGCAGAACAATTAACATGATCATACATTGCATTCATATAACATAACATCAACAACACAAACTCATATATCGCAATCTCATTTATTTTGAGAAACATCATTACGCCATGCATTTCACACATCATGGCATAGAATACAACTAACTCTTTACCTTTTCAGGAAAGATCAATCAACAAAAAATTATCATCAACAAATTTTCGACAAGACATGACAACTATTTGTGAACAAATAAATTGTAGATCAATTCCCAAAACAGGACTGGGTAACTTCTACATGGCGAATACTTCCTTCAAAACCTCTACTGGTTCGGTTTAAATCTATCAATGGTTTATCTTGATTCCTTTCCGGTAGACATTTTCTCTGGTTAAGATAAATCGCTCCAAGATTTATTCTCATTCTTTACAGTTAAAGAATATTCAAGACCTCTTTTGGTTCAGTTTAAATATATCAATGGTTTATCCTGATTCCTTTCCGGTAGACATTTTCTCTAGTTCAGATAAATCTCTCCAAGATTTATTCTGATTCTTTCCAATTAAAGAATATTCAAGACCTCTGCTGGTTCAGTTCAAATCTATCAATGGTTTATCCTGATTTGTTTCCGGTAGACATTTTCTCTGGTTCAAATAAATTGTTCCAAGATTAATTCTGATTCTTTCCAGTTAAAGAATATTCAAGACCTCTGCTGTTTCAGTTTAAATCTATCAATGGTTTATCCTGATTCCTTTCCAGAAGACACTTTCTCTGGTTCAAATAAATCGCTCCAAAGATTTATTCTGATTCTTTTCCAGTTAAATATTATTCAAGACCTTTGCTGGTTTAGTTTAAGTCTATCAACGGTTTATCCTGATTCCTTTCCGGTAGACATTTTCTATGGTTCAGATAAATCGCTCCAAGATTTATCTAGATTCTTTCTAGTTAAAGGTTATTCAAGACTTCTGCTAGTTCAGTTTAAATTGATCGATGGTTTATCCTGATTCCTTTTCGGTAGACACTTTATCTGGTTTAGATAAATCGCTCCAAATATTTATTTTGATTCTTTTCCAGACTTCTGCTGGTTCAGTTTAAATCGATCAATGGTTTATCCTGATTCCTTTCCGGTAGACGCTTTCTCTGGTTCAGATAAATCGCTCCAAAGATTTATTCTGATTCTTTTCAAGACCCCTGCTGGTTCAGTTTAAATCGGTCAATGGTTTATCCTGATTCCTTCCCAGTAGACACTTTCTCTGGTTCAGATAAATCTTTCCAAAGATTTATCCTGATTCTTTCCAATAAAAGGTTATTCAAGTCTTCTGCTGGTTTACTTTAAATCGATCGATGGTTTATCCTGATTCCTTTCTAGTAGAAACTTTCTCTGGTTCAGATAAATCGCTCAAAAGATTTATTTTGATTCTTTTCCAGACTTCTGCTGGTTCAGTTCAAATTGATCAATGGTTTATCCTGATTCCTTTCCAGTAGACACTTTCTCTTGTTCAGATAAATCACTCCAAAGATTTATCCCGATTCTTCCCAGTTAAAGATAATTCAAGACCCTTGTTGGTTCAGTTTAAATTGATCAATGGTTTATCCTGATTATTTTTCGGTAGACACTTTCTCTGGTACAGACAAATCATTCCAAATATTTATTCTTATTCTTTCCCAGTTAAAGTCAAGCTTAGACTTAGTTTAATTTCTGTCGACAATCACCTTTGGATGACATCTATAAGCTCATCTCCAACAACTATCCATCATTTCTCCAAATGACACCTTTAAGCCCATTCCCTACACAATCAACCACAACATCATCAAGTGCAAATTTCTGGGCACTCTAGTGGTCAATCATTTTCCACTTTCAAGTCATGAATGGCAGATTCGCCAATCTAACTCTTCAGGTTTAAGAAGATTGAACAGGGGAAGCTGTTGTACCCCAAAACTTTCCCTCTCATTTCTCAAGGCATTGCTCATACTGATTCTCAAAATTCAAGCTTGCATAAGTACAAATTGAATTTTCCTGCATCAAGTTAAAGAGGAAATTGTTACAAAGGGGAAAACATATGAAAATAATATTTTTGACAAAATTGAAGAAAAACAAGTGTCCTTCGATTTGCCTTTTGGTCTCTTTTGATTCAATCTTGTCTTGCATCCTTCGACTGAGCATGGGTCTCTAGCACGCTGGCTTTAATTCACAAGGCAGACGCTTCCTGCATGCAACCTTCTATTGCATCTTTGGCCTCACATGGTTCATGATACAATGGCTGCCTATATGTCTTCTTCGATTGGATGTTTGATGCTTGCATGCCTGTGTTGACTGGACAAGTATTCCCCTCTCTGCTTGCTTTGACTCACAAAGTGGTGGATGGATATATGTAGCCTTAGATTGAGCCATAGATTCTTTCTTGCATGCAAGAGGCACCCACCAGGTCAGTAGGCACAAGGCAAGAGCCTCCTATTGCCTCCTTCGATTTCAAGGCAAAGGCCTCTTTTCTAGTCTCCTTCGATTGCACATTTTTCCTCCTCCATACTTCTTTCATTTGGGGCGTGTGGCCCTCCTTTGTTTCAAGCTTTGATTGTGCCATTTATCCTCTGCATGCATTCTTTGTTTGGGGCGTATAAATCCTTCAGTTCAAGTTTTTGGTTACACCTTTCGTTTGGGCATGTGGCTCCCTGCATGCAAGCCTTTGTTTGAGCAAAGATCTCTTGCATGTTTGCATGAAGTCACAAAGCAGGGATCCCCTACATACACCCTTTCCTTTTGCCATATGACCCATTGCAGGCAAGTTTGAGTGGGCAGTATCTCCCTTGGAAATTGTTTGCTTCAACATACAAATTCTACGCTATGCCATTGTCTCGTGCGAAAGAGGTGCCATGGTGGCACATTTGAAGGAGTTGCCAGACATGTTTGGATGTCCCAATCGAATGGCATGTTTTGTTGGTCTACTCCAGGAGCATGTATTTGGACCATTTGAAGGAACCCACAAAAGTCCTGGTCGAAAGACACCCATTGGGACCCCTTCAAAGGATACCCATATGAGTCCTTTGAAGGACACTTTGATTAGAAAAAAAGGAAATGTTGTTGAGGAATCTGGTCGAAGGAGGGTCAAAATGAAAGGATGAAATATTCAAAGATGCTTGCTGCTAAGTTCAGGCCTGGTATACTAGCCAAAACTACTGCACAACAGTCCTAAAACACTTCCCCGTTCTTGCACCAAAACAACATACAAGCACTGTCCCTCGAAAGCTAAAAAGAGAAGTTTACTCAAATTGTTCAAATTATTTTGTTTTCCCTCCAAAAATTCAACCAACTTTGCCTATAAATAAGAGGCTCCATAACATGTATAAGGGGATGGACAACACATCCAGAGACTTGTGGGTGGAACGAATCATCAAACTCTCAAAAAACTCAAACACTCTCAAGCACTTAAACATATTTTCGAACACAAGCCCAGAATCTAAACACTTGCTTCTTTCGAATCTGAAGCAATTCCCCACACTTTGTTTTCCTTCAAATCCAGCAGAAAGAATATCACACTTGTCCTTCTCCTTCGAATCCAGCATTAGAAATGTCACCTTCGTTTCTTTCCTTCGAATCTAGAAGCATCTAGGAAGCCACTCAAAGTCTAGCACACACGTCCCAACCTCAAGTAAGGTAAGTCACTCTTAACCTTGAACCTTTCGTTGCTAGCATAACATGTGAATAAACTTTCTTTTCGTTTCAAACATGTACATACCATTGTTCTTCTTTTCGTTTCCACCCTTTTAATCTGTTTTCATGGCTAATCCTTTTGTTGTTGTTTCTTGAGTTATTAAATATGCTTTAAGAATTGACTTGGTCATAAGATAACGCTAGCATGGATTTAGGCCATGTTGCTTTTAAAAATCTCAAACGAAAGAAACAAGGGGAATGAAGTATGAAAAGAAGCCTTAGGCTTCCACACTAACTTCCAGATCCAAACGAAAGAGGAAACCGGAGGCACGCCCACACTGACTTCCAAGCCCCAATCGAAGGAGGCAACAAAAGAATTAAAGTGAAAAAGGAATTCCATGCTGAATGAAAGAAGAAGATAGAAGGGTGGCCATGCTGATTCCAGGCCCAAGTCGAAAGGCACGCCCACACTGACTTCCAAGCCCATTCGAAAGGCACGTCTTCAATACTTCCAGGCCAAATCGAAGGGAGCCAGAGAAGAAGAATCGAAGGATGCTTCTTCCTAAATCGAAAGATCCCTTTTTCTTTCCTTTATTTTATTTTTCCTTTACATTTCCTTACTATTCATTATGGTTGTAATAGTGTAGGATTTACTTTTCTGCATTTTTATTGCTTTTATGCAAACATTAGTAATTAAGGTGTATGGCAAGATAAAAACAACAAGTAGACAACCTAAAATTCAAAGACAAAATGCATGCAAATAAAACACACTATTCACGCATGCACCCTTAGGATAATCTCACTTGTTGCCTCGGAAAAATAGTCATGTCCCTCGAATATGGGAATTTTAGAAAAGACCCTCGATAAAAGATTGTAGTCCCTCGATGACCCTCAATGTTGCCTTCGGTAAACGATCTAGTCCCTAAATGACATTGCTAAAACGTCCTATAGGTTGCCTTCTATGACTATACAAACGTCCCATGCTCGTCCCTTCACATCCCATGATGGGGCTTCTTACCAAATCAATGGTAAGATAGCAACATCTAAAGGAGGAGGAAAAGAACATTAAAGACTGTGATACGGTAGGAGAACTGACTTGAGGTTTTGCGTTTATGTTCGCAATTGTTCGGTTTAGCAAGAGTCGCCACCGACTTTTTATTTTATCCTAAGGAAAGGTCAAAAAGCACAGGAAAGACCTTTGAGATATTTTCTTGGGTTCGGGGAGTAGATTATGAAAAGGGAAGGTGCAAGCACCCTTTTCATCCATGGTTATCCATGGCTCTTAGTTACTTGTTTAGATCACTTGATTTTGCTTTTCAATTGTTTGAAATGGTGCTTTGTGTGTGGTTTTGAAAGATGTTTTGAAAAGAGGCCTTAGTTGTGGAAACCTTTGTAATGATTCTTGTTTGAATGTATACAGAGGTGTTTTTGTCTTTTGAAAAGATTTCAATGTTTGAAAGTTTGTTTTGGGGAAATGTTTTGAAATTGTGTTGTGAGGTGTGTTTGAAAATAGAAAGGATGTTTTGCAAGCTTTTGGTCAAGTAACTAAGAGTTGTCTACCCTATTTTACTCAAAGATCTTTCCTATATGTTTTTAACCCTTTTGATAGTGTTATTTCACCATTGCGTTTGGTGAACAACCTTGTGTTAGGATGTTAAACGGGACAGGTGTGGGTCATTGTATAGACCATGATAGCAATTGTGTTAAGTATTTTTGGAAAATTTTTAAGGGACTTGATCATTTTGTTTAGGCAACCAAGATAGCGTCATCGAGGGACTATGATCTTTTGTTTTGCTTTTGTTTTTCCAAAGTACCCAACATGCATAACATGGCCCATTTTTAAGGCAACAAGTGGATTGTAACCCTAGGGGTGCAAGTGTGAGTTGTGTTTGTCATCTTCATGCATTTAGATCTTGTATTAGGTCATCTAGCGATTGATTTTAGATTTTCGCATACAAACCATAATCTCCAGTCATGGCATATTTGAAAGCATAAAGTGCGAGAATTAAAATTCTAAGCTATTACAAAAGTATCCGGGGATGGGGGTACAAATTATTACAAATGGGGATGAGTCTCATAAGAATAATAATGTCCAAATATTATGTGTTACAACCAAATCGAATCATCGCAATTCAAATATAAAGCTATATCAAAACATAAAAATAAAGAGAATCAATTTATGAAATGTATGTATTTATTAACTTGAAAATAAATAAATAAAATCTATTCTAAAAAAAGAAAGATTAAGTATTATATTATTATTATTTTTGTGTTTTATTAATTATGTAAATAAAAAGTTTAAAAGAAAAAATTAAACAAAATTTCTATTATTCTTGTATTTTATTAATGTGTTAAAAAGGATAATAAAAAGAAAATAATTATAATAAAACTATTTAAGAAAGTTAAAGTTTTAATATTAGTATTAGTGTTATTATTAACAAATTAATTAAAATGAATTAATAAGAAAATATTAGTGTTTGTTAATCAAAAGAAAAGAAATTAAAAAAAGAAGAAATGGGCTAATGGGTTTACATGTGCTTAGGCCCAATGGAAAATAAAAGAAGAACAAAGGGGGGGTCAAAACGAAGCAAAGGGGGTAAGCCATCCATTTAGAGTGGGCTTAGGGATTATTTTGGTGAGGCCCAAATGAAAAATAAGAAAAGGGGGAAGTCAGAATGGCAAAGTGGGGGTGGCGTGCTAACAGATATTATGGGCTTTGGTTCTATAGAGGTGAACAAGCCCAATGTTTGTACAATGTTTTTGGTTTAGGGTCTCAGCATTTTAGGGTTCATTGTGTGATTAGGGTTTGTAAACCCCTTTACAGCGGCGCCGTTTCGTTCTTCCTCTTCATCCTTCTCACCCAACTCTGATCTTCCTCCCTAAACCTTAGCCGCCGGAGAAACCCTCACTCTCCTCCTCTTCCTAACATTTAAAGGCCTTGGTTGCAAAGGATAAGGTACGTTTTCTCTCTGAGTTTTACAGCTTTTGTTGTTTATGTGATTTTACAATTTTGTTGATTTAGCTTACTTTGCATGTCCTAGTTTGATTAACCTATGGTCTTTAGATGCTTTGAGATGCAGTAAGGGTTTGAGAAAAAAAAATGTACCTTGGGATTTTCTGGACAAGAGAGAAGGAGGGTGAGACGGTGCTCCCCGGTGGCTAGAGGCACAAGGAGGGAGGAGATGATGAGCTTCGCTTCTGGTATCTCTTTTTTGTTGTTCTTTGGATGATGAGATTTTGATAGCTTCTGACTTTGTTGTTCTTGATTGTTAATGATGAAACTGTTTTGAAACTTTGTTGTTGATTGCTCTTCTGATTTTCTCTTCCTCTTTCTTGGAATGTTGATGGTGATAATATCTCTGAAACCTGTTGCCTTTGAGTGATGATTTCTTGCTTTTTGTTAATGATGATAGCAGTTCTGAATTCTTGTTGCCTTTGGAACTCTTTTCATCTCTTCTTGATTTTGAATGTTGGTTGATGTGTTGTTAGTGATGAACCTTGTTCTGAAACTTTGTTGCCTTTGGATTTGTGATAGTTGTTTGTGAAACTGGTTTGGTTGTTTGTAAGATGGTGATTCTGAAACTGATTTGCAGTTTATGGCTTGGTATTCTGTTTGATTGTTGTTCTTGTTGTTGCCTTTTTCTGTTTGAGAACTGCAAGTTGTTTTGGTTGTTGCAGTTTGAGCTATGCAGTTCTATTGATAGCAGGCTTGGCAGGCTTTACAGGTTGTGGTAGTTTGCAGTTTGTTCTGTTTTGTTCACAGGGTTGGAATTTTGTAGTTCTACAGGCTTGGCTATGCAGGTTTGGCAAGTTTGCAAGTTGTGTAGGTTTTGGCTTGCAGATATTCTGCAGGTTTTGGAGTTTGTTTGGCAAGCTTGGCTTGTTTGCAGTTTGGCAAAACAGGTTTACAGTTTGTATGGTTGTTCCTAGCAGGCTTGGGTTGATAGCAGTTTTGCTAGGATTTTGTGGCTTTTGTTTGATTTGTGAAACTTTTATGGTGTTTTGTTGGGCAGTTTTGTTATGTTTTCTGTTTGATAACAGGTTGGAAAGTTTTTGTGAACTGCTGAGTTTTTTGGCTTAGTGGTTTGGTTTTTGGAACTGTTATATTGTTACAGTTTTGGTGTTTTGGCGAAGCTGCTCACAGTTTGGAGTTTGTTGATGGTTTTTTCAAAGTGTTTTCCTCTTCCCAACTGTTATGCAGTTTGTTTAGTTTTATATCCTCTTTGCTATTTGTGACAGCCTCTTTTTTTCCAAACTATAAAACTTCACCTAAGGTGATATCTTTCTCTCTTTCTCTCTCCATTAAACAAGCATTTTTGCTTTTTTTATTATACTCTGAAAAAGTTGCCTCTGGAAAATGATGATAGCTATGACAAGCCTTTTGCTTGTCAATAGGTTTTCCTCATGCTGTTTACTTTTTCCTGCTGCATTTTTCTGCTTCCATGCTGCTTGCCATATTTGTACAGTTTGCATCCAATTTGTTTTATAACTCAGATTGGGCAGTTTGTTTTGTAGCTCAGTTTGGGACCTTGCTTGTTGTTTGTTACAGTAGGTTCTTTGCTTGTGCTGCTTGTACATTTGTTTATGCTTTGACAGTTTTGGCGCCTGTTTGCCTTTGTAACTTTGTAACTCAGTTTGGTTCAATGTTTGCCTTAGTTTGCTTCCATGCTTTGGTTGAGTTGCAATGGTATAGTTTGGCTTATGTTTGACAGCTTTGGCACCTGTTGCATTTGAAACTCAGCTTGCTTTGTATGCTTGCATTTTTCAATTTTGTATTTTTAATTTTCACTTTGTGAAACAAGAAGAGCAATCTTCTTGTGATTTGCAAAGAGAAAAATAAAACGTGGTGAAAAATAAGCATTCTGATTCCAGACGGCAAATTTTAATGATGACTTTTTTCTTTCTTTTTCATTTGAAAATTCTTTTCAATTAACTGTACTAATCTTCTTTTCCTTTGTTTTTTCATGTGAGCATCAATTGGATGATAGAGGAAGCTGAGGAAGCAAGATACCTTGAGCATGGGAGCAATGGCAGCTTAGGAGGCTTAGGCTTAGATTAGATAGACTTTTTCCATTAATTGTAACATTTATTTTTTAAATACTATAAGTTGTAAAACTTACAATATTCAAAATAATAAATTATATTTGTAACAACATTTGGAATGAATGAAGAAAACGTTTATGAGATCATCTGATAATCCAATAAAAACCTTCTACTATCAAAAAATCTTGCCATTCTTTCTTCAAGTCTTCGCTGATTATTTAAGATTCTCAAATCAAAATAATTGAAACTGCATTTCAACAATTCTAATCCAGATAACTTAAATTCTAAGTAATCCAAACACTTTGCAGTCTCGTAACCTTGCATCAGTATTCCAATCACAATACACTTTGTATAATAAACAAGCAAGCATTCCATTAACCGGAAAAACTTTCATTCCATTTAACAAGTAGATGTCTTGATATCCCAAATAACAGTTTCAGCTCCTATTTCTTATCCCAGATAATAAAGGCTTGAGAATAATCAGTTAACCTTTCAACAAACTTGAAAAAGTGTGAAAACAATGTAACAGTAAACTGAATTTCTGTGGATTCAATTTCTTCTGATAAATGCGAGAGAAACCATGATTCTTGATTTAAGGCCAAAGAAAAGTCTATTTGATCAATTCCTGAGCCAATCTTAAAAATCAGAGAAAACCCTAGGGTTGTGATTTCTTATGAAAAAGGGAGGGCAAGCTTTGGGGTATAACAGCTGCCCCTGTTCAATCTTCTTAAACCTGAAGAGTTAGATTGGAAATTTTGCCGTTCGCGACTCGAAGGTAAAAGATGATTGGACACTAAAGTTCCCATAAATTTGCACTCGTCAAAGCATAGTTGAGGGAATGGGGTTAAAGATGCCATTTGGAGATGTGACAGAACCTTGTCAGAGATGGGGATAAAGATGCCATCCAAGAATGTTTGTTGAACTGTATGTTATAGGTGAAAGAATAAGTATCAGAAAGGTATCCATGTCTGGAACGTCTCTGAGCTGGGGGTTTGAATAAGCAATAGATTAGCATCCGTGTTTGGAGAATCCGTAAACTATTTTCAATGAGCCGAATCTGAACAAGCGATAGATTAACATCCATGTTTGGAAGCACCCGTAAACTGTTTTCATGAGTTGAATCTGAACAAGCGATAGATTGACATCCATGTTGGGAAGCATCTGTAAACTGTTTTCAAAAGTTGAATCTGAACAAGCGATAGATTGACATCCACGTTGGGAAGCATCCGTAAACTGTTTTCAAAATTCTTGAAGTTGAATAAGCAATATATTGACATCCATGTTGGGAAGCATCCGTAAACTGTTTTCAAAAGTTGAATCTGAACAAGCGATAGATTATCATCCATGTTGGGAAGTATCCGTAAAATGTTTTCAGAAGTTGAGTCTGAACAAGCGATAGATTGACATCCATGTTGGGAAGTATCCGTAAACTTTTTTCAGAAACCTTTGAAGTTGAATAAGCAATAGATTAACATCCGTGTTTGGAGTATGCGTAAACTATTTTCAATGAGCTGAATCTGAACAAGCGATAGATTAACATCCATGTTGGGAAGCATCCGTAAACTGTTTTCAGAAATCCTTGAAGTTGAATAAGCAATAGATTGACATCCATGTTGGGAAGCATCCGTAAACTGTTTTCAAAAATACTTGAATTCGAAGCTTGCTAATCTTATCCTGAAAAGGGTAAAATATTAGCTGAAACACAAAGTTATGTTGCATGAAATGTATGATGCAATATGTGTTTTTATCAATGTTTATGATATATGAATGCAATGTATGCGCATGTAAGCTGATAAGTTGTCTTGCTGAGGAAGATAAATCCTGGATAGCTGGAGATAATAAAATCTTTGACCGCTGTCGGGGAAAATAAATCCTGGACCACTGTTGAAGAGTATGTGTGTCTTCAAGTTTTTGACAACCTCTGTGAGGAGAAGCTATACTACTGGGTAAATCGGGAGTTTGGGTTGTATGCCAATCTACTGGGGATTCCTGCTTTGTGGTTTGAGGAGAACTCCGCTGGGGAATATCTGAAAACTCTATGGGGAACTGAGAATGAGAATCTTCATTCTGCTAGGGGAACTAGTGCTGAGGAATCAAGAATGAGAATCTTTGATCTGTAGGGGATTAAAAACTCTGACAAATTTATACTGAGAATAAAGAAGGCTCTGGAAACTTTACTGGAGAATCAAAGATGAGAGTCTTGATTTTGTTGGGGAGTAAAATCTCTATGGGGAATAGCTGTACTGTCGCAGAGTAGCTATCTTGCTGGAGAGTAAGCTCAGGACTCTGGGGAAAAGTTTATTCTTGTTCGGAAGAAGTTCAGGGGTTTAGGTTGTATGCCACTTTGAGAATGAGAATCTTCATTCTGTTGGGAATATCAGGTTATATGCCACTTTGAGAATGAGAATCTTCATTCTGTCGGGAATATCGAGAATTCAGGTTGTATGCCATTTTGAGAATGAGAATCTTCATTCTGTCGGGAATATCAAGAATTCAGGTTGTACGCCACTTTGAGAATGAGAATCTTCATTCCGTTGGGAATATCAGGAATTCAGGTTGGTGTGCCACTTTGAGAATGAGAATCTTCATTCTGTTGGGTTAGGAGGTTGGGAGTATACCAATCTACTGGGGAAGCAAGAATGAGAATCTTCATTCAGGCGTTTGGGTCAGGAGGTTGGGAGTATACCAATCTTCTGAGGTTTTAAGGATGAGAATCTTCACTCTGTTAAGGGTATCAGGAGCTTGGGAGTATGCCAATCTTCTGAGGTTTTAAGAGTGAGAATCTTGAGATAAATAGAATTTTAGGAGCTTCAATTGTCCATTATTCTGCTGAGGCATCATTTCCATTGAATTTTGGGAACCTCGATCATCCGTTATTCTGTTGAGAAATCATCTCTGTTGAAGATGAAAGTTGGATGCACTACTATCTGTTCATGGTCCAGGCTTCACGATGTATCATACCATTATCTGGTCGAATCCAGGCTTCATGGCGTTCGGAGATATCAAGATATTATCCGGTTGAATCCGAGCTTCATAACTTGTATTAAAGGTATACCACTATCTGGTCGACTCCAGGCTTCGTAGTATTCTGGTATTGTTATCTGGTCGTGATCCGGGCTTCACAATATGCTGTAGAGATCAAGATACTATCCAGTTGTACCCGGGCTTTATAACTTGAATTTTGTGAGAATTTGATTTCCTTTTTCCTGAAAGATAAAGATTAGTGGCATGACCTATATCAAACAATGACGTTCTCAAAATAAATGAGATTGCGTTGTATGATGTCCTGACGCACGGATGTGTAATGTTTTTTCAAGACAACCTCTCGCCGGGGAAAATAAATCCCAAACTGGTGATGGAGAAAAGAGTTGGATTCTTCATCTCTGATAGTGAAAAATATGGAAGGGAATCAGAACAAATTGTTGAGAGATTTATTTGAAACCGCAAATCCCGGAATATCTTCCACTGGAATAAGAATCAGGGAGATCTTAGTGCCGATCTGTCTGAAACAAAAAGGTCTTGGATTAACTTTGACTTAACTAGATGATGAAGGAATCTTTGACGACTGCTACTTCAAGAGGTGATGAAGGAATCTTTGATTACTGCTACTCCAAAAGGTAATGATAACCTTTACTTGCCGATCAATCTGCATATGTTATGAATGTTGTTGAAATGTAATTTGTTTTGGTGAATAAATTCTTGACAAGTGTTGGGGAAATAAACCCATGACCGCTGGTCTGCTAGAGAGGTGATGAACTTTTCGAGGATGCTTAAATTTCTTTTCGGAAATATTTTGGAGAGATTCGTCACTGCCCCTAGTATCAAATGTTTGTGGCACTTCCAGGAAACTTGGACTGTACGCAACCCTTTGACGAGATTGACGTTTTAATTCCCCAAGTGATGGTGATGGATACTCGCCCCAGGTTATTCTGCAATTGAGAGATTTCTTAAAATCTTGACTGGACTGCCCCAGGTTTACTGGACTTTGAAAGATTTTTTGAAATCCTGACTGGACTGCCCCAGGTTTACTGGACAATGCCATACCAAGTCCCCTTTTGTTGATAGGAGATTTTTGCAACGGGAGTGTCATCCCACTTGAAGTGATTCTGGTTCACTGAGAGAGCTTTCGTTCATCCGATCATTCACTGTGTGAATTTCTTCGCTGTCAAACAAATATCCATATGCAAATGATGATATTCAAATAATGCAAAGTTTATGATTGTCTTGAAATTTTGAAAAATGCGTTTTTTAGCAGAAAACTTTTATAAGACAAATTCAACACAAGATTTAGAGCAAAGCCTTATAGGAGTCAGGATACCTTTTGTAACAGTATGCTTTCGAACTAACCCATGCTTCAATTAGGACTTTTGAAGGGTTGTAACGTGGCTTGGTTCACGGTTTAAGAAACAAAAGATAAAGGCTCAAAGTATATTTGTACCCACCCGCTCTTCGTGATGTTCTTCAACCCTAAACTCAGTTAATTGTACGTTTGAACTCCAAATGAGTCTGGAACGACGTTTTGGTGATGGTTCACACAAGTTGAATTTGTTGGAAGACAGTCATCATCATTTTTTTTTGCAACATTTTTCATGTTGTTGAGGATTTGTAGTGACCTCTTTCTTTTGATTTGTTATCCCTAATTTTTGCCTGACTGTTCTTATTTTGGAAATTACAGTCAGCGGGATGCCCTAGCTTTCTTAAGTCTCCTTTGTAGGTTCTGACTTAGTGGGCTTTTCTCTTTGAGAGATAATGACTGCCTATGAGATAAGGAACCATCACTGTCTTTTGGTTCCAAAGGAATGTTTTTGACGTCATTCATTGTATTATGAACTGAGAGTTTGCGGCTTCAGCGTGCATTTTGAATTAACTGAGAGACTACCCTGCCCCAGGTTTGATAAAAGGTTTCAATTTTGTTTAAAACATAAAACTTCTACTTCTTTGGCTCGAAGGGGTTGACTAGGGATTGTCTTCCTTATAACTCCAGTGTTTAGGATTTGAAAGAAACGCCTGTACATCGTCAGCAAGGTATGTCCAAAAGCATACTGTATGAGATTATGGCATTGTTTTCGTCATCCTCCCTCTAAAGGCTTGTAACTTTTAGCAAGAGTTAAATGTCAAAAGTAGAAAGCTTAATTATAGTGAAAATGAATGGATGAAATCAAGACAAACATATGCAATGCATTAATGAAACAGAGTTTGACATCAACAGATAATTGTTTGAATAACAAAAGAAATTACAACTTGAAAATTCAAATGAAACAAACGCCTCTTAGTCTGAAATGATCACTTTAAGCGGAGAGCCTTCAACGGAAGATTTTCATCTGACCATCTTGTGTGAACTCCAGCGTTGTTTCTTTAACCAAATCTTGAATTTTGTTTCTCAATGCCCAACAGCTATCAGTGTCATGCCCAGGACTGTTGGAACGATACGCACATCTTGTATTGGGATTGTACCAAGGGGAGGCTGTGTTGGGACGCCGAGTGGGGTCCCTTAGTACAATTAGCTTGACTTCCAACAAGCGTTGTAGCACTTGGGATAATGGCATGTTAATCTCAATGGAGTGCTTTTCAGATGTATTTTGCTCACGCCGATTATCCTGTTGATGCTGGTGAGGTTGTTGTTGGGCTTGTGACCCTGAAGCAAGTTGGGGAGACTTTCCCTTGACCTCTTGTCTCAAAGGAGACTGAATGATGACTTGATATTCAACCCTAGCTGTTTGCCCCATTTGGTTACATCCATCCTGATGTAGTTTGTTGATGAGGACCTTTAACTCCTCTTGTCCTTGAGCCAGGTTTTGAATAAGAGCCATCTAGCCCACCAGTTGTCCCATCATCTGAATTCTCATTGTTGCCATCTCAATCTATAGCCCTTCCAACTGATCATTCCTGATGCCCCCTGGATTCCCTGTGACCATGCCCTTGTGAGGAGAGCTTTCACTTCATCCTGCCCCTTGGATAGGTTCAAGAACATCTCTTGAAGTTGAGCGTTTTGAGCCTGGATATCTTTGATAGTCTTCTCTAGAGCCATATTTACTGAAATAAACAGCAGGAAGGTAAGGAGACCTGAAAGGGGGAAACCTGTTATGATGTGATGCATGATATGTGGATGCATGTTTTCAAGGATCTCGCAGGGTAAACACAAGAAAATGTTAGAGGTTGAACTTTGATCAACATCTTTGATTGGAGAACTTTGTATTGGTGGATGTCTTTCCACGAGAATCAAGCTCACCATATCAAGTGGGTCATAGCCCTTGATTCAAGTTGTTGTACTTGATATTTAACGGTGTTTGTTTAGAGGAAAATGAATCCTCTTGCCCTTTGGTAGACGTCTGGTTCAACGTGCCCCTGCATCAAAGACCCTCGAGATCCTTGAAATGGTTATTGAAAATGCTATGGTATGATGTTTATGATGTTATGTACAGGTATGAAAAAGTAAGCAAGTGTATATACAGACAATCATCTTCACACAAAGCAGACAAGTCCTTAAGTTTAGGCTTGCATGGAGTTAATAGGTAAGTACCCTCTTTAAGTTAGTTGGCTCAACCAGTCCTATAAATAGTAACCGGGTTCTAAGGAGCTCAATATCACTGGATTATTTTCTGTGTTCATTGTTTCAGTTTAGCCACTTAACTGGCGACCGAAATATTCTAAGAAAACAACCCTCAATGAGCGTAGTATCGAGTATCTACCAACTTCGGACTGCACCAAAGCCGGTCATCTCACTACCCCTAATAAGGCCAAGATGGTCAAGTAAGGTTCTAGGAGTTCATTAGTGCTTTATGACATCACTCAGTGGCCCCGTATTCTCTTTGATTAACTCAAAGGCTACCGGTACCCACAAATATGTCGCACTAATGTAGCCACTACTTCAACCATGTCGGTATGCCCTGCACATTTCCCTCACAGTTTATTGCTACTTACCTAAAAGGTGCCCCCAAACCTGGGTGTAGGATTTAAAACAAACCCAAACAAGGACCCAAAAAGTAAAGCATACAAGTCAAATAAGATAAGCAAGTAAAAGTGATCTAAAACCCTAAGGTAACCCCACTTTTAGAAATATCCCCAGCAGAGTCGCCAGTTCTGTGATACGGTGGGAGAACTGACTTGAGGTTTTGCGTTTGTGTTCACAATTGTTCGGTTTAGTAAGAGTCGCCACCGACTTTTTATTTTATCTTAAGGAAAAGTCAAAAAGCACAAGAAAGACCTTTGAGATGTTTTCTTGGGTTTAGGGAGTAGATTATGAAAAGGGAAGGTGCAAGCACCATTTTCATCCATGGTTATCCATGGGCTCTTAGTTACTTGTTTAGATCACTTGCTTTTGCTTTTCAATTTTTTGAAATGGTGCTTTGTGTGTGGTTTTGAAAGATGTTTTGAAAAGAGGCCATCGTTGTGGCAACCTTTGTAATGATTCTTGTTTGAATGTATACAGAGGTGTTTTTGTCTTTTGAAAAGATTTCAATGTTTGAAAGTTTGTTTTGGGGAAATGTTTTGAAATTGTGTTGTGAGGTGTGTTTGAAAATAGAAAGGATGTTTTGCAAGCTTTTGATCAAGTAACTAAGAGTTGTCTACCCTATTTTACTCAAAGACCTTTCCTATATGTTTTTAACCCTTTTGACAGTGTTATTTCACCATTGCATTTGGTGAACAAACTTGTGTTAGGATGTTAAACGGGACAGGTGCGAGTCATCATATAGACCATGATAGTAATTGTGTTAAGTATTTTTGGCAAATTTTTGAGGGACTTGATCATTTTGTTTAGGCAACCAAGATAGCGTCATCGAGGGACTATGATCTTTTGTTTTGCTTTTGTTTTGCCAAAGTACCCAACATGCATAACATGGCCCATTTTTAAGGCAACAAGTGGATTGTAACCCTAGGGGTGCAAGTGTGAATTGTGTTTGTCATCTTCATGCAGTTAGATCTTGTATTAGGTCATCTAGCGATTGATTTTAGATTTTCACATACAAACCATAATCTCTAGTCATGGCATATTTGAAAGCATAAAGTGCGAGAATTAAAATTCTAAGCTATTACAAAAGTATCCGGGGATGGGGGTACAAATTATTACAAATGGGGATGAGTCTCATAAGAATAATAATGTCCAAATATTATGTGTTACAACCAAATCGAATCATCGCAATTCAAATATAAAGCTATATCAAAACATAAAAATAAAGAGAATCAATTTATGAAATGCATGTATTTATTAACTTGAAAATAAATAAATAAAATCTATTCTAAAAAAAGAAAGATTAAGTATTATATTATTATTATTTTTGTGTTTTATTAATTATGTAAATAAAAAGTTTAAAAGAAAAAATTAAACAAAATTTCTATTATTCTTGTATTTTATTAATGTGTTAAAAAGGATAATAAAAAGAAAATAATTATAATAAAACTATTTAAGAAAGTTAAAGTTTTAATATTAGTATTAGTGTTATTATTAACAAATTAATTAAAATGAATTAATAAGAAAATATTAGTGTTTGTTAATCAAAAGAAAAGAAATAAAAAAAAAGAAGAAATGGGCTAATGGGTTTACATGTGCTTAGGCCCAATGGAAAATGAAAGAAGAACAAAGGGGGGGGGGGGGGGGGGGTCAAAACGAAGCAAAGGGGGTAAGCCATCCAATTAGAGTGGGCTTAAGGATTATTTTGGTGAGGCCCAAATGAAAAATAAGAAAAGGGGGAAGTCAGAATGGCAAAGTGGGGGTGGCGAGCTAGCAGATATTATGGGCTTTGGTTGTATAGAGGCGAACAAGCCCAATGTTTGTACAATGTTTTTGGTTTAGGGTCTCAGCATTTTAGGGTTCATTGTGTGATTAGGGTTTGTAAACCCCTTTACAGCAGCGCCGTTTCGTTCTTCCTCTTCATCCTTCTCACCCAACTCTGATCTTCCTCCCTAAACCTTAGCCGCCGGAGAAACCCTCACTCTCCTCCTCTTCCTAACATTTAAAGGCCTTGGTTGCAAAGGGTAAGGTTCATTTTCTCTCTGAGTTTTACAGTTTTTGTTGTTTATGTGATTTTACAATTTTGTTGATTTAGCTTGCTTTGCATGTCCTAGTTTGATTAACCTATGGTCTTTACATGCTTTGAGATGCAGTAAGGGTTTGAGAAAAAAGATGTACCTTTGGATTTTCTGGACAAGAGAGAAGGAGGGTGAGACGGTGCTCCCCGGTGGCTAGAGGCACAAGGAGGGAGGAGATGATGAGCTTCGCTTCTGATATCTCTTTTTTGTTGTTCTTTGGATGATGAGATTTTGATAGCTTCTGACTTTGTTGTTCTTGATTGTTAATGATGAAATTGTTCTTAAACTTTGTTGTTGATTACTCTTCTGATTTTCTCTTCCTCTTTCTTGGAATGTTGATGATGATAATATCTCTGAAACCTATTTCCTTTGAGTGGTGATTTCTTGCTTTTTGTTAATGATGATAGCAGTTTTGAAACCTTGTTGCCTTTGAAACTCTTTTCCTCTATTCTTGATTTTGAATGTTGGTTGATGTTTTGTTAGTGATGAACCTTGTTCTGAAACTTTGTTGCCTTTGGATTTGTGATAGTTGTTTATGAAACTGGTTTGGTTGTTTGTAAGATGGTGATTCTGAAACTGATTTATAGTTTATGGCTTGGTATTTTGTTTGATTGTTGTTCTTGCTGTTGCCTTTTTCTGTTTGAGAACTGCAAGTTGTTTTGGTTGTTGCAGTTTGAGCTATGCAGTTCTTTTGATAGCAGGCTTGGCAGGCTTTACAGGTTGTGGTAGTTTGTAGTTTGTTCTGTTTTGTTCACAGGGTTGGGAATTTTGTAGTTCTACAGGCTTGGCTATGCAGGTTTGGCAAGTTTGCAAGTTGTGCAGGTTTTGGCTTGCAGATATTCTGCAGATTTTGGAGTTTGTTTGGCAAGCTTGGCTTGTTTGCAGTTTGGCAAAACAGATTTACAGTTTGTATGGTTGTTGCTAGCAGGCTTGGGTTGATAGCAGTTTTGCTAGGCTTTTGTGGCTTTTGTTTGATTTGTGAAACTGTTATGGTGTTTTGTTGGGCAGTTTTGTTATGTTTTCTATTTGATAACAGGTTGGAAAGTTTTTGTGAACTGCTGAGTTTTTTGGCTTAGTGGTTTGGTTTTTGGAACTGTTATATTGTTACAGTTTTGGTGTTTTGGCGAAGCTGCTCACAGTTTGGAGTTTGTCGATGGTTTTTTCAAAGTGTTTTCCTCTTCCCAACTGTTATGCAGTTTGTTTAGTTTTATATCCTCTTTGCTATTTATGACAGCCTCTTTTTTGCCAAACTGTAAAACTTCACACAAGGTGATATATTTCTCTCTTTCTCTCTCCATGAAACAAGCATTTTTGCTTTTTTTATTATACTCTGAAAAAGTTGCCTCTGGAAAATGATGATAGCTATGACAAGCCTTTTGCTTGTCAATAGGTTTTCCTCCTGCTGTTTACTTTTTCCTGCTGCATTTTTCTGCTTTCATGCTGCTTGCCATATTTGTACACTTTTCATCCAATTTGTTTTATAACTCAGTTTGGGCAATTTGTTTTGTAGCTCAGTTTGGGACCTTGCTTGTTGTTTGTTACAGCAGGTTCTTTGCCTGTGCTGCTTGTACATTTGTTTATGCTTTGACAATTTTGGTGCCTGTTTGCCTTTGTAACTTTGTAACTCAGTTTGGTTCAATGTTTGCCTTAGTTTGCTGCCATGCTTTGGTTGAGTTGCAATGGTATAGTTTGGCTTATGTTTGACAACTTTGGCACCTATTGCATTTGAAACTCAGCTTGCTTTGTATGCTTGCATTTTTCAATTTGTATTTTTAATTTTCTCTTTGTGAACCAAGAAGAGCAATCTTCTTGTGATTTGTAAAGAGAAAAATAAAACTTGATGAAAAATAAGCATTCTGATTCCAGACGGAAAATTTTAATGATGACTTTTTTCTTTCTTTTTCATTTGAAAATTCTTTTCAATTAACTGTACTAATCTTCTTTTCCTTTGTTTTTTCATGTGAGCATCAATTGGATGATAGAGGAAGCTGAGGAAGCAAGAGACCTTGAGCATGGGAGAAATGGCAGCTTATGAGGCTTAGGCTTAGATTAGATAGACTTTTTCCATTAATTGTAACATTTATTTTTTAAATACTATAAGTTGTAAAACTTACAATATTCAAAATAATAAATTATATTTGTAACAACATTTGGAATGAATGAATAAAACTTTTATGAGATCATCTGATAATCCAATAAAAACCTTCTACTGTCAAATAATCTTGCTATTCTTTCTTCAAGTCTTCACTGATTATTTAAGATTCTCAAATCAAAATAATTGAAACTGCATTTCAACAATTCTAATCAAGATAACTTAAATTCTAAGTAATCCAAACACTTTGCAGTCTCGTAACCTTGCATCACTATTCCAATCACAATACGCTTTGTATAATAAACAAGCAAGCATTCCATTAACCGAAAAACCTTTCATTCCATTTAACAAGCAAATGTCTTGATATCCCAAATAACAGTCTCAGCTCTTATTTCTTATCCCAGATAATCAAGCCTTGAGAATAATCAGTTAACCTTTCAGCAAACTTGAAAAAGTGTGAAAACAATGTAACAGTAAACTGAATTTCTGTGGATTCAATTTCTTCTGAGAAAAGCGAGAGAAACCCTGATTCTTGATTTAATGCCAAAGAAAAGTTTGTTTGATCAATTCCTGATCCAATCTTAAAAATCAGAGAAAACCCTAGGGTTGTGATTTCTTGTGAAAAAGGGAGGGCAAATTTTGGGGTACAACAAAGACCTTTTGAGTAGGTGGGATGCTCCTAGTTTCTCGCTTTCTCAAAACAAAAACATTTTATACACCAACACTTTCATTTTTGAAACATTTTCAAAACACAAAGCTTTTTGTACCCGTTCTTATAGAAACGAGAACCATTACAAAGACACTTTTCAAAATCACTTTCAAAAAACAGAAACACCTCTTTGAATTATTTTCAAAATAACACTTTGTACGCGTTCTTATAGAAACGAGAACCATTACAAAGACGTTTTCAAAATACTTTCGAAACCCACACCACAAGCATATTTTCAAACAAAAGCAAGTGATCTAGCAAGAAACTAAGAGCCCATAGATAACTACAGATGAAAAGGGAGCTAATACCTTCCCTTTTCATAACCTACCCCCTGAACTCAAGAAAACATGTCTAAAGGTCTTTCCTGTTCTTTTCACCCTTTCCTTATTGGATAAAAGAAAAGTTGATGGCGACTCTTGCTATTCGCAACAATTATGATCAAACGAAAAACGCCCAAGTCAGTTCTCCCACCGTGTTACAGAACTGGCGACTCTGCTAGGGAGTTACTTAAAAGTGGGGTTACCTTAGGGCTAGATCACCTTTACTCGCTTTTCATTGTTTGACTTGCTTACTTTACATTACAATTCCTTGTTTGGGCTTGTTTTGATCCTCTACCCGGATATGGGGCACCTTTTAGGTAAGTAGCAATAGATTATGGAAACTGTGTGGGGTATACCGACATGGTTGAAGCAATGTCTATGTTAGTGTGACACATTTGTTGGTACCGGTAGCCCTTGAGTAGTCAAGGAGAATACGGGGCCGCTGTGTGGTGTCATGAAGCACTAACTGACCTTAGAACCTTAATCAAACAACTTGGCCATTAAGAAGTAGTGAGATAGCCAGCTTTGGTGCAGTCCAAAGTTGGTTGATACTAAATGCTACGCTCATTGAGATCAAACTTTCGGGATATTTCGGTCGCCATTAAAGAGGCTTACACTGAAACAATGCCCGACGAAGAAAGATCAGCGATATTGAGATCCCCTAGAACCCGGTTAATACTACTAGGACAGGTTGAGCCAACTAAACTTTAAGAGGGTACTTACCTACAAACTCCATGAAAGCCTAAACCTAAGGATTTGTCTGTGTGTATATGACTATTTGTACATAATAACGTGCTTGCTTTGCATACTTGTATATAACATCATGATATCATACCATAGAATTTTCAATAACCATTTCAAGGATCTCAAGGGCCTTTGATGCAGGGTCATGTTGAACCAGACGCCTATCAAGGGGCAAGAGGATTCATTCTCTAATCAAATGCCGTTAAGACCAAAGAACGGTAACTTAAGTCAAGGGCTACGACCCATTTGACACGGTGAGCTTGATTCTCGTGGAAGGACATACACCAATACAAAGTTCTCCAATCAAAGATGTTACTTATAACATCTTCTTGTGTTTACCTCGTGAGGTCCTTGAAAAGATTGCATCCACATGCCATGCATCATATCATGATAATCTTTTCCCACACAGGTCTCTCATCTACTTACTGTTTATTTCAGTAGAGATGGCTCTAGAACAGACTCAAGGACATTAAGACTCAAAATGCTCAACTTCAAGAGATGTTATTGAACCTATCCAAGGGACAAGAAAAGGTGAAAGAGCTCCTCAATAGGGGCATGATCACGAGGAATCCTAAGGACAACAAGGATGACCAGTTGGAACAACTACAAACTGAAATGTCAACAATGAAAATCTAGATGATGGTACAACTGGTGGGCCAGATGGCTCTTATCCAAAACTTAGCTCGGGGACAAGAGGAGCTAAGGACCCTCGTCAATAAACTTCATCAAGACAGTTGAAACCGTATGAAACAAACCGTCGAGATTGGGGATCAAGTCATCATTCAGCCTCCCATGAGGCAAGAAGCCTGTTCGGTGGAGAGTAGACCTTTCCAATTTGCTGTCACGTCACGAGCCCAACAACCACCTCGTCAACAAGGATAGGGTAATCGGCATAAACGGAATGCATCCAATTGGCAATATACCAAACTCAACATGCCAATGTCGCAAGTCTTGCTACACATGTTTAATATGAATTTGGTCACACTAAAGTATCCTCCTCGGAATCCTAACGCTACTGCTCCTAGTTATCATCCCAATGAAAGGTGTGCATATTACTCCAACAGTCTGAGGCACGATACCGATAGTTGTTGGATGTTGAAAAACAAGATTCAAGACCTAATCAACGAAGGAGCATTGGAATTTTCACAAGATGGTCAGCTGGAGTTCTTCTATCACCCCTCAAGGGCATCCACATGAAGTGACGATCTTGGCGAGGAAATTTTCTGTTTATTCGAATTTACAGTTGTAATTTCTTTGTTTACTTAAACACTTATATATATGTCAGACTTTGATTACTTTCAATGCATTACATATGTTTGTCTTGAATTAATCCATTCATTTTCATTATATTTAAACTGCGCTTTTTTACTCCCTTTATGATATTCAACTCTTGTTTCAAAAAGTAGCAAGCCTTTAGAGGGAGGATGACAAAAACAATGCCATAATCTCATACAATATGATTTTGAATAGACCTTGCTGACGATGTACATGCGTTTCTTTCAATTCCTAAACATTGGAGTTATAAGAAAGTTAATCCCTAGTCAACCCCTTTGAGCCATAGAAGTAGGAGTTTTCTTTTACACAAATTAAAACCTTTAATCAAAACCCAGGGTAGGGTAGTTTCTCAGTTAATTCAAACGCGTGTTCAGTCGCCAACTTCCACCTAACAACGAATGATACCAAAAACATCCTTCTGAATCAAAAGATGGTGATGGTTCATCCCATAAGCTAGGCAGTCATTATCGCCCAAGAAAAAAGCCCATTAAGTCTAAACCTACGAAGGAGACTTAAGAAAAAAACTGGGGCATCCCGCTGACTGTAATCTCAAAACAAGAACAGACAGGAAAAAATCAGGGATAATAAATCAAAAAGAGGTCACTACAAATCCTCGACAACATGAAAAATGTTGCAAGAATGACTTTCCTCCGAAAAACTTAACTTTTCCAAACCATCATCTGAACCATCATTCCAGAGTCAATAGGAGTTCAAACGCACAATTAACTAAGTTTAGGACTGAAGAACATCTCGAGGAACGGACTGGTACAAATACACTTTGAGCCTAATCCTTTGTTTCTTAAACCATGAACCAAGCCACGTTTCGACCCTTTCAAAGTCCTAATTGAAGTGCGGGTTAGTTTGAAAGCATACTATTACAAAAGGTATCTTGACTCCTGTAAGGCGTTACTCCAAATCCTGAGCTGAATTTTCTTGCAAAAAATTATTTTATCTGCTAAAACGCATTTCCAAAATTTCAAGACAAGCATAAACTATGCATTATTTTAAATATCGCTAATTGTTTGACAACAGAGAAATTCACACGATGAATATACAACAAACGAAAGCTCTCTCAGTGAACAAAATCACTTCAAATGGGATGACATTCCTAACGAAAAATCTCCTATTAAGCAAGGGGGCATGACATGTCACTGTCCAATTCGTCTGAGGGAAGTCAAGGCAAGATTCTAATAAATCTCTCAAGAAATGTTGAGTAACCAGGGGCAGACCTTTATCTAAATCACTTGGGGCATTAAACATGGATTCCAGCAAAGGGTCGTATGCGGTCAAGCAAACACTTCCCAACAGTGCTACAAACACTTGCTACTAGGGCCAGTGACAAATCTGCCGCAAAGTCTTTTTCATAGGATGATCCCCAGCCATAGTTTCAATCTCTGGAAAACCTTCTTCTCGGCTGAGTTGGTCTCAAGAAGAATCCTCGAGAAGTTCTACCAAAAGAAAACGCCTCTCCAAAAGACAGGCGACAAGGTTTATTTCCCCAATAAACGACAAGATTCCCCAGCTTGAATTTTCCTCTCAGACTATCATAAATCTAGGGACCACAATTCCTCTTCCCCAATAGACTTTCCTACAATCCCCAGTAAGTTGCTACAAAACCTGGAAGGCAACCAAATAACTGTTAATTTCCCTGTCTCTTCCATCAAGAGATAGCTCCCCAGTAGAGCAACGGACAACAAAGACTCCTGAACTTTTTTCCCCAAGCGGAAATCAACACTCTCCACAGAGTTTTCTTCTCAGGCAAAATCAACATTCCACAGTGAAAGTCGTCCAGTTTCTCAGGATTCCCCAACAGGGTTTCATAAAGTCCACAAGAAATGCACGATGTTTCCCTTCGCCAACAGATATTACTTCTCTAATAATGGAGACCCATCTATCAATAATTCAACTTCAAATTTGAATACTTACACTCCTCATTCTCAGCAGCAGCCAGTGATTTATTTTCTCCAGTCCGACAACACTGCAGCAGAACAATTAACATGTTCATACATTGCATTCATATATCATAACATCAAAAACACAAACACATATATCACAATCTCATTTATTTTGAGAAACATCATTACGCCATGCATTTCACACATCATGGAATTGCATACAACTAACTCTTTACCTTTTCAGGATAGATCAATCAACAGAAAATTATTATCAACAAATTTTTGACAAGACATGACAACTATTTGTGAACAAATCAATTATAGATCAATTCCCGAAATAGGAATGGGTAACTTCTACATGGCGAATACTTCCTTCAAAACCTCTACTGGTTTAGTTTAAATCTATCAATGGTTTATTTTGATTCCTTTCCGGTAGACATTTTCTCTGGTTCAGATAAATCGCTTCAAGATTTATTCTCATTCTTTCCAGTTAAAGAATTTTCAAGACCTCTGCTGGTTCAGTTTAAATCTATCAATGGTTTATCCTGATTCCTTTCCGGTAGACATTTTCTATGGTTCAGATAAATCGCTCCAAGATTTATTCTGATTCTTTCCAATTAAATAATATTCCAGACCTCTGCTGGTTTAGTTCAAATTTATCAATGGTTTATCCTGATTCATTTCCGGTAGACATTTTCTATGGTTCAAATAAAACATTCCAAGATTTATTCTGATTCTTTCCAGTTAAAGAATATTCAAGACCTCTGTTGTTTCAGTTTAAATCTATCAATGGTTTATACTGATTCTTTTCCAGTTGAAACTTTCTCTGGTTCAAATAAATCGCTCCAAATATTTATTTTGATTCTTTTCCAGTTAAAGATTATTCAAGACCTCTGCTGGTTCAGTTTAAATCTATCAACAGTTTATCCTGTTTCCTTTCCGGTAGACATTTTCTCTGGTTCAGATAAATCGCTCCAAGATTTATCTTGATTCTTTCCAGTTAAAGGTTATTCAAGACTTCTTCTAGTTCAGTTTAAATCGATCGATGGTTTATCCTGATTCCTTTCCGGTAGACACTTTCTCTGGTTCAGATAAATCGCTCCAAAGATTTATTTTGATTCTTTTCCAGACTTCTGCTGGTTCAGTTTAAATCAATAAATGGTTTATCCTGATTTCTTTCTGGTAGACACTTTCTCTAGTTCAGATAAATCGCTCCAAAGATTTATTCTGATTCTTTTCCATACCCCTTCAGGTTCAGTTTAAATCTATCAATGGTTTATCCTGATTCCTTCCCAGTAGACACTTTCTCTGGTTAAGATAAATCGCTCCAAAGATTTATCCTGATTCTTTCCAGTTAAAGGTTATTCAAGACTTCTGCTGGTTTAGTTTAAATTGATCAATGGTTTATCCTGATTCCTTTCCAGTAGACACTTTCTCTGGATCAGATAAATCGCTCCAAAGATTTATTTTGATTCTTTTCTAGACTTCTGCTGGTTCAGTTCAAATTAATCAATGGTTTATCCTGATTCCTTTCTGGTAGACACTTTCTCTTGTTCAGATAAATCACTCCAAAGATTTATCCTGATTCTTCCTAGTTAAAGATAATTCAAGACCCTTGTTGGTTTAGTTTAAACCGATCAATGGTTTATCCTGATTCTTTTTCGGTAGACACTTTCTCTGGTTCAAACAAATCATTCCAAAGATTTATTCTGATTCTTTCCCAGTTAAAGTCAAGCTTAGACTTAGTCTAATTTCTGTCGACAATCACCTTTGATGGCATCTATAAGCTCATATCCAACAAATATCTATCATTTCACCAAATGGCACCTTTAAGCCCATTCCCTACACAATCAACCACAAAATCATCAAGTGCAAATTTCAGGGCACTCTAGTGTTCAATCATCTTCCACCTTCAAGTCACGAATGGCAGATTCTCCAATCTAACTCTTCAGTCTTAAGAAGATTGAACAGGGGCAGCTGTTGTACCCCAAAATTTTCCCTCTCATTTCTCAAGGAATTTCTCACAATGATTCTCAAAATTCAAGCTTGCATAAGTACAAATTGGATTTTCCCGCATCAAGTTAAAGAGGAAATTGTTAAAAATGGGAAAACAAATGAAAATAATATTTTTGACAAAATTGGAGAAAAAACAAGTCTCCTTCGATTTTCCTTATGGTCTCTTTCGATTCAAGCTTGGCTTGCATCCTTCGTTTGAGCGTGGGTCTCTGGCACGCTGTCTTTGATTCACAAGGTAGGCACTTCCTGCATGCAACCTTCGATTGCATCTTTGGCCTCACATGGTTCACGATACAATGGCTGCCTATGTGTCTTCTTCGATTGGATGTTTGATGCTTGCATGCCTATGTTGACTGGACAAATATTCCCCTCTATGCTTGCTTTGACTCACAAAGTGATGGCTGACTATATGTAGCCTTCGATTGAGACACAAATTATTTCTTGCATGCAAGAGGCGCCCATCAGGCCAGTAGGCACAAGGCAAGAGCCACCTGTGCCTCCTTAGATTTCAAGGCAAAGGCTTCTTTTCTGGTCTCCTTCGATAGCACATTTTTCCTCCTACATGCTTCTTTCATTTGGGGCATGTGGCCATCCTTTGTTGCAAGCTTTGATTGTGCCCTTTATCCTTTGCATGCATTCTTCGTTTGGGGCGTATGAATCCTTCAGTACAAGTTTTTGTTTACACCTTTTGTTTGGGAATGTGGCTCCCTGCATGCAAGCCTTCGTTTGAGCAAAGATCTCTTGCATGTTTGCATGAAGTCACAAAGCAGGGACCCCCTACATACACCCTTTCGTTTGGCCATATGACCCCTTGCAGGCAAGTTTGAGTGGGAAGTATCTCCCTTGGAAATAGTTTGCTTCAACACACAAATTCTACGCTATGCCATTGTCTCGTGCGAAAGAGGTACCATGGTGGCACATTTTAAGGACTTTCCAGACATTTTTGGATGTCCCAGTCAAATGGCATGTTTTGTTGGTCTACTCCAGGAGCATGTATTTGGACCATTTGAAGGAACCCACAAAAGGCCTGGTCGAAAGACACCCATTGGGACCCCTTCAAAGGATACCCATATGAGTACTTCGAAGGACACTTTGATTAGAAAAAAAAGGAAATGTTGTTGAGGAATCTGGTCGAAGGAGGGTCAAAACAAAAGGATGAAATATTCAAAGATGCTTGCTGCCAAGTTCAGGCCTGGTACACTGGCCAAAACTACTGCACAACAGTCCTAAAACACTACCCCATTCTTGCACCAAAATGGCATACAAGCATTGTCCCTCGGAAGCTACAAAGAGCAGTTTACTCAAATTGTTCAAATTATTTTGTTTTCCCTCCAAAACTTCAACCATATTTGCCTTTAAATAAGAGGCTCCATAACATGTATAAGGGGTTGGACAACACATCCAAAGACTTGTGGGTGGAACAAATCATCAAACTTTCAAAAAACTCAAAAACTCTCAAACACTTAAATATATTTTCAAACACAAGCCCAGAATCTAAACACTTGCTTCTTTCAAATCTGAAGCAATTCCCCACACTTTGTTTTCCTTCGAATCCAGCAGAAAGAACATCACACTTGTTCTTCTCCTTCGAATCCAGCATTAGAAACGCCACCTTCGTTTCTTTCCTTCGAATCTAGAAGCATCTAGGCATCCACTCAAAGTCTACCAGACACGTCCCAGCCTCAAGCAAGGTAAGTCACTCTTAACCTTGAACCTTTCGTTGCTAGCATAACATGTGAATAAACTTTCTTTTTGTTTCAAACATGTACATACCATTGTTCTTCTTTTTGTTTCCACCCTTTTAATCTATTTTCATGGCTAATCCTTTTGTTTTTGTTTCTTGAGTTATTAAATATGCTTCAAGAATTAACTTGGTCATAAGATAATGCTAGCATGGCTTTAGGCCATGTTGCTTTTCAAAATCTCAAACGAAAGAAACAAGGGGAATGAAGTATGAAATGAAGCCTTAGGCTTCCACACTAACTTCCAGGTCCAAACGAAAGAGGCAGCTAGAGGCACGCCCACAATGACTTCCAAGCCCCAATCGAAGGAGGCAACAAAAGACTTAAAGTGAAGAAGGAATTCCATGCTGAATGAAAGAAGAAGACAAAAGGGTGTCCATGCTGATTCCAGGCCCCAGTCGAAAGGCACGCCCACACTGACTTCCAGGCCCATTTGTAAGGCACGCCTTCACTACTTCCAGACCAAATCGAAGGGAGCCAGAGAAGCAGAATCGAAGGATTCTTCTGCCTAAATCGAAAGAGCCATTTTTATTTCCTTTATTTTATTTTTCCTTTACATTTTCTTGCTATTCAATATGGTTATAATGGTGTAGGATTTACTTTTTTGCATTTTTATTGCTTTTATGCAAATGTTAGTAATTAAGGTGTATGGCAAGATAAAAACAAAAAGTAGACAACCTAAAATTCAAAGAAAAAATGCATGAAAATCAAACACACTATTCACACATGCACCCTTAGGGTAATCCCACTTGTTGCCTCAGAAAAATAGCCATGTCCCTCGAATATGGGCGTTTTAGCAAAGACCCTCGATAAAAGATTGTAATCCCTCGATGACCCTCAATGTTGCCTTCGGTAAACGAGGTAGTCCCTAAACGACATTACTAAAACATCCCATAGGTTGCCTTCTATGACTATACAAACGTCCCATGCCCATCCCTTCACATCCAATAACGGGGCTTCTTACCAAATCAATGGTAAGACAACAACATCTAAAGGAGGAGGAAAAGAACATTAAAGACATTTTGAGTAGGTAGGGTGCTCCTAGTTGCTCGCTTACTCACAACAAAAACATTTTATACACCAACACTTTCATTTTTGAAACATTTTAAAAAGACAAAGCTTTTTGTACGCGTTCTTATAGAAACGAGAACCATTACAAAGACACTTTTCAAAATCACTTTCAAAAAACACAAACACCTCTTTGAATTATTTTCAAAGCAACACTTTGTACACGTTCTTATAGAAACGAGAACCATTACAAATACATTTTCAAAATACTTTCAAAACCCACACCACAAGCATATTTTCAAACAAAAGCAAGTGATCTAGAAAGCAACTAAGAGCCCGTAGATAACTACGGATGAAAAGGGTGCTAATACCCCCCCTTTTCATAACCTACCCCCCCGAACTCAAGAAAATATTTCTAAAGGTTTTTCCTGTTCTTTTCACCCTTTCCTTATTGGATAAAAGAAAATTAGATGGCGACTCTTGCTATCCGCAACAATTGCGATCAAACACAAAACACCCAAGTCAGTTTTCCCACCGTGTTACACATGCTAAACAAATGTTCCCATTGAATTCCCAAGGGTATAATTACCTAACCCGGGTCATTAGTTTTTGTTTTTCAATCGGTTCTGACAGGTTTTAAAAGAGCATCATCGGAGAAGAAGATCTCCTCCTCCGTGTATGGTGGCCAGAGACTCCCTGGGATGTATGGCATCCATCCATTCATCTATTCAAATATTACTGGGTCCCCTTCCGTGCGGGCATTTGTTGATTAATATTTTTAATTGCTTCTTTATAATATATTGCATGATGTTGATTAAATCAACACGTAACACAATTGGCGTGATAGAAAGGGGTGTGACTGGCATAACATAGAGCGTAGGTTCGATCCCAACTCATGTCACTTTTCTTTTTTTTTTTTTGCATTTTTTAACGCAGGTTGTAACATATTGAACGCATCCCATTCTTGAACAAACGTAACATCATGGCGCAGTGGTGAAGGGCACTATTTGGAGGCCGAGGGTGTGGGTTTGAGTCCCACTCACTGTAGTTTGCTTTTTATGTTTACTAACCCTAATTTTTTCCCATTATTTTCAAATTAATCACTCATAAATCCTAATTTTTCCTAAAGAAAAATAACCAATTAGAGCCAGGGTTTTGATTAATTCAACTAGACTTTAGGTTTTATTATTATTATTAAAAAAATCAATTAGACATTAGGGTTTTTATCAACTTAATTTTCTTAAAATCGATTAGGATTTAGTTTAATCATTTGTTAACATTCAGTTTGTTTTCTAAACAAACACACCCAGAGTTTTTTTAATACTTAGAATACTTAGAACAATTAATATCTTTCTTTAATATCATTTTAGTGTTTTATTTTGCCTTTAAATTTGTAGAACAAATTTTATAGGTCACATGTTTGGTTCGTAATAAGTAATTAGGGTTTTATTTTTCCCCGCATTTTTATTACTTGTACCCCACATTCCCGAAGCCATGTAACAGTGTAGGAACATTTACTTTTTGTACTTTATTGCTTTATTATTTTCACAATTACTTTTAGTAACTAGGATTGTATGACAAGACTAAAAAACAATCTAGCAAACCCTAATGCAAGATAAATAACTGAAACACAAATCACTTTGCACACCCACACCTCTAGGGTAACCTCCCTTGACGCTTTAGCACTGTCCTTCAAAAACAAAGATCGTAGTCCCTCGATGATCCTTTCCATGTTGCCTTCAGTAAATGATCTAGTCCCTTATGAAATTGCTAAAGATCCCCTACAAGTTGCCTTCTATGACTATACGATGACCAACGCATGTCCCTTCACATCCAACGATAGGGCTTCCTACTAACTAATGGTAGGATAACACTATATAAATGAGGAAGAAACTAACATGAAAGAATTTGAGTAGGTAGATCACTATTAATCGCTTGCTCACTAAACATTTCAAAACAAAAAAACATTTTTCACAAACACTTTTCTAAAATATTTTCAAACAAAACACTTTGTACGCATTCTTGAGGACTGACACAAGAGTCATTACAAAGTCTGCCTCACTATGGAATTTTTTTCAAAATATTTTCAAACACTTACACAAAAAATAAAATTTTCAAAGTGAGCTAAGCGATTAAGAGTTCGTAGATAACTACGGATGAAAAGGGTGCTAACACCTTCCCTTTTCATAACCTACCCCCCAAACTCAAAAATCTTCAAGGTCTTTCCTATTCTTTTCACCATTTCCTTATTGGATAAAAGAAAAGTTGGTGGAGACTCTTGCTATCCGCAACATTTGTGATAAAACACAAAACCAAGTCAGTTCTCCCACCGTATTACAGAACTGGCGACTCTGCTGGGGAATTTTTAAAAAGAGGGGTTACCTTAGAGTTTAGATCACCTTTAAATTAATTTAAATTTTTTTCTTTGTTTGAGTTGCTTGCTTTACCTTTAATTGGTTGCTCAGGTTTATCTTTTGCAAAGATCCTATACCTGAATCTGGGGGTACCCTTAGGTAAGTAGCTATAGATCATGGAAATTTTACGGTGTAGACCAAAATGGTTGGAGTGATGGCTACATTAGTGCGATTCTTTGGTTTGTATTGGTGTCCCTTGAGTCAGTCGAGGAGAACACTAGGCTTCCTTGTAGTGTCATAAGCACTAACTAACTTGTAGAACCTTGTGATGCGGTGGGAGAACTGACTTGAGGTTTTGCGTTTGTGTTCGCACTTGTTCGGTTTAGCAAGAGTCGCCACCGACTTTTTATTTTATCTAAAGGAAAGGTCAAAAAGCACAGGAAATACCTTTGAGATGTTTTCTTGGGTTCGGGGGGTAGATTATGAAAAGGAAAGGTGCAAGCACCCTTTTCATCCATGGTTATCCATGGGCTCTTAGTTACTTGTTTAGATCACTTGCTTTTGCTTTTCAATTGTTTGAAATGGTGCTTTGTGTATGGTTTTGAAAATGTTTTGAAAAGAGGCCTTATCTAGGCAACCTTTGTAACAATTCTTGTTTGAATGTTTTACAAAGGTGTTTGTCTTTTGAAAAGATGTTTCAATGTTTGAAAGTTTGATTTGGGAAAATGTTTTGAAATTGTGTGTTTTGAAATTAGCAAGGATATTTTTGCAAATGATCAAGTAATTAGGAGTTGTCTACCCTAACTCAAAGATATTTCCTACACATTTTTACCCCTTTGACATTGTTGTTTTACCATTGTATTTGGTAAACAACCTTGTGTTTAGATGTTAAACGGGACAGGCGCGGGTCATCATATACAATCATTGAAAGTAACTTGTGAGATGCTCTAGCAATTTTGTAAGGGACGAGATCGTTTTATCGAAGGCAACATCGAGGGTCATCGAGGGACTACGATCTTTGTTTATCAAAGGGTCAGTTGCTAGAGTGTCGCATATTCGACGGACATGATTGCATTTCCGAGGCAACAAGCGAGGTTACCATAGAGGTGCGCGTGTGAGAAGTGTATTGATTTCAAGTTACTTATTCTTGGATTAGGTCATCTAGCGATTGATTTTTGAATCTTTCCATACATGCCTATTTATTACACAGTATATCGAAAGCAATAAATTGCGAGAATTAAAAGTCTAAGCTATTACAAAAGTGTCAGGGAATGGGGGTACAATTGATACAAATGGGGATGAATCACATAAGAAATAACAATGTCCAAATATTACAACCAAATCGAATTGTTATGCGATTTAATACAAAGCTATAACAAATTATGAAATAAAGAAATCAATAAAGTATGAAATGTATGTATTTACTTGAAAAGAGATAAATAAAAGTCTATTCTAAAAAAGGATTAGAAAATTTTATTATTATTATTATTCGATGTATTTTATTAATCAATTAAAAAAGGGTTTAAAGAAAACAAACTAATTAAATTAAATTTTTTTATGTTTTTATTATTAGTAACAAATTAATAAAGATAAAAGAAATGATAAAAAGGAAATAATTTCAAGACTTAAATTAAACTAATGAAAATGTTTTTTTTTTAAAGTTTTAATTAGTATAAGAAAACAAAGAAAAAATGGGCTTAAAAGAAATTGCAAAATGCTAGGCCCAAAGGAAAGATTATTATTTTGCTGAAACAAAAAACTAAAAAAAAGGGGGTGGTTGATTAGTATTTACGCATGGGCTTCTGAGCTTGCAAACGGATCCCAATACACATAACTCAGTTTAGGTTTTTTTGATTAGGGGAAATGGAAAATTAGGGTTTGTGGGTTCGTTTCACAGTGGCGCCGTTGCTCCTTCGTTCTTTCTCACTCGTTCTCTCGTTCCTCTCTGATCTTCCCTTCCCCGATCTCGTCGCCGGAGCACCCCTCGCTCTCTTCCTAACCATGCTCAAATGATTCTTTCATAAAAAGGTGATGTTCTGTTGGTTTTGAATGTTGAATGATTTCTGTTTTTTTGTTAATCTTGTTCATGTCTTTTTGTTGATCAATTTTATTGCCTCGCGAGATGCAGGAAAGGGTTTGAAGTGAAACGTACCTTTGGAACTTTTATGGAAAATGGAGAGGAAAGAGATTTGAGCCGATGGTGCTCCTTGGCGGCCAGAAGAGGGGAGGGGAGAAGTGATGATGGAGGCGTGAGCTTCCGGTAACTTCTCTTTGTCCCTTGAACTTTAAATGTTGATGATGGAGGCGTGAGCTTCCGGTAACTTCTCTTTGTCCCTTGAACTTTAAATGATGATGATGTGGTATTTCACTTATGACTTTGTTATTTCTTTCCTCTCTCTTGAACTTGAATGATGAGGGTGTTTCACTTCTGATTTAGTTATTTCTTTCCTCTCTCTTGAACTTGAATGATGAGGATGTTTCACTCCTGACTTTGGGATTTCTTGTAATTTTGTTGGATATTGATTGTTGATGTTGTTGGTTTTGTTGATGTTTGGTGATGATGCTGATTGCTTCTGAGACTTGAATATTGATTTTTGACAGTTTGAATGTCTGGAGATTGTTATGTTTTTGTTGTTGAAATGAGATACAGGTTTTGAATTCTTTTGATAATTTTTGGGTGCAGTCTGCAAGCCTTGGTTGTGTTTGGTTTGATGACTTTGAAAACTATTTTTTTACAGTTGAGAGGATGGTTACAGGATCTTACAAATGAGTTATGTGTTTTTTTTGGTATTAAACTGTGTTTTGATGGTTTACAAGCTTTTGTTGGTGTTTGGGACTGAGATGCAGGTTTGGAATGTTTAGAGATGGTTATGTTTGGTTTGAACTGGGTTGGAACTATATGTTTTGGAAGCTTGAGAATTGGTTTGACCAAATGTTTTTTTGTTATTGTTGCTGTTTTTGAACTGAGTTCTGTAAGTTTTTGGGGTTTTGGAGAGTTGTTCTTGGTTTGATAACAGGTTTTTTGTTTGACCAACTACCCTCTTCTCTTCTTACAGTTTTGGTTTATTTTATGAAAGTTGTTGGAATATCTTTGTGAGCTACAGGTTTGGGAGTTTTTGACAGTTTACAAGTTTTTGTTGTTTGGGGATATTTGACATTTTGGCCAAGTGTTCTGAGTTTTGTTGTTGTTACAATTGTGGGTTTAACAGGTTTCACCGTTTGGAAAAATGTTTGTGTTGTGATTTCTTATGGTTTTTCAGTTTGGTATTTGGGAACTGAGTTTGAAAAAAAATCTCTGAAAGTTGTTGGACAGGTTTTGTGTATATACTTCTGTTGTTGGAAATCTCAGTCTTTATCCAATGTTTTTTTTCTGTTATACCTTGGTTTCTCTCTTTGACAGCCTGTGGGCAGGATGGCCAATATGTATCTTTCCCACAATTTAGGTGATATCTCTTCTCCCTCTCCTCTCTCAATGATAAAAGTAAAAATGCTTTTTTCACTTTTTCTGAAAAGTTTGCCCAAAATTTCTGGAAAATGATGAAAGGCTATGAAACAAGCCCTTTTGCTTGTTATTTTGGTTTACCATGCTGCATTGTACTTTGTTTTGTTTAGTTTGCAATGCTTGGCCTTGTTGAGTTTTCCTGGTTTGTGCTGTTTGGACAGCATGCTGCATTTTAGCGCCTTGTTTGCATTGTTTAGTTGCCTTGGGAAATTTGCACGCCTGCTGAGTTACTACCTTGCTGCATTGTCCAATTTAGTTTGCCTTGTTGAATTGTTTGGACAACATGCTGCAGTTGGACCATTTGCTTTGCATTCTCTTTAGCTTGCATTTTTCATTTTTCTCTTTGTGAACCAAGAAGAGAAATCTTCTTGTGATTTGCAAAGAGAAAAATAAAAACGTGATGAAAATTGCCCTCTGATTCCAAACGGCAAACTTTAATGATGAACATTTTTCTTTCTTTTTTTTTTTGAAATTTTTATTCATGTTCAATTAACTGTACTAATCCTTTTTCTGTCTTTCTTTCATGTGAGCGCAAATTGGATGGTGGCAAAGCAGAGAAAGCAAGAGACTTTGTAACAAGCATGGAAGCAATGGAAGCAATGGAAGCTTAGGCTTAGATTTTTCTTTGTAACTTAGAGATATTTTCGATCCGTTGTATTAATTTATTTTTCAAGTACGATAAGTTATAAAACCTAAAGCATATGAATAATAAATTGTTTTTGTAACAACATCTGAAATAAATGAAGAAAGTCTTTTCTGAGATAATCGGATATCCAAAATAATCCATTACTGTTAGTAATTTGTAATTCTCTCTTCGTGTCTTCACTGATTCTTTAAGATTCCTGATTAAAATAAACTGAGACTGCATTCCAATAATTCTAATCCAGATAACTTAAACTCCAAGTAATCTAATAACTCTGTAATCTTGCAACTGTTTTCCAATCAAAACACACACTGTGTATTCCATAAACAAGAAAATGTTCATTCCATAAACAAGTGAATGTTTTAAAAATACGCAAATTAACTGGTTAACCTGGATCAAACAAACACTTCCTATTTCCAGTAAATTTGAGAGAGCCTGAAAATATGTGACAGCCAATTGAATTTCTGAGAATTCAATTCTTTTGAAAAATGCAAGAAAAACCCTAATTCCTAAAATTAGGTTTCTTGGTGAACAAGTTTCATGTTTTGACACATCTTGATGAAAAATGACCCTTGGCATTTGATTTTGACCAAAAAGTCAAAGTTTAACTTTTCAGTGTATAGTTGATTTTTTGATCAGTTGACTGGAAAATTCATCTGTCAATCCAATGCAATTGAGATCTTTTGAACCTTGTGAATAGGTCAAGATGATGCCATTGAGTCCTTGAATCCATGTTTGAACCCAATTTTCCATTGGCTAGGTTAAAAATCAGAAATTGCCCTTCTGCAGTCAAAACCCTAAAAATGACCATTTTGCCCTTTTAAAGGTCTGATCAAATTTCTTGAGGAGTTGTGGTCCAAACTTGATCAAATGGTTCATATGAGTTTATAATGTTGATGTGGATAAAAAATTATGAGGTTTGGCTGTAAATTGGTCATAGTTGACTTTTCCCCAATACAACTGATTTTTAGGTCAACTGTCCAATTGACTGGGAAAAAATTTGATTCAAGGCTTGAAACTTGGTAGGGGCAATCTTATAAGTCCAACATGAAGTATGAAAATAATTTTGAGCATTGGAAGTCCAAATATCCATGTGCAAACTCAAACCCTAATTTCAGGTCAATAGTGCAAGGAGATGTCTTGAGCAGAGCAAACCTTAATCCTGTCTGGAGTCCAAAGAGTCTTGTGATGAAAATCTTGATAAAATGAGAGGGAAAATTTTGGGGTACAACAAACCTTAATTAACCCAACTTAGCCATTAGAAGGTAGTGAGATGGCCAACTTTGGTGCAGTCCAAAGTTGGTTGATACTCAATGCTATACTCATTGAGGTTTGACTCTCGGGATATTTCGATGGTAAGTCAGTTGCACTGCTGAAACAATTCCTGGGAGAAAGATCGGTGATATGAGACTCCTAGAACCCGGTTACTATTCCTAGGACATGTTGAGCCAACTGAACTTCAAGAGGGTACTTACATACCGATCTCATGCAAGCCTTAAACCTAAGGCTCTTGTGTGCTTTGCATGTGTTTGTTATCTGTTCAAACATGACATTATAACATCATGATATCATGCCATATCATTTCACTGACCATTTCAAGGATCTCAAGGGCCTATGATGCAGGTTTATCATGAACCAGACTTCTAGAAAAGGGCAAGAGGATTTATTTTCCTCTAACCAAATGCCCTGAAAGACCGAAGTGTGTTACCTTGAGTTAAAGGCTAGGACCCACTCGACATGGTGAGCTTGATTCTCATAACAGGACATTCAAAAACGTAAAGTTCTTCAATCAAAGTTGCAGTCAGACTCAACTTCTAACATTTCACCTTTGTTTACCCCACGAGATCCTTGAAAGCATCTGCATATCATGCATGTCATTACATAATAGGTTTTTCCAAGACAGGTTTTCTCATCTTCTTACTGTTTATTTCAGTAAAAGATGGCCCAAGAACAGATTGTGAAAGACCTTCAAGCCCAAAACACTCAATTCCAAGAGACACTTATGGACTTAGCCAAGGGGCAGAAATAGCTGATAACGCTCATCGCCTAGAAGAAGAAGACTCGGAAACCGGTTGGTATCTTCAATATAGGGAGAAAATTCAAAGGTCCCACCAAACAGGTTCTAGCCTCCGACCTCCCGTCAGATGAAGATCATAATCAGGGTGAGGAAGACGATAGAAGTATCAAAACTGAGGGGGAAAGTAACCTTGGTTCTGGTAAAATTCCAAAAGACGAAGACTACTTTGGTTTATAGTACCCTCCCACTGATGACAGATATAAACAGCTGGAAGATCGTCTGAACACCATGGAAATCCAGAAAGTGCCTGGGCTAGATTTTGAAGGATTGAGTCTTATCTCGGGGGTTGTTATCTCTCACAAATTCAAGGTCCCTATTTTTGAAAAATATGACGGTGTTTCTTGTCCTAAGCTACATCTAAGGTATTACGTCCTGAAGATCCAACCCCATACTGCTGACATAAAGTTATGGGTTCACTTCTTTCAAGAGAGCTTATCTGGGACACAACTTGAATGGTTCTATCAGTTGGAAGGAACCAACATAAGCACTTGGGAAGACCCGGATGCTTCTTTTTACAAGTAGTATCGATATAATCCTGACCTTGCACCAACTCGTATGCAATTATAAAGTATGACAATGGGCTCGAATGAAGGGTTTAAAGAATATGCCCAAAAATGGAGAGATCTGGCTGGAAGAGTTCAACCTCCTCTGTCTTTCATGGAGCTGGTTGGTATGTTCATGGGAACTCCAATAGGGCCTTTCTTTAATCATCTAATCGGAAGATCTTCATATGGTTTTACCGAGCTGATACTAACTGGGGAACATGTCGAAGGGGGTATCCAAAGTGGAAAGATTTAAGTGGCCGCATATTCAAGTACTGTAAATAAGACGTTCAACCGAAATAAGGAGACAAATGTTCTTTATGGCCAGAAGGGTCGTGTTAGAAATGATCACAACCAATCTGTGGGGGCAGTTCTAATTTCTAATCCCCTACCTGTACAACAGCAACAACAAAACTATCGGCGTAGATCAAATGCACCAAGAAGACAATTTACCAAGATAAGAATGCCACTATATCAGGCATTGCAACATCTCTTGAAAGAAGAGTTAATAACGGTAAGGGATCCTCCTCAGAATCCCAACACCTCTTCTCCTTGCTATAATCCAAATATGAAATATGCCTACCATTCTAATAGTCCCGGGCACGACACCAATAGCCGATGGGCCTTGAAAAACAAAATTCAAGACATGATTGACAGCAAAGAGATTTATTTTGGTCCTCCCGAGACTCCCAACGTGATTATTGCACCAATGCCTAAGCACGACAAGGGTGTTAATGCTATTGATGATGTTTTTGCTATAGAAGATGCTGACAATGACTATGACCTTGACAACTGGATCTTTCCCACCATCGACAATGGACTCAGCAATTGGAAGGCTCAAGAAGTTATCTCAATCTCCTTTATTCAGGAGTAATAGCTACTTTTTGTTTTATTGCTTACAAAGTTTCAGTTATGTAATTTATTTAAACAATGACTTTAAGCCTTGTGCCTTACCCGAGGCACAATGGTCCACTTGTTAAGGGTTGTCATTTCATAAATGAAATTCTGGCTGCAGATACTCAATGCCACGTCCAATGTTATGACACCGTATCTGACTTACTATATGACAGTAAATACAAAAGCAGTAAAGAACACAGTCAATTGTTTACCCAGTTCAGTGTGCAACAACACCTACTCTGGGGGCTACCAAGCCAGGGAGGAAATCCACTATAAGAGATGTTAATTCAGGAATAAACCAACCAGTTTATCTCCTTCACTTAAGACCTACCCAATGCAATTCCAATCTAAGTACAACTTAAACCTGAGTACCAACTCACTCCCCCTCAATCACAGCAGTGATACATAAACTAATTTGACTCAATAATTGATGAAGACACTCTTCAAAGACAAACACTTGATTAAGCTTCACAGCTTTTTAATCAAGCAACACAATCACTCTTGCTTCACAGCTTTGAGTGATGTACACAACTAACTTGACTCTGCTTCATAGCTTTAGTCAAGGAACATTCAAACACTCTTGCTTCAAAGCTTTGAGTGCTACACAGCCCTTACAATAGGAAACCTATTCCAAGTCACTTATCACAATGATAATTGCTTGGAGTACAATAAACAAATCTATACATATTACAAATGATCTTCTAATCAATTCAAGGGATTACACTGCAAAACAGCAGCTCTGTTGAATATATAGCAGCTGCAACTTCAGTTAGGGTTTCCAAATTCCTAGGGTTAATTCCGTTTGACCTAAAGACCAGGTCACAGGACTTTATTAACCAGGTTAGGGTTGAGCTAGGTTACCCCTCAGAAAACGCAGGATTCTGTTCAGAAAGGACTGAGTTATTTCCTGAAAAAACTCAGACTTATCCAATCCTGCAATCCTGTTAGTTCAGAACAGGATGTCATAACATCTGTTATGACATCTGAGAAAACCTGTCTACTGATTTAGCAAAGAGTGATCATTTTGCAAAATGCTCAGATACACACTTATAAACATCAGTACTTCAATTACAATATTTTTCTGCAAAGGTACCTAATGAGTCAGTACAAACTGAACTAGAATGTTATGACATCAGTCATGACATTCACACATACACTTGGGATTTACCAAAAATGCAAGCCAATACCTAAACACCTACAAACTCCCCCTTTGGCAGATTTTTGGCTAAAGACCCTAAACAATCAGAGATAGATAGCAGCAGAAATAAGTGACAGCAGAAAAATAGAATGTCAAGTACTAATTAAGTAAGTACCAAAATATTCTCCCCCTCTTTAGCCACAAATGGGCCAAAGATACATGTTCATAAAATCATACAGGACTGAATACACAACAAAATAATAAGAGCAGCAGCAGAAAACAACTGAATACACCTCCAAACTCCACCAGATATCAGCACCAAACAGCAACCAACCTTCAAGCACTGTCATCAGACTCAGAGGATTTGGGCTTCTTCCTTTTCTTGTGAGCAATGTCAGCATTCTTCTCTTTGTTTGATGTCTCAACATCCTTAGAGACATCTGGATTTGTTTCAGCATTTGAACTTTCTTGGTTCAGAGGAACAGAAATGCCAGGAACTGAGAGTTTTTCGTTCAAAATTCTTGAAACAATCTTTGCTATTGCTTGATTAACATAGGCTGTTCCTTCCCTATTTGCAATTTCAGGGGGAACTGAAGAATAAGAGTGAGATGGATTACCAGAGGCAGAAGTTTGGGACTTTCCTGCATGTCTTGTTCTCAATTCTTTGACCTTGGTGGGGTTAGTTCCTACTTTTCTTCGAGAAGAGATCTCCAGGACTTCAGAGTCCAGACAGGAAGAGATTGTCATAGAATCTTGATCAGATGAAGAGGTTGAAATAGTCGTATTGGATGATGATGGTGATTGAGACATTTTGACAGTCTTAGAGGACCAGCAGCAACTGAAGAGAGAATTCTGATTGAGAGACAGGGTTATGATGAGGAGACGAGAGGGAAAGGAAGAAAAGGAGTGTCTATTCAACTTCTTAAAGGAATTGAAGGAAATGGGAAAATATAATTTTAACCCAATCAGAACAAACACAACTCCTTTAACCCTTGTTTTAAGCAAAATTAATTGCTACAGTTCCTCATGTTGGCAAATACCCAACTTACCCCTCAAGTTTTCAAATTGATTTGCATCAAGAGCCTTGGTAAAAATGTCAGCCAACTGTAGCTCAGTGGCAACATGTTCCAATTTGATTGTCTTCTCTTCTACAAGGTCTCTGATAAAGTGATGTCGTATGTCAATATGTTTGGTCCTACTATGCTGAATGGGATTCTTGGAAATGTTGATTGTACTCAGATTGTCACAGTACAATGTCATAACATCTTGTGTGACATTATACTCAGTGAGCATCTGTTTCATCCATATCATTTGAGAGCAGCTACTACCAGCTGCAATGTATTCAGCTTCAGCAGTGGAAAGAGATACACAATTCTGTTTCTTGCTGAACCAGGAAACCAAATTACTTCCCAAGAAGAAACATCCTCCAGAGGTGCTTTTTCTATCATCAGCACTACCAGCCCAATCAGCATCACAGTAGCCTGTCAGAGCTGGTTCACAGCCATGAGTATACATCAATCCATAGTTGTAAGTACCACTTACATACTTCAAAATTCTCTTCACTTGATTGATATGACTGACTTTGGGATCAGCTTGGTATCTTGCACAAACTCCAACTGCAAAGGTAATATCAGGTCTGCTGGCAGTTAAGTACAACAAGCTTCCTATCATGCTTCTGTACAGACTTTGATCCACCTTAACCCCACTTGAATCTTTGGAAAGCTTTAGATGAGTAGGAGCAGGAGTCCTTTTGTGACTTGCATTCTCCATACCAAACTTCTTTACAATGTTCTTAGCATACTTGCTTTGAGATAAGAAGATTGAGTCCTCCATCTGTGAGACTTGCAGTCCAAGAAAATAAGTTAGTTCTCCCATGAGACTCATTTCGAATTCAGCCTGCATCTGGTCAGCAAAGTGTTTAACCATATGTTCTGACATTCCTCCAAACACTATGTCATCAACATATATTTGGGCAACCATCAACTTCCCTCCTTCAGTTTTGACAAAGAGAGTTTTGTCCAAGCCTCCTTTTCTGTAGCCTTTGTCTGAGAGAAACTTTGTTAACCTGTCATACCATGCTTTAGGAGCTTGTTTCAGGCCATATAGAGCTTTTCTCAATTTGTAGACATGATCAGGGTGGGTTGGATCCACAAAGCCTTTAGGTTGTTCCACATAAGCTTCCTCATTTAAGTACCCATTTAGAAAGGCACTTTTCACATCCATCTGAAATAATTTGAACTTCAGAAGACACGCAATAGACAATAGGAGTCTGATTGATTCCAGCCTGGCTACAGGTGCAAAGGTTTCATCAAAATCCACCCCTTCAACTTGGGTGTATCCTTGAGCAACAAGTCTTGCCTTATTTCTGGTGACAACTCCTTCAGCATCTGACTTGTTTTTGAATATCCATTTTGTCCCAATAATGTTAGTTCCTTCAGGTCTAGGAACCAGTTCCCAAACTTCATGTTGCTTGAATTGGTTCAGTTCATCTTGCATTGCAACAATCCAGTATTCATCAGTTAAAGCTTCCTTGACATTTCTTGGTTCCATTTTGGACACAAAACAGGAGTTTGAGATGAATTCTCTAGATCTTGTGATGACTCCACTATTGGGATCTCCTATGATGAGCTCTTTTGGATGATCCTTCTGAATTCTGATGGAAGGGATCTTGCTAGCTTCCTTTGATTCAGATTCTGTTGTGGTGGGGTTGGGCAGGTCATTCTGTTGGGTTGAAGTCTCAAGGAATGTCTCAACAATACAAGGAACATCTATTTCTTCATGATAATCATCAATTATAACATTTATTGATTCCATCATGGTTTTGGTTCTGGAGTTGAATACTCTGTAAGCTCTGCTGTTTGAGGAGTATCCTAGAAATATGCCTTCATGACTTTTAGGGTCCAGTTTTCTTCTTTGTTCACGATCAGCCAGAATATAGCATTTGCTGCCAAACACATGGAAGTACTTCACAATTGGTTTTCTTCCTTTCCAGAGTTCATAAATGGTGGATGAGGTTCCTTTCCTTAAGGTGACCCTGTTATGAACATAGCAGGCTGTATTCATAGCTTCAGCCCAAAAATACATAGGAAGTCTTTTGGCATGTAACATTGCTCTGGCAGATTCCTGTATGGTCCTGTTTTTTCTTTCCACAACTCCATTTTGCTGAGGTGTTATAGGAGAAGAAAACTCATGACTAATTCCCTCTGAAGAGCAGAAATCATCAAATTTGCTGTTTTCAAATTCCTTGCCATGATCACTTCTGATTCTGACAATACACCCTTCCTTTTCTCTTTGAATTCTTTTGCACAATTCTTTAAAGACTTCAAATACATCAGATTTTTCCCTAATGAAATTAATCCAGGTGAATCTGGAAAAATCATCCACAACCACATAGGCATATCTTTTTCCACCAAGACTCTCTACTTGCATTGGTCCCATCAGATCCATATGAAGAAGTTCCAGAACCTTAGATGTGGTCAGATGTCTTGACTTTGGATGTGACATCCTAGTCTGCTTACCAACCTGACATTCACCACAAACTCTTTCTTCATCAATTTGCAGTCTTGAAATCCCTCTGACTGCCTCCAAGGAGATAATCCTCTTCATGCCTCTTAGATGAAGATGGCCAAGTTTTTGGTGCCATAGCTTCACCTCTTTTTCTTCTTTTGCCATGGAACACACAGATGAGAAATTAGTGTTCTCAGGCTCCCACAAGTAACAGTTGTCTTTGGATCTGACTCCTTTCATTACTATCTCTTATTTGTCATTGATTACAAGACATTCAGATTTTGAGAAATTGACCTTGAATCCTAGGTCACACAATTGACTGATACTAATGAGATTAGCAGCCAGCCCTTTTACCAGCAGTACTTCATTCAGACTTGGAACTCCAGGGCAGTCCAAATTACCAACTCCTTTGATTTCACCTTTAGCACCATCTCCAAAGGTCACAAAGCTGGTGGTGTGAGGCTTAACATTATTGAGGAGGTTCTTGATTCCAGTCATGTGTCTGGAACATCCACTGTCAAAATACCAATCCTCCTTTGCAGAGACCCTCAGGGAAGTGTGAGCTATTAGTGCAGTAGCCTTTTTCTTCCATTTAGGAGCATGTGGTACCTTTTTCAACTTAGGTTTGACACCTGAGTTCTGATTAGGATATCCATGTAGTCTGAAGCAGAAGGGCTTTATGTGACCATATCTCCCACAATGATGACATCTCCATCTTTGGTACTTTTTCTTCATATGTCTCTGTTCCCGATGTTGATAGTGGTGTTGAGACATCTGCTTTGACATTTGCTTAACAGGCCTGATCTTCTCGTTTGTACCAGATTTCTTTGCTCCTACAAATCCTAGTCCAGATTTGTTTCCTCCATTAGTCAGCATCTTGACAGATTTGGTCATTTGGTTCAGTTGTGAGTTCAACAGTTGAACTTCTCCCTCTAGATGACTTATGGTTTCAAGATCTGCCCTTTTTTCAGCCTCCAGCTTTATAATGAGCTTTGATTGTTTTTCATTCTGCACACAGACTTCAACACTTCTGATACACAATTTCTTGTAAGTATCAGCCAGTTCTTCAAATGTCACTTCTTCATTACTAGTGTCACTTTCAGAGGGACAGACTCCAGTTAGAGCAGTGACAAGTTTGGCACATTCTTCTTCAGAATTACTTTCTGAATCATAGTCAGACCAAGTAACCGTCATTCCTTTCTTTTGTTTCTTAAGAAAGGTAGGACATTCAGCTCGAATATGTCCATATCCTTCACAGCCATGGCATTGAATACCTCTGCCTTGGTTTCCCTTATCTTCTGACCTTGGTCTTCTGCTGGAACTGTCAATGTCAGAGGGAATGTTATGAACATTAGACCTTGACTTTGGGTCCATTCTTTTGATGAGCCTGTTGAATTGTCTTCCAAGCATGGCAATAGCTTCATATATGTTTTCTTCTTCATCCTCCTTGTATTCAACATCAGTGTTGGATACAAGTGCTATGCTTTTGTTCTTCTTGTCACCATTATCAGTGATCCCCATCTCAAAAGTCTGAAGAGACCCAATAAGTTCATCCACTTTCAACTTGCTGATGTCCTGGGCTTCCTCTATGGCAGTTACCTTCATTGCAAATCTTTTAGGCAAGGATCTGAGAATCTTCCTCACCAGTTTTTCTTCTGACATTTTTTCTCCCAGTGCTCCTGAGGTGTTGGAAATCTCCAAGATATTCATGTGAAACTCATGAATGGTTTCACCTTCCATCATTTTTAGATTCTCAAACTTGGTAGTCAACATCTGAAGCCTTGACATTTTTACTTTGGAAGTTCCCTCATGAGTAGTTTTGAGAGTGTCCCAAACTTCCTTGGCCAGTTCATATTGATGAACTAATCTGAAAATGTTTCTATCAATTCCATTGAACAAGGCATTTAGAGCTTTGGAATTTCCCAGGGCTAACTCATCTTCTTCTTTACTCCAATCTTCCTCAGGCTTCAGACTGATTGTCCCATCTTCCTCAGTTATGGTGGGATGGATCCATCCTTTGTCAGCAGCTCTCCAAGCCTTTTTGTCCAAAGATTTTAGGAAGGCAATCATTCGAGGTTTCCAGTAGTCATAATTAGTTCCATCCAGAATGGGTGGTCTATTTCCAAAAACTCCTTCTCTGTCCATAGTGCCAGAAAGTGATATCCCTAGATCTCACCCAGTAATACAGGCAGGGTGCCTGCTCTGATACCAATTGAAATTCTGGCTGCAGATACTCAATGTCACGTCCAATGTTATGACACCGTATCTGACTTACTATATGACAGTAAATACAAAAGCAGTAAAGAACACAGTCAATTGTTTACCCAGTTCAGTGTGCAACAACACCTACTCTGGGGGCTACCAAGCCAGGGAGGAAATCCACTATAAGAGATGTTAATTCAGGAATAAACCAACCAGTTTATCTCCTTCACTTAAGACCTACCCAATGCAATTCCAATCTAAGTACAACTTAAACCTGAGTACCAACTCACTCCCCCTCAATCACAGCAGTGATACATAAACTAATTTGACTCAATAATTGATGAAGACACTCTTCAAAGACAAACACTTGATTAAGCTTCACAGCTTTTTAATCAAGCAACACAATCACTCTTGCTTCACAGCTTTGAGTGATGTACACAACTAACTTGACTCTGCTTCATAGCTTTAGTCAAGGAACATTCAAACACTCTTGCTTCAAAGCTTTGAGTGCTACACAGCCCTTACAATAGGAAACCTATTCCAAGTCACTTATCACAATGATAATTGCTTGGAGTACAATAAACAAATCTATACATATTACAAATGATCTTCTAATCAATTCAAGGGATTACACTGCAAAACAGCAGCTCTGTTGAATATATAGCAGCTGCAACTTCAGTTAGGGTTTCCAAATTCCTAGGGTTAATTCCGTTTGACCTAAAGACCAGGTCACAGGACTTTATTAACCAGGTTAGGGTTGAGCTAGGTTACCCCTCAGAAAACGCAGGATTCTGTTCAGAAAGGACTGAGTTATTTCCTGAAAAAACTCAGACTTATCCAATCCTGCAATCCTGTTAGTTCAGAACAGGATGTCATAACATCTGTTATGACATCTGAGAAAACCTGTCTACTGATTTAGCAAAGAGTGATCATTTTGCAAAATGCTCAGATACACACTTATAAACATCAGTACTTCAATTACAATATTTTTCTGCAAAGGTACCTAATGAGTCAGTACAAACTGAACTAGAATGTTATGACATCAGTCATGACATTCACACATACACTTGGGATTTACCAAAAATGCAAGCCAATACCTAAACACCTATAATAAACATATCTTCATTTAATAAAACATCAGACATTTTGCATTTAATTTTTGTGCTCTTTGTCTTTCTTTTACTTTTATTACTTTCAAATAGCTATGTGTTCTTACACACACCCACATAATAAATTGCAGATCCACATCCACTCTGGATCCCGTTGATAACGATTCTGCTATTGCCACTTATGACTTTGAAAATCCGATCTACCAAGTCGAGGATGGAGGTGAGGAATATTTTGAAATACCTAGAGAGCTTTCCAGACTATTAGTGCAAGAGGAAAAGGCTATATAACTGCATGAAGAGCCGGTCGAGGTTGTAAACTTGGGTACTGAAGCAGACATGAAAGAAGTCAAGATAGGTGCCAAGCTAGAAGATGGTATCAAGAACAGGTTAATAAAGATGTTGCATGAATATGTTGAGATCTTTGATTGGTCGTGCGAGGACATGCCAGGGCTCGATACTGATATTGTGGTTCACCGTTTGCCGATGAAATAGGATTGTTCTCCAATAAAACAAAAAGTTCATCGCATGCGTCACGAGATGTCAGAGAAGATCAAGGCCGAGGTTATGAAGCAATTCAATGCAGGTTTCATAGCTGTTACATCCTATCCTCAGTGGGTTGCAAATGTGGTGTCAATACCTAAAAAAGACAGTAAAATACATATGTGTGTAGACTACAGGGATCTGAATAAGGCGAGCCCCAAGGATGACTTTCTGCTTCCACATATTGATGTTCTGGTCGACAACATCGCTCAAAACAAAGTATTCTCCTTCATGGATGGTTTCTCAGGTTATAATTAGATCAAGATAGCACCTGAAGATATAGAGAAAACAAACTTTGTCACAAAGTGGGGGCACTTTCTTTTACAAGGTTATGCCTTTTGGGTTAAAGAACGCTGATGCGACATATCATCGTGCCATGGTAGCTTTGTTCCATGACATGATACATCACGAGATAGAGGTTTATGTTGACGACATGATATCCAGATCCCATAGTGAAGAGGAACATCTTGACCATCTACAAAAGCTCTTTGAGAGGTTGAGAAGTACAAGATGAGGTTGAATACAAACAAGTTCACCTTTGGGGTGAGATCCGGTAACCTCTTGGGTTTCGTTGTCAGTGGTAAAGGTATTAAAGTTGATCCTTCCAAGGTCAAAGCCATCCAAGACATTCCAGATCCCCGCACCGAGAAGGAAGTTAGAGGTTTCTTAGGACGACTGAATTACATTGCACGATTTATTTCCCATCTGACTGCTACTTATGAGCCAATCTTGAAGTTACTAAAGAAAGATCAGGTAGTGAAGTGGAACAACGACTTCTAGGTAGCCTTTTACAAAATCAAGGAGTATCTCCAAGAATCTCCAATTTTGATGCCTCCAGTAGAAGGAAGACCATTAATCATGTACTTATCTATGTTGAAGAATTTAATGGGGTATGTACTGGGCTAACATGACGAGTCTGGTCGAAAAGAGCATGCAATATACTACTTTAGAAAAAATTTACCAACTGTGAAACAAGATACTCATTGCTCGAGAAAACTTGATGCCCTTTGGCATGGGCTGCTATCCAACTAAGACAGCATATGTTGACCCATACTACTTTGTTGATCTCTAAAATGGATCCAATCAAATACATATTCGAGAAGCCTGCTCTCTCCGGAAGGATATCCCGATGGCAAATGGTCTTAACAGAATACGACTTTCAGCACACCACTCAGAAGGCTATTAAAGGAAGTGTACTGGAAGATCATTTGGTGCATCAAGCTGTAGACGACTACCAATCTATGAATTTTGAGTTCCCGGACGAGAACATTATGCTAGTTACAGATTGTGAAGAACCTAGACTGTATGAAGGACCTTAGTCAGGATCCCGATGGACTATGGTTTTTGATGGAGCTTCTAACGCACTGGGGAATGGAATTGGTTCTATGATCATCTCCCCCAAGGGTTGCGATACGCCCTTCACTGCCAGATTATGCTTTGATTGTACCAACAACATGGCCGAATACGAAGCGTGCATCATGGGTATCAAAGCTGCTATTGATCTAAGAATCAAGTTTTTGAATGTATATGGGGACTCAGCCCTGGTGATCAGTCAGATCAAGGGGGAATAGGATACAAAGCATCCAAACCTCATTCCTTATTGAGAGCATGTGTTGACATTAATTCTGTATTTTGAGGAAATTACATTTGAATATATTCCACGAAAGGAAAATTAGTTGGAAAACGTATTGGCTACCATGTGTCTATGTTCAAAGTAAGATGGGCTAATAAGGCTCCTCAAATTACTATCAAAAAACTAGACGAACCGACATATTGCTACGAAGTTGATAGTGATGGAGTAGAAGAGAAGCCTTGGTTTCATAAAGTGAAAAGATACCTCGAGGCTCAAGAATATCCTGAGGGGGCATATATCAATGACAAAAAATTCCTACAAAAATTCTCTGCTAAGTTCTTCTTGAGAAACGGAATTTTATACAAGCGCAACCATGATTTAACTCTGCTTCGTTGTGTAGACAAGAAGGAAGCTGAGAAAATTATGAAGGACATACACGAAGGTGTCTTTGGTACTCATTCCAGTGGGCATACACTGGATAAGAAGATTCTAAGAGCGGGTTACTATTGGTCGACTATGGAATTTGATTTCCATCATCATTCCAAAACCTGCCATAAAAGCCAGAACTATGTTGATAAAGTACATGTGCCTCTGGTTCCTCTGAATGTCCTAACTGCTCCTTGGCCATTTTCAATGTGGGGAATTGATATGATTGGAGATATCAAGCTTACTTCTTCTAATGGACATCGTTTCATCCACGTCGCCATTGATTACTTCACAAAGTGGGTTGAAGCAGCCTCATTTGCCTCTGTTACCAAGAATGTTACCGCTCGATTGATTAAGCATAACCTTATCTATCAGTATGGCATCCCCAAAAGGATTATCAGAGAAAATGGTACAAGTTTGAACAATATTATGATCACAGAACTCTGCACGCAGTTCAAAATCAAGCACCACAACTCTTTTCCGTATTGACCGAAGATGAATGGTGTAGTGGAAGCCGCCAATAAGAACATCAAGAAGATCATACAAAAGATGATAGTGACATATAGAGATTGGCAAGATATGTTACCATTTTATCTTCATGGCTATCGTACCTCAGTCCATTCATCATTTGGGGCAACCCCATTCTCTCTAGTCTACGGTATGGAAGTTGTCCTACTTGTCAAAGTACAGATTCCTTCTCTAAGGATTATGAAAGACGCAGATTTAGACGAAGATGAATGGGTTCAGACTAGGCTAGACCAGATAATTTTGATTGAGGAGAAAAGGCTTGCAGTTGTTTGCCATGGTCAGATGTACCAAAAGTGCATGATCAAAGCCTTCAACAAAAAGGTCAAGCATCGAGTATATCAGGCTGGTGACTTGGAAATAAAGCGCATCATCCTACCGCAATGTGATCCCAGGGGTAAACGGACTCCCACCTACGAAGGGCTATTTATAATCAAGAATATATTTTCTGGCGATGCTATGATACTTACAACCATGGACGGTGAAGACTTGCCGCATCCTGTGAACGCGAACATAGTCAAAAGATACCACGCATGAAAGAGACCCGCTAGGTTGAATGGCCTAGGAAAAAATAAGGGCATCCCGACGAACCAAAAGGGTTCGGGAAAAAACAGGGATATAAAAAAAGATTATACACCCAGCTGTAATACCCCAAATTTGTCCTACCCTTCTACTTTTATCTAGTTTATGCATTGTCGCGCTTTTCTCATGTACATATTTCCATTAGGTCATTTAACATTGCATACATTCGCTAACAACATAATTTGGCATGGAATCAGTGATATGATGGAATTAGGGTTTCTATACTTTTAAGCCCTCGTCTTCATTTAGGGGGATTCAACTGATTTCTTCAGCAATCAATGGTTTGCGAGTTTTTTGCAAAGATCAATGGTTTGAAGCTAGGGTTGTGTATTCATGGTCATTACGGACTTCTGTCTTCATCAAATTTCCATCCTGAGACAAGTGTATTAAGGTTTCATTTGTGGCGCTTAATGACTGAATCAATATTCCAATTGAACCTCTTTCCTTTGATGTTTCTAAAGCTTAGTTTTAATCTGAGGGTTTCATAGGGAAGAGAGTCATGTTGAACCTTCTTATGATTGATCAAGATTAATTTCAAGAGGTTTGCTATTAAATGGATATAATTCATTTATTCACCAAGCCAAGGTCATCAGCACATTCTCTAATCAATTAAGTCTCGAATTGTAAGGGATGGTGGCATCGCATTTCATGATTCTATCTTACTAATTCAATCCAAGATTTTTGGGTTAGAAGGCAATAATTATGGTTTGTGCGAAGAATGGATCAAAGTGGGAGGAATGTTTACATGGTTTTCATACAAGAGAAGATATGGATTCATTTATGCATCACTTAATCAACTAAGTTTTGTGCATGGTTCCAAGATATGTTTGACTTGGAACGACAAATCAAAACATGAAATTTGTTGGTAAGAATAACCAGGTTATTCATTTATTCATTGCTTGCATTCATCAGAGTTCTATCCAACTTCAAATATTCATGATTGTTCAAGGTCATAATTGTGCAAATTTACAAGCCATGTTGATGTTATACAAAAAACAAGTTACAATTCACAAAGCTAAATTACAAATACATACAGCATCTGAGTTTCATCCAATTACATTCATAACCACACAAACTTTCGTTCTAAGCCTAAGTCTTAGTGCCCATACATCTTCATGTTTGCTTCCCATGACCAAGACACCATATCTTCAAGCTATGCCCAAAGCTTCATGTATCATTTGAATCCATCTCAGGTATTCTCAATCCTGCAATTTCGCAAAACAATAGAAGTTGGTTCAGAGTTCAAAAACAATTGCCCTGCATCAGTTGAAATACAAGATCAGCCCTGTACCAAGCTAATAAAACTAGCTTAGAAAAATTCAAAATAATTAGCAATCCTTTAAATTCCAAAACAGCCCTGCTATATTTGTTAACAAAATAACAATTCTAATTGCCATATAACCAAACCTTTAACAGAATTACAAATAGAACCTACAACCTAACCAATTCCAACTACCATTTTATAACTACCTAACAAACCTCTCCTTAACCGTAACAAACTTCAACATAATTTGACAAATTGAAACAACCAAACCAAAACAGAACAACTAATTTCTAACAACTTTCCATTTCCCAATTTCCTAACAAACTTTTCTAACAGCTTTTCTAACTGTTAACTACCCTAACAACCTCCTAACTGCCTCTAACAAACTTCCAGTAGCAGCATAAAAGAAAAAGGGAGGGAGGGATTTCAGGATTGGTTTTTTTACACAAAACTAAAACAGAATTCCAACCTCTTAACCAACTGCCACATAACCTCACTAACAAAAAACCATAACAGAATATAACAGAAAAATTCAACAGGATTCACACAGAAGAAAAGGGCAAGAGTTCTTACTCTCCTCGGCAACTTCAAATTCACTCCCTCTGCATCCTTCATCATCTCCCCCTTTGATCTTCTAACCGACTTTTGAATCCAAGGGCTCAGAAGTACAAATCACAACAAACTTCTACAAATATATAACAAAGTTCATGTTTATTAGTGGGGGGGATTCACGATTTCGCAGGAGACATTATTCAGAATATTCGCACAAAACAACGATTATTATTCAAAGCATACAACTATCCACAAAAAAATCTCAAAAAAACTCACCAAGAAAACCTCTCAAGAAACCCTCTCTCTGAAATCTCTGCTTCAAGCATCTTCGATCTCCATCTTCCTCAATCTATCTCTCTCTCTCTTGCTGAGCTTTGACTTCTCTCTGAAACTTTAAGAATCCTTAAGCCTTATCTACATCTCTAAAGTTCAAACATCATTGTCACGTCTCTGCTTCAATCAACAATCTTCTGCAAATCCATCAACAATCCGCAATTTCAACATTGCATAACAACAACAACCATATCAGAAATGCAGAGAAATTCACGTTCAGAAGAAGGAACAGAAGAGAAAGTATCTCGAGATCATACCTATGTTGACGACTCCGCTTCGTTCGTCCTCATCATCGAAGATGTGATTCCTCTGGTGTTCTTGTTATGTTCTGAATATGAGATCATGGAGGAACTAAAGCCCTAACAAGCCATGGCTTGAATCCACCGTTGTTATGTTGAGTTCGCGAGAAGAAGAAGAGCGGCAAACTGAAGCAAAACTGGAAGCATCGAGGCGTCCGTTGGAAGATCGGAGGAGGCTGGACTGTAAAACCAAATCGGAGAACTGCGTACTCAAATTGAAGATCACCGGTGATGGCAACGCGGCGCTGGGATTTGAAGCGAGGAGAGGCAGAGTCGGAGGTGAGAAACGGTTGAGCGGAAGAGGTAATCATCGGAACAAAAGGTGATTGAGATGTGGGAGGTTGAGGACGGTCATGGTGGGGGAATTAGCTGCGACCGTCAATTGGAAGAAGCGAGCCGCGCCGTTGTTAGAAGAGAAAGAGGGATGTCTTGTATCCTCCACAAAGAACCCTAACTTTCTCACAATTTCCTTCAGTTTCTTTTTTTTTACTTTCTTTTTATTTGTTTTAATTTTTAATTCAAATGGGTAAAAATAATAGAAAAAACATATGAGTCAATATAATGATGTTGGACTGAAACTTTTGCTTCCCTTTTGGCCTACTGCGTTTTTTTTTGGAGCTTGGAGCCTTGTCAAAAAAGCTCATTGGACTTCATTATGGATGGGCCTAGCGCCCTTACTAAGCCACACACCTTGAATTCAGCTTGTACCCCCTGATTCTTCTAATTTTTCTTTTTTTATTATTTTAGTTTTTCTTCTAGTTTAATTTTTACTCTCAATTGATAATAAAATGATACAAAATAATAGAATATTTTAGAATTATTTAGAATTTCTTTTTAGAATTTCGATTAAAATTTTTTCACTATTTTATTTTTCATATTTGGTATTCATTTTCATTATCATTTTAGTCAAGATTTCGTGATGGTAATGATGCAATGTTTGCAATATGGAATGCTCGGGGTTAATTCTTCAATCACCCGTTCAAGGAAACTTTTGTAGAATTTTCTTATCGCTTGCACAGTTTCGAAGAGGCAACGGACCTCCTCCGTTCGGTATCGTCACAACTCTATTTTATTCGTACTTTATCGCAATCCATATGCATGCAAACATTAGGTAGAATTCCCTTAAAATTCTAACTTTAGGTATAACAATGCATAATAACATTAGGATTAGAAATAGACTGGTCCCCCTTTAACTTTTCTTCTCCTTTTGCATACGCACCTAAAACTAAAACTTCTTTTTCTTTTCAAGATTCAAAACACTTAAAAAACTACTGATGAGAATCATGCTTTCGCTTAGTATGGGAAATGATAAGCGGGTCTCTTATCGATCTTATTGTTCTTCATCTCAAGTCTAGGTGTGGTTCAATTCTCAAAGACTCCTTTCATGACTAAGTAGAAAAATGGCTAATATCTCTCTCTTGAGGTCGACTAGTCATTATCTGCAACAAAATACAAACCAACTCAAACCATTTGTGCGCTCGAGCACTTTTCTTTAAAAAACCCTTTTCAGGTAAGGACACGATTAATTTACTTCTGTTCCAACGCATAAGACTCCAAAGGTCGAGCTGCGGTAGAAGGCAGAATTAACTCCGTCCATAAAAAACATAAACAAACAAAAACATATGAGCCGAACTACGGTAGCTCTGATTCCTCAAAACGGATACGTAGGCATTGGGGTAGGGCCCAAGCGAGCACAATTTTATTTTCCCTACATTCTTTTCCCCTTTCTTTTGCATGCATTCCCTTCAGTAGTATAGTAAACAGTAAGCATAGATTGAACACATCCATAAGATAGATAACAAGAGTGGATATCGTAGAGTACTACGGGCGTGTGGGGTGCTAATACCTTCCCCTCACGTAACGGACTCCCTTATCCGATCTCTCGGTCGCAATACCGTGACTTTTCCCTTCTCAGGTTTTCTCGATGTTTACCTTTCCCTATATGTGAGATAAAAGACGTTCAATGGCAACTTCATTATTTTGATGATTTTCAGCCGGTTGTTTCACCTGCAAGTCGAAAACCTGAAAAGGCGGCTTGGGCAAGAAAGGGTATCCTAGTGGACTGAAAACCCGAAAGGGCAGTCCAGGCAAAAATTAGGGGTTAAAGCGTACGATTATGTCCCATTAGATCATCTACATACAACAATCCTTATTATCAACTTCAAGTTCAAACGGTACGAATCAATTCAGTCATCTTCTTCCGACAGTGCGAGATGAGATGCTTGAAGACATAAGGGCAATAATAGAGTTGAAACTAAATGGGATTATTTCCACATAGCTGTCTTTCTTTGTTTTTATTTGTACTCTTTTCATTTTGCAACGATTTCCTCTTATTAGGATATCTGTCTCTATGTACAAAACCACTTGTTTATAGGCAAATTTTTAATACAATTATCAATACAAGTTCAAAATTCGAATTGTTTTACTTTTCTGTTTTGTTTGCAAAAAAATGTCCAATGACTAAATTGAATGAACATATGCATATGAATATGATTACTATTAAAAAATATATGCATAAAAACGAGAATCAACATTTACTAAAGACTCTAGGAATTGGGATAACATTCAAGTCGTCCACAAATCCCCACAGAGCAACCTCTATGGGATTATCCCCACAGAGTTACCTTCATAAGCTCATCCCCGACAGAGATACATTCCCCCCCCCCCAAGTCCAATATGCCTCCAGACAGGAATTGGGGGCATCTTCCAGCTATTAATATAACCATACTCACCAGCAAATCCCCCTAGCGGATAAAAGAGTCTGATTATTTCTCCAGCATATAGTGGAAACTTCCTCCGCACAACATATGAAATTCTAGTTCCCATCAGAAATGATTCCCTCAATACAGCTCATAGGAACTTAATTCCCTAGCTGAGTTATTTCTCCAACACTACAAAATCCCCTACAGAGTTCCCTTCTCCAGTAAGGCTCATTTCCTCAACAGAGTATATTTCTCCAGCAGGGTTTATTTCCCCAACGAAATTTAATTTCCTAAACAAAGTTCATTCATCCTATTACTACAAATCCCCAATAACATTCTCTTCTTCAGCAAAGTGTAGTCCAGGTTGCTATCCCCAGAAAGTTGCTATGGAATCTGAAACCAAGCCAGACATCATTTAACTTTGTCCTCCCCCAAAAGAGTTGATGTCCATATCAGAAACTCAGCCATATGGCACCTCTAAAGGTTATTCATCTCTTTTCATACTCGTCCGTATCTTCTTTCAATACTCGTCCGTATTGATTCAAACACTCGTCCGTGTTTAACCTTTCTTGACGCTCGTCCGTGTCACTTATCTAAACAATCGTCATGTCGTAACCCATGTTACCTTCTTAGAACCTGAGATCGCCTCTTGACTAGGTTCTTCCCTCAAATCACCGTCAAACCTGAGATCGCCCGTAGGCTAGGTTCTTCCTTAGATCATCGTCGAACCTGAGATCGCCTCTTGGCTAGGTTCTCCCCCCAAATCATCGTCGAAACCTGAGATCTCCCGTAAGCTAGGTTCTTCCTTAGATCATCTTAGAACCTGAGATTGCCCGTAGGCTAGGTTCTTCCCGTAGATCATCGTCGAAACCTGAGATTGCCCGTAGACTAGGTTCTTCCCCTAGATCATCTTAGAACCTGAGATCGCCCGTAGGCTAGGTTCTTCCCGTAGATCATCGTCGAACCTGAGATCGCCCATAGGCTAGGTTCTTCCCTTAGATCATCATCGAACCTGAGATCTCCCGTAGGCTAGGTTCTTCCCATTGATCGTCTTAGAACCTGAGATCGCCTCTTGGCTAGGTTCTTCCCTCAAATCACCGTCGAACCTGAGATCGCCTCTTGGCTAGGTTCTTCCCTAAAATCATCGTCGAACCTGAGATCGCCTCTTGGCTAGGGTCTTTCCATATACTTTATCTTAGAACTTGAGATCGCCTTTTGGCTAGGTTCTCTGTCAAATCACTCTCATGTGTCACCTTAGGATAGTAGGTCGCCCATAGACCTCGTCCGCTGTCTTTTCATACCAACCATTTGTCTTGTATTGGCATCGCTCCACGTTACAAGTCCAATCTCTGTCTCTTCATTGAAAAAACAAAATTTCTTTCCCTAGTAAATATCACAAAATAAATAAATAGAGAAAACACTTATACTTCCTCCCAGAAAAAAATTTCGGCATTGGTATTTAATCATCTTCCACGTCTAACTTCCGAAAGGCACGCGCCAATCGTACTTTCAGATTTAAGATGATTAAATAGGGGCAGCTGTAATACCCTAAATTTGTCCTACCCTTCTGCTTTTATCTAGTTTATGCATTGTCGCGCTTTTCTCATGTACATATCTCCATTAGGTCATTTAACATTGCATACATTCGCTAACAACATAACTTCGCAAGGGGTCGAGAACCTTCAGGATTAGGGTTTTATCAACTGACTAAGGTGTATATGTTCAAATAGAGCCTGATTCTTCTGGTTATTTTTCAAGGCAGTGAAATTGCGGAATTAGGGTTTTGTGTTCATGGATGTTGTGGATCTTTTCTTCATCAAGCTACAAGGTCATCCTCCATCAAGAATTCATCCAGAGAAAAGTACATTAGGGTTTTTACTTATGGTATTTGGTGTCTCATCAAGGTTGTAGTTGAGGTTATTTTGAATCGGGATTTTGGCTTAAGCTATCTTTCTCCTCATTGAGTATCCAATGCCGGAGAATTAGGTATTACCTATACTTACGCTTAAGTTTTGTTCAGTTAAGGATCGTTAGATATCCATGAGTTATTCTGTGCTTCAAGCGTTATCATCCGTTCTTAGGGATTCAAAGCACTAATTTTGTCGATCATCAAGTAAAGACGTAATGCTAGGATGATATTACGAATTCATTAAGATTAAGGCATTATTGGTTCTCTCATTTATTGTTTTCATTATGGTGAAAGTATTCATTCAAGTGATTATTTGGGGTCATGAGTTCAAGTGGGTTCAAATTTGTTAAATTGGACCAATATTTTAAGAGGCAAAGCGTATTGAGTTTGGAAAGTCCATCCACGTGGATTCCTTGGAATACAAGTCACTTCGAAGAAGAAAGCACACCATGTTCATCCATGATCAAGATTTTGGATTTCAAATAAAAGTCTTTCTTTATGTCATCTTTGAGTTTATCTCGTAAGTCATCCATAAAAAAAGGTTTGATATCATATGTTTCTTTCAAGTCGCAAATAAAGAGAAGCATTGGGAGCTATTAGTTCTATTTGAAGAGAACTTGATTTTGGATAGGAGATTGAAGATTTGGAATTGCCAAATTAATATTGCATTCAAGAACATTCAAGTTTCATTCAAATTTCCACCAGTATTAAAAGAGGGTTCAAAGCCATTTCTTCAGAATATTCATCATGAAAGTGGAAGCAATCTTCTTTACAAAGCAAAAGAATTCATATTTTATGTTACATTGAATCATACATTACAAATACCCAATACCATTTACAATATCCAAAAATATACTACAAAAATGAGAAATACACTTAAAGGTGCATATATTGATTCTCATCATCGCTTTTTGTGTGGCCTTGTCGTGTTTGAAATGCAACCTTGTTGCTTCCATATTTGTGATCGGTGGATTTAGAACTGACTGTTTAACGCTGGTTCGCGAAATGTCGCGGAAGCAAGAGTCGCCACCGTCTTTTATTTTCTCCAACATGGACAGGACAAAAGCACAGCAAAATTCCTTATGAGATAGTTTCTCGGTTCGGGAGGTAGATTTATAGGAAGGGAAGGTGTTAGCACCTGTTGTACCCCAAAATTTGCCCTCCCATATTCTTCAAGAATTGCAAAGAGCAAGTTGCAAAATCTCCTCAAGGGTTGCACAGTTCAAGGGCCTCCTAACAGTCAAAATTAGGGTTTTGGTTCTGACAAAGTAAATGAAGTTTCCAAGGGTCAAATCAAGTCCCACATGCCTATAAACATGGTCAAGCATCCTCATACCAAGTTTCAAGACTTACAGTACAAAATTGCACAGTCAAAAACCCTAATTGCACTACAGTCAACTGTAGGGGCAAAATGGTCATTTGACAGTCAAAAGTTCAAATTTTTGGTCAACATCTCATTTTGAAGCCACAAACATCATTTGATCAATGCTTGATCATGATTCTCAAAGCTTGGCTCAAAAATCATCAAGATGCAAAAGTTTCCATATTTGGACAGTTGAAAAAGTCAACTGTAAATTGACCAGGGCATAACTTTCACATGGATTATCAAAAAAATTCCATCCAAAGCTCATTTTTAAGAGAAATACATTTCCTACAACTCCTCTTCATACTTCAAGTCCAAGAAATGCTCTCACAAAAAGTTATCAATTTCAACATTATAGGTCATTTTCAAAAGTCAACAAAAAGGGACTTTAAGTCAAAGGCCATAACTTGAGATTGGTAAATCAAAATGACATGGGACCAAAGGCATTGGTTAGAGGACTCAAAGACCTTTCCAAAATGTCCAAGAACATGAGCAAAGCTTAAAAATTGAGCAAGTTATGCCTTGTGGAAGTTGGGAAATTTTTGGATATTTTGAAAAGTCAACATTGCTTCAAATGACCTAAAATTGCTAATGGGCCTCTTTTTCTTCCACAATTCATCATCCAAGGCATGTGCACGACCATTTGGCCCAAAGGGAAGTTTTTTTATCATTTTATTTTATTTATTTGGATTTTTAGTTATTAATAATTCATTTAATTAAAATAAATAGGTGAAAAATACTAAACCTAATGTTTTAAATCTTTTTGTGCATGGAATAGGTTAAAAATTTCGTGCATGATCATATATGGAAGGAATTGGAGTGATTGGCCATGATTTGTACCAAATAGGCATGAAAAAATATTTGAAAAGATCCTTAAGAATCAAATCTTGAAAGTCATGAATGCCAAGGTTTTTGGTTGTTTTCTTTGACCTAAATCATTCACATATAAGGATGGATGCAAACCCTAATGCAGTAGACCTCCCAGCTGCGCCCAAAAGCCATAACCAAGTTGACATTTTTTCAAGAAAATTCTGAAACTGAAATCACCATTGCAAGGGTTTTCAAGCCAAAACAATCATTCTATCACCTTCCTGGGACATCAAGGAAGGCTCCTGGATAATTCTCCAACCCTCTAACGCTTTGAATCGGTATACAGAGATCAAACTTTTTCATATTTTTCTTATAATCGTATTTCAAATTCCCAGCATTCTCATTGCATTTTATTCATGGATTTGTACTAATGAGACCTTTCTGAAGCTAACAATGTGGTTTGATTGAAGTTTTGGGCATCATACGCGAATATACCATTGTTGTTTTTTAGGGTTCTTCAACTTTCAAATTAGGGGTTTTTGAATACAGTAAAATTGGAACGTCACAATGCCATAAACGAAACCAGCGTGCTTGAACGAAAAGAATAGGACCCTCGCGCCTAATTTATGTGGCCGGATGGCCTAATCGCTATTTTTTATAATGGTGTCTAAGGGAACGGTTCAAAACCGTTGCCCATTCTTTTTGTGTTTCAGGAAAAAAACAAGCTAAGGAAGAAGAAGGGTACGTGGCTAGCGCTGATGGGTCCATTCAAATTTTCGCGCGGAAATTCCATTAACCATTATTTTCTCTTATAATATTTGTTTACTATTACATATACAAGATGCGCGTTTGGAGCAGTTGGTAAGGCGTAAGACTGGTAATCTCTAGGACCTGGGTTCGAGCCCCAGGTCCCTCACCCTTTCCATATTATTTTTCAATTAACGTTCCTATGCAGTTTCAACACAAGGAGTCCATCATACACCCCTTGGTCCAGATTGCCACGCGTACACCAAGATTAATCCAAGGGCCATGGTTGGAAGAGCAGCATGGAAATGAGTCAAAGAGGCTACGCGTTGGCAAGGAAAGTCAATTGAGGCCTTAAGCAAGTGGGCCTAATCACTATAACATACCTCCAACTGGGGACATCACCCCCTAGAGTTTGTTTCTTTTACTCTTTTTATATTTTTCTTTTCTTTATTTTAATTAATTTCTTTTAATTCTTTATAATTATTATTTTCATAATATATAAAAACACAAATAAAAATCACAAAAGACAAAAATAAGTTTTTTTATTTAATATATTATATTTTGTAAATAAAACCTTTGTTAATTAATTTTAGTTTTAATTTAGGTTTAAATCTTAATATTTTTTCTAATCAATTTAAAATTTGGTAGAATTAGGGTTTGTAATAATTTTTATCCCTTTCTCTTTTCTTTCATAATAATTAAATATTTCCTATTATTTTTATAAATTAAACTTGCATGTAAATAATTAGGTTAATTTAGGTTTAACTTTAATACTTTCTTAATAAACTAAAAAAAAACAATTAGAATTAAGGTTAGTATTTTAATTCCAATTAATCTTTTTCTCATTAAAATCATAAAATACCAAAAATAACTCCCTTTCATTTTAATTTTAATTAATTTAATCATTTAATTTAATTTCGTTAAAAGGGTCCAACGCCCTCGTTTCTAATTTTATTTCAATTCGCATATTTATTTCTTTTTCTTGTAAATATTCATGTACTTCTCCCAAAGCCGTGTAATTTCATACTTTCTCGCACTTTACTTTAATTCTTTATTTTTCTATCAAATCGGGTCCTGGAAATTTTGGCGATGTGGACCCGCGCCTTTGTAATAGTTTAGAATTTTATCTTTCTCGCAATTTTTAACTGTTAAATAAATGCATGCAAGAATGAATGACAATAAATAAAAACAAACGCGTAGATCACCCATAACCTGACAAGACAAAAATAAATGAATCTGACACACAAATCACACACCACCCCTAGGGTACGCCTCACTGTTGCCTTGCCTCGAAAGGTGACCGTCGAGTAGAGGATGTCTTAGTAAGTCCTCATGATCCGGGAACCTGGCATGAGGGTAGCTTCTAAGGTGTCTTCCCATTGCTCCGGTGATCACCATGTCCCGAACCTCGAATTGACCCGAACACCTCTAGCGGTGGTGCTACCTACCTCTCAATGGTGGGATGGCACTACTTTAAAGGACATTTACACAGACGAATTCCTTAGGGTAGGTAGACGACTCTAGATACTTGCTCTAATTTCAAAACAAATTCAAAAAAATACTTTTCACACCGACACCTTTTCAAAAAGCTTTCGAAAGCAATTTTTCAAACACTCTTGAGGACCGATACAAGAGTCGAACTGGAATTTTCAAAGAAACTTTTTAAAACCCACAGTTGAAAAGCAAACAAACCATTTTTGAAAACACAAATGAGCAAGTATCTAAGAGCCCATGGATAACCATGGATAGAAAGGGTGCTAACACCTTCCCTTTCTATAACCTACCTCCCGAACCGAGAGCAATCTCTATAAGGAATTTTTCTGTGCTTTTGTCCTTTCCATTTGGAGAAAATAAAAGACGGTGGCGACTCTTGCTTCCGCGACATTTCGCGAACCAGCGTTAAACAGTCAGTTCCAGATCCACCAATCACAGAACTGGCGACTCTGCTGGGGATATCTTTATAAAGTGAGGTGTACCTTAGGACTAAGATCACTGTGTTTTCAATTGCTTTCTTTGCTTGCTTTAAATTGTGGGACTGTCTTGGGAGTTCTATAGATCCTAACCCAGATCTGGGGATACCTTCTTAGAAAGTAGCAACAAGGCTGTGAGGGAACTGTGCGGGGTATACCGACATGGTTGAAACAGTCTGCTACGTTGACGTGGCACTTTGGTGTGTACCGGTAACCCTTGAGTTCAGTCAAGGAGAGTACGGGGCCTCCGCGTGGTGTCGTGAAGCATCAACAGACCTTAGGAACCTTAATTGAACTATCTTGGCCTCTTTAGGGTAGTGAGATAACTGACTTTGGTGAAGTCCGAGGTTGGTTGATACTCGATACTACACTCAATTGAGGGTTGCTTTCCTGGAATATTTCGGTCGCCAGTTCAGTGGCTAAATCGAAACGATGAACAATGAAAGCAATCCAGTGATATTGGGACCCTTAGAACCCGGTTACTTCTGATAGGACAGGTATGAACCAACAAACTGAAAGAGGGTAATACCTAGACCCCATGCTGGCCTGAACTCTAAGGGTTTCTCTTGTGTGACTTGTGTGCCTTCCAACTTGACTACTTGCATGTTTGTTATCTGACACTTGAGTTTCTTGCAGGTTTTGTTTATAGTCCTTAACTGGGACTCATAACAGGGTTTACTGAGTGTTTTGCAGGTTTTATTCAGTCCTTAATTGGGACTCATGACAGGTTTTACTTGAGTTTCTTGCAGGTTTTGGTTTGCAGTCCTTAATTGGGACTCATAACAGGGTTTCCCCGCATTACCCCATGCATAGCATGACATCATACCATTGCATGCATCCTGCATAAAAAACTAATCCATTTCAAGGATCTCAAGGGCTTGTGATACAGGCCATGGTGAATCAACTATCCCAGCAAGGGGCAAAGAGGATTTATTTTCCTCTAGCCAAGGTTGTCAGGGGCTATGACCCACTTGATATGGTGAGCTCTGACTCCTGAAGAAGGTTCCCCTAACCAAGGTTGTTTGGAAATCAAAACCAGACGTGATGATTCAAGTCAGGGGCTATGACCCACCGGATATGGTGAGCCTCTGACCCTTGAAGAAGAATTCTCAACAACATGGGTTTCCTTCAATCAAGCTACCGGATTCGAATTCTAACAAGTTTCTTTGTTTACCCCGCGAGGTCCTTGAAAACATTACATGCATACATACACATCATTGCATAACAGGTATCCTTGTTGCAGGTCACTTACCCTCTCCGCTGTTTATTTCAGCAATGGCTTCCCAACAAGATAACCAGGACCTTCACACTCAAGAGACTCAGTTCAAGGAGATCTTCCTAAGCCTATCCAAGGGGCAGGAAGAGTTAAGGACGCTCCTCATGGGGAATCTGGCCAAGAAAAGTCCTGAAGATGACAAGGACAAGCAGCTGAAACGTCTACAAGCTGAGGTAGACACATTGAAAACCCAAATGCTGGGGCAAGGGGCTCTCATCCAAGGTTTAGCTCAGGAGCAAGTAGAGTTGAGGACCATGATCAGTCAACTCCACCAAAGCAAATCCAACATGAAGCTACCAGTCCAAGTCAGGGACCAAGTCTTTGATCAGCTACCAAGAGGACAACAGTCTGGTATGGTGAAGAGTGGACCTCCCCAAATTGTTACTACTTCACAAACCCAGCATCAACGGGGTAATCGGCGTAAGAGATATACACCTGGAAGACATTTCTCTGAGACTGGTATACCATCATCTCTAATGCTGAAACGCTTGTTGGAGGTTAATCTGATTACTTTAAAGGGTCCTCCCCAGAATCCCGATACCTCTGCTCCTACTTACAACCCTGATGAAAGATGTGCCTACCATTCTGACAGTCCTGGACATGACACCGACGACTGTTGGAGTTTGAAGAACAAGATCCAGGACTTGATCGACGGAAGGGTGCTGGAGTTCATGCCGGATGGCCAAATAAAAATCTTCTGCTAAGAATCTTCCATCTGAGATGACTAGTTCAAATTAAGAAGCTTTTGTTCATTAGAAATTTCAAGTTGTAATTTTCTTTTGATCGTTCAAACATTTACTCATGTTAAACATTGTTATTCCATTAATGCATCGCATATGTCTGTTTTGAAGCAATATATTCGTATTCACTATATGCAAATTATTTTCATATTTTTTCTGATGATCAACTCTCAATAATTCTAAGCCTCTTGAGGGAGGATGACGAAAACGATACCATAATCCACAGTATGCTTTTAAACAGACCCCGCTGATGAGGTACAGGCATTGTTTCAATCCCTAAACACTGGAGTTATAAGGAAGATAATCCCTCGTCAACCCATTTGAGCCAAAGAAGTAGGAGTTTTTCTTTTCGAAATTTAAAACCCTTAATCATAACCTGGGGCAGGGTAGTTCTCTCAGTTGATCCAAGTGCATAACAAATGGCACCAAAAAGGTCCTTACAAAAAAGGAAGACAGTGATGGTTCCAAATAATCAATGAAGAAAGACAGTCATTACCAAAATCAAAAACCCGTAAAGTCAAAAACAATGAAGGAGACTTACAAAACTGGGGCATCCCGCTGACTGTAATCTCCAAAAGAACAGTTCAGGCAAAAAAAATAGGGATAATAAAATCAAGGAAAAAAGAGGTTCTACAAACCCTCAACAAAAAGGAATGACTGCCTATTCAAAATAAATCATCAACATCCGAACCATCACCAGAAAATCAGAGCAAAGACTAAAACGAGGTCTAACGTATGATCAACTGAGTTTAGGTTTGGAGAACATCACGAAGAGCGGGTGGGTACAAATAATTTGAGCCTTTATCCTTTGTTTCTTAAACCGTGAACCAGGCCACGTTATAACCCTTAAAAGTCCTAGCTGAAGCATGGGTTAGTTCGAAAGCATACTGTACGAAAGGTATCCTGACTCCTTAAGGCTCGCGGTAAAATACAGAGTTAACATCACGTTTTACAAACAAACACTTGTTTTATGAAAAAGAATGCATTTTCAAAATCTTCAAGACAGACATAAGCTTTGCATTTTTGATGTAACATTGTTTGCATATGACTTTTTGTTTGACCAGCAGGAAAATTTGCACGATGAATACCTAGTGAACAAAAACACTTCCAATCAAGGGGGAGACCTGATCATGGTCTATCATCTGGGGCAATCCAATCAAGATTCGGAGAATCTCTCAAAGGCCAAACAGCCAGGGGCAAATCTCCGCCTGAGTCACTTGGGGCATCCTCATAACGAGTCTTGCCTGATCAAACACCTTCTGGTGGCACGACAAAACACTTCTAGTAGGGGCAACTCCCTATATTCTGAGAGCGTGGACATAGTCGAAAAAATACTGCGCATAATCAAAGACCCGCTAGGTTGACGTACCTAGGCAAAAATAAGGGCTTCCCGACGAACCAAAAGGGTTCGGGCAAAAATAAGGGATGAAATGAAAAAATCTGTACACCCGGCAAGTCGAAAACCTGAAAAGGCGGCTTGGGCAAAAATGGGTATCCCGGTGAACTGAAAACCCGAAAGGGCGGTCCAGGCAAAAGTTAGGGATTAAAGCGTACGACTATGTCCTGTTATCTTGTCACCTGCCTACCAGAAGAAGGCTTGCCCATCAATAATTATCAGCACCTCACAGGTCTTCCTCTCCTACTTCAGAAACAGGGGCAATGAGGAGTTGTCCAAACAATCTAATGGCTCTGTTCCACCAAGGTATCAAGGTAGGTTCAGCTAAAGAACATAACCAGATATCTTAATTCCCCAGAGAGTGAGCCAGCAAGACAATACACTCTCCTCAAGCAAAGCTATATTATCAAACCTTAAGGAAGTTGAGTATTCTCCAGCAGATCTCAACATGCCCCAGCAGCAATATACATATTCTTAACAAGCATCCCCGGCAGTCTTGGTCTAAAGATTGTTCCCCGGCGGTATATCAAACATTCAATGGAGTCACTTCCCCAATACCGTTCAAAACTTCCCCAGGAGAGTCCAAACCAGCTTCCCCAGGAAAGTGGGAATCCATCTCCCCAAGCAGTAAGTTTATCCCCAGTTGATTCTGGAAGCTTATCCCCGAAGAGCACGAACGCGTCTCCCGGCTTTATTCAAAGAGTTATTTCCTTACCAGGATATAACTGGGTTATCCTCAGCCAAAAGCCACGGAAAGAGCGTCCTCGACGAAGTCTTCTTATCCCCAGCGAAGTCTATTAACACTTCCAACACAACAAGGGTATCCCCAACAAGTTATTATCAACAACTCACCAAAGTATCTCTCTCCCCACAGAGTATTGTTCCCCAGCAAGATCGTTAGAGTACTTTTCTCCCCGTAGAGTAACCCATTCGCCAAGTTTATTCCCCAACGGAGTCATCTTCTTCTACCAGTATGCTTGCAACTATCATCCCCAGCGGAAACAACAAAGATCTATTCTTCAACATCAGCCCAGGAGTGACTTCCCGGCACCCGTCAAGGATTTATTTTCCCAAGACGAAAACATACACTCATAAATATCACATTTTTATACATCATAGCATGCATATATGCATCATATCTTACAAATCTCGTTTATGTTAAGAACATCATTGCTTGATCCATATCATGCACTGCATATGACTGACCTTTACCTTTCAGGGAAGATCCAGTTAAACTCTCAGCTATATTCAAGACCTTCTCTGGTTCAGTCAGATCGACTCCAAAGATCTCCCTGTTTCTTATCCAGTTGAAGACTCCAAGACCTTATCTGGTTCAGTTAAATCGACTCCCAAAGATTTTCCTGGTTATTATCCAGTCAAAGGCCTTCTCTGGTTCAGTCAGATCGACTCCAAAGATCTCCCTGTTTCTTATCCAGTTGAAGACATTTCAAGACCTTGTCTGGTTCAGTTAAATCGACTCCAAAGATTTCCCTGGTTATTATCCAGTCAAAGGCCTTCTCTGGTCTAGTTAAACCGACTCCTAAAGGTTTTTCTTTTGAAGACTCAGTTGAAGACTCCAAGACCTTGTCTGGTTCAGTTAAATCGACTCCCAAAGATTTTCCTGGTTATTATCCAGTCAAAGGCCTTCTCTGGTTCAGTCAGATCGACTCCAAAGATCTCCCTGTTTCTTATCCAGTTGAAGACATTTCAAGACCTTGTCTGGTTCAGTTAAATCGACTCCCAAAGATTTTCCTGGTTATTATCCAGTCAAAGGCCTTCTCTGGTCTAGTTAAACCGACTCCTAAAGGTTTTTCTTTTGAAGACTCAGTTGAAGACTCCAAGACCTTGTCTGGTTCAGTTAAATCGACTCCAAAGATTTCCCTGGTTATTATCCAGTCAAAGGCCTTCTCTGGTCTAGTTAAACCGACTCCTAAAGGTTTTTCTTTTGAAGACTCAGTTGAAGACTCCAAGACCTTGTCTGGTTCAGTTAAATCGACTTCCAAAGATTTTCCTGGTTATTATCCAGTCAAAGGCCTTCTCTGGTTCAGTCAGATCGACTCCAAATATCTCCCTGTTTCTTATCCAGTTGAAGACATTCCAAGACCTTGTCTGGTTCAGTTAAATCGACTCCCAAAGATTTTCCTGGTTATTATCCAGTCAAAGGCCTTCTCTGGTCTAGTTAAACCAACTCCTAAAGGTTTTTCTTTTGAAGACTCAGTTGAAGACTCCAAGACCTTGTCTGGTTCAGTTAAATCGACTCCCAAAGATTTTCCTGGTTATTATCCAGTCAAAGGCCTTCTCTGGTCTAGTTAAACCAACTCCTAAAGGTTTTTCTTTTGAAGACTCAGTTGAAGACTCCAAGACCTTGTCTGGTTCAGTTAAATCGACTCCCAAAGATTTTCCTGGTTATTATCCAGTCAAAGGCCCTCTCTGGTCTAGTTAAACCAACTCCTAAAGGTTTTTCTTTTGAAGACTCAGTTGAAGACTCCAAGACCTTGTCTGGTTCAGTTAAATCGACTCCCAAAGATTTTCCTGGTTATTATCCAGTCAAAGGCCTTCTCTGGTCTATTTAAACCAACTCCTAAAGGTTTTTCTTTTGAAGACTCAGTTGAAGACTCCAAGACCTTGTCTGGTTCAGTTAAATCGACTCCCAAAGATTTTCCTGGTTATTATCCAGTCAAAGGCTTTCTCTGGTCTAGTTAAACCGACTCCTAAAGGTTTTTCTTTTGAAGACTCAGTAGAAGATATCCGAGATTCTCTCAATGATTGCTGTTGAGGTTGTAGTCGCCTATGGTTCTCTCCCCGATACTGCAGAAGTGGTAATCCCAAGATTCGCTCAACGATTGCTGTTGAAGTTGAAGTTACCCAAGATTCTCTCAATGATTGCTGTTGAGGTTGTAGTCGCCTATGGTTCTCTCCCCGATCCTGCGGAGGTGGTAATCCCAAGATTTTCTCGACGATTGCTGTTGAAGTTAAAGTCACCCAAGGTTCTCTCACCGTTCCTGTTGAGGTAGTAACCATCCCTAGTTCATTCATCATCGTTTGAAGCTCCAGATTCAGCTCCTGTAACCAGTCAGGACACATCTACACAAAGAATTTGAAGACCAGCTCCCGTAACAGGTCAGGTAATCATTTTTCTCTTTTGCAGGTACGCAAGTTCTCGCTAAGGAATCTCTTACGCGATCAACATCCAGATGGCATCTATAAGCCCATCCACCTTCCATCATCTCTTAGCATGGCATCTATAAGCCCATCATCCTATCCATCAATCTCGAAATGGAATCTATAAGCCCATTCCACCATCACACTGCTACTATGTGAGCGCAAATTTCTGGGCACTCTAGTGTTCAATCATCTTCTACCTTCGGATTACGAAAGGCACGTCAGCCAATCTGCATCCTCAGGTTTAAGAAGATTGAACAGGGGCAACTGTTGTACCCCAAAATTTTCCCTCCCATATTCTTCAAGAATTGCAAAGAGCAAGCTGCAAAATCTCCTCAAGGGTTGCACAGTTCAAGGGCCTCCTAACAGTCAAAATTAGGGTTTTGGTTCTGACAAAGTAAATGAAGTTTCCAAGGGTCAAATCAAGTCCCACATGCCTATAAACATGGTCAAGCATCCTCATACCAATTTTCAAGACTTACAGTACAAAATTGCACAGTCAAAAACCCTAATTGCACTACAGTCAACTGTAGGGGCAAAATGGTCATTTGACAGTCAAAAGTTCAAATTTTTGGTCAACGTCTCATTTTTAAGCCACAAACATCATTTGATCAATGCTTGATCATGATTCTCAAAGCTTGGCTCAAAAATCATCAAGATGCAAAAGTTTCCATATTTGGACAGTTGAAAAAGTCAACTGTAAATTGACCAGGGCATAACTTTCACATGGATTATCATAAAAATTCCATCCAAAGCTCATTTTGATAAGAAGGAAATTTCCTACAACTCATCTTCATACTTCAAGTCCAAGAAATGCTCTCACAAAAAGTTATCAATTTCAACATTATAGGTCATTTTCAAAAGTCAACAAAAAGGGACTTTAAGTCAAAGGCCATAACTTGAGATTGGTAAATCAAAATGACATGGGACCAAAGGCATTGGTTAGAGGTCTCAAAGACCTTTCCAAAATGTCCAAGAACATGAGCAAAGCTTAAATATTGAGCAAGTTATGCCTTGTGGAAGTTGGGAAATTTTTGGATATTTTGAAAAGTCAACATTGCTTCAAATGACCTAAAATTGCTAATGGGCCTCTTTTTCTTCCACAATTCATCATCCAAGGCATGTGCACGACCATTTGGCCCTAAGGGAAGTTTTTTTATCATTTTATTTTATTTATTTGGATTTTTAATTATTAATAATTCATTTAATTAAAATAAATAGGTGAAAAATACTAAACCTAATGTTTTAAATCTTTTTGTGCATGGAATAGGTTAAAAATTTCGTGCATGATCATATATGGAAGGAATTGGAGTGATTGGCCATGATTTGTACCAAATAGGCATGAAAAAATATTTGAAAAGATCCTTAAGAATCAAATCTTGAAAGTCATGAATGCCAAGGTTTTTGGTTGTTTTCTTTGACCTAAATCATTCACATATAAGGATGGATGCAAACCCTAATGCAGTAGACCTCCCAGCTGCGCCCAAAAGCCATAACCAAGTTGACATTTTTTCAAGAAAATTCTGAAACTGAAATCACCATTGCAAGGGTTTTCAAGCCAAAACAATCATTCTATCACCTTCCTGGGACATCAAGGAAGGCTCCTGGATAATTCTCCAACCCTCTAACGCCTTGAATCGGTATACAGAGATCAAACTTTTTCATATTTTTCTTATAATCGTATTTCAAATTCCCAGCATTCTCATTGCATTTTATTCATGGATTTGTACTAATGAGACCTTTCTGAAGCTAACAATGTGGTTTGATTGATGTTTTGGGCATCATACGAGAATCTACCATTGTTGTTTTTTAGGGTTCTTCAACTTTCAAATTAGGGGTTTTTGAATACAGTAAAATTGGAACGTCACAATGCCATAAACGAAACCAGCGTGCTTGGACGAAAAGAATAGGACCCTCGCGCCTAATTTATGTGGCCGGACGGCCTAATCATTATTTTTTATAATGGTGTCTAAGGGAACGGTTCAAAACCGTTGCCCATTCTTTTTGTGTTTCAGGAAAAAAACAAGCTATGGAAGAAGAAGGGTACGTGGCTAGCGCTGATGGGTCCATTCAAATTTTCGCGCGGAAATTCCATTAACCATTATTTTCTCTTATAATATTTGTTTACTATTACATATACAAGATGCGCGTTTGGAGCAGTTGGTAAGGCGTAAGACTGGTAATCTCTAGGACCTGGGTTCGAGCCCCAGGTCCCTCACCCTTTCCATATTATTTTTCAATTAACGTTCCTATGCAGTTTCAACACAAGGAGTCCATCATACACCCCTTGGTCCAGATTGCCACGCGTACACCAAGATTAATCCAAGGGCCATGGTTGGAAGAGCAGCATGGACATGAGTCAAAGAGGCTACGCGTTGGCAAGGAAAGTCAATTGAGGCCTTAAGCAAGTGGGCCTAATCACTATAACATACCTCTAACTGGGGACATCACCCCCTAGAGTTTGTTTCTTTTACTCTTTTTATATTTTTCTTTTCTTTATTTTAATTAATTTCTTTTAATTCTTTATAATTATTATTTTCATAATATATAAAAACACAAATAAAAATCAGAAAAGACAAAAATAAGTTTTTTATTTAATATATTATATTTTGTAAATAAAACCTTTGTTAATTAATTTTAGTTTTAATTTAGGTTTAAATCTTAATATTTTTTCTAATCAATTTAAAATTTGGTAGAATTAGGGTTTGTAATAATTTTTATCCCTTTCTCTTTTCTTTCATAATAATTAAATATTTCCTATTATTTTTATAAATTAAACTTGCATGTAAATAATTAGGTTAATTTAGGTTTAACTTTAATACTTTCTTAATAAACTAAAAAAAAAACAATTAGAATTAGGGTTAGTATTTTAATTCCAATTAATCTTTTTCTCATTAAAATCATAAAATACCAAAAATAACTCCCTTTCATTTTAATTTTAATTAATTTAATCATTTAATTTAATTTCGTTAAAAGGGTCCAACGCCCTCGTTTCTAATTTTATTTCAATTCGCATATTTATTTCTTTTTCTTGTAAATATTCATGTACTTCTCCCAAAGCCGTGTAATTTCATACTTTCTCGCACTTTACTTTAATTCTTTATTTTTCTGTCAAATCGGGTCCTGGAAATTTTGGCGATGTGGACCCGCGCCTTTGTAATAGTTTAGAATTTTATCTTTCTCGCAATTTTTAACTGTTAAATAAATGCATGCAAGAATGAATGACAATAAATAAAAACAAACGCGTAGATCACCCATAACCTGACAAGACAAAAATAAATGAATTTGACACACAAATCACACACCACCCCTAGGGTACGCCTCACTGTTGCCTTGCCTCGAAAGGTGATCGTCGAGTAGAGGATGTCTTAGTAAGTCCTCATGATCCGGGAACCTGGCATGATGGTAGCTTCTAAGGTGTCTTCCCATTGCTCTGGTGATCACCATGTCCCGAACCTCGAATTGACCCGAACACCTCCAGCGGTGGTGCTACCTACCTCTCAATGGTGGGATGGCACTACTTTAAAGGACATTTACACAGACGAATTCCTTAGGGTAGGTAGACGACTCTAGATACTTGCTCTAATTTCAAAACAAATTCAAAAAAATACTTTTCACACCGACACCTTTTCAAAAAGCTTTCGAAAGCAATTTTTCAAACACTCTTGAGGACCGATACAAGAGTCGAACTGGAATTTTCAAAGAAACTTTTTAAAACCCACAGTTGAAAAGCAAACAAACCATTTTTGAAAACACAAATGAGCAAGTATCTAAGAGCCCATAGATAACCATGGATAGAAAGGGTGCTAACACCTTCCCTTTCTATAACCTACCTCCCGAACCGAGAGCAATCTCTATAAGGAATTTTTCTGTGCTTTTGTCCTTTCCATTTGGAGAAAATAAAAGACGGTGGCGACTCTTGCTTCCGCGACATTTCGCGAACCAGCGTTAAACAGTCAGTTCCAGATCCATCGATCACAACACCCTTTCTATCCATGGTTATCCATGGGCTCTTAGATACTTGCTCATTGTGTTTTCAAAATGTTTGCTTTTCAAGTGTTTGTGGGTTTGAAAAAGTTTCGTTTAAAGATTTCAGAATGACTCTTGTATCAGTCCTCAAGAGTGTTTGAAAAATTGTTTTGAAAGCTTTTTGAAAGTGTCGGTGTGAAAAGAGTTTTGATTTGTTTTTGAATAGAGCAAGTATCTATGAGTCATCTACCTACCCTAAGGAATTAAGTTATGTAAATGTCCTTAAGGTAGTGCCATCCCACCATTGAGAGGTAGGTAGCACCATCGTTGGAGGTGTTCAGGTCAATTCGTTTTTAGGGACAGTGTGGTCACCGAAGCAACAGTTAGGAAACCTTAGAAGCTACCCTTATGCCATTGATCCTTTTTTTATTCCGAGGCAACCGTTTCGAGGCAACTATTCCGAGGCAACCGTTTCGAGGCAACTTGTTTTGAGGCAACTGGATCATGGACATAAGGACTTACTAAGACGTCCCATACTTGACGACCACGTTTCGAAGGCAACAGGTGAGGCGTACCCTAGGAGTGGTGTGTGAATTTGTGTGTTGTTTTCATGTTAATATTTGTCTTTGATCATAGTATTGTGAGCTACGCATTGTTTTTAATTAGCCATACATTCTTTCATGCAAAATTTAGCAGTTTAAGAGTGCGGAAATTTAAATACGGAAAGATAAATCCTACGCTATTACAAGGCGCGGGTCTATACATCGCCAAATTACAAAGACCCGTTTGATAAAAAATGCGGAAAGTAAAAGACCTAATTACTATTACAAGCCTTGAGCAGTTACATAATATTCAAAAGAAAATAAATGTGCGAAATAGAAATTAAAATCGAATGTCCGAGGGTTTTGACCCTTTTGAGAAATTAAATGAAATTAAAAAGCTAATTAATTATTTGATTAAGAAAAGGAATATTTTTTAGGTTTTTGTATTTTATGAAATAAAGAAGATTAAAATTAAAAGGAAACCCTAATTCTAAGTCTATTTTAATTATTAAGAAAAATATTAAAGTTGTCCTAATTTATGCTAATTAATTATTTACATATTTATTTACAAAAGTAATAATTAATAATAATAATGAGAGAAAATTATTTATTTAAGAAAAAGATGAGAATGTTAAAAAACCCTAATTTCTACATATTTTAATTTATTAAGAAAAAGATTAAAGTTTTAACCTAATTTAACTAAATTAATCATTTAAATTTTATTTACAAAAATATTTAATAAGTAAATTAATTAACATATTTTAGTTTCTGATTTTTTTATTATGAAAATTAATTATTGGTGAATTAAATAAAACAATTAAAACAAATTAAAACAAAAAAGAAAAGAAAAAGGAAGTTAAAAAATATAATACAAACATTGGGGGTGTCTGGCCCATTTGGGAGGTTTTTTGGAAGCAATTTTGGCCCATCAGAACAAAGCCTCGCTTGACTTTTTGGGATCATGTGTGGGATGATTGACTGAGCGTACCATGGACTGCATTATCTGGCCATTGGATGGAACATCAGAGGTGCGTGTCAAGTCTGAGCGTGAGCGTGTATGGCGGACTTTGGGGCGTGCACTGCATTGGAATACATTGAAACAAAATTTATGAATTAAGTGGGGGGACCTGGGAATCGAACCCAGGTCCCAGCGTTTACCAAGCGAATGCCTTGCCACTTGAGCTGTTTGCGCGCGTTTGTTATGTAATGGAACACAAATAATATAATACAAAACAAAAATTAATGATATACAACAAGAAAAACGCGCCAGTTTTTTGAATGCCCCAACCATATCTGGACACCTCAGCGTCTTCTTCATCTTTATGCCTGTAATATAAACAAATAGCGGGGGTTTTAAACCCCCACTAAATGAAGCCTGAAAAAATAGCGATTAGAACATGCCTCAATATAAAAAAGGCGCGATTGCTTTATTGAATTCGTCTTGTTGTCACGAGTTCAGCTGTACCAGTTTGAAGGTCCAATTTTACCATGTGAGGAAAGCCCCAATTTAGAGCTTCTGAAAGTCTAAGCTTCAACCATGGCAGATTTCGTTTTAGGCAACATTAGGACAATTAAACTATGCCAAAAGTTTCAGAAGATCATTAGTAGCAAGAATCAACAGTTAAAACATATGAATAATGCATGGAAATCAAAAATCGATTATGGACATATTCATGAAAAGGGCGATTCTGTTCTACCAATTCTTGGAGTATGGAGACTGGAAAGTGATTGAAACACGTTCAAGGAAGTCTCAGCAAGAGTTTGGAATAGGTTTTAGGCTTTGAATCGCGCTGTAGCTATGATTTCAGATTCCAAAATTTTGATGAAAAGTTGTAACTTTGTTCTTAGCTTTTGAGCAGTCTTTCGTGTCTGTATCAATTAGGTTTAGTCTTGTATATGTATCTGAACGTGATTAGGTCAAGAAAACAAGCCCAAGGTCCATGAATTTATGGTTTCAATCTTTGATTTTTCCATATCTTTTTTCAATCTTTTTTCATGCCAATCTTGCCAATTGTGGAAGATATTGTCCCCTTGAGATGGTGCACGAAATCTCTAGCATGTGTGGAAGATATTTGCTGCACAAAAAAGATTTAAAACCATGATTTGATATTTTTCTCATATTTAAATCTAATTAAATGAATTAATAATAATAAAAATTCAATTAATTAATTAAAAATAAGAAAATAAATCCCTTTGAGCTTAATGGGTCGTGCATATGCTTTGGGTAATGATTCAAGGAAGAATTTGAGGCCCATTAGCATTTTTGAAGCCTTTTAGGCAAAATTGACTTTTGAAAATTCCCAAATATTTCCCAACTTCTCCAAGGCATATCTTGCTCAATTTTGAAGCTATGATCATGTTCTTGAACATTTTGGAAAGGTCTTGAAGTCCTCTAACCAATGCCTTTGGTCCCATGTCATTTTGATTTACCAATCGCAAGTTATGGTCTTTGACTTAAAGTGCCTTTTTGTTGACTTTTGAAAATGACCTATAATGTTGAAATTGATAACTTTTTGTGAGAGCATTTCTTGGACTTGAAGTGTGAAGATGAGTTGTAGGAAATGTCATCCTCTTCAAAATGAGCTTTGGATGGGATTTTTCTGATAAACCATGAAGAAGTTATGCCTTGGTCAATTTGTAGTTGACTTTTTCAGCTGTCCAAAAATAGAAACTTTTGCATCTTGAGACTTTTTGAGCCATGCTTTGAGAATCATGATCAAGAATTGATCAAATGATGTTTGTGGCTTCAAAATAATATGTTGACAAAAATGTTTGACTTTTGACTGTCAAATGACCATTTTGCCCCTGCAGTTGACTGTGGAGCAATTAGGGTTTTTGACTGTGCAATTTGATGTTGTGAGTCTTGAAACTTGGCATATGGATGATTGACAATGTATATAGGCATGTGGGACTTGTTTGGACCCTTGAAAACCTCATTTTCTTTGCAAGAACCAAAACCCTAATTTTGACTGTGTTAGGAGGCAATTGGACTGTGCAATCCTTGAGGGATTTTGAATCATCTGGAGATTGATCTTGGCAAATTTAGGAGGATATGGGAGGGAAAATTTTGGGGTACAACAGTTGCCCCTGTTCAATCTTCTTAGACCTGAGGATGTAGATTGGTTGGCGTGCCTTTCGTAGTCCGAAGGTGGAAGATGATTGAACACTAGAGTGCCTAGAAATTTGCACTCGCATAGTAGAGTGTCAACATCGTGATGACGGGAATGGGCTTACAGGTGCCATTTGGAGAGATGATGGATAGGAGGATGGGCTTATAGATGCCATCTGGAAATGTGACAGAACCTTGTCGGGAATGGGCTTATAGATGCCATTTGGAGACTGTTGGTATGTGGATGGGCTTACAGATGCCATCTAGGTGTCGATCGCGTAAGAGGTTCCTTAGCGAGAACTTGCGTACCTGAGAAAGAAAGATAATTACCTGGCCTGTTACAGGAGTTGATCTTCAAACCCTTTGTGTAGATGTGCCCTGGCTGGATACAGGTATCGAATCATTAAATTCTTCAGACGTGCCCTGACAAGATACAGGAATCGAGTCCGGAGAATATAGCTGTCAACAGATACGCCCTGGCAAGATACAGGAATCGGATCTTCGAACTCTTCAGACGTGCCCTGGCGAGATACATGAATCGAGTCTAGAATATAGTCGTCAATAGATACACCCTGGCAAGATACAGGAATCAGATCTTCGAACTCTTCAGACGTGCCCTGGCAAGATACAGGAATCGAGTCTGGAATATAGTCGTCAAAAAATACACCCTGGCAAGATACAGGAATCAGATCTTCGAACTCTTCAGACGTGCCCTGGCGAGATACAGGAATCGAGTCTGGAATATAGTCGTCAACAGATACACCCTGGCAAGATACAGGAATCGGATCTTCGAACTCTTCAGACATGCCCTGGCAAGATACAGGAATCGAGTCTGGAATATAGTCGTCAACATATACACCCTGGCAAGATACAGGAATCGGATCTTCGAACTCTTCAGACGTGCCCTGGCAAGATACAGGAATCGAGTCTAGAATATAGTCGTCAACAGATATACCCTGGAAAGATACAGGAATCGGATCTTTAGTTGCGACCATTGATAGTAATCATCTTTGTATTGACTTTTGTCCTGAAAAGACAAAACGTTAGTTATATGCGATGTCATGATGTATGACATGCGAGATGTTCTCAGAATAAGTGAGATTGTATGTTCATGATGCGTATATGCATGCTATAATGTATGAAGATGTGTTTATGAATTGTATTTTCGTCTAGGAAAATAAATCCTTGACGAGTGCCGGGAAGTTGGATCCTGGGCTAATGTTTGAGGAGAAGAGTTTCGTTGTTTCCGCTGGGGATGATAGTTGCAAGAATACCGGTAGGAGAAGATGACTTCGTTGGGGAATAAACTTGGCGAATAGATTACTCTTCGGGGAGTGAACTCTGTGGGGAGAAAGAGATACTTTGATGAGGTTAATGATAACTCCGCTGGGGATACCATTGTTAAGTTTTGCTGGAAGGTTTGATGAACTCCGCTGGGGAAAGAAAGACTTCGCCATGGACGATCTTTCCGTGGCTATTGGCTGAGGATAACCCAGTTATATCCTGGTGGGGAAATAACCTTTGAATAAGGCCGGGAGACGCATTCGTGCTCTGCAGGGGATAAGCTTCCAGAATCTACAGGGGATAAGCTTCCTGCTGGGGAGATGGATTGAATTCTCCTAGGGAATCTTTCAGATTACACTAGGGAGTGGCTCCACTGGATGTCTGGTATACCGCCGGGGAACAATCTTAGATCAAGACTGCCAGGGATGCTTGTTTAGGAATGTTTGTATACTGCTGAGGAGTGTTGAGATCTGTTGGGGATACCCAATTTCCTTGAGGCCGACAGGATAACTCTGCTCGGGGGAGAGTATCGCTGACTTGCTGGAGATATTGTGCCTTGTTAGGGCTAATGGGAGGTGAACTGCTTGGGAGAATTGTTGAATTTTGTCTTACTCTTTGGGGAATTAAGGTATCTTGGTTACATTCTTCAGCCGAACTTACCTTGGTACCTTGGTGGACAGAGCAATTAGACTGCTTAGACAACTCATTATTGCCCCTGTTTCTGATGTTACCTGTAATTAATCCTTCGTTTCGCATGCAAATATTTATGAGTAAGCAATTAGTGTCAAATGCATATATCACAAATTGAACCTTGGACGTTCTTCGCAAGACAAAACAGAAAAGGGAAAAACAATTGGCAATTTGTCTGAAAAGTGAATTTGTATTAATTTTTGAATTTGCCTGTAAATAGGCGTTTGTGTACAAGAAGCTGACGTCCTAGTAAGAGAACACCGCCGAACAAAAGAGTTTATACAATTTTGTGAAAAAGGAAAACAAAACAGCTATGTGAAAAAGATAATCCCACTGGGTTCCAACTCTGCTATTGCCTTTATATCTTCGAGCGTCTCATCACTAGGCTGCTCGGTTGAAGATGAAGCTGATTGATCTATGCCGTCTGAACTTGACAGTTGATACTGGATTCTGGATGCAAGGTGATCCAATGAGACATAGTATTACGCTTTAATCCCTAACTTTTGCCTGGACCGCCCTTTCGGGTTTTCAGTCCACCGGGATACCCATTTTTGCCCAAGCCGCCTTTTCAGGTTTTCGACTTGCCGGGTGTACAGATTTTTTTCATTTCATCCCTCATTTTGCCCGAACCCTTTTGGTTCACCGGGAAGCCCTAATTTTTGCCTAGGTATGTCAACCTAGCGGGTCTTTATCATGCGTAGTATCTTTTTACTATGTCTGCATTGGCGGGGTGAGGAAGGTCGTCACCATCCATGGTGGTTAGAATCATGGCTCCTCCTGAGAACACATGTTTAACCACAAATGGCCCTTCGTACGTAGGGGTCCATTTGCCCATGGGATCACTTTGAGGAAGAATGATGCGTTTGATTACCAGGTCCCCAACTTGATACTCTTGTGGTCTGACTTTCTTGTTAAATGCCCTGATCATCCGCTTTTGGTACGTTTGACCATGACAAATAGCAGCGAGTCTCTTTTCGTCAATTAGATTTAATTGATCAAGTCGTGTCTGGATCCAATCATCTTCGCTCAGATCTGCATCCTTCATTATCCGGAGAGAGGGTATCTGGACTTCAATCGGCAAGACTGCCTCCATACCGTAGACCAAGGAAAAAGGAGTTGCCCCGGTTGACGTTCTTGCTGAGGTACGGTACCCATGAAGAGAAAACGGTAACATCTCGTGCCAATCTTTATAGGTCACTGTCATCTTCTGCATAATCTTCTTGATATTCTTATTCGCTGCTTCTACAGCCCCATTCATCTTCGGCCGGTAGGGAGAAGAGTTGTGGTGCTGTATCTTGAATTGCTCGCAGAGCTCAGTGATCATCTTGTTATTGAGATTGGTACCGTTGTCTGTAATGATCCTTTCCGGGACGCCGTATCGACAGATCAGGTTGTGCCGAATGAACCGTGCCACGACATTCTTGGTTACAGTGGCGTAGGAAGCTGCTTCCACCCACTTTGTAAAGTAATCAATCGCCACTAGGATGAAGCGATGCCCATTGGATGCCGTAGGTTTAATCTCGCCGATCATATCAATTCCCCACATTGCAAAAGGCCAAGGTGCTGTCAAGACATTCAGAGGAACTGGAGGAACGTGCACCTTATCTGCATATATCTGGCACTTATGACATGTCCGAGAATGTTGGTAACAGTCAGCTTCCATTGTGGACCAGAAATATCCTGCCCGAAGGATTTTCTTTGCCATGGTATGTCCACTGGAATGTGTTCCGAAGGTACCTTCATGCAGTTCTGCCATGATCCTTTCTGCTTCAGTTTTATCCACACAACGCAGTAAGGTCGAATCATGGTTTCGCTTGTACAGAATGTCGTTGCTGAGGAAGAACTTTGCTGCGAACCTTCTCAGGAACTTTTTTTCATTGACGGATGCCCCTTCAGGGTATTCCTGAGCTTCCAAGTACCTCTTCACCTCATGGTACCAAGGTTTCTCAGTTACTATCTCAGCCTCAAGATCACAACAATATGCAGGTTCGTCCAGCTTCCAAATAATGATCTGGGGAGTCTCATTGTCCCACTTGACTTTGAACATAGAAGACATCGTGGCTAACGCGTCCGCCAACTAATTCTCTTCTCTTGGGAAGTGTTCAAAAGTTATCTATGTGAAATGGGGGATCAATGTCAACACACATTCTTTGTAAGGAATAAGATTCAGATGTTTCGTATCCCACTCGCCTTTGATCTGATTGATCACGAGAGCGGAATCTCCGAAGACACTCAGAAACTTGATCCTTAAGTCGATCGCAGCTTGAAGACCCATGATGCATGCCTCATACTCCGCCATGTTGTTGGTGCAGTTGAAACATAGCCGGGCAGTGAGTGGAGTATGAGTTCCTTGAGGGGATATGATCACAGCGCCGATACCGTTACCCAAAGCGTTTGAGGCTCCGTCAAAGTGCATAGACCATCGGGATCCTTCCTAAGGTCCTTCATCCGGTCCAGGTACTTCACAATCAGTCACTATCATGATGCTCTCGTCTGGAAACTCAAAGTTCATTGACTGGTAGTCATCTACTGCCTGGTGTGCCAAGTGGTCTGCCAATACACTTCCTTTGATAGCTTTCTGAGTCGTGTACTGGATGTCGTATTCTGTCAAGATCATTTGCCATCTTGCTATTCTTGCGGACAGAGCAGGCTTTTCGAATATGTACTTTATTGGATCCATCTTTGAAATCAACAAAGTAGTGTGAGTCAGCATATACTGTCTCAGCCGACGAGCAGCCCATACCAAAGCGCAACAAGTTTTCTCGAGCAGTGAGTATCGGGTCTCACAGTCGGTAAACTTTTTGCTAAGGTAATAAATGGCGTGCTCTTTTCGGCCAGACTCGTCATGCTGCCCCAGCACACACCCCATTGAGCTGTCAAGTACTATCAGGTAGAGTATTAGAGGTCTCCCTTCAACCGGTGGCATAATAATGGGTGGTTCTTGGAGATACTCTTTGATTCTGTCAAAAGCGGTCTGACATTCATCGTTCCAACGTACTACCTGATCTTTCTTCAGCAGCTTGAAGATTGGTTCACAAGTAGCAGTTAAGTGCGAGATGAATCAGGCAATGTAATTCAGACGTCCTAGAAAGCCTCTGACTTCTTTCTCTGTCTTGGGAACTGGAATCTCTTGTATGGATTTAACCTTGGCAGGGTCCACTTGAATACCTTTGTCACTTACGACGAAGCCTAGAAACTTTCTAGATCTTACCCCAAAGGTGCACTTGTTTGGGTTCAACCTCAGCTTGTACAATTTCAGACGGTCAAACAACTTCTGTAAATGGTCAAGGTGTTCCTCCTCAGTTTGGGACCTTGCAATCATATCTTCGACATACACTTCAATCTCATGATGGATCATGTCATGAAATAAAGCAACCATGGCACGTTGGTAGGTTGCCCCAGCATTTTTCAACCCAAATGGCATGACCTTGTAGCAGAAGGTGCCCCACTGAGTAACAAAGGTAGTCTTTTCCATATCTTCAGGAGCCATCTTGATCTGATTATAACCTGAAAAACCATCCATGAAGGAGAACACCTTGTGTTGAGCAGTATTGTCAACCAGAACGTCGATGTGAGGTAGAGGGAAGTCGTCCTTGGGGCTTGCCCTGCTCAGATCCCTGTAATCAACACACATTTTGACCTTACCATACTTCTTTGGCACCGACACCACATTGGCAACCCACTGAGGGTAAGAAGTCACTGCTAGAAACCCGGCATCAAATTTCTTCATAACCTCAGCTTTGATCTTCTCGGACATCTCTGGACGCATACGACGGACCTTTTGTTTAACCGGAGGACAGTCTTCTTTGGTAGGCAAGTGATGGATCACAATGTCGGTATCCAACCCAGGCATGTCTTCGTAGGACCAGGCAAAGATTTCCACATAATCATGCAACATCTGAACCAATCGTCGTTTTACGCTAAGCTCCAGATTGGCACCAATCTTAACTTCCCTTTTGTCTGTCTCCGTACCCAGATTTACCGTTTCCACTGGCTTTTCATGTGGCTGAATGGCCCTCTCTTCCTGGAGTAATAGTCTTGCAAGCTCGCCAAGCACTTCGCAATCATCTTCACCTTCGTCTTCGCTAAGTTGATCGGATTTTCGAAGTCATAACTGGCAGTAGCAGAGTCGTTACCAGTGAGATCCCGAGTGGATTGAAACCTGTATGGGTGAGTGTGTGTAAATACAGTTGTTTTGCAATATATAAAGAAAGAAAGAAAGGGAGCACAAGATTTGAAATACGAAAAACGTCCAATGTCTTTATTCATGATATATGGAAATGACAAGTAATAAGCCCTCACAAATGAAGCCAACGGTGCCCCGGGTAAGACACCGGGCCATAAAGTTTCAATTTATTGTTCAGTACAAATTAAAAAACAAAGGAATTCATTATTGCGTAACAAAAGTAACAGGTATGTGGTCTTTTGCAGTCCAATTGGTCAGTCCACCGTCAGTCGTCGGGTAGATCCAGCTATCAAACTCTGATTCCTCCACATCGTTCTCTATAGCATTCACTCCCGGGTTGGTGATGAACACGGGAGGTCTTCCGATCCTTGCTTTGCGTACAGCCCTCTGAGCCTCTGCAGTAAAACCCAGCCCAAACTTGTCAGTTTTAGGAGTAAAATCAGGGAGCCTGCCGCAGTTAGCACATTCACCTTTCTCAATTACAGCCCGGGCGTCCTTCAAGGAAGCCATCTTCAAAGGAAAGTCTTCTTCAATTACTGTCTCAGCTGACGCCAATGTTGGAGGTACCTCTTCAAAATGTTGAAAGGGGGTTTCAATAAACTCCCCGTCGATCTCAATATACCGGAATGAATTCAGATGACTAACCATGTATTCTTCCTCCCCCTGCACTGTAACAATCTTCCCTCTGACAGGGTACTTGAGCTTCTGGTGTAGAGTGGAGGTCACAGCCCCAGCCTTGTGAATCCAGGGTCGACCCAACAAACAGGAATAAGATGGACGGATATCCATCACATAGAACGTTGAATCAAAGACTTGGGAACCAACACGAATCGGAATATCCACTTCCCCATGTACCATCCTCTTGGACCCGTCAAAGGCTCGGACAATGATGTTGCTAGGCTTCAACTCCAGGCTCTCATAATCCAACCGGTCTAAGGCCTTCTTGGGTAATACATTGTGGTTCACCAACACGTGTGCGAGAGTAGTGCCCCTGCATTCAATGGAGACATGCAAGGCATCATTGTGGTTCTTTCCCTTGGCAGTCAGATCAGAATCATAGAAACCCAACCCATTGTCAGCGGTCAAGTTGGCCATACAATCAGTGAATTGATCCGCAGATGTCTCTTGTGGCAGATGGGCCGTCTTCAAAAATGAAATCAGGGCCTTGGCATGGGCCTCTGAGCACAACAACAATGATAGCATAGAGATCTTGGAGGGGGTATGCCCCAGCTGTTCAACGACGTTGAAATCGCTCTTCTTAATGATCTTAAGGATTTCTTCCATCTCTTGCTGGGAGGCTTCAACATTAACAGTCTTCGGTGCCTCCATCCGGGCAGGCACATCATCAACCCCTTTGCCCCGAGTGTCAGAGGACTCGGCAGCAGGGGTAGAAACTTGGTCAGAAGGGGAAACAGGCGCACTTGTAGGTGTGATTATAAGAGGTCTTCAGATAACTGGTGGCGCAATGTCAGGCGAGAAGAGCCTGCCACTGCGAGTAACTTTGGCGGGACCGGTGATGTTACTGATACCGGAATTAGTGTTGAACTCCTGCTTTACTCCAAGTACATACACATCTGCCCCATAGGGCCATGGGACAGCCTTGTCAGATTCATAGGGGAGGGCCCCCAGAACAGTAATAATAATGGGTGCAACGGACATGATCTTGACTGGCTTCCTCGGGGGAGCCTTGGTAGGATTGTTGAAGATGGTGACAACAGATACTTCTTCAGTGGGAACAAAAGGAACAACGGTCTTCTTGAACAAAATTTCCTTGCTATCCATCAGGTTTTGGATACCTGACTTTAGCAACGGGCAACCAGTAGGGGAAACAGCACACAGAAGGCAACCCTTGTTACAACCCGGAAATAAATCGGCTAGCAACAGGTTCCTCTTAACAGTCAAAAGAGGGGTAGCAACATCATCCACATAAACGGCATACAGGTCTTCCTCAATGGCATTTACTCCATGCTGGGGCATAGGAGCAGTCACGGCGTTGGGCCTTTCGGGTGCCTCAAATTGTATCTCCTTTGCATCAATAAGGTCTTGAACCTTATTTCTTAGGGCCCAGCAATCATCAGTAGAGTGCCCCGGGCTATCAGAATGATAAGCACAGCGGGCATTGGGATTATACTTCGGAGAGGTCGTGTTCACCACCTTTGGAGCTTCTTTGACGGTCACCAAGTTGGTCGATAGTAGTTGCGGCAAGATCTGCGACAAGGTCATACTAAGCCGAGTGTATTCTCTTCTGGGCCTCTCACCCCTTGGTTTGTTGGGTTGCCGAGGAGCGGCAACAGGCTTTGCAATAACCACCGCGTTGACAGCTTGGCGGTGTTCCGGTTTGTTTTGCCTCCTAGGCCCATACATAACATTGGCTTCCTTTTGAAAGGCTTCTTCTCAGAACTTGAGGACGCACCTTTCTGAATTTTCCCTGATTTCATGCCAGCTTCTATCCTTTCCCCCGTCAGAATAAGATCTGTGAACCCTGCAGACGAATTGCCAATGAGATGATTGAAGAACGGCCCGGATAGGGTCCCCAAGAACATGTCCACTAGTTCACGGTCGATTAATGGTGGCTGCACCCTGCCAGCCAGGTCCCTCCACTTCTGCGCATACTCTTTAAAACCTTCTCCCGATCCTAGCGACATACCCTGGAGTTGGGTACGTGTAGGAGCGAGGTCGGCATTATACTGATACTGCTTGTAAAAAGCAGTAGCCAACTCCTCCCAGTTACGAACCTTGGTTCCATCCAGCTGATAGAACCATTCGAGATGAGTCCCTGAAAGACTCTCCTGGAAGAAGTGGATCCACAAGTTCTTGTCCACAGTGTATGGTTGGATCTTCCGCACATAAGATCTGAGATGTAGCTTAGGGCAGGACGCCCCGTCATACTTTGCGAAAGATGGTGCTTTGAACTTGTGTGGGATAACCACACCAGAAGATAAACCCAAGTCTCCGAAATCCAAACCAGGCACTTGTTGAATTTCCATGGCATTCAGACGATCCTCTAACTGCTTGTACTTGTCTTCAGCTGGAGGATACTGCTTCTCGTTGAAATCAGTCTCGTTGTCAGAGACCGCCAGACTAGGAACCCTTCCCCCCTGGGGACTGCCTTTTCCCACAGAAGAACCAGCTTGATCAACCTCATTCTGCAGTGTGTTACCAAACCTCTGGCCAGTGTTGAATAGTACAGTTCTCTTCTTTTTCTTCTTCTTAACCAGCAGAGCCTTCAACTCCTCTTGTCCTTGGGCCAAACTCATGATCAGCTCTTGGAATTGGGCGTTCTGAGCCTGAAGGGCCTTGATGGACTTCTCGGTAGATGATTCAGGATTCATGATGCTGAAATAAACAGCGAAGAACATTAAGCAACCTGAAAAGAAGAGTACCTGTTATGCACATGATGCATGATATGTGTTTATGCAATGCATTCAAGGGTTCGAAAGTTCAAATTTGTTGTAGACAAAAAGGAACACACGTTATCATTAAGAAAATAATTGTTCAGTACATCAAGGCCTCATGGGCAAATATTACAAAATAAATCAATCCCAAAAGACACTGCGCATCCTCTTTGGAGCTATGTAAGTGTTGAGAGTCTTTTCCTCGTGCAGTAGGCGGGTGAGCTCCAGGACCTTCTTTTCACTAGTATGTAGACTGGACTCAAGAGAATCTCGTTCTTCCTTAAGAAGGATCCAACTCTTTTGCATTTCTTCCCAGGATGTAGGCATGTCAGGATGTTGAATGGTGTAGGACACCTCTCCTTCCAAAACTGGTTCTTTGATCACAGGGAGAACATGAGGATATGGCATTATCAACTTCTGGGAGCGGGCTCGTACCCACTTGAGATAAGGCTCCAACGGGATGGAATTCTTGTGCCCCAGTGTCTTGCTGTCCATCTTGTTGGGCATCCTCCAAGCTCTGATAAATCTCTGGCGAAGTCCTTGTGCATCGTTGTCGAAGTCAAAAACTATGTCAGGAATTAACGTGTCATGAGGGCCGTCCCTCCGAGCATAACGAAACTGTCTCCAAGCCAGACATGGGTTGTAAGTAATACCTCCTTTGATTCTAAGTAAAGGAACATTAGGAAACTCCCCGCAACGATCAATGATAGTGACATCCTCTCTGGACCGAGAACACCAATGTATATTTGCATGTGTAAGAGTCATCAACCGTTGCGACCATCTCAAACCCCGCTCATTCTTCAAAACTGATTGTGGAAGGTGTGAAATAAACCACCTTCCCAGGAGGGGAGTGCAGCACATAAGAACACCCCTTTTTCTCATGGTTCGAGTGTAACATGAGTGAAGGATGTCCCCAAGCAACGTAGGTATAGGATTCCTGGACATGAAGATCTGGACAACACTGATATCTATAAGCTGATCGGGATTCGGGAACAAAACCAATCCATAGACAAGGAGGGCCACAACTTCTTCAAAAGCTTGTAGGTCAAGGGAGTTCCAACATTCTTGGGCCTTCTCAAACAGAAACCTGGCCAAGAACCCTTTGATACCACTTCTAACTTCCCAATGTCCCTTGATGTCAGATGGTTGTAAGCGTAAGGCTTTAGCAATCTCTTCAAGTTTGGGTTCCCTTTCCGTACCGTTGTAGGGTAGTTGACTAAGGATAGGGATCTTCAGAAGCCGGGAGAACTCTTCCAATGTAGGCACCAGTTGATAATCCAGGAAAGTAAAGCAGTGATGCAGAGGGTCAAAGAACTGGAAGAGGACCTTTATCATATCTTCCTCAATGTTGGTGTTGACCAAACTGATGAGTCTTCCATGCATCTCACTGAAAGAAGAGCTCTCGGGAATCCTTGATATAAGTTCCTTAAGCTGAGGAGGGATCCTTACAAGGCTGATCTGAATTGTCTTTCTGCGAATAGTTTCTATGTCCTACAAAACAAGAACAAAGATGAAGATTCGAACCCCTAAAATGGTTAGTCAATGCATATGATGCTGTATGATGTTATGATGCTATGATTTAAACACACCACAAGTATCCATAAAAGCAAACATGGTAAAGCACACAACTCACACCACAACCCTTAGAGTTTAGGCCAGCATGGGGTCTAGGGTACTACCCTCTTAAAGTTGGTGGGCTCAAACCTGTCCTATCAGAAGTAACCGGGTTCTAAGGGTCCCAACATCATTAGATTGCTTTCATTGTTCATCGTTTCGATTTAGCCACTGAACTGGCGACCGAAATATTCCAAGAAAACAACCCTCAATTGAGTGTAGTATCGAGTATCAACCAACCTCGGACTGCACCAAAGTCAGTTATCTCACTACCCTAAAGAGGCCAAGATGGTTCAATTAAGGTTCCTAAGGTCAGTTGATGCTTCCCGACACCACGCGGCGGCCCCGTACTCTCCTTGACTGGACTCAAGGGTTACCGGTACTCACCAAAGTGCCACATCAACGTAGCAGACTGCTTCAACCATGTCGGTATACCCCGCACAGTTCCCTCACAGCCTTGTTGCTACTTTCTAAGAAGGTATCCCCCAGATCCGGGTTAGGATCTATAGAACTCCCAAGACAGTCCCACAATAATAAAGCAAGCAATTTAGACAATTGAAAACACAAGTGATCTTATTCCTAAGGTACACCTCACTTTAAAGTGTCCCCAGCAGAGTCGCCAGTTCTGTGATCGGTGGATTTAGAACTGACTGTTTAACGCTGGTTCGCGAAATGTCGCGGAAGCAAGAGTCGCCACCGTCTTTTATTTTCTCCAACATGGACAGGACAAAAGCGCAACAAAATTCCTTATGAGATAGTTTCTCAGTTCGGGAGGTAGATTTATAGAAAGGGAAGGTGTTAGCACCCTTTCTATCCATGGTTATCCATGGGCTCTTAGATACTTGCTCATTGTGTTTTCAAAATATTTGCTTTTCAAGTGTTTGTGAGTTTGAAAAAGTTTCGTTTAAAGATTTCAGAATGACTCTTGTATCAGTCCTCAAGAGTGTTTGAAAAATTGTTTTGAAAGCTTTTTGAAAGTGTCGGTGTGAAAAGAGTTTTGATTTGTTTTTGAATAGAGCAAGTATCTATGAGTCATCTACCTACCCTAAGGAATTAAGCTGTGTAAATGTCCTTAAGGTAGTGCCATCCCACCATTGAGAGGTAGGTAGCACCACCGTTGGAGGTGTTCGGGTCAATTTGTTTTTAGGGACAGTGTGGTCACCGAAGCAACAATTAGGACACCTTAGAAGCTACCCTTATGCCATTGATCCTTTTTTTATTCCAAGGCAACCGTTTCGAGGCAACTATTCCGAGGCAACCGTTTCGAGGCAACTTGTTTTGAGGCAACTGGATCATGGACATAAGGACTTACTAAGACATCCCATACTTGACGACCACGTTTCGAAGGCAACAAGTGAGGCGTACCCTAGGAGTGGTGTGTGAATTTGTGTGTTGTTTTCATGTTAATATTTGTCTTTGATCATAGTATTGTGAGCTACGCATTGTTTTTAATTAGCCATACATTCTTTCATGCAAAATTTAGCAGTTTAAGAGTGCGGAAATTTAAATACGGAAAGATAAATCCTACGCTATTACAAGGCGCGGGTCTATACATCGCCAAATTACAAAGACCCGTTTGATAAAAAATGCGGAAAGTAAAAGACCTAATTACTATTACAAGCCTTGAGCAGTTACATAATATTCAAAAGAAAATAAATGTGCGAAATAGAAATTAAAATTGAATGTCCGAGGGTTTTGACCCTTTTGAGAAATTAAATGAAATTAAAAAGCTAATTAATTATTTGATTAAGAAAAGGAATATTTTTTAGGTTTTTGTATTTTATGAAATAAAGAAGATTAAAATTAAAAGGAACCCCTAATTCTAAGTCTATTTTAATTATTAAGAAAAATATTAAAGTTGTCCTAATTTATGCTAATTAATTATTTACATATTTATTTACAAAAGTAATAATTAATAATAATAATGAGAGAAAATTATTTATTTAAGAAAAAGATGAGAATGTTAAAAAACCCTAATTTCTACATATTTTAATTTATTAAGAAAAAGATTAAAGTTTTAACCTAATTTAACTAAATTAATCATTTAAATTTTATTTACAAAAATATTTAATAAGTAAATTAATTAACATATTTTAGTTTCTGATTTTTTTATTATGAAAATTAATTATTGGTGAATTAAATAAAACAATTAAAACAAATTAAAACAAAAAAGAAAAGAAAAAGGAAGTTAAAAAATATAATACAAACATTGGGGGTATCTGGCCCATTTGGGAGGTTTTTTGGAAGCAATTTTGGCCCATCAGAACAAAGCCTCGCTTGACTTTTTGGGATCATGTGTGGGATGATTGACTGAGCGTACCATGGACTGCATTATCTGGCCATTGGATGGAACATCAGGGGTGCGTGTCAAGCCTGAGCGTGAGCGTGTATGGTGGACTTTGGGGCGTGCACTGCATTGGAATACATTGAAACAAAATTTATGAATTAAGTGGGGGGACTTGGGAATCGAACCCAGGTCCCAGCGTTTACCAAGCGAATGCCTTGCCACTTGAGCTGTTTGCGCGCGTTTGTTATGTAATGGAACACAAATAATATAATACAAAACAAAAATTAATGATATACAACAAGAAAAACGCGCCAGTTTTTTGAATGCCCCAACCATATCTGGACACCTCAGCGTCTTCTTCATCTTTCTGCCTGTAATATAAACAAATAGCGAGGGTTTTAAACCCCCACTAAATGAAGCCTGAAAAAATAGCGATTAGAACATGCCTCAATATAAAAAAGGCGCGATTGCTTTATTGAATTCGTCTTGTTGTCACGAGTTCAGCTGTACCAGTTTGAAGGTCCAATTTTACCATGTGAGGAAAGCCCCAATTTAGAGCTTCTGAAACCTTAAGCTTCAACCATGGCAGATTTCGTTTTAGGCAACATTAGGACAATTAAACTATGCCAAAAGTTTCAGAAGATCATTAGTAGCAAGAATCAACAGTTAAAACATATGAAAAATGCATGGAAATCAAAAATCGATTATGGACATATTCATGAAAAGGGCGATTCTGTTCTACCAATTCTTGGAGTATGGAGACTGGAAAGTGATTGAAACACGTTCAAGGAAGTCTCAGCAAGAGTTTGGAATAGGTTTTAGGCTTTGAATCGCGCTGTAGCTATGATTTCAGATTCCAAAATTTTGATGAAAAGTTGCAACTTTGTTCTTAGCTTTTGAGCAGTCTTTCGTGTCTGTATCAATTAGGTTTAGTCTTGTATATGTATCTGAACGTGATTAGGTCAAGAAAACAAGCCCAAGGTCCATGAATTTATGGTTTCAATCTTTGATTTTTCCATGTCTTTTTTCAATCTTTTTTCATGCCAATCTTGCCAATTGTGGAAGATATTGTCCCCTTGAGATGGTGCACGAAATCTCTAGCATGTGTGGAAGATATTTGCTGCACAAAAAAGATTTAAAACCATGATTTGATATTTTTCTCATATTTAAATCTAATTAAATGAATTAATAATAATAAAAATTCAATTAATTAATTGAAAATAAGAAAATAAATCCCTTTGAGCTTAATGGGTCGTGCATATGCTTTGGGTAATGATTCAAGGAAGAATTTGAGGCCCATTAGCATTTTTGAAGCCTTTTAGGCAAAATTGACTTTTGAAAATTCCCAAAAGTTTCCTAACTTCTCCAAAGCATATCTTGCTCACTTTTGAAGCTATGATCATGTTCTTGGACATTTTGGAAAGGTCTTGAAGTCCTCTAACCAATGCCTTTGGTCCCATGTCATTTTGATTTACCAATCTCAAGTTATGGTCTTTGACTTAAAGTGCCTTTTTGTTGACTTTTGAAAATGACCTATAATGTTGAAATTGATAACTTTTTGTGAGAGCATTTATTGGACTTGAAGTGTGAAGATGAGTTGTAGGAAATGTCATCCTCTTCAAAATGAGCTTTGGATGAGATTTTTCTGATAAACCATGAAGAAGTTATGCCTTGGTCAATTTGCAGTTGACTTTTTCAACTGTCCAAAAATAGAAACTTTTGCATCTTGAGACTTTTTGAGCCATGCTTTGAGAATCATGATAAAGAATTGATCAAATGATGTTTGTGGCTTCAAAATAATATGTTGACCAAAAAATTTGACTTTTGACTGTCAAATGACCATTTTGCCCCTGCAGTTGACTGTGGAGCAATTAGGGTTTTTGACTGTGCAATTTGATGCTGTGAGTCTTGAAACTTGGCATATGGATGCTTGACAATGTATATAGGCATGTGGGACTTGTTTGGACCCTTGAAAACCTCATTTTCTTTGCAAGAACCAAAACCCTAATTTTGACTGTGTTAGGAGGCAATTGGACTGTGCAATCCTTGAGGGATTTTGAATCATCTGGAGATTGATCTTGGCAAATTTAGGAGGATATGGGAGGGAAAATTTTGGGGTACAACAATATTCATTACCTTCTTCATGACCAAACCGGCGTATTGTAACTTGCCATGATCTATGCCTTTTGTTTCAATCCAAAGCAATCCTGAACATTTACACAACAAAAAGAAACCGTTATTATCAATTCTCAACAAACTGCTAGCAGAATGAAAAAACCAAAGCAGAATCCACCTCCTAACCATTTTTTCCCATTCCTCAAACTTCTAACCAATTCATAACAGCCCTCTAACTGTCAAAAACAGAAAAATCCCAACCATCTATTTCCCTAACCTTTTTTTTTATCAAAGGCAGAGATTGATTCTAATCTCTAACCAACTCTCAGCAAACTATAATAGAATCATAACAGAATGAGAGAGGAAGAGAGAAAGAAAACTTGCCACAAGTCGGACAATGGAATACGATGAACAAGAAAGTTATAAATGGAAGTACTGTAAGGTATTGGGCATGCATCAATTTCTCACGAAGTGTACAAGAAAGTACAGCTCGCGGATTTTGCCAACAGTTAGTTCAGAAGTGTCGAATCTTAGGCATGGAATTTAGTCAAGAACCTGTGATTCCTATATATTCAGCAAGACCATATCAGGTCAAGAAGGCTTTGAAGTATGTACATATCGCTGCTCTAGATATACTTGATGGTAAAGAGCTAGAGTTGTTGATTGCCATTCTTCCAGACATTAATGGCTCTTTGTATGGTGATCTCAAAAGAATCTGTGAAACAAATCTTGGGTTGATTTCACAATGTTGTCTTGCAAAATATGTTTTCAAGACTCACAGACAGTACCTGGAAAATGTGACCCTAAAACTCAATGTCAAGATGGGAGGAAGAAACACAGTACTTTTGGATGAATTAAGTTGGAAGATTCCACTGGTTAGTGATATTCCAACAATAATATTTGGAGCGGATGTAACTCATGCAGAATCCAGAGACAATAATTTCCCATCCATTGCTGCAATTGTAGCCTCTCAAGACCGTGCCCTGTACTGCGAACAAAAGGAAGTAAAAATCAGAAAATCAGGTAATTAAATCAGAGGAAAGTTTTTATCAGAAGTTCAGGAGGAAATTATTTAACCAGTTCAGCTTAACCAAACCTAACTCACTTCAACTAACAACCCTAATGCTTACCTGGCCATAACTAACATTCAGTAACCAACCCAAAACAGTTACAACAAACTTACTTCTAACAGAACTTCTATAACATAAAGCCCAAACAGAATTCTCAACCAAAACTAACAGCTTTTCTAACTAACTTTCCAACAGAAATTCTAACAGCTCCATAACTAATTCATAACTAACTATAACATCCCTAACTGTCAATAGAACCAAAACTAACCTCTAACTCAAAAAAAGAATCTCAGAACCCTATAACTAATAGTTCTAAATAACTTTCAGCAGACTAACAGAATAAGACAGAAAAAAACTCGCCATTTTCTTCATCTTTTTTCACTCAACCTCACTTCTGCTCCCTACCATTCTTCATCTCATCATTCTATGCACCTTTCTCCAAACACCAATCTGCACCACAACCATATCTTTAACCATTATCACCTTTCATCCTTGACCTCCACCTCCTACCTACCACTTTCATCACCATTTCTTCTCATTCTCTCACCTCAGTCTTCTTCTCTCTCACTCTCTTCACCATTCAACCTTCATGTTCTCCAAACTCCCACACACTACTCCTCGGCAATGACATATACTCTTCATCACTACAACCATACTCCTCCACTCTTAACCTCTATCCTTCCTGTTCTTCCATCTCTGCAATCTTCAAACACAAATATCTCCCTCAGCGCTCAAGTTCTCTCACAATCAACAACAGTGGAACAACAACGAGGCACAAAGAAAACGAACGAAGAAATCACAGAAGATAGAAGTATCAGAAAAGATAAGAGGACGAAGAATGCAAACAGGAAGGAAATTGGAGCAGAAGAAGATAAGGTCTCAAGAACATACCTGCGATTGATGCTTTCTCCTTGTTCGTCTCCTTCGCCACAGGTGCATTTTACTTTGTCCTTTCATCTACTTCTTGGTATGTATACATATAGTAAGATGAGAGAATCAGAAACCCCTATTAAAACATGGTCAGGAGGGCCACCGCCGTCATTTATCTTCACTTTTATATCCTAGGACTTAGACCGGAATACGTGAAATTGGACAAAACGGGGGAGATGTTATGAGGGAACATGATTAGGCGAGTCAAATGGCGGTGGCGAATGGCAGTTTCGGTAGGTGATGGCTCTAACCACGGTGGTTGTTTTCCGAAGAATTGAATTGGACGAGGGAAGAAGAGAATAGAATTAGGTTTGAGAGGGTTTGAACGGCCACAATCCTGTGCAATACGACACTGTTTTGCTGTATCCAATTCTTTTACATTGAATAACAACCTGTTTAGGATAGTATGGGAAATTTGGGGGCTAGGCCGAATTTCCTTTGATTAGGCCATCTCCTTGCGTTTTTTCCACTTGATACTGAAGCTCTTTAACAAAAAAAAACTATTGGTGGACTCATAAGAATTGGGCCTTAGCACCAGTAGACTACTGCTCTAGAATTCAATTCTCACCCTCCTATTTCTTTTACTTTCTTTTATATATTTTAAATACTTTCTGTCATGTTTTTTTCTCTTAACAAAAAATGCATAACAAAAATGTTTAAAAATATATTAGAAGGCACTCTAGAAATTAATTAGAAATATATTTCTTTTTTTCTTTTTTCGCTAACTCTTAGTCGATTTTGTTCGTTAGTTTTGTTCATTTTTATATCATGTGTTTCATTTGCGATTTTCGGTAAGGATCGTATGCAATACTTTAAATACTCATTGCTTAGTTTTACTTGTTGGTATAGTCTTTCATGATCCCTTACGTGACTTTGGTTCAAATTTAATCTTCGATCTAATCGAACTAAATTAACATTTGGCTCCTAAATCCAAACATGCTAACATTAAGTAAAATTCCCTCATTCATCCTTAACTTAGGTATAACAACGCACGATAACATTAGGCTTAGAAATAGGCTAGTCCCCATTTGACTTTTCTTTCTCCTTTCGCATACGCATTTAAAACAAAACTTCTTTTTTCTTTCAAAATTCAAAACACTTTAAAACTACTGATGAGAATCATGCTTTTGCTTAGTATTAGAAATGATAAGCGGGTCTCTTCTCGATCTTATTGTTCTTCATCTCAAGCCTAGGTGTGGTTCAATTCTCAAAGACTCCTTTCATAGCTAAGTAGAAAAGTGGCTAATATCTCTCTCTTGAGGTCAACTAGTCATCATCTACAACAAAATACAAACCAACTCAAACCATTTGTGCGCTCGAGCACTTTTAAAAAAAAACCCTTTTCAGGTAAGGACACGATTAATTTACTTTTGTGTCAACGCATAAGTCTCCAAAGGTCGAGATGCGGCAGAAGGCGGAATTAACTTCGTCCATAACATAAAAAACACAAAAAAACAAAAACATATGAGCCGAACTACGGTAGCTCTGATTCCTCAAAACGGATACGTAGGCATTGGGGTAGGGCCCAAGCGAGCATAATTTTATTTTCCCTACATTCTTTTCCCCTTTCTTTTGCATGCATTCCCTTCAGTAGTATAGTAAACAGTAAGCATAGATTGAACACACCCATAAGATAGATAACAAGAGTGGATACCGTAGAGTACTACGGGCGTGTGGGGTGCTAATACCTTCCCCTCGCGTAACAGACTCCCTTACCCGATCTCTCGGTCGCAAGACTGTGACTTCTCCCTTCTCAGGTTTTCTCGATGTTTACCTTTCCCTACATGTGGGATAAAAGACATTCGATGGCGACTTCATTGTTTTGATGATTTTCAGCCGGTTGTTTCAGCTGGCGACCTCACTGGGGATAGGTCGACCAAATGCTGGTCCATCCCGGAGTCGCTCCTAGCTCTTGCTTTATTTTCTTTGGGTGTTTATTTTTACATGCTTTCAGTTTATTCACTCATTCTTGAGCATACGTATGCATTGCATTTTACTGTTTTCCATATACTACTGTTGTACATGATTTGCTTCTTGTTTGGGTGGGGATGCTACTATCGAGGTAAAAGGCCCAGTACCCAGGCCAGAGTGCACTAGGACACCTAGGAATAGAGTGGGGGCATGAAGGCTATAGGATGTGGTCCGATTAGTGCAGTCATGTCATATACCACGCTCGGATGAGGTTCAAATGAATTACTATTGGTACCCACGTCTGTGGGTAAGCCCATAGCACTTTCAGGCGAACCCGTGATTTTCGAGTTACCATTACCTTACCCTGACCTAGTCTTCACCTGTGAGCGGGGAGGGAATTTCTATCACAGATGCTATATCTTGTTGGTGATCGTATGGTTCTCAGATTTATTTTCTGAGCTCCTGACTTGTCTACTTGGAGGTTCATTCAAGCCTTCAATCTTGGTATTACCAGCATGTTCAGAAATGCCCAACAGTATTCGATGTTCCATAAGCCTTGGTCCCATACAATGGGAGGTGTACATGGTACTTGGTTCTTATATGTGCGGAAGCTATGTCGGACCTTTGATCTGATGACACTCACATGATTTAGAGCAGTGCAACAATCATATTCAGGAATGATGGAACCTTGATCCTCTTTGATCTCATGCCTTTGCATACATAACATGGCTAACCGCATGCTTAACATACATGTTCTATTATTTCAAAGGAATCATATTTGCAAGTCCTGTGCTAAACTCTTCCATCCCTTACTTGCATAAAATCAAAATCAAAGCACACAAATTCCTTGGAAATGATAAAACATGACACAACATTCATTCATACACCCCATGCATATTCATGCATTCATTACAGGTACCCGAAGATTGGGGATTCTTATTCAGACTTAGGGTTCTACTCAAAGGTTCAACTTGATTTCTCACTGCACATGCCCAGAGATCAGATATGGAATAAATCTGAGTGATATACATGCAAGCTTTGGCCCATAGTCAGAAATTTCTTCAAGCAGGAGGATAATTGATTAAAGACTCAGACAAGCCAGGTCATGGAAACTCTGATGGTGATGTCTATTATTTCTTTAAGACATGATATGCTTGGTGATGCATATTATACTGGGGCACTTGGCCAATCGATTGAAGATGGTATGTCATCCAGAGACCAAGTCCAAGACTGGATCAATTCAGAGACTGTTGTGTTCACATCAGGTTAGAAGGGAATTCTCTCGCCCACTCAAGCATCAAGACTACAGAAAGTCATGAGAATCAGCAAGTCCATACGGAGTCAAGTCTCCTCAACAATGGCAATCATTGGTTTCTTTACTGCATTTTCATTTGCACTCTTGCTTGTTTGTTTAAACATTGCTTGTATATAGAAACTTGTCTATTTTTGAACGAAAATCTTAATGCAATAAGTATGCTTGTCTTGAAGTGTTCCTTTCATTTTTACTCATCCATTCATTATCACTCTTTAAATGTTTTACTTGCATATTGATTCCAGATTTCCTAGTCTTATGCTTAGGTAAAGATTCAAAGGAGGATGATGACAATCTGAAAACGCAAAAATCTCTGGTTGGTACGCTTTTGAGTAAGACCCTGCTGACGATGTACAGGCCTTGATTCAAATCCCTAAACACTGGAGATATAAGGGAGATAGACCCTCGTTAACCCCTCTGAGCCTTCGAAGTATGAGTTTCTTTTCTGTTCAGAAAAAACCCTCATTTCAACCCTGGGGCGGGTAGTGTTCAGCTAATCTGATCAAGCATTCAGAACTCATCAAGAGTGTGCATCCAAGGATACAACAATGGTTATCCATCAAAAGTTGAGGAAAGTCAAAACCATAAAGGTTAACCTTCATCTATCAGCAACATGCATCAATTAACAATATCCCAATGGATATCTCTCGCACATCAGGAGGTCGACAGATGACAATACAATAATGGATATCCATCATCTACTAGAGACTCAGGCAGTCACGATCACTTCCGACAAATCAAAGACAACGCAAAGATCAACGACTTGTTCAAAATAGAAAATACGAATGAGAAAGAAACAAAAATCCCCGCTAAGTCGAAACTTGAAAACAAGTCGCTTAGGCGAAAATTGGGGCATCCCGCTGGACTTCCAAATCAAAATTCAAAAGAATTTGTCCAGGCAAAAAATAGGGAAAGCAAGAAAGAAATTGAAAAGCCTAAAAGGCGAGAAAAGGATTACCAATGAAAATCCTCATCAAAGAACAAAGTCGTGTGATCAGACACCAAAATCAGAAGTTGGTGACTGTTGTGTCCAAGAAACCACTGTGGTTCCTCAATCATCGCAAACTCTTCTCGAGAGATGAACGCTTGTGCCAGGTCAACTGAACATAGGAATGGAGAACATCATGGAAAATGGGTGGGCACCAAATAATTTTGAGCCTTAAATCCTTTTTTCTAAAACCATGAACCAGGCCACGTTACAACCCATAAAAGTACTAATTGAAGCATGGGTCAATTCGAAAGCGTGCTACAATGAGATAGCGTTTAACTGACTCCTAAGAGGTATGTTTGAATATATGTGTTGGCATCATATGCTTGCATTATCTTTAAAAAAAATATTTTGCAAATATTTCTCTCTAGCTAGTGACTCATTCACAACAGAGTTGTGACGTCATTTCATTCAAAGTTTTTCAAACTTCAAGACTTACATATGTGTTGCATTAGAATTATCATTCTCATAATAAACATTCTTCTGCATACAAAACAACTGATTGATATCAAGTAAGTTTACACAATAAACAACCGGTAAAGAGCTCAATCTTGTCAGAGAAGAGAGGCTTGAATATCCTGTTGAAGCAAGAGTCAACTACCACAAGAGAAATGACTTATCCAGTAGCATGTTAACCAGTGATTTTGTCCAGAGAAAACATCTTAGTACTTCACAGTGTGAGTACAATTCAGGGATGAAGTTAGCAAAGCCAGCCAATTTGGGGCAATCAAGTCGAGAGTCGATCTCTCCAAGTTCATCCAATCTGGGGCAATCAAGTCGAGAGTCGATCTCTCCAAGTTCAGCCAAATCTGGGGCATTCCCTCAAAGTTATCAATCAGAGGTTATCACGCCGATAAATCTCTTCAAGCTCGATCAATCAGAGGTTATCACGTCAATAAATCTCTCCAAAGCTCGATCAATTAGGGGCTATCACATCGAGGAATCTATTCAGAATTCATTCAACCTGGGGCAGTTACGTCGAGATTCGACAAATCTCTCCAAGAAAGCTGTAATCAAGAGCAGTTTGTTTCGTGGCTCAAGACATTGGGGAAGGCCACCTCATATCGTATTGTGGCACGAATATTCTAGTCTTCTATTCAACATAGATCTTCCAAGAGATCCTACAGATAGGGGCATTCCTCATTCGTACTTACAAAGTTGCTCAAGCCAGTTATGTTGTATGAGACTACAATAAAGCTAAAAGCATCATAACGGTCACCCTGACCTAGCCAGTACACGAAGCTTCCTCCATCTACTACAGACAACATCAAGTCTGATTCCCCAAGTGAATTCAGAAAGTCTAGAATCGTCTTTTGACTCAACACGCGCAAGTGCATCCTCAGTGGAGTTAATCAAGAGCATCCCCAATAGAGCTAAACCGGGGCATCCGCAGTGTTAGACCATGGCATTCACAGAGCTCAATCGGGGCATTTGCAGAGCTAAACTGGGGCACTCGTAAGTGTCCATGCCCATCTCTTATCCCCAAGTGATTCAAGAGATAATTCTCCAGTGTGCGTAAACTTGGGACATGTATTCAAAGGGATCCACATGGTGTTCAGTATCCATTCTTAGGAATATTCAGTTCTATCATCCTCTCAACAGTTCAGGATGTTTGGAAATCTGGCCAAATTATCTCTTCCCAACGGTATGATTCAGAATCCAGCATCGTACCTAAAGAATCGATTCATCATTAATTCAATCTTCAGCAGAGTCATCGACAACCTTCAGTATCATGGGCTCTCCAGTGCAAATTTTTATCGGTATCCCCATCGATCTTTGGCACTGCAGACTTCCAGCGTCGATATGTATTGACATCCCCAGTGATGAACAATGGTCCCCAGCAAGCCTTCTCTTATCCCCATGAAGTTTATTTCTTCACATTGCATATAGTTATCATTACATAACATTGCATCCTCAAAAGCGCATAGCCGATCCATCAGAATGGATCTTTGCGGCAAAAGAAATTCAAAACATGCATACAAAGCATATGCCAGATCAGGTGCCTTACATGAAAAACCTGAATTATTCAAGGACAACAATACGTCCCTACAGGAGGGTATCATGCCCAAAATCCCCAGTCAGTGACCTTCACCTTTTCAATGCCCAGCAAAATCAATACACTTTGCCGTTCTAAACCCAGTTCTTGTCTGGTAGTCATTTCCCTAAGCACTCATCCGTGTCCATCCCTAAACACTCGTCCGTGCCCATTCCTAAATACTCGTATGTGTCAAGTTTCCTAAACACCCACCCGGGTTAGTTATTCAAACACTCGCTCGTATCTCCTTTCAATACTCGTCCATATTGATTCAAACACTCGTCCGTGTTTACCTTGGATACTCGTCCGTATCTTCTTTCAATACTCGTCCGTATTAAATCAAACACTCGTTCGTGTTTAGGGTTTTAATAAGTAATTAGGGTTTTATTTTTCCCCATATTTTTATTACTTGTACCCCCCATTCCCAAAGCCATGTAATAGCGCAGGAACATTTACTTTCTGTACTTTATTGCTTTATTATTTTCACTATTACTGTTAGTAATTAGGATTGTGGGGCAAGACTAAAAAACAATCTAGCAAACCCTAATGCAAGATAAATAACTGAAACACAAATCACTTTGCACACCCGCACCTCTAGGGTAACCTCCCTTGACGCCTCAGATAAATAGTCATGTCCCTCAAATGTGGGAACGATTTAGCACTGTCCCTTGAAAACAAAGATCATAGTCCCTCGATGACCCTTTCGAAGTTGCCTTCGGTAAACGATCTAGTCCCTTACGAAATTGCTAAAGTGCCCCTACAACTTTCCTTCTATGACTGTATGATGACCCGCGTCTGTCCCTTCACATCCAACGACAGGGCTTCCTACTAACTAATGGAAGGATAACACTATCTATAGGATGATAAAAATAGCACGAAATACTTTGAGTAGGTAGATCGCTATTAATCACTTGCTCACTAAACATTTCAAAATAAAAAACATTTTTCACAAACAGTTTTCTAAAATATTTTAAAACAAAACATTTTGTATGCATTCTTGAGGACTGATACAAGAGTCATTACAAAGTCTGCCTCACTATGGCATTTTTTTCAAAATATTTTCAAGCACTTACACAAAAAAGCAATTTTTCAAAGTAAGCTAAGTGATTAAGAGCCCGTAGATAACTGCGGATGAAAAGGGTGCTACCACCTTCCCTTTTCATAACCTACCCCCCAAACTCAAATATCTTCAAGGTCTTTCCTGTTCTTTTCACCCTTTCCTTATTGGATAAAAGAAAAGTCGGTGGCGGCTCTTGCTATTCGCAACATTTGCGATAAAACGCAAAAACAAGTCAATTCTCCCACCATATTACAAGTGGTAAAGGTATCGAGGTTGATCCTGCCAAGGTTAAAGCCATTCAAGAAATGCCAGCTCCCCATACTAAGAAGGAAGTCAGAGGTTTCTTGGGAAGACTGAACTATATTTCCAGATTTATTTCCCATTTGACCGCTACTTGTGAGCCAATCTTCAAGTTACTTAAGAAAGATCAAGTAGTGAAGTGGAACAGTGATTGTCAGATAGCCTTTGACAAAATCAAGGAGTACCTCCAAGAACCTCCAATTCCGATGCCACCGGTTGAAGGAAGACCTCTGATCACGTACATGACAGTATTAGAGAACTCAATGGGGTGTGTATTAGGGTATCATGACAAGTTTGGTCGAAAAGAGCATGCAATATACTACCTTAGCAAAAAGTTTACCGATTGTGAAACAAGATACTCACTGCTCGAGAAAACTTGTTGTGCTTTGGCATGGGCTGCTCGCTAACTAAGACAATATATGTTGACTCATACTACTTTATTGATCTCTAATATGGATCTAATAAAATACATATTCGAGAAACCCTCTCTCTCCGGAAGAATAGCAAGATGGAAAATGGTCTTGATAGAATACGACATTCAGTACACTACTCAGAAGGAAATCAAAGGAAGTGTGTTGGAAAATCATTTGGCTCATCAAGCTGTATATGACTAACAATCTATGAATTTTGAGTTCCTAGATGAGAATATCATGCTAGTTACTGATTATGAAGAACTTGGACCATATGAAGGACATGAACCGGGATCCCGATGGACTATGGTTTTGGATGAAGCTTCCAACGCACTTGGTAATGGAATTGGTGTTGTGATTATCTCTCCCAAGGGTTTCTATACACCCTTCACCGCCAAATTGTGTTTTTCTTGTACCAACAATATGGCCGAGTACGAAGCATGCATCATGGGTATCAAAGTTACCATCAATATGATAATTAAGTTCTTGAACGTATATGGGGACTCAGCCTTAGTGATCAGTCGGATTAAGGGAGAACGGGACACAAAGAACCCAAATCTCATTCCTTATCAAGAGCATGTATTGATATTAATTCCGTACTTCGAAGAAATCACTTTTGAACACATTCCACGACAAGAGAATCAATTGGCAGACACACTAGTCACCATGTCACCTACGTTCAAAGTCAGATGGGATAATGAAGCTCCTCAAATTACTATTGAGAGACTAGACGAACTGACGCATTTCTACAAACTTGATACCGATGGAGTAGAGGAAAAGCCTTGGTACCATGAAGTACAAAGATACCTCGAAACTCAAGAATATCCTGAAGGGGCATCTATCAATGATAAGAAATTTCTAAGGAGTTTCTCTGCCAAGTTCTTTCTGAGTAACGAAATCTTGTACAAGCGCAACCACGATTTGACTTTGCTTCATTGTGTAGAAAAGTAAGAAGCTGAGAAAATTATGGAAGATATGCATGAAGGTGTCTCAAGTACTCACTCCAGTGGACATAAAATGGCTAAAAAGATTCTGAGAGTAGGTTATTATTGGTCTACCATGGAAACTGATTGCCATCACCATTCCAGAACTTGCCAAAAATGCCAGATTTATTCTGACAAAGTATATGTGCCTCCGGTTCTTTGAATGTCTTGACTGCTCCTTGGTAGTTTGCAATGTGGGGCATTGATATGATTGGAGAGATTAATCCTACTGCTTACAATGGGCATCGCTTTATCCTTATAGTTATTGATTACTTCACGAAGTGGGTAGAAGCAACCTCATTTTCTTCTGTTACCAAGAATGTTGTGGCTCGGTTCGATAAGTATAACCTTATATGTCGGTATGGAATCCATGAAAGGATCATCATGGAAAATAGTACCAATATTAACAATACTATGATCATGGAACTCTGCACGCAGTTAAAAATTAAACGTCACACTTCTTCTTCGTACCGACCAAAGATGAATGACGCAGTGGAAGCTGCCAACAAGAATATCAAAAAGATCTTGCAGAAGATGACGATGAAATACAAAGATTGGCATGATATGTTACCATTTGACTTGAATTGTTATCTCACTTCAGTACATACATCAACATGGGCAACCCCTTTCTCTCCAGCCTACGGTATGGAGGTTATCTTACCTGTTAAATTCCATATTCCTTCCGTAAGGATTATGAAAGACATAGATTTAGAGGAAGACGAATGGATTCATACTCGACTTGACTAGATAAATTTAATTGATGAAAAAAGGCTTGCGGCTATTTGTCATGGTCAAATATACCATAAACGCATGATTAAGGCTTTTAACAAGAAAGTCAAGCATCATATGTACCAGGATGGTGATCTATTAATAAAGCGTGTCATCCTACCACAAGGTGATCCCAGGGGAAAATGAACTCCCACATACAAAGGGCCATTTATGATCAAAAAGATATTTTCTTGCGGTGTTATGATACTTACCACCATGGACGTTGAAGATTTTCCACACCCTGTGAACGCAAACATAGTAAAAAAATACTACACATAAAAGAGACCCGCTAGGTTAATAGGCCTATGCAAAAATAAGGGCATCCCAACGAACCAAAAGGGTTTGGGAAAAAATTAGGATATCCCGATGGACTGAAAACCCGAAAGGGCGGTCTAGGAAAAATTTAGGGATTAAAGCGTACGAAGATGTCCCGTTGGATCACCCATATACTTATAACTAGCTTTATTACTAGCATCAAGTTCATACGATACAGATCAATCCAGTCATCTTCTTCCGACAGCAAGTGATGAGACACTTGAAGGCATATGGGCAATAACAAAGTTGGAACTCGATGGGATCATTCCCACATAATTGTTTTTATTTGTTTATCACTCTGTACCCCTTTTTCAATTTTTACGATGATTTCCTCTTACTAGGATTTCTGTCTTCTGGTATAACACTCCATGCCTATAGGAAAACTTTCAGAATCAATGCAATTAAATTTCAAAATTCAAAATTGTTTTTACTTTCTCTATTTTGTTTGCAAAACCCGTCCAATGATTATGTTGAATGAACCTATGCATTTGAATATGATTACTTTTACAAAATCTATGCATGAAAACGGGATTAGCATTTACTAAAGAATTTAGGAGTTAGGAAAATATTCAAGTTATCCATAAATCCCCATAAAGAAACCTCAATGGAACTATCTCTACAGAGCTATCTTCACAAGCTCATCCTCAATAAAGATATATTCCCCAGCAAGTTTAATATGCCTTCAGACATAAATTGGGGCATCTTCCAGCAGTTCACTTCCATATCCCTGATGGATAGCTTGACATGATCATCTTCCTCAATAGATCCCCTAACTGATAAAGAAGTTGGGTCATTTCCCCAGCATACAGTGGGAACTTCCTCAGTGCAGCCCATGAATTTCCAATCCCCATAAAAGATTACTTCCTCAACATAGTTTACAAGATTTAATTCCCCACGGATTTTATTTCTCCAATATGGCAAATTCTCTGACAAGAATTCTCTTCTCCAGCTGGATGTCGTTCAACGTTGTCCTCCCTAGAAGAGCTGATAACCATATTTGAAACCTGGTCAGATAACGTATTAGAGGAATATCCATATCTTTTATCCCAGTCAGGGTACATAAGAATAAAATCCGTCAACGAACGACCGACTCTCCTTGAATGCTTCTGACCCCAAGCAAGAGTCGAAGATCCCCAGCGGAGTGTCCCCAAATATAAAATAGTAATCCCTAGTAAAGTCATTAAAGAATTACTTTCTTCATCCCCAGCAACGGCCATGGATTTATTTCCCTCAGCTAGACGTTGTTACAAGAAGCTATCGATATGCTCCAACGATATATTGCATCCATACACCATTTACACAATATCATAACATACACATACGAAACACATATACTATTCTCATTTATTTTGAGAGCATCATTACACAATGCATTACATACATCATGATATTGCTTAAAACTAACTTTTCCTTTTCAGGTTAGTCCACGAACATATAGATATTATTAACAGTTTATCATCTTTCAGATACAATCAGACAATGATTAATTCTGATAAACACATCTTTTAAATACAATCAGTCGAAGATTCACTCTAGATTCTCTAGATACAGTTCAAATACGATCAAGATATAGATTCATTCTAATACTCATTCCAGTATATTTTCTAGATACAATTCATATACGATTGAGATATAGATTCATTCTGATACTCATTCTAGTACATCATTCAGATACAGTCGGACGAAGACTCATTCTGATCTGCTTCTGGATATAGTCAGCCGTAAACCCATTCTAATACAATGCTCAGGTACAATCGGGCGAAGACTCTTTCTGATTCATTTCCAGATATAGTCGAGCGAAGACTCACTCTGATCCACTTTTCAATACAGTCGGGTGTAGACTCATTCCAATAAATTTTTCAGATACAGTCGGGCGAAGACTCTTTCTGATCCATTTCCAGATACAGTCGGGCAAAGACTCACTCTGATTCACTTCTGGATATAGTCTGGCGTAGACTTATTCCAATACATTATTTAGATACAGTCGGGTGTAGATTCACTTTAATATGTTTTTAGATACGATCAGGCATAGAGTCATTCTAATAATCCTGTAAATAGTTATCCAAGAACATAATTACTTTGGATGGCATCTATAAGCCCATCTACGATGCCACTCTATCACATCTCTGAATGACATCTTTAAGCTCGTTCAAGCAGAACAATCAACCAACGGTGTTACTTCGTGCACATGTGAGTGCAAATTTATGGGCACTTAAGTGTTCAATCCTCTTCAACCTTCAGATCACGAATGGCAGACATGCCAATATAATTCTTCATGTTTAAGAAGATTGAATAGGGGCAGTTGTTGTACCCCATAATTTTCCCTCCCATTTTCAAGACAAAATTATTCAAGACATATCCTCATGCTCATAAAGGTCTCAATTGCTCAAGACTTATCAAGGATTGATCAAATGGACTCTCCTCATAAGCAACCAACCTACAACTAGGGTTTTCTTATCTCAAAGGAAATTGAGTTTCTAATGCCTTACATGGACTTGATAGTTTTACAATGTATCAAGGTATCCTCCTGTCAAGTTTCAAGCCTTACATCAAATGTTTTCTCAGTCAATTGATCATATGATTGAAAATCAACTATATTGAATAAAAAGTCAACTTTGACCAATCTATAGTCAAACTTTAGGATTTTTGGACAACATCAACATTTTGAAGTCACATTCATCACTTGATCAAAGGTTGATCATGATTCATCAACAAAACTCAAGATTCATCAAAAGTCAAAAGTTACTAAATTAGGGTTTTCTTTAGGAGACGTCAACTGAACTTTGACCAAACACAACTTTCACATACTTCATCATAAATTCCTTAACCAAAGCCTATCTTAAAGGAAATTCAATTCTCTATAACTTTCTCTCTAAGCTCAAGGCCAAAAAATGCTTCATTTGAGAGATATGAGCCAAAACATTACAAGACATTATAAAAGTGAACAAAAAGACATTTATGTCATAGAAATTTACATGAAGTTAGAGACTTCAAATGAAAACATGACCAACATGAAAGTTGTAGGAGACATCTTGAGGTTTCCAAAAAGTCCAAGATCATCTTCATATGATAAAAATTGAGAGAATTATGATTGGTGAAAATTGAGCAATTTTGAGAAAATGCATGAAGTTCAAATTGAGCAAACTGGAATTTTTGGGCTAATGGGCCTAAGTTTGTAGGTTCAAATGTGTTCATGACCTCATATTAGACATCTAAATCCATTCATATATTTTTGTGATGTTTATTTCTTTTTATTTTTATTTTATTCAATTAAACTCAAAATAAATCAAATAAAATATAAAACTAATTGATTAAGGCACAAGGCTTTTGATTTTAATCACATAGAGGCCCAAAAAAGCTGGTGACAACTTGCCAAAACCGTGTGGATCATGAATATTTGATTTGGTCTAAAATAGAAGCTTTTCATGCAAAATTTAAATCAAATCTCTTCATCATTAAATACAAAGATTCATCTTACTTTTCTTGACCTAATCTAAGCATTATAAATAGAGGACACATTCAGACATCAAGAGACACACATTCTCCCTCTCAAGAACAAACCCTAAAAATCTCAAAATTTTCAAGAACTAGGGCAAACTCAAACCCTTATCTCCAGTCTTTACCAATCCATTTCAAGCATTCCATCAGCCTCTTGAGGTTCCCAAGAGTTCATCCCAATCATTACTGAAGCTTGAAGCACGCCAAAATTCTCCCCCTCAACATCACCGGTTTGGTAATCTTCTTCAATATAAAACTCATAATTCATGCACTTTGATTGATTATATGCACATATAACTGTTTATAATAATGTTTGGACTTGTTTAGAATCATCGTTTACAAGCTTTCATGCAGGAACAACAAAACTCCATTGTTAGGGCACAATCTGAGTTCGCGTTTGAATCTCATGATATGCTAACCTTTTGCTTGTTTTGAGCCATAATTCAAGTTCATGACGCAATTTTGTATAGGATAGGACTTTTGGTTTGCTTCAAATCTTCCATTTTTGCAAGTTTGACATTTGAGCTTGCCAGAGAAGACGACTGAAGTTTGAATCCAGTCAGAAGCTGCATGGCCAATCCTCTCACCACAACGCACATATTAAATTTTATTTGACTTCTTATTTTTTTTTTCAATTTATATTATATTGCATGATAATGATTATACTAACACGTAACACAATTGGCCTGATGGTAAGAAGCGTGACTGGTATTGCAAAGGGCATGGGTTCGATCTCAACTTTTATCAAATAATTTTGTTTTTTCAGGATTTAACACAGGTGAATACCAAATGGATTCCTCCTATTCCATAACACAAAGAACAACATGGTGCAGTGGTAAAGGGAATAACCTGTGAGGCTGAGGGCGTGAGTTTAACTCCCACCCCATGCATTTTGTGTTTTTTTTCTTCTTATTTTCTAGCCCTAATTTTAATTCCATCTTGTTTTGAAAATAGCAAGGATATTTGTTTTAAAAAGGAGCAAGTAACTAAAATTAATCTACCTACTCAAATGTCCTTCTTGTTCATTTTCTTCTCCTTTGACATTGTTGTCTTACCATTGATTTGGTAAGAAACCCTATCTTTGGATGTAAATGGGACGGGCGTGGGTCATTGTATAGCCATGATTATCAATGTTGTAAAGTATCTTAGCATTTTTGAGGGACTAAGATCATTTTTGTAAGGCAACTTTGAATAGCGTCTTCGAGGGTCTATGATCTTGTATTTATTTGTTTTTGCTAAGACACCTTACATGCGTAATATGACTATTTTTGTAAGGCAACCAAGTGGGATAACCCTAGGGGTGTTTTGTGTGCAAGTGTGTCATTTTCATGCTTGATTTTTTCTTGAATTAGGGTTTTCTATTTGATTGATTTTATCTTGCCATACAAACCCTAATTACTAGCATGTTATATAAAAGCGATCAATTGCAAAATTTAAATGCCCTACGCTATTACAACATTTCTGGGGATTGCAATAATATAAACCTAATTAGTCTATTACAACCAAATTGAATATGTATAAATATTGGAATAAATATTATATAAGATTAATATGCAAAGATATGTAAATGCAAAGAAGATTTTGTTTGGTTTTTTTATGTATGAGAAAAGTTTTAACCTAAACCTAATAAATAAATCAAGATTAACTCAAATCAATTAGGAAAAGAAATTATTTTAGGAAAGATTTTGAACGAACCCTAATTCTATTTGATTAAAAAGGAGATAAATTTCTTTAAGAAAAAGTAAGTATTTTTATATTTTTTGTCTTGAAAATAACACATGGCATTATGAGGTGTTTTGGTCCTTTTATATTAAAATAAATATTTAATGTGTATAAAGAAAAAATAAATATTAAACTAGTTCTAATTTAATTTACAAATTTAATTAAATAAAAATGGATAATATATATAACTAAATAAAATATTTTTTGTGAGAAAAATAAAATAAATTAAGCTAAAATATAAATATAACATTTTTATATTTTTTATGATTTTTAATATTAAGAAAAATATATTTAAGAAAATAAAATGAAAACAAAATAAATAAATAAATGATAATGGGCCAGGGGAGTATACAAGTAGACAGGGGGTAAAATGTTAGAAAAAAAACAAAAAGGCCCATGCACTGAAGCCCATGCGCTGCAAGCTAACAAAAAATGGAAAAAAGTGAGAAAAATTGGAAAAGGCAGGCGCTAAGGCTCGAACCCATGACCTATAGCATTTTTGCGCGCAGCCTTACCACTGGGGTGGCTGTACATTCGTTTATATAAACACAATCATAAATATATATTAGAAAATGCCCCCTGAAGGCAACTTCATCTTCAACCTTGAGCCATGGCCGGACCACCTGCATCTCTCTCATTTCTCCATAAAAATGGAAAGTCCAAACATGAAAGTTATGGTGTTTCTTCCCAAGAATTCAACCATATAACTTATGTAAACTAAAAGTCAAATATCAAAGCTAATTTTACTTTCCCTAATTTGAAACCTAATTTTTACAGAAATTTCAAATCAAAAATTCTCTATACACAGTCAATATAAATGAAAACTATGAACATGGTTAGCTTTAGGGCAAGGATATCTATATTTTTCTTTCACAAATCAGGACCAAATGATGCTTGTATGAAGAGATATAAGTTTGAGTTTTTACCTCTTTCAATTGAGATTGCGAATGGAGTTTGAGCAAGTTTTAAGAAGGCCTGAGGATATGTTTAGCTTGCCTGGACCTCCCTGAGTGTATTCCAATCCTTACTTTGTCTTGAAAGTCCCTGAATCTCCCTACTCAAGTCAACCTACAAGCTTGATATTTGAAAATGGTGGATGGAAGAGGAGGAGTTACAGTGAGGTAATAGGGGTCTGGATCACTTAGATATGAAGTGTATTAAGTATTTAGGTGGTTAAAACTCAAAACGCACGAGTGGTTTTGGAGATGGCTGAGTAAGGTTCAAAATTGTCAAGCTATGGCAGATTTTCAATGGCAAAGTGTTTGAGAGTGTTTATGAGTCTTATCATTCGTGTGTTAGGTTGCAATAAACTTGGGTATAAGTATGGAAGAGGTTAGACATCAAGCTTTCTGAGTTATAGCCTTTTGGCTCTATTACTTGCTTTTGAAGAAAAGTGAGGAGACAAGTCCCTAAGTGTTGTACAAGCATGGTCTGGTTTTTGAGAGGCCTTAGACAAGTTGCTTTTGTTTTTGACTTTGCTTGTATGCATAGAAAAAAATTGAGAGGCTCAAGAAGTTGACAAAGGAAAAAGTTGTGCTTTATCAAAATGGAAATGACACCTTTGTGCCATAAATGGAATTATAGCTTAGATAAAAGTCTCTAATGCTTGGATCAAAGCTCTATCAGCTGTGCAAACATTTAATTATTGAGTGAGAAACAAGTTTGAGGCCTTCAAAGCAAAGATTATGCAGTCTAGGCTTGGATTTGAATTTTTGTTCTTCATGAAAGGGCTTGAAATCAAATTGATAAATCACCAACTTCATCTCTTCGATTCTCCATTCTCAAGAATGATCTCAAGGATTTATTGGACATTTTGGAAAGATTAAAATGTGCTCTACAACTCATATTTGAATTGCTTTTGAAAATTCCTTTTGGAACTATGTGGAAAATTGCCATGAAGTTAGGTCAAAAATCTGCCTAACTAGGGCAAAATTTCACTAAGTTATTTTGGTTCATGAGCATGTATTCACAAAATTATATATTGAGATCCAAGAATTTTTAGTAAAAATTGTGTGAAGCAAAGTTTTAAATTTCATGGAGATCTACAACTTTCCTATTGGAAGTTTCCTTTGAATCATCTTGCATCAAGGTGAAAATTTGGCTCAAAGTTGAGAAAAAATAAGAAATTTTCTATACTTAGAAAAATTTCTAAGTTAAAATTTTTCAAATTTCCAAATAAAAATCTTAAATCCTTGATATATTGATGAACAAGTTTCACATTGTGACAAGTTTTGATGAGTTGTGATCTTTGGCACTTGATTTTGACCAAAAAGTTAAAGTGTGACTTTTCAGTGTACAGTTGACTGGAAAATTCATCTGTCAATCCAATGGATTTGTAATGTTTTGAATCATGTCATTAGGTCAAGATGATGCAATTGAACTCTTGAACTCATGCTTCAAACCACTTGATCATTTTCTAGGTCAAAAATCAGAAATTGCCCCTTCTTAGTCAAAACCCTAATTTTGACTATTTTGCCCTTTTGATGATTTGATCAAATTTCTTGAGGAATTGTCGTCCAAACTTGATCAAATGATATATATGAGTCTAAGATGTTGATGTGGATAAAAAATTATGAAGTTTGACTATAAATTGGCCATGGTTGACTTTTCCCCAATATAGTTGATTTTTAGGTCAACTGTTTAATTGACTAATCAAAAGTGTGATTCAAAGCTTAAAACTTGAAATGAGTAATATTAGGGGTCCATAATGATCCTTGAAAGTCATATGAATAATTTATAGTCCAAAAATCCTTGTGCAAACTCAAACCCTAATTTTGGTCATCAGTGCATGAGGAGATGTCTTGATCTGGTCAAACCCTAATGCAGTCTTGAGTCAAAGAGATCTTGTGAGGAAATTCTTGATAAGTGAGAGGGAAAATTTTTGAGGTACAACAGTACCATTGTCAGTGATTATTCTCTCAAGGATACCATACCGACAAATGAGGTTATGATTGATGAACCGGACCACAACGTTCTTGGTAACTGAGGCAAATGAAGTTGCTTCAACCCACTTGGTAAAGTAATCAATGGCGATAAGAATGAAATGGTGTCCATTAGCGGTAGTAGGTTTGATTTCACCAATCATATCAATGTCCCACATTGCAAATGACCAAGGCGCAATCATGACATTCAAAGGTATTAGAGGCACATGAACTTTGTCAGCATAAATTTGGCACTTATGGCAAGTCCTCGAGTGGTGATAACAATCGGTTTCCATGGTCGACTAATAGTAACCAACTCTTAGAATCTTCTTAGCCATAGTATGACCGCTAGAATGAGTACCAAAGATGCCTTCATGCATATCCTCCATGACCTTTTCTACTTCCTTCTTGTCCGTACAATGGAGCATAACTGAATCATGGTTGCGCTTGTATAAGATCCTATTGCTCAGAAAGAACTTGGTTGAGAACCTCTGTAGGAATTTCTTGTCGTTAACTGACGCCCCTTCAGGATACTCTTTAGCTTCGAGATATCTTCTCACCTCATGAAACCAAGGCTTCTCCTCTACACCATCAGTGTCAATCTCATAGCAGTGCATTGGTTCGTCAAATCTTTCGACAGTAATCCGGGGAGCTTCGTTGTCCCATCTGACCTTGAACATAGAAGACATGGTAGCTAAAGCATCTTCCAACTGATTTTCTTCCCTCGGAATATGTTCAAAGGTAACCTCTTCAAAGTATGAGATCAAGGTTAGCACAAGCTCTTTGTAAGGGATAAGATTTGGATGTTTTGTATCCCACTCTCCTTTAACTTGACTGATGACCAAAGATTAGTCTCCATATGCACTTAAGAATTTGATTCTTAGGTCAATATCTGCCTTAAGACCTAGGATGCACGCTTCATACTCGACCATATTATTTGTACAGTCGAAGCAAAGTCTGGTAGTGAAAGGTGTATGGTAACCTTCAGGGGAAATGATCACAACACCAATTATGTTACCCAATGCGTTGGAAGCTCCATCAAAAACCATAATCCATCGGGATCCTTGCTCAGGTCCTTCATATAGTCCAGGATTTTCACCATCTGTTACTTGCATGATATTCTCGTCCAAGAATTCAAAGTTCATGGATTGGTAGTCATCCATAGCTTGATCGCCAAATGGTCTGCCAACACACTTGCTTTTATTGCTTTTTGTGTAGTGTACTGGATATTATATTCAGGTAAGATCATTTTCCATCAGGCTATTCTTCCGGAGAGAGCTGGCTTCTCAAAGATGTACTTGATGGGATCCATCTTAGAGATCAGTAGAGTGGTATAAGTCAACATATATTGTCTTAGTCGGCGAGCAGCCCGGGCCAAAGTGCAACAAGTTTTCTCGAGCAGTGAATACCTTGTTTCACAATCGGTAAACTTTTTGCTAAGGTAGTATATTGCATAATCTTTTTGACCAGGCTCGTCATGCTGCCCCAACACACACCCCATTGAATTCTCTAAAACAATTAAGTACATGATCAGAGGTCTTCCTTCAACTGGTGGCATCAGAATTGGTGGCTCTTGTAAGTATTCTTTGATCTTGTCAAAAGCTATTTGACAGTCGTCATTCCATCTTACCACTTGATCTTTGTTCAATAGCTTGAAGAGTGGCTCACAAGTAGAAGTCAGGTGAGAGATGAATCAAGCAATGTAGTTTAGTAGTCCTAGAAAACGCCTGACCTTCTTCTCAGTACGAGGAGCTGGAATTTCTTGGATTGCTTTGACTTTTGCAGGATCAACCTCAATTCCTTTGCCACTGATGACAAAAACTAAGACTTTTCCAGACCTTACCCCGAAGATGCATTTGTTGGGATTAAACCTCAGCTTGTACTTCCTCAGCTTTTCAAACAGCTTGTGCAGATGATCAAGGTGCTCTTACTCATTTTTTGATCTTACTATCATGTCATCAATATAGACTTCTATCCCATGATGAATCATATCATGGAATAAAGCCACCATATCCCTTTGATAAGTTGTGCATGCGTTCTTCAGCCCAAAAGGCATGACCTTATAACAAAAGGTGCCCTACAGTGTGACAAAAGTAGTCTTCTCCATGTCTTCGGGCGCCATTTTTATTTGGTTGTACCCAGAGAAACCATCCATGAAGGAGAATACCTTGTGTTGAGCAGTGTTGTCAACCAAGACATTAATATGCGGTAGCGAGAAGTCATCTTTGGGGATTTCCCTATTTAAATCCATGTAGTCTACACACATATGGACCTTACCGTCTTTCTTTGGAACTGGAATAACATTTTCAACCCATTGGGGATACGACGTCACTACCAAGAAACCTGCATTGAACTGTTTCATTACCTCAACCTTGATCTTATAAGACATATCAGGATGCATGTGATGAACCTTTTGTTTGATCAGAGAACAACCCTCTTTCATTGGCAGACGATGAACCACGATATACGTATCGAGCCCCGACATGTCTTCATATGAACAAGCAAACACTTCAACATAGTCGTGCAACATCTGAACCAATCTGCTCTTGACATTGTCTTCCGGGTTGGCACCAATCTTGACTTCTTTCTTATATGCCTCAGTACCCAATTTTATTACTTCGACCAGTTCTTCGTGCGGTTGGGTTGCCTTTTCCTCTTGTATCATGAGTCTGGTTAGTTTTCCCGGTATCTCACAACCTTCTTCACCTTCATCTTCGACTTGATAGATTGGATGTTCAAAGTCATTGACGACAGTAGCAGAATTATTGTCAATGAGATCTGGAGTGCATGTGGATCTGCAAATGTGTGTGTGTGTGCATGTAAGGTCACATGGCTATTTGAAAATGCAGTAAAGTAAAAGAAAGACAAGGAACGCAAAGTTTGAATGTAAAATCGTACAATGTTTCATTAAATGAGCATATGATATATGAAATGACAAACCCTTAACAAATGGACCATTGTGCCTCGGGCAAGGCACATGGTTTAATGTCATTGTTTTAAAGGAAATTATACAGACAAACTTCTTAAAGCAATAAAAATGGGAAATAGTAATTACTCCTGATTGAAGGAGATTGAGATGAAGTCTTTAGCCTTCAAGTTATTTAGTCCACCATCGGTAGTTGGGAATATTTTGTCATCCAAGTCACCATCACTATCAATGTCTTCCATTGCATTGACTTCATTGTTGCTAATACGGAGAGGTGGTCCACCAGTACGAGCACGTCGAACCTCTTTCTGAGATTTTGAAGTAAAAACCAACCCAAATTTGTCAGATTTGCAGGGGATATCTGGAAGTTTCCCCCAGATAGTGAAACCTTTGTCTTCTACAACAGCCCGAGCATCCTTTAGAGAGGCCATTCTTGGTGTGTCCTTAGCAATAACAGACATACCTTTAGCAACACCAATAGTTGGAGGAATTACTTCAAATTCTTGGCAGAGGTTTTCAATGAAGTCTCCATCCATTTTAACATATTTGAAAGAATTCAAATGACTGATCATATATTCTTCCTCTCCATAGACTATGACAACCTTCCCTTTCACTGGGTATTTCAGCATTTAATGTAATGTAGAGGTAACTGCACCTGCCCCATGAATCCATGGGCATCCCAACAAGCAAGAATAGGCCGGGAGAATATCCATTACATAAAAAGTTGAATTGAAGACATGAGATCACACCTTGATCGGGAGATCAACCTCTCCATGGACCATCCTTTTTTACCCATCGAAGGCTCTGACCATAATATCACTGGGTTTCAGCACCAGCCCTTCACAGTCCAGTCTGTCCAAAACACCTTTGGGTAAAACATTTAGGGAGGACCCAATATCTACTAACTCATGTTCCAGAGTGGTTCCTTTGCATTCAATAGAGATATGGAGAGCTTGGTTGTGATTCTTCCCTATCAGAGTTAAGTCTGCATCAGAAAATCCCAAGCCATTATCAGCAGTTAGGCTTGTAACACAGTTCTCAAATTGATCAGCAATAGTTTCTTGTGGTACATGGGCATTCTTTAGGAATTTCAACAAATCTTGGGCATGTGCTTAGGATCATAATAACAAGGACAACATGGATACCTTTGAGGGTGTCTGCCCTATTTGTTCAACTATTTTGTAGTCACTTTTTTGGATGATCTTCAGAATTTCTTCCATCTCTTGTCTAGATGGGTCTTCAATTGTCACTTCTTTGGGTGGCGCCTCCATCAGGGAAGGCTCGGTAACTTTCTCTTTACCTCGATTGTCAACAGTTGGTCTAGCAGCAGGAATAGAAATAGGTGTTGTAGTAGTTGTTGGAGGAGAGATCTTCGGAGAGAAGATCCTTCCTATCCTTGTGACCTTACTAGTTCTGGAAATGTTTGTAATTTCAGCATCTTCATTTTCAGCAATCCATGACTCTTGCTTGATACCATGATAATAAACTTCTATCCCATAGTTCCAAGGCACAACTTTGTCTGAGGAATAAGGGATTGGCCCCAGTGTAGTGATAATTAGGGGAGCCACTCTTGGCTTCGCAGGAATCCTTATAGGAACTATAGAGGTGATCCTAATAGGAGTATTAGAAATTGTGATTATAGAAATATCTTGAGGTATACTTTCAGGTAAACTCTTCATGGATGGAGTTTTCTCAAACAAAATTTTATGGCTATCAATCAGGCGTTGGATACCTTTCTTCAGCCACATACTACCATTAGTCTGGGAAGCACAATGCTAACAAATTTCAGGGCAGATAAGAAATAAATCGGCTCTTAGAAGATTCTTCTTAATGGTCAATAATGGAGTAGTCAAATCATCAACGGTGGAGACAAAGGAGGAATCGTTAATAGCATTGACACATTTACCATGACTGGGAATGGGAGCATGTGATGCGGTGGGAGAACAGACTTGAAGGTTTTGCGTTTTATCGCAAATGTTGTGGTTAGCAAGAGTCGCCACCGACTTTTATTTTATCCAAAAGGAAAGGTGAAAAAGCACAGGAAAGACCTTTGAGATTGTTTCTTGGGCTCGGGGGGTATATTATGAAAAGGGAAGGTATTAGAAACCTTTTCATCCATGGTTTTCCATGGGTTCTTAGTTACTTTCTAGATCACTTACTTTTGTTTGAAATTGTGCTTTGTGTGGTTTTGAAAGTATTTTGAAAAGGTGTCATCGTTTAGGAAAACTTTGTAATGATTCTCGTTCGTAAGAATGTATAAAAGGTGTTGATCTTTTGAAAATGTTTTCAAGTTTTGAAAGTTGTTTTGAAAGTGTTAGTGTTTGTTTTGAAAATAACAAGGATGTTTTTGGTTTTGAATTTGAGCAAGCAACTAGGAACAATCTACCTACTCAAAAGTCTTTCATGTTTATTTCCTCTTTCCTTTGATATTGTTATCTTACCATTGATTTGGTAAGTAACCTTATCTTTGGATGTAAACGGGACGAGCGTGGGTCGTCGTATAGCCATGATTAGCAATGTTGTAAGGTATCTTAACATTTCCTTTTGAGGGACTAAGATAATTTTAAAGGCAACATTTATAGCATCATCGAGGGACTATGATCTTGTATTTCGATTGTTTTTGCTAAGACACCCCACATGCATAACATGACCATTTTTTAGGCAACAAATGGAGTTAACCTTAAGGGTGCTAGTGTGCAAGTGTGTTTGATTGCAAGAATTTCAGTCTTGATTAGGGTGATCTATTTGTTGATTTCATGTCTTGCCATACACACCCTAATTACTAGCATTTACATTCAAAAGCGATAAATTGCAGAAATGTAAAGTCCTACGCTATTACAATATTTTAGGGATGGGGGTACATATTTATGAATGGGGGTTGCAAATAAAATTAAATCCTAAGTTACTATTACAACCATATTGAAGTGGATCAGAATGTACAAGAAATGTAAAATGGACTTGTTTTGTAAAAAAAAAGAATTAAGTTTGGTTTGAGAAAACATTCTTTGATCTTTTTGTTTTGAGAAATAAAGTAAAACATGTAAAAATGAAAAATGTCTTTGGTGTTTTTGATTAATGAAATAAGAAGTGATAGAAAAAATAGTGAGAAAAAGAAAAATAGAATCAGTGTATTGCTGACTAAAGGAGGTCATAAGTTCTGACTCTGGTGTGCTGCAAAACAGAGATCATATTAGTAAAAAAATATGTAAAGTCGGAAATTCTGGGTCCGCTGGGAACAAAGAGGATTTCAGAAGTTCTAGTACCACTGGCAGAACTTGGTCTCCCTTTCCATGCTAGTCAAAACATCTGCAACCTAGTCATTTCTCAATAGAACAGAAGATATGCATATAACAGTTATGACTGGTTTCACAGTGTTTCAGAAACAAGAGGTATTAGGACTAAAAATCAGAGGCAAGCATGAATTTGCTTAATTCTAATTCCCTTAAGAAGTTATGAACTAATCTACTCCTTATTTAGGAAGGCAAGTATATGAATCCTCATACTGTATACAACATTAGAATCAAGATGTCTACATTGTATTCTTATTAGCATGCAAATCTGATAATGCTTAAGCAATGTGGTGAGAGACAGTATAAGCTTACCTTGCTGCTGGAAAAGATTCTATAAACTGGAGTTAACCTTAACTGTAGTGATGTTCTAAGCAGCTTCTTCACGTACTCAGCAGGCTGGAAGTTTTCAACTTCTGGAACAGCCAAGGGATGATGTTATGACTTCTTTGAGGTGGAGGTGGATGGAGAGTGTATTTCAGTATGAACACATAAGTTAGGATAGCTTCTAATATGTGAATCAGAAACTGTGTGGATCATTTTAGTCAAGAAACACTTGAGAACAAATGGAGTTTGAATACAAGAGATCAGAAGTTAACAGGTTTTGTATGTTGTGTTTGCAGTTTTTGGACTCTTGGAATTTTAGCAGGGGTTCAAGGCTTTTCTTTCTCAAATTTACGACCCTTTCACAGTTGCAAATGTAGTTCAATTTATAGGCAAGGATTTAGTAGCTTGGAGAAATCAAAGGTACAACCATCATATGATAGGCACTGACTTGTTCTTGAAGCAAGTTCAAACAAGTAATGTTCAAGGCACAGAGTAAGGTGGTTAGCAGCTTTTAGTCGTGCCTAAGCTGGATTTGTAAGCATGAATCAAGGAAAAGTACCCTCAGAAGCAAAAGCGAAGCATGGGCCCAGCATATACTTTGTACAAAATCTGCTTTTCAAGGACAACAATGGTACTTCTATGCCACACTTGGGGAAATCCTTTGGATAAAGACTCAAAAGTAGTTATGAGCATTAAATGATGATGAGATTTATCAAACCAGAAGTCCTGTAATGTGAGATTTTTCAACATTGATTAAATATGGATCAGAGGTTCAGCTTTAGCATAATTTAGAACAAACACCCAACTTCTGATCTTTGTATTTCCTTGCTCCAGCATGTTCTTAAGGAGCTCTCGGACTTTCCAGGAAGCTTGTAGCACGCTTTGTAACCTTCTTTGAATTACCCTTGCAAACTCTGACTGAACCTTTATGAAAGTTGGCCCAGAAGTTCTGACCCAACTCTGTCTTGAAGGTGTCTAGAATTTGTTGAGTGCTTTAGTTTCAAGGACGTGTCTTTGAACATTTATAACTTGAAATTCCAGCATTTCCAGGAGAAGTTCTGTTCTGTAATATTTTAGATCTTATTGAAATCTATTACTTTTGTGCCAGAATTTCTTCCAGAATCAGCTTGCATCATGGTGATAATCTGATCAGAAGTTCTGAGCTTCTCATATTTCTTAAACACATAGAAAAATTCTAAATATTTAGAAATTTAACTTTTCCAAAGTAACTTTTGATTTTTGAATTTCCAGATGAAACAAACTTCATATCTAAAACATGTCTTGATGAAATATGACTCTTGAAACTTGATTTTGATAAAAAGTCAAAGTTTGACTTTTTAATGCGCAGATGACCATTTTACCCTCGTGAATGACTTTCTTGGAAAATTTGTAAATCCAGGCTTGAAATTGGATGGAAGCAAACCTGAGGGTCCAGGGTGATTTTTTGAGAAATGAGAGGGGAAATTTTGGGGTACAACAGCTGTCCCTGTTCAATCTTCTTAAACCTGAAGAGTTAGATTGGTGAGTCCACCATTCGTGACTTGAAGGTGAAAGATGATTGAACACTAGAGTGCCCAGAAATTTGCACTCGAAGATGGATAGTGAATGGGCTTATAGATGTCTGTGATACGGTGGGAGAACTGACTTGAGGTTTTGCATTTGTTTTCGCAAATGTTTCGTTTGAGCAAGAGTCACCACCGACTTTTTATTTTATCCTAAGGAAAGGTTAAAAAGCACAGCAAAAACCTTTGAGATGTTTTCTTGGGTTCGGGGAGTAGATTATAGAAAGGGAAGGTATTAGCACCCTTTCTATCCATGGTTATCCATGGGCTCTTAGTTACTTGCTTAGATCACTTGCCTTGTGTTTTCAATTGTTTGAAATGGTGCTTTGTGTGTGGGTTTGAAAATGTTTTGAAAAGAGGCCATTTGTTGTGGCAACCTTTGTAATGATCCATGTTTGAATGTATACAAAGGTGTGTATCTTTTGAAAAGTTTTCAATGTTTTTTTGAAAGTTGTTTTGAAAGTGTGTTGTGATGTGTGTTTTGAAAAGTAGGCAAGTGTGTTTTGCAAGTTTGATGAAGTAACTAAGAGTTTTGTCTACCCCTAAGTTTCTCAAAGATCTTTCCTATGTTTTAACCCTTTTAACAGTATTGTTCCACCATTGTATTTGGTGGACAATCTTGTGTTAGGATGTTAATGGGACGGGCGCGGGTCATCGTTTAGACCATGATTGCAATGGTGCCAAGTGTCTTTGGCAACTTTTCCTTTAAGGGACTTGATCATTTGTTTAGGCAACTTTCGAAAGCGTCATCGAGGGACTATGATCATTTGAATTGTTTTGTTTTGCCAAAGACACCCAACATGCAACATGGCCCATTATTGAAGGCAACAAGTGGAGTAACCCTAGGGGTGCAAGTGTGATTAGTGTTGTCCATTTTCATGCTTTGTTATCTTTGAATTAGGTCAAGCTATTTGTTATTTGATTTTTGCATACAAATCCTAGGTCTATCATGGCATATTTAGAAAGCTTTAAAATGCGGAATTTAAAGTCCTAAATTATTACAAAATAATCATGGGGATGGGGGTACAAATGTTCAAATGGGGATGAGACTTTAATAGGAGAGTAGTATCCAAATATTTACAACCAAATCGAATCGATCACAAATGTAATATGTATCAATGTATAGGAATAAGCAAATGTGTATGTGTAAATGTATTTGTGTATGTGGTTTATTTACAAGTGAAATGAAAGTAATAAAAAAAAGTAAATTTTGGATATTTTCATGTTTAGGGCAAAACCCTAATTTTTGTAAATAAATGGTATTTATTATTTATATTATATACAATATTTATTAATTATACACAAAATAAATAAAAGGGAAGCATATTGTAAAAAAAGTGATTTTTGAGGTTAAATATTAGTAAAAGAAAAAATGTATTATTTTTGTATTTTTATCCTAATATTCTAATAAACCTATAAGTATTTATATTATATACTAAATATATTAAATATATACAAAAAATAAAATATTTATTATTTACAAAAAAAAGTATGTTTTTAAGAAAAATGTTTTCAAAAGGTAAAATAAAATAATAGCTGAAAATAAATATGTTTGTATTATTTTTTAGTATTTTAAATAAAAGGATATATGTTATTTATAATGTATAAATTCAAATAAAACAAATAAAATCCAAATAAAATGAAAAATGGTTGAAAAAATATTTTTAATATTTTTTATATTTTGACAAAAAAATAATAAGTCAAAAACAAAAAGAAAAAATCAAAAATGATAAAAATAACACACAATGGGCCAAGGGGGTGTAAGTGAAAAAGTGAGGGTGCAAACAGAAAAATGAATCAGGCCCAGCCCAAAGGACTTTGTCTTCAACCTCCAGCCATTTTCAAACAAAAACGTGCGTTTTCTCTTGTCCTTGCTACCTCTTGATCCTTTGATTTTCAACAAAAACTTACAACAACAATGTTATAGAGCATCATGTCACGATTCTAAACATATAAAGAAGTTGATCTAACTCTCATAAATGAGAGAGAATTTCTCCTCCCCCAATTCCTGACCTAACTTTTTTCTAATGTTCAGGTCCCAAATTCTCTTAACACACACAATATAAATGAAAAGTGAGAATATGGGTAGCTTCAGGGCCATGAGTAGGACATAACTTCTTCACAAACCTAAGCCTAGATATGCTTGGATAGAGAGATAGAATTTCAAATTCTTACCTGTTCAGCTTGAATCGTGTACAACAATGGAGGTACTTTCAATGCAGTGTGAGGACTTGTACAGCTTGCTTGAGGTCCAGGGATGCTCTTCCAACCTCTAGCTTGCTTTGAAACTAACTGAAACGAGCTATGTAACTCAACCTGCACAACTGAAAAAATGAAAATGGTGAACTTGGTTAGAGGTGTTACAGTCTGCAGCTAGGGCTTGGGATAGTTTGTATGGATGATATAGGATGTGTTTGAACTGGTTTGGATGAAAACGCACGAGGGAAATGAACTGGCCAAGTCAAAATGCAGAAGGTACCCTGTTTTGCCACAAAACTGTGTTTTGATGAATGAGGGAGTTTTAGGGATGGCTTGGTCGTGTTTCAGGTTAGTTAGGGAGTATGAAATGTGTTCACCAAGTTTGTTTTGGTTAGTTCTTGCAGTAATGTGAGTTGTTATTCAAAATGCAAGTTTTCTTCCTTCTTAAGCCAAAAATGCCAAGTTAGGTTATAGGCTCATACAGGCCCCTCAAACATGCTGCAAAGTTTGTTCTTGATCAGTGGGATATGTACACACATTTATGCCTCAGATATTTCCTTGTACCTCAAAGATATGGACTTTGACATAAAGTTGATCTTTTCAAAAATGGCTAAAATGCTTTTTCCATTTATGGCTTAATCTTGTATGTAATGGTTAAACACACAAAGCAAGACTTGAACACAAAGGATATGCATTAAATTATTGAGTGAGAATGGGATTAGAGGCCTGTAATCTAGCTTGTGCAAGCTGACTTGAAAAATGCAAAGTGTTATGAACATGAATTTGGCCATGAACAAAGTGACTTTTGCCCAACTTTGCCAATTCGATTCTCCCTAACCACAAGGGTGTTTGAGAAGTTCTTGGACAATTTGGAAATCTTGGAATGTGTACTACAATCCATATTTGTAATGCAAGTTGAAATTCCAAGTGGAAGCATGTGAAAAGTGGCTCTGAAGTTGGGCAAAAATCCTGCCTAAAATAGGTCAAAAATTTTCTAAGTTAAGAATGTTTTGCAACCCTATTCCAAAAAATCATAATTTGATCTACAAGCTTTTTTTGAGAAAACTTTGTGAATCAAAGTTGTATATTTTTCAATGGACTACAACTTTCATGTTTTGAGTTTTGTTTGAATCCAAATGTATCTTGATGAAAAAATGGGACAAAGTTAGGAAAAAAAAGGAAGTTTCATAACTTAGAAAAATTCTAAGTTATGAAATTTTCTCATTCTAAACCCTAATTTGCAATTTTTGGTTTCTTGATGAACAAGTTTCATAATTTGACATGTCTTGATGAAAAATGGATCTTGGCACTTGATTTTGACTAAAAATCCAAAGTTTGACTTTTCAGTATACAGTCAAATTTTGCTCAGTTGACTGGAAAATTCATCTGTCAATCTTGTGCATTTGGGATCTTTTGAACTTGGTGAAGATGTCAAGACAATGCCATTGGGTCCTTGAGTCCATATGTGAGCTTGGTTTGCCATTGGCTAGGTCAGACAGTCAAAAATTGCCTTTGTGCAGTCAAAACCCTAAAAATGACCATTTTGCCCTTTTGGTGATCTGATCAAACTTCTTGTGGAATTGTGATCCAAACTTGATCAAATGGTCCATATGAGTTCATAATGTTGATGTGGGTCAAAAATCATGAGGTTTAACTATCAATTGACTACAGTTGAATTTTTCCCCAATATAGCTGATTTCTAGGTCAACTGTCCAATTGACTGGGCAAAGATTGGAATCAAGGCTTGAAACTTGGTATGGATAAACTTGTGAGTCCAAAATGAAGCATGAAAGTCACTTTGGGAATTCTAGGTCAAAACATCTTTGTGCAAACTCAAACCCTAATTTGGGTCAACAGTGTAAGGAGGAGTCTTGAGTAGAGCAAACCCTAACTTGATCTTAAGCTCCAAGGGTCTTGTGGTGAGAAAATATTGATGAAATGGGAGGGCAAATTTTTGGGTACAACATTGTCATTTGGATGAAAGTTGATAAACATTAGAATAAATATCAACATAAATCTCTTGTTGATTTATACTAAAACTTGATGTTTTACCTGTGAGAAAAAGAGTTAGTAAAATGCAGATGCATGCATGATGTTCACCAGATGTGGTATTATGTTAAATGCATAGGGTATGCATGAATGTGAGATGTATGTTTCTGTCTGGGAAAATAAATCCCTGACTGCTGCTATGGAAATTCTGGGAGGTTGAATCCCTGATTGTCGTTGGGGATGAAGAATATACATATCTTCAAACTTTGTTGAAAGGATGCTTCTGCTAGGGAATATCTCTTGAACATCAGTTGTTATCTGGTCAGATCCAGGCTTCACAACTTACTGAGGATGAGACGAATTAACTGTTATCTAATCGGATTCCAGGCTTTATAGGAAATTTCTTGAAATTGAATAGTTATCTGGTCAGATCCAGGATTCACAACAACGTTCTGGGGACATAGAGGTTAACTATTATCTGGTCGGATCCAGGCTTCGCAGTAACTTGAAGTGGTAACTACTATCTGGTCGGGTCCAGGTTTCATGATTTTTGGAAAGTTGTACTATTATCTGGTCGAGTCCAGGCTCCATGGTGTCTCTCTGGGGATCACAGTTAATTGTTATCTGGTCAGGCTCCAGGTTTCACAATAAACTATTTAAAAAAACGGTCATCTGGTCGGGTCCAGGCTTTGTAGATTTCTGAGGTTGATGAGGTCAATTGCTATCTGGTTGGGTCTAGGTTTTACAATAAACTATTTGAAAAACTGTCATCTGGTCGGGTCCAGGCTTTGCAATAAACTGTTTGGGGATTTAGTTGTTATTTGGTCGGTTTTCAAGTTTCACAACGAATCTCCGAGGGTAATTGCTATCTGGTCGGATCCAGCCTTCATAATAACTTACTTAAAAAGATGAAGTTGAGAATTGTTATCTGGTCGGATCTAGGTTTTCACAGTAATTTGTTGGGGCAAAGGCAAATTCTTCCAGGGAAAAGAAGTTAAACCTTAGTTGGATTGAGTCCAGGTTCTTCTATATCTTTGAAGAGTTAGACTATTATCTGGTCAGGTCTAGGTTTCATAGTATCTTGAAATTGAGATCAACTATTATCTGGTCGGATCCAGGTTTCAGGTATTCAAATATGTTATCTGGTCGGGTCCAGGTTTCAGTAACTTGAAGAAGTCAAACTATTATCTGGTCGGGTCCAGGTTTTAGTAATAACTTGCAAATGGTACTAATATCTGGTCAGATCCAGGCTTCATAGTATCTTTTTTTAGAAATAGTAAAGGCTTTGTTGACGGCTTTACTGGGTGTAAGTGTTTGTTTGTTGGCATTTTTTTGGTAAAACCAGAGTTGCGAATGTCATGACTGATGTCATAACATTCTGGGATAAAGGTACATTCTGCATAAAATAATGTCATACAGGAACTTCTCAGTATGAGGTGTTTATCATGATCATTAAACAATGATCATATATAGTGTATTCTACCAAAATCAGTGAGCAGGATTCTTGTTGTCATAACCAATGTTAAGATATCCTGTACTGATCGAACATTTGTGCATATTTGTTATTCCTGAGATTTTTTAGGAATCTGATATGCTTCTCTGAGTTGATATATACAGTCCAGATCAGATGCTCACGTGGACATTAGGTTAACCTTGCTTAACCCTAATCTGGTATGATGAAAGCCTAAGACCAAGTCTTTAGGTTAACTTTAGTTAACCCTAGCTATTTTCATGGAAGCCCTAACTGAAGAATAGTCGGCCTATATATTCCTCATGAAGACTAATGGTGAAAGATACTTTTTGACAGAAGATCAATAAGGGATTGTATAGTTGTAACTACTGTGAGCCAAGCATTTATCATTGTGATAAGTGAATTGGAGTAGGATTTGATTGTAAGGGTTGTGTATCACTCAAATCTTTGAAGCACAAGTGTTTGTGTCACTTGATTAAAGCTTTGAAGCAAAATCAAGTTAGGGTTGTTTATCACTCAAAGCTTTGAAGCACGAGTGTTTGTGTCACTTGATTAAAGCTGTGAAGCAAAATCAAGTGTGTGTACTAAAGAGTGTCTTCATAATCTCATTAATCAATAGTTTACTATCACTGTTGTGATTGAGGGGGAGTGAGTAGGAACTCAGGTTTAAGTTGAACTTAGATTGAAGTTGCATTGGGTAGGTCTTAAGTGAAGGAGATAAACTGGTTGGTTTATTCCTGAATTAATATCTCTTATAGTGAATTTCCTCCCTGGCTTGGTAGCCCCCAGAGTAGGTGTTGTTACACACTGAACTGGGTTAACAATTGATTGTGTTCTTTACTGTTTTTAAATTTACTGTCTTGAAGTGTGTCAGATACGGTGTCATAACATTCACTGTGACATTAAGTATCTGTTGCCAGAATTTCAATTGGCATCAGAGCGGGCACCCTGCCTATCTTACTGGGTGAGATCTAAGGATATTATTTTCTGGCACTATGGACAAGGAAGGAGGATTTGGGAACAAACCACCTATTCTGGATGGATCAAATTATGACTACTGGAAACCTCGTATGATTGCCTTCTTGAAATCACTGGACAAAAAGGCTTGGAGAGCTGCTGACAAAGGATGGAACCATCCCACCATAACTGGGAAAGATGGGACGACCAATCTGAAACCTGAGGAAGAATGGAGCAAAGAAGAAGATGAGTTAGCCCTGGGTAACTCCAAAGCATTAAATGCCTTGTTCAATGGAATTGATAGAAACATATTCAGACTAGTACATCAATGTGAACTGGCCAAGGATGTTTGGGACACTCTCAAAACCACCCATGAGGGTACATCCAAAGTAAAAATGTCAAGGCTTCAGATGCTTACTACCAAATTTGAGAACCTAAGGATGATGGAAGATGAGACCATTCATGAGTTCCACATGAACATCTTGGAAATTGCCAACACCTCAGGAGCATTGGGAGAAAAGATGTTAGAAGAAAAGCTGGTGAGAAAGATTCTCAGATCCTTGCCTAAAAGATTCGCAATGAAGGTGACTGCTATAGAGGAAGCTCAGGATATCTGCAACTTGAAGGTTGGTGAACTCATTGGGTCACTTCATACTTTTGAGATGGGGATCAGTGACAATGTTGACAAGAAAAACAAGAGCATAGCACTTGTATCCAATACTGAAGATGAAAACAAGGAGGGTGATGAAGAGAATATTTCAGAAGCTATAGCTATACTTGGAAGACAGTTCAACAAACTCATCAAGAGAATGGACCCAAAGTCAAGGTCAAATGTCAAGAACATTCCCTCTGACATTAGCAGATCCTATGACTCCAGCAGAAGACCTAAGTCCGAAGAAAAGGGAAATCAAAGCAGAGGAATCCAATGTCATGGATGTGAAGGATATGGGCACATTCGAGTTGAATGTCCTACCTTTCTTAAGAAACAAAAGAAAGGAATGGTTGTTACTTGGTCTGATTGTGACTTAGAAAGTAACTCTGAAGAAGAATCTTCTAAACTAGTCACTGCACTAGCTGGTATTTGTAACTCTGATAGTGACTCTAGTGATGAGGAAGTAACATTTGAAGAACTTGTTGACACCTACAAGAAGCTATGTATCAGAAGTGCTGAAGTCTTCCAGCAAAATGAGAAACAAAAAAAACTCATAGTAAAATTGGAGGCTGAAAAGAAGGCAGACACTGATACTATAAACCATCTCGAAGGTGAAGTTCAAATGCTAAACTCAAAACTTGATCAGATGACCAAGTCTGTTAAGATGCTGACAAATGGAACTGACAAGTTGGAAGAAATCCTTCAGGCTGGACAAAATGTGGGAAACAAGTCTGGTCTAGGATTTGTGGCTGCAAAGAAATCTACTGTAGACAAGAATAAGATCAGGCCTGATAAACAAATGTCAAAGCAGATGTCACAATATAGCACTCAACATCGAGAATAGAGAAATATGAAGAAAAAGTATCAAAGATGGAGATGTCATCATTGTGGAAGGTTTGGTCACATAAAGCCATTTTGCTTCAGATTATATGGATATCCTAATCAGATCCCAGTTGTCAAACTTAAGTCTAACAAGGCACCGTATACTCAACAGTGGAAGAAAAAGTCTGCAGCCCTGATAGCTCACACCTCCCTCAGAGTTTCTGCCAAGGAAGACTGGTACTTTGACAGTGGATGCTCTAAACACATGACTGGAATCAAGAATCTTCTGAATAATGTTAAACCTCATACTACTAGTTATGTCACTTTTGGAGATGGTGCTAGAGGAGAAATCAAAGGAGTTGGAAACTTGGACTACCCTGGAGTTCCAAACCTAAATGAAGTGTTGCTGGTAAATGGCTTGACTGCTAATCTCATAAGTATCAGTCAATTATGTGATCTAGGATTAAAGGTCAACTTCACCAAGTCTGAATGTCTTGTAAATAATGAAAAACAAGAAGTTGTAATGAGAGGAGTCAGATCAAAAGACAACTGTTACTTATGGGAGTCTGAGAACACTAATTACTCTTATGTATGCTCTATAGCCAAAGAAGAAAAGGAAGTGAAACTGTGGCACAAAAAACTTGGTTATTTACATCTAAGAGGGATGAAAAAGATCATATCCATGGAGGCAGTCAGAGGGATTCCAAGGCTTCAAATTGATGAAGGGAGAGTCTGTGGTGAATGTCAGGTTGGAAAGAAAACTAGAATGTCACATCCAAAGACATGACATCTGACCACCTCTAAGGTGTTAGAACTTCTACATATGGATCTGATGGGTCCAATGCAGGTGGAAAGTCTTGGAGGAAAGAGATATGCTTATGTTGTTGTGGATGATTTTTCCAGATTCACATGGATTAACTTCATTAGGGAAAAGTATGATGTATTTGATGTATTTAAGGAACTGTGCAAAAGAATTCAAAGAGAAAAAGAAGGATGCATTGTCAGAATCAGAAGTGATCATGGCAAGGAATTTGAAAATAGTAAGTTTGATGAGTTCTATTCCTCAAAAGGAATCAATCATGAATTCTCTTCACCCATAACTCATCAACAAAATGGAGTTGTGGAAAGGAAAAACAGGACTATACAGGAATCTGCCAGAGAAATGATACATGCCAAAGGACTTCCTATTCATTTTTTGGCTGAAGCTATGAATACAGCCTGTTATGTCCATAATAGGGTCACCTTGAGAAAGGGAACATCATCCACCATTTATGAACTATGGAAAGCAAGAAAGCCTACAGTAAAGTACTTCCATGTCTTTGGAAGCAAATGCTATATTCTGACAGATCGTGAACAAAGGAGAAAGATGGATCCTAAAAGTGATGAAGGAATATTCCTAGGATACTCTACCTACAGCAGAGCATATAGGGTATTCAATTCCAGGGCCAAAGCTATGATGGAATCTATAAATGTCATAGTTGATGATTACCATGAGGAAACAAATGTCCCATATGATGTTGAGACATTCTTTGAGACTTCAACTCAAGTGTCTAAAAAGGATGATGTACCGAAAACTACTTCATCAGAGTCTGAATCAAAGGAAGCTAACAAAGATCCTTCCATCAGAATTCAGAAAGATCATCCTAGGGAACTCATCATAGGAGACCCTAACAGTGGAGTCATTACAAGATCTAGAGAAATCATCTCAAACTCTTGCTTTGTATCTAAGATTGAACCAAAAAATGTTAAGGAGGCTTTGACTGATGAATACTGGATTGGAGCAATGCAAGATGAATTGAACCAATTCAAGCAACATGAAGTATGGGAGTTAGTTCCTAGACCAGAAGGAACAAACATTATTGGCATAAAATGGATCTACAAGAACAAATCAGATGCTGAAGGAGTTGTCACCAGGAATAAGGCAAGGCTTATTGCTCAAGGCTACACTCAAGTTGAAGGGGGTGATTTTGATGAAACTTTTGCTCCTGTAGCCAGACTGGAATCAATCAGACTTCTTTTGGGAGTTGCTTGTCTCCTTAAGTTTAAGCTATTTCAGATGGATGTAAAGAGTGCCTTCCTAAATGGGTACTTAAATGAGGAAGTATATGTGGAACAGCCTAAAGGATTTGTGGATCCAAACTGTCCTGATCATGTCTACAAATTGAGGAAAGCTCTATATGGTCTGAAACAAGCTCCTAGAGCCTGGTATGACAGATTGACAAAATTCCTCACTAACAAAGGATACAAGAAATGAGGCTTGGATAAAACTCTTTTTGTCAAAAATGAAGGAGGAAAGATAATGGTAGCTCAAATTTATGTTGATGACATAGTGTTTGGAGGAATGTCAGATAAAATGGTTAAACATTTTGCTGACCAGATGCAAGCTGAATTTGAAATGAGCCTCATGGGATAATTGACCTACTTTCTTGGACTGCAAGTCACACAGATGGAAGACTCAATTTTTCTGTCTCAAAGCAAGTATGCAAAGAATATTGTCAAGAAGTTTGGAATGGAGAATTCCAGTCACAAAAGGACTCCTGCACCTACTCATTTAAAGCTGTCCAAAGACACAAGTGGGGAAAATATGGATCAAAGCTTGTACAGAAGCATGATAGGAAGTCTGCTATACTTAACAGCCAGCAGACCTGACATTGCTTTTGCAGTTGGAGTATGTGCAAGATACCAGGCTGAACCCAAAGTAAGTCACATCAACCAAGTGAAAATAATTCTGAAGTATGTGAGTGGAACTTACAACTATGGCTTGCTGTACTCTCATGGATGTGAACCAATTATGTCTGGTTACTGTGATGCTGATTGGGCTGGTATTGCTGATGATAGAAATAGCACCTCTGGAGGATGCTTCTTTTTGGGAAATAATCTTGTCTCTTGGTTCAGCAAGAAACAGAACTGTGTGTCTCTATCTACTGCTGAAGCTGAATACATAGCAGCTGGTAGCAGTTGCTCTCAAATGATCTGGATGAAACAGATGCTAACTGAGTATAATGTCACACAAGATGTCATGACATTATACTGTGATAATCTGAGTACTATCAACATTTCCAAGAATCCTATACAGCACAGCAGGACTAAGCATATTGACATTAGACATCACTTCATCAGAGATCTTGTGGAGGAAAAGGTGATTAAGCTGGAACATGTTGCCACTGAACTACAACTAGCTGACATTTTTACCAAGGCACTTGATGCTAGTCAATTTGAAACTTTGAGGGGCAAGCTGGGTATTTGCCAATATGAAGAGATGTAGAAATTAATTTTGCTTAAAACAAGGGATGAAAGAGATATTTTAGTTAAGTCTATTCTGATTGGGCTAATCATCTGTTTCCCTATTTCTTTCCAAAATTTTAAGAAGTTGAATAGACATTCATATATCTTCCTCTTCTCGCGTTTCTGTAACAATCTCCATTCTCTCAAACAAATATTTCACTCTCACTGTTACTTGTTTTCTAAATCACACAAAATGTCTCAACAATCCATGTCATCATCTTCTTCAAAGGAGACTGCTTCTTCCGCATCCTCTGACAGCGAACCTAGGGCAATCACAAACTGCATGGATACTGATGTTCTTGAGATAACTCCTCTTCGTGAACTGGCAGCTGATCCCACTAAGGTCAAGAAGCTGCGAACCAGACATGTAAGAAGATCACAAGCCTCTCCATCTGGTAAATCTTCTCAACCATCATCTTTTGTTCCTCCAAAGATAGCAAATAGGGAAGGTTCTGCTTATGTACATCAAGCTATTGCCAGACTATCACTAGGATTCTTAATGAGAATCACTCTGTTCCTGGCATTTCTGTACCTTTGAACCAAGAAACTGCTAGTCCTAATGTAGAAATGGATCCATATGTCACTCAGAATGTTGAGACACCTGATGAGAACATTAGGAAATCTCAAGAAAAACATGATGATCACCAGAACCCTACTGACAAGGCTGTTGAACCCCCGGTTATTGATGTTGATGAAGAATACTCTGACAATGATTTAATTGCTAATATCAACCCTAGCATAGCTAGAAGGATGATGAGCAGAAAAGAAAAGCAGAATGCTTCCCAAAGCCCCTCCAAAGAGAAGACTACTAAAGTTGTTCATAAGAAAACCAGGTCTGAGAACAAGACTAGAGTAGAAGCTGAGAAGGATCAAAAAGATGGAATGTCGAAAGGGAAATGGAAGGTAAAAGCTAGAGTACCTGTTGGTAGTCTCTCAAAACCTTTGAGACAACCAATAGCCAAGAAAAGGAAGGATCCTGAACCCTCTGAATCTGATGAGGAATCAGACTTTGATTTTGATGTTGAAAGCAATGTCCCAGACATTCCTCTCAGGAAGAAACCATCTTCTAGCAAACTGCCTAAAGTCCCTGAAGTTTCCATTGACAACATCTCCTTTCACCATCCAGAAAATGCAAGCAGGTGGAAGTATGTGTTTCTGAAAAGGATTTCCTTGGAGAGAGAGCTGAACAGCAGTGCTATTGAGTGTAAGGAAATCATGGATCTAATCAAAGTTGCTGGCCTGATGAAAACAGTGGTCAAGTTTTCCAACTGCTATGAGATTCTTGTCAAAGAATTCATAGTAAATTTGTCTGATGGATATGCTGATGGAAAGTCGGCTGATTTTATGAGTGTTTATGTAAGAGGAAGAAAGGTAAATTTCTCTCGTACTGTGATAAACAAATTCCTAGGAAGGCTTGGTGATACTCAACATGAGCTTGAAGTTACTGACAACCAAGTTTGTCAAACCATCACTGCTAAGCAAGTCAATCACTGGCCTTAAAAGGAAAGCTAAATGCAAGCAAGCTGAGCATGAAGTTTTCCATACTGCACAAAATTGGTGCAGCTAACTGGGTTCCCACCAACCACAAATCCACCATTTCAACAGGATTGGGAAGATTTATCTATGCTGTTGGAACCAGGACAAGCTTTGATTATGGCAAGTACATCTTTGATCAAACATTGAAACATGTTGGAAGTTGTGCTATTAAAGGCCCTATTGCTTTTCCCTCTCTCCTGTGTGGTATAATCATTGCTCAGTATCCTGATATTCTGGTTGAAAAAGACTCTGTATACAAAAGAGCCCCTGATCTTGGTTTACACTATAAGCTGTTTTAGGGAACACATGTCCCTGACATTGTTATGACATCTGCTGAGACATCAATTATCAAATCTCATTTCAAGAAAACTGATGTTATAGCTGTGCTAAAAGAAACCTGCATAGAGCTTGATACAAGAAAAAGGACTCTTGAAGAGCTGATTGCTAGTCTAGAACAGGAGGAGAATGAAGAACAAATAAGGGAAGAGGATGCTGATGAAGACCAGCATAATGCTGAAGATAGTGCTTCCTCGGAAGATGACAGTGCCTGAAGGTCAGTGTTGTTGAAAAGATTGCTGCTGGAACTTGTTGCTGCCAAATGTCTTCTTATTATTTCTGTGTTTTTTGTATTCCTTTTGGATGACTGTATAACTTAAAAGTACAAGTATCTTTGGCCTCTTTATGGCTAAAAAGGGGGAGAAGAATTTGTGGTAATTTTTGTAGAATTAGACTTGGTAGCTGTTATTAAAAATTCTGCTGCATTCTAATCTCTGATTGTTTAGGGGTTTTAGCCAAAAAATTTCCAAAGGGGGAGTTTGTAAGTGGTTGTTTGTTGGCATTTTTTTGGTAAAACCAGAGTTGCGAATGTCATGACTGATGTCATAACATTCTGGGATAAAGGTACATTCTGCAGAAAAGAATGTCATACAGGAACTTCTCAGTATGAGGTGTTTATCATGATCATTAAACAATGATCATATATAGTGTATTCTACCAAAATCAGTGAGCAGGATTCTTGTTGTCATAACCAATGTTAAGACATCCTGTACTGATCGAACATTTGTGCAGATTTTTTATTCCTGAGATTTTTCAGGAATCTGATATGCTTCTCTGAGTTGATATATAGAGTCCAAATCAGATGCTCACGTGGACATTAGGTTAACCTTGCTTAACCCTAATCTGGTATGATGAAAGCCTAAGACCAAGTCTTTAGGTTAACTTTAGTTAACCCTAGCTATTTTCATGGAAGCCCTAACTGAAGAATAGTCGGCCTATATATTCTTCATGAAGACTAATGGTGAAAGATACTTTTTGACAGAAGATCAATAAGGGATTGTATAGTTGTAACTGCTGTGAGCCAAGCAATTATCATTGTGATAAGTGACTTGGAGTAGGATTTGATTGTAAGGGTTGTCTATCACTCAAAGCTTTGAAGCACGAGTGTTTGTGTCACTTGATTAAAGCTTTGAAGCAAAATCAAGATAGGGTTATTTATCACTCAAAGCTTTGAAGCACGAGTGTTTGTGTCACTTGATTAAAGCTGTGAAGCAAAATCAAGTGTGTGTACTGAAGAGTGTCTTCATAATCTCATTAATCAATAGTTTAGTATCACTGCTGTGATTGAGGGGGAGTGAGTAGGAACTCAGGTTTAAGTTGAACTTAGATTGAAGTTGCATTGGGTAGGTCTTAAGTGAAGGAGATAAACTGGTTGGTTTGTTCCTGAATTAATATATCTTATAGTGAATTTCCTCCCTGGCTTGGTAGCCCCCAGAGTAGGTGTTGTTACACACTGAACTGGGTTAACAATTGATTGTGTTCTTTACTGTTTTTAAATTTACTATCTTGAAGTGTGTCAGATATGGTGTAATAACATTCACTGTGACATTAAGTATCTGTTTCCAGAATTTCATTGGGGATCATGGGTTATGGCCCTATGATTTGCAATAATTCGAAAGAGAATTCAAAATGGAGGTTGTAGACTAAGTTGGGTAGGACAGACTCAACTTGGGGTGGATACACTCAACTGAGGAGGGTAAACTCCACTTGGGGATAATAGCCTTGGACGAGGAAGATATGCTCAGCTGGGGAAGATAGGCTCAGCTGGGGAACTTTGTGGCGTCTTGATTATTGTATGTTAAGGAAATTTGAACTCGATTGGGGAGTTTTATGGTTCCTCGATTATTATTGGTGAAATAAAACCTGTTGAGGAGGTGACTTTCCTTTAGGAAGAGATTGACTTAGCTGGGGAGAAAGCGGCCAAGAGGTTGAGACTCTGGTCGGGGATTACCCTATGCAAATAGACTTTATGGGTAACTCCGTTAGGGGAAAGGTTTATCGTAGCCTCCCTTGTGGGGATAATGATAATGAGATAACTCTGTGGGGATATTTCATATACATTAAAGAGATGCTTACCGTTGCTTAGCAAGACACATGTGTCAAATATTTTTTTAATTATGTTTATATGCATATGTTCATTCAATTTTAGACATTGGACAAATTTGCATTCAAAACAAAGACAGAAATTTTGCACTTCAAAGTACATTTGTATTGATATTTTGCCCATGAGTAGGCGTTTTTATACAAAGAGACGGAGATCCTAGTAAGAGGAAATCGTCAAAAGGAAAACAAAATTGAAAACAAAGATAATAGCCATGTGGAAGTGATCTCATTGCATTCCAACTCTACTATTTCCCCAATGTCTTCGAATGCCCCTCGCCATCGACAAAAGTTGATTGGATTGATCTTGGATCATTTGAACTTAGATCTTGGTAATAAAGTTGACGGTGGTGATCCCGCAGGACATAGTCATATGCTTTTAATCCTGAACTTTTTCCTGGACCGCCCTTTTGGGTTTTCACCCCACCAGGATACCCATTTTTGCCCAAGTCTCCCTTTCGGGTTTTTAACTTGCCGGGTGTACAATATTTTGCATATATCCCTAATTTTTGCCCAAACCTTTTGGTTTGTCGAGATGCCCTTATTTTTCCTAGGTGTGTCAACCTAGCGAGTCTCTTATGCGTAGTATTTTTTAACTATATCCGCGTTTATGTGATGTGGGAAATCCTTGCCATCCATGGTAGTCAACATCATGGCACTGCCAGAGAAAACTCTCTTGACAACAAATGGTCCTTCATAGGTGGAAGTCCATTTGCCTCTGGGGTCACCTTGTGGTAAAATGATGCGCTTTATCACCAAGTCTCCAACTTGATATACTTGAGGCTTGACCTTTTTGTTGAAATTCTTAATCATCCTTTTTGATACGTCTGACCATGGAAAATAGAAGCTAATCGTTTTTCGTCAATCAAGTTCAGCTGATTCAATCTCGTTTGAATCCACTCGTCCTCGCCTAGGCCTGCCTCATTCATAATCCTTAATTAGCGAGGGGATCTGAACTTCTACTGGCAGAACAACTTCCATGCCATAAACTAAGGAAAAGGTAGTTGCCCCAGTTGAGGTTCTAGCTGAAGTACGGTAACCATGTAAAGAAATCAGAAACATCTCATGCCAATCCTTATAGGTTACTACCATTTTCTGCATAATCTTCTTGATATTTTTGTTGGCCGCTTTGACTGCGCCATTCATTTTTTGTCTATATGGAGAAGAATTGTAATGCTTGATTTTGAACTGAGTGCAAAGTTTTGTAATCATAGCATTGTTTAGATTAGTCCCATTATCGGTGATGATCCTTTCGGGGATACCATAGCGGCAGATGAGGTTGTGTCTGACGAATCTGGCCACCACATTCCTGGTGACTGAGGCAAATGAGGCGGCTTCGACCCATTTGGTAAAATAGTCGATAGCAACAAGAATGAAGTGATTTCCGTTGGAAGTTATGGGCTTGATCTCTCCAATCATGTCAATGCCCCACATTGAAAATGGCCACGGAGCGGTCATGACATTCAGAGGGATAGGAGGCACATGGACCTTGTCAGCATAGATTTGACATTTGTGACAAGTTCTTGAATGTTGATGGCAATCGGTCTCCATCATTGACCAATAGTAACCTGCTCTTAAGATTTTCTTATCCATCGTATGCCCACTTTAGTGAGTACCAAAGAGACCATCGTGCATGTCTTCCATGATTTTCTCTGCCTCCCTCTTGTCCACACATCAGAGTAGAGTTGAATCATGGTTGCGCTTGTACAATATCCCGTTACTGAGGAAGAACTTGGCTGCAAATCTTTGCAAGAACTTTCTGTCATTGATAGATGCCCCCTCCGGATACTCTTGAGCTTTAAGGTATCTCATCACCTCATGGTACCATGGCTTTTCCGCATCAGTGTCGAGCTCATAGCAATGTGCCGGTTCCTAGAATCTTTTGATTGTAATCATAGGGGCTTCATTCTCCCATCTGACCTTGAACATTGAAGACATGGTTGCCAAGGCATCAGCCAACTGGTTTTCTTCCCTATGAAAGTGCTTGAACGTGATCTCTTCGAAATAAGGAATTAGGGATAGTACAAGTTCCTTGTAAGGGATAAGATTAGGGTGTTTAGTGTCCTAATATCCTTTTACTTGGCTGATCACTAAGGCGGAATCCCCGAACACATCCAAATGTTTGATCCTTAGATCAATAGCAGCTTTTAGACCTAAGATGCATGCTTCATACTCAGCCATATTGTTCGTGCAATCGAAGCATAGTCTGGCAGTGAAAGGAGTGTCGCAACCTTCAGGAGATATGATCACAACACCAATTTTGTTACCTAAGGCGTTGGAAGCCCCATCGAATACTATAGTCCAGCGGGATCCTTGTTCAGGTCCGTCATATGGTCTAGATTTCGCGCAGTCGGTTACCAGCATGATGTTCTCATCAGGGAAGTCGAAGTTCATTGACTGATAATCATCCACAGCTTGATGGGCCAAATGATCTGCTAGTATACTCCCTTTGATGGCTTTTTGAGTCGTGTATTGAATGTCGTACTCAATCAATATCATTTCCCATCTGGCTATCCGCCCGGAAAGGGCATGTTTCTCGAAGATGTACTTGATTGGGTCCATCTTAGAAATCAACAAAGTGGTATGAATCAACATATATTGTCTTAGCCGGCGAGCATCCCATGCCAAAGCGCAGAAAGTTTTCTCGAGCAGTGAATATCTGGTTTCACATTCGATAAACGTTTTGCTCAAGTAATAAATAGCATGCTCTTTTTGGCCAGACTCGTCATGTTGGCCCAATACATACCCCATAGAATTCTCTAGTACAGTCAAGTACATGATCAAAGGTCTTCTTTCAACTGGAGGCATGAGAATAGAAGGTTCTTGTAAATATTCTTTTATTTTGTCGAAAGCAATCTGGCATTCATCGTTCCATCCGACTACCTGATCTTTCTTCAAGAGTTTGAAGAGTGGCTCACAAGTAGCAGTTAAGTGTGATATGAAACGAGAAATGTAATTGAGACGACCCAAGAATCCTCTAACTTCTTTTTCAGAATGAGGGACTAGAATTTCTTGGATGGCCTTTACCTTGGCAGAATCAACTTCAATGCCTTTATTGCTGACAACAAAACCTAGAAGCTTTCCAGAGCGTACTCCAAATGTGCACTTGTTAGGGTTTAACCTCAGCTTGTACTTTTTCAGCCTCTCGAATAATTTGTGCAGGTGATCTAGATGTTCTTCCTTGGTTTGTGATCTGGCAATCATATCATCCACATATACCTCTATCTCATGATGAATCATATCATGAAACAAAGCTACCATAGCTCTTTGATATATTGCCTCTGCATTTTTTAGTCCGAACGACATGACCTTGTAGCAGAAGGTGCCCCATTGTGTAACGAAAGTAGTCTTCTCCATGTCTTCGGGAGCCTTCCTTATTTGATTATAGCCTGAGAATCCATCCATGAAAGAGAAGACTTTATGCTGAGCAGTATTATCAACTAAGACGTCAATGTGTGGTAGAGGGAAATCATCTTTGGGGCTTGCCCTATTCGGATCCCTATAGTCTACGCACATGCGAACTTTCCTGTCTTTCTTTGGCACTGGAACCACATTGGCAACCCATTGAGGATAGGATGTCATAGCTAGGAACCCCACATCAAATTTTTTCATCACCTCTGCTTTGATCTTTTTAGACATATCAGGCCTCATGCAACGAACCTTTTTCTTGATAGGCGGACAACCTTCTTTTGTCAGCAGACGATGAACTACGATGTCGGTATCCAACCCAGGCATAACATCATAAGACCAAGCAAAAACTTCCACGTAATCATGCAACATCTGAACCAACCTGCTCTTGACACTGCTTTCCAAGTTAGTGCCGATCTTGATTTCCTTCTTATCTGCCTTAATACCCAGGTTGATAACTTCAACTGACTCCTCGTGCGGCTGAATAGCTTTTTCCTCTTGTAATAGAAGTCTGGATAGTTCTCCCGGTATGTCACAATCTTCCTCGCCTTCGTCTTCGGCTTGGTTGATAGGGCATTTAAAGTCATAGTCAGCAATAGTATACTTATTGGCAATAGGATCCATAGTGGATGTGGATCTGCAAAAGTGTGTGTGTGTGCATGTAAGATACATGGCTATTTTTTTTGAAAAATGTAATTGAAAGAAAGGAAAGACAATGAACACAAATATTTGAATGCAAAAGATTTCAATGTATCAAATGATCATATGATTAGATGAACATAAATAAAACCCTTGACAAATGGACCAAAGTGCCCCGGGCCAGGCATATGGTTGAAAAGTCATTGTCAAAATATTACAGATGACATTTTCTTGAATTGAAAGAAAGTAATAACAAGTATATTACTCCTCAATGAAGGATATGGGCACAAAGTCCTTTGTATGCCAATTCTTCATCTCCATTGTAGTTGGATACACCCACTCTTCAAATGTAGTCTCTTCTTCAGAATCATTCACGGCTTTGACTTCATGGCTTCCAATGCAGAGAGGTGGCTTTCCAGCACGAGCACGCCTCACTTCTTTCTGAGCTTTGACGGTGAATCCCAAACCAAATTTGTCAGCCTTAAAAGGGATATCAAGGAGTTGCCCCCAAGTATCACAGTTTCCTTCTTCAATTGCCGCACATGCATCCTTGACTGAAACCATCTTTGGCATGGCCTTGACAGCTTTAGACTTATCAGAAAAACATTTAGTAGCAGCAATCATCGTGTTGGTGTAAGCCCTAGAGGCCAATACTTTTGGTACTTGTATAGAATTATTTATTAATAATAAAAGGCATTTCTTTGTTATGTTTGCTTTCCAAAATAATAAAGTCCCTAGAATGGTTTATTTGTTTAATGAAATGTTAAGTGTGACTTAATCATGAGATCCCATTAAACATAAGACACTATTCTTAAAGTATCCGTAGTCAATCTTTAATGTGAAGTGGGATAACATTAAAGCATTAAGATTATTATGAAGATAGATTGATGATCACATCTCATGGATCATAGATAAGGAGTTATCAAGTCTTGACATAGGTATGAATATTAGGAGTAATATTTATACTGGATTGACCCACTATGAGAATACTACATAGAATGTTATGCAAAGTGTCATAAGTTATTCTCATGATGATAATGGTGTATACCACCCTTCGACCTGAAACCACTATGGACCCTAGATGTAGAGTCAAGTACTTTATTGCTGATCAAACGTCATCCGTAACTGGATGATTATAAAGACGGTTGATGGGTACTTCACAAAGCATACTAAGGGACATGAGTGACCTAGATGGAATTTGCTCATCCTGCATAACAGGATAAATGTCTAAGGGCCCAATATTGAACTGGACAAGGGTGACACAGTGTATGCCTTGTGTTCAATATAGACATGAGGGCAAAAGGGTAATTGTACAACACAAATATTATCACGGAAAAGGTTTGGTCAGATCACTTGACATTTTCGTGACTTGGGTAACATTGATGTGTTGCTAGATACGGCTCACTGTTTATTATATTAAATGTGTGATTTAATATAATTGCCAACGTCGCGAAAACCTACAGGGTCACACACATAAGGACAGATTGATGAGAGATAGAATAAATAAGGAACACCGTAAGATACGGTGCACTTAAGTGTAATACGGAAAGTGGTAAGGTACCACGTGGATAAGTGATATATGCTACATCATAAGGTATGATGTCCATAAGCTTAATTGGGCTTTTAGCTTATAGCCTTAATTGGGCTTTTAGCTTGTAGCCCACACGAGTGATTCTATAAATAGATCCCTTGTGATGAAGCAATTTCACTTGATGCAATTTCGTTTTTGATTCTCTCTCTCACTCATGGTTTTCGTTCGTGATCAGCTAGCACTGTGACCGGAAGCGATCTGTTCGTGTGGACTGAGTAGAGGCATTGTTCTTCATCAACGCTCGTGATCACAACATCAAAGGTCTGAATCGGCACAAGAGGTAAATATTTCTATCACTGACCATGCTCATTCGTAAGGATCGCTAAAGGAAAATTTTAAATTCCGCTGCGCTTTTGATCACAATTTTCCTTCAGTGGTATCATAGCCACTTACAAAACCATGGATCTGATAGTTGTTTATGTTCTATATTTTCTGTTTTGATTCGATTAAAACCAGAATGAATTGAATAATAAATGAGTAATTAAATTTGGCATCTGTTGTGTACGATTTGGATGATTGATGTTGACTATGCTTCGGAATCCGACATTAGTATGGTGAAGTAGCGATACATCGATCGTCCATAGGTTACACAAATAAGATCAATCACTTTTATATATGATATAAGTAAATATGATGTAACGATGGTATATGGGATATACTGTTTCTGTTTCGTTCATTCAAACACTTGATGATTGTTATTCCTTTGACCGATCATTGTTCATATGCTTCGGAATCCGACATTAGTACAGTGAAGCAATGGCATGTGTTTAATCATACTGAATTATCAATCGAAATGTGTTTGACAGCATGAAACTGTTGCATCAGGGTTCATGACGGCACAAGGGTTGTGTTGTTGCAGAGTTATGCGATTAGGGTTATGAATGCACAACAGTTGTGCGAAAATGACGCCGATTTCAAATGAATTGTTCATTAAAATTTTGTGTCGGGGCGCTGCCCCCTTGACCCCCGTCTGCTGAACGGTCAGCGGAACCACCGTCTGCTGACCGGGCAGCGGAACCCCCGACTAACTCTGCGTAGTGTGATCAATCGTCGAAATTTAATTTGCCTTTTTTTTAATTAACAAAATTTAAACTAATAATAAAAGTGTGTTTATTATTATTGTCTTGTGGTGATCAGTTACGGCCTTAGTTTTTTCCTTTATTTTGTTTTGGGATTGTAAAATACGGCCCGCGTGTCGTGCCTCTCTCTAAAATTCTTGATGTAACTTCTTTTCTCATCTCACTCCTTCGTATGTAAAACGAGTTTCTTTTATGTAATGTAATGTTATGAAGAAAGCGAAGAATACAATATCAAAGGAGGATAACCTTGGAGATCTTGCTTGGAGAAGTTTAGATCGTTATTAGGTTAGCTTAGGTTCTCTCATTGGCTTGGGAGAACAATTGCGCTAGGGGCCATAACTGTATCCTTTTATGTATATTGATGCATGTGTTTGTATGTTGATGCATGAGAGAGACGAATTGCATGTTAAGCCGGTGAGATCAAACTAATAACAAAATCCCTCAAGTTAAATAATAAGTTCATGCTTTCCAAGTTTTAGCACTCATCAAGACTAGTATCGAACAATGTAGGTTTCGCCTACGCGAGGTGCATGTTCTATATTAGTAAGGTGCGATGGGATAATTGTAATATCCAACTGCTAAAACAATGGGTCAAACTTAACTAAACACATTATAATAAGATTATACATGTTTAGAAGCAAGAGTTGGGAATGATTCATATGATGAATTAGAATAAGGAGTTATTCACCCAACTGAAAATATTCGAGAGTTGTATGAGATACAATTGGAAGGAGTTCCTACCTAAATAACCTAGTTTTGTGTAATCAGCCTAACGATGACTTAGAACAAAGTGAAATGTGGATCTCGACCCACTAGAAAGTCTTCCAACGGGATTTTCTGAATCAAATGATGAGGGTCATTTGGTTTGAGTAAAATAGTGGGAGCATATTTAATTAAAGGCCTAATTAAATATGTTGTTTTAATGATACTTATATTTTCAATTTTTTGTAGATTACCATGACAACAAACAACCATATTTTGCGATCAATCCTAGATAAGGAAAAACTGTCTGGGACAAATTTCCTGGATTGGCACCGAAATCTGAGGATTGTCCTCAAGCACGATAAGAAGCTGTATGTCTTGGAGACACCTGTTCCTGAAGAGGAACCGCCTAGTTCGGCACCTAAGGCAGAAAGAGATGCTTATAAGAAGCATTTTGATGATGCTAACGAAGCCGCTTGTCTCATGCTAGCTACTATGAACTCGGAGTTGTAAAAGCAACACGAGAACATGTCAGCGTTCGATATGATCGGACATCTGAAAATGCTCTATCAAGAGCAGGCAAGAAATGAGAGGTTTCAGGTTTCAAAGGCCCTTTTTAACAGCAAGTTATCTGAGGGAAACCCTGTAGGTCCCCATGTACTCAAAATGATTGGGTATGTGGAGAACCTTGAAAGGTTAGGGTTTCCGCTTGGAAAGGAACTTGCAACTGATTTTATCTTGCAATCGTTGCCAGATAGCTTTAATCAGTTTGTCATGAATTTCAACATGAATGACATGGATAAGAGTCTTCCAGAATTGTTAAGCATGTTGAAAACTGCTGAGCAGAATATGAAGACAAAAGGGAAGTCCATTCTGATGGTCAGTAATGGAAAGAAGCTGAAGAAGAGGCTTACCAAGCAAGTTGGTAAAGGGAAAGGCAAGGAAGTTGCCAAACCTAAACCTATTGTTCCTGCTTTGAAGCCTAGTGGAGGCATAGCAAAGGAGGGCACTTGCTTCCATTGCGGTAAGACCGGACATTGGAAGAGAAATTGCCTAAAGTACCTGGAAGATATGAACAATGGAGTAGGGACTTCAAATTCAGGTATTTTTGTTATTGAAATTAATTTATCTACTTCTGCATCATGGGTATTAGATACTGGATGCGGTTCTCACATTTGTACTAATGTGCAGGGGCTAAAAAGGAGTAGAGATTTGGCAAAAGGTGAAGTTGACCTACGAGTTGGAAATGGAGCAAAGGTTGCTGCTTTAGCCGTAGGAACTTATGTTTTGACTTTACCTAATGGTTTAATAATTCAGTTAGAGAACTGTTATTATGTACCTGCAATTAGTAAGAATATTATTTCCGTTTCTTGTTTGGACAAGTTTGGTTTTTCATTTATAATAAAGAACGATTGTAGCTCTATTTATTTGAATGATATATTCTATGCTTCTGCACAAATGAACAATGGACTATATGTCCTTGATCTTGAAATGCCAATTTATAACATTAATACTAAACGGATTAAACCTAATGAGTTAAATCCAAGTTACGTTTGGCACTGTCGCTTAGGCCACATAAATGAGAAACGCATTTCCAAACTCCATAAAGATGGACTCTTGGACTCTTTTGATTATGAATCATATGAGACATGCAGATCTTGTTTAATTGGAAAGATGACAAAGTCCCCATTCACAGGAAAAGGTGAAAGGGCTAATGATCTTTTGGCCCTCATACATACTGATGTATGTGGACCACTGAACATACCAGCCAGAGGAGGTTTTCAATACTTCATCATATTTACTGATGATTTCAGTAGATATGGTTATGTGTATTTAATGAAACACAAATCTGAAACCTTTGAAAAATTCAAGGAATTCAAGAATGAAGTACAAAACCAACTAGGTAAGAATATTAAAGTTCTTCGATCAGATCGAGGCGGTGAATATTTAAGCCTAGAGTTTGATGACCATCTAAAGGAATGTGGGATTTTATCCCAACTTACTCCTCCCGGAACACCACAATGGAATGGTGTATCTGAGAGAAGAAATCGAACCTTGTTAGACATGGTCCGATCCATGATGAGTCACGCCGATCTTCCGAACTCCTTTTAGGGACATGCACTATTGACTGCAGCTTACACACTTAACCGGGTTCCATCCAAAAAGGTTGAGAAGACACCATATGAGATATGGAGTGGTAAGAAACCACATATGTCTTACATGAAGATTTAGGGTTGTGAAGTTTATGTGAAACGACAAATTTCAACTAAACTTGAGCCCAAATCTGACAAATGCTTATTTGTGGGGTATCTTAAAGAAACAAGAGGGTATTACTTCTACAATCCTTCTGAGGGCAAAGTGTTTGTCGCTCGAACTGGAGTTTTTCTGGAAAAGGATTTTATTTCCAAAAGAATCAGTGGGAGGAAAATAGAGCTTGAAGAAATTCAAGAACCACAAAGCATTGATACACCTATGGAGGAATTAGAGCAGGAAACACAAGTAGTTGTGGAAGAGCAACCTGCTCAAGTAGAACAAGACCAGCGTAGGTCAAGCAGGATACATCAACTACCTGAGAGATATGGATATCTCATAAGTGATCAGGGTGATGTATTACTCATGGATCAAGATGAGCCTGTGACCTACCAAGAGGCCATAACTGGTCCTGAGTCCGAGAAGTGGCTAGAAGCCATGAAATCTGAAATGGATTCCATGTACACAAACCAAGTTTGGACCTTGGTGGAGCCTCCTATAGGAGTTAACCTTATAGGATGCAAGTGGGTCTTCAAAAAGAAGACTGACATGGATGGTAAGGTACATACCTATAAGGCAAGACTGGTTGCAAAAGGCTATAAACAAATTCATGGGGTTGACTATGATGAAACCTTTTCACCAGTTGCAATGCTTAAATCTTCTCGGATTTTACTTGCTATCGCTGCATATCATGATTATGAAATATGGCAGATGGATGTCAAAACTGCTTTCCTTAATGGGAATCTTCTTAAGGATGTGTACATGACACAACCTGTAGGATTTGACATACCAGAAGAAGTCCAAAAGATATGTAAGTTACATCGATCAATTTATGGATTGAAGCAAGCTTCCAGAAGCTGGAATCTTCGTTTTGATGAAACAGTAAAACAATATGGATTCATCAAGAATGAAGATGAGCCTTGTGTCTACAATAAGGTTAGTGGGAGCATGATCGTATTCCTGGTATTATATGTAGATGACATATTACTCATTGGAAACAATGTCCCTACCTTGCAACAAGTGAAGACTTGGTTAGGGAAATGCTTTTCAATGAAGGACCTAGGTGAAGCAGCCTATATATTAGGAATCAGGATCTATAGAGATAGTTCACAAAAACTGCTTGGCCTAAGTCAGAGTACATACATAGAAAAAGTGTTGAGATGCTTTAATATGCATGATTCCAAGAAAGGATTCATACCTATGCAACATGGCATGTGTCTGTCAAAAACACAATCCCCTTCAAGTAAGGAAGAAAGGGATCGCATGGATAAGATTCCATATGCATCTGCAATAGGATCTATCATGTATGCCATGCTATGTACTCGACCAGATGTCTCGTATTCTTTAAGTGCAACGAGTAGGTACCAGTCTAATCCCGGTGATGCTCATTGGGTAGCTGTCAAGAATATCCTTAAGTACTTGAGAAGAACTAAGGACTCATTCTTGATATATGGAGGTCAGGAAGAGCTTGCTGTAATTGGATACACCGATGCTAGCTTCCAGACAGATAAGGATGACTTTAGATCGCAATCTGGTTATGTGTTTTGTTTAAATGGTGGCGCTGTGAGCTGGAAAAGTTCAAAGCAAGATACAATTTCTGATTCTACAACCGAGGCTGAGTATATTGCTGCCTCAACTGCAACAAAGGAAGTTGTTTGGATAAAGAAGTTCATTAGTGAACTTGGCATAGTCCATAGCATTGTGGATCCCATTGATCTCTATTGTGATAACAATGGTGCTATCGCACAAGCTAAGGAGCCTAGATCTCACCAACGATCCAAACACATACTTAGGCGTTATCATCTCATTCGAGAGATAATAGATCAGGGAGATGTAAAAATATGCAGAGTACCTACACTTGACAATGTTGCTGACCCATTAACAAAGCCTCTTGCGCAGCTGAAGCATGATGGACATACTAGATCTATGGGTATTAGGGGTATGCTTGATTGGCTCTAGTGCTAGTGGGAGATTGTTGGTGTAAGCCCTAGAAGCCAATACTTTTGGTACTTGTATCGAATTATTTATTAATAATAAAAGGCATTTCTTTATTATGTTTGCTTTCCAAAATAATAAAGTCCCTAGAATGGTTTATTTGTTTAATGAAATGTTAAGTGTGACTTAATCATGAGATCCCATTAAACATAAGACACTATTCTTAAATTATCTGTAGTCAAGCTTTAATGTGAAGTGGGATAACATTAAAGCATTAAGATTATTATGAGGATAGATTGATGATCACATCTCATGGATCATATATAAGGACTTATCAAGTCTTGACATAGGTATGAATATTAGGAGTAATATTTATACTAGATTGACCCGCTATAAGAATACTACATAGAATGTTATGCAAATTGTCATAAGTTATTCTCATGATGATAATGGTGTATACCACCCTTCGACCTGAAACCACTATGAACCCTAGATGTAGAGTCAAGTACTTTATTGCTGATCAAACGTCATCCGTAACTGGATGACTATAAAGACGGTTGATGGGTACTTCACAAAGCATGCTAAGGGACATGAGTGGCCTAGATGGAATTTGCTCATCCTGCATAACAGGATAAATGTCTAAGGGCCCAATATTGAACTGGACAAGGGTGACACAATGTATGCCTTGTGTTCAATATAGACATGAGGGAAAAAGGGTAATTGTACAACACAAATATTATCACGGAAAAGGTTTGGTCAGATCACATGACATTTTCGTGACTTGGGTAACAGTGATGTGTTGGTAGATACGGCTCACTGTTTATTATATTAAATGTGTGATTTAATATAATTGCCAACGTCGCGAAAACCTACAGGGTCACACACATAAGGACAGGTTGATGAGAGATAGAATAAATAAGGAACACCGTAAGATACGGTGCACTTAAGTGTAATACGGAAAGTGGTAAGGTACCACGTGGATAAGTGATATATGCTACATCATAAGGTATGATGTCCATAAGCTTAATTGGGCTTTTAGCTTATAGCCTTAATTGGGCTTTTAGCTTGTAGCCCACACGAGTGATTTTATAAATAGATCCCTTGTGATGAAGCAATTTCACTTGATGCAATTTCGTTTTTTATTCTCTCTCTCACTCAAGGTTTCTGTTCGTGATCAGCTAGCACTGTGACCGAAAGCGATCTGTTTGTGTGGACTGAGTAGAGGCGTTGTTCTTCATCAACGCTCGTGATCATAACATCAAAGGTCTGAATCTCCACAAGAGGTAAATATTTCTATCACTGACCATGTTCATTCGTAAGGATCGCTAAAGGAAAATTTAAATTCCGCTGCGCTTTTGATTGCAATTTTCCTTCACATCGGTGGTACAAACTCAAAGTCTTGACATGAGGTTTCAATGAATTCCCCATCCATCTCTACATACTTGATAGAGTTAAGGTGGATGACCATAAAATTTTCTTCTCCACAGACGGTGACTATTCTACCTTTGACTGGATATTTGAGTTTCCGGTGGAGGGTTGAGGTTACTGCCCCAGCTTTATGGATCCACGGACGACCTAACAAACAAGAGTAGGTAGGGCGAATATCCATAATATAGAAGGTGGAGTTGAAGATTTGGGAGCCCATTTTGATCGGAAGATCTACTTCCCCATGAACAGTCCTCTTTGATTCATCAAAAGCCCTTACGATGATATCACTTGGCTTCAAGATTAAATCTTCACAGTCAAGACAGTCTAATGCCACCTTGGGTAACACATTCAGAGAAGAACCAGTGTTGACTAGCACATGTGCTAAGGTAGCCCCTTTGCACTCGATAGAAACATGTAAAGCTTTATTGTGATTCTTCCCAAGAGGTGTTAGGTCGGCATCTAAAAACCCCAAGCCATTATCAGCTGTCAGGCTAGCCACGCAATTCTCAATTTGGTCTGTTGTTATCTCATGGGGGACATGAGCCTTTTTCAGGAACTTGATTAATGTCCGAGCATGGGCATCAGAGCAAAGCATCAATGACAACATTGAAATCTTAGAGAGGGTTTGCCCCTATTGTTCTACAATTTTGAAGTCGCTTCTTTTTATGATCTTTAAAATCTCGTCCATCTCACTAGCAGAGGGTTCTTCATTAGTTACGCCCTTGGAGGGTACTTCAATTACATCACGCTTAACAACCTTCCTTTTTTCCTTTTGTCTTGGTACCTGGCTTGGCGGCAGTAATACGGATGGGCGCCTTTGTAACTACTGGAGGTGAGATATTGGGTGAGAATATTCTCCCAGTTCTAGTTACTTTTCTTGAGCCAGCTATGTTACCAACATCGTCATCTTTTCCTTCTTTGATCCAGGCATCTTGTTTAATCCCATGATAGAACACTTCAGCACCGTAATTCCTTGGTACCGCTTTGTTTGAAGAGTAAGGAATCGGTTCGGCATTGGTAACGATTAAGGGAGCAACAGAGGGTTCATTTGAAACCCTAATAGGACCTTTGGAGGTGATCCTAATAGGTTTGTTTGAGATGGTAATAATGGAGAGGTCTTCACATTTATTAACCCAACTCTTGGCAGGCGGAGTCTTTTCAAACAGAATTTCATGGCTATCCATCAGGCGTTGTATGCCTTTCTTCAGCCCTTCACATTCATCGAGTCGTCTTGTACATCACACACAGTCTTTTTCACAACCAAGGAAGATCCCAGCTTTCAACAGATTGTTTTTGATTATATTCAGCAGAGTAGTCAAATCTTCAACAGAGGTAACAAAAATTGTATCTTCGACAGCATTAACACCTTTGTCATGCTTCGGCATTGGAGCGGTAATTACATTCGGCATTGGAGGAGGATCAAATTCAATAGTTTTGTTATCAATTAAATCCTGGATTTTGTTCTTCAAGGCCCAGCACTGGTCAGTCTCGTGCCCGGGGCTGTTTGAATGGTAAGCACATTTAGCGTTTGGATTATACTTTGGTGACGAGGTGTCAGGGTTGGCGGGAGGATCGACAACGTCACTAAATTGGCCTTGAGAAAATATTGAAGGGCTTGAGACAGTGACATGCCTAACCTCGTAAATTGTCTTCTTGGAGTTTCAAAACGTTGATGATTTGCATATGGTCTTGGAATAGGAGTTAGATTGGAGATTCGGACAACATTGACAGACGGACGAACATTCTTCTTGGTATGGGCCCTTTCCCCATACACAACATTAAGTTCCTTCTTTGCAGCAAAAGGTTTCTTGATAGGATTGATGGTGGAGGTAGATGCCACAAAGATCTTCCCACTTTTGATGTCACTTTCAACTCTTTCACCGGTTAAGATTAATTCGGTGAAACCAGAAGAATAGCATCCAACCAACAGATTAAAGAAAGGACCAGATAAAGTGCCCATAAACATGTCGATGTGCTCCCTATCAGTCAAGGGAGGTTGGACTCTACTAGAAAGGTCTCTCCACTTTTGCGCATATTCCTTAAATCCTTCATTCTTTCCCATGGTCATATCTTGTAACTGAACCCTTGTTGGCACCAAGTCGGCATTGTATTGATACTGATGGTAGAAGGCAGTAGCTAGATCCTCCCAAGTGTTGATACGAGAACCATCTAACTGATAAAACCAATCAATTTGTGTTCCATCCAAGCTCTATTGGAAAAAGTGAACCCAAAGCTTCTTATCAGCAGCGTGCGGCTATAACTTGCGTACATAAGATTTCAAATGGAGTTTGGGACAAGAAACCCCATCTTACTTTGCAAATATTGGTACTTTGAATTTTTGGTGAATGATTACCCCAAAGATCAAACCCAAATCATCAAAATCTAAACCAGGGACGGCTTGAACTTCAACAGCTTTCAATATGTCTTCTAACTTCTTGTATTTGATGTCAGCGGGTGGATACTGCTCGATGAAATAATCATCATCAGATTCTTGATTATTACCACATTCAGCCTGAGTACTCTTGACCTCACTGACCTGGTTCTCGTCCTCTTCAGATGAGTCTCCTCCTACAGGGATTTGACAGATTGTTTCCTGGAACCTTCTACCCATGTTGAGTAGAGCTTTCTTCTTTGGGTTTTTCTTAACGGCCAGCAAAGCCATCATATCTTACTGCCCCTTGGCTAGGGTGAGTAGAGCTTCCTGAAACTGAGAATTCTGGGCTTGGAGTTCTCACACAGTTTTCTCTAGATCCATCTTGCTGAAATAAACAGCAAAAAGATAAAGAAACCTGTTATGCGAAAACCTGTCATGTTATGATGCATGGAATATGTATATGCAAATGATTTCAAGGATTAATGATATTTAAATTTGTATAGACAAAAGAATGGACAAACGTTAATTCTCATTAGACAAAACAAGAAAGATTACATCATGCCTCTTGGGCTTATAAAATAACTTTCTAAGATAAAAAGACCGAACGCATCCTCTTTGGTGAGAGATAAGTTTTCACGCTTTGTTCTTCTTGTAGCTGCTTCGTAAGCTCCAAGACCCTCTTTTCACTAGCATAGAATTGAGCCTCGAAAGTATCTCGTTCTTCCGTCAGCTGGATCCAACCCTTTTGTAAGTCTTCGATAGAGGTAGGCATATCGGGATGGAGGAGAGTGTAGGGAACATCTCCTTCGACCACAGGCTCCACAATGACCGGTAAGATGGAGGGATAAGGCATCACAAGTTTCTGAGCACGAGCTCGTACCCATTTAAGGTAAGGCTCGAGGGGAATGGAATTCTTGTGTCCTAGTGTCTTGCCCTCCACCTTGTTTACCATCCTCCATGCTCGGATAAACCTCTGACGGTAACCTTGATTGTCAATCTCGTAGTCGAATACCAATCCTTGGATAAGCATCTCATGGGGACCATCCCTCTGGGCGTAACCAAATTGTCTTAAGGCTAAACACGGGTTGTAAGTGATACATCCTTTAATGCCAAGCAAAGGGACATTAGGGAACTCTCCACAACAGTCGACGATGGTAACATTCTCCAAAGAGCGGGAAGACCAATGAATATCTGAATGTATGAGCGTCATTAACCTATGGGACCACCTTGAACCTTGCTCGTTCTTCAATACAGATTGGGGAAGATGCAAAATAAACCATCTTGCCAAGAGAGGAGTGCAACACATAAGAACACCTCTTTTCCTCATTGTGCGAGTGTGAAAGGAATATAGGATGTCCCCTAGCAAAGTAGGTACCGGGTTACGAGACATGAATATTTTGATGGTGTTCTCATCTATGAGTTGGTCAGGATTTGGAAACAAAAGAATCCCATAGATGAGGAGAGCCACAATTTCCTCAAAGGTTTGCAAGTCCAAGGAATTCTAACAGCTTTGGGCTTTCTCAAACAAGAACCTTGCTAGGAAGCCTTTGACACCACTCCTTGTTTCCCAATTATTTGTGATATCAGATGGTTGCAAGCGTAGAGAATGTATACAAAGTTGTGCTTTGTGTGGTTTTTGAAAGTATTTTGAAAAGGTGCCATCGTTTAGGCAAACTGTAATGATTCTCGTTCGTAAGAATGTATACAAAGTGTTGATCTTTTGAAAATGTTTTCAAGTTTTAAAAGTTGTTTTGAAAGTGTTAGTGTTTGTTTTGAAAATAGCAAGGATGTTTTTGGTTTTGAATTTGAGCAAGAAACTAGGAACAATCTACCTACTCAAAAGTCTTTCATGTTTATTTCCTCTTTCCTTTGATATTGTTATCTGACCATTGATTTGGTAAGTAACCCTATCTTTGGATGTAAACGGGACGGGCGTGGGTCGTCGTATAGCCATGATTAGCAATGTTGTGAGGTATCTTAGCATTTACTTTTGAGGGACTAAGATCATTTTGAAAGGCAACATTTATAGCATCATAGAGGGATATGATCTTGTATTTCGATTGTTTTTGCTAAGACACCCCACATGCATAACATGACCATTTTTTAGGAAACAAGTGGAGTTAACCTTAAGGGTGCTAGTTTGCAAGTGTGTTTGATTGCATGAATTTCAGTCTTGATTAGGGTGTTCTATTTGTTGATTTCATGTCTTGCCATATACACCCTAATTACTAGCATTTACATTCAAAAGCGATAAATTGCAGAAATGTAAAGTCCTACGCTATTACAATATTTTAGGGATGGGGGTACATATTTATGAATGGGGGTTGCAAATAAAATTAAATCCTAAGTTACTATTACAACCATATTGAAGTGGATAAGAATGTACAAGAAATGTAAAATGGACTTGTTTTGTAAAAAAAAGAAATAAGTTTGGTTTGAGAAAACATTCTTTGATCTTTTTGTTTTGAGAAATAAAGTAAAACATGTTAAAATGAAAAATGTCTTTGGTGTTTTTGATTAATGAAATAAGAATTGATAGAAAAAATAGTGAGAAAAAGAAAAATAGAATCAGCGTATTGCAGACTAAAGGAGGTCAGAAGTTCTGACTCTGGCGTGCTGCAAAACAGAGATCATATTAGTAAAAAATAGGTAAAGTCAGAAGTTCTGGGTCCGCTGGGAACAAAGACGATTTCAGAAGTTCTGGTACCACTAGCAGAACTTGGTCTCCCTTTCCATGCTAGTCAGAACATCTGCAACCTAATCATTTCCCAATAGAACAGAAGATATGCATATAACAGTTATGGCTGGTTTCGCAGTGTTTCGAAAACAATAGGTATTAGGACTAAAAATTAGAGGCAAGCATGAATTTTCTTAATTCTAATTCCCTTAATAAGTTTTGAACTAATATACTCCTTATTTAGGAAGGCAAGTACATCAATCCTCAGACTGTATACAACATCGGAATCAGGATGTCTACAATGTATTCTTTTTGACATGCAAATCTGATAATGCTTAAGCAATATGGTGAGAGACAGCATAAGCTTACCTTGCAGCTGGAAAAGATTATGTAAACTGGAGTTAACCTTAACTCTGGTGATGTTCTGAGCAAGTTCTTCACGTACTCAGCAGGCTAGAAGTTTTCAACTTCTGGAACAGCCAAGGGGTGATGTTCTAACTTCTTTGAGGTGGAGGTGGATGGAGAGTGTATTGCAGTATGAACATAGAAGTTAGGACAACTTCTAATACGTGAATCAGAAACTTTGTGGATGATTTTAGTCAAGAAACACTTGATAACAAATGGAGTTTGAATACAAGAGATCAGAAGTTAATAGGTTTTATATGTTGTGTTTGTAGTTTTTGGACTCTTGGAATTTTAACAGGGGTTCAGGGCTTTTCTTTCTAAAATTTCCGACCCTTTCACAGTTGCAAATGTAGTTCAATTTATAGGCAAGGATTTAGTAGCTTGGAGAAATCAAAGGTACATCCATCATATGCTAGGCGCTGACTTGTTCTTGAAGCAAGTTCAAACAAGTATGGTTCAAGGAACAAAGTAAGGTGGTTAGCAGCTTTTAGACGTGCCTAAGCTGGATTTGTAAGCATGAATCAAGGAAAAGTACCCTCAGAAGCAAAAGCAAAGCATGGGCCCAACATATACTTTGTACAAAATCAGCTTTTCAAGGACAACAATGGTACTTCTATGCCACACGTGGGGAAATCCTTTGGATAAAGACTCAAAAGTAGTTGTGAGCATTAAATGATGATGAGATTTATCAAATCAGAAGTCTTGAAATTTGAGATTCTGCGTCATTGCTTAAATCTGGATCATAGGTTTAGCTTTAGCATAATTTAGAACAAACACCCAACTTCTGATCTTTGTATTTCCTTGCTCCAGCATGTTCTGAAGGAGCTCTCTGACTTTCCAGGAAGCTTGTGGCACGTTTTGTAACCTTCTTTGAATTACCCTTGCAAACTCTGACTGAACCTTTATGAAAGCTGGCCCAGAAGTTCTGACCCAACTCTGTCTTGAATGTGTCCAGAATTCACTGAGTGCTTTAGTGTCAAGGATGTGTCTTTGAACATTTATAACTTGAAATTCCAGCATTTCCAAGAGAAGTTATGTTCTGCAATATTTTAGATGTTATTGAAATCTATAACTTTTGTGCCAGAAGTTCTTCCAGAATCAGCTTGCATCATGGTGATAATCTGATCAGAAGTTCTGAGCTTGTCATATTTCTTAGACACTTAGAAAAATTCTAAATATTTAGAAATTTAACTTTTCAAAAGTAACTTTTGACTTTTGAATTTCCAGATGAAACAAACTTCATATCTAAAACATGTCTTGATGAAATATGACTCTTGAAACTTGATTTTGATCAAAAGTTAAAGTTTGACTTTTAAATGTGCAAATGACCATTTTACCCTCGTGAATGACTTTCTTGGAAAATTTGTAAATCTAGACTTGAAATTGGATGGAAGCAAACCTGAGGGTCCAGGGTGATCTTTTAAGAAATGAGAGGGCAAATTTTGGGGTACAACAGAGCAGTAATAACATTAGGGGTTTGTGGAGGGTCAAACTCAATCACTTTGTTATCAATAAAATCTTGGATCTTGCTCTTTAAGGCCCAACAATCATTGGTATCGTGCCCAGAGCTATTGGAATGATAGGCACATTTTACATTTGGGTTGTATTTTAGAGATGAAGTATTGGGGATTTGAGGAGGATTCCTCAGTGTTACCAAATCTACCTTTAACAGATGTTGTAAAGCTTGAGATAGTGGCATGTTGATTCTAGTGAATTGCCTCCTCGGGGCATATGGCCTTTGTTGATTAATTGATTATTGTGGTCGTTGAACTGGGGTTGGATTTGAAATCAATACAGCTCCTACCGACTGATGACGATTGTTCTTGACATAGATCCTTTGTCCATAAACAACATTAGTATCTTTCTTTCTAATGAATGGATTCTTCACAGTACTAGAGGACGTAGACATCTAAATCTTCCCGCTTTTGATTCGAATTTCAACTTGTTCACCAGTCATAATCAACACGCTAAACCCCAACGAAGAACTCCCAATCCACAAATTAATGAATCTACCAGTCAAGGTAGCCATGAACATGTCCACTAACTCTCGGTATGTCAATGAGGGTTGCACTCTTCCAGCCAGGTCCCTCCGTTTTTGAGCAAACTCCTTAAATCCTTCATTTGAACCCATAGTCATATTTTGTAATTGCATGCGGGTTGGCACAAGGTCAGCATTGTATTGGTATTGTCTATAAAAAGGAGAAGCTAGATCCTCCCAAGTGTGGATATTAGTCCCCTCGAGTTGATAGAACCATTCCAACTGTGTTCCAGATAAACTTTCTTAGAAGAAGTGCATCCATAAATTCCTATCGGCGGTGTGTGGTTGAATCTTACGGACATAATTCCTATCCGCCGATGGATACTGCTCTTCAGAATAGTCTTCATCCTCAGTAATCTTGTTATTTCCACCCCATCTCATGTGCTTCTAACTTCCTCTTCTTGATTGTCTTCATCCTCAGAAGAAGCCTCTTCTATTTGAGCCAGTCGGGTGGGCCCCTTGAACCTTCTTCCCATGTTGAGAATAACAACCCACTTCTTGGTCTTCTTTTTTGTGGCAAGGAGTGCCATTATTTCTTGTTGTCCTTTAGCTAAGTTGAGGAGAGTCTCTTGGAACTATGCATGTTGAATCTGCAGATCTTTGACAGTTTGTTATAGAGCCATATTATACTAAAATAAACAGTAAAAATATGAGGAAACCTGATCAGAAAACCGGCTTATGATATGATGTATGCTATGTAGATGCAATGTTTTCAAGGACCTTAAGGAATTTAAATTTGCTAGCCAAAAAGGAAACAAACACAACAATTGTATTAATGAGTTCAAAGATTACAATTTCCCCTTGGGCTTACAATGAAAAAGCAAAAAGGTCTCAAAGAGACAATAAAATAGACTCCTAAAACAAAAGACTCAAGTCTCCTACAGACGCTTTCTCTTTGGTGCAATGTAAGCATTCAGACTTTGCTCCTCGTGAAGTTTCCTTGTGAGCTCCAACACTTTCTTCTCGCTTGCATAGAATCAAGCTTCAAAGGTGTCTCGTTCCCTCTTGAGTTGAATCCACGGTCTCTGTAACTCTTGATGTCGGTAGGCATGTCAGAATGAAGAATGGTATAAGGAATATCTCCCTCGGCAACAGGCTCCACAACTATTGCTAGGATAGCAGGATATGGCATCATGAGATTTTGAGCGCGAGCTCGCACCCATTTGAGATAAGGCTCCAAAGGAATAGAGTTTTTATGCCCTAAAGTCTTGCTATCAACCTTGTTTACCATGCCCCAAGCTCGAACAAACCTTTAACGGTAACCTTGGACATCGTTCTCATAGTTGAATACAATACCCTGGATAAGCGCGTCATAAGGACCATCTCTTCGAGCATAGCCAAATTGTCGTAGAGCCAGAGAAGGGTTATAAGTAATACCTCCCCTAATGCCCAAAAGTGTAACATTAGGGAACTCCCCACAATGGTCAATGATAGTAATGTCCTCTTGAGATCAAGAGCACCAATGGATATCCGATGAGAGAGTGACATCAACCTTTGAGACCACCTTAAGCCTTGCTCATTCTTCAATACTGATCGAGGAAGGTGCGAAATAAACCACCTAGACAGCAACAGAATGCAACACATAAGATCCCCTATCTTTCTCATGGTGCGAGTGTGAAGATAATGTAGAATGTCTCCAAGCAAAGTAGGCACGGGGTTACGAGTAAGGAAAATTTTGACAGCATTCACATCTATGAGTTGGTCAGGGTTAGGAAAAAGCACCAAATCATATATTAGAAGAGCCAAGATCTCCTCAAAAGCTTGTAAACTATAGAATCCCAAAATAGTCAAGCCTTCTCTATCAGAAATTTAGCCAAAAAGCCTTCAACCCCACTTCTTATCTCCCAATTAGCTACAATGTCAAAACTCTTCAAATTTAAGGCCTTGGAAATAACTTCAGGCTTTGGAGTTTCCTCTAAACCGGTGAATGGTATTTGATCAAGGACTGGTACTCCCAATAGTTGAGAGAATTCTTCCATTGTGGGCACCAATTGATAATCGGGATAGGTGAAACAATGATGTACAGGGTCAAAGAACTGAAAGAGCACCCTTATCATATCTTCTTCAAAGCTTAAGGTAACCAGATTGAGAATTCGACCATATCTTTTGGTAAATGGAGAATTTTTAGGAACCCTGATGCTAACTCTTTGAGTTAAGGAGGAACCCTTACGAAGTTGATTCGAATGGTATTTATGCGAGTGGAAGCCATATCCTATAAAACAGAAAAAGATAAATCCCTAGGTCCTTGAAATGGTCAGTGAAAATGCTATGGAATGATGTCATGATGTTTATGAACAAATAATCATACACAAACAAATCACACAAGGCCTTATGTTTAGGCTTGCATGGGGTTTATAGGTAAGTACCCTCTTGAAGTTTAGTTGGTTGAACATGTCCTAACAAAAGTAATTGGGTTCTAAGGAATCTCAATATCACTAATCTTTCTTCATTAAGCATTGTTTTAGCTCAAGCATCCAAATTGCGGCCAAAATATCCCAAAAGTATGATCTCAATGAGTGTAGTATCGAGTATCAACCAACATTAGTCTTGCACCAAATCCAGCTATCTCACTACTTTCTAATGGCCAAGTTGTTCAACTAAGGTTCTGCGATCAGTTAGTGCTTCATGACACCACACAGCGGCCCCGTATTCTCTTTGACTGGACACAAGGGACACTGGTACCAACAAATGTGTCACACTAACATAGCCATCGCTTCAACCATGTCGGTATTACACCGCATAGTCCCCACGATCTACTTCTACTTACCTAATATGCCCCAAATATGGGTATAGGATTTTTACAAGTAATAAACCCAAGCATAACCCATAAATGTAAAGCAAACAAAGCAAACAATTAAAGCAAATAAAGGTGATCTAGCTCTTAAGGTAACCCCACTTTTAGTTTAGTCCCCAGCAGATTCACCAGTTCTGTGATATGGTGGGAGAACTGACTTGGGTGTTTTGCGTTTTATCGCAAATGTTATGGATAGCAAGAGTCGTCACTGACTTTTCTTTTATCCAATAAAGGAAAGGGTGAAAAGAACAGGAAAGACCTTTGAGAATTTTTCCTGAATTCTGGGGTTAGGTTATGAAAATGGAAGGTGTTAGCACCCTTTTTCATCCATAGTTATCTACAAGATCTTAATTGCTTGATCACTTTAAAATGCTTTGTGTTTCTATAAGTTAGAAAATATTTTGAAAACACATAAGTTTGGAAAATTTTGCAATGATTCCCGCATCATTGAGAATGTATACAAAGTTTTGGTTTTGAAAATATTTGTTGAAAAGGGAATGTTTGGAAAGATGTTTGAAATATGCCATTGTAAGGCAATTTTGTAATTATTCTCGTATCATTGAGAATGTATACAAAAATGTCTATTTTGAAAGATGTTTTAAAAGTGTGAAGTGTGGAAATGATTTTGTTTGTGAGCAAGCAATTACAAGCAATCTACCTACTCAAAAAGTCTTTGTTCTTTTCTTATCTTTTAGATAGTGCTTGTCTACCATTAGTTGGTAGAGAGCCATATCATTGGATGTAAAGGACGAGTGTGGTTCATCGTACATTCATAGAAGGAAACTTGTAAGATGTTTTAGCAATTATCGTAAGGGACTAAGATCATTTACCGAAGGCAACATTGAAGGGTCATCGACGGACTATGATCTTTTAATCAAGGGTCTTTGCTAAAACATCTCACGTTCGAGGGACATGACTGTTTATATCTGAGGTAACAAGTGTGGGTTACCCTAGAGGTGCAAGTGTGCAAGGTGTTTTGTTTTTCAAGTACATTATCCTTGAATTAGGGTTTTGTTAGGGTTGATTTTAGTCTTGTCATGCAAACCCTAATTACTAGAAATAATAAGGAAAGCGATAAATTATGGAATTTAAACGTCCTACGCTATTACAACGCTTTGGGAATGGGGGTACAATTTTGTGAATAGGGGAAGAAAGCAATAAAGCCCTAATTACTATTATAAACCATTGGATAGGAATTACAATAATAATACACAAAAATGTAAAGATGAAGAAGAAAAGAAAATGATTTTTAGGGTTTTTGAGGGAGAAAAAGGTTTTAGTAATTAACCTAATTAAACTTATTTACAAAAGAAATTAATTAATTATTTAACAAAACTTAAAGTCTAAGTTAATTGAATTTTAAGAAGAAAATAAACCTAAGTCTAAGAATTTGTTTAGAAAATAGTATGTATATTAGTATTAATCTAGAAAATGTTTTTACAATGTAAAATAAAATAATAGAATTTAATTTAATAGAAATAAAATAAAATATTTAAATTAAATTATTTAAAAATATATATATATTTTGTGTTTTTAAGTTTTAATGAAATGAATAAATAAATGAAAATAATGAAAATATAAAATAATTGGGTTGGGTGTTTAAAAGTCAAAAAGGGTGGTAACTAGTAGTAAAAAGGTTGGGCGCAAGATGGTTTTTGTTTGAAATCAGAAAAAATAATAAAATAAAAGATGATGTGGGCCTTGTCGTTTTTAGTAATAAAGGGAGTATGAAGATAGCAAAAAAAAAAGAGGTCCGAGTCAAGAGGCCCATGCGCCTTGTCTATGATCCCATGCGGTTGAACTTTTGAAGGTACATCATGGTCTTGCCATTATGAGCGCTTGATCTTCTTGGAATTTGATTTAATGGTGATGAGATGAGGATGAATGATGGACTCAAGGAAACCGGGCGTGCGGAATCTGCAAAAAATATGTGAGAAAATACAAAAGGGTACCATTGGGACTTGAACCCAGGTCCCTATGGGGTAATGCCTTACGCGCGCTCACGCTGCCACTAGGGTGGCCGTTTCTTCCGTTTATAGAACAACAACTAATAAATATATTACCAAATCGTTTTTAAATGTAACTTCATCTTATTCCTCGCGCCAGCATCCTCACTGTTACATTTTTGAATTTCTGAACTCACTCATTTCTCAACCATTTGCAAAAGTATAAACATGAAATTTGCTCCACTTTTCAATACGAATTCAACCATATATATTTCATGAGCTATAAATCAAAGATGAATTAGAATTTTACTAGTACCAAATAAAAACTTAATTCTTTCAGAAAGTTCATCTTCAAAATTCGCATCACTCAGGCAACATAAATGAAATCTAAGGGCATGGTTAGCTTCATGGCTATGATGTCTACATTTTTTATTCATAAAGTAACCATTAATGATGCTTGTGGAGAGAGTTAAAAGTTGATAAAACTTACCTCAAAACTGGAAATCGTGTATGGAGTTTGAGAACTTCTGGAAGTGTGGTGATGATCTGGATAGCTTCACTGGACTCCTAGGAAGCAAATGCAACTCTTACTTTGTGCTGAAAGTGCCTGAATCGTGCTAGTGATGTCAATGTGCATAGCCCTGTCTTTGAGTTTAGGAGATGATGAAAATGGAGTTACAGTTGTGAAATAGGGATGGGGATGAGTTATATTTGATGTATGTGAGCTTTGAGAATTATTTAGAGGGAAAACACACGAGTGGATTGTGAGTTTGGAATTTTTGGCCAGAAATTGTAAGAATGGATCTTTTGGTGCAAGTTCTGAGTTTTAGGGAGTTTGAGGGTGCTTCAAAGCTTATAAAATCGTGTGATAGGTTGCATATAACCTCTCTATTTATAGACAAGAGGTTTGGAAGCTTGAAGGGATCAGAAACAAGAGATCACATGTTTTGGTATTGAAACTTATTTTTGAAGCAAGCTTGACAAACATAGTTCTAATGAATGGTGAAAGAACTTGTGGGGTGGTTAACAGGTTGTAGATATGTTGATTCTTGATTTGAAATTGTTTGCAATCAGAAGCAACAATGTATGGGCTCAAGAAGAGTTGACATTGTGATTAGAGTCACTTTTCCAAAATGGAAGTGGTGACTTTGTGCCAAAAATGGAAAATAATCTTGTACAAAGCTTCAAACACTTGGATAATGGATCCAATAGTTGTGTAAACATTTAATTATTGAGTGATTAGAAAGTTTTAAGCCTTCAAAGCAATATTTGTGCAGCATGGCTTGAGATTTGTTCAAGTGCTCTTCATGAAAATGACCTATAATTCAAGAATGGATGCCCAACTTCTTCTCCTCGAATCTCCTAGCTCAAAAATGATCTCTTCAAGTTCTTTGACATTTTTGAAAGCTTGAAAAATTTTCTACAACCTTCATGTTGACCACTTTGGCTAAATCATCTTGGGAGTAGGTGAAAATTGGTCAAGAAGTTAGGTCAAAAATCTGCCGAAACTTTGAGTTTAAGAGATGATGAAAATGGAGTTACAATTGTGAATTGAATCTTGATTTGAAATTTTTTGCAATCAGAAGCAACAATGTATGGGCTCAAGAAGAGTTGACCTTGTGATTAGAGTCACTTTTCCAAAATGGAAGTGGTGACTTTGTGCCAAAAATGGAAAATCATCTTGTACAAAGCTTCAAACACTTGGATAATGGATCCAATAGTTGTGTAAACATTTAATTATTGAGTGATTAGAAAGTTTTAAGCCTTCAAAGCAATATTTGTGCAGCATGGCTTGAGATTTGTTCAAGTGCTCTTCATGAAAATGACCTATAATTCAAGAATGGATGCCCAACTTCTTCTCTTCGAATCTCCTAGATCAAAAATGATCTCTTCAAGTTCTTTGACATTTTTGAAAGCTTGAAAAATTTTCTACAACCTTCATGTTGACCACTTTGGCTAAATCATCTTGGGAGTAGGTGAAAATTGGTCAAGAAGTTAGGTCAAAAATCTTCCGAAACTTTGAGTTTAGGAGATGATGAAAATGGAGTTACAGTTGTGAATTTATTCTTGATTTGAATTTTTTTGCAATCAGAAGCAACAGTGTATGGGCTCAAGAAGAGTTGACATTGTGATTAGAGTCACTTTTCCAAAATGGAAGTGGTGACTTTGTGCCAAAAATGGAAAATCATCTTGTACAAAGCTTCAAACACTTAGATAATGGATCCAATAGTTGTGTAAACATTTAATTATTTAGTGATTAGAAAGTTTTAAGCCTTCAAAGCAATATTTGTGCAGCATGGCTTGAGATTTGTTCAAGTTCTCTTCATGAAAATGACCTATAATTCAAGAATGGATGCCCAACTTCTTCTCTTCGAATCTCCTAGCTCAAAAATGATCTCTTCAAGTTCTTTGACACTTTTGAAAGCTTGAAAAATTTTCTACAACCTTCATGTTGACCACTTTGGCTAAATCATCTTGGGAGTAGGTGAAAATTGGTCAAGAAGTTAGGTAAAAAATCTGCCGAAACTTGCTAAAATTTTCACTAAGTGTTTTATGAAAAATGTCATGATTTTATGAGCTTATATCTTCAAATCTAAGAATTTTTTAGACATAAACCCTATTGGAAAAAGTTGTAGAATTCATCAAGATCTACAACTTTCATGTTAAAAGTTTTCCTTGAATCATCTTGCATCTTGGTGAAAAATTGTCATGAAATAATGAAATTATCAAGGTTAAAAACACTTAGATATTTTGTCTAAGCTTTGAAAATTTTGACTTTTTATGGACTTTCTTGACTTTATTGATTCTTGATGATAAATTTTGATATTTTTTTAATGTCTTGATGAATTTTGATCTTTGAAATGCAATGTTGACCAAAAAGTCAAAGTTTGGCTTTTTGTTTATCAATTGACTTTTCATCAGTTGATCAAATTTCAACTATCAATCCATTGATCTCGAGAAATGATTTGTGCCATGAGATTAGGTCAAGATTTTGTGTTTGAATCCTTGAGATCATGCTTTAAGCCTTTATGTCTTGTACTAGGCCAAAAGTCAATGATCAGTCATTCTCAATTAAAACCTTAATTTTGACAATTTTGCCCCTTTGATTATTTGAAAGATTTCCTTGAGAAATTGTGATCAATACTTGATAAATTGATGAATATGACTTCAAAATGTTGATGTTGGCCAAAAATCATGAATTTTGACTGTATATTAACCACAATTGACTTTTTACCCAATACAGCTAATTTTTAGTCATCTGAGCAATTGACTAGCAAATTTGTAGTGCAATACTTGAAACTTGGTATGAGAAATCTTGGAGACCTATAATGAATCATGAAAGTAATTTTAGGCATTAAAAGTCCAATTGTCCTTGAGAAAACACAAACCCTAATTTGGAGGCTCAGTGCTTAGGAGGAGAGCTTGTCTGATCAAACTCTTTGAAACTTCTTGAGCATTTGAGATCTTTTGTGAGAAATGTCTTGAGAATAGAGAGGGAAAATTTTGGGGTACAACACAACCCTTTTTCATTTTGCATGATTTTATTTTCCTCTTTCTTATTCAAATTTTCATTTCCTTTCTTTCAATCTCAAACCCGTTAAAACAGTACCACAACTCAATGGCAAACACAAGAACAAATAGGGAAAAAGGCTTACCATTCCGGCGAGGACTATGGAAATACGACTCTAATGGAGCTCGGTCGCATGGCCGCCAACGATTGTGGATCCTCCAGGGAGGTGGGTGGTTTTTAGGAGATTCGCGATGAGTGTTGTGTTGGATTAAAATATCCAGTGTCAACCTTAGGGATTCGAAGGGCTTAACATCCCCCATGGTCACCTACACAGGTGTGTTAGGTGGGCCAGGTAGGCCCCTTGTTAGATTCTCTATAAGGAAATTGAGTAGCACCTTGGCTACAAGCAATTGCTTTTAGCTCAGTGGTAAGCGTTTGATCCTTCAATTGGCATCAGAGCGCCTGGTTCTGAGCTTCAACACTTATCCGTGTCAGTACAAGATCCAGCGTCAGAATAACACAATGGCAGGACCAAGTCAAAACATCAGCAATGACAACAATGGAGAAAGGGACAGATTCAGTGGCAAACCTCTAGTATTTTATGGAGAAAACTTTGACTACTGCAAAGACAAAATTGAGAGTTTCTTTCTGGCCCATGATGTTGATCTGTGGGACATGGTGACTGATGGATACACGCACCCAGTAGATGGACGTGGTCAGAAGATTGACAGGAAAATGATGTCTGATCAGCAAAAGCGTGAGTTCAGAAATCATCACAAGGCTAGAATAATTCTTCTCAGCACCATCTCATATTCAGAATATGAGAAAATATCAAACAGAGAAACTGCCAAGAATATGTTTGATTCTCTGAGAATGACGCATGAAGGCAACATTCAGGTCAAAGAAACAAAAGCCCTTGCGCTCATTCAGAAGTATGAGGCATTCAAGATGGAAGATAGTGAATCAATAGAAGCTATGTTTTCAAGATTTAAAATTCTTGTTGCTGGTCTAAAAGTTCTGGACAAAGGGTATTCCACTGCTGATCACGTCAAGAAGATCATCATAAGCTTGCCAAAACAGTGGAGGCCAATGGTCACAGCGCTTAAGCTAGCCAAGGATTTCAACAAAATCTCTCTGGAGGAACTTGTCGGCTCCCTCAGAAGTCACGAGATAGAGCTAGAAGCAGGTGAACCTCAAAAGAAAAGTAAGCCATTAGCTTTAAAATCTAACAGAAAATCTGACTCCAAAGTTTTGCAGGCTGTGGAAGAAACCTCTGATGGATCCTCATCAGAAGAAGATGAACTGTCTCTTCTCTCCAGAAGGGTGAACCAACTGTGGAAGCAGAGGCAAAGGAAGTTCAGAAATCCCAGAAGATCAAAAAATCAGAATGAATCTTTCTCCAGATACAGAAGGTTAGAATCCTCCTCTGGGCACAGAAGATCTAAAGGCTCTTCAGGATACAGAAAGCCAAACAACAAAGACATCATCTGCTATGAGTGTAACGAGCAAGGGCACTATAAAAGTGATTGCCCAAAGCTTCAGAAGGAGAAGCCCAAAAATAAGTTTGGCAAGGAAAAGAAGAAAAGTCTTATGGCTACATGGGATGATTCTGACACATATGAAGCTGACTCAGAATCAGATGATGAAAGAGAAAACATAGCTCTCATGGCAAACGTATATGAAGACAGTGAAGCTTCTGAGTCAGACTCTGAATCAGATACAAAAGAGGTATTCCCTGACTTTACTATCAACTTTACTAAGGCTGAACTAGCTGAAAGCCTTAATGAAATTCTGGAAAGGTATCAGTAGATCAGAGTCAAATTTAAAAATCTGAAAAGGAATCTTGCTTCTGACTCTGATAAAACTGAGAGTCTCAAATTGGAGAAATCCGAGTTAAAAGATAAAATTTCAAAATTAGAAAACCAATTGCAAAACTCTCAGAAGGAAACAATCCCTAAAACTCCCAGCAGTGCTGATGAGATCATCAAAGAGTATGATCACAGCTTTCAGAAGTTTCTGGCTAAAAACATAGACAGAAGCAAAATGGCTTCAATGATCTATGGAGTTAGCAGAAATGGAAGAAAGGGGATAGGATATCAAGGTAAGGTTCCTACACCAAAAAATTCCATGGACTTAGTTATAAAACGTACTCCACTTGATTCACACTTTATATATGGGCACACACATGACATAAAATATACAAGTAGTGATTACTCTGTCAAACAAAAATTCAACCAGAGTTTTGGTAAAACTAACAAATAAGGACCCAAGAAAATGTGGGTACCTAAGGATAAAATAATACATGTGGCAGATATCTTTAGCAGCAAAGCAAAGACACCAGTCATGGTACCTGGACTCTGGCTGCTCACGACACATGACGGGAAGAAGGCATATGTTCCAAAGCCTGGAACTTAAGCCTGGAGGCCGCGTAGGCTTTGGAGGCAATCAGAGGGGAAAGATTATTGGATCTGGAACAGTAGGTAATGGAAATCTTCCCTCTATAAGTAATGTTTTACTAGTTGATGGATTAATGCATAACCTGTTATCCATAAGTCAATTAAGTGATAACGGTTATGATATAATCTTCAATCAAAATTCATGCAAAGCTATTAGTTAAAAAGATAGGACTATCTTATTTAATGGAAAGAGGAAAAACAACATTTATAAAATCAAACTTTCTGAACTGAAAAGTCAGAATGTAAAATGTCTTCTGTCTGTTAACAACGAGCAATGGATCTGGCACAAAAGATTGCGACATGTTAGTATGAGAAGAATATCTCAGATTAACAAACTCAATCTGGTCAGAGGACTTCCTAACTTGAAGTTCAATTCAGAGGCTCTGTGTGAAGCATGTCAGAAAGGCAAGTTTACAAAACCTGCTTTCAAATCCAAAAACGTTGTTTCCACCTCTAAGCCATTAGAACTTCTGCACATTGACTTATTTGGACCAATAAAAACTGCTTCAGTCAGTGACAAGAAGTACAGGTTAGTAATCGTAGATGACTATAGCAGATGGACATGGGTAAAGTTCTTAAGGCACAAGGACGAGTCACACTCTGTGTTTGTTACCTTCTGCAACCAAGTTCGGAATGAAAAAGATCTTAGAGTCGTCAAAGTCAGAAGTGATCATGGTGGAGAATTTGAAAATAAACATTTTGAATTATTCTTTAATGAAAAAGGCATTCTGCATGATTTCTCTTGTCCTAGAACTCCCCAGCAAAATGGAGTTGTAGAACGAAAGAACAGAACATTGCAAGAAATGGCCAGAACCATGATCAACGAGACTAACGTTGCTAAGATCTTCTAGGCAGAAGCAATAAACACAGCATGTTACATTCAGAATAGAATCTTCATAAGACCTATTCTGGAAAAAACTCCATATGAATTGTGGAAGAACAGAAAGCCCAACATTTCTTATTTTCACCCATTTTGATGTACATGCTTTATTTTGAATAAAAAAAATTATTTGAACAAGTTTGACTCTAAAGCACAAAAGTTTATTATGTTAGGATACTCTGAACGCTCAAGAGGGTACAAAGTACACAATACAAAAACATAGATTGTTGAAGAGTCAATCAGTGTTCGGTTTGATGATAAGCTTGACTCTCAAAAGTAAAAGCAGAATGAATTCCTTGCAGGTATGGAAGTTGAACTCACAGGTATTGAAGACAACTCAGAGGCTCTCAACAGAGACACTCCCTCAACATCAGAAAGAGTCACTGCAAGTAACCCAGCACCTTCTATTGATCAACTCCAGAAAAGACCATCCAGAAGCAGCATTGATTACCCAGAAGAAACAATCTTAGGAAGGAAGGAAGATCAAATCAGAACAAGTTCTACCTTCAGAAACTCTGAAGAATCCCTCATGGGACTGGTCTCTCTGATTGAACCAACAACAATTGATGAAGCACTTCTGGACAATGACTGGATTCTGGCAATGCAAGAGGAGCTAAATCAATTCACAAGAAATGATGTATGGGATCTGGTTCCCAAACCAAAAGGATTCAACGTCATTGGTACAAAATGGGTGTTCAGAAATAAACTGAACGAACAAGGAAGAATTTGAGATGAGCCTAATGGGGAACTAAAATTCTTTCTGGGCATTTAGATTAATCAAACTCTAGAAGGAACTTACATTCATCAGAGCAAATATGTAAGAGAACTTCTGAAGAAATTTGATCTCTCAAAATGTAAGCCCTCAAGGATTCCAATGCATCCCACGTGCATTCTGGAAAAAGAAGAGGTAAGTAAAAAGGTAGAATAGAAGGTCTACAGAGGTATGATTTGCTCTCTTCTCTATCTGATGGCTTCAAGGCGTGACATTTTATTCAACGTTTGCATTTGTGCTAGATTCCAATCAGATCCTAGAGAATCTCACTTAACAGCAGTTAAGCGAATTTTCAAGTATCTGGAAGGTACTGCTAATTTGGGTTTGTTTTATAGAAAATCAAGTGATTACAGCTTAGTAGGATACTGTGATGCTGATTTTGCTGGAGACAGAGTAGAACGTAAAAGCACTTCTGGAAGCTGCCAGTTTCTGGGAGAAAATCTGATCTCATGGTCCAGCAAAAGACAATCCACAATAGCTCTATCAACAGCAGAAGCTGAATACATAGCAGCAGCTGGATGTAGCACGCAAATGCTCTGGATGAAAAGTCAACTTGAGGACTTCAATATATTTGAGAGTAACATCCCTACCCTCTGTGACAATACTTCTGCTATTTGTCTCAGTAAAAATCCTATTTTGCATTCTAGGGCTAAGCATATAGAAATAAAACATCATTTTATTAGGGACTATATTCAGAAAGGGATTCTCAATTTAAAATTCATTGACACAGACCATCAATGGGCTGATGTCTTTATAAAACTTCTTTCTAAAGATAGGTTTAACTTCATTCTGAAACATCTTAGCATGAAGCTTTTCCCAGACTAAACTGATTTATTTACATATCTTAATCCTCAGAATTTTTGTTATTTTATGTGAACTGCTGATCAACCTGCCTTCAGAATTTTAGAAGTACAGATTGTATCAGAATCTATCCATGAAGATATGAGCGTTTCATTTCAAGGATAGAAGTGTGCTGTTCATGTAAGCAAACAATTGTCATCCATTCATCAGCTACCTTCTGAGGCTGAACACGCGTTCATTTTTCTGAAAGGTCAAAAGCGCTGATTGGATGCACTGAGACACATGTCATGGATAACTGTTCCAATATCTTTCTGAATCCCCCAAAATCAGCTGTCATTAATGCTTATAATCATTACAATTTATTTCTCTCTCTTGCAGTTTATGTTTTCAAAATCTATTTAAACACATTTCTCATTCTTTACACTCTTTCACTTTCTCTACAATCTAATTGTTTTCAGTTTGCATCTTTTTCAAAACCCCTTCATTTTCTTCTCAAATTTTCTGTGTGAACATGGCTTCCTCAAGCAACCCAACTTCCAGTACTCAGAGAACAGAATCCACAGAATAATATGAAGAACCATTCAGAACTCTCCTCACGCCCATTAACAACCTAGAAGTACTCTCAGAATTGATTGTGGACTTTAACAGTCTTCAAGAAAATGGGTTCAATCTTTTTGAAGAAGTAAAGGCTCAAGGATGGAACATGTATTTTGACCGTCTGGTAGGTCCAACGTTCCCAATCCTTGTGAAGGAATTTTGGATTCATGCTTCATCCTTCAACCATTAAGTTACTTCGTATATCATGGGGAAGAAGATAGTCATAACTGAAGACCTTATTGCAAGATTGATAAGTTACAGTGGTGGTGGCGTAAGGTGCATAGACATGGCTGAAAGATGTGCTGATGTCGTTGTAATTGCTAGAGAAATATTCACTCTGGGTCTTCCCTCCAGCAAGATAAGGGATCTGAAAGACCATCACAGAATATGGGCTAAGATTATTCTGGGATGCATAAACCACAGGAAGCCAACCAGCTCTCCTGACTACATCAACATTGATCAGCAGTTTCTGATCTACTTCATCTCCCAGAAGACTAAGGTGAATCTGGCTCATTTGTTGTTCAATCATCTGAGGACTAGTGTTAAGGAGACTAGAGAGGAGGAGCTCACTAAAAGGGACTGGATACCCCTTGGAAGGCTCATATCAGATATTCTGACAGAGAATAGGCTGATAGATCATCTAACAGAAGCACAGGAAATCAGCTCTTTAGAGGCAACTGTTGGAAAGCCTCTGAATGCGAAGAATCTGAAGAAGATGAATATTATTGAGAACATCAAAAAGGAACCCAGTGTCACTTCTTTTGTAACAATCTCCAGCAGAAGAATCCCTCTGGATGACTTTCCCATGTTCTCAGAAATTGATTCCAAGCCTGAGATTATAGTCAGATATCTGGATGCATGCAAGGCAGATGGTACAGCACCAAATTTAAACATTTAGGATCTGCAGCAGAAGGCTCCAGAAGTTGTGCTGAAGAAGAACAATAAAAGGAAGGAAGCAGCAGAAGGATCATCCCAGCGGACTCCCAAAGCTGCTAAAAGGAAAGGTAATCCTTCTACTGTTAATGTTTTAGATTCAATATCTTTATCAACATCTGCACCAATTCCTACCCAATCAGAAATTCCTACCCCACAAACATTTGATGATTTTGACATAGAGTTTGACCCCTCAGAAACTCTAACTCTTAGAGGAACTCACTCCCTACCTATCAATCCAAATATTGAAACAACTCAACCAGAACTTGCAAAAGTTCTATCAGATATTGAAACCTTTGACCAGCACATTTCTGCTCCCATACCAGAAAATCCAAACTCTGAAACCATTTCAGAAGCACCTCAACCAGAAATTCCACTCTCTCCACAACCAGAAATACCACTACCTCCATCTCCTCAACAAGAAATCCATCCACCTTCTCCACAACCTGAACTATCACAACCAGAAGTTCAAACTTCTGAGGTCCAACCTTCTGAATCCTATGAACCAGAACCAAATAACACTCAATCCAACCAAACTGAAGAACCCACTTCAGATTCTGATACCATTCCCATTCCTGGTACCACTGAACCTCCGGCCATCCGTATACACTTCACCATTCTAGACAGACCCCAAATTCCTTCTTCACTAGAATCAACTCCACCAAACTCCCCAACTAGTCCAATAATCATTCCAGACTCTCCCACTCCCTCACCAAAGAACAATCCAAATGACAATGCCAAAACTGTCATTAATTTAACTGTTTTTGAACGTCTTGCTGCCATAACCCACAAAACAGCCATTCCAAAACCAAAACCATATGAACCTACACCAGATGTTGGTACTAGTTTATTGATATTTAAAACAGAAATGCAGAAGTGGATAACCTCCCTGAAGCAAGCTAGTCTTGAGATGATTAATCTTGCTGCATCAGATTATCTTTGGACAAGTTTCAGAAAATGGGTATGTTCTGAAACTCATAAGATGCAAGAATAGAGCTACGGACAAGTTCAACAGAACTTCAGTAATCTGCTAAAAGTAATTGAAGATCAAGTTCTGAGCCAGTTGCTCAAGGAAGAAGTTCTCCCTCTGGACAATGCTCCCTGGTCAGAACATCGTCCAGCAGACAAAGCTCAACCAGAGTCAAAAGATCTTACTCTGAATGATGTTGAAGAACAGATGATTCCTGTAGAAGAACTGGGTCAAAAAGATGACATTGCAGAATGCTCTGAGAAGCATCCAGTTACTGAAGATTCTCAAGCTTCCTCCTATGAAAGGCAGACTCTGGAAGAACTGAAGAGATCTGATATTATTATGCAGGAAAGGATGGATAAACAGGATGACAAAATTTCGAAAATCAAGAGCATGTTAACCAAACAAGAGGAAACCAACATCCAGATCAAGGGCTTGTTGGAAGCTTTGTTCACGTGTCTTCCTCCTCCCTCTTAGATTTTCCTTTGTTTTAAAATTTGTTTATCTGTAATATTTTCTACATTGCTGTTGTTCTAAACTTATTATCGTTGATTCTGATTTTAATATAAACTCTTTTTGGCTATGATTATATGTTCTTTTTTATAACTGACAAAAAGGGGGAGAAAGAATAAGATATTTTCAATAACGGATTACTGAGACATAAGTCTCAAACATTCTGATCTACTTAATTTCTTTCTTCTGAAAAGCTTAAACAGGTACAAAACTCTGATGAAAGATACTGATGCTCAAAGACTCATGGAATTAAAGGGAAGTAATAAACTCAGGGGGAGTTTTTCTTCTTAAATTCTATGCTTTTTATTCTTTATTCTTTATTGAAAAATCTGGTTTTTGTCATCATCAAAAAGGGGGAGATTGTTAGAACATAGTTTGATTCTACAACCCTTGATTAGAGTTTTGATTATAACAAAATACAAAGAATAAATTATTTCAAAGTTATATACAAAGAACAATTATGCTCCTTAGAAATTATGTTTTGTATATGCAGAAGTTCTGATGGAATCAGCATCAGAAGATCAGAAATATGTGCTATATGCTGAAGCTACCAGATTAAACGCTAAAGCTTGATGACCAGAATCTGCGCCTAAACAAATATACTCTGACTCTGATCAAAGACATCTTTACCAAGTCATCAACACTCTGAAGCATTATCAGCAGGTACAGCAAAGAAGACTCTGAAGCGTTACTGGTTATTCAAGACAGAATTAAATGCTAACGGCTTTCTTCAGACAAAGATCTTCTACAAAAGGAAAGTGCATTATTATCATTAAACCTGCTTTATGGACAACGTATCCTTGCTTTCCTATATAAACAGGTCTGCTTGTGAAAAGAAGCACGTGCGTACGCACTCAAAATTTTCCAAGCTATCCAAACCACGGATATTCAAAGCTTGAGCAAATTCATTTTATTCCAAGCTTATTTTGTGTAATTATCACAGTCGTGATATACAGTTTTGTAATAAAACAACAACACACACTTGTTCAATCATTTGTAAAAGAAGTTCCTTGAGATTAACCGGATTGTGGTTGTACTCAAGAAGACTTTAATAGTTGTTAAAGTAGCTGTTGTAATCCTTTAAGAATAGTGGATTAAGACCTCGTTGGAGAGAGGTGAAATCACCTTGACGGGTGGACTGGAGTAGTTTGAGATCAAACAAACCAGGATAAAAATACTGTGTTGTTAAGCCTTTTGATTTAAGTTTTTCAATTCAACCCCCCCCCCCCCCCCTTCTTGTGTTTTTCACATCTTCAAGTGGTATCAGAGCAAGGTCATGAGTTCGAATCCCCTCGGCTGACACTAGGGGGGAGATTGTTGGATTAAAATATCCAGCGTCAACCTTAGAGATTCGAAGGGCTTAACATCCCCCCATGGGCGCCTACACAGGTGTGTTAGGTGGGCCAAGTAGGCCCCTTGTTAGATTCTCTATAAGGAAATAGAGTAGCATCTTGGCTACAAGCAATTTCTTTTAGCTCAGTGGTAAGTGCTTGATCCTACATGTTGTATAACGGTAGCGATGGACTCGCGGCTACGATCAGAGCGAGAAATCCAAGGATCACAGTGCTTTCTCAGTGTTGAGCTAGACGCGTGGATTGGCTTCACATCAGAGTTGGACTTTCGTACAGTTGTCGTTGATGGTGGTCTGTCCGCAAGTGGTTGGAGCGTTGAAACTTTTGTTGGTGGTTTGACAAGTGTGTATCGGTAGGGTCGCCATTAGTGGTGGCGAAAGTAGGCTACTTATGTTTTCTTTTTCTTGATTCAACCTATAAATAAAACTGAAAGAACAACAACGGAAATGAATTCTTATGATTATTTCTTTTTTCCGACTTCAATAATTAAAATGTTATTATTGTGTTTTATGATAAATTTTGAAGTTAGAAGTGAGATTTCCATTTCAGGTGGTTATGTTTTAATGGTTTGGCCATGGTGTTATGTTACTGGTTTTTTTTAGTTGGTGTACACGGAGGGATTATGAGATAGCAACAATGTTTGTAGCAAGTGGGGTTGGTTTATGAAGGTTTATGTTGATGAAACTTTTTAGAAAAGCATGGACTTATAGTTTCTATGTGTATGTACCAGATGTGTATTAGTGTGGTCAGTAAAAAATTGACATGGGTGTAACTCAAAAGAGACAAAGGGATTTGACTCAAAAAGAGGTTTGTGCGTATATACGTGAATGAGTGTAAGATTTGTCTTAGAAAGTATGTATTGTGACTATACAATAGTTAATTTTATACAAGATGTTTGTGAGAAGTTGTTGTACAATGTGGATATGTGGGAGAATCAAAGCTTTAATAAAAAAATATCATCAATATCATCATAAAATAGAAAAAACATTAAAAAAATTTAAAATTTAAAATAGAAGGTAGGAACCTCATATTTGAATCATCGGCTAAAACAACAACAAAAAATATCACCAATAGTATTTGAAAAGAAATTTTGAAAAGAAAATGTGTGTGAGAAATTGTGGATATTGTGGATGATTGTTGAATTGTGAATGAGAATTATGTGTTTTTCTTGGATCCCTTAGAAGTGTGAAAAACATGTCCTATTTATAGATAAAAAACCATCCAAATTAGAAATAAAACAAAATTGACCAATAAGAAATTAAGTGTGACACAAATTGACATCAAATGGCCAATAAGAAACACCTATTTAGAAAAGGAAATATTTTTCATATTTATTATAATTTTAAAAATATCATAATAAAAATACGAAAATAATATTTAAATAATAAAAAAATGGTTTTTTTATGATGAAAATAAAATTAGTGATAATAAACCAAACATATCAAAAAATGCAACAAGTGAAATTCGAACCCGTGACCTTGTATCTGCAGGCTCACTTCTTTCAATTGTGTTTTGCCGTTTCATTCAAGATAAAAAAGGCAATTTAAAACATATGAAAGGTGAGCATGTATTTTCTATTTAAAAATACAAATAATTTGAAATAAATTATTATATTTTTAACTGGACTTAAGAACGAATATCTAAAAAATCAAATAATATTATAAAAACAATGTTTAAAATATTTTTTATTGTAGATATAAAAGGGCAGACAAATTTGGGGTATGACAGCTGCCCCTATTTAATTACTTTTCGATTGAATAGTGTGAGAATACATAGGTCTCACACGTTTTGATCAGAAGTTTATTAAATATTGGAAGACCCCCAGAATTTTCCCGAAAGATCATAAGGATACAATGTACAGCGTTCCCATGAGTGTGAAGAATAGGCATAAATGATGATGTATTATCTTACCAGCGTTTGAACCAAAGTTGAGTTGACTTAGATATGACGACGCAGATAACCCGACAGTATTTAAGAAGGGGTCATTTGTATTCTTACCGTAACCTAAGAGGTAAATGATACAAGTTTGAAAAGTTGACTTACTAATGCTTAGAGACTAATATAGCAAGTTTTGATCTAATTTTGTCTATTCAGTGCAAACTAGGAGATGAATAAAACCCAGTGTGATAATACATTGCTGCCTGGAGACTGATGCAATGGATTACGTAGATTTATTCGCATATCTATCGCAACCTAGGGGATATATATTTCAAAAGCTCGATAACTACATTGTTGCATGGAGCCTGACATAATGAGTTATATTGCTGACTTCGCCATGTTTACTACAACTGAGAGAGCAAATAATCTGAGGATAAATTTACGTATTCATTGCAACCTAGAGAATGAATAATATGAACAGGAAATTTACACATCTACCACAACATAGGAGATAGATGATTGAAAAAGCTTGATAACAACATCGCTGCATGGAGACTGACTCAATGATTTATATCGTAGATTTCCCACATCACTGCATGGAGACTGACGCAATGGGTTATATCGCAGAGGTGGAAACTATGTATTTATCACAACCTAGGGGATAAATTAAACACTGATTGATAAGACATTGCTGCATGGAGACTGATGCAATGGATTATGTGGATTTATTCACGTGTCTATCGCAACCTAGGGGATAGATAATTTAAAAAAGATTGATAACTAAATCGTTGCATGGAGACTGAGTCGATGAGTTATATTGCAGATTTCACACATTACTGCATGGAGCTTGACGTAATGAGCTATACTACAGATTTCCCATATTGTTGCATGGAGACTGACGTAATGGGTTATATCGCAGAGGAGGAAATACATCACAATGAGTTGAATTACATATTTTTCATGTTGCATCATAGAGCCTGGCATAAATCGCTAGATCACGAAGAAGGAAAATGCATTATTGCATGGAGTCTGACGCAATGAGTTATATTATAGATTTCGCATATTGTCGCATGGGGTCTGACACAATGAGTTAGATCGCGAAGAAAGAACACATTCCTGCGTGGAGACTGACACAATAAGTTAAATTATAGATTTCACACATTACCGCATAGAGACTGACACAATGAGTGAAATTGTTGCTTTTGCAACATTGCTGCCTGGAGTCTAACATAATGAGTTATATCTCAAAGAAGGAAAACACATTGTTGCACAGAGTCTTATGCAATGAGTTATATTATAGATTTCGCACATTGCTGCATGGGGTCTGACACAATGAGCTAGATCATTAAGAAAGAACATATTGTTGCATGATGACTGAAACAATAAGTTAAATCGTAGATTTCACACATTGTCGCATAGAGACTGACACAATGAGTGGAATTGCTGATTTCGCAACATTGTTGCCTGGAGTCTGACACAATGGGCTGAATCACAAAGAAAGAAAATATTGTTGCATGGAGACTGACACAATAAGTTAATTATAGATAATTTCAGACATTGTCGCATAGAGACTGATACAATGGGTGGAATTACTGATTTGGCAACATTGCTGCTTGGGGTCTGACACAATGAGCTAGATCGCAAAGAAAGAACATATTGCAATATGGAGACTAACACAATAATTTAAATATAGAAAATTTTCACACGTTATCGCATAGAGACTGACACAATGGGTGAAATATATAGGAAGTTGTTTTGAATGATCCACATCTTAGATAACTAAATTAGAGATGAGAACAGATTTCACTGGTTATTTGTTTCTAATCGAGGTAAGAACTGATGGATGGCCCTAAGATATTGGCTCTGTTCATAGTTGGTTTCGAGAAATGTCATGCATGATGCATATGTATGGAAACATTGACTTTAGATTGCATATGTAACGAATGTGTGTATGCCTCAAATATATGTTGGTGCAAACTATGTGTATATGCCCCAAATATTGTGGAAAATGTTTTTGATAATTCTCCTTTGTTAAACCATCGGGTTCTTGTAGTTATCAACTTCCCAATGTTGTTTGTTTCCAATTATTGTATCTCCAACTTGATTTGATTTTGTGAAAAGTGTCAGCAAGACCTTGACATTTGTATCGTAGGTGCATTTGTAGGTATGGACGTATATGTGGACGTTGGCATGGATGTTGTCATAGTAGTAGATGTAGGTGTGGGCATAGAAATAGACATGGATGCTCTTTCGATTTTTTTCTAACCTGAATAAACTTTAATTCTTTATTTAATTCTCTTTGGTGTTTTGGTATGTTAGACGCATCAAATGTTGTAAATGACCTTGAGATTTTATATGGTTATGCGTACGTCATGCTTGATATTAGGCTTTTTAACGGGAAATCTGTTGCCGAGATTTCCAAAGAATCTACTGCCGAGATTCTGTCGAGAACTACCTTCCGTCGAGGTCTTATGGATAATCATATATCGAGATTAACCAGGAGAATCTACTATCGAGATTCTGTTGAAATACCTTCTGCCGGGGTCTTCTGGATAATCAACTGTCATGATCAGCCATGGGAATCTACTATCGAGATTCGATTGTGAATTACCTTCTGCCGATGTCTTCTGGATAATCAACTGCCATGATTAATCAGGGGAATCTATTTCCGAGATTCGATTGTTAATAAACTTCTGTCGAGGTCTTCCAGATAATCAACTACTTTGATCATCCAGGGGAATCTACTGCCGAGATTCAATGGTGAGCTACCTTCTGTCGAGGTCTTCTGGATAATCAACTGCCGTGATCAACCAGGGAATCTGCTACTGAGATTCAGTTGAGAATTGATAGCTTCATTGACAATGATGATTGTCTTCACATAAAAACGAGGTTTAATGCTATACGTGCAAATTTGTTTAATGCATGAAATGCAATGATTGATTGATGCATGAAATGTGATGATTGATTGATGTATGTAATGAATGACTTGGGTATATGTAAATGGATGTTGTATTTTGAAATGTGAATGCGTAATTGGGCTTTTTTAGGTATGCTCGACTTAAGTTGTTAAAATTCATCAGATGGATGAGATGAATAGTATGGCTTGGTTTTGGATCGAAGATCCCTAATCCATGATCTATGCAGATTTATGCTTCATGATTATGACTTGAATGCTTTTTTGAATGGTGCCCTTATGATGGGTCATGGATGATTAAAGCGTAGAGGTTTTCCTAGACAACAGGGTTGCTTGTCCCATAATGGTTGAATGTTGTTCTATCATGATTTCCCAATACTTGATTTAAACTTGAAGATTGCCGATGTAGAAGAAAGGCCCACTAGAATTTGTGAAAGTACGTGGAGAGCTTGCCCCTGTGTGGACTGTTTTTTTTCTAATTTGTTGGTAGGGTCTTGGAGGATATTCTCTTTGATATGAGCTTAGAAACAGTTTGATCTTAATATGAATGACCCTAATTTTTTGTATTATGCCTCTGATTAAAAGACTTTTGAAAATGCTTGGCTTTGATGAACCATTTTAAATCAACTCCTTTTGATCGATCCTTACAGTGGTTTTCCCCCACCATTCGAATTTTGAAAGAGGTGTCGCTCATCTCCTGGATCTGGAGGAAGTACCCTTGTAAAGAACTTAGACCTCATCATTAACTTGACATAGGTTGCCCCAAGTATTCGAAGCTTGAAAAGTTTGTACTTGAAGCTGCTTGAAGGGGAATTTATACCCTACATGCAGTAGGATGAACTTGGTACGTACTTCCCTAACATTTTAATCTTGGACAGTTGCCCCTGATTATCAAGGCTTTGGGAGGTTTGTTAAAACGAGGAAACTGGGTCATACCCTTTTGTGATATGGCTTGGTTAAGGAATGCTCCTTCGAAAGGTATGCCCCTTGTTGAACATTGCTTTGAAATTTTATCCAAGTTGATTGAAACTCTAAATGATCATCCCTTGTCAATAGTGTCTTCGTGTGTTATACCCCTACGATCATTAGTATTTTCCCCTGTATATAAGGATCCCTTTAGATGCTTTTCCCCTAGTTAGGAGCTTCTTGGGAAGGATGGCTTTTAATCAAACCAATTTTGAGATCTCCTTGATGATAAGTATTGATTCGTAGATAAAATTGTACATTTTAAAAAAGTAATTCAGTTTGACGCACATGCAAGTTTTGAAATCGAAGTTTGATTATGGAATTATAAATGGGTGATTAGAGATGAATACTCGAAGAAGCGAAGTAGTTAGAAATAATTTTAACAAACATAGGAGTCAGTTTAACATAAATTCTACTGAGTATGATTTCATAATGAACCTAACTTCGATTAGGACTTTTGAAGGTTGTAACATGGCTATGGTTCGTGGTTTAAGAAAGAAAAGATATAAGGCTCAAAATTTATTTAGCCCACCTCATTCTCCTTGATGTTCTCCAGTCCTAATTTCAATTAATGCAATGGATGCTTTTAATCTCCAAGAGAAATTTCATAGTTGCGCAAATGATGAGAAGCGTAGATAAAGATCCAAGCGCTGATGAAAGGCATTGATAGGATCCAAGCATTGATAAGATCCAAGCATTGATGAGATGTCTTAACGATTCTTGGGGTGACAGTCACAAGACTGTTTTCCAATCTTTTTTTTATTTTTAATCTCTTATTTTTGCATGGGCCGGTTTTTTTTTGAAATTTTTTTTTGATCCATCAGGATGCCCTAACCTTTGCCTAAGTCAAGTTTTGATTTCTTTTGACTTAGTAGGATTTCTCCTTTTTTTTTATTTCGTTTTTTTTTTCTTTTGATTTAGAAAATTGTTATTGTCGCGCTTGTGATATGGTGGCAGAACCGACTGTTTATATTGGTTTTGCGTTTGTGTTTACAAATTTTTCGGTAAGCAAGAATCGCCACCGATTTTCTTTTATCCAAAAAAGAAAAGGGTGAAAAGAACAGAAAAAGACCTTTCGAGAGTTTTCTGAGTAAGGGGGTAGATTATGGAAAGGGAAGGTGTTAGCACCCTTTCCATCCGTAGTTATCTACGGGCTCTTAGATGCTTAGCTCATTTTGAAAAATACCTTGTTCTTTTTGTGTGTTTTGAAAAGTATTTTGAAATGCCATAGTGAGGAAGTTTGCTTTATGATAACTCTTGTATCAGTCCTCAAGAGTGTTGATAAAGCATTTTTGAAATGTTTTTTTAAAGTTGTTTTGTGTCAGTGTAAAATATTATTTTGATCATAGCATCTAGGAACTATCTACTTTTTACTCGAAAGGGTCGTTCTTTTCCTCCTTTCCTTTAGACGGTGATATCCTACTATTAGTGAGTAGGTAGCCATAGTCGTTTGGATGTATGAGGGACATTTGTGGGTCATCGTACAGTAAAAAAGGCAACAGATAGGGATGCTTTAGCAATTTTGTTTAAGGGACTAGATTATTTACCGGAAGGCAACACCGAAGGGTCATCGAGGGACTATGATCTTTTAATTCAAGGGTGTTTGCTAAGGCGTCGCCACTTTCGAGGGACATGACTGTTTTATTTTCCGAAGGCAACCAAAGTGATAGTACCCTAGAGGTGTATATGTGCAAGTGTGCTTGTTTCAATTATTTGTCGTGATGTTATATTTGCTAACATTTTGTTTTATTCTTGCCATACAATCATGTTAGTCATACATCTAGCAGTTAATAATTACAGTAATTAAAAGTGCAGAAATATAAAACCTAGCTATTACAAGGCTTCGGGGAGGGGGATTATGTACATGTCCAAAACTTGGGGGAAAAATAAAGAAAGTAGTAGAGGTCCTACTAATCATCTATTACATCACAATATACAGTTACAGTAATAAAAGGAAATACGAAAGAATAATAATGCGTGAATTTGGAAAGACGTCTAAAATCCTAAGAAAAAAATCTTTTTGTTTTGTTTTTGATTTTTAAAGAAAATAAAATAAACTAAAAATAAAATTAAACCCAAATTCTAATTTTTTAAAAAATTTTTTGAAAAAAAATGTTAACATTAATTAATTAATTAATTCAGAAATTAATTTAATTAATAAAGTCTAATCCTAATTTTTATGATGATTTTTTATTTTATGTTAATTAAAACTAGCAGAAAAAAATAATGAAAAAGGCTAAATCAACGAACTAGGCGGTAAATAAAACAAAAAAGGTGCAGTTTGGAATGCAAGTCTGAATCAAAAGAGACCCAAATTGCCTTTCGGTCCAATGAAGCAGTTGGTCGAAGGTGCATGATGGGCTGCACGTTAGGGGGCGCTGGATTTGGATTGCATTGAGATCTCATGGTGAGGATCAAAGGATGTATAGTGCGCACATGGGCCATGTCAGCATTGAATCTGGAAACAAAACGTTAGCAAAATAACATGCACGACCTGGGTATCGAACCCAGGTCCTTCCTCTACAAAATCGAATATGCAAACAAAACACAATGAATTATGGAAATCTGAACCAAACCTATCCCCTTAATTCGAATTCCCCTGACTTCAAACCTATTTGCTTTGTGAATTGAAGGCAAGTCTGGAGAAGGAGCCTTCGCCTTGTGCGCTGAAGGCAAGCATAGAGGGAGTATTTTCTTAGTGAAGGATTTCAGATGCCCAATCGAAGACTTTGAAATCAAGGCTAACTTGAAGAATTTCATATGCCCAATCGAAGTACCTTGTTAAGGTGCCAATCGAAAGACACTTGACCATCTTCAAAAAATTTCATTTTCTTTAAGCAAGTGTTTGTAACCACCCATGTAAGAGAAGATCTTGGAAAACATGAGAGGGCAAATTTTTGGGTACATCAGCTTCCCATGTTCAATCTTCTTGAACATGAAGATTTAGATTGGCTTGTTTTCCATTCGTGATCTAAAGGTGGAAGATGATTGGACACTAGAGTGCCCAGAAATTTGCACTCGATAATGTGATGGTTGACTGTGTAGGGAATGGGATTAAAGATGCCATTTGGAGAAGATGCCTGAGAGTTGTCCGAGATGGGCTTAAAGATGCCATCCAAAGTAGATGCTGACTTAATAAGAGGTCTCTTTATGGGGAATTTATGTTCCTGCTGTCTGAGGAGGAATCCACTAGGGAAGATTGATTTCTGTTGTTCTCTTGCTTGAGGAAAAACTTTGTGGGAAATAGAGTCTAGGAACTTCAGTTGTCCAAGGCTCTACTAAGGATTTATCTCTAGAAAAGTTTGTTGTTTTCTGGTTGAAATCCAGATCTTACAGTAATTTGCTGGGGAGAATGAAATTAACTGCTATCTGGAAATGTATTAGAAGAAACTTGTGTAGGGATGCTTTAGGATGAGTATGTGTTAGACTGCATCTGGAAACTGCGAGAAGGAACCCGTGTAAGATTGCTTCAGGATGAGTCAGTGTTATACTGCATCTAGAGATTAGGAGAAGAAACCCGTGTAAGGTTGCTTCCGGATGAGTCCGTGTTAGACTGCATCTGGAGATTCTGAGAAGAAACCCGTGTAAGATTGATTCTTCTGGTCCTGTAGATAGTTTTCCTGTCCGGCTTCAGATACTAATCTACAATCAATTGTTCACAGATAGTTGTCTTGTCTTATTTCAGGTGTTAATCCAGAACTTGCTTTTGTTGGTCGTTGAGATAGTTATCCTGGCCGGTTTCTGGTATTAATCTCTGACCTTAGAAAGAAAGATAGTTTTCCCGTCTGGTTTCGGGTATTAATATTCAATCTGCTCGTGTAGATAGTTTTCCTATCCGATTCTAGGTATTAATCTATAATCGGTCATTCACAGATAGTTGTCCTGGCTTGTTACAGGTATTAATCTGGAACTATTTTTGTCAGTCATTAAGACACTTGTCCTGTCTGGTTTCAGGTATTAATCTCTTACCTAAGAGAGAGAAAGATAGTTTTCCCGTCTGGTTTCAGGTATTAATCTCCAATCTGCGCAAGCAGATAATTGTCCTGTCTGGTTTCAGGTATTAATCTACAATCAGTCTTCCACAGATAGCTGTCTTGGCTTGTTACAGGTGTTAATCTAGAACTTGGCAATGTTGGTCACATAGATAGTTTCCCCGTCTAGTTTCAGGCATTAATATGTGGCCTGCTGTATTTGTTGGTAAACCCATCTTGCTTCGGGAGTTCATACCACTTGGTCGTGTAGATAGTTTCCCCGTCTGATTTCGGGCATTAATCTTTGACCTGCTGTATAAGTTGATAGTAATTATTTATTGATTGATCTTTTCTGAAAAGGTAAAGAGTTAACTGTATGCAATGTCATGAGGTATGAAATGCATTGCATAATGATGTTCTCAAAATAAATGAGATTGTGCTATATGCATTTGTGCTGCATATGCTATGGTGCTTGTAAAATGATGTATGAATGCAATGTATAAACGTGTCTGTTGTTCTGTTGCAGTGTTGTAGAATTAGGGAAAATAAATCCCTGATTGTTACTGGGGATGAAGAATGTAGGTCTTCAAAAATTCTGGGAGATAGATTTCTGTTGTTAGAGAAATAAACTCTATTGGGGAAGGAAAACTTCATGCACTGTCTTGGGATTTTGTGAAATCCTGCTGGGGAATCCTGAGAAGCTTGGCGACTTCACTGGGGAGTTTTTCTTAGATGTCAGAGCAGTAGTTGGAGATTTTTTCTCTGCCGGGGATATAAGAACACCTGACCTCATTAGGCTATATGCTTAGAATATGGTATTGATCTCATAGTAGGATGCCCTTTCCTCTGTACCTGCTGAAGAAAGTTTCTGCGGGGATTTTGTGGATGGCCTTTAGACATTGTCCCGTTTCTTAAAGCCATTGTATTTCTATTTTTTTATGCATATATTTGTAAACAGTAATCACATTCAAATGCATATGTTCAAAAATAATCACTGGACGTTTTCGCAAACAACACAGAAAAATAAAAACAAATAGTTGTTCACTTTCAAAGGAATAGCTTTGTATTAATTTGAAGAAATTTTGTACAAGGAGACGAACATCCTAATAAGAGAATGTCATCGTAAGAATGAAGTTAATACAAAATAGTGTACAAAAAAAATAGCTATGTGAAATAATCCCATTGGGTTCCCATTCTGCTATTACCTTTATGTCTTTGAGTGTCTCATCTCTTCGATGTTTGTCCGAAGCTGACTGGATTGATTAGTACCATTTGAGCTTGATAGTTGATACTGAAAATTGGTTGTAAAGTGATCCAACGGGACATAGTTATACGCTTTAAATCCCTAACTTTTTCTTAGACCGCCCTTTCGGGTTTTCAGTCCACCGGGATACCCTTTTTTCCCAAGCCGCCTATTTCAGGTTTTCGACTTGCCTGGTGTACAAATTTTTTTATGTATATCCCTAATTTTTGTGCAAACCCTTTTGGTTTGCCGGGATGCCCTTATTTTTTCCTAGGCCAGTCAACCTAGTGGGTCTTTGTTCATGTGTAGTATCTTTTAACTATGTCTGCATTTACAGGGTGCGGAAGGTCGTCACCGTCCATAGTGGTTAAGATCATGGCTCCACCAGAAAATGTATTCTTGATCATAAATGGTCCTTCATGTGTAGGAGTCCATTTTCCCCTGGGATCATCTTACGGTAGTATGATGCACTTGATTACTAGGTCACCAGCCTGATATACCTGACGTCTTACTTTCTTGTTAAAAGCTTTAATCATACGTTTTTGATTCATCTAACCGTGGAAGACAGCCGCGAGCCTTTTCTCCTCAATCAGGTTTAATTGGTCAAGTCGAGTCTGAACCCATTCGTCTTCATTAGAACCTGCATCCTTCATGATTCTCAAGGAAGGGATCTGGACTTCTATGGGTAGGACAACTTTCATACAGTATACCAAAGAGAAAGAAGTTGCCCCTGTTGATGTGCACATTATGGTGCAGTAACCATGAAGAGAAAATGGTAACATCTCGTGCCAGTCTTTACATGTCATCATCGTCATCTTCTGTATGATCTTCTTGATGTTTTTATTAGCAGCTTCTACAACGCCATTCATCTTCGGTCGGTAAGGAGAAGAGTCATGATGTTGGATCTTGAATTGCATGCAGAGCTCGATAATCATAGTATTATTGATATTGGTACCATTATCTGTAATGATTCTTTCTGGAATATCGTATCGACAGATGAGGTTATGCCTGATGAATCGGGCAACAACGTTCTTGGTAACAGAAGCAAATGAGGTTGCCTCAACCCACTTCGTGAAATAATCAATGGCAACCAGGATGAAGCGGTGCCCATTAGAAGTTGTAGGTCTAATCTCTCCAATCATATCGATGCCCCACATTGTGAATGGCCAGGGAGCAGTCAAGACGTTTAGAGGAAACAGAGGCACATGTACTTTATCAGCATAGATTTGGCATTTGTGACAAGTTCGTGAATGCTGATAACAATCTGCTTCCATATTGGACCAACAGTATCCTGCCCGTAGGATCTTTTTAGCCATCGTGTGCCCACTATAATGGGTGCCAAAGGTACTTTCATGTAAATCAGCTATAATCTTCTCTGCCTCACTCTTGCCTACACACCGAAGCAAAGTAGAATCATGGTTGCGCTTGTAGAGGATCCCGTTATTGAGGAAGAACTTAGAAGAGAGCCTTCTTAGGAACTTCTTATCATTGACTGAAGCTCCTTCAGGATATTCTTGGGCTTCGAGATATCTTTTGACTTCATGGAACCAAGGTTTGTCCACTACTTCTTCAATATCAATCTCATGACAGTATGCTGGTTCATCCATTCTCTCAATAGTAATCTGAGGGACTTCATTATCCCATCTGATCTTGAACATGGATGACATTGTTGCTAGCGCGTCCGCAAGTTAATTTTCCTCTCGGGAAAAATGCTCAAAAGTAATTTCTTCAAAGTATGGAATCAGTGTCAACACATGCTCTTTGTAAGGGATAAGATTAGGATGTTTCATGTCCCATTCTCCTTTGATTTGACTGATTACCAAGGCCGAGTCTCCAAATACACTCAAGAATTTGATCCTCAAGTCGATAGCAGCTTTGAGACCCGTAATCCATGCTTCATATTCATCCATATTGTTGGTACAATTGAAACATAGCCTGGAAGTGAAAGGAGTATGACAGCCTTCGGGAGATATGATCACAGCGCTTATGCCATTGCCAAGTGCGATGGAAGCTCTGTCAAAAACCATAGTCCATCGGGATTGTGATGCGGTGGCAGAACCGACTGTTAATATTGTTTTTGTGTTAGTGTTTGCAAATGTTGTGGTAAGCAAGAGTCGCCACAGACTTTTCTTTTATCCAAATTAAGGAAAGGGTGAAAAGAACAGAAAAAGACCTTTTCGAGAGTTTTCTGAGTAAGGGGGGTAGATTATGGAAAGGGAAGGTGTTAGCACCCTTTCCATCCGTAGTTATCTACGGGCTCTTAGAGGTTTGCTCATTTTGAAATACCTTTGTGCTTTATGTGTTTGAAAAAATGTTTTGAAATGCCTTAGTGCAGCGATTCACTTTGTGTTTAACTCTTGTATCAGTCCTCAAGAGTGTTAACAAAGCAAATATTTTTTAAAATTGTTTTTGAACAATACTATTTGTGTAAGTGCAAAATGTTTTTGAGCAAACTTCTAACAGCTATCTACTTTGTACTCGAAAAGGTAGTTCTTTTCCTCCTATCCTTTAGACAGTGTTATCCTACTATTAGTGAGTAGGTAGCCCTATTGTTGGATTTATAAAGGACATTCGAAGGGACGTTACAGTCAAGAAGGTAACTTATGGAGACGCTTTAGAAATTTTGTTTAGAGACTAGATCATTTACTGAGAAGGCAACTGTAGGGTCATCGAGGGATTATGATCTTTTTGATTTACGGGTCTTTGCTAAAGCGTCCCCGTTTCGAGGGACATGACTGCTTTACTTCCGAAGGCAACTAAAGTGGGATACCCTAGAGGTGCATATGTGCATGTGTGTTATGTTTAGTTATGTTTGTCTTTTTGTTAAGTTTGCTAGTGTTTGATTTCAGTCTTGCCATACATGCCTAGTTACTAGCAAATAATATGTACAGAAAATAAAGTGCGAAAATATAACCTACGCTATTACATGGCTTCGGGGAGGGGATATTTACAATGTAGAAAACTGGGGGAAAGGTAAAATAAATAAAGCAATAAAAAAGTCCTACTTAGTCTATTACATACCAGTATACAGTTACATTATTATAAAAAAATGCGAGAACAAAATAATGCGCGCGAAAAGAATATTATGTTTAAAAGAAACCTAGGGAATTGCAAAGTAAAAATCTTTTTGATTGTTTTTGTTTATTTAGGAAAATACTAAATTAAATTAAACCTAAATTTAATTAATTAAAATAAAATAAAGTTATTGATCAAAATTAAATTCTAAACAAAAATCTAACATTTTTTGTATTTGTTTTATTTAAGAAAATAATTAAACTATCCTAAAATTTATTTAGAAAAATGAATTTAATTAAGAAATCATCTAAGTTTTTTTTTATTGTTTTTTTATTATGTCATAAAAACTAATTAAAAATATAAAATTAAACCTAAGTCTAATTTATTTTAAATTTGAAAAAAAAAGAAAATGTTAAAGTTAATTAATTAGTTAATTTCAGAAATTTGTTTAATTAATTAAAAGAAAAAGCTAATCCTAATTTTTTTTTGTGATTTTTGATTATTTGTTGCTAATTAAATAAATAAATAAAAAACAAAACTAAAAGAAATAATAACAAACAAAACTAATAACTGGGCCTGGATGGTTAAAGAAAAAAAATGGGGGTGTTGCTGTTGAATTCGCTGGCCCAAGATGGGAGAAGCCTAGATTTACTTCTGGTTGGGCAACGCATGTGATATGCAGAAATATGTTAAGAAAATCAAAAATGTTGGACTTGGGACTCGAACCCAGGTCCTCTCCTCATACACATGCCTCACCTACCAACTGAGCCACTTTGTCATTCATACATATAATAAAACAATAATATAATATACAACAATAATATAATATATAAAAATAAGTCCATATCTAAAAATTTAAAAAAAAAATGCGCGCTGGATTTGAATGAGCCAATGGGACAATGCCACGCTTCATTTTCTTCACCCTCCGTCGTCTTAGGTACTGCAATCTATAGTGACAGTTTTCGTTTGTCACTATAGCACCTATATCATGAAGTATCCAAAATACACAATATAAATTAAATGTGAGGCCATGGATCAATTGGCCTCATCCTCTGAGCATGATGGTGCCCTTAATTTCGTCTAATTTTACCTCTAGCTAGGGTTCCCCAAATTGGGAGCTCAGAACCCTAACAATGGTGGATTCTTATACCTGTACCCAAACTCGGAATAATACATCCAGAAACGTTCTATGCATCACCACGAATCAAAATATGCAAGCAGATTGAATTAATAATGAGTGAATGGAGGAAAACGAATTTGTAAAAATTAAGTGCAAACCATGATTTGGGGGGAGTGTTTCACGAAGCTACAAGTCCTGGAATTGTTTGGAATACCTTTAGTGACCTTCAAGGATTGTTTATTGATCTTCAATAGCATTTGAATTTGCCTCAAACTCCAAAACCGATTGGAGTTTTTTTCTTGAAAATTTGAAGTTTGATTGTGGTCTCTAGGTTGCAGGTTCGTCCATGGTGCTTACAAACATGTTTCTTATATAGAGTAGAAGGAATGGACAAGAAAGCAAGGGAAATAACAACCATGATTATGTGCTTTCAAAGCCATGAATACAAATTTGAAATTTGGCCAAAAGCATGGTATTGTCTTTTTTTGAAATTTGAATGTATCTAGACAATGTTGCACAAAATTATGGATTTCTAGGCTGTCCAAAACATCAGCCCAAAGCTCCAAGCCTATCTCTAATTATTTTATACATTTTATTTTATATTTACTTGAAATAAATTAAAATAAATGTGTAAAAAATAAGTAAAAAATGTAAGGCATGGTAATAGTGTTTTTGGAGGTCCTCTATAATCTTAGGAAGATGTTTGAAATCCAAGAAATTGATCCCTTGCCTTAAAACTTCAAATTTGCTCAACGCATAATTCTTGAAAATTCCCAATTTTTCCCAACTTGGGAAAGCCATAAATTGCTCAATTTTTATCTCATGATGATGCTCTTGGACATTTTGGAAGGCCCGAGATGTCTACTTCAATCCCTCTTTTGATTAATTTTGCATTTGAATATTTTATCTTGACGTAAAAGGTCTTGGCAAAAAGGGGCTTTTGTTGACTTTCTGAAAATGACATGTAATGTCTGAGCTTATATCTTTCAAATGGTGCATTTCTTGGACTTAAGGGATGAAGAGAAGTTGTAGGGCATGATATTTTATTCAATATGAGCTTTTTTTGGATAAAATGGATGAAGTATGTAAAAGTTATGGTTGGTCAAAGTTTGGTTGACTTTTCCTATAGAAACCCTAATTTAGCAATTCTTGATTTTTGATGAATTAGGGATATTTCTTGAGGAATCATGATCAACCCGTGATCAAATGATGTATATCACTTCAAAATGTTGAGGTTGACCAAAAACCTTGAAGTTTGACTGTATATAGGCAACAATTGACTTTTGACCTAGTATAGTTGATTTTCAAGCATTTGAGCAATTGACTGAGCAAACTTGTAGTGCAAGGAATGAAACTTGTCATGGAAAATCTTGAAGGCATATTAGGACAATGGAAAACATTTGAGACCTTTGGAGCTCACACATATTGATGAGAAGTGAAACCCTAGTTAGAGGTTCATTGCTTAGGAGGAGAATTTGTCTGGTCAATTCTTGGTCAACCTTGAGCAACTGAAGACCTCTAGGAACATGTTTTGAGTAAAAATGGGAGGGAAAATTTTGGGGTACAACTGCTTCCCCTATTCAATCTTATTAAACCTGAGGATTTAGATTGGCTTGTCTACCTTTTATGATCTGAAGGTGGAAGATGATTGAACACTAGAGTGCCCAGAAATTTGCACTCGCGTGAAGTAACACCGATGGTTGATGATGTCGGGAACAGGCTTATAGATGCCATTTGAAAAAGATGACTGAGAGTCATCAAAGATGGGATTAAAGATGCCATCCAAAGTAGATGTTAATTTCACACATGGTCCCTTTGGGGTTCCTGTTCCTACTGTCTGAGGAGGAGTCCTTTAGGGAATGTGGGTTTCTATTGTTCTCCTGTTTGAGGAAAACTCTGTGGGAAATATAGTCTAGGAACTTCAGTTGTCCAAGTCTTTGTTGAAGAGTTATCTCTGGAGAGATGACAGATTGTTGTATTCTGGTTGAAGTTCAGGTTTCCAGTGATTTGCTGGGGATAATGGAATTAACTGTTATCAGGAAATGTATTAGAAAGAGCCTGTGTGGGGCTGCTTCAAGATTAGCCCATGTTAGACTGTATGAGAAGAAACCCGTGTAAGATTGCTTTGTCTGGTCATGTAGATAGTTTTCATGTCTAGTTTCAGGTATTAATCTACAATCAGTCATTCACAGATTGTTGTCCTGTCTGGTTTCAGGTATTAATCTGGAGTTTGAAAATTGTCGGTCGTTAAGATAGTTGTCTTGGCTGGTTTCAGGTATTAATCTCTAACCCAAGAAATAAAGATAGTTTTTCGTCTGGTTTCGGGTGTTAATCTTCAATCTTCTTATGCAGATAGTTTTCCTGGCTTGTTACAGGTATTAATCCACAGTCGGTCATCCATAGATGGTTCTCCTGGCTTATTACAGGTGTTAATCTAGAACTTGAAAATTGTTAGTCATTGAGATAGTTTTCCTGGATGGTTTTAGGTATTAATCTATGACTTGAGAAATAAAGATAGTTTTCCTGGCTTGTTACAGATATTAATCCACAGTCGGTCGTCCACAGATGGTTCTCCTGGCTTGTTACAAGTGTTAATCTGGAACTTGAAAATTGTCGGTCGTTGAGATAGTTATCCTGGATGATTTCAAGTATTAATCTTTGACCTGAGAAAGAAAGATACATTTCCTGGCTTGTTACATGTATTAATCTTCAATCTCTTCATATAGATAGTTCTCTTGGCTTGTTACAGGTATTAATCCACAGTCGGTCCACATATAGTTCTCCTGGCTTGTTATAGGTATTAATCTGGAACTTATTTTGTTGGTCACATAGATAGTTTCCCCATTTGTTGTATTTTTTGGTAAACCCGTCTTATTTCGGGAGTTCATACCACTTGGTCGTACAGACAATTTCCCCGTCTAGTTTCGGGCATTAATCTTTGACCTGTTGTAAAAGTTGATAGTGTTTGTTTGTTTGCTAATTTAACCTAAAAAGGTAAAATCAGTTTCATGCGATGTCATGATGTATGAATTGCATGATGCTCCCAAAATAAATGAGATTATGGTATATGTATTTGTATGCACATGCCATGATGTATGAACATGTAATGTTGTTGCGCAGTATATTTGTCTGGGAAAATAAATCCCTGACTGTTGTTGAAGAGCACCGGGAAGCTGAATCCCGAACTATTGTTGGTGAGTGAAGAAAGTGATTCTTCAATTTCTGCTGGGGATAACGAATGGAGATAGTTTTCTTGGCGATTCCCTCTCTCTGTTGAGGATCTTCAATTTCTATTTGAGAATGATTTTTCCAAGGGGAAGAGTTATGTTGGATGATTTCACTGATTTGGAGAAATAAACTCCGTTGGGGGATGAACTTCTGTAGCTAGAGAAATAAGATCTACTGGGGATAAGGCTTTATAAACTACTTGAGACTTATAAAACTCTGTTGCAGAAGGTGAATTCCATAAACTACTTGGGGATTTTGTGGAAATCCTGTAGGGGAATCTTGAGAAGCTTTGTGACTTCACTGGGGAATTTTGGAGCAGCAATTGGAGATTTTTGCTCTGTCGGGGATGAGGCTATATAATTTGCTTGAGATTTAAAAAAAAAACTATGTTAGGGATCTTCGACTTCTGCTTGAGGATGTGACATGAAGATGCCCTTGTTCCTGTACCTCATGGAATGAGAAGTATATTAGAAAGAACTCGTATCTGAATGTATCTAGCAGTAATGTGAGGGAGTGTCAGAATGAATCTATGTTGCGATTGCATCTGAACGGAAAGATGTACCGAATGAGTATCAGAATGGCATCTGTATCTGGAGCGTATCTGAACTGTATCTGAAAGCTGAATCTGAATGAGTATCAGAATGGCATCCGTATCTGGAGCATATTTGAACTATATCTGAAAGCTAAATCTGAATGAGTATCATAATGGCATCCGTATCTGGAGCGTATCTGAACTGTATCTGAAAGTTGAATCTGCTTTATTTAGAATGTTTCCGCTGGGAATTCCTGTTTTGTTGTTTTGAGAAGAAATTCGTTAGGGAACATGAAAAGTTTGTGAACCAGGCTGGGGAATTCTTTAAGATGCCTGAGCAGTGATTGGAGATTCTTGCTCTGCTGGGGATACAAGAACACCTGACATCACAAGGCTGTAAGCTGAGGATGTGGCAGTGACCTTTTAGTAGGATGCTCATATCTTTGTACCTGTTGGAGAAAGTATTTGCGGGGAAGACATCTCTGGTCCTTAGATATTGTCTCGTTTCTTAAAGTCATTAGCATTTGTCTTTTTGTTTTTAGGTGTGTATTTATAAGCAGTAATCACATTCAAATGCATATGTTCAAAAATAATCACTAGAAGTTTTCGCACATAAAAATAGAAAAATAAAAACATAAGTTTAGCACTTTCAAAATAATAGTTTTGTATTAATTTGAAATAAGCATTTTTGTACAAGGAGACAAACATCCTAGTAAGAGAATGTCATCGTAAGAATTATACAAAAATAATATACAAAGAAAAACAGTTATGTGAAATAATCCCATTGGGTTCCCATTCTGCTATTGCCTTTATGTCTTTGAGCGTCTCATCCATTTTGCTACTTGTCCGAAGCTGATTGGATTGATTAGTACCTCTATGAGCTTGATAGTTAATACTAAAGACTGGTTGTAAGGTGATCCAACGGGACATAGTTATATGCTTTAAATCCCTAACTTTTGCCTAGACAGCCCTTTCGGGTTTTCAGTCCATCGGGATACCCTTTTTTGCCAAAGCCGCCTTTTCAGGTTTTTGATTTGCCGGATGTATAGATTTTTTTATGTATATCCCTAATTTTTTCCCGAACCCTTTTGGTTCGCCGGGATGCCCTGACTTTTTCCTAGGCCAGTCGACCTAGCGGGTCTTTGTTTATGAGTAGTATCTTTTAACTATGTCTGTGTTTACCGGGTGTGGAAGGTCGTCACCGTCCATAGTGGTTAGGATCATGGCTCCACCAGAAAATATATTCTTGATCACAAATGGCCCTTCGTATGTGGGAGTCCATTTTCCCCTGGGATCACCTTGCGGCAGTATGATTCGTTAGATTACCAGGTCACCAGCCTGATATACCTGACGTCTGACTTTCTTGTTAAAAGCTTTGATCATACGTTTTTGGTACATCAAACCATGGCAGACAGTCGCAAGCCTCTTCTCATCAATCAAGTTTAAATGATTCAGTCGAGTCTGGACCCATTCGTCTTCACTCAGCTCTGCATCCTTCATGACTCTCAAGGAAGGGATCTGGACTTCAATGGGCAAGACATCTTCCATACCATATACCAAAGAGAAAGGAGTTTCCCCTATTGATGTGCGCATTGTGGTGCGGTAACCATGAAGAGAAAATGGTAACATCTGATGGCAATCTTTATATGTCACCGTCATCTTCTTTATTGTGATACGGTGGCAGAACCGACTGTTAAATACTGGTTTTGCGTTTGTGTTTGAAAATGTTGCGGTAAGCAAGAGTCACCATCGTCTTTTCTTTTATCCAAATTAAGGAAAGGGTGAAAAGAACAGAAAAATACCTTTTCGATATTATTCTGTGTAAGGGGGTATATTATGGAAAGGGAAGGTGTTAGCACCCTTTCCATCTGTAGTTATCTACGGGCTCTTAGAGGTTTGCTCATTTTGAAATACCTTTGTGCTTTGTGTTTGAAAAAATGTTTTGAAATGCCTTAGTATGGCGATTTTCTTTGCGTTTAACTCTTGTATCAGTCCTCAAGAGTGTTAACAAAGCAAATGTTTTTTTTTGAAAATTGTTTTTGAACAGTTGTATTTGTGTAAGTGCAAAATGTTTTTGAGCAAACTTCTAACAGCTATCTACTTTGTACTAAAAAAGGTAGTTATTTTCCTCCTATCCTTTAGACAGTGTTGTCCTACTATTAGTGAGTAGGTAGCCCTATCGTTGGATGTATAAGGGACATTCGAAGGGACGTTATAGTCACGAAGGCAACTTGTGGAGACGCTTTAGCAATTATGTTTAGGGACTAGATCATTTACCGAGAGGAAACTGTAGGGTCATCGATGGACTATGATGTTTTGATTTATGGGTCTTTGCTAAAGCATTTCTGCCTCAGAACTGTTTTATTTCTGAAGGCAACAAAAGTGGGCGTACCTTAGAGGTACATATGTTTGTGTTCAATTCAGTTATTTATCTTGCGTTATTGAGTTTGATAACATTTGATTTCAGTCTTTTCATACACGCCTAGTGTTGTACCCCAAAATTTTCCCTCCAATTTCCTCAACATTTTCTCATCACAAAACCCTTGGAGCTCAAGATCCAATTAGGGTTTCCTCTGCTCAAGACTTCTCCTTGCACTATTGACCCAAATTAGGGTTTGTGTTTGCACAAAGATATTTTGACCTAAAATGCCTATGATGACTTTCATACTTCATGTTGGACTCCCAAGTTTATCCATACCAAGTTTCAAGCCTTGATTCCAATCTTTGCCCAGTCAATTGGACAATTGACCTAGAAATCAGTTGTATTGAGAAAAAGTCAACTGTGGCCAATTGACAGTCAAACCTCATGATTTTTGACCCACATCAACATTATGAACTCATATGAACCATTTTGTCAAGTTTGGATCACAATTCCCCAAGAAATTTGATCAGATCACCAAAAGGGCAAAATGGTCATTTTTAGGGTTTTGACTGCACAAAGGCAATTTTTGACTGTTTGACCTAGCCAATGGCAAATCAAGCTCACATATGGATTCAAGGACCCCATGGAATTGTCTTGACACATTCAACAAGTTATAAAGATCCCAAATGCACAAGATTGATAGTTGAATTTCCCAGTCAATTGATCAATTTTGACTGTATACTGAAAAGTCAAACTTTGACTTTTTGGTCAAAATCAAGTGTCAAGATTCATTTTTCATCAAAACATGTCAAATCATGAAATTTGTTCATCAAGAAATCAAGAATTGCAAATTAGGGTTTGAAATGAAGATTTTTCATAACTTAGAATTTTTCTAAGTTATGAAAAACCCTAATTTTTTCCTAACTTTGTCCCACTTTCTCACCAAGATTCATTTGGATTCAAGAAAAAGTCAAAACATGAAAGTTGTAGCCTATTGCAAAATCTAGAACTTTGATTCACAAAGTTTTCCCAAAAGAAGCTTGTAGCTCAAGTTACAATTTTTGGAACAAGGGTACCAAACCATTCTTAACTTAGAGAAAATTTGACCTATTTTAGGCAAGGTTTTTACCTAACTTCAAGACCATTTTTCACATACTTCCACTTGGAATTTCAATTTGCATTTCAAAAATGGATTGTAGTACACATTCCAAGCTTTCCAAAATGTCCAAGAACTCATCAAACAACCTCATGGTTAGGGAGAATCGAATTTGGCAAGTTCGGAAAAACTCACTTTGTTCATGACCAAATTACATTCCATACACTTAGGAAATTTTGAACTCAGCTTGCATTTCTTGATTACAGGCCCTAAATCCCTTTTGCACTCATAAATTTAATGCAAACTCATTGTGCCAAGACCATATTTTATGTGTTCAAGCATTACATAGAGGTTTAGTCCCAAAGTAGAAAAAGCATAATGGCCACTTTTGTAAAAGTGGAACTTTATGTCAATTAGCAATCCAAGCAAGTACAGTGCATATCCTCTTGGCATAAGTTATTAGAATAATTACACTGATCAAGACTAAGTGGTGCAGCACATTAGGGGGACCTCTACCTGTCTAAAAACTCAAGTGGCCTTTTGTTGCTTAAGTAAGAAGAAAGCTAGCATAACACAACACAACTGTCATTCCTGTAAACACAAGCTTAAGAAAAGACTTTGTACACTTTCTAAACATCCTAACTAAGCTAGAACACGAGCCAACCATCTCCATTGCCTTCTAAAATACAGAATCACCCTCAAACTGCCCAAACAGAGCACCTGCTGCAAATTGAGTTCCATAACTCATTCCTTTCGTGCATTCTTGCTAAAAACACTTCAAACACATCCCACAACATCCCTTGAAGCTATTCCAAACCTCAAACACGACCTGTAACACTCCCATTCAACATCACCATTTTCATTTTTCTGTTTTGCAGGTGGAGTTCTATAACTCGATTCAGCTAGTTTCAAAGCAAAGTAAAACTTGGAATAGCATCCCTGGACATCAAGGAAGTTGTACCAATCATCACCTTGCACTGAAAGTACCTCCATCACCAGATACAACTCCAACTGAACAGGTAAGTTCATGAACTCGTATCTCTCTATCTAGGCATTGTTAGCTTTAGGTTTGTGAAGAAAATATGTCACATTCATAGTCCTGAACATGCCCATGTAATTAGTTTTCATTTATATTATGTGTGCTGTGAGAATTTAATGTCTGAACATGGAACAAAAACTAGGTCAGGAATTGGGGGAGAAGAAATTCTCTCTCATTTCTGAGAGTTAGATTGATTTCTTTATATGTCTGGAATCGTGGCTTCAAGCTCTACAGGTTTCATGTTGGAAGATTTGGCAAAAGATCAAGGAATTGGAAGATAGAAAACGCGTGTTTTCTTGAACAAAAATGCTGGAGGTTGAAGATGACAGGGTCATTGGGCTGGGCTTGATTTGTTATTTCTGTTTACACCTCATTTTCACACACACACCCCCTTGGCCCATTGTGTTTATTTTTATTATTTTTTGACTTTTTCTTTTTGTTTCTGATTTATTCTTTTTTGCTAAAAATATAAAAATATAAAAAAAACATTTTTTTTTACCCTTTTGCATTTTTATTTGAATTTTATTTGTTTTAGTTAAGTTTGTACACATAAATAAACAAAATATACTTTTTACTTAAAATACTAAAAAATAGTGCAAACACATTTTATTTTCACTTTTATTTTGTTTTATCTTCTGAAAATATTTTATATAAAATATACTTTTTTTTATAAATATTAAATATTATTATTTTGTATATATTCAATATATTTAATAAATAATACAAATACATGTATATATATTAATATGTTTAGGGTAAAAATGCAAGATATATACATTTTATTTTTTTTATTAATATTTAATATTAAAAATACCTTTTTTACAAATATACTTCATTTTTTATTTTATTTTTGTACATAATTGATAAATATTTGTACATATTAAATAATTAATACATTTACTTAATGAAATTAGGGTTTTGCCCTAAATACATAAAAATCCAAAAATAAATACTTTTTATTTTGTTTATTTGACATATAAAAATACCTTTTTTTCATACATATAAAAAACATTTTTGCATCTTGCATATTTATTCCATTTTTCTTTAATTGTTGTATATTAATTACCTTGTATAATTCCAAATTGATGTAATAGTCTAGGTTTAAGTTCCTTGTCAAAATACCCCCATTTAAACATTTGTACCCCCCTTCCCATATATTGTGTTGTAATAACTTAGGAACTTTACTTTTCGCACTTTAATGCTTTCTAATTATATCATGCTAGAATTAGGGTTTGTATGCAAAATCAATTAACCAAAGTAGTTTGACCTAATTTCAAGATAATCAAGCATGAAAATGGACAAAACTAATCACACTTGCACCCCTAGGGTATTCCACTTGTTGCCTTCAATAAATGGGCCATGTTGCATGTTAGGTCTCTTTGGGCAAAACAAAACAATTCAAATGATCATAGTCCCTCGATGACGCTTTCGAAAGTTGCCTAAAAAATGATCAAGTCCCTTAAAGGAAAAATTGCCCAAAGATACTTGGCACCATTGCAATTATGGTCTAAATGATGACCCGCGCCCGTCCCTTTCACATCCTAACACAAGATTATCCACCAAATGCAATGGTGGAACAAAATTGTTAAAAGGGTTAAAAGCATAGGAGAAATCTTTGAGAAATTTAGGAGTAGACAAACTCTTAGTTACTTGAATCAAACTTGCAAAACAAAACACTTGCCTATTTTTAAACCACACCTCACCACACTTTCAAAACAAACTTTCAAAATCAAATGAAAACCATTTCAAAAGACGTACACCTTTGTATACATCCCAACATGGATCATTACAAAGGTTGCCACCACATTGGCCTCTTTTCAAAACATTTTCAAACCTACACACACAAAGCACCATTTCAAACAATTGAAAATTAAGGCAAGTTGATCTAAGCAAGTAACTAAGAGCCCATGGATAACCATGGATAGAAAGGGTGCTAATACCTTCCCTTTCTATAATCTACTCCCCGAACCCAAGAAAAAATCTCAAAGGTTTTTGCTGTGCTTTTTAAACCTTTCCTTAGGATAAAATAAAAAGTCGGTGGCGACTCTTGCTCAACCGAAACATTTGCGAATACAAACGCAAAACCATAGTCAGTTCTCCCACCGTATCACAGAACTGGCGACTCTACTGGGGATAAATTTAAAGGTGGAGTAACCTTAGGGCTTAGATCACCCTCTTGCATGACTAATTGTTTGATTTGATTGCTTTATATCTTGGCTCTCTTGTTTGGGTTTGCAATCCTACACCCGGATTTTGGGAAACATTCATAGATAGCAATACGTTGTGGAAACTGTGCGGGGTATACCGACACGGTCGAAGCAATAGCTATATTAGTGCGACATATTTGTGAGTACCGGTAACCCTTGAGTTCAATTAAGGAGAGTACGGGGCCGCTGAGTGATGTCACTAAGCACTAATGACCTAGAACCTTAAAAGAGATTGTGGCACTCCTTATCTATGGGTTGGTCTTGTTTCCAAATTCTGACCAATTGGTAGATGTCAACGCCGTCAAAATCTTCTTGTCCAAAAATCCAATACCAACATTGCTTGGGGACATTCTTCACTCATTTTACACACGAACAATGAGAAAGAGGGGTGTTCTCATGTGCTGTACTCCTCTCCTTGCAAGGTGGTTTATTTCGCACCTTCCATAATCTGTCTTGAAGAATGAACAAGGCTCAAGGTGGTCCCAACGGTTGATGACTCTCACTCACTCTGATGTACATTGGTGTTCTCGGTCCAGAGAAAATGTCATCATCGTCGACCGTTGTGGAGAGTTTCCTAATGTTCCTTTACTTGGAATCAGAGGAGGTATCACCTACAACCCTTGCCTAGCTTTGAGGCAATTTGGATATGCACGAAAAGATGGCCCTCACGACATGTTGATTCCTGACCTAGTTTTTGACTTCGACAACGATGCGCAAGGACTTCGCCAAAGATTCATCAGAGCTTGGGGGAAGCCCAACAAGGTTGATAGCAAGACACTGGGGCACAAGAACTCCATCCCTCTTGAGCCTTATCTCAAGTGGGTACGAGCCCGAGCCCAGAGTCTAATGATGCCTTATCCTCATGTTCTCCCTGTGATTAAAGAGCCTCTTAAGGAAGGAGAGGTTCCCTACACCATCCTACATCCTGACATGCCTACATCGTGGGAGGAGATGCAGAAGAGTTGGATCCAACTCAAGGAGGAACAGAACACTTTTGAAGCCAGCTTCTACGCCAGTGAGAAGAAGGTTTTAGAGCTCACCCGCCGACTCCATGAGCAAGAGGCCCTCAACACCTACATTGCGCCAAAGAGGATGCGCAACGTCTTTTTACCTTGAGAAGTTGTTTTTGTAATATTTGGCCCATGGGGCATTTATGTACTAACAAATTGCTTCTTATTAATATGACGTGCGTTCTTTTTGTCTGCAACAGTTGTGAATTTCTAAAACCCTTGAATGCATTGCATAGATAGCATCTCATGCATCATGTGCATAACAGGTACACTTTTTTCAACAGGTTGCTTAATCCTCTTCGCTGTTTATTTTGAACAGTCATCATGAATCCAAATTCATCCAGTGAGCAAGCAATCAAGGCCCTTCAGGCCCAAAGTGCCCAGTTTCAAGAAATGGTCCTGAGCCTGGCCCAAGGTCAGCAAGAGTTGAAGGCTCTACTCCTGAAGAAGAAGAAGAAAAAGAGGATTGCGTTATTCAACACTGGATGCAGGTTTGGGAACACACTCCATAATGAGGCTGATCCAACTAATTCCTCTACAGAGAAAGACAGTCCCCAAGGGGGAGGAGCTCCTAGTCCTGCAGTCTCTGACAACGAGACGGATTACAATGACGAACAATACCCACCTGCTGCTGACAGATACAAGCAATTAGAAGACCGCTTGAGTGCCATGGAGATTCAGAATGTGTCGGGGCTGGATTTCAGAGATTTGGGGTTATCTTCTGGGGTGGTAATCCCACACAAGTTTAAGGCACCTGCCTTTGCCAAATACGACGGGGCCTCCTGTCCAAAGCTGCATCTAAGGTCGTACGTAAGGAAGATCCAACCTTACACGGCAGATAAGAACCTTTGGATTCACTTCTTCCAAGATAGCCTTTCAGGGTCACAGCTTGAGTGGTTCTATCAACTAGATGGAACTAGTATCCGACATTGGGAAGATTTGGCGACCGCATTTTATAGACAATATCAATACAATTCTGACCTCGCTCCTACGTGTACCCAACTTCAGGGTATGTCTCTAGGAACGGGCGAAGGGTTCAAAGAATATGCACAAAAATGGAGAGATTTGGCTGGCAGGGTGCAGCCTCCATTGACTGATCATGAGCTGGTTGATATGTTTCTAGGGACCTTGTCTGGTCCATTTTTCAATCATCTGGTTGGCAATTCCTCAGCTGGGTTTACGGATTTGATCCTGACGGGTGAAAGGATAGAAGCTGGCATCAGGTCAGGAAAGATACAAAAAGCTGCCTCCGCAAGTACTGAGAAGAGGCCTTTCAAGAAAGAAGCAAGTGCCGTCTATGGTCCTAGAAGACAAGTCAAGCCAGAAAGCCGCCAAGCCGTCAATGTCTTGGTCATTTCAAAACTTGTTGCTGCTCCTCAGCAGTACAATTAACAAAGAGGTGAAAGGCCCAAGAGGCAGTATACTCGGCTGAGTATGACCTTGTCACAAATCTTACCACAACTGTTATCAACCAACTTGGTGACCATCAAAGAGGCTCCAAAAGTCGTGAATACTGCATCTCCTAAGTATAACCCAAATGCCCGTTGTGCTTATCATTCTGATAGCCCCGGGCATACTACTGATGATTGCTGGGCCCTGAGAATAAGGTGCAAGACCTTATCGATGCGAAGGAAATTCAGTTTGAGGCGCCTGAGAGGCCAAATTTTGTAACTGCTCCTATGCCCCAGCATAGAGTAAATGCCATCGAGGAAGATTTGTATGCTGTTTCGGTGAATGATGTTGCTACCCCTCTTTTAACTGTTAAGAGGAACTTACTACTAGCAGGTTTATTTCTGGGTTGTAGCAAGGGTTGCCTCCTGTGTGCTGTTATCCCTACCGGTTGTCCGCTGCTGAAATCAGGCATCCAAAGTCTGATGAATAGCAAAGAAATTCTGTTCAAGAAAACTGCTGTTCCGTTTGTTTCCGCTGAAGAAGTATCTGTCGTCACAATTTTCAACAATCCTACCAAGGCTCTCCCAAAGAAGCCAGTCCAAATTATGTCTGTTGCACCCATTACTATTACTGTTCCGGGGCCTCTCCCCTATGAATCTAACAAGGTTGTCCCATGTCACTATGGGGCAGACGTGTATGTGCTTGGAGTGAAGCAGGAGTTCAACACCAGTACCAGTATCAGTAACATCACTGGTCCCGCCAAGATTACTCGCAGTGGCAGGCTCTTCTCGCCTGATATTGCACCGCCAGTTATCTGAAAGCCTCTTATCATCACACCCACAAGTGTGCATGTTCCAAATCAAGTTCCTATGTCTACTACTGCCGCCGAGTCCTCTGATGCTCGGGGCAAGGAAGTTGCTACCGATTTGCCTGCCAGGACGGAGGCACCCAAAAAGACTGCTGTTGAAGCCTCCCAACAAGAAATGGAGGAAATCCTTAAAATCATTAAAAAGAGTGACTTCAATGTTGTTGAACAGTTGGGGCATACCCCCTCCAAAATCTCTATGCTATCATTGCTGCTGTGCTCAGAGGCCCATGCAAAGGCCCTGATTTCATTTCTGAAAACGGCCCATGTGCCGCAAGAGACCTCTGCAGATCAATTCACTGACTGTGTGGCTAATTTGACAGCTGACAATGGTTTGGGGTTCTCGGATGCTGACCTTACCGCCAAAGGGAAAAATCACAATGATGCCCTGCATGTTTCCATAGAATGCAGGGGCACTACTCTCGCACACGTGCTAGTGGACACCGGTTCTTCCCTGAATGTTTTGCCCAAGAAGGCCTTAGATCGGTTGGATTGTGAGGGCATGGAATTAAAGCCTAGTAACATCATTGTTAGAGCCTTCGACGGTTCTAAGAGGATGGTGCACGGTGAGGTAGACATTCCTATTCGTGTGGGTTCCCAAGTCTTCGACTCAACGTTCTATGTAATGGATATTCGTCCATCTTATTCCTGCTTGTTGGGTCGACCCTGGATTCACAAGGCTGGGGCAGTAACATCCACTCTACATCAAAAGCTCAAATACCCTATCAAAGGGAAGATTGTTACTGTGCAGGGTGAGGAGGAATACATGGTAAGTCACTTAAATTCATTCCGGTATATCGAAATGGACGGGGAGTTTATTGAAACCCCCTTTCAACATTTTGAGGAGGTACCTCCAACTTTGGCATCAGCTGAGACAGTAGTTGAAGAAGACTTTCCCTTGAAGATGGCGTCCTTGAAGGATGCCCGGGCTGTGATCGAGAAAGGCAAGTGCGCAAACTGGGGTCAACTTCCCGACTTCACTCAAAAGACCGACAAGTTTGGGTTGGGCTTCACGGCAGAGGCTCAGAGGGCTGTGCGCAAAGAAAGGATCAGAAAGGCTCCAGTGTTCATAACCAACCCAAGGGTGAATTCTATCGAGGAGGTCGTAGAGGAAGCAGAGTTTGACAGTTGGATCTATCCAACCACCAACAAAGGACCCAGCAACTGGACGGCAAAGGATTTTACACCTATTACATTTGTCACGCAGTAATTAACTCTTTTATTTTCTATGTGTAACAAACAATATGTTGAAACTTTATTGGCTCGGTGTCCTACCCGGGGCATCGTAGCTCCATTTGTGAGGGCTTTTTGTATGACATTTCCATATATCATTAATCAAAACATTGGACGTTTGTTGCATTTCAAATCTTGCGCTCTTTTTCTTTCTGTGTTATATATTGCAAAACAGCTATATTTACACACACTCACTTATACAGGTTTCAATCCACTCTGGATCTCACTGGTAACGGCTCTGCTACCACCAGTTATGACTTCGAGAATCCGATCAACTTGGCCGAAGACGAAGGTGAAGATGATTGCGAAGTGCCTAGTGAACTCGCAAGACTGCTACTCCAGGAAGAGAGGGCCATTCAGCCGCATGAAGAGCCGGTGGAAACAGTGAACCTGGGTACTGAGAAAGATAGAAAAGAAGTCAAGATCGGTGCCAATCTAGAGCTCAGCGTGAAGCAACAATTGATCCAGATGCTGCATGATTACATGGAGATATTTGCTTGGTCTTACGAAGACATGCCTGGGTTGGATGCCGACATTGTGGTTCATCACCTGCCTACCAAGGAAGACTGCCCTCCGGTAAAGCAAAAGGTCCGCCGTATGCGTCCAGAGATGTCCGAAAAGATCAAAGCTGAGGTTATGAAGCAATTCGATGCCGGGTTTCTAGCAGTGACATCTTACCCTCAGTGGATTGCCAACGTAGTGCCAGTGCCGAAGAAGGACGGTAAGGTCAGAATGTGTGTTGACTACAGGGATTTGAACAGGGCCAGCCCCAAGGATGACTTCCCCCTGCCTCACATTGACGTTCTTGTTGACAATACTGCTCAACACAAGGTGTTCTCCTTCATGGATGGTTTTTCAGGGTATAATCAGATCAAGATGGCTCCGGAAGATATGGAAAAGACTACCTTTGTGACTCAGTGGGGCACCTTCTGCTACAAGGTCATGCCATTCGGGTTGAAAAATGCTGGGGCAACCTACCAACGTGCCATGGTTGCTTTATTTCATGATATGATCCATCATGAGATTGAGGTATATGTTGATGACATGATTGCAAGGTCTCAAACTGAGGAGGAACACCTTGACCATCTGCGGAAGCTGTTTGACCGACTGAAGTTGTACAAGCTGAGGCTGAATCCCAACAAATGCACCTTTGGGGTGAGGTCCGGAAAATTGCTAGGTTTCATTGTAAGCGATAAAGGTATTCAGGTGGACCCTGCCAAGGTAAAAGCCATACAAGAGATGCCAACTCCCAAGACAGAGAAAGAAGTCAGAGGCTTTCTGGGACGCCTAAATTACATTGCCCGATTCATCTCACATCTAACTGCTACCTGTGAGCCAATCTTCAAATTACTGAAGAAAGATCAAGTAGTGCGTTGGAACGATGAGTGTCAGGCTGCTTTCGAAAAGATAAAAGAGTATCTCCAAGAACCACCCATTCTTATGCCACCAGTAGAAGGGAGGCCTCTGATACTATACTTGACAGTGCTTGACAATTCAATGGGGTGTGTGCTGGGGCAGCATGACGAGTCTGGCCGAAAAGAGCACGCTATTTACTACCTGAGCAAAAAGTTTACCGATTGTGAGTCTCGGTACTCACTGCTCGAGAAAACTTGTTGCGCTCTGGTATGGGCTGCTCGCCGGCTGAGACAGTATATGCTGACTCACACCACTCTGTTGATTTCAAAGATGGATCCCATCAAGTACATATTCGAAAAGCCTGCTCTGTCTGGAAGAATAGCAAGATGGCAAATGATCTTGACAGAATATGATATCCAGTACACAACTCAGAAAGCAATCAAGGGAAGTGTATTGGCAGACCATTTGGCACACCAACCTGTGGACGATTACCAATCATTGAACTTTGAATTTCCGAACGAAGATATCATGGTAGTAACAGGTTGTGAAGTGCCTGGACCAGATGAAGGACCTGAGGAAGGATCCCGATGGTCTATGCATTTTGACGGAGCCTCCAACGCTTTGGGTAACGGCATCGGCGCTGTGATCATATCTCCCAAAGGAACTCATACTCCACTCACTGCCCGACTGTGTTTCAACTGCACCAATAACATGGCAGAATATGAGGCATGTATCATGGGTCTTCAAGCTGCAATCGACTTAAGGATCAAGTTTCTGAGTGTCTTCGGAGATTCCGCTCTCGTGATCAACCAGATCAAAGGCGAGTGGGATACGAAACACCCAAATCTTATTCCTTACAAGGAGTATGTGTTGACTTTGCTTCCCCACTTTGAAGAGATAACTTTTGAACACTTCCCTAGAGAGGAGAATCAGTTAGCGGACGCACTAGCTACGATGTCTTCAATGTTCAAAGTCAAATGGGACAATGAGGCTCCCCGGATCATTATCTGGAAGTTGGACGAACCTGCATACTGCTGCGATCTTGAGGCCGAAAAGGTGACTGAAAAACCCTGGTATCATGAGGTGAAGAGATACTTGGAAGCTCAGGAATACCCTGAAGGTGCATCTGTCAATGACAAGAAGTTCATGAGAAGGTTTGCGGCAAAATTCTTCCTCAGCAACGACATTCTCTACAAACGGAATCATGATTCAACTCTACTGCGTTGTGTGGATAAGGCTGAAGCAGAGAAGATCATGATAGAACTGCATGAAGGTACATTCGGAACATATTCCAGTGGACATACCATGGCAAAGAAAATCCTTCGGGCGGGATATTTTTGGTCCACAATGGAAGCCGACTGTTACCAACATTCTCGAACTTGTCATAAATGCCAGATCTATGCTGATAAGGTGCATATCCCTCCAGTTCCTCTGAACGTCCTGACGGCACCTTGGCCTTTTGCAATGTGGGGGATCGATATGATCGGTGAGATCCGACCGACGACATCCAACGGGCATCGCTTCATCTTGGTAGCGATTGATTACTTCACGAAGTGGGTTGAGGCAGATTCCTATGCCACAGTAACCAAGAGCGTCGTGGCACGTTTCATTCGGCATAACCTGATCTGTCGGTACAACGTCCCAGAAAGGATCATTACGGACAATGGTACCAATCTTAACAACAAGATGATCACTGAGCTCTGCGAGCAATTCAAGATACAGCACCACAACTCTTCTCCCTACCGGCCGAAGATGAATGGGGCTGTAGAAGCAGCGAATAAGAATATCAAGAAAATTGTGCAGAAGATGACAGTGACCTACAAAGATTGGCACGAAATGTTACCATTTGCTCTTCATGGGTACCGTACCTCAGCAAGGACGTTAACCGGGGCAACACCCTTTTCCTTGGTCTATGGCATGGAGGCAGTCTTGCCGATTGAAGTCCAGACACCCTCTCTCCGGATAATGAAGGATGCAGACTTGAACGAAGATGACTGGATCCAGACTCGACTTGATCAATTAAACCTAATTGACGAAAAGAGACTCACTGCTATCTGTCATGGTCAGACGTATCAAAAACGGATGATCAGGGCATTTAACAAGAAAGTCAGACCACAAGGGTATCAAGTTGGGGACCTGGTAATCAAACGCATCATCCTTCCTCAAAGTGATCCCCGGGGCAAATGGACCCCTACATACGAAGGGCCATTTGTGGTTAAACATGTGTTCTCGGGAGGAGCCATGATTCTAACCACCATGGATGGTGACGACCTTCCTCACCCCGCCAATGCAGACATAGTAAAAAGATACTACGCATGAATAAAAGACCCGCTAGGTTGACATACCTAGGCAAAAATAAGGGCTTCCCGGCGAACCAAAAGGGTTCGGGCAAAAATAAGGGATGAAATGAAAAAATCTGTACACCCGGTAAGTTGAAAACCTGAAAAGGCGGCTTGGGCAAAAATGGGTATCCCGGTGGACTGAAAACCCGAAAGGGCGGTCCAGGCAAAAGTTAGGGATAAAGCGTAACACTATGTCTCATTGGATCACCTTGCATCCAGAATTCGGCATCAATTATCTGGCTCAGACTTCGGCATTAATCAATCAGCTTCATCTTTAACTAAGCAACAAAGTGATGAGACGCTTGAAGACATAAAGGCGATAGCAGAGTTGGAACCCAGTGGGAATATTGTGCACATAGCTGTTTTGTTTCCTTTTCAAAATTGTATAAACTTTATGTTATTCGGCGGTGTTCTCTTACTAGGACGTCGGCCTCTTGTACAAAAGACGCCTATTTACAGGAAAATTTCAAAATCAATACAAATTCACTTTTCCAAACGAATTGCCCATTGTTTTTCCCTTTTTCTGTTTTGTCTTGCGAAGAACGTCCAATGTTCATTTTTGATATATGCATTTGACATTAAATTGCTGATTCATAAATACTTGCATATGAAACAAAAGACTAATTACGGGTGACATCAGAAACAGGGGCAATGTAAAGTTGTCTGATGCAGTCTGGTTGCTTTGTCCGCCGAAGTACCAAGGTAGGTTCAACTGAAGAATGTGACCAAATTATCTCAACTCCCCGCAGAGTAAGACAAGATAGCAACATTCCCCAGTGGAGTATAGGCATTCATCAGCAAGCATCCCCGGCAATCTTGACCTAAGATTGTTCCCCGGAGGAATATCAACACCCCAGTGCAATTCCAAAAGTTTCCCCAGGAAAGTGGAATTCTTATCCCCAGCAGGTCTTGAAGCTTATCCCCAGTAGATTCTGGAAGCTCATCCCCTGCAGAGTACGGACGTCTCTCCCGAGCTTTATTCAAAGTTATTCCTCACAAGGGCTTATAACTGGGTTATCCTCAGCTAATTGCCACGGAAGATCGCCCTCGACGAAGTTCTTCCTATCCCCAGCGGAGTCCATCATTGAGATCCTCAGCGGGCCTCTCATCAAAACTTCAGCGAAGTATCTCTTCCCACAGAGTAATTCTCCTCAGAGTAATATCTCCAATAAGTTTATTCCCCAACGGAGCCATCTTCTCCTACCGATGTATTCTTGCGACCATCATCCCTAGCGGAAGCGAGGAACTCTACTCTTCAACGTCAGCCCAGGATTTAATTCCCCGGCCGGTCGTCAAGGATTTATTTTCCTAGACGAAAATACATTCATAAACATTTCACATTTCATACATCTTGATTACATACATGATAAAGTGCAAACAACGCTATCTCATGTTGAACATCATGACATTATGCATTTCATACATCATGACATTGCATACAACTGATGTTTTTCCTTTTCAGGGAAAAAGACAACCCAAAAGACAACTACCTTCAACTGTCACAGTTTCCAGATTCGATTCTTGTATCTAGCCAGGGCACATCTGTGAGTGATCAGTTTCCAGATTTGATTCCTGTATCCAGCCAGGGCATATCTGTTGACGACAATTCCAGATTCGATTCCTGTATCTAGCCAGGGCATATCTGTTGACAACAATTCCAGATTCGATTCCTGTATCCAGCCAGGGCATATCTGTTGACGACAATTCCAGATTCGATTCCTGTATCCAGCCAGGGCAGATCTGTTGACAACAATTCTAGATTCGATTCCTGTATCCAGCCAGGGCATGTCTGTTGACAACTATTCCGGACTCGATTCATGTATCTAGCCAGGGCACGTCTGAAGAGTTTGAAGATTCGATTCCTGTATCCAGCCAGGGCATATCTATCAACTGTCACAATTCCGGATTCGATTCCTGTATCTAGCCAGGGCACATCTGAAGATTTTGAAGGTTCGATTCCTGTATCCAGCCAGGGCATATCTGTTGACGACTATTTCCAGATTCGATTCCTGTATCCAGCCAGGGCATATCTGTTGACGACTATTTCCAGATTCGATTCCTGTATCCAGCCAGGGCATATCTTTGATCAATCGATTGTAGATTTGACACCTGTATCTAGCCATGGCATATCTGCATGAAGATATTGAAGATCAACACCTGTAACAAGCCAAGAAAACATCTGTCTTTCTCAAAATACACAAGTTCTCGCTAAGGAATTTCTTATGCGATCAACACTTCCAAATGGCATCTATAAGCCCATTCCCGATAAGGTTCTGTCGCATCTCCAGATGGCATCTATAAGCCCATCTCCCTATCCACCATCTCTCCAAATGGCATCTATAAGCCCATTCTCGACATCACCTTTGCTGATACTCCAACATGCGAGTGCAAATTTCCGGGCACTCTAGTGTCCAATCTCCTTTTACCCTCGAGTCACGAAAGGCAAACTTGCCAATCTAACTCTTCAGGTTCAAGAAGATTGAACAGGCCGGGCAACTGTTGTACCCCAAAATTTGCCCTCCCATTTCCTCAACATTTTCTCATCACAAAACCCTTGGAGCTGAAGATCCAGTTAGGGTTTCCTCTGCTCAAGACTTCTCCTTGCACTGTTGACCCAAATTAGGGTTTGTGTTTGCACAAAGATATTTTGACCTAAAATGCCTAAGATGACTTTCATACTTCATGTTGGACTCCCAAGTTTATCCATACCAAGTTTTAAGCCTTGATTCCAATCTTTGCCCAGTCAATTGGACAATTGACCTAGAAATCAGTTGTATTGAGAAAAAGTCAACTGTGGCCAATTGACAGTCAAACCTCATGATTTTTGACCCACGTCAACATTATGAACTCATATGAACCATTTTTTCAAGTTTGGATCACAATTCCCCAAGAAATTTGATCAGATCACCAAAAGGGCAAAATGGTCATTTTTAGGGTTTTGACTGCACAAAGGCAATTTTTGACTGTTTGACCTAGACAATGGCAAATCAAGCTCACATATGGATTCAAGGACCCCATGGAATTGTCTTGACACATTCAACAAGTTCAAAAGATCCCAAATGCACAAGATTGACAGTTGAATTTCCCAGTCAATTGATCAATTTTGACTGTATACTGAAAAGTCAAACTTTGACTTTTTGGTCAAAATCAAGTGTCAAGATTCATTTTTCATCAAAACATGCCAAATCATGAAATTTGTTCATCTAGAAATCAAGAATTACAAATTAGGGTTTGAAATGAAGATTTTTCATAACTTAGAATTTTTCTAAGTTATGAAAAACCCTAATTTTTTCCTAACTTTGTCCCACTTTCTCACCAAAATTCATTTGGATTCAAGCAAAAGTCAAAACATGAAAGTTGTAGCCTATTGAAAAATCTACAACTTTGATTCACAAAGTTTTCCCAAAAGAAGCTTGTAGCTCAAGTTACAATTTTTGGAACAAGGGTACCAAACCATTCTTAACTTAGAGAAAATTTGACCTATTTTAGGCAAGGTGTTTACCTAACTTCAAGACAATTTTTCACATACTTCCACTTGGAATTTCAATTTGAATTTCAAAGATGGATTGTAGTACACATTCCAAGCTTTCCAAAATGTCCAAGAACTCATCAAACAACCTCATGGTTAAGGAGAATCGAATTTGGCAAGTTGGGAAAAACTCACTTTGTTCATGACCAAATTACATGTCCATACACTTAGGCAATTTTGAACTCAGCTTGCATTTCTTGATTACAGGCCCTAAATCCCTTTTGCACTCATAAATTTAATGCAAACTCATTGTGCCAAGACCATATTTTATGTGTTCAAGCATTACATAGAGGTTTAGTCCCAAAGTAGAAAAAGCATAATGGCCACTTTTGCAAAAGTGGAACTTTATGTCAATTAGCAATCCAAGCAAGTACAGTGCATATCCTCTTGGCACAAGTTATTAGACTAATTACACTGATCAAGACTAAGTGGTGCAGCACATTAGGGGGACCTCTACCTGTCTAAAAACTCAAGTGGCCTTTTGTTGCTTAAGTAAGAAGAAAGCTAGCATAACACAACACAACTGTCATTCCTGTAAACACAAGCTTAAGAAAAGACTTTGTACACTTTCTAAACATCCTAACTGAGCTAGAACACGAGCCAACCATCTCCATTGCCTTCTAAAACACAGAATCACCCTCAAACTGCCCAAACAGAGCACCTGCTGCAGATTGAGTTCCATAACTCATTCCTTTCGTGCATTCTTGCTAAAAACACTTCAAACACATCCCACAACATCCCTTGAAGCTATTCCAAACCTCAAACACGACCTGTAACACTCTCATTCAACATCACCATTTTCATTTTTCTGTTTTGCAAGTGGAGTTCTATAACTCGATTCAGCTAGTTTCAAAGCAAAGTAAAACTTGGAATAGCATCCCTGGACATCAAGGAAGTTGTACCAATCATCACCTTGCACTGAAAGTACCTCCATCACCATATACAACTCCAACTGAACAGGTAAGTTCATGAACTTGTATCTCTCTATTCAGGCATTGTTAGCTTTAGGTTTGTGAAGAAAATATGTCACATTCATAGCCCTGAACATGCCCATGTAATTAGTTTTCATTTATATTATGTGTGCTGTGAGAATTTAATGTCTGAACATGGAACAAAAATTAGGTCAGGAATTGGAGGAGAAGAAATTCTCTCTCATTTCTGAGAGTTAGATTGATTTCTTTATATGTCTAGAATCGTGGCTTCAAGCTCTACAGGTTTCATGTTGGAAGATTTGGCAAAAGATCAAGGAATTGGAAGATAGAAAACGTGTGTTTTCTTGAACAAAAATGCTGGAGGTTGAAGATGACAGGGTCATTGGGCTGGGCTTGATTTGTTATTTCTGTTTACACCTCATTTTCACACACACACACCCTTGGCCCATTTTGTTTATTTTTATTATTTTTTGACTTTTTCTTTTTGTTTCTGATTTATTATTTTTTGCTAAAAATATAAAAATATAAAAAAACAATATTTTTTACCCTTTTGCATTTTTATTTTAATTTTATTTGTTTTAGTTAAGTTTGTACACATAAATAAACAAAATATACTTTTTACTTAAAATACTAAAAAATAGTGCAAACACATTTTATTTTCACTTTTATTTTGTTTTATCTTCTGAAAATATTTTATATAAAATATACTTTTTTTATAAATATTAAATATTATTATTTTGTATATATTCAATATATTTAATAAATAATACAAATACATGTATATATATATATTAATATGTTTAGGGTAAAAATGCAAGATATATACATTTTATTTTTTTTATTAATATTTAATATTAAAAATACCTTTTTTACAAATATACTTCATTTTTTATTTTATTTTTGTACATAATTGATAAATATTTGTACATATTAAATAATTAATACATTTACTTAATGAAATTAGGGTTTTGCCCTAAATACATAAAAATCCAAAAATAAATACTTTTTATTTTGTTTATTTGACATATAAAAATACCTTTTTTTCATACATATAAAAAACATTTTTGCATCTTGCATATTTATTCCATTTTTCTTTAATTGTTGTATATTAATTACCTTGTATAATTCCAAATTGATGTAATAGTCTAGGTTTAAGTTCCTTGTCAAAATACCCCCATTTGAACATTTGTACCCCCCTTCCCATATATTGTGTTGTAATAACTTAGGAACTTTACTTTTCGCACTTTAATGCTTTCTAATTATACCATGCTAGAATTAGGGTTTGTATGCAAAATCAATTAACCAAAGTAGTTTGACCTAATTTCAAGATAATCAAGCATGAAAATGGACAACACTAATGACACTTGCACCCCTAAGGTATTCCACTTGTTGCCTTCAATAAATGGGCCATGTTACATGTTAGGTCTCTTTGGGCAAAACAAAACAATTCAAATGATCATAGTCCCTCGATGACGCTTTCGAAAGTTGCCTAAAAAATGATCAAGTCCCTTAAAGGAAAAATTGCCCAAAGATACTTGGCACCATTGCAATTATGGTCTAAAGGATGACCCGTGCCCGTCCCTTTCACATCCTAACACAAGATTGTCCACCAAATGCAATGGTGGAACAAAATTGTTAAAAGGGTTAAAAGCATAGGAGAAATCTTTGAGAAATTTAGGAGTAGACAAACTCTTAGTTACTTGAATCAAACTTGCAAAACAAAACACTTGCCTATTTTTAAACCACACCTCACCACACTTTCAAAACAAACTTTCAAAATCAAATGAAAACCTTTTCAAAAGACGTACACCTTTGTATACATCCCAACATGGATCATTACAAAGGTTGCCACCACATTGGCCTCTTTTCAAAACATTTTCAAACCTACACACACAAAGCACCATTTCAAATAATTGAAAATTAAGGCAAGTTGATCTAAGCAAGTAACTAAGAGCCCATGGATAACCATGGATAGAAAGGGTGCTAATACCTTCCCTTTCTATAATCTACTCCCCGAACCCAAGAAAAAATCTCAAAGGTTTTTGCTGTGCTTTTTAAACCTTTCCTTAGGATAAAATAAAAAGTCGGTTACGACTCTTGCTCAACCGAAACATTTGCGAATACAAACGCAAAACCATAGTCAGTTCTCCCACCGTATCACAGAACTGGCGACTCTGCTGGAGATAAATTTAAAGGTGGAGTAACCTTAGGGCTTAGATCACCCTCTTGCATGACTAATTGTTTGATTTGATTGCTTTATATCTTGGCTCTCTTGTTTGGGTTTGCAATCCTACACCCGGATTTTGGGAAACATTCATAGATAGCAATACATTGTGGAAACTGTGCAGGGTACACCGACACGGTCGAAGCAATAGCTATATTAGTGCGACATATTTGTGAGTACCGGTAACCCTTGAGTTCAATCAAGGAGAGTACGGGGCCGCTGAGTGATGTCACTAAGCACTAATGACCTAGAACCTTACTTGACCATCTTGGCCTTTTATTAGGGGTAGTGAGATGACCGGCTTTGGTGCAGTCCAAAGTTGGTAGATACTCGATACTACACTCATTGAGGGTTGTTTTCTTGGAATATTTTGGTCGCTAGTTAAGTGGCTAAACCAAAACAATGAACAATGAAAACAATCCAGTGATATTGAGCTCCTTAGAACCCGGTTACTATTTATAGGACAGGTTTTTAAGCCAACTACACTCAAGAGGGTACTTACCTATGAAACCCCCATGCAAGCCTGAAACTAGGGTTTGGTGTGATTTGCTTGTACATATGTTTGTGCATACATCATGAACATCATAAAGCATCATATGCATTTACTAACCACTTCAAGGGTTTAGATCTTCATCTTTGTTCTTGTTTTGTAGGTCATGGAAATTCCTCGCAGAAAAACCATCCAAGTTAACCTTGTGAGAATCTCTCCTCAACTCAAGGAGCTCACCTCAAGAATTTCGGAAAGCTCATCCTTCAGTGAAAGACATGGTAGACTGCTCAGCTTAGTCAACACCAACATTGAAGAAGACATGATGAAGGTGCTATTCCAGTTCTTTGACCCTCTTCACCACTATTTCACTTTCCCTGACTACCAATTGGTGCCCACTTTGGAGGAATTTTTTCAACTCCTGAGAATTCCTATCCTCAATCAACTACCTTTCAACGGTACGGAAAAGGAACCAAAGCCTGAAGATGTTGCTCGAGCATTACATCTACAGCCTTCTGACATCAAGGGGCATTGGGAAACTAGAAGTGGTGTCAAAGGCTTCTTAGCAAAATTCTTGTTTGAGAAGGCACAAGAGTGTTGGAATTCATTGGACCTACAAGCCTTCGAGGAGATTGTGGCACTCCTTATCTATGGGTTGGTCTTGTTCCAAAATTCTGACCAATTGGTAGATGTCAACGCCGTCAAAATATTCTTGTCCAGAAATCCAATACCAACATTGCTTGGGGACATTCTTCACTCATTTTACACACGAACAATAAGAAAGAGGGGTGTTCTCATGTGCTGTACTCCTCTCCTTGCAAGGTGGTTTATTTCGCACCTTCCACAATCTGTCTTGAAGAATGACCAAGGCTCAAGGTGGTCCCAACGGTTGATGACTCTTACTCATTCTGATGTACATTGGTGTTATCGGTCCAGAGAAAATGTCATCATCGTCGACCGTTGTGGAGAGTTTCCTAATGTTCCTTTACTTGGAATCAGAGGAGGTATCACCTAAAACCCTTGCCTAGCTTTGAGGCAATTTGGATATGCATGAAGAGATGGCCCTCACAACATGTTGATTCCTGACCTAGTTTTTTACTTCGACAATGATGCGCAAGGACTTCGCCAAAGATTCATGAGAGCTTGGGGGAAGCCCAACAAGGTTGATAGCAAGACACTGGGGCACAAGAACTCCATACCTCTTGAGCCTTATCTCAAGTGGGTACGAGCCCGAGCCCAGAGTCTAATGATGCCTTATCCTCATGTTCTCCCTGTGATTAAAGAGCCTGTTAAGGAAGGAGAGGTTCCCTACACCATCCTACATCCTGACATGCCTACATCGTGGGAGGAGATGCAGAAGAGTTGGATCCAACTCAAGGAGGAACGGAACACTTTTGAAGTCAGCTTCTACGCCAGTGAGAAGAAGGTTTTAGGGCTCACCCACGACTCCATGAGCAAGAGGCCCTCAACACCTACATTGCGCCAAAGAGGATGCGCAACGTCTTTTTACCTTGAGAAGTTGTTTTTGTAATATTTGGCCCATGGGGCATTTATGTACTAACAAATTGCTTCTTATTAATATGACGTGCGTTCTTTTTGTCTGCAACAATTGTGAATTTCTAAAACCCTTGAATGCATTGCATAGATAGCATCTCATGCATCATGTGCATAACAGGTACCCTTTTTTCAACAGGTTGCTTAATCCTCTTCGCTGTTTATTTTAAACAGTCATCATGAATCCAGATTCATCCAGTGAGCAAGCAATCAAGGCCCTTCAGGCCCAAAGTGCCCAGTTTCAAGAAATGGTCCTGAGCCTGGCCCAAGGTCAGCAAGAGTTGAAGGCTCTACTCCTGAAGAAGAAGAAGAAAAAGAGGACTGCATTATTCAACACTGGACGCAGGTTTGGGAACACACTCCATAATGAGGCTGATCCAACTACTTCCTATGCAGAGAAAGACAGTCCCCAAGGGGGAGGAGCTCCTAGTCCTGCAGTCTCTGACAACGAGACGGATTACAATGACGAACAATACCCACCTGCTGCTGACAGATACAAGCAATTAGAAGACCGCTTGAGTGCCATGGAGATTCAGAATATGCCGGGGCTGGATTTCAGAGATTTGGGGTTATCTTCTGGGGTGGTAATCCCACACAAGTTTAAGGCACCTGCCTTTGCCAAATACGACGGGGCCTCCTGTCCAAAGCTGCATCTAAGGTCGTACGTAAGGAAGATCCAACCTTACACGGCAGATAAGAACCTTTGGATTCACTTCTTCCAAGATAGCCTTTCGGGGTCACAGCTTGAGTGGTTCTATCAACTAGATGGAACTAGTATCCGACATTGGGAAGATTTGGCGACTGCATTTTATAGACAATATCAATACAATTCTGACCTCGCTCCTACGCGTACCCAACTTCAGGGTATGTCTCTAGGAACGGGCGAAGGGTTCAAAGAATATGCACAAAAATGGAGAGATTTGGCTGGCAGGGTGCAGCCTCCATTGACTGATCGTGAGCTGGTTGATATGTTTCTAGGGACCTTGTCTGGTCCATTTTTCAATCATCTGGTTGGCAATTCCTCAACTGGGTTTACGGATTTGATCCTGACGGGTGAAAGGATAGAAGCTGGCATCAGGTCAGGAAAGATACAAAAAGCTGCCTCCGCAAGTACTAAGAAGAGGCCTTTCAAGAAAGAAGCAAGTGTCGTCTATGGTCCTAGAAGACAAGTCAAGCCAGAAAGCCGTCAAGCCGTCAATGCCTTGGTCATTTCAAAACCTGTTGATGCTCCTCAACAGTACAATCAACAAAGAGGTGAAAGGCCCAAGAGGCAGTATACTCGGCTGAGTATGACCTTGTCACAAATCTTACCACAACTGTTATCAACCAACTTGGTGACCATCAAAGAGGCTCCAAAAGTCATGAATACTGCATCTCCTAAGTATAAGGTGCAAGACCTTATCGGTGCAAAGGAAATTCAGTTTGAGGCACCTGAGAGGCTAAATGTTGTAACTGCTCCTATGCCCCAGCATAGAGTAAATGCCATCGAGGAAGATTTGTATGCTGTTTCGGTGAATGATGTTTCTACCCCTCTTTTGACTGTTAAGAGGAACTTACTACTAGCCGGTTTATTTCCGGGTTGTAGCAAGGGTTGCCTCCTGTGTGCTGTTATCCCTACCGGTTGTCCGCTGTTGAAATCAGGCATCCAAAGCCTGATGAATAGCAAATAAATTCTGTTCAAGAAAACTGTTGTTCCGTTTGTTTCCGCTGAAGAAGTATCTGTCGTCACAATTTTCAACAATCCTACCAAGGCTCTCCCAAAGAAGCCAGTCCAAATTATGTCTGTTGCACCCATTACTATTACTGTTCCGGGGCCTCTCCCTTATGAATCTAACAAGGTTGTCCCATAGCACTATGGGGCAGACGTGTATGTGCTTGGAGTGAAGCAGGAGTTCAACACCAGTACCAGTATCAGTAACATCACTGGTCCCGCCAAGATTACTCGCAGTGGCAGGCTCTTCTCGCCTGACATTGCACCGCCAGTTATCCGAAAGCCTCTTATCATCACACCCGCAAGTGTGCATGTTCCAAATCAAGTTCCTGTGTCTACTACTGCTGCCGAGTCCTCTGATGCTCGGGGCAAGGAAGTTGCTACCGATTTGCCTGCCAGGACGGAGGCACCCAAAAAGACTGCTGTTGAAGCCTCCCAACAAGAAATGGAGGAAATCCTTAAAATCATTAAAAAGAGTAACTTCAATGTTGTTGAACAGTTGGGGCATACCCCCTCCAAAATCTCTATGCTATCATTGCTGCTGTGCTCAGAGGCCCATGCAAAGGCCCTGATTTCATTTCTGAAAACGGCCCATGTGCCGCAAGAGACCTCTGCAGATCAATTCACTGACTGTGTGGCTAATTTGACAGCTGACAATGGTTTGGGGTTCTCGGATGCTGACCTTACCGCCAAAGGGAAAAATCACAATGATGCCCTGCATGTTTCCATAGAATGCAGGGGCACTACTCTCGCACACGTGCTAGTGGACACCGGTTCTTCCCTGAATGTTTTGCCCAAGAAGGCCTTAGATCGGTTGGATTGTGAGGGCCTGGAATTAAAGCCTAGTAACATCATTGTTAGAGCCTTCGACGGTTCTAAGAGGATGGTGCACTGTGAGGTAGACATTCCTATTCGTGTGGGTTCCCAAGTCTTCGACTCAACGTTCTATGTAATGGATATTCGTCCATCTTATTCCTGCTTGTTGGGTCGACCCTGGATTCACAAGGCTAGGGCAGTAAAGAAATGAAAACAAACGTAAAAATAGAAAAGGAAGCATCCTTAGATTGCAGAGAGGTGGGGCTTCGATTTAGAGGGGAAAGTTGTCTTTCAATTATCCTTTGATCCAGTGACAGGAGATGGCTTTCGATTTAGAGGGTGTTTGCTGGAAGGGTCTGGTAGCTAACTTGTGAGTGCAATGCATCTGCAAAGATGTGTGAGCAAAAAAAAATGCAGGACTTGTGTATCGAACCCAAGTCCTTTGATTTTGCACGCGTTGGGTCTATTCAGGCTATATCTGTAGCAAGTGTTAGCAACAAAACAAATGTAGAGTTGGGTGTCGAACCCAGGTCCTTAATCTTGAATATAGATCGAATAAAACTACAAATTCCAATATGTCATGCAAATGTAAGTTTGATCTTTTTACCCATTCTTACCAAGGGTGATGTATGAATTCAGGTGTGGGTATCCTTGTTTAAGGATTACTTTGATTTGGCCTCTAGACATGGGGACGTTTTCTTAAGGGCTGGGGATGATTGTAAAAGCCTCAGGAAACTTCAAAGAACATGTTTTTGATTTCGTGTGACTCCCTCTCCTCTTGTGTCCAGCCCCCTTTTTGTGCGTATGTATGTGGTTCTTTAAATAGAGGGGATGGAAGGGACAAGAAAATAAAGGTTTAAACAACCATAAACAAATGTTTTCAAAGCCATGAATAATGTTTTGAAACATTTCAAAAGTCATGGAAACTTGTCCTTTTTGAATTTAAATGAACCTGGACCTTTTGGCTCCTTCGAATGCCTTCCAGTATTGCTCTACGATTGGCCTTAAGTTCTCTCCTTCGATATCTTTTGAATGGACTTTCTATGTGCGCTTTGTGCCCTCTTCGAATGGGCCACCAAGGTGTGTCCTTTGAATGGCTATTTTGAATGGACTTTGTGTATACTTTGTGCCCTCTTCGAATGGGCCACCAAGGTGTGTCCTTCGAATGGCTATTTTGAATGGACTTTCTGTGTATGCTTTGTGCCCTCTTCGAATGGGCCACCAAGGTATGTCCTTCGAATGGCTATCACGTGTGTTAAAGTTCGTACAATTTTTTAAAATGGGGCCATTGCCCTGTCGAAGCTGGCACAAAGGCAGCCTATGTCTTGTGGATGCTAGCGTGAAGCAAGTCAAAGTAGGCATAGAGGAGGCCATTTCCTAGGCGAAGCTGGCACAAAGGTAGCCAGTACCTTGTGGGTCAAAGGCAACCCTGAAGGAGTCTTGGCCTTTTACTGAAGACAAACTGAAGAGGGGGCCTTTGCCTTGTGAATCGAAGGCCAGTTTGAAGAAGTTCTTCCTTTGTGCACTGAAGGCACGCACAGAGGGATAATTTGCCTGGTCGAAGCAAGAATTAAGCTTTCTCCAAAGAGACCAAATGCCCAAATGAAATAGGAATCCAGCTTGTATGCAGGTAGCCATTGCATTATGGATCAAGCCAGCATGTAAAGCCAATAGGTGTAATCGAAGGGGAATTAACAGGAAGCCCTTCCCTTTTGGATCGAAGGAGGCTGTTTCAAAGGAAACACATGCCCAGTCGAAACTTGTATACAGCAAGCAAGCAAAAATTCCAAGGTTTCAATCGAAACTTGGAACTTTGAGGAAAGCTTGAAGGAGGTTAGGTGCTCAAACGAAACCTGTCAATATGCCAATTGAAAGACCCTTTGACATGCCAATTGAAAGACTTTGGTAAGATCCCAACCGAAGACTCCTTGTTTATCTTCAAAAATTTTATTTTTTCCTTTAATCAAGTGCTTGTGACCACCCATATAAGAAAAATATCGTGGAAAACATGAGAGGGAAAATTTTGGGGTACAACAGCTGCCCCTGTTCAATCTTCTTAAACCTGAAGATGTAGATTGGCTTGTCTTCCTTTCGTGATCTAAAGGTGGAAGATGATTGAACACTAGAGTGCCCAGAAATTTGCACTCGTATGAATTAACATTGAGTGTTGATGATGGAGGGAATGGGATTACACATGCCATTTGGATAAGATGACAGAGAGTTGTCAGAGATGGGCTTAAAGATGCCATCCAAAGTAGATGCTGATTTCACACATGGTCCCTTTGGGGGTTCCTGTTCCTGCTGTCCGAGGATGAGTCTGTTGGGGAATATGGGTTTTTGTTGTTCTCCTGTTTGAGGAAAACTCTATGGGGAATAGAGTCTAGGAATTTCAGTTGTCCAAGGCTCTGCTGAAGAGTTATCTCTTGACTGAAAATGTATTAGGAAGAGCCTGCGTAGTGCAGTTTCAGGATGAGTCTGTGTTGGATTACCTCTGTAGGGTTACAATGAATGAATCTTTGTCGATTTATACCTCAACAGATAATGAAGTAATCTTTGATGATTGCTACTTCAACAGATAGTGATGGAATCTTTGAAGGTTGCTACCTCAACAAATAATGAAGGAATCATTAACGATTGCTACCTCAACAGATAATGAAGGAATCTTTGATGATTTCTACCTCAACAGATAATGAAGGAATCTTTGATGATTGCTACCTAAACAGATAATGAAGGAATCTTTGACGATTGCTACCTTAACATATGATGAAGGAATCTTTGACGATTGCTACTTCAACAGATAGTGAAGGAATCTTTGACGATTGCTACCTCAACAGATAATGAAGGAATCTTTGACAATTTCTACCTCAACAGATAATGAAGGAATCTTTAACGATTGCTACCTCAACAGATGATGAAGTAATCTTTGACGATTGCTACCTCCACAGATAGTGAAGAATCTTTGACGATTTCTACCTCAACAGATAATGAAGGAATCTTTAATGTTTGCAACTTCAACAGATAATGAAGGAATCTTTGACTATTGCTACCTCAACAGATAGTGAAGGAATCTTTGACGATTGCTACCACAACAGATAGTGAAGGAATATTTGACGATTGCTACTTCAATAGATAATAAAAGAATATTTGATGATTGCTACCTCAACAGATAATGAAGGAATCTTTGACGATTGCTACCTCAACAGATAATGAAGGAATCTTTGACGATTTCTTCCTCAACAGATAGTGAAGGAATCTTTGACGATTGCTACCTCAATAGATAATGAAGGAATCTTTGACGATTGCTACCTTAATGGATAATGAAAAATTCGTCTGTGTATAGACTTTACCTGAAAAGATAAAGATTTAGTTGCATGCAATGTCATGATGCATGAAGTGCAAATGATGTTCTCAAAATAAATGAGATTTGTAATATATGCATTCGTGTTGCCTATGATATGACATCTATAAAATGATGTATGAATGCAATTTATGAATGTGTTAGTCATTCCATTGTTGTATTGTTGAACTAGGGAAAATGAATCCCTGATTGTTGCTGGAGAGTATTGGGAAGCTGAATCCTGAACTGCTGTCGGTGAGTGAAGAAAGTGATTCTTCAATTTCCACTGGGGATAATGAATGGAGATAGTTTTTTTGGAGATTTCCTTTCTCTTCCGAGGATCTTTGGCCTCTGTTTGAGAATGATTTCACCGTGGGGAAGAGTTTTGTTAGGAGACTTCACCAATCTGGAGAACAAACTCCGCTGGGGGATGAACTTCCGTAGCTAGAGAAATAAACTCTATTAGGGATAAGGCTTTATAAACTACTTGAGATTTATAAAACTATGTTGCGGAAGGTGAACTCCATAAACTGCTTTGGGGATTTTGTTGAAATCCCGTAGGGGAATCTTGAGAAGCTTGGCGACTTCAGTGGGAATTTGGAGCAGTAATTGGAGGTTTTTGCTCTGTCGGGGATGTGAAAACACTTGACATCATTAGGATTCATGTTGAGAATATGGCAGTGACCTTTTTTAAGGGGATGCCCCTGCCTCTGTACCTGCTGGAGAGGTATCTGTTGGGATTTTGTAGACGGTTTTGATTATTATCCCAACATCTAGAGTCCTTGGTATATGTTGATCAGGGACTGTTCTACTGATAGTCAAATGACAAGATGACGGGACATAATCGTATGCTTTAATCCCTAACTTTTGCCTGGACTTCCCTTTTAGGTTTTCAGTCCACCGAATACCCTTTTTTGCCCAAGCCGCCTTTTCAGGTTTTCGACTTGCCGGGTGTACAAATTTTTTTCATATGTATATCCCTAATTTTTGCCCGAACCTTTGGTTCGCCGGGATGCCCTTATTTTTTCCTAGGCCAGTCGACCTAGCGGGTCTTTGTTCATGCGTGGTATTTTATGACTATTTCAATGTTCACCGGGTACAGAGGATTGTCATTGTCCATAGTGGTAAGTGTTGCCACACTGCCAGAAGATGTTTGCTTGGTTGCACATGATTCGTTGCTGGAATTCATGTCTAATGCCCCAAGTGATTCAGACGGAGGTTTGCCTCTGGTTATTTGGCATTTTTGAGAGATTCCTTGAACTTTGACTTGACTGCTACAGATCAGCTAGACACCTTGTTATGCCCCTTGATTATGAAAGGCCTATCACTGGAATGTCTTTCCATCTAAGGTGATTCTGTCCACTGAGAGGATTTTTGTTCATCGAATATCAGTCGTGCGACTTTCTCTATTCTTGAACAAATAGTAATATGCAAACAATGGTATTTTAAGAATGCAAAGTTTATGTCTGTCTTAAAGTTTGAAAATTCATTTTTTAGTAAAACAAACAAGTTTGTAGGAGTGCGATATCAGCTCAGGATTTATAGCAAACCTTATAGGAGTCAGGATACCTTTTATAACAGTATGCTTTCTATTGTACCCCAAAATTTTTCCTCTCATTTATCAAATATTTTCTCACAAGATCTCATTGGGTTCAAGTCTGCACAAGGTTTAATCAGCTCAAGACACCTCCTTAAGCACTGATGACTCAAATTAGGGTTTGAGATTGCACAAGGATAATTGAATTTTCAATGCCTTATATGACTTTAATGGATCATTATGGACCCCCAATATTACTCATGTCAAGTTTCAAGTCTTGGATCACATTTTTGCTCAGTCAATTGAGCAATTGACCAAAAAATCAATTGTATTGGGGAAAAAGTCAAATATGGCCAATTTACAGTCAAACTTCATAATTGTTTATCTACATCAACATTATAAACTCATATGTATCATTTGATCAAGTTTGGACCATAATTCCTCAAGAAATTTGATCAAATCATCAAAAGGGCAAAATGGTCAAAATTAGGGTTTTGACTAAGAGAGGGCAATGTCTGATTTTTGACCTAGAAAATGGTTATTTGGTTTGAGGCATGATCTCAAGAGTTCAATTGCATCATTTTGACCTAATGGCATGACCCAAAACATTTCTCAAAATCAATTGGATTGATAATGAATTTTTAGTCAACTGATCAAAAGTCAATTGTACACTGAAAAAGTTAAACTTTGACTTTTTGGTCAAAATCTAGTGTCAAAGATCATAATTCATCCAAACATGTCAAAATATGAAACTTATTCATTAAGAAATCAAAAGTCAAGATTTCATTTTGAAAAGTCAAAGTTTTCAAACTTAAAATATTTTCTAAGTGTTGAAAAATTCATGTTTTTTTCTCAACTTTGAGCCAATTTTTCACCATGATGCAAGATGATTCAAAAGAAAATTTCAACATGAAAGTTTTAGATCTCCATGAGATCTACAATGTTTCTTTACACAACTTCTCCTAAAAATGCTTGGATCTCAAGTTATTAAGTCATAAAGTCATGGTCTTGAAATTAAACACTTAGTGAAATTTTGCCCTATTTTAGGCAGGATTTTGACCTAACTTCATGACACTTTTTCATATAGCTCCAAGGGGAATTTTCAAAAGTGATTCAAAGAGGGGTTGTAGATAACATTACAGGCTTTCCAAAATGTCCAAGAACTCATTGAGATCATCTTTGAGTATGGAGAATCGAAGAGATGAAGTTAGGGTTTTCAAACTTGAATTACAAGCCATTTCATGATGAACAAGAATTCAAATCCAAGCCTAGGCTGCATAATATTTGCTTTGCAGGCCTCAAACTTGTTTGTCACTCCATAACTAAATGTTTACACAGCTGTTAGAGTTTTAATCCAAGCAATTGAGCCTTTATCCAAGTTACATTTCCATTTATGGCACAAAGTAGCCATTCCATTCTTGTAAAGAAGCTTTAATCACAAAGTCAATGCATAGAGCTTTGCACTTGTTCCTTCTTATCACAAGCAATGTTAAAGGCAAAAGCAACATGTCTAGAGCCTCCCATAAAGTCAGACCATGCTTGTACTATGCCTTGAAACCATGTTTTCACTTTTCTTCAAAATCAAGTAACATAGCCATAACTCTACATCTTGTGCTTCTGACCTCCTCAAGTACTCTAATCTTTTTCCATACATATGCACAAGTTGTTTGCAAGCTAACCCATGCATACACAAGCTCCAAAACTCCCCAAAAGTCAGAACTGCATCTAAAACCACCATTATTGCACATTCTGACCAAGAACTTCAAACTTCCATTTCCCTCATGCGTTTCTTGACTTTTCAATTTCAAAAGCTTCCTCACTTCAAACACAAACCATCACTGACCCTACTTGCAGACTGTAACACTATCTTCATCAGCTTCCAAGTTTAAAAATAGAGCATTGCAGTTGTACTTATCCATACCATTCCATCCACCTTCAGCTCAAGCTAGCCATTGCATTAGCTTCCTAGAGGTCCAAGGAAGCTAACCTGATCATCACCATCACTTAAAACAAGCTCAAACTCATATCACGATTTCCAGTTTTGAGGTATTTTTCTTGAACTTATATCTCATTATTTAGGCATTGTTAGGCTTCCATTTGTAAAGATATAATGTAGACATCATTTCCCTGAAGTTGTACATGTCCATAGATTTCATTTATATTGATTGAGCTAGGAGAATTTTAGGATTGAATCTCTGAAAATAATTAGGTTAGAATTTGGTACTTTCAAAAATTATCATTCATCTTTGATTTATAGTTCATGATATTTATATGGTTGGATTCGTATGAAAAAATGAAGCAATTTTCATGTTTACATTTTTGCAAATGGTTGAGAAATAAACAAGTTGCAGGGCTTCTGGCTGGAGGTTGAAGATGAAGTATATTTAGGGCGAAATTTGTGTGTTATATTTGTTGTTTTACATAAGTTAATGGATGTATCACCACCCCGGTGGTTAAAGCACACGCCTGTTACTATGAGGTCCTGGATTCAAGCCCCAGCGTGACCTTTTTGCTTTTTTCACATTTTTGACTCTTTTTGCAGCGCCTGGGCCTCCTCTTGTTGGGCCTTATTTTTTTTTTGCTATGATCAAACCCCCTGCCTTGTTGTTTATACAACCTGGCTCATTTCATTTTCTTTTTCTTTTTTATTTTCATTATTATTATTAGTACTAGTATTATTAATATTAATTTTTATTATTGGTAATAAAATACCCAAAAATATTTTTATTTATTATTTTCATATTTTTATATTTTTTATTTAATTTTTCTCCACAAAAACAAAAGAATAAAAACATTCCTTTTATATTTTTTTTACTTAGATAATATTATTATATTATTTTCTTATAAATTAAAATCAATTTAGAAATCAGGACTTTTACTTAATTATTTTTATTTACTAATTTAATTAAACTCACAAAAACCCTATAAAACTTGTTTTCTTTAAATTAACTTCCTTTACTAACTTAATCTTAATTTTATTATTTTTAATTAATTACTTTATTTTAATTAATTAAGTCAAAAATCCTTTTCATAAAAAACCAAGCAAAAATCACATTTCTTTACATTTGCATTCTTGCATTTTATTTATTTATTTTGTACATTTATTCAAAATTCAATATGGTTGTAATATTATTTAGATTTAATTTCTTGCAATATTCCCCATTTGTAATTTGTACACCCCTCCTCCCCTAAGTATTGTAATAGCATAGTAATTTTAATTTCCGCAATTTATCGCTTTATATACAAATGCTAGTAATTAGGGTTTTGTATGGAAAGACTAAAACCAACAAATAGCAAACTCTAATCAAAGATAAATCTACCATGAAAATCAATACACTCGCACACCTACACCCCCTAGGGTAAATCCACTTTGTTGCCTTACAAAAATGGCCATATTACGCATGTAAGGTATCTTAGCAAAAACAAGCAAAATACAAGATCATAGTCCCTCGATGATGCTATGCATGTTGCCTTTCAAAATGATCTTAGTCCCTAAAGAAAAATGCTAAGATACCTTGCAACATTGCTAATCATGGTTATACGATGACCCACGCTCGTCCCGTTTACATCCAAAGATAGGGTTACTTACCAAATCAATGGTAAGATAACAATGTCAAAGGAAAAAGGAAATGAACATGAAAGACTTTTGAGTAGATAGAATGTTCCTAGTTACTTGCTCCATTTCAAAACAAAAAAAATCCTAACTATTTTCAAAAATAAACACCTACACTTTCAAAACATCTTGCAAACTTGAAAACATTTTCAAAAGATCAAACACTTTGTATGCATTCTTACGAACGAGAATCATTACAAAGTTTGCCTAAACAATGGCCTCTTTCCAAAAAATACTTTCAAAAACCACACAAAGCATTTTTTCAAACAAAAGCAAGTGATATAGCAAGTAACTAAGAACCCATGGAAAGCCATGGATGAAAAGGGTGCTAACATCTTCCATTTTCATAATCTACCCCCCGAACTCAAGAAAACATCTCAAAGGTCTTTCCTGTGCTTTTTCACCTTTCCTTTTGGATAAAAGAAAAGTCGGTGGCAACTCTTGCTAACTGCAACATTTGTGATCAAACACAAAACACCCAAGTCAATTCTCCCACCGTATCATAGAACTGGCGACTCTGCTGGGGAGAATTCTTAAAGTGGGGTTACCTTAGGGTTAGATCACATTTACTTGCTTTCATTATTTGACTTGTATGCTTTACTTTTTGGTTCTTTGTTTGGGTTTTAATACTCTACCCGGATTTGGGATACCTTATAGGTAAGTAGCAATACATTGTGGAAACTGTGTGGGGTATACCAACATGGTCTAAGCAATAGCTATGTTAGTGCGACATATTTGTGGGTACCGATAGCCCTTGAGTAGTCAAGGAGAATACGGGGCCGCTGAGTGATGTCATGAAGCACTAGTGAACTTTTAGAACCTTTACTTGACCAACTTGGCCATTAGGACGTAGTGAAATGTCCGGCTTTGGTGCAGTCCGAAGTTGGTAGATACTCGATACTACACTTATTGAGGTTTGGTTTCTTGGGATATTTTGGTCGCCATTAAAGAGGCTTGCGCTGAAACAGTGCCCAAGGAAACAAACCAGTGATATTGAGCTCCCTAGAACCCGGTTACTATTACTAGGACAGGTTTGAGCCAACTAAACTTTAAAAGGGTACTTACCTATGAGACTCCATGCAAGCCTAAACCTAAGGACTTGTTTTCTTTGTTTGTATATATTTACTTGTACATAACATCATAAACATCATAACATCATACTCATATTCACTAACCATTTCAAGGATCTTGGGATTTATCTTTGTTCTATTTTGTAGGACATGGATTCTATTCGCAGGAAAACCATTCAAGTCAATCTTGTAAGGATCCCTCCTCAACTTAAAGAGCTAGCATCAAGAATTCCTGAAAATTCTCCATTTACCGAAAGACACGGTCACCTCCTAAACTTGGTCACCTCCAACACTAATGAAGACATGATGAAGGTGCTCTTCCAGTTCTTTGATCCTTTACACCATTGCTTCACATTTCCCGATTATCAACTTGTGCCAACTTTGGAAGAATTATCCTAACTCCTAAGGATTCCCATTCTCAATACTCTACCTTTCAACAGTATGGAAAGAGATCCAAAGCCAGAAGAGATTTCTCAAGCTCTACACTTGCAACCATTTGATATCACAACTAATTGGGAAACAAGGAGTGGTGTCAAGGGTTTCCTAGCAAGGATCTTGTTTGAGAAAGCCCAAAACTGTTGGAACTCTTTGGATTTGCAAGCTTTTGAGGAAATTTTGGCTCTCCTCATCTATCGTATGGTTTTTTTCCAAATCCTGACCAACTCATAGATGTGAACACCGTCAAAATCTTCATGTCTCATAACCCGGTGCCTACTTTGCTAGGGGACATCCTACATTCTTTTTAGACTCTCACTATGAGGAAAAGAGGTATCCTTATATGTTGTACTCCTCTCTTGGCAAGATGGTTTATTTCGCATCTTCCCCAATATGTACTAAAGAACGAGCAAGGTGCGAGGTGGTCACATAGGTTGATGACACTCAAACATTCAGACATTCATTGGTGTTCCCGATCTATAGAGAATGTTACTATTATCGACCGTTATGGAGAATTCCCTAATGCCCCTTTACTTGGCATTAGAGGAGGTATCACCTGAAACCCCTGTTTATCCTTAAGACAGTTTGGTTACGCCCGAAGGGATGGCGCACATGAGATGCTCATTCAAGGTTTGGTATTTGACTACGAGAACAACGATCAAGGTCATCGCCAGAGATTTATCCGAGCTTGGAGGATGTTGAACAAGGTAGATAGAAAGACATTGGGGCATAATAATTCCATCCCTCTTGAGCCTTACCTCAAATGGGTACGAGCTCGTGCTCAAAGTCTTATAATGCCTTACCCCTCCATTCTCCCAGTAATCATAGAGCCTGTTGTGGAAGGAGATGTTCCATACACTATCCTGCATCCTGACATGCTCACCTCTCTTGAAGACTTACAAAGGGATTGGATACAGCTTAAAGGGGAGCGAGACACTTTCTAGGCTCAATTCTACGCCAACGAGAAGAAGGTTTTGGAACTCACTAAGTAACTTCATGAAGAGCAGAGCCTGAACGCCTACATCGCACCAAAGAGGATGTGTACAACTTTTTTATCTTAGAGTTTTTGTATTTCTTTGTAAGCCCAAAAGAGGCATGATGTACTCAAGCTTTGATTTATTAATATAACGTGTGTTACTTTTTGGTCTAAAGCAAATTTAAATTTATAATTTACTTGAAATTATTGCATATGCATTTACCATTCATCATAACATAAGCAGGTTTCTTACAACAAGTCTCCTCATCTTTCTACTGTTTATTTCAGTAAGATGGATCTCGAGCAGACAGTAAAAGACCTCCATGTGCAGAATGCTCAGTTTCAACAGATGTTCTTGACTCTAACCAAAGGATAAGAGGATTTGAAGACTTTAATGTTTGAAGAAAAGAAGAAGAAAGCAAAGAAAATAACCGGAGTTCTGAATATGGGAAGAAGGTTCCAAGGATAAGCCAGACGGACCCTAGACTTTTCAACGTCATCTGGTGAAAAAGATAATCAAGAAGTGAAGGGAAAGGAAACAGTTGTCAAACCAGAATCTGAAGAAGAAGAAAAGGATTACTATGAAGAGCAGTATTCCCCGGACGATGACAAATACAAGCATCTCGAAGAACGCCTAAGTGCAATGGAGATTCAGAAAGTACCTGGGTTGGACTTTGAAGAGTTGGGTTTGGTTTCTGGGATTGTTATTCCACAAAAATTCAAGGCACCAATATTTGCTAAGTATGACGGAGTTTCGTGTCCGAAGATGCATCTCCGATCCTATGTGAGGAAGATACAACCTCACACTGCTAACAGAGATTTGTGGGTACACTTCTTTCAAGACAGTCTATCCGGAACTCAGCTTGATTGGTTCTATCAACTAAAAAGGGCCAATATCCATAATTGGGAAGACCTTGCCGCTTCTTTTTATAAGCAATATCAGTATAATGCAAACCTTGCTCCTACCCGTACTCAACTCTAGAGTATGGATATGGTTTCAAGTGAAGGTTTCAAAGACTACGCTAAAAAATGGAGGGACTTAGTAGGAAGAGTCCAGCCTCCCCTTTCTGAAAGAGAACTAGTAGACATGTTTTTGGGAACCCTGTTCGGTCATTTCTTCAATCATCTAATTGGAAGTTCCTCAGCAGGCTTTACTGAATTAATCTTGACTGGAGAAAGAGTGGAAGCTGGGATTAAGAGTGGGAAGATTCAAAAAGATGCATCCTCTACTGCTGTAAGAAAACCATTTATTGGGAAGAAAGAAGTTGGTGCTGTGTATCCTCAAAGAAACCAAGATAGAACTGAACGCCGACCAAAGGTAGGGGTTGTCATGATCCCTAAGCCTGCACCTACTTAACAAAGGAACGATCAACCTAGAATAGAGAGTCCAGTAAGACAATTTACCCGGATTAATATGACACTATCTCAAGTCTTGCCACATTTGTTGAGATCTAATCTGGTAACTTTCAAAGAAGCTCCAAAGAATCCTAACACAACCTCTCCTCACTACCATCCTAATGCTCGTTGTGCATACCATTCAGAAAGTCCAGGCCATGATACTAACAAATGTTGGGCTTTAAAAAACAAGGTGCAAGACCTTCTTGAAGCAAAAGAAATTGAGTTTGATGCTCCTGAGATCCCAAATGTTATCACCGCTCTTATGCCCAAGCATGGCCGCGGTGTTAACGCTGTCGAAGATGATATGTTTGTTACTGCTGTTGATGAACTTGTTACTCCTCTCCTGACCGTCAAGAAGAACCTGTTTAAAGCCGGTTTATTTCCGGGCTGTGATGAAAGCTGCCACATCTGTTTATCCTTACCAACTGGTTGTCATTTATTGAAAGCAGGCGTTCAACGCCTAATGGATGACAAAGAGATTTTGTTTGAAAAGACTCCCGTTCAAACAATTTCTTACAATGATGTTTCAATAGTAACCATTTCCGCCAATTCTTCTAGGGTCTCCACCAAAACACCTGTTAGGATTACATCAGTTCCTAAAGTAGCTCCACTGATAATTACTATTCCTGGACCAATCCTGTACTCATCAGATAAAACTGTCCCATGGAATTATGAGGGCGATGTTTACTATCACTGTGTCAAGTAGGATTGGCCAGTTGTTGAAGACTCAATTCTTGAGAAGGTTGACCCCGACATCAGTAACATTGCGGGAACCAGCAAGATAACCCAAAGTGGCAGAGTATTCTCCCTAGAGATTGCTCCTCTGAAGACTGTTACCAGTCCTGTGATCATCCCTGTTTATGTTCTTGTTGACACTACTACTACTACTACAGTTCCTATAGTTACACCTGTTGATAGTCCTACCACCGAGTCGACCGAGACTCGGGGCAAAGGCATTCTGGTTGAGCCCGTCCAGATGAAGGCGCAATCAGTATCTATCCTTGAGGCCTCCCAAAAGGAGATGGAAGAAATTCTGAAAATTATAAAGAGAAGCGACTACAACGTAGTCGAACAGCTAGGGCAGACTCCGTCAAAGATTTCCATGTTAGCTTTATTGTTGTGCTTTAGGGATCATGCGAAGGCCTTGGTGAAATTCCTTAAAACTTCCCATGTACCACAAGAAACCTCTGCTGATCAGTTCCAAGACTGTGTGGCCAGTTTATCCGCTGACAATGGTTTAGGCTTTTCTGATGCTGACTTGACACCTAGAGGGAGGAAGCACAACGAGGCATTGCATGTCTCTATCGAATGTCGGGGCACAACTTTGGCCCATGTCTTGGCTGATACTGATTTGTCTTTGAATGTGCTGCCTAAGAAAGCTCTTGATAGACTTGACTGTGAAGGTCTGACCTTAAAACCCAGCAATATAGTGGTAAGAGCCTTCGACGGTTCAAAGAGAATGGTGCACGGGGAGGTGGAAATCCCCATAAAAGTTGGAACCCAAACCTTTGATTCAACTTTTTACGTGATGGACATTCGCCCTTCCTACTCCTGCTTATTGGGCCGACCATGGATTCACAACGCTGGTGCAGTTACCTCTACATTACATCAAATACTGAAATATCCAACCGAGGGGAAAATCATTACTGGCCATGGATAAGAGGAATATATGGTCATTCACTTAAACTCCTTCAGATAAGTGGAATTGAATGGTGAATTTATTGAAACTCCATTTCAGCACTTCGAGGAAGTCCCACAAACCATGGCAGTAACCAAGACTGTTTCCCAAGTCCCGAAGATTACAAGACCTCCGCTAAAGATGTCTTCTCTGAAAGATGCCAAGGCGGTGATTAAAGAAGGTGGGTGCACTATTTGGGGCCAACTCCCAGATATCCCATACAAATCTAACAAATTTGGTTTGGGTTTCACTTCAGGAGCCCAGAAAGTTGTACGTTGTGCTCATGCCGGGGGACCACCCTTGAAGATCAGCAACCATAGAGTCAACGCATTAGAGGATAATGAGGCAACTACGACCTGGAGGAATGGATTTTCCCAACTGTCAATGGAGGACTCATCAACTGGGAAGCTAAAGATTTTGTCCCAATTACTTTTATCCAACAGTAATTATCTTTAAATTTTGTCGGACCTGTAATAATTAAACAATTCATACTTATAAAACCTTGTGTCTTACCCGAGGCACAACGGTCCATTTGTAAGGGTTGTTACCTCATTTTCATATGTCATCAATGAATCATGGACGTTTTTGCATACAAACTTTGTGCTCTTTGTCTTTCTTTTTACATTTTTATTTCTTTCAAAGATAGTTATACTCTTACACACACTCACATTCAAAATGAAGATCTACATCCATTCGGGATCCCATGGGTAACGATTCTGCTATGGCCTTTTGTGACTCTGAAAATTTAATCTACCAAGCCGAAGACGAAGGTGAGGAAGATTGTGAAGTGCCAGGGGAACTAGCCAGGTTACTACAACAAGAAGAGAGGACCATACAGCCCCACGAAGAGCCAGTGGACACAGTTAACCTAGGTACCGAGGAGGATAAGAAAGAAGTCAAGGTGGGTGCCAATTTGGAACCCCGTGTCAAGAAGTGCCTAATTCAGTTGCTACATGATTATGTTGAGGTCTTTTCCTGGTTGTACAAAGACATGCCAGGATTGGATGCTGATATTATGGTCCATCGTCTACCAACAAAAGAAGACTGCCCTTTGGTAAAGCAGAAAGTCTGTCGCATGCGACCAGACATGCCAAAGAAGATCAAAGCAGAAGTCATGAAACAATTCAATGATGGATTCTTGGCCGTCACCTCTTATCCACAATGGGTCGCTAATGTTGTTCCCGTGCCTAAAAAGGACGGAAAAGTACGTATGTGCATGGACTACAGAGATTTGAATAGGGCAAGCCCTAAGGATGATTTCCCACTTCCCCACATCGATATTCTGGTTGACAATACAACATAACATAAGGTGTTTTCCTTCATGGATGGTTTCTCAGGTTACAATCAAATCAAAATGTCGCCTGAGGACATGGAGAAAACAACCTTTGTTACATAATGGGACACATTCTGTTACAAGGTTATGCCATTCGGGTTGAAGAACGTTGGGGCAACCTATCGGCGTGCCATGGTAGCTCTATTTCACGACATGATACATCACGAAATAGAGGTTTATGTGGACGACATGATAGCCAGATCTCAAACTAAAGAGGAACATCTTGACCATTTACAGAAGCTCTTTGAGAGACTAAAGAAATACAAGCTAAGGTTGAACCCGAATAAATGCACATTTGGGGTGAGGTCTGGTAAACTCCTAGGCTTTGTCGTCAGCGGTAAAGGTATCAAAGTGGACCCTACCAAGGTGAAAGCGATACAAGAAATCCCTTCTCCTTGCACCGAGAAGGAAGTTAGAGGATTCTTGGGACGTTTAAACTACATTGCCAGATTCATTTCTCACCTGACAGCTACTTGTGAACCAATCTTAAAATTACTGAAGAAAGATTCATTAGTCAATTAGAATGATGAGTGCCAAACTGCCTTTGATAAGATCAAAGATTACCTGTAAGAGCCTCCTATTTTGATGCCACCATTCGAGGGAAGACCATTGATCATGTATCTGACCGCTTTGGAAAATTCAATGGGGTGTGTGCTGGGGCAGCATGACGAGTCTGGACGAAAAGAGCACGCTATTTATTACCTAAGCAAAAAGTTTACCGACTGTGAAACAAGATATTCACTGCTCGAGAAAACTTGTTGTGCTCTAGCATGGGCTGCTCGACGGCTAAGACAGTATATGCTGACCCATACTACCTTATTAATATCCAAGATGGATCCAATAAAATACATATTCGAGAAGCCCGCCCTCTCTGGGAGAATAGCGAGATGGCAAATTATCCTGACAGAATATGACATTCAGTACACTACCCCGAAAGCAATAAAGGGAAGTGTGCTAGCCGATCACCTTGCTCATAAAGCTATGGATGACTACCAGTCCATGAAGTTTGAATTTCCAGATGAAGACATCATGATGGTAAACAACTGTGAAGAACTCAGACCATATGACGGACCTGAACAAGGATCCCGATGGACCCTGGTTTTTAATGGGGCATCCAACGCACTTGGAAATGGTATAGGTGTTGTACTCATATCCCCTGAAGGATGTCACACTCCCTTCACTGCAAGACTTTATTTCAACTGTACAAATAACATGGCAGAATACGAAGCGTGCCTTTTTCGTCTCAAAGCTGCCATATATTTAGGAATCAAGTCTTTAAGTGTGTTTGGAGACTCAGCCTTAGTCATTAGTCAGATCAAAGGAGAATGGAACACTAAGCACCCTAACCTCATCCCCTACAAATAACATGTGTTGACATTAATCCCACATTTTGAGAAGATTACCTTCGAGCATTTCCCGCGAGAAGAAAATCAGCTAGCAGACGCGCTAGCCACAATGTCATCCATGTTTAAACTCAAATGGGATAACGAGGATCCCCAGATCACCATTGAACGAATGGATGAACCAGCTCACTGTCACGAGATCAATAATGAAGAAGTAGTGGACCGACCTTGGTTCCACGAAGTAAAGAGGTATCTCGAGGCTCAAGAGTATCCGGAAGGAGCTTCAGTCAATGATAAGAAGTTCTTAAGGAGATTCTCTGCTAAGTTCTTCCTTAGTAATGGCATCCTCTACAAACGCAACCATGACTCTGTATTCCTTTGTTGTGTAGACAAGGTTGAGGAAGAAAAGAACATGGTTGATCTACATAAAGGCATTTTTGGCACCCATTCCAGTGGACATACGATGGCAAAGAAGATCCTACGGGCAGGTTATTACTGGTCTACCATTGAAGCAGATTGCTATCAGCACTCTCGAACTTGTCATAAGTGCCAGGTCTATGCTGACAAAGTGAATGTACCTCCAGTTCCTCTGAATGTCCTAACTTCTCCCTGACCATTCGCGAAGTGGGGAATTGATATGATTGGAGAAATCAAGCCCATAACCTCTAATGGACACCGCTTCATCTTGGTGGCCATTGAATATTTCACGAAGTGGGTTGAGGAAACTTCTTTCGCTTCCGTCACCAAGAATGTTGTCTCCCGGTTCATCAAACAGAATCTCATCTGTCGGTACGGTATCCAAGAGAGAATCATCACAGAAAATGGTACGAATATCAACAATACTATGATCACCGCACTGTGTGTGCAATTCAAGATCCAGAACCATAATTCTTCTCCTTACCGGCCAAAGATGAATGGTGATGTCGAAGCCGCAAATAAGAACATCAAGAAGATCATAAAGAAAATGACAGTAACCTATAAGGACTGGCATGAGATGCTACCATTCGCTCTTCGCAGTTACCGTACCACGGCGCGCACATTAATCGGGGCAACACCTTACTCTCTGGTATACGACATGGAGGTTGTCTTGCCTATTGAGGTCCAAATTCCTTCTCTGAGAATAATGAAGGACGCAGGGTTGAATGAAGAAGATTGGATCCAAACTCGACTTGATCAACTGAACTTGATTGACGAGAAAAGGCTTACTGCTGTCTGTGATGGTCAAATGTATCAAAAACGGATGATCAAGGCTTTCAACAAAAAGGTCAGACGCCAAGTGTATCAAGTCGGGGATCTGGTGAGCGCATCATACTGCCGCAGGGTGATCCCATAGGAAAATAAACTCCTACCTATGAAGGACCATTTGTGATCAAAAGCATATTCTCTGGTTGAGCAATGATCTTGACCACTATGGATGGCAACGACCTACCGCACCCTGTGAACGCAGACATATTCAAAAGATACTACGCATAAGAGACCCGCTAGGTTTACACACCTAGCCAAAACAAGGCCATCCCGGTGAACCAAAAAGGTTCGGGCAAAAATTAGGGATAAAACAAAAAAAAATTGTACACCCGACAAGTTGAAAACCCGAAAGGGCGACTTGGGCAAAAAAGGGTATCCCGGTAGACTAAAAACCCGAAAGGACGGTCCATGCAAAAGTTAGGGAATTAAAGCGTATGACTATGTCCCGTTGGATCACCTTTACAGACAACCTTTGGCTTCGACAGACAAACTCAGCGGTTCTTATCAATCCAATCAACTCCGGACAAGGCAGCAAGTGGACAAGAGGCTCAGAGACATGAAGGCTATAGCGGGATGGGAACCCCATGGGATTATTGCACATAGCTATCTTTTCTTTGTATCAAATTTTCATTTTTACAACGATGTTCCTTTACTAGGATGTTCGTCTCATTGTACAAAATACTTATTCAAGTTAATACAAAGACACCCCTTTGAAAGTGCAAAACTATCTATTTTTTTCTTCTTTATTCCTGTGTTTTGTTTACAAAAACAATGATTTATTTTTGAACATATGCATTTGAACATAACTACTGTTTACAAATGAACAAAAAGGAACATAAAATAGAAATACAGTCACTAATGGCTTTAAGAATTAGGATAATATCTTACAACAGAGTTTATTTCTCAGGATTCCCCAACAGGATTTCACAAGCAACACACGATATTTCCCTTACAACAGAGTTTATTTCTCTAACAAATAAAATCTCATCAAACTCATCAGCACTTCAGAACATCAAGACTTACACTCGACGTCCCCAACAGCAGTCAGGGATTTATTTTCCCTAATCCAACAATGTTACAGCATTATAGCTTACATGCCCATACATCGCATCCACACGTCATAACATTGACAACACGAACGCATACAACATAATCTCATTCATTTTATTGAGAACATCATTGTGCAATGAATTTCAAACATCATGACATTGCATACAACTAATATTTCATCTCTTCAGGAAAGATCAATCAGCAGATGGCTATCATCAACAATTTACAAAAGGTCAGAGATTGATACCTGAAACGAGCCAGGATAATTATCTACACGACCAACTGAACCTTCAGATACAGTTCAGATATGCTACAGACACGGATGCCATTCTGATACTCATTCAGATTCAACTTTCAGATACAGTATCAGATACGCTCCAGACACGGATGCCATTCTGATACTCATTCAGATTCAACTTTCAGATACAGTTCAGATACGCTCCAGATACGGACTCCATTCTGATACTCATTCAAATTCAAATTTCAGAAACGAGTCAATACAGTCTATTTATGGATATTATTCTAGTACTTGACCCTACACTTCCACTATTCCAGTGTAAATCGACTAGAGATTTATTCTGACACTTCTTTTATTCCTGCCAGCCATCATTTTGGATGGCATCTACAAGCCCATCTCTAACAACTTTCCATCACCTCTCCAAATGGAATTTTTAAGCCCATTCCCTACACCATCAACCACCACATCCTCGAGTTTAAATTTCTGGGCACTCTAGTGTCCAATCATCTTCCACCTTCAAGTCACGAATGGCAAATCCGCCAATCTAACTCTTCAGGTTTAATAAGATTGAACATGGGCAACTGTTGTACCCCAAAATTTTCCCTCTCCTTTATCAAATATTTCTCACAAGATCTCATTGGGATCAAGACTGCACAAGGTTTAATCAGCTCAAGACACCTCCTTAAGCACTTATGACTCAAATTAGGGTTTGAGATTGCACAAGGATAATTGAATTTTCAATTCCTCATATTACTTTAATGGATCATTATGGACCCCCAAGATTACTCATGTCAAGTTTCAAGTCTTGGACCACATTTTTGCTCAGTCAATTGAGCAGTTGACCTAAAAATCAGTTGTATTGGGGAAAAGTCAACTATGCCCAGTCGAAACTTGTATACACCAAACAAGCAAAAACTCCAAGGTTTCAATCGAAACTTGGAACTTTGAGGCAAACTTGGAGGAGGTTAGGTGCTCAAACAAAACCTGTCAAAATGCTAATTGAAAGACCCTTTGACATGTCAATCGAAAGACTTTGTTAAGATGCCAATTGAAGACTCCTTGTTTATCTTCAAAAAAATTATTTTTTCCTTTAATCAAGTTCATGTGACCACCCATATAAGAAAAAAATATTGGAAAACATGAGAGAGAAAAAATTTGGGGTACAACAGCTGCCCCTGTTCAATCTTCTTAAAACTGAAGATGTAGATTGGCTTGTCTGCCTTTTGTGGTCTGAAGGTGGAAGATGATTGAACACTAGAGTGCCCATAAATTTGCACTAGTATGAAGTAACACTGATTGTTGATGACGGCGGTAATGGGCTTACAAATTCCATTTGGATAAGATGATAGAGAGTTGTCACAGATGGGCTTAAAGATGCCATCCAAAGTAGATGTTGATTTAACACATGGTCCCTTTGGGGATTCCTGTTCCTGCTGTCTGAGGAGGAGTCCGTTGGGGAATGTGGGTTTCCGTTGTTCTCCTATTTGAGGAAAACTCTGTGGGGAATAGAGTCTAGGAATTTCATTTGTCCAAGGCTCTGCTGAAGAGTTATCTCTTGACTGAAAATGTATTATGAAGAGCCTGCGTAGTGCTGTTTTAGGATGAGTCCGTGTTGGACTACCTCTGGAGGGTTACAATGAAGGAGTCTTTACCGATTGATACCTCAACAGATAATGAAGGAATATTTGATGATTTCTACTTCAATAGATAGTGAAGGTATATTTGACGATTGCTACCTCAATAGATAATGAAGGAATCTTTGATGATTTCTACCTCAACAGATAGTAAAGGAATCTTTGATGATTTCTACCTCAACAGATAATGAAGGAATCTTTGACGATTTCTACCTCAACAGATAATGAAGGAATCTTTGACGATTGCTACCTCAACAGATGATGAAGGAATCTTTGACGATTGCTAACTCAACAGATAGTGAAGGAATCTTTGACGATTGCTACCTCAACAGATAATGAAGGAATCTTTGACGATTGCTACCTCAATAGATAATGAAGGAATCTTTGATGATATCTACCTCAACAGATGATGAAGTAATCTGTGATGATTGCTACTTCAACAGATAGTGAAGGAATCTTTGACGATTGCTACCTCAACAGATAATGAAGGAATCTTTGATGATTGCTACCTCAACAGATAATGAAGGAATCTTTGACTATTGCTACCTCAACAGATAGTGAAGGAATCTTTGACTATTTCTACCTCAACAGATAGTGACAGAATCTTTGACGATTGCTACCTCAACAGATAATGAAGGAATCTTTGATGATTTCTACCTTAATAGATAATGAAGGAATCTTTGACAATTGCTACCTCAACAGATAATGAAGGAATCTTTGACGATTTCTACCTCAATAGATAGTGAAGGAATCTTTGACGATTGCTACCTCAACAGATAATGAAGGAATCTTTGACGATTGATACCTCAATGGATAATGAAAAATTCGTCTGTGTATAGACTTTACCTGAAAAGATAAAGATTTAGTTGCATGCAATGTCATGATGCATGTAGTGCAAATGATGTTCTCAAAATAAATGAGATTTTTAATATATGCATTCGTGCTTCCTATGCTATGACTTCTATAAAATGATGTATGAATGCAATGTATGAACGTGTTAGTCATTCCATTATTGTATTGTTGAACTAGGGAAAATGAATCCCTGATTGTTGCTGGAGAGTACCGGGAAGCTGAATCCCAAACTGTTGTTGGTGAGTGAAGAAAGTGATTCTTCATTTTCCACTGGGGATAATGAATGGAGATAGTTTTGTTGGAGATTCCCTTTCTCTGCTGAGGATCTTCGGCCTCTGTTTGAGAATGATTTCGTCGTGGGGAAGAGTTCTGTTTGGAGACTTCACCAATCTGGAGAACAAACTCTATTGGGGGATGAACTTCCGTAGCTAGAGAAATAAACTCTATTGGGGGATGAACTTCCGTAGCTAGAGAAATAAAATCTATTGGGGATAAGGCTTTATAAACTACTTGAGATTTATAAAACTCTGTTGCGGAAGGTGAACTCCATAAACTGCTTTGGGGATTTTGTTGAAATCCCATAGGGGAATCTTGAGAAGCTTGGCGACTTCACTGGGGAATTTGGAGCAGTAATTGGAGGTTTTTGCTCTGCCGTGGATGTGAAAACACTTGACATCATTAGGCTGCATGCTGAGAATATGGAAGTGACCTTTTTTAGGAGGATGCCCCTGCCTCTGTACCTGCTGGAGAGGTATCTGTTGGGATTTTGTAGAGGGTTTTGACTGTTATCCCAACATCTGGAGTCCTTGGTATATGTTGATCAGGGAGTGTTCTACTGATAGACAAATGACAAGATGACGGGACATAATCGTACGCTTTAATCCCTAACTTTTTCCTGGACTACCCTTTCAGGTTTTCAGTCCACCGGATACCCTTTTTTTCCCAAGCATCCTTTTCAGGTTTTCGACTTTCCGGGTGTACAAATTTTTTTCATATGTATATCCCTAATTTTTGCCTAAACCTTTGGTTCGCCGGGATTCCCTTATTTTTGCATAGGCCAGTCGACATAGCTGGTCTTTGTTCATGCGTAGTATTTTCCGACTATTTCCAAGTTCACCGGGTACGGAGGATTGTCACTGTCCATAGTGGTAAGTGTTGCCACACTGCTGGAAGATGTTTGCTTGATTGCACATGATTCGTTGCTAGAATTCATGTCTAATTCCACAAGTGATTCAGACAGAGGTTTGCCCCTGGCTATTTGGCATTTTTGAGAGATTCCTTGAACTTTGACTTGACTGCTCCAGATCAGCTAGACACCAAGCTATGCCCCTTGATTATGAAAGGCCTATCACTGGAATGTCTTTCCATCTGAGGTGATTCTGTCCACTGAGAGGATTTCTTTTTATCGAATATCCGTTGTGCGAATTTCTATGTTGTTGAACAAATAGTCATATGCAAACAATGGTATTTTAAGAATGCAAAGTTTATGTCTGTCTTGAAGTTTGAAAATTCATATTTTAGTAAAACAAACAAGTTTGTAGGAGTGTGATATCAGCTCAGGATTTATAGCAAACCTTACAGGAGTCAGGATACCTTTTGTAACAGTATGCTTTCTATTGTACCCCAAAATTTTCCCTCTCATTTATCAAATATTTTCTCACAAGATCTCATTGGGTTCAAGACTGCACAAGGTTTAATCAACTAAAGACACCTCCTTAAACACTGATGACACAAATTAGTGTTTGAGATTGCACAAGGATAATTTAATTTTCAATTCCTCATATGACTTTCATGGATCATTATGGACGCCCAAGATTACTCATGTCAAGTTTTAAGTCTTGGATCACATTTTTGCTCAGTCAATTGAGCAGTTGACCTAAAAATCAACTATATTGGGGAAAAAGTCAACTATGGCCAATTTACAGTCAAAATTCATAATTTTTTATCCACACCAACATTATAAACTCATATGTATCATTTGATCAAGTTTGGACCATAATTCCTCAAGAAATTTGATTAAATCATCAAAAGGGCAAAATGGTCAAAATTAGGGTTTTGACTGAGAGAGGGCAATGTCTAATTTTTGACCTAGCAAATGGTTATTTGGTTTGAGGCATTATCTCAAGAGTTCAATTGCATCATTTTACCTAATGGAATGACCCAAAACATTGCTCAAAATCAATTGGATTGATAGTGAATTTTCATTCAAATGATCAAAAGTCAACTGTACACTGAAAAAGTCAAACTTTGACTTTTTGGTCAAAATCAAGTGTCAAAGATCATAATTCATTCAAACATCTCAAAATTTGAAACTTATCCATCAAGAAATCAAAAAGTAAATATTTCATTTTGAAAAGTCAAAGTTTTCAAACTTGGAAATTTTTCTAAGCTTTGAAAACTTCATGTTTTTTCACAATTTTGAGCCAATTTTTCACCATGATGCAAGATGATTCAAAAGAAACTTTAAACATGAAAGTTTTAGATCTCCATGCAATATACAACATTTCTTTACACAACTTCTCCTAAAAATTCTTGGATCTCAAGTTATTAAGTTATAAAGTCATGGTCTTGAAATTAAACACTTGGTGAAATTTTGCCCTATTTTAGGCAGGATTTTGACCTAACATCATGGCAATTTTTCATATAGCTCCAAGGGGAATTTTTAAAAGTGATTCAAATAGGGGTTGTAGATAAAATTACAAGCTTTCCAAAATGTCCAAGAACTCATTGAGATCATGTTTGAGTAGGGAGAATCGAAGAGATGAAGTTAGGGTTTTCAAACTTGAATTACAAGTCATTTCATGATGAAAAAGAATCCAAATCCAAGCCAAGGCTGAATAATCTTTACTTTGAAGGCCTCAAACTTGTTTTCCACTCCATAATTAAATGTTTACACAGCTGTTAGAGTTTTAATCCAAGCAATTGAGCCTTTATCCAAGTTACATTTCCATTTATGGCACAAAGTAGTCATTTCATTCTTGTAAAGAAGCTTTAGTCACAAAGTCAATGCATAGAGCTATGCACTTGTTCCTTCTGATCACAAGCAATGTCAAAGGCAAAAGCAACATGTCTATAGCCTCCCATAAACTCAGGCCATGCTTTTATTATACCTTGAAACCATGTTTTCACTTTTCTTCAAAATCAAGTAACATAGTCATAACTCTACATCTTGTGCTTCTGACCTCCTCAAGTACTCTAATCTTTTTCCATACATGTGCACAAGTTGTTTGCAAGCTAACCCACGCATACATAAGCTCTAAAACTTCCCTAAACTCATAATTGCATCTAAAACCACCATTGTTGCATATTTTGACAAAGAACTTCAAACTTCCATTTCCCTCGTGCGTTTCTTTACTTTTCAGTTTCAAAAGCTTCCTCACATTAAATACAAACCATCCCTGACCCTGCTTGCAGACTGTAACACCATCTTCATTAGATTCCAAGTTTAAAAATAGAGCATTGCAGTTGGACTTTTTCAGACCATTCCAGCCACCTTCAGCTCAAGCCAGCCATTGCATTAGCTTCCTAGAGGTCCAAGGAAGCTAACCTGATCATCACCATCACTTGAAACAAGCTCAAACTCATATCACGAGTTCCAGTTTTGAGGTATTTTTCTTGAACTTCTATCTCATTATTTAGGCATTGTTAAGCTTCCATTTGTGAAGATAGAATGTAGACATCATTTCCCTGAAGCTGTACATGTCCATAGATTTTTTTTATATTGATTGAGCTAGGAGAATTTTAAGATTGAATCTTTGAAAATAATTAGGTCAGAATTTGGTACTTTCAAAAATTCTCATTCATCTTTGATTTATAGTTCATGATATTTATATGGTTGGATTCGTATGAAAAAATGGAGCAATTTATATTTTTACATTTTTGAAAATGGTTGAGAAATGAACAAGTTGCAGGGCTTCTGGCTGGAGGTTGAAGATGAAGTATATTTAGGACGAGATTTGTGTTATATATTTGTTGTTTTACATAAGTTAATGGATGTATCACCACCCCAGTGGTTAAAGCGCGTGCCTGTCACTATGAGGTCCTGGGTTCAAGCCCCAGCGTGACCTTTTTTATTTTTTCACATTTGTTCTCACATGTTTTACTCTTTTTGCAGCGCCTGGGCCTCCTCTTGTTGGGCCTTATTTTTTTTGCTATGATCAAACCCCCTGCCTTGCTGTTTATACATCCTGGCCCATTTCATTTTCTTTTTATTTTTTATTTTCATTATTATTATTAGTATTATTATTAATATTAATTTTTATTATTGGTAATAAAAAAACCAAAAATATTTTTATTTATTATTTTCACATTTTTTTATTTTTTATTTTATTTTTCTTCACAAAAACAAAAGAATAAAATCATTCCTTTTACATTTTTTTACTTAGATAATATTATTATATTATTTTCTTATAAATTAAAATCAATTTAGAAATTAGGACTTTTATTTAATTATTTTTATTTAATATAATTAAATTCACAAAAACCCTAAAAAACTTGTTTCTTTAAATTAATTTCCTTTACTAACTTAATCTTAATTTTCTTATTTTAAATTAATTACTTTATTTTAATTAATTAAGTCAAAAATCCTTTTCATAATAAACCAAGAAAAAATCATATTACTTTACATTTGCATTCTTGCATTTTATTTATTTATTTTGTACATTTATTCAAAATTCAATATGGTTGTAATATTATTTATATTTAATTTCTTGCAATATTCCCCATTTGTAATTTGTACACCCCTCCCCCCTAAGTATTGTAATAGCGTAGTAATTTTAATTTCCGCAATTTATCACTTTATATACAAATGCTAGTAATTAGGGTTTTGTATGGAGAGACTAAAACAAACAAATAGTAAACCCTAATCAAAGATAAATCGAGCATGAAAATTAATACACTCGCACATCTACACCCCCTAGGGTAAATCCACTTTGTTGCCTTACAAAAATGGCCATATTATGCATGTGAGGTATCTTAGAAAAAACAAGCAAAATACAAGATCATAGTCCCTCGATGACGCTATCCATGTTTCCTTTCAAAATGATCTTAGTCCCTAAAGAAAAATGCTAAGATACCTTGCAACATTGCTAATCATGGTTATACGATGACCCACGCCCGTCCCGTTTACATCCAAAGATAGGGTTACTTACAAAATCAATGGTAAGATAACAATGCCAAAGGAAAAAGGAAATGAACATGAAAGACTTTTGAGTAGGTAGAATATTCCAAGTTACTTACTCCATTTCAAAACAAAAATATCCTTGCTATTTTCAAAAACAAACACCTACACTTTCGAAACGTCTTGCAAACTTGAAAACATTTTCTAAAGATCTAACACTTTGTATACATTCTTATGAACGAGAATCATTACAAAGTTTGCCTAAAAAATGGCCTCTTTCCAAAAAATACTTTCAAAAACCACACAAAGCATATTTTCAAACAAAAGCAAGTGATCTAGCAAGTAACTAAGAGCCCATGGAAAACCATGGATGAATAGGGTGCTAACACCTTCCCTTTTCATAATCTACCCCTCGAACTCAAGAAAACATCTCAAAGGTTTTTCCTGTGCTTTTTCACCTTTCCTTTTGGATAAAAGAAAAGTCGGTGGCGACTCTTGCTAACCGCAACATTTGCAATCAAACACAAAACACCCAAGTCAGTTCTCCCACCATATCACACTTTCGAACTAACCCATGCTTCAACTAGGACTTTTAAGGGTTATAACATGGTCTGGTTCATGGTTCAAGAAACAAAGGATAAAGGCTCAATTTTATTTGTACCCAACCCGTTCTTCGTGATGTTCTTCAGTCCTATGCTCAACTAGTTTTGTGTTTAGATCCCAATTAAGTCTGGAATCTTTACTCTGATACTTGGTGATGGTTCATAAGTTGAATGTTTATTTGAGAAGGCAGTCATTTTTGTACCACTTTCTTTTTGTTGAGGATTTGTAGGACCTCTTTTTTTTTATTTTGTTATCCTTACTTTTGCCTGAACTATTTCGTTTATGTTTACAGTCAGCGGGATGCCCCCGTTTTTCTTAAGTCCCCTTCATAGGTTTTGACTTAACGGACTTTTATTTTGAGAGATAATGACTGCCTGTATTAATGATTATGTGGAACCATCACTATATTTTGGAGAGCATCTTCTACATTTTTTATCGTGTATGGAGGTAGAGCTTGCGACTGAATGCACTTCTGAATTAACTGAGAAAGCTACCCTGCCCCGGGTTATGATTAAGGGTTTTAATTTGTATGAAAAGAAAAACTCCTACTTCTTAGGCTCAAAGGGGTTGACTAGGGATTATCTTCCTTATAACTCCAATGTTTAGGATTTGAAACAACGCATGTTTATCGTCAGCGAGGTCTGCTCAAAAGCGTATTGTAGAGATTATGGTATCGTTTTCGTCATCCTCCCTCTAAAGGCTTAGAGCTTTTTAATCATGAGTTTGAATATCACAAAAAGGAAGTAAAAAACACAGTTTGAATACAATGAATACAAATGAAATAATTCAAGACAAACATATGCAATGTATTAATATGATCAACCAAAGTTTGACATAAAGATAAATGTTTTTAAGCAACAATGAAATTACAACTGATAATTCAAATGAAATAAACGCTCTCAATTTAGACCTTGATTTGGCATGGGAGTAGTGATCATGCTGGGGTCATAGGAGAGTCAAATTCGATCTCCTTGTTGTCGATCAAATCCTGAATCTTGTTCTTCAAATTCCAACAGTTGTCGGTGTCGTGTCCATGACTATCTGAATGGTAAGCACATTTTTCATTAGGATTGTACTTAGAAGAAGAAGTATCAGGTTTTTGAGGAGGATCCTTTAGTGTAATCAGCTCCACTTTTAGCAATTGTTGTAATGCTTGAGACAAGGGCATATTAATATCAGCATACTATCTCTCTTGATACTTTATCCTACGCCCATTGCTCTGTTGATTGAACAGGTGTAGGATTAGAAGTTGACACTGCTCCCACAAACTGATGGTGGTTATTTGTATTATGATGCCTTTGACAATAGACAAAATTAGTTTCTTTTTTACCACCAAATGGCTTCCTCTCAGCATTAGAGGATGCAGCCATTGGAATCTTCCCACTCTTGATACCGTTTTCGATCCTTTCCCCAGTTAGAACCATCTCTATGAAGTCGGATGAAGAACTCCCAATCAGTATATTAAATAATGGGCCTGTCAGAGTGCCTACGAACATGTCTACCATTTCCCGATCATTCAGAGAAGATTGTACCCTGCCGGCTAGATCCCTCCATTTTTGCGCATATTCCTTGAACCCTTCTCTTGAGCCCGTGGACATATTCTGCAATTGCACTCGATTTGGTGCCAGGTCAGTATTGTATTGGTACTGCTTGTAGAAAGAAACAACCAAGTTTTCCCAGGTATGGATGTTAGTTCCTTCTAGTTGATAGAAGCAATCCAGTTGAGTGCCAGCCAAGCTTTCTTGGAAGAAATAGACCCATAGCTTCCGGTCAGCAGTGTGAGGCTGGATCTTTCTGACATATGACCTCAAGTGAAGCTTGGGACAGGAAACACCGTCATATTTTGCAAAGATAGGGACCTTGAACTTAGGTGGGATGACCACCCCTGGAACCAACCCTAATTCTTCAAAATCTAGACCGGGTATTCTCTGAATTTCCATTGCATTGAGGTGATCCTCCAACTGCTTGTATTTGTTATCAGCAGGAGGATACTGCTCTTCAGTATAGTCGGCTTTATCTTCCTCAGACGCTGGATTGTTTTCTCCTTCCTCGGATTTCTCATCACCTTCCTCTTGATTATCCCCTCCCTTTGATGGGGTTGCGAAATCTAGAACTCGGTTCGCTGGTCTTCTTCTTCCCACACTCAAAACACAAACTGGTTTCTTTGCCTTTTTCTTCTGGTCTTTGAGAACAAGAACCTTCATATCTTCTTGTCCCTTAGCCAGATTCAGGAACATTTCTTGGAATTAAGCATTATGTGCCTGAAGCTCCTTAACTGTTTGCTCAAGAGCCATTTCTTTTTGCTGAAATAAACAGCAAAACGATAAGAAACCTGCCTTGGAAATACCTGTTATGCAACAACATGTATGATATGAAAATGTTTTCAAGGATCTCGTGGGTTAAACAAGAAAATGTCAGAAGTTAAATTTTGCAGCTTTGATTGAAGACCTTGGCATCTTTGAAAGTCCTTCTATGATGGTCAAGCTCACCATATCGAGTGGGTCATAGCCCCTGACTCAAGTTGTTGTGTTTGATCTTTTGACGGTGTTAGCTAAAGGAAAATAGATCCCCTTGCCCCTTGCTAGACGTCTATTTGATCATGACTTGCATCACAGGCCCTTGAGATCCTTGAAATGGATATGGTATGATGCTTATGATGCGTATGCTACGCGTTAAGCAAAAATATAGGGTGATGAAGACAAGTATGTCTTGCAAGAAAACCACTTTATTGGATAATGACTGTAAGCAAATCCTGTAAGGAAATCATGTTGTTAGATAATAAAACCCTGCAAGTAGTTCAAGTTGAAAGCAAACAAGTCACATAAGCAGCCTTAGGTTTAGGCTTGCATGGGGTTTGTAGGTAAGTACCCTCTTGAAGTTTAGTTGGTTCAACCTGTCTTAGAAGTAGTAATCGGGTTCTAAGGAGCCTCAATATCACTAATCTTTCTTTATTAGGCATTATTTCAGCTTAGCAATCTTTTCTTGTGGCTGAAACATCTTGAAAGTCCGATCTCAATGAGTGTAGCATCGAGTATCAACCAATCCCCAGCTTTACACCGAGGCCGACTATCTCACTACTTTCTAATGGCCAATTTTTGTTCAACTAAGGTTCTAAGGTTCGATAGTGCTTCACGACACCACGCGATGGCCCCGTATTCTCCTCGATTCAACACAAGGGATACCGGTACCAACCAAAGTGTCACACCAACACAGCTATCGCTTCATCCATATCGGTCTATGTTGTACAGTCTCCATGATCTATTGTTTTTTACCTAAAAAGATGCCCCCAGATCCTGGTGTAGGATCTATAGTAACAACCCAAATAACCCTCCAAGGATAAAACATACAAAGCACAAAAAATCAGTTTAATAATGAACTAACTCTAAGGTAAACCCCACTTTTTTTAGATATCCCCAACAGAGTTATTAGTTCTGTGATACGGTGGCAGAACCGACTGTTAAATACTGGTTTTGCGTTTGTGTTCGCAAATGTTGTGGTAAGAAAGAGTCGTCACCGTCTTTTCTTTTATCCAAATTAAGGAAAGGGTGAAAAGAACAGAAAAAGACCTTTTCAATATCATTCTGAGTAAGGGGGTATATTATGGAAAGGGGAGGTGTTAGCACCCTTTCCATCCGTAGTTATCTACGGGCTCTTAGAGGTTTGCTCATTTTGAAATAACTTTGTGCTTTGTGTGTTTGAAAATTTTTTTTGAAATGCCTTAGTACAGAGATTCACTTTGCGTTTAACTCTTGTATCAGTCCTCAAGAGTGTTAACAAAGCAAATGTTTTTTTAGAAAATTGTTTTTGAACAGTAGTATTTGTGTAAGTGCAAAAATGTTTTTGAGCAAACTTCTAACAACTATCTACTTTGTACTTGAAAAGGTAGTTCTTTTCCTCCTATCCTTTAGACAGTGATGTCCTACTATTAGTGAGTAGGTAACCCTATCGTTGGATGTATAAGGGACATTCTGTAACACCCCAATTCTACCTGGCAATTATAAATGCAAATCAGAGTTATAAACATTCATGCAAACGAATCAGGATGCCACAAATTCATCTTTAAAAACACATTGCATTCATCGTGTATACATAACACTTTAAACTTCGGATGAACCATCAGCATAATACTTAAATCTCTTAATTCAATAATTTAAACATCTACACAGCGGAATTCTTAATAACATCTTTATCCAGCATTACAGCAACTTCAAAACAATGCATACTTAATAACAATCAAATTAAAGTTCAACAACTGCAATCATGAATAATCAAAAACATCAAGCTTCATCCCCCCGAATGTTACATATTAGAGCAATGACACCGACTCAAACTACTGAAGGTATACAACCTTCACTCTCGATTACCTGCACGTTACCAACGTAAGGGTAACATTCAAACAAAAGGGGTGAGATATCTAACAATATAATAAAACGTATGATAATTAATATATTAAATTAGATCACATAACATCACCACTTCTCCTCTTATAATCAACAATAATCGCAACAGAAATACCAACAATATACACATTCATCACATCAATTCACAACTTCTTTATGCAATCATATAATGCGACTCAATACTATGCAAATGCATGTGGTACCATTAGAGCAGAACTCTCATCTTAAAAATCTGCCAATAAATAGAGGCATCAACAAGGCATAAGCCTTCATCTTAATATTCGCCAATACATGCCATCTTAACGAGCATAAGCTCTATCTTGAAATGCAATGTATGCGACACAATCATGAATGTAATGACAACACCATAATTAACAACATCTCAACACAAACATCATCGTTGGCCATAAGCCTACATATTAATAGTTGCCAATTATTAGAGGCATCTCAACATATCTCATCAACATCATTCATCAACATCATTTATCATCATAAATCATCAAACATTATAATTCACAGCAACTTAGCCACAACAACAATACAACAACAATTCGTCAATCTCACAACGTTGGCCATAGGCCTACATCATGATATTTCCTATAATTCATTAATCATCTAAGGCTTACTTCTAAATCACCAAACCTCGACATATTATTCATTCTGTAATACTACATTATTATCATCGTTAATCCTACTGTTACAAACCAAACAGTAATATATAATCATCTCATCCTCATCATTCTTCACAAAAATTAACATAGAGATTAACGCGGGAACTAACTCTAATCCTAATTTGGGTACTAGGATTATCCTTCATATTCTTCATTTTAATCCTTAAGAATTAAGTTCACCATGTTAGCTATTCAACGCTTCGAACGACACCTCAAACGGAGTCCGAAAACTCAAGTTACAGCCTTGGGAAAATGAATCTGTCAAAAACCAGACAACATGGATCGACGCGTAATGCCTTGGGTCGACGTGTACTGAACTGAACATGCTACATGAGTCGACGCATGCTCTCTTGTATCGACTCATACTGAGTCTGCAACACTGCATGTATCGACACATGCTCCTACGTATCGACTCATCATGAGTCTGAAAGCCCTCATGTATCGATGCAGGACTCCTTTGTGTCGACTCATCCTGAGTCTAAAATCCTTCTTGTATCGAAACATAACATTTGGGGTCAACACATACTGCTCTGTCATGGATATTTTCTGCGATTTCACTGTGTTTTCACTATGATTTCCACACTTTAGGCTCTAAAAACATCCCCTAATCATAGATAATTATCAATTATAAATATCCTATAATTCTACATCAAATATACAGCATTGGGACATCGTTATTCATCTTTCGATCATTGATTTCCATCATACAACATCATATATAATTCAATCATAAACCAAACAATATTTCACCTCTAACCCCACATACCAATTATCATAAACCCAATTATAGAGTCAGAACCCCACCCTTACCTTAGATTGAAGGTTGCTCTATAACTTCCGGTTGAATTTTCGTTCTGCCTCTTTTCCTCCTTTTCAACAGCTTTTACGTTCTTTCTCTAACCCTTATTCTTCTTACTGCTTCTTATTTTCTATTATTTCTAACAATAATAAAATAACCCTATTATTATCTTCATTCCTTAATGGGCTTAAGACTACTACACCCCCTTAATACTACTTTTATCCTTTAACACAAGCCCACATCAAATAATGTTATCATTCTCATATTATTCCACCACTTAATAAAATAATTCATTACAACTAATTAAAACACATCAATTATTCCAAAAATAATTTAATTAAATAATTAATTAAATTACGGGTGTTACACATTCGAAGGGACTTTACAGTCATGAAGGAAACTTATGGAGACACTTTAGCAATTTTGTCTAGGGACTAGATCATTTACCGAGAGGCAATTGTAGGGTCATCGAGGGACTATGATCTTTTAATTTATGGGTCTTTGCTAAAGCGTTCCTGCCTCATGACTGTTTTATTTCTGAAGGCAACAAAAGTGGGCGTACCTTAGAGGTGCATATGTGCAATTGTGTTCAATTCAGTTATTTATCTTGCGTTATTGGGTTTGCTAATGTTTGATTTCAGTCTTTTCATACACGCCTAGTTACTAGCAGTTAATATTTTACAGAAATTTAAAGTGTAGGAATTTAAATATACGCTATTACAATGCTTTGTGAGAGGTACATTATAAAAATGTGAAAAGTAAAGTCCTAGTTACTATTACAGACTGAGAAACAGTTACAATAAGATGAAAAATGTGAGAATGAGTAAATGCACAAACAAATAAAAAATGGACGTCTAAATCCTAAGGAAAATAAATATTTTTGTTTGTTTTGTTTTATTTTAAGAAAATACAACCTAAGTCTATTTAATTTTAATTTCAAGGAAAAAGGTTTAAATAATTAATTTATTTATTTACAAAATTATATTTAATTAGAAAAGCAACTAGCCTAATGTTTTTTTGTGATTTTGGATTTAAGGTCAATTTAAATAAAAAGGGGTCAATAAAGAAATGAAAACAAAAGTAAAAATAGAAAAGCAAGCATCCTTCGATTGCAAGGAGGCGGGGCTTCGATTTAGAGGGGAAAGTTGTCTTTCGATTACCCTTTGATCCAGTGACAGGAGATGGCTTTCGATCCAGAGGGCGTTTGCTGGAAGGGCCTGGTAGCTAACCTGTGAGGGCACTACATCTGCAAAGATGTGTTAGCAAAACAAAATGCAAGACCTGGGTATCAAACCCAGGTCCTTCGATCCTGCATGCGTTGGGTCTATTCAAGCTATATCTGCAGAAAGTGTTAGCAACAAAATAAATGCAGACCTGGATGTCGAACCTAGGTCCTTAATCTTGAATATAGATCGAATAAAACTACAAATGCCAATATGTCATGCAAATGTAAGTTTGATCTTTTTAACCATTCTTACCAAGGGTGAGGTATGAATTCAGGCGTGGGTATCCTTGTTTAAGGATTGCTTCGATTTGGCCTTTGGATATGAGGACGCTTTCTTAAGGGTTGGGGATGATTGGAAAAGCCTCTGGAAACTTCCAAGAATATGTTTTTGATTTCGTGCGACTCCCCCTCCTCTTGTGTCCATCCCCCCTTTTTGTGTGTATGTATGTGGTTATTTAAATAGAGGGGATGGAAGGGACAAGAAAACAAAGGTTTAAACAGCTATAAAAAAATGTTTTCAAAGCCATGAATGATGTTTTGTAACGTTGCAAAAGTCATGGAAACTTTTCCTTTTTTGAATTTGAATGAACATGGACCTTTTGGCTCCTTCGAATGCCTTCCAGTATTGCTCTTCGATTGGCCTCAAGTTGTCTCGTTCGATTGCCTCTTTTGAATGGACTTTCTATGTACGCTTTATGCCCTCTTTGAATGGGCCACCAAGCTGTATCCTTTGAATGGCTATTTTGAATGGACTTTCTGTGTACACTTTGTGCCCTCTTCGAATGGGCCACCAAGGTGTGTCCTTCGAATGGCTATTTTGAATGGACTTTCTGTGTACGCTTTGTGCCCTCTTCGAATGGACTACTAAGGTGTGTCCTTCAAATGGCTATCACACATGTTGAAGTGTGTATAGTTGTTTAAAATGGGGCCATTTCCCAGTCTAAGCTGGTACAAAGGCAGGCTGTGTCTTGTGGATGCGAGCGTGAAGTAAGTCAAAGCAGGCGTAGATGAGGCCATTGCCTAGGCGAAGCTGGAACAAAGGTAGCCAGTGCCTTATGGGTCGAAGGAAACCCTTAAGGAGTATTAGCCTTGTGTTGAAGACAAGCTGAAGAGGGGGCCTTTTCCTTGTGAATCAAAGTTCAGTTTGAAGAAGTTCTTGCTTTGTGCACTGAAGGCACGCACAGAGGGATAATTTGCCTGGTCGAAGCAAGAATTAAGCTTGCTCCAAAGAGACCAATTTCCCAAACGAAACAAGAATCTAGCTTGTATGCAGGTAGCCATTGCATTGTGGATCAAGCTCGCATGTAAAGCCAATAGGTGTAATCGAAGGGGAATTAACAGGAGGCCCTTCCCTTTTGGATCGAAGAAGGTTGTTCCAAAGGAAACACATGCCCATTCAAAACTTGTATACAACAAATAAGCAAAAATGCCAAGGCTTCAATCGAAACTTGGAACTTTGAGGCAAGCATGGAGGAGGTTAGGTGCTTAAACAAAACCTGTCAAAATGCCAATCAAAAGACCCTTTGACATGCCAATCGAAAGACCTTGTTAAGATGCCAATCAAAGACTCCTTGTTTATCTTCAAAAAAATATTTTTTCCTTTAATCAAGTGCTTGTGACCACCCATATAAGAAAACAATATTGGAAAACATGAGAGGGCAAATTTTGGGGTACAACATGTATGATTTTCTTGATGTTTTTGTTAGCAGCTTCTACAGCGCCATTCATTTTCAGCCGATAATGAGAAGAGTTATGATGCTGAATCTTGAATTGCGTGCAAAGTTCGGTGATCATAGTATTGTTGAGATTGGTACCATTATCTGTAATGATTCTTTCTGGAACACCGTATCGACAGATAAGGTTGTGTTTGATGAATCGGGCCACAACGTTCTTGGTAACAGAAGAAAATGAAGCTGCCTTGACCCACTTCGTGAAATAATCAATGGCAACCAAGATGAAGCGGTGCCCATTAGAAGCTGTCAGTCTAATCTCTACAATTATGTTGATTCCCCACATTGCGAATGGCTAAGGAGCAGTCAAGACATTCAGAGGAACCAAGGGTACATATACCTTGTCTGCATAGATCTGACATTTGTGACAAGTTCGTGAATGTTGATAACAGTCTACTTCCATAGTGGACCAGTAGTATCTTGCCCATAGGATCTTTTTAGCCATTGAATGTCCACTAGAATGAGTGCCAAAGGTACCTTCGTGTAAGTCAGCCATAATCCTTTCTGCCTCACTCTTATCTACAGACCGAAGCAAGGTAGAGTCGTGGTTGCACTTGTAAAGGATCCGGTTACTGAGAAAGAACTTAGCAGAGAACATTCTTAGGAACTTCTTATCATTGACCGAAGCTCCCTCAGGATACTCTTGGAGTTCGAGATATCTTTTGATTTCATGGAACCAAGGATTGTACACTACTTCTTCAGTACCAATCTCGTGACAGTATGTTGGCTCGTCCATCCTCTCAATGGTGATATGAGGAGCCTCATTATCCCACCTGGCCTTGAACATGGATGACATCGTAGCTGGCGCGTCCGCTAGTTGATTTTCCTCTCGTGGAAAATGCTCAAAAGTAATTTCTTCAAAGTGGGGGATTAGTGTCAACACATACTCTTTGTACAGGATGAGATTAGGATGTTTTATATCCCATTCTCCTTTAATTTGGCTGATTACCAAATCCGAGTCTCCAAACACACTTAAGAACTTGATCCTTAAATCGATTGCAACTTTGAGACCCATGATACATGCTTCATACTCATCCATATTGTTGGTACAGTTGAAATATAGCCTGGCAGTGAAAGGAGTATGAAAGCCTTCAGAAGATATGATTACAGCACCAATGCCATTTCCAAGAGCGTTGGAAGCTCCGTCAAAAAGGATAGTCCATCAGGATCCTTTTTCAGGCCCTTCATCTGATACAGGTTCTTCATAATCAATTACTAACATGATGTTCTCGTTCGGGAACTCAAAACTCATGAATTGATAGTGTGATACGGTGGGAGAAATGACTTGAGGGTTTTGCTTTTGATCGCAAATGTTGCGGTTAGCAAGAGTCGCCACCGACTTTTCTTTTATCCAAAAGGAAAGGTGAAAAAGCACAGGAAAGACCTTTGAGATTATTTTTTGAGTTCGGGGGGGTAGATTATGAAAAGGGAAGGTATTAGCACCCTTTTCATCCATGGTTTCCCATGGGCTCTTAGTTACTTGCTAGATCACTTGCTTTTTGTTTGAAATTATGCTTTGTGTGGTTTTTGAAAGTATTTTGTAAAGAGGCCATTATTTAGGCAATCTTTGTAATGATTCTTGTTTGTAAGAATGTATACAAAGATGTTGATCTTTTGAAAATGTTTTCAAACTTGTAAGATGTTTTGAAAGTGTAGGTGTTTGTTTTTGAAAATAGCAAGGATGTTTGTTTTGAAATTGAGAAAGTAATTAGGAACATTATACCTACTCAAAAAGTCTTTCTTGTTCATTTTCTTTTTCCTTTGACATTGTTATCTTACCATTGATTTAGTAAGTAACCCTATCTTTGGATGTAAAAAGGGATGGGCATGGGTCATTGTATAGCCATGATTAGCAATGTTGCAAGGTATCTTAGCATTCTTTTTTAGGGACTAAGATCATTTAGAAGGCAACTTAGATAGCGTCATCGAGAGACTATGATCTTGTATTTGCTTGTTTTTGCTAAGATACCTCACATGCGTAATATGACCATTTTGTATAAGGCAACCAAGTGGAATAACCCCTAGGGGTGCTTGTGTGCAAGTGTATCATTTTCATGCTTATTTTTTGTCTTGAATTAGGGTTTTCTAAATATCGGTTTTAGTCTTTCCATACAAACCCTAATTAATACCATGTTATAAAAGCGATAAATTGCAAAATTTAAAGTTATTACGCTATTACAACATTTGTGGGGAGGGGGTGTACAAATTGAATGGGGATTGCAATAATTTAAAGCCTAATTAGTCTATTATAACCATATTGAATTGATATCAATGTACAAGGAAATAAATAAATGCAAAGTACAAAAAGAATAAATGTAAAAAACATGCAAAATGTAAAGAAAATATATCTTTGTTTGATTTTCATGAAAAAAAGATTTTGTCTTAATATAATTAATTTAAAGAAAAATAATTAATAAAAAGAATTTGTTTAAGAAAAGATTTTGAATAAAACCCTAATTATATTTAGTTGATTAAAAGAAAATAAGTTTAAGAAAAATATTTTTTGGTATTTTTATCTTAAAAATATTTATAGTATTATAAAATATTTTTGGCCCTTTTTAATATTAAAAATAATGTATTTAAATTAGTCTGAAAGAAAATAACTAATAACCTAATTTTATTTATATTTACAAGATAATAAGTGAAAAATAAATAAAGTATAATTAATAAAAATATTTTTTTATGAGAAAAATTAAATAAACTAAGTCAAAATATAAATATATTTTTTTTTGTATTTTATGATTTTTCAGTTATTTAGAAAATATTTAAGAAAATAAAAATGAAATAAATAAAAAAATAAACAAACTTGGACCAAGGGTGCCATTAGTCAATAGGGAGGTCAGATAGCAAAAACAAAAATAAGTCAGGCCCAAAGGGGCCCAGCGCCTGCCAAAAATATAAAAATTAGAAAAGTAAAAATGTAAAAAAAAATGAAAAGGGTACCACTGGGGCTCGAACCCAGGTTCCATAGGTTACAGGAGCGCGCTTCTACCACAGGGGTGGCTATACATCCGTTAACATAAGCAAAACAATAAATATACAAGGCAAAACGCGCCTTGAAGACTTCATCTTCAACCTCCAGCCAGACCAACTGTAACTTGCTCATTTCTCATCAAAAATGAAAACTGTAAGCATCAAACTTGTAGAAAATTTTCTCACGATTCCAGAAATGTAAAGTATTAAAACTATAGATCAAAGATAAGCATGAATTTTAATGGCCCTAATCTGAACCGTAACAATTTCAGAAGTTTCAGTTTCGAAATTCTCTAAAGTCAAGAAAAAATAATGGAAACCATGGACATGGTTAGCTTCAGGGTAATGATATCTACATGTTTTGTTCACAAATAAACTATTGAGGATGTCTGTATGAAGAGTTCCAAGTTGAGAAAACTTACCTCAAAACTGGAAAATCGTGTTTTGTGTTTGAGCTTGTTTCAAGTGATGGTGATGATCAGGTTAGCTTCCTTGAGGTCCTAGGAAGCTAATGCAATGGTTTGCTTGAGTTGAGAGTGGCTGAAATGACCTGGAGAAGTCAATACGCAATGCTCTGTTTTTGGTTATGGAGGATATGGTAAATGATGTTACAGTAATGAAAAAGGGACAGGGATAGGTTACACTTGATGTAAGGAAGCTTTAGAAACTAAAAGGCCAAGAAACGCACGAGGGAAATGTGAGTTTGAAGTCCAAGGTCAGAAACTGTGCAACAATGGGTTTTTTGGGAGATTTCTGATTTGAGAGAGTTTTGGTGTATTTTTAGGTGCTTAATCTTGTCCTTTAGCTCACAAATGGTGACTCTATTTATAAGCAACAAGTTTGGAGACCTCTTGTTGATCAGAATTCAAAATCACAAGTTTATGCAAAACATGTGATTTTTGAGAAATTCAAGTTTCAAAGCTTTGTGTACTTGCTAAGATAGAGTGGTTATGCTTTAAACAAGCTTTCTTATGACTTTGTGGATGGAGTATGATCAGAGGGAACAAGTTAGAGGCTCAAGAATGAACTTTATGCAAAAAGCTTGCTTTACAAGAATGGCAATGTCAACTTTGTGCCGTTAATGGAAATGCAACTTGGATAAAAGCTCAATTGTTTGGATCAAAGCCTTAACAGCTGTGTAAACATTTAATTATGGAGTGACAAATAAGTTTGAGGCCTGCAAAGCAAGGATTATGTAGCCTAGCATGGATTTGGTTCATGTGTTCATCAAAAATGACGTAATTCAAGTGACAAAACCCTAATTTCATCTCTTCGATTCTCCCTAATCAAGAATGATCTCAAGGAGTTCTTGGACATTTTGAAAATCTTGCAATGTTCTATACAACCCATATTTGAATTGATTTTGAAGATTCCCCATGGAACTATATGAAAAAGTGCCATGAAGTTAGGTCAAAATCCTGACCAAATTAGGGCAAAATTTCACTAAGTGTTTAGTTTCATGACCACATGTTCATAAAATTATAACTTGAGATCCAAGCATTTTTGGAAGGAGTTGTTTAAAGAAAAGTTGTATATTTCATTGAGATCTACAACTTTCATGTTGTAAGTTTCTCTTGAATCATCTTGCATCATGGTGAAAATTTTGTTCAAAGTTATGAAAAAACATGAAATTTCTAACACTTAGAAAAATTTCTAAGTTTAGAAATTTTGACTTTTCAAAATGTAATCTTGACTTTTTGATTTCTTGATGAGTAAGTTTCATATTTTGACATGTTTTGATGAATAATGATCTTTGGCACTTGAATTTGACCAAAACGTCAAAGTTTGACTTTTCAGTATACATTTGACTTTTGATCAGTTGACTGGAAAATTCATCTGTCAATCCAATGGACTTGCAATGTTTTGAACCATGTCATTAGGTCAAAATGATGCAATTGGACTTTTGAGATCATGCCTTAAACCAATTGACCATTTTCTAGGTCAAAAATCAGAAATTACCCTTTCCCAGTCAAAACCTTAATTTTGACCATTTTGCCCTTTTGGAGATTTGATCAAATTTCTTGAGGAGTTGTGGTCCAAATTTGATCAAATGATACATATGAGTTTAAAGATGTTGATGTGGATCAAAAATCATGAATTTTGACTGTAAATTGGCCACAGTTGACTTTTTTCCAATACAACTGATTTTTAGGTTAACTGCTCAATTGACTGATCAAAAATGTGATTAAAAGCTTGAAAATTGACATGAGTAATATTGGGGGTCCATAATGATCCATGAAAATCATATGGGGCATAGAAAGTTCAAAAATCCTTATGCAAACTCAAACCCTAATTTTGGTCATCAGTGCTTGAGGAGGTGTCTTGAACTAATCAAACCCTAGTGCAGTCTTGAGCCCAAGGAGAACTTGTGAGCAAATTCTTGATAAGTGAGAGGGAAAATTTTGGGGTACAACAGCTACCCATGTTCAATCTTCTTAAGCCTGAAGAGTTAGATTGGCGATTTTTTCATTTGTGACTCGAAGGTGGAAGATGATTGGACACTAGAGTGCCTAGAAATTTGCACTCGACGATGTGATGGTCGAGGGAATGGGCTTAAAGATGCCATTTAGAGAGATGATAGAAAGTTATTAGAGATGGGCTTGTAGATTCCATCCAAAAATGATTGTTGAACCGTAAGCTAAAACTGAATGAGTATTAGAATGGCGTCCATGTATGGAGCGTATCTGGACTGTATATGAAACTTGAATTTGAATGAGTATCAGAATGGCATCCGTGTCTGGAGCATATTTGAACTATATCTGAAAGCTGAGTCTGAATGAGTATCATAATGGCATCCGTGTCTGGAGCGTATCTGAACTGTATCTGAAAGCTGAGTCTGAATGAGTATCAGAATGGCATTCGTGTCTTGAGCGTATCTGAACTGTATCTGAAAGCTGAGCCTGAATGAGTATCAGAATGGAATCCCTATCTGGAGCATATCTGAACTGTATCTGACAGCTGAGTCTGAATGGGTATCAGAAAGGCATCCGTGTCTAGAGCGTATCTGAATTGTATCTGACAGCTGAGTTTGAATGAGTATTAGAATAGCATCTGTGTTTGGAGCGTATGTGAACTGTATCTGAAAGCTGAGTCTGAATGAGTATCATAATGACATCCGTGTTGGGAGCGTATCTGAACTGTATCTGAAAGCTGAGTCTGAATGAGTATTAGAATGGCATCCGTGTCTGGAGCATATCTAAACTGCATCTAAAAGCTGAGTCTGAATGAGTATCAGAATGGCATCCGTGTCTGGAGCGTACCTGAACTGTATCTGAAAGCTGAGTCTGAATGAGTATCAGAATGGCATCCGTGTCTGGAGCATATCTGAACTATATCTGAAAGCTGAGTCTAAATGAGTATCAGAATGGCATCCGTGTCTGGAGCGTATCTCAACTTTATCTGAAGAATTTGAACATTGTGAATGGTAGTTGTTGATTAATCTTATCCTGAAAAAGGTAAAATGTTAGCTAATATGCAATGTTATGTTGTATGAAATGCATAGTATAATGCCTTTGTGTCATCAATGTTTATGATATATGGGTGCGATGTATGCTTATGTGAGCTAATCTGCTACACTGTTGTTGGATTGGGGAAAATAAATCCCTTACTGCTGCTGAGGATATGGAGTATAAGTATTCATGTTGTGAAGTCTAAGTGTTGATGAATTTCTGCTTGGAGAAATAAACTCTATTGTAAGGGAAATTTCGTGTCCTGCTTAGAAAATCCTGCCTGGGGAATTCGGAGAAATTTGACGACTTCTACTGGGGATTGATAACTGAAAGATATATTTCGCTGGGGATTGAACTGCACACTGCGGGGATTATGGAAATAGCATAGAGAGATTTCCCTGCCTCTTAAAGCCATTAGTGATTGTCTTTCTATTTTGTTTATTTATAAACAGTAATTATGTTCAAATGTATATGTTCAAAAATGAATAATTGGACGTTTTTGTAAACAAAACACAAGAGTAAAGAAAAAACATATAGTTTTGCACTTTCAAAGGGATATCTTTGTATTGACTTGAGTAAGTACTTTTGTACAACGAGACAAATATTCTAGTAAGAGAATACTATCGTAAAAAAAAGAAAATTTTGATACAAAGAAAAGATAGCTATGTGCAATAATCCCATGGGGTCCCATTCTGCTATAGCCTTAGTATCTCCGAGCATCTTGTCTATTTATTGGCTCGTCCGAAGATGATTTAATTGATCAGAACCTCTGAGTTTGTCACTTGAAGTCCGAGGTTGTCCATAAGGTGATCCAACGGGACATAGTCATACGCTTTAATTCCCTAACTTTTGCCTGGACCGTCATTTCGGGTTTTCAATCCACCGGGAAACCCTTTTTTGCCCAATCCTCCCTTTCGGGTTTTCAACTTTCCGGGTGTACAGGTTTTTTTGTTTTATCCCTAATTTTTTCCCTAACCTTTTTGGTCCGCCGGGATGCCCTTGTTTTTCCTAGGTGTGTCAACCTAGCGGGTCTCTTATGCATAGTATCTTTTGACTATGTCTGCGTTCGCATGGTGTGGCAGGTCGTCACCATCCATGGTGGTCAAGATCATTGCTCCACCAGAGAATATGTTTTTTATTACAAATGGTCCTTTGTATGTAGGAGTCCATTTTCCCCTGGGGTCACCTTGCGGCAGTATGATACGTTTGATCACCAGATCCCCAACTTGATACACTTGGCATCTGACCTTTTTGTTGAAAGCCTTGATCATCCGTTTTTTATACATTTGACCATGACAGACAGCAGTAAGCCTTTTCTCATCAATCAAGTTTAGTTGATCAAGTCGAGTCTGGATCCAATCGTCTTCATTCAGCCCTGCATCCTTCATAATTCTCAAAGAGGGGATCTGGACCTCAATAGGCAAGACAACCTCCATACTGTATACCAGAGAATAGGGTGTTGCTCCGGTTGATGTGCGAGTTGTGGTACGATATTCATGGAGAGTGAATGGTAGCATCTCATGCCAGTCTTTGTATGTGACTATCATTTTTTGTATGATCTTTTTAATGTTCTTATTCACGGCTTCGACAACACCATTCATCTTTGGCCGGTAAGGGGAAGAATTGTGATGTTGGATCTTGAATTGCTCGCATAAGGTGGTGATCATAGTATTTTTCAAGTTTGTACGATTGTCTGTAATGATCCTCTCCAGGATACCATAACGATAGAAGAGGTTCTGCTTGATGAACCGGGCGACAACATTCTTGGCAACGGAAGCAAAAGAAACTGTCTCCACCCACTTGGTAAAATAGTCAATGGCCACTAAAATGAAGCGGTGTCCATTGGATGTTGTTGGCTTGATTTCCCCAATCATATCAATCCCCCACATAGCGAAGGGCCAAGGAGCCGTCAAGACATTCAGAGGAACCGGAGGTACGTGCACTTTGTCAGCATAAATCTGACACTTGTGGCAGGTTCGAGAGTGCTGATAGAAATATGCTTCCATGGTAGACCAGTAATAGTCTTCCCGTAGGATTTTCTTTGCCATCGTATGCCCACTGGAATGGGTGCCAAAAGTGCCTTCGTGTAATTCAGCCATGATCCTTTCAGCTTTAACCTTATCTATGCACCGTATTGTACCCCAAAATTTGCCCTCCCATATTCTTCAAGAAAATGCCAAGTCAAGCTTCAAAATCTCCCCAAGGGTTGCACAGTCAAAGATCTCTTATACAGTCAAAATTAGGGTTTGTATTCTGATCAAGAAATTGAAGTTTCCAAAGGTCCAATCAAGTCTCATATGCCTACAAACATGGTCAAGCATCCTCATATCAAGTTTCAAGGCATTCAGCACAAAATTGCACAGTCAAAAACCCTAATTGCACTACAGTCAACTGTAGGGGCAAAATGGTCATTTGACAGTCAAAAGTTCAAATTTTTGGTCAACATATCATTTTGAAGCCACAAACATCATTTGATCAATGCTTGATCATGTTTCTCAAAATTTGGCTCAGAAATCATCAAGATGCAAAAGTTTCCTTATTTGGACAGCTGAAAAAGTCAACTGAAATTAACCAGGGCATAACTTTCACATGGATTATCAGAAAAATTCCATCCAAAACTCATTTTGAAGAGAAAGACATTTCCTACAACTCATCTTCATACTTCAAGTCCAAGAAATGCTCTCACAAAAAGTTATCAATTTCAACATTATAGGTCATTTTCAAGAGTCAACAAAAAGGGACTTTAAGTCAAAGGCCATAACTTGAGATTGGTAAATCAAAATGACATGGGACCAAAGACATTGGTTATAGGACTCAAAGACCTTTCCAAAATGTCCAAGAACATGAGAAAAGCTTAAATATTGAGCAAGTTATGCCTTGTGGAAGTTGGGAAATTTTTGGATATTTTGAAAAGTCAACATTGATTCAAATGACCTAAAATTGCTAATGGGCCCATTTTTCTTCCACAATTCATCATTCCAAGCATGTGCACGACCACTTGGCCCAAAGGGAAGTATTTTCTCATTTTTTATTTATTTATTTGAATTTGTATTTATAATAATTCACTTAAATCAATTAAATATGTGAAAAATATTTAACTTAACCTAACAAATATTTTTGTACTTGTTTTATTCTCAAGATTTCATGCATAAGTCAATATGGAAAGAATTGGAGCAATTGGATATGATTTGAACCAAAAACACATGGAAAAAGATATGGAAATCATGGTGAAAAAATCAAATCTTCAAACCATGATTGCAAGAGATTTTGAGCAAGTTTCTTGACCTAATGCATTCAGTACAAAAGCCTAATCACAACCCTAATGCAAATACACGCACAACTGCTCCAGAAAGCCATTATCAAACTTGAAAAAAAATTGCAAAAAACTCAAAACTGAAATCATCTTTACAGGTGGATTCAAAGCACGATTCTCATCTCATTAGCTTCCTCAAGCATCATTGTACGATTCCCAATCAAAAATAGTCATCCAAACCTCAGGAATCGCTGTACAGAATCCAAATTTTTCTCATAAAATTGCATACTCGTATCTTAATTTTGAGGCATTTCCATGACATTTAGTTTATGTATTCTTATTCAATGATGCATTCTGACGCTTACCATGTGAACTAATTGCGTTTTTATGTGTTGTATGCAAAGATGCCATTGTTGATATTTAGGGTTCTTCAACCTTAGAATTAGGGCTTTTGAAATAAGGCAAAATTAGAGGCTGAGACCAAGGCCATTGGATTCAACGCGTTTGGACGAATAGAAACCAGCAATCGCGATCAATTTATGAGGCCTTGTGGCCTATTCGCTATTTTTTTCATATGGTACTTTCAGCAACGCGTGAAAACCGTTGCTTATGTTGTTATTGTTTCAGGAAAAATAAAACACGAGGAAGAAGATGGTGTGGTGGCAAGACGTGATAGGGCTATTTGAAAACGCGCGCGCGAAGATTCATTAACATTGTTACTTCTTTTATAATCTTTGTTGTTTGTTTAATATTAATAACGCGTGAGTTGGCACAGTTGGTAAGCGAGAACGTTGGCAATGTATATGACCTGGGTTCGAGCCCCAGGTCTTCGTTATTTCCATAATATTTTTCCATAAAAATTCATGTGCAGGTGCAATATTGAAGCGCATCATACACGCTCAGAAATCAACGACCATCTGTCCAGGTTCATCAGATCAAGGGTGCAGATTGGAGGAACAGCATAAGGTCTAGTCAACGCTACAGCATACTACCTGGAAAGTCAAACGGATCAATGGGTTGTTGGGCCAGAATTTCCATAATCATACCTCCACTTTGGGGACTACCACCCCATAGGTTTGCATAATTTTTTATTTCTTTATTTTTAATTCTATTTTTATTTTTACTTGTTTAATTAATTTATTATTTTCACAAAATACAATAAAATTCAGAAAAAAGGAAAAACACAATAAATATTTTGTTTTAATATTTTCCATAATTAAATTTGCATGTAATTAAATTTAGTTTTTAAATTAGGTTAATTTTAATACTTTTAACAAAAAATCTAAAAAATGTAGAAATAGGTTAATTAATAATTTTTCATCCTTTTTATTTTTTTCTTTCATAAATAATTAAATAACTAAATATTTATTTTCATGAATAAACTTGTAAATTAATTAGGGTTTCATCTAGGTTAAAATTCAATATTTTTCTTAATAACTTAAAAGCCATTAGAATTAGGGTTAGCGTTTAATTGCAATTAATTTTTTTATTAAATCTTAAAATACTAAAAAACACCAAGAAACAAGTTCTTTCTCTTTTAATTAATTAACTCCGTTATTAATTTAATTTTTGCAAAAGGGTCCAACGCCCTCGTTTCGTTTTTTATCATTAATTCGCGTATTTATTTTATTTCATTATAATACTTATGTATCTCTCCCGAAGCCTTGTAAATTAACTTTATCGCACTTTATCTTTTAATTTCTTTACTTTTTCCGTCAAATCGGGTCCTGGTTAATTTTGGCGATGTGGACCCGCGCCTTTGTAATAGTTTAGAACTTTTATCTTTCTCGCAAATTTTTAACTGTTAACAAATGCATGCAAGAATGAATGACAATAAATAAAAACAAACGCTTAGATCACCCATGACATGAATAAGACAAAATAACTGAATCTGACACGCAAATCACACACCACCCCTAGGGTACGCCTCATCGTTGCCTTGCCTCGAAAGGTGATCGTCGAGTAGAGGATGTCTTAGTAAGTCCTCATGATTCGGGAACCTGGCATGAGGGTAGCTTCTAAGGTGTCTTCCCATTGCTCTGGTGATCACCATGTCCCGAACCTCGAATTGACCCGAACACCTCCAACGGTGGTGCTACCTACCTCTCAATGGTGGGATGGCACTACTTTAAAGGACATTTACACAGACGAATTCCTTAGGGTAGGTAGGTTCTCGTAGATACTTGCTCTAAATTTCAAAACAAAACAAAATACTTTTCACACCAACACATTTTCAAAAAGCTTTCGAAAGCAATTTTTCAAGCACTCTTGAGGACTGATACAAGAGTCGAACTGGAATTTTCAAAGAAACTTTTTAAAAACCCACAGTTGAAAAGCAAACAAACCATTTTTGAAAACACAATGAGCAAGTATCTAAGAGCCCATGGATAACCATGGATAGAAAGGGTGCTAACACCTTCCCTTTCTATAACCTACCTCCCGAACCGAGAGCGATCTCTTTAAGGAATTTTTCTGTGCTTTTGTCCTTTCCATTTGGAGAAAATAAAAGACGGTGGCGACTCTTGCTTCCGCGACATTTCGCGAACCAGCGTTAAACAGTCAGTTCCAGATCCACCGATCACACACCGAAGTAACACAAAGTCATGGTTGCGTTTGTAAAGAATGCCATTACTAAGGAAGAATTTAGCAGAGAATCTCCTTAAGAACTTCTTGTCGTTTACTGAAGCTCCTTCTGGATATTCTTGGGTTTCGAGATACCTCTTAACTTCGTGAAACCAAGGCTGGTCCACTACTTCTTCAGTATTAATCTCGTGACAGTGTGCTGGTTCACCATTCATTCAATGGTGATCTGGGGAGCCTCGTTATCCCATTTAAGTTTAAACATAGATGACATTGTGGCTAGTGCGTCTACTAGCTGATTTTCTTCTCGCGGGAAATGCTCGAAGGTAATCTTCTCAAAATGTGGGAGCAATGTCAAAACATGTTCTTTGTCAGGGATAAGGTTAGGGTGTTTGGTGTCCCACTCCCCATTGATCTGGCTGATAACCAAAGTTGAATCTCCGAATACATTCAAAGATTTGATCCCCAAGTCTATGGCAGCTTTGAGACTAAAGATGCACACTTCGTATTCCGCCATATTATTTGTACAATTGAAGCAGAGTCTTGCCATAAATGGAGTGTGACATCCTTCCGGAGATATGAATACAACACCAATACCATTTCCGAGTGCGTTAGATGCCCCATCAAAAACCAGGGTCCATTAGGATCCTTGTTCAGGTCCGTCATATGGCCTGAATTCTTCACAGTTGTTTACCATCATGATGTCTTCGTTTGGAAATTCGAACTTCATGGACTGGTAGTCTTCCACAGCTTGGTGAGCAAGGTGATCAGCTAGTACACTGTCCTTTATTGCTTTCTGGGTAGTATACTGTATATCATATTCTGTCAGGATCATCTGCCATCTCTCTATTCTCCCACAGAGAGCAAGTTTCTCAAAGATGTATTTTATTGGATCCATTTTAGATATTAACAAGGTAGTATGGGTCAGCATATACTATCTTAGCCGGCGAGCAGCCCATGCCAGAGTGCAGCAAGTTTTCTCAAGCAGTGAATATCTTGTTTCACAGTCGGTAAACTTTTTGCTCAGGTAATAAATAACATGCTCTTTTCGGCCAGACTCGTCATGCTGCCCCAACACACACCCCATTGAATTTTCCAAAGCGGTCAGATACATGATCAATGGTCTTCCCTCGACTAGTGGCATCAAAACAGAGGCTCTTGTAGGTATTCTTTGATCTTGTAAAAAGCAGTTTGGCATTCATCATTCCACTTGACTACCCGATCTTTCTTCCGTAGTTTGAAGATTGGTTCACACGTAGCTGTCAGGTGAGAAATGAATCTGGAAATCTAGTTCAAGTGTCCCAAGAATCCTCTGACTTCCTTCTCAGTATGAGGAGCAGGCATCTCTTGTATAGCTTTCACCTTGGTAGGATATACTTCAATACCTTTATTGTTGACGACAAATCCTAGGAGTTTACCTGACCTTACTCTCAAACAGTTTTTGTAAATGATCAAGATGATCTTCTTCTGTTTGAGATCTAGCTATCATGTTGTCCACATAGACCTCTATTTCGTGATGTATCATGTTGTGAAATAGAGCTATCATGGCACGCTGATAGGTTGTCCCAGCATTCTTCAGTCCGAATGACATCACCTTGTAGCAGAATGTTCCCCACTGTGTGACAAAAGTTGTCTTCTCCATGTTTCCAGACGCCATTTTGATTTGGTTGTAGCCTGAGAAACTGTCCATGAAGGAAAACACTTTGTGATGTGTCGTATTGTCAACTAGGATGTCAATGTGGGGAAGTGGGAAATCATCCTTAGGGCTTTCCCTATTCAAATCTCTGTAGTCCACGCACATACGTACCTTGCCGTCTTTTTTGGGCACGGGAACAACATTGGCAACCCATTGTGGATAGGAGGTGACAGCCAAGAATCTAGCATTGAATTTCTTCATGACTTCAGCTTTAATCTTTTCCGACATATCCGGTCGCATTCGACAGACCTTTTGTTTTACTGGTGGGTAATCCTCTTTTGTAGGTAGACGATGTACCATAATATATGCGTCAAGACCTGGCATGTCTTCATACGACCAGGCAAAGACCTTAACATATTCGTGTAGCAACTGAATCAGACGCTCCTTGACACTGGGTTCCAGATTGGCACCCACCTTGACTTCTCTTTTGTCTTCTTCGGTACCTAGATTGATGGTGTCCACTGGTTCCTCGTGGGGCTGAATGGTTCTCTCTTCTTGTTGTAATAATCTGGCAAGTTCCCCTGGTACTTCACAATCTTCCTCACCTTCGTCTTCGGCTTGGTAGATTATATTTCAAAGTCACAAAAGGCCATAGCAGAATTGTTACCCATGGGATCCCAAATGGATGTAGACCTGCATTGTGAGTGTGAGTGTGTGTAAGGGTATAACTATCTTTGAAATAAATAAAAATGTAAAAAAGAAAAACAATGATCACAAAGTTTGTATGCAAAAATGTCCATGATTCATTGATGTCATATGGAAATGAGATGATAACCCTTAGAAATAGACCATTATGCCTCGGGTAAGACACAAGGTTTTAGGAGTCTGAATTGTTTTAATATTACAGATCCAACAAAATGTAAAGACAAATTACTGTGGGATAAAAGTGATTGGGACAAAATCTCTAGCCTCCCAATTGTTGATCCCTCCACTGACAGTTGGGAAAATCCAATCCTCCAGGTTGTAGTTGTATTCATCATCCTCTACCGCGTTGACTTCACGGTTGCTGATCTTCAATGGTGGTCTTTCGGCACGAGCGTGGCGTACAACCTTCTGGGCACCTGAAGTGAAACCCAGACCAAACTTGTCAGATTTGTATGGGATATCTGGGAGTTATCCCCAAATAGTGCACCCACCTTCTTCTATCACTGCCTTGGCATCCTTCAAAGATGACATCCTGAGTGGAGGCCTTGTGATCTTGGGAACTTGAGACACAGCCTTGGTTACTGCCACATCTTGTGGGACTTCTTCAAAGTGTTGGAATGGAGTTTCAATAAATTCACCATCTAATTCCACATATCTGAAGGAATTGAGATGGTTGATCATATACTCTTCTTCTCCATGAACGGTGATAATATTCCCTTGAATTGGATACTTCAGCATTTGGTGCAACGTAGAAGTGACAGCGCCAGCATTGTGAATCCACGGTCTGCCTAGCAAGCAAGAATACGAAGGGTGGATATCCATTACATAAAAAGTTGAATCAAATGTTTGGGTTCCAACCTTTATGGGGATATCCACTTCCTCATGCACCATCCTTTTTGAGCCGTCAAAGGCCTTCACTACTATGTTGCTTGGTTTCAATGTCAATCCCTCGCAGTCAAGCCTATCAAGAGCCTTTTTAGGCAACACATTCATAGATGATCCGGGGCCCACCAAAACATGAGCCATGGTTGTGCCCCTGCATTCCACTGAGACATGCAATGCCTCATTATGATTCCTTCCTCTCGGCGTTAAATCAACATCCAAAAAACCTAGGCCATTATCTACAGTTAAGCTGGATACGCAGTCTTAGAACTGGTCGGCAGATGTTTCTTGGGGTACATGGGCGGTTTTTAGGAATTTTACCAAGGCCTTTGCATGCGCCTCGAAACATAGTAGTAAAGCCAGCATGGAAATTTTAGATGGAGTTTTCCCCAGTTGCTCAACTACATTGTATTCGCTTCATTTTATGATATTTAGAATTTCCTCCATCTCTTTCCGGGAGGTCTCAAGGATAGCCAATGATTGTGCCTTCATCCAGACAGGCTCAATCAGAATACTTTTACCTCGAGTCTCAGTTGACTTGGCAGCAGGAATGTCAGTAGGAGTGATAACAGGGGTTGTATCAGCTTTGTCAGTTGGAGTATTAGCAGAGATGATTGTAAGACTAGAAATAACCTTTGGAGGAGCAACAACAACATGAATGATTGCAGGTCTAGAAACTGCTTTTGGAGGAGCAATTTCTGGAGAGAATATCCTCCCACTTCGGGTAATCTTGCTAGTCCCTACAATATTACTGATATCATAGTCAATCTTCTTAGAACTTGAATCTTCGGCAGCTGGCCAATCTTGCTTGATACTGTGGTAGTAGACATCCCCCCCCATAATTCCATGGTACGGTTTTGTCTGACAAATACGGGACTAGTCCAGGCATTGTAATTATCAAAGGGTCTACTTTAGGAATTGATGTAATTCTAACGAGTCTTTTGGTGGAGGCCCTAGAAGAATTGTCAGATATGGTCACAATGGAAACATCATTATAAGAAACAGGTGGAACAAAAGTCTTTTCGAACAAAATCTCCTTGTTATCTATTAGGCATTGAATGCCTAATCTCAATAAATGACAACTGGTTGGTGAGGACAAACAGAAATGACATCTTTCATCACATCCTGGGAAAACACTGGAATTCAATAAGTTCTTTTTGATAGTCAGGAGTGGGGTCATAAGTTCATCAACTGAAGTAACAAACATATCCTATTCAATGGCGTTGGCATTATGGTCGTGCTTAGGCATAGGGGCAGAAATGACATTGGGCTTTTCAATTCAATCTCTTTGGCTTTAAGGAGGTCTTGTACTTTGTTCTTTAGAGCCCAACAGTTGTTAGTTTCATGGCCGGGACTTTCAGAGTGGTATGCACACCGGGCATTAGGATGATAGTGAGGAGAGGTTGTGTTAGGGTTCTTTGGAGCTTCTTTCAAAGTCACTAGATTGGATCTTAACAGATGTGGTAATACTTGAGATAGGGTCATGTTAATTTTGGTGAACTGTCTGACTGGTCTTTCCATTCTTGGTTGGTTGTTTCTTTGCTGATCAGGCGTAGGTTTAGGAATCATAACAGCCCCCACCATTGGACGGTGTTCAGCCCTATCTTGATTTCTCTGAGGATATACAACGACTACTTCTTTCTTTCTGATGAAGGGCTTCCTTACAGCAGCAGAGGATGTATCTTTTTGAATCTTTCCATTCTTTATCTCGGCTTCTACCCTTTCTCCGCTCAATATCAATTCAGTAAAACCTGTCGATGAACTCCCAATTAGGTGATTGAAGAAGGGACCAGACAAGGTGCCCAAAAACATGTCTACTAATTCTCTTTCAGATAGGGGAGGTTGAACACTTCCAGCCAAGTCTCTCCATTTTTTCGCATAGTCCTTGAAGCCTTCACTTGAAACCATGGCCATACTCTGGAGTTGAGTATGGGTAGGCGCAAGATCAGCATTGTATTGGTATTGTTTGTAAAAGGCTGCAGCAAGATCTTCCCAGTTATGAACATTGGCTCTTTCTAACTGATAAAACCAATCAAGTTGAGTTCCAGACAGACTGTCTTGGAAGAAGTGTACCCATAAATCCTTGCCAGCGGTATGGAGCTGGATTTTCCTCACATAGGACCGGAGATGCATTTTAGGGCATGAGACTCCGTCATATTTGGCGAACATAGGTGCTTTGAATTTTGGAGGAATGACAATTCCTGATACCAGTCCCAACTCCTCAAAGTCCAATCCAGACACTTTTTGGATTTCCATTGCACTCAACCGTTCTTCTAGATTCTTATACTTGTCGTTGGTCGGAGGGTATTGTTCTTCAGAATAGTATTCTTCTTCCTCTTCCTCTTCTGAATCAGACTGAACAACTATTTCCTTTCCCTTCCCGTCTTGATTGTCTTTCTCGCCGGATGTCGTTGCAAAGTCTAAGGCCCTTCTTGGCTGCCCTTGGAATCTTCTTCCCATGTTCAGAATTCTGGTTATCTTCTTCGTCTTCTTTTTCTTCTCCTCAACCATCAAGGTCTTCAACTTTTCTTGTCCTTTGGCCAGATTTAAGAACAATTGTTGAAACTGTGCATTCTGAGCTTGGAGGTCCTTCACCGTTTGCTCGAGATCCATCTTACTGAAATAAACAGTAGAGAGATGAGGAGACTTGTTGCAAGAAACCTACTTATGTTATGATGAATGATAAATGTGTATGCAATGATTTCAAGGATTTTAAGATTCAAATTTGTTTTAGACAAAAAGGAAACACACGTTATATTAATAAATTAATCCTTTGAGTACATCAATTCCATCTTGGGCAAAACAAATACAAGAAACTCTAAGATAGAATGGTAGTACGCATCCTCTTTGGTGCAATGTAGGAATTCATAGTCTGCTCCTCATGAAGTAGAATTGGGCTTCAAAAGTATCTCGCTCCCCCTTGAGTTGTATCAATCTCTTTGTAAGTCTTCAAGAGAGGTGGGAATTTCAGGATGTAGGTTGGTGTATGGAACATCCCCTTCCATGACAGGCTGAATGATTATCGGGAGAATGGAGGGGTAAGTAATCATAAGATTATGAGCACGAGTTCATACCTATTTGAGGTAAGGCTCAAGAGGGATGGAATTCTTATGCCCCAAAGTCTTGCTATCCACCTTGTTCAACATCCTCCAAGCTCGGATAAATCTCTGGCGAAGACCTTGATCGTTGTTCTCGTAGTCAAATACCAAACCTTGAATCAACATCTCGTGTGGGCCATCCCTTCGGGCGTAACCAAATTGTCTTAAGGCTAAGCAAGGGTTGTAGGTTATACCTCCCCTAATGCCAAGTAAAGGGACATTAGGGAATTCTCCACAACGGTCGACAATAGTAACATTCTCTATGGATCGGGAGCACCAATGAATGTCTGAATGTTTAAGTGTCATCAAACTTTGTGACCACCTTGAACCTTGCTCGTTCTTTAACACAGATTGGGGAAGATGCGAAATAAACCATCTTGCCAAGAGAGGAGTGCAACACATAAGGACAAATCTTTTCCTCATTGTGCGAGTGTGAAAAGAGTGTAGGATATTCCCCAGCAATATAGGCACCAGGTTGTGGGATATGAAGATTTTGACGGCGTTCACATCTATGAGTTGATCAGGATTTGGAAACAAAACCATCCCATAGACGAGGAGAGCCACAATTTCCTCAAAAGCTTGCAGGTCCAAAGAATTTCAACAGTTTTGGGCTTTCTCAAACAAGAACTTTTCTAGGAAACCTTTGACACCACTCCTTGTTTCCCAATGAGTTATGACAACAGATGAGTGCAACTGTAGAGCTTGAGCAATCTCTTCTGGCTTTGGATCTCTTTCTGTACCGTTGAAAGGTAGTTGACTAAGAATGGGAATTCTCAACAGCTGGGAGAATTCTTCCAAAGTAGGCACAAGTTGATAGTCGGGAAATGTGAAGCAATGGTATAAAGGATCAAAAAACTGAAAGAGCACTTTCATCATGTCCTCATCTGTGTTGGAGGTGACCAAGTTGAGTAGGCGGCCATGTCTCTCGGTGAATGGAGAGTTTTCAGGAATCCTTGAGGATAGCTCCTTAAGTTGTGTAGGGATCCTTACAAGGTTGACTTGAATAGTTTTCCTGCAAAGAGAATCCATATCCTACAAAACAAGAACAAAGATGATTCCCAAAATCCTTGAAATGGTTAGTGAATGTGTATGATGTTATGATGTCCATGATGTCATGTACAAGTATGTATATAGAAACAAAACAAACAAGTCCCTAGGTTTAGGCTTGCATGGAGTTTTATAGGTAAGTACCCTCTTGAAGTTTAGTTGGCTCAACCTGTCCTAGTAATAGTAACTGGGTTCTAAGGAGCTTAATATCACTGGTTTAGTTCCTTGTTCATTGTTTCAGCACAAGCCTCTTTAATGGCGACATAAATATCCTAAGAAACCAAACCTCAATGAGTGTAGTATCGAGTATCTACCAACTTCATCCTGCACCAAAGTTGATCATCTCACTACATCCTAAAGGCCAAGTTGGTCGAGTAAAGGTTCTAGAAGTTCATTAGTGCTTTATGACATCACTCAACGGCCCCGTATTCTCTTTGATTAACTTAAAGGCTACTAGTACCCACAAATATGTCGCACTAACATAGCTATTGCTTAGACCATGTCGGTATACCCCGCACAGTTTCCACAACATATTGCTACTTACCTATATTGTATCCCAAATCCGGGTAGAGGATTCAAACCCAAACAAAGAATCATAATGTAAAGCACACAAATCAAACAATTAAAGAAAATAAATATGATCTAGCCCTAAGATAACCCCACTTTTAGAATATCCCCCCAGCGGAGTCGCCAGTTCTGTGATACGGTGGGAGAACTGACTTGAGGGTTTTGTGTTTGATTGCAAATGTTGCGGTTAGCAAGAGTCGCCACCAACTTTTATTTTATCCAAAAGGAAAGGTGAAAAAGCACAGGAAAGACCTTTGAGATTATTTCTTGAGTTCGGGGGGTAGATTATGAAAAGGGAAGGTATTAGCACCCTTTTCGTCCATGGTTTCCTATGGGCTCTTAGTTACTTGCTAGATCACTTGCTTTTTGTTTGAAATTGTGCTTTGTGTGGTTTTTGAAAGTATTTTGTAAAGAGGCCATTGTTTAGGAAATCTTTGTAATGATTCTTGTTTGTAATAATGTATACAAAGATGTTGATCTTTTGAAAATGTTTTCAAATTTGTAAGATGTTTTGAAAGTGTAGGTGTTTGTTTTTGAAAATAGCAAGGATGTTTGTTTTGAAATTGAGCAAGTAATTAGGAACATTTTACCTACTCAAAAAGTCTTTCTTGTTCATTTTATTTTTCCTTTGGCATTGTTATCTTACCATTGATTTGGTAAGTAACCCTATCTTTGGATGTAAAAAGGGACGGGCATGGGTCATCGTATAGCCATGATTAGCAATGTTGCAAGGTATCTTAGCATTCTTTTTTAGGGACTAAGATCATTTGGAAGGCAACTTAGATAGCGTCATCGAGGGACTATGATCTTGTATTTGCTTGTTTTTGCTAAGATACCTCACATGCGTAATATGACCATTTTGTATAAGGCAACCAAGTGGAATAACCCCTAGGGGTGCTTGTGTGCAAGTGTATCATTTTCATTCTTGTTTTTTGTCTTGAATTAGGGTTTTCTAAATATCGGTTTTAGTCTTTCCATACAAACCCTAATTACTAGCATGTTATATAAAAGCGATAAATTACGAAATTTAAAGTTACTACGCTATTACAACATTTGTGGGGAGGGGGTGTACAAATTGAATGGGGATTGCAAGAATTTAAAGCCTAATTAGTCTATTACAACCATATTGAATTGATATCAATGTATAAGGAAATAAATAAATGCAAAGTACAAAATGAATAAATGTAAAAAACATGCAAAATGTAAAGAAAACATATCTTTGTTTGATTTTCATGAAAAAAGGATTTTGGCTTAATATAATTAATTTAAAGAAAAATAATTAATAAAAATAATTTGTTTAAGAAAAGATTTTGAATAAAACTCTAATTCTATTTAGTTGATTAAAAGAAAATAAGTTTAAGAAAAATATTTTTTGGTATTTTTATCTTAAAAATATTTATAGTATTATAAAATATTTTTGGCCCTTTTTTAGTATTAAAAATAATGTATTTAAATTAGTATGAAATAAAATAACTAATAACCTAATTTTATTTATATTTACAAGATAATAATTAAAAAATAAATAAAGTATAATTAATAAAAATATTTTTTTTGTGAGAAAAATAAAATAAACTAAGTCAAAATATAAATATATCATTGTTTTTGAATTTTATGATTTTTCAGTTATTTAGAAAACATTTAAGAAAATAAAAATTAAATAAATTAAAAAAAATAAACAAACTTGGGCCAGGGGTGCCATTAGTCAATAGGGAGGTCAGCTAGCAAAAACAAAAATAAGCCAGGCTCAAAGGGGCCTAGCGCCAGCCAAAAACATAAAAATCACAAAAGTAAAAATGTAAAAAAAAATAAAAAGGGTATCATTGGGGCTCGAACCCAGGTCCCATAGGTTACAGACACGCGCTTCTACCACTGGGGTGGCTATACATCCGTTAACATAAGCAAAACAATAAATATACAAGGAAAAACGCGCCCTGAAGACTTCATCTTCAACCTCCAGCCAGACCAACTGTAACTTGCTCATTTCTCATCAAAAATGAAAACTGTAAACATGAAACTTGTAGCAAATTTTCTCATGATTCCAGAAATGTAAAGTATTAAAATTATAGATCAAAGATAAGCATGAATTTTAATGGCCCTAATCTGAACCCTAAAAATTTCAGAAGTTTCAGTTTCAAAATTCTCTAAGCTCAAGCAAAATTAATGGAAACTATGGACATGGTTAGCTTCAGGGCAATGATATCTACATGTTTTATTCATAAATAAACTATTGAGGATGCATGTATGAAGAGTTCCAAGTTGAGAAAACTTACCTCAAAACTGGAAATCGTGTTTTATGTTTGAGCTTGTTTCAAGTGATGGTGATGATCAGGTTAGCTTCCTTGAGGTCCTAGGAAGCTAATGCAATGGTTTGCTTGAGTTGAGAGTGGCTGAAATGACCTGGAGAAGTCAATATGCAATGCTCTGTTTTTGGTTATGGAGGATATGGTAAATGATGTTACAGTAATGAAACAGGGACAGGGATAGGTTACACTTGATGTAAGGTAGCTTTAGAAACTAAAAGGCTAAGAAACACACGAGGGAAATGTGAGTTTGAAGTCCAAGGTCATAAACTGTGCAACAATGGATTTTTTGGTTGATTTCTAATTTGAGAGAGTTTTGGTGTATTTTTGGGTTCTTAAGCTTGTCCTTTAGCTCACAAATAGCGACTCTATTTATAAGCAACAAGTTTGGAGACCTCTTGTTGATCAGAATTCAAAATCACAAGTTTATGCATAACATGTGATTTTTGAGAAATTCAAGTTTCAAAGCTTTGTGTACTTGCTAAGATAGAGTGGTTATGATTTAAACAAGCTTGCTTCTGACTTTGTGGATGAAGTGTGATCAGAGGGAACAAGTTAGAGGCTCAAGAATGAACTTTATGCAAAAATATTGCTTTATAAGAATGGCAATGTCAAATTTGTGCCATTAATGGAAATGCAACTTGGATTAAAGCTCAATTGTTTGGATTAAAGCCTTAACATCTGTGTAAACATTTAATTATGGAGTGACAAATAAGTTTGAGGCCTTCAAAGAAATGATTATGCAGCCTAGCATGGATTTGATCTCGAGGAGTTCTTTGACATTTTGGAAAGCTTGAAATGTTCTCTATAACCCATATTTGAATTTCTTTTGAAGATTCCCCTTGGAACTATATGAAAAAGTTCCATGAAGTTAGGTCAAAATCCTGACCAAATTAGGGCAAAATTTCTCTGTGTTTAGTTTCATGACCACATGTTCATAAAATTATAACTTGAGATCCAAGCATTTTTGGAAGGAGTTGTGTAAAGAAAAGTTTTAGATTTCATGGAGATCTACAAGTTTCATGTTGGAAGTTTCTCTTGAATCATCTTGCATCATGGTGAAACTTTTGTTCAAAGTTATGAAAAAACATGAAATTTCCAACACTTAGAAAAATTTCTAAGTTTAGAAATTTTGACTTTTCAAAATGAAATCTTGACTTTTTGATTTCTTGATGAGTAAGTTTCATATTTTGACATGTTTTGATGAATTATGATCTTTGGCACCTGAATTTGACCAAAAAGTCAAAGTTTGACTTTTCAGTATACAGTTGACTTTTGATTAGTTGACTGAAAAATTCATCTGTCAATCCAATGGACTTGCAATGTTTTGAACCATGTCATTAGGTCAAAATGATGCAATTGGACTTTTGATATCGTGCCTTAAACCAATTGACCATTTGCTAGGTCAAAAATCAGAAATTACCCCTTCCTAGTCAAAACCCTAATTTTGACCATTTTGCCCTTTTGGAGATTTGATCAAATTTCTTGAGGAGTTGTGGTACAAATTTGATCAAATGATACATATGAGTTTAAAAATGTTGATGTGTATCAAAAATTATGAATTTTGACTGTAAATTGGCTATAGTTGACTTTTTTCCCAATACAATTGATTTTTAGGTTAACTGCTCAATTGACTGATCAAAAATGTGATTCAAAGCTTGAAACTTGACATGAGTAATCTTGGGGGTCCATAATGATCCATGAAAATCATATGGGGCATAGAAAGTTCAAAAATCCTTGTGCAAACTCAAACCCTAATTTTGGTCATCAGTTTTTGAGGAGGTGTCTTGAACTGATCAAACCCTAGTGCAGTCTTGAGCCCAAGGAGATCTTGTGAGAAAATTCTTGATAAGTGAGAGGGCAAATTTTGGGGTACAACAGGTAGTCATCCATAACTTGATGAGCCAAATGATCAGCTAATACACTTCCCTTAATTGCTTTCTGGGTTGTATATTGAATATCGTATTCGGTCATGATCATTTGCCATCTTGTTATTCTTCCGGAGAGAGCGGGATTCTCAAAGATGTACTTGATAGGATCCATTTTAGATATTAACAAGGTAGTGTGAGTCAACATATATTGTCTTAGTCGGCGAGTATCCCATGTCAAAGCACATCAAGTTTTCTCGAGCAGTGAGTATCTTGTTTCACAATCGGTAAACTTTTTGCTAAGGTAGTATATTGCATGCTCTTTTAGACCAGACTCGTCATTCTGCCCCAGCACACACCCCCATTGAATTATCTAATACTGTTAAGTATAGTATCAAAGGTCTTCCTTCAACCGGAGGCATCAAAATTGGAGGCTCTTGGAGATATTCCTTGATTTTGTCAAAGGCGTTATGGCAATCGTCATTCCACTTCACTGCCTGGTCTTTTTTCAGTAATTTTAAGATTTTCTCATAAGTAGCAGCCAAATGTGAAATGAATTTGGCAATATAGTTTAGGCGTCCCAAGAATCCCCTAACTTCCTTCTCAGTGCGAGGAGTCGGCATTTCTTGTATAGCTTTGACCTTTGCAGGATCCACTTCAATGCCTTTGCCACTGACAACAAAGCCTAAGAGCTTACTGGATCTTACTCTGAAAGTGCACTTATTCGGGTTCAGACTCAGTTTTTATTTCTTCAGCCTATCAAATAACTTATGTAGGTGATCAAGGTGCTCCTCTTCAGTCTGAGACCTGTATATCATGTCATCAACGTAGGCCTCTATCTCGTGATGGATCATATCATGAAACAAAGCTACCATGGCACGCTGATATGTTGCCCCTGCGTTCTTTAACCCAAATGGCATAACTTTGTAGCAGAACATGCCCCACTGTGTCACAAAGGTCATCTTCTCCATGTCCTCGGGTGCCATTTTGATCTGATTGTATACGGAGAAACCATCCATGAAGGAGAATACTTTATGTTGTGCAGTGTTGTCAACCAGAACATCGATATGGGGAAGCGGAAAGTCATCCTTGGGGCTTTCCCTATTTAGGTCTCTGTAATCCACACACATACGCACTTTACCGTCCTTCTTAGGTACTGGAACAACATTGGCGACCCATTATGGATAAGACGTGATAGCTAAGAAACTGGCATTGAACTTCTTCATGACTATAACCTTGATCTTTTCTGATATATCCGGCCGCATACGACGAACCTTCTGTTTCGCTGGAGGGAAATCCTCTTTTGTCGGTAGGCGATGAACCACAATATCGATGCAAGCCTGGAATTTCTTTGTATGACCAGGAAAAAACCTCAACATAGTCATGTAGCATCAGTATTAACCGCTGTTTGATACTAGGATCCAAGTTAGCACCTATCTTGACTTCTTTTCTGTCCTCTTAAGTACCCAAGTTCACTGTCTCAACTGGTTCCTCACGAGGTTGTATTGCTCTTTCTTCCTGCTGTAACAGTCTAGCAAGCTCTCCTGGTACCTCACAATCTTCCTCACCTTCGTCCTCGGCTTGGTTGATCGTATTTTCAAAGTCATAATGAGCAATAGCATAACTGTTATTAATGGGATCCAAAGTGGATGTGGATCTGCAGTTTGATACGTGAGTGTGTGTAAGAGCTTAGTTGTATATTTTTTGATAAAGTAAAAAACATAAAAGAAAGGCAGAGAGCACAAAATTTGTATGTAAAAACGTACAATGCTTTATTAATGACATATGAAAATGAAACATGATAACCCTCACAAATAAACCATTGCGCCTCGGGTAAGACTCAAAGTCTCAGAGTTTGTATTATTCATTTATTACATATCCAAAAAACAAAACAAAAAATACAATTACTCCTGAATAAAAGTAATCAGCACAAAGTATTTAGTATTCCAGTTGGTGAGTCCTCCATTGACAGTTGGGAAGATCCACTGATCTATGTCACAGTCACTATCACTGTCCTCCAAAGCATTAACCCCATGATTGCTTATGCATAAGGGTGGTCCTCCAGCACGAGCATGACGAACAACCCTTTGAGCTCCTAATGTGAAACCCAAACCAAATTTGTCAGATTTATAGGGAATATCCGGAAGTTGGCCCCAAATTGTACACCTACCTTCTTCAGCAACTGCCCTGGTATCCTTCAGAGAAGCCATCTTTAGTGGAGGCCTAGTAGTCTCTGGAACACTGGCAGAGGTTTTTGTTGCAGCAATTGTCTGTGGAACCTCCTCAAAGTTCTAACAGGTGGTCTCAATGAACTCGCTGTCCATTTCAACGTACCTGAAAGAGTTCAGGTGGCTCACCATGTACTCCTCCTCCCCATGAACTGTGATAATCTTCCCATTGACTGGGTACTTCAGCATTTGATGTAGGGTGGAAGTCACAGCGCCAGCCCCATGGATCCAGGGTCGACCCAATAAATAGGAGTAAGATGGGAGGATGTCCATCACATAGAAAGTGGAATTAAAAGTCTGAGTACCCACTTTGATAGGGATGTCTACCTCCCCATGCACCATTCTTTTAGAACCGTCGAAGGCTCTCACCACAATGTTACTCGGCTTCAGAGTCAATCCTTCACAATCTAACCTGTCAAGGGCCTTCTTGGGCAGAACATTCAGTGATGAACCTGTATCCACTAGAACATGGGCCAAAGTAGTGCCCATGCACTTGATAGAGACGTGCAAGGCATCATTATGTTTCCTTCCTCTTGGAGTCAGATCAGCATTAGAGAAACTTAGCTCGTTGTCAGTAGTCAAACTAGCCACACAGTCTTCAAATTGATCAACGGAGGTTTCTTGAGGCACGTGAGCAGTCTTGAGGAATTTCACTAAAGCCTTGGCATAGGCTTCAGAGCATAGTAACATGGCCAGCATTGAGATCTTGGAAGGGGTCTACCCCAGTTGTTCAACCACATTTTAGTAACTCTTATTTATTATTTTTAAGATTTCTTCCATCTCCTTCTTGGAAGCCTTGGGAATGACTTCTGGGTGCGCCTTCGTTCGGACAGGCTCAACCAATATCTCTTTGCCCTGAGTATCGGCTGACTCAGTAGCAGGGGTAACATCAGGACTAACAACAAGAGTAGTTATGGGAATATTGACAGGAATAGCAGCAGGAACAATCACATGAGTAATAATGGGAGTATTAGCAGGAGTAGCAGTAGGGATGATCACATGAGTAGCAACAGTTTTAGGAGGAGAGATCTTGGGAGAGAAAACTCTTCTGCTTCTTGTTATCTTACTAGTCTCGGTGATATTACTAATGTAAGGAAGAGAGTCTTCGACATCTTCATCTTTAACAATTAGCAAATCTTTCTTGACGCCATGGTAATAGATGTCATCCTCATAGTTCCAGGGAACAACTTTATCCGAGGAATGTGGTATAGGTCCAGGGAAAGTAATTATCAATGGAGAAACTTTTGAAACAGATGTAATCCTGACAGGTCTTTTGGAGGAGACCTTGGGAGGATTGACGGAAATGGTAATGATAGAAACATATTCACATGGAACACTTGTAACTGGAGTCTTTTCAAACAGGATTTCTTTATCATCCACCAGGCACTGAACGCCTTCCTTCAACAAATGGAAATCATTAGGTAAGGACAAACACAAGTGGCAACTTTCGCCACAACCCAGAAATAAACCGGCCTGCAAAAGATTCTTCTCAATAGTTAGGAGTGGGGTAGCCAGTTCATTAACAGAAGAAAAAAACATGTCATCGTCAATAGCATTAACACCACGGTCGTGATTGGGCATAGGGGCAGTTATAACATTAGGGGTTTCAGGAGCGTCAAATTCAATCTCCTTTGCTTCAATCAAATCCTGCACCTTGTTCTTCAAAGCCCAACAGTCATTTGTATCATGGCCTGGACTTTCAGGATGGTAAGCATACCGAGCATTTGCATTATAGTGAGGAGATGTAGTGTTGGGGTTTTTGGGAGCCTCTTTCAGGGTAACTAAATTGGACTTCAGCAGGTGTGGTAGAACCTGAGATAGGGTCATATTAATTCGGGTAAACTATCTCCTTGGCTTATCTGTTCTAGACTGGTTATTCTGTTTCCGGTTTGATGCAGGATTCGAAATCATAGTAGCCCATACTGTCGACGACGCTCAGTTTTGTTAAGATTTCTTTGACCATAAGCAGCATTGACCTCCTTCTTCCCTGTGAATGGTTTATTTGCAGCACTGGAGGATGTATCTCTCTGTATCTTACCAATTTTGATGTCAGTCTCTACTCGTTCACCCGTCAAGATCAATTCAGTAAACCCAATAGAATAACTTCCAATCAGATGGTTAAAGAACACCGCAGACAGCGTACCCAACAACATATCCACTAGCTCCCTATCGGACAACGGAGGATGGACTCTTCCCACAAGGTCTCCCCATTTTTGGGCATAGTCCTTAAAACCCTCGCAGGAGCCCATAGACATTCTTTGCAACTGTGTACGAGTCGGGGTGAGGTCAGCATTATATTGGTACTGATTATAGAAAGCATCTTCCAGATCTTCCCAATTACGCATGTTGGTTCTTTCTAGTTGGTAGAACCATTCCAGCTGAGTCCCTGCCAAACTTTCCTCGAAAAAGTGTACCCACAAATCCCTATCAGTAGTGTGAGGTTGAATTTTCCTGACATACGACCTTAAATGCAACTTAAGGCAGGAGACACCATCGTACTTAGAAAATGTAGGGACCTTGAACTTCCGAGAGATGACCACTCCTGAGACCAGTCCTAACTCTTCAAAATCCAACCCGGGTACCCTTTGGATCTCCATGGCATTGAGCCAATCCTCCAGCTGTTTGTATTTGTCATCAGCAGGAGGATACTTCTCCTCAGAATAGTCAAGTTCATCTTCCTCAAACTCCCTTGTATTGTGGTCTTCTTCTCTTGGCTCTCCATCTTGATTGTCTCTCTCTCTCTCTTGACGGAGTTGCAAGCTCTGGAACTTGCTTCACTGGTCCTTTGAACCTTATTTCCAAATTCAGAACACCCACTGGCCTCTTCTTCTTCTTCTTCTTCTTGTCTTTGAGAATCAGAGCTTTCAAATGTCCTTGTCCCTTATCCAGATTCAGGAACATTTCTTGGAATTGAGCATTTTGTGTCTGAAGCTCCTTAATTGTTTGTTCAAGAGCCATTGCTGAAATAAACAGTGAAGAAGATAAGAAACCTGTCCTGAAAACCTGTTCATGCAATGATATGTATGATATATGTATGCAATGTTTTCAAGGGCCTCATAGGATTTAAACTCTTTTAACCAAAACAGAAACAAAGACTTTTTATTAGTAATCTCAAATGAAATCAAAGTTTACAAAGGAATAACAAATAAGAAACTTCTAAAACTTCTAAGTCTCCCAAGGACGCTTCCTTTTGGTGCTAATGTAGGCATTGAGATTCTGCTCTTTGTGAAGCCGCTTTGTCAGTTCCAACACCTTTTTCTCACTGGCATAGAATTGGGACTCAAAGGTATCTTGTTGTTCTTTGAGTTGTATCCAAGATTTTTGCAATTCTTTGAAGTTTGTTGGCATATCAGGATGAAGAATGATGCGAGACTCGACCCCTTGAACAATAGGCTCTGAAATTACTGGTAGGATAGCAACATATGGCATCATAAGATTTTGAGCACGATCTCGCACCCATTTGAGGTATGGCTCCAAAGGGATGGAGTTCTTGTGTCCTATAGTTCTGCTATCAGTCTTCTTAACCATTCCCAAAGCACGGATGAAGCTCTGATGATAGCCTTGCAGATCATTTGAATAGTCGAACACAATATCTTGAATGAGCATATCATGAGGACCATCCCTTCGGGAATAATCAAACTGACGTAAAGCTAAAGAGGGGTTGCAGGTGATGCCTTCTTTAATTCCAAGGAGTGGAACATTGGGGAATTCTCCACAGCGATCAATAAAAGAGATGTCTTCTCAGGAGCGAGGTCACTAATAGATGTTAGAGTGAGAAAGAGACATTAATCTTTGGTTCCATCTTAAACCCAATTCATTCTTCATTACTGTCTGGGGAAGGTGCGAAATAAACCACCTATAGAGTAGAGGTATACAACACATAAGAGTCCCTCGCTTCTTCATGGTACGTGTATGGAGTGAGTGCAGAATATCCCCGAGCAATGTAGGTACTGGATTGTGAGCAAGGAAAATGTTGATGGCACTGACATCTACAAACTGGTCTAAATTAGGGAACAGAACCAATCCGTAGATCAAAAGAGCTAAAATATATTCAAAGGCATGGTAACTCATAGCGTCTAAGAATACTTGGGCTTTCTTCATCAGGAAATTTGTGAGAAGGCCCTTAACTCCAATCCTTCTTTTCCCAATTGGACTCAATGTCATATGGCGTCAAATGCAAAGCTATGGCAACATCTTCAGCAGTTGGATCTTGTTCTAAACCGGTAAAGGGTATCTGCTGCAATATAGGCAAACCGATTATTTTGGCGAATTCTTCCAACATAAGCACTAACTGATAGTCTGGAAATGTGAAGCAGTGGTGCTTAGGGTCGAAGAACTGGAATAAGACACTCATCAAACCTTCGTCATAACCGGTAGCAACCAAACTGAGCAAGTAGCCATATCTCTTGTTGAATAAGGAACTCTCGGGAACCTTTGAAACCGATTTTTTGAGTTTGGGAGGGATCTCTACAAAATTGATTCGGATGGTTTTTCTGCGAGCTGAATCTATGACCTACAAAATAGGTAAGAGATAAATCCACAGGCCCTTGAAATGGTTAGTGTACATGACATGTTATGCTGTTTAAGATGTTATGATTATGCTTTGAAATCACAAGTATATCAAACACAAACAAGTCACACAGAGACCTTAGGTTTAAAGGCTTGCATGAGTTTTAAAGGTAAGTACCCTCTTGAAGTTTCAGTTGGCTCAACTTGCCCTATTAATAGTAATCGGGTTCTAAGGAGTCTCATATCACTGACCTTTCTTTTAGGCATTGTTCTAACTCAAGCACCAAAGTATTGCGGCCAAAATATCCCAAAAGTCTAGTCTCAATGAGTGTAGTATCGAGTATCAACCAATCTTCGATTGGAATTAAAGTCGGCCATATCACTACTTTATAATGGCTTAGGATGAGTCAATTAAAGGTTCTAAAGGTCGGTTAGCGCTTAATGACACTAAGGAAGCCAAATGTTATCCTTTAATGACTCAAGGAACATTAGTACAAACCAAAGTATCACGCTAATGTAGCTATCACTTTGTCCATATCAGTCTACGCCGTACAGGTTCCATGATTTATTGTTACTTACCTAATAAGGTGCCCTAGATTCGGGTGTAGGATCTATAGTAACAACCCAAACAAACCCTCAAAAGTAAAGCAAACAAAGCATACAAAAGCAGTTAAATAATGAACTAACTCTAAGGTAACCCCACCTTTTATATTATCCCCATAAGAGTCTCCAGTTCTGTGATACGATGGCAGAACCGATTGCTAATATTGGTTTTGCGTTGGTGTTCGCAAATGTTGCGGTAAGCAAGAGACACCACCGACTTTTATTTTGTCCAAATTAAGGAAAGGGTGAAAAGAACAGAAAAAAACCTTTTCGAGAGTTTTCTGAGTAAGGGGGGTAGATTATGGAGAGGGAAGGTGTTAGCACCCTTTCCATCCGTAGTTATCTACGGGCTCTTAGAGGTTTGCTCATTTTGAAATACCTATGTGCTTTGTGTGTTTGAAAAAATGTTTTGAAATTCCTTAGTGCGGTGATTCGCTTTGCGTTTAAGTCTTGTATCTGTCCTCAAGAGTGTTAGTAAAGCAAATGTTTTTGAAAATTATTTTTGAACAGTAGTATTTATGTAAGTGCAAAATGTTTTTGAGAAAACTTCTAACAGTTATCTACTTTTTACTCGAAAAGGTAGTTCTTTTCCTCTTATCTTTAGACAGTGTTATCCTACTATTAGTGAGTAGGTAGCCCTATCGTTGGATGTATAAGGGACATTCGAAGGGAAGTTACAGTTACGAAGACAACTTGTGGAGACGCTTTAGCAATTTTGTTTAGAGACTAGATCATTTATCGAGAAGGAAACTGTAGGGTCATCGAGGGACTATGATCTTTTTGATTTACGGGTCTTTGCTAAAGCGTCTCCGTTTCGAGGGACATGACTGCTTTATTTCCAAAGGCAACCAAAGTGGGATACCCTAGAGGTGCATATGTGCAAGTGTGTTATGTTCAGTTTTTTTTGTCTTTTTGTTAAGTTTGCTAGCGTTTGATTTCAGTCTTGCCATACATGCCTAGTTACTAGCAATTATTATGTATAGAAAATAAAGTGCGAAAATATAACCTACGCTATTACATGGCTTCGAGGAGGGGATATTTACAATGTACAAAACTGGGGGAAAGGTAAAATAAATAAAGCGATAAAAAAGTCATACTTGGTCTATTACATACCGGTATACAGTTACATTATTATAAAAAATGCGAGAACAAAATAATGCGTGCGAAACGAATATTATGTTTAAAAGAAACCTAGGGAATTGCAAAGTAAAAATCTTTTTGATTGTTTTTGTTTATTTAGGAAAATACTAAATTAAACTAAACCTAAATTTAATTAATTAAAATAAAAGAAAGTTATTGTTCAAAATTAAATTCTAAACAAAAACCTAACATTTTTGGTATTTGTTTTATTTAAGAAAATAATTAAACTATCCTAAAATTTATTTAGAAAAATAAATTTAATTAAGAAATCATCTAAGTTTTTTTTATTGTTTTTTTATTATGTCATAAAAGCTAATTAAAAATATAAAATTAAACCTAAGTCTAATTTATTTTAAATTTGAAAAAAAAATAAAATGTTAAAGTTAATTAATTAGTTAATTTCAGAAATTAATTTAATTAATTAAAAAGAAATAGTTAATCCTAATTTTTTGTGATTTTTGATTATTTGTTGCTAATTAAATAAATAAATAAATAAATAAATAAAACTAAACTAAAATAAATAATAACAAACAAAACTAATAACTGGGCCTGGATGGTTAAAGAAAAAAATAAGGGTGTTGTTGTTGAATCCGCTGGTCCAAGATGGGAGAAGCCCAGATTTTCTTCTGGATCCAATATGGACAATTATTGATGGTACATGGTGATCTACGTGCTTGGCACCCTTGGATTTAGATCAGGTAGGATCTGATGATTGTGATTTGGAGGCGTATGGTATGCTCCTGGCTAGGCAACGCATGTGATCTGCAAAAATATGTTAAGAAAATGAAAAATGCTGGACCTGGGACTCGAACCCAGGTCCTCTCCTCATACACACGCCTTGCCTAGTAACTGAGCCACTTGGTCATTCATACATATAATACAACAATAATATAATATACAAAAACAAGTCCTTATCTGAAAATTAAAAAAAAAGCGCTGGATTTGAATGAGCCAATGGGACAACGTCATGTTTCATCTTCTTCACCCTCCGTCGTCTTAGGTACTGCAAACTATAGTGACAGTTTTCGTTTGTCACTATAGCATCTGCATCATGAAATATCCAAAATACGCAATATAAATTACATGTTAGGCCATGGATCAATTAGCCTCATCCTCCTGAGCATGATGGTGCCCTTAATTTCATCCAATTTTTCCTCTAGCTAGGGTTCCCCAAATTGGGAGCTCAGAACCCTAATAATGGTGGATTCTTATACCTGCACTCAAACTCATAATAATACATCCAGAAATGTTCTATGCATCACCATGAATCAAAATATGCAAGCATATTGAATTAATAATGAGTGAATGGAGGAAAACGAATTTGTAAAAATTAAGTGCAAACCGTGATTTGGGGGGAGTGTTTCACGAAGCTACAAGTCCTGGAATTGTTTGGAATACCTTCAGTGACCTTCAATGATTTTTTATTGATCTTCAATAGCCTTTGAATTTTCCTCAAACTACAAAACCGATTGGAGTTTTTTTCTTGAAAATTTGAAGTTTAAACGTGGTCTCTAGGCTGCAGGTTCGTCCATGATGCTTGCAAACATGTTGCTTATATAGAGTAGAAGGAAGGGATAAGAAAGCAAGGGAAATAACAGTCATGATTGTGTGCTTTCAAAGCCATGACTAAAAATTTGAAATTTGGCTAAAAACATGGTATTTTATCTTTTTTTGAAATTTGAATGTATCTAGATAATGCTGCACAAAATTATGGACTTCTAGGCTGTCCAAAACATCAGCCCAAAGCTCCAAGCCTATCTCTAATTATTTTATACATTTTATTTTATATTTACTTGAAATAAATGTGTAAAAAATAAGTAAAAAATGTAAGGCATGGTAAGAGTGTTTTTGGAGGTCCTCTATAATCTTAGGAAGATGTTTGAAATCCAAGAAATTGAGCCTTTTCCTTAAAACTTCAATTTGCTCAATGCATAATTCTTGAAAATTCCCAAATTTTCCCAACTTGGGCAAGCCATAACTTGCTAAATTTTTATCTCATGATGATGATCTTCGACTTTTTGGAAATCCCAAGATGTCTAATTCAATCCTTCTTTTGATTAATTTTGCATTTGAAGATTTTATCTTGATATAAAAGGTCTTGGAAAAAAGTGGCTTTTGTTGACTTTCTGAAAATGACATGTAATCTCTAAGCTTGTATCTTTCAAATGGTGCATTTCTTGTACTTGAGGGCTGAAGATAAGTTGTAAGGCATGAGATTCTATTTAATATGAGCTTTGTTTGGGGAAAAACGGATGAAGTATGTGAAAGTTATGCTTGGTCAAAGTTTGGTTGACTTTTCCTATAGAAGCCCTAATTTAGCAATTCTTGATTTTTGATGAATTAGGGACATCTCTTGAGGAATCATGATCAACCCTTTATCAAATGATATTTATCACTTCAAAATGTTGAGGTTGACCAAAAACCTTGAAGGTTGAGTGTATATAGGCCACAATTGACTTTTGACCTAGTATAGTTGATTTTCAAGCATTTGAGCAATTGACTAAGCAAACTTGTAGTGCAAGGCATGAAACTTGTCATGGACAATCTTGAAGGCATATTAGGACAATGGAAAATATTTTAGACCTCTAGAGCTCACACATATTGATGAGAAGTGAAACCCTAGTTAGAGGTTCATTGCTTAGGAGGATAATTTGTCTGGTCAATTCTTGGTCAACCTTGAGCAACAGAGGACCTCTAGGAACATGTTTTGAGTAAAAATGGGAGGGAAATGTTGGGGTAAAACAGGGATCCTATTTCAGGTTCTTCATTCAGTCCAGGTTCTTCGCAATCAGTTACTAACATGATATTCTCATTCGGGAACTCAAAATTCATGGATTGGTAGTCGTCCAGGGCCTGATGAGCCAAATGATCAGCTAATACACTTCCCTTAATTGCTTTTTAGATTGTATACTAAATTTCATATTCGGTCATAATCATTTTCCATCTTTCTATTCTTCCGGAGAGAGTGGACTTCTCAAAGATGTACTTGACAGGGTCCATTTTAGATATCAATAAGGTAGTATGAGTCAACATGTATTCTCTTAGTCGGCGAGCAGCCCATGCCAAAGCGCGACAAGTTTTCTCGAGCAGTGAGTATCTTGTTTCACATTTGGTAAACTTTTTGCTAAGGTAGTATATTACATGCTCTTTTCGACCTGACTCGTCATTGTATCCCAGCAAACACCCCGTTGAGTTCTCTAACACTGTTAAGTACATGATCAGAGGTCTTCCTTCAACCGGAGGCATCAAGATTGGAGTATCTTGAAGATATTCTTTGATTTTGTCAAAGGCCTTCTGGAAATCATCATTCCACTTCACTGCTTGACATTTCTTCAGTAATTTGAAGATTGTCTCACAAGTAGCGGTTAGATGGGAAATGAATATGGAAACATAGTTTAGACGTCCCAAGAATCCTCTAACTTCCTTCTCAGTGCGAGGAGTTGGAATTTCTTGTATAGATTTAACCTTTGCAGGGTCTACTTCAATACCTTTGCCGCTAACAACGAAGCCTCAGAGCTTACCAGATCTTACTCCAAAGGTGCACTTATTCGGGTTCAGCCTCAGTTTTTACTTTTTCAGTGTTTCAAACAGCTTATGTAGATTATCAAGGTTCTCCTCTTCAATCAGAGACCTAGCTATCATATCATCAACGTAGAACTCTATCTATTGATGGATGATATCATGAAACAAAGCTACCATGGCGCGCTGATAGGTTACCCTGGTGTTCTTTAACCCAAATGGCATAAACTTGTAGCAGAAAGTTCCCCACTGTGTGACGAAGGTCGTTTTCTCCATGTCCTCGAGTTCCATCTTGATCTGATTGTAGCAGGAGAAACCATCCATGAAAGAGAATACCTTATGTTATGCGGTGTTGTCAACAAGAACATCAATATGGGGAAGCGGAAAGTCATCCTTGGGGCTTGCCCTATTCAGGTCTCTGTAATCCACACACATACGTACCTTACCGTCCTTCTTAGGTACCAGAAAAACATTGGCAACCCATTAAGAATAGGAAGTAATGGCTAAGAAACCGGTGTTGAACTGTTTCATGACTTCAGCCTTGATCTTTTTTGACATCTCTGGCCCCATGCGACGAACCTTTTATTTCACTGGAGGGCAGTCCTCTTTTGTTTGTAGGCGATGAACCACAATATCAGTGTCAAGTCCTGGCATGTCTTCGTATGACCGGCAAAGATCTCAACCTAATCATGTAGCATCTGAATTAAACGCTTTTTTATGCTATGCTCCATATCGGCACCTATATTGACCTCTTTCTTATCCTCTTCATTACCCAAGTTCACTGTCTCAACTGGCTCTTCATGAGGCTGTATTTCCATTTCTTCCTGTTGTAACAGTCTTGCAAGTTCTACTGGTACTTCACAATCTTCCTCACCTTCGTCCTCGGCTTGGTAGATCGAATTTTCAAAGTCATAACTGGAAATAGCAGAACCTTTATCAATGGGATCTATTTTACCCCAAAATTTTCCCTCTCATTTTACTCAACACATGCCCATTAAGGTCCTTAACTTGCTCAAGGATGCCCAAGAGTTGACCAGACAAACTCTCTCCTAAGGTAATGTACCTCAAACTAGGGTTTCAATTTTCATCAGGGTGTGGGAACTCCAAAGGTCCCAAATTCCTTCCATGGTCCCAATATGTTCTCAAGATCATCCATGTCAAGTTTTATGCCTTGCACAAGAAGTTTGCTCAGTCAACTGCTAAGATGCCTGAAAATCAACTGTGTTAGGTCAAAAGTCAACTGTGGCTCACATACAGTCAAACTTCAAGATTTTTGGTCAACATCAACATTTTTAAGTGATATTCGTCATTTTATGAAGGGTTGATCATTATTCCTCAAGGAATGCCCCAAATTCATCAAAACCCAAAAGTTGCTAAATTAAGGTTTCTCAAGAAAAGTTAACCAAACTTTGACCAAGCATAAATTATTCATACTTTATCAAATATTTTCCATCCAAGGCTCATTTTGAATAGGATGCAATTCCCTACAACTCATCTTCAGCCCACAAGTTCAAAATATGCACTCATCAAAAGATATGAATTTCTACATTATAGGTCCTTTTAAAAAGTCAACAAAAATACCTTTTGGGTCAAAGCTTCTTACATGAACATGGAAGATCCAATTGAGATAAAACCAAAAGGGTTGTTTAGGTGACATCCTAAGCTTTATAAAAAGTCCCAGAACACCTCTCTAGGGTTAAAATTGGAGGAGATATGCATTGTCAAAGTTGGCCATTTTTGGAAAATTGTCAAAAGTCAAATGTGCTCAAAAGTGCATTTTTTGTCAAATGGGCCTAGCTTCTCATGCTTGAATCTTGCTTGTGACATGGTCCACCACCCAAATCAGCATCCACACATTTTTTCTTTATTTATTTATTTTGATTATTTATTATTTAAAAGTTAAGTTAAATCAAATAAATTGCAAAAACTATAAAAATGATTGGTTTTGATCTGATTTGTTGTAGGAATCAAATCCAATTAGGCTGGCATAGCATATCAAATCGTGCAAGGGATGATTAGAACAAAGATGGCACGCTTAGGCCTATTTTGGAAACATATCATACAAGAGAAAAATCAAATCAAATCTCCATGATTATCAAAGATACTGTTGTACCCCAAAATTTGCCCTCCCATTTTTCATAGAAAAGCACAACCTTAGGGTTTCTCAAATATTCAAGTTGGCTCAGGAATCGATCAGACATATTTTCTCCTTTGGCAGTAAACCAGCAGTTAGGGTTTTTCTTGCAATTCTCAAAAGAAATGAATTCTCAAAGATCCAATTGGCTTTCACATGTTTTCATGCCTTCTCAAGTTTACTGAAAAGACAGTGTTTATTCTCAAGGCATGGTTGTTTGGGACAAGAGATGGAATTTAAGACTGTCATGTAAGATATTCATGACTGTTTAATCCAGGTTAACCAGATGATTTGCGTCTTTTAAAACATTTGCTTGGTCAGGAAATGGAATATACAGTGCGTGTTTGTTTGGAATGCAGTTGCAAGATTACAGAGTTATTGGAATTTAAGTTATCTTGATTGGAGTTATTGGAATGCAGTTTCAATTATCTTGATTTGGAATCTTTAAGAATCAGTGAAGATGCAAAGAGAAAATTATAAGTTCTTGACAGTAAAGGATTTCAATTAACACTAGAATATCTCATAAGACTTTCTCCATTTATTTCAAAAGTTGTTACAAAACAATTTATTATTTAAATACTTTAGGTTTTACAACTTATTGTATTTAAAATAAATAAATTAGTACAATTGATTGAATGTTTCTCTCTAAATTACAAAGAAAATGAATTTATGCCTAAGGTTGACCGAGCTTTTGTTGCTTCCATGCTTGCCATAGAGTCTCTTGCTTCCCCTGCTTTGCCACCATCCAGTTGTGCTCACATGAAAACAAAAGACAGAAGAAAAATAGTTATTACAATTAATTGGACATGAGCAAGAATTTTCAAAAGAAAAAATATTCATCATTAAAGTTTGCAATTTGGAATCAGAAGGCTATTTTTAATTCATCACATTTTTATTTTTCTCTATTTGCAAATCACAAGAGAATTATTCCTCTTGGTTCACAAAAAGAAGAAATAGGAAATGCAAGCAAGCTATCCAAACAAGAGAAATGCAGCAAGGCTGTCAAAACAAACAACAAGGTTGTCCAAACAAACAACAAAGCTGTCCAAACAGCACAAACTAGACAGCAGCGTATCACCAAATAAACAAGCAGCGAATTGGACAAAATACAAACATCATCCATGCAAACGAGGCAGCATCATAGCAGTAGGAAGCAGGCAGCAACAAAAAGAAAATATAGCAATATGATAAACTAAGTCAACAAGCAAGAGGCTTGTTCAATAAGCATTTTCATCATTTTCCATTTATTGCAAACTTTTCAGAAAAAGGTAAAAGAGCAATTGACTCTTAGGGTCATTGAGAGAGAAGATAGGAAAGAAGTCACCTAGGGATGCACAACCCTGCTTCCCTGCTGTCACAATTGCATAAGAGTTACTAGAAAAAAAACTGCAAGGAAAAGAGCATAAGAACAATATGCCAAAGTATTCAAAATTTGGTGGTTTTCCCACCATTTTGAATAGAAATCCAACCAAAGCAACATAATATAATAGTAAAAGCGCTAAAGCAAGAGGATATAGAGAACATTTTATCAAACTCAGAAAAAACTGAAAACAGGTCCCAAGCATCAAAACCTACTGAAACATACAAACCAAAACCCCCAAAACTGTAAAACAGTTCAAAAACCAAATGGCCTAAGAACATCAACAAATCCTCAACCCATCAAACTAAACCTGTTAACCAACAAAGCATCAAAACTGTCAAAATATAACCAAAAGCCAAAACTCCCAGCATTTTCCATCAAACCCATAACCAAAACCTGTTAACAAATATCCCAAACCAACCTTCAAACTGCCATCAACCAAAAACCTGACCTCAACACCAAACTGTCAAAACCAACAACAGTTCAAACCACCATCAAAAACCTCAAAACCTGAAACTGATAAAAAAGTAACAGTATCCAAACCAATAACCTTCACAAACTCATCAAACCTGTCAAACATTTTAATCCCAGAAAACCAGAAAAAAAAGTCTCAAACATCATCAAATAAATATCCAACAAACATCATCAAATCATTATCATCAGCAAACATCATCAAACTAAAACCATCATCACAAAACCAAATTCCAGAACCAGTAAAAGCTGATAAAACAACATCCAACAATCACAAAAAATCCCAAAACCCATTGAACAGCATCATCATCATTCAAAGCACAGAGGACAGAAAAAGGTTACCAGAAATACCAAGGCTTTCGTCATCATCTCTTCCTCCTCGCAAATTCCGCCACCTGGGAGCGCCTCCCTCAGTCTCACTACCCCCTTTTTCATTTCACAGAAAAGTTCCAAAGGTATGGATTCTTCACACTCCTTATAAATCATTTCCTACACCTCAGTATACAATAAGTTGGATTAACAGAAAACACATGAACAAGACAAAAAAATAACAAAATCGTTCAAAGCTTCAAACTTACAAAATATTACCGTTTCCAAGAAAACCATTAAAAATCGTTTAAGGAGGTGAGGTTGAGAGGCGCTCCGGCAATGGAAGGTTGAGGGAAAGATCAGATAAAAAATGTCAAACCCTTGAGACTTAAATCTCATCTCAAAAGAAATGAATTCTCAAAGATCCAATTGGCTTTCACATGTTTTCATGCCTTCTCAAGTTTACTGAAAAGACAGTGTTTATTCTCAAGGCATGGTTGTTTGGGACAAGAGATGGAATTTAAGACTGTCATGTAAGATATTCATGACTGTTTAATCCAGGTTAACCAGATGATTTGCGTCTTTTAAAACATTTGCTTGGTCAGGAAATGGAATATACAGTGCGTGTTTGTTTGGAATGCAGTTGCAAGATTACAGAGTTATTGGAATTTAAGTTATCTTGATTGGAGTTATTGGAATGCAGTTTCAATTATCTTGATTTGGAATCTTTAAGAATCAGTGAAGATGCAAAGAGAAAATTATAAGTTCTTGACAGTAAAGGATTTCAATTAACACTAGAATATCTCATAAGACTTTCTCCATTTATTTCAAAAGTTGTTACAAAACAATTTATTATTTAAATACTTTAGGTTTTACAACTTATTGTATTTAAAATAAATAAATTAGTACAATTGATTGAATGTTTCTCTCTAAATTACAAAGAAAATGAATTTATGCCTAAGGTTGACCGAGCTTTTGTTGCTTCCATGCTTGCCATAGAGTCTCTTGCTTCCCCTGCTTTGCCACCATCCAGTTGTGCTCACATGAAAACAAAAGACAGAAGAAAAATAGTTATTACAATTAATTGGACATGAGCAAGAATTTTCAAAAGAAAAAATATTCATCATTAAAGTTTGCAATTTGGAATCAGAAGGCTATTTTTAATTCATCACATTTTTATTTTTCTCTATTTGCAAATCACAAGAGAATTATTCCTCTTGGTTCACAAAAAGAAGAAATAGGAAATGCAAGCAAGCTATCCAAACAAGAGAAATGCAGCAAGGCTGTCAAAACAAACAACAAGGTTGTCCAAACAAACAACAAAGTTGTCCAAACAGCACAAACTAGACAGCAGCGTATCACCAAATAAACAAGCAGCGAATTGGACAAAATACAAACATCATCCATGCAAACGAGGCAGCATCATAGCAGTAGGAAGCAGACAGCAACAAAAAGAAAATATAGCAATATGATAAACTAAGTCAACAAGCAAGAGGCTTGTTCAATAAGCATTTTCATCATTTTCCATTTATTGCAAACTTTTCAGAAAAAGGTAAAAGAGCAATTGACTCTTAGGGTCATTAAGAGAGGAGATAGGAAAGAAGTCACCTAGGGATGCACAACCCTGCTTCCCTGCTGTCACAATTGCATAAGAGTTACTAGAAAAAAAACTGCAAGGAAAAGAGCATAAGAACAATATGCCAAAGTATTCAAAATTTGGTGGTTTTCCCACCATTTTGAATAGAAATCCAACCAAAGCAACATAATATAACAGTAAAAGCGCTAAAGCAAGAGGATATAGAGAACATTTTATCAAACTCAGAAAAAACTGAAAACAGGTCCCAAGCATCAAAACCTACTGAAACATACAAACCAAAACCCTCAAAACTGTAAAACAGTTCAAAAACCAAATAGCCTAAGAACATCAACAAATCCTCAACCCATCAAACTAAACCTGTTAACCAACAAAGCATCAAAACTGTCAAAATATAACCAAAAGCCAAAACTCCCAGCATTTTCCATCAAACCCATAACCAAAACCTGTTAACAAATATCCCAAACCAACCTTCAAACTGCCATCAACCAAAAACCTGACCTCAACACCAAACTGTAACAACAACTTTCAGAAAACCTCAAACCAAACTGTCAAAACCAACAACAGTTCAAACCACCATCAAAAACCTCAAAACCTGAAACTGATAAAAAAGTAACAGTATCCAAACCAATAACCTTCACAAACTCATCAAACCTGTCAAACATTTTAATCCCAGAAAACCAGAAAAAAAAGTCTCAAACATCATCAAATAAATATCCAACAAACATCATCAAATCATTATCATCAGCAAACATCATCAAACTAAAACCATCATCACAAAACCAAATTCCAGAACCAGTAAAAGCTGATAAAACAACATCCAACAATCACAAAAAATCCCAAAACCCATTGAACAGCATCATCATCATTCAAAGCACAGAGGACAGAAAAAGGTTACCAGAAATACCAAGGCTTTCGTCATCATCTCTTCCTCCTCGCAAATTCCGCCACCTGGGAGCGCCTCCCTCAGTCTCACTACCCCCTTTTTCATTTCACAGAAAAGTTCCAAAGGTATGGATTCTTCACACTCCTCATAAATCATTTCCTACACCTCAGTATACAATAAGTTGGATTAACAGAAAACACATGAACAAGACAAAAATAACAAAATCGTTCAAAGCTTCAAACTTACAAAATCTTACCGTTTCCAAGAAAATCATTAAAAATCGTTTAAGGAGGTGAGGTTGAGAGGAGCTCCGGCAATGGAAGGTTGAGGGAAAGATCAGATAAAAAATGTCAAACCCTTGAGACTTAAATCTTATTTCAAAAACTTAGGGTTTTTCAGAAATGCGTATCACGGTGAGATGAGGAGAGATTATGTTGTTAATAGAATATTTCGGCCATGAGACTAGGGGGTGAGATAGTAACAGAGATGAAAAGATGAAGAGAGAAAGAAAGAGACAGAGCGGCGCCGCTATGAGCGAGTGAATCACAAACCCTAATTTGCTTGTTTCCCCTAATCAGAAAATTAAACTGTTTTAGACCTTGGGCCTGTTTTGTTCCTAAAAGCCCATGCGCGTTTGCTAACCCACCCCCCATCTGGCTTGTTTTATTAACAACAACAGCATACTTTGGTTTGGGCCTCACCCCAAATCAATTTTTTTTAAAGCCCATATTACTTCTTTCTTTTTTCATTTGTTCTTCTTCTTATATTTTATTTATTAACAAATTTACTAATATAATTTAAAATATTTTATTAAACTGATTTAAGTTTTTTTTGTAAATTAATTTTTATCATTTGGTTTCTTTTAAATTTTTTGCTTTAATTTTAATTGACATGATAAAACACCAAAAACAATAAATTAGCTTAGTTTCTTTCTTTAAATTTACTTATTCATAATTAATAAAAATACAATAATAATAAAAAAGATTTAATCAATTTCTTTTTAGAATAGGTTTTATTTTTCTCTTTTCAAGTAAATACATTTCATTTCATATTTTGTTGACTTTATTTCATAAATTGTCATAGCTTTATATTAAATCGCACAACAATTCGATTTGGTTGTATTGTTTGATATTTGGACATTGCTGTTTCATTTGATTCATCCCCATTTGTAACAATTGTACCCCCACTCCCGAACATTCTGTAATAGCGTAGAATTTCAATTCCCGCAATTTACTGTTTTCCAAATACTGTATAGTAACTAGGCATGTATGGCAAGATTCAAAAATCAATCGCAAGATGACCTAATCAAAGAATAAAATAACTTGAAACCAACACACTTTTTCACACGCGCACCTCTAGGGTAACCTCGCTCGTTGCCTCGGAAATACAATCATGTCCCTTGAATATGAGACACTCTAGCAATGACCCTTCAATAAACAAAGATCGTAGTCCCTCGATGACCCTCGATGTTGCCTTAAAACGATCTCGTCCCTTACAAAATTTCTAAAGCGTCTCACAAGTTTCCTTCAATGATTGTAAAATCAACCCGCTCTTGTCCCTTTACATCCAATGGTGGGGCTTCTTACCAAATCAATGGTAAGATAGCACCATTAAAAGGAAAAAGAAAAGAACAATTTAAGACCTTTCGAGTAGATAGATTCGCTCTTAGTTACTCGCTTGCTCACGACAAAAACCCTTTACACCTACACTCCCATTTCAAAACATTTTCCAAAAAGACAAAACGTTTTGTATACGTTCTTATAGAGACGAGAACCATTGCAAAACCTATTTTCAAAACACTTTTCGAAACACGATTCACAAACACATCTTTGAACCACTTTTCGAAACAAAACATTGTATACATTCTTATAGAGACGAGAACCATTACAAAGAGATTTTTCAAAATACTTTCAAAGCCCACACCACAAGCACACAATCAAACAAAAGCAAGTGATCTAAGCGAGTAACTAAGAGCCCATGGAAAAACATGGATGAAAAGGGTGCTAATACCTTCCCTTTTCATAATCTACCCCCCGAACCCAAGAAAACATCTCGAAAGGTCTTTCCTGCGCTTTTTTACCTTTCCTTTTGGATAAAAGAAAAGTCGGTTGCGACTCTTGCTAACCGCACAAGGGCGAACGAAACGCAAAACATCAAGTCAGTTCTCCCACCGCATCACAGAACTGGCGACTCTGCTGGGGAATATTTAAAAGTGGGGTTACCTTAGGGTTTTAGATAACCTTTACATGCTTATCTTGTTTGACCTGTTTTCTTTGTCTTTTGGTTCTATTGTTTGGGTTTGAATCCTCTACCCGGATTTGGGGCACCTTTTTAGGTAAATAGCAATAGATTATGGAGACTGTACGGCGTATATCGATATGGTTGAAACAATGGCTATGTTAGTGTGACGCATTTGTGGGTACCGGTATCCCTCGTGGTGAATCGAGGAGAATACGGGTCCGCTGAGTGGCGTCGCGGAGCACTAATAACCTTAGAACCCTAATTGAACCAACTTGGCCATTAGGACGCAGTGAGGTAACCAGTTTCAGTGTAAAGCTGAAAATTGGTTGACACTCGATACTACACTCATTGAGGCTAGACTTTTGGGATATCTCGGCCGCAAGAAAAGATTGATTGAGCTGAGACAATGCCTAAAAGAAAGATCGGTGATATTGAGATCCTTTAGAACCCGGTCATTATTTCTAGGATAGGTTGAGCCAACTAAAACTTCAAGAGGGTACTTACCTACAAACTCATGCAAGCCTGAAACATAGGGATCTGTTTGTTGTGTGTATATATGTTTGCTTGTACATAAACATCATAAACATCATCAACATCATATGCATTCTCACTAACCATTTCAAGGATTTAGAAATTTATCTTTGTTTTTTTTGTAGGAAATGAATCCTCTCCGAAGAAACACCATCCGAATCAGCTTTGTAAAAGCACATCCTCAACTTCAAGAGCTAGCCTCAAGAGTGCCTGGGGATTCTCCTTTTACCAAGAAGTATGGTCGACTTCTCAGTTTGGCTACATCCAACTTCCAAGAAGAGATGATGTGTGTACTATTCCAATTCTTTGACCCCGTACATCATTGTTTCACTTTTTCGAACTATCAGTTGGTACCAATATTGGAAGAGTTCTCTCTACTCTTAGGGGTGCCCGTGCTTAATCAGATACCGTTCACCGGTCTAGAAGGGATTCCAAAACCTGAATTCATCGCCGAAGCTTTACATATGAAGAGGGCCGACGTCACAGCCAGTTGGGAGACAAGAAGTGGGGTTAAAGGATTTTTAGCTAAGTTTTTGTTGGAAAAAGCTCGTTCATTCTGGGATGACATGGATTTCCAAGCTTTCAAAGAAGTTCTAGCTCTCCTCATTTATGGTTTGGTTCTGTTTCCTAACTCGGACCAATTCATAGACGTTAATGCCATCAAAGTCTTTCTCTCTCGCAATCCTATACCCACCTTGCTATATCTTGCATTGTCTTCATACCCGTACCATGAAGAAAAGAGGTACCCTTTTGTGTTGTATACCTCTACTCGCTAAGTGGTTCACTTCACACCTGCCTCAGTCAGCATTGAAGAACGAGCAAATATTGACTTGGTCTCAAAGGATGATGTCTCTCACCCACTCTGATATCCGTTGGTGCTCAAGATCCTTGGAAGATATCTCTATCATCGACCGCTATGGGGAGTTCCCTAACGTACCTCTGCTAGGTATTAGGGGAGGTATCACCTACAACCCGTGTTTAGCTCTTAGGCAATTTGGGTATGCCCGAAGGGACAGCCCTCATGAGATGCTCATTCGGGATTTGGTTTTTGACTACGACAAAGAGGACCAAGGTTACCACCAGAGGTTTACACGTGCTTGGGGAATGGTGAACAAAGTGGACAGTAGAACTTTGGGACATAAAAACTCTATACCTCTCGAGGCTTACCTTAAGTGGGTACGGGCTCGTGCCCAGAGTCTCTTAATGCCTTGCCCTTCTATCCTTCATGTCATCATTGAGCCTGTTATTGAAGGAGACGTCCCATACACCGTTCTTCATCCTGACATGCCTACCTCTCTCGAAGACCTGCAGAAAGCCTGGATTTAGTTGAAGGAAGAGCGAGACACCTTTGAAACCCAGTACTATGCCAGTGAGAAGAAAGTTTTGGAGCTCACCAAACTGCTTCATGAAGAGAAGAATCTGAATACTTACATTGCTCCAAAAAGGATGCGTTCAGTCTTTTTGTCTTGAGAATTTTGTTGTATTTTAGTTTATTTCTTTGTAAGCCCGAGGAGGCATGATGTATTCAAACTTGGTTTTATTTAATATGACGTGTGTTCTTTTTGGTTTGAACAAATTTAAATCTTCTAAATTTCCTTGAAATCATTTGCATATCGCATCTTAATTCATCATATGCATAAGCAGGTATTCACACAAAGTTTCCTCATCTCTCTACTGTTTATTTCAGCAAGATGGATCTAGAACAAACGGTCAAAGACTTACAAGCTCAGAATTCATAGTTTCAACAACTACTCTTGACCTTGGCCAAGGGGCAGGAGGAGCTCAATACTCTGCTAGAGAAAGGAAAAGAGAAAAAGAAGAAGAAGCGAGCCGGCGTGGCTATCATGGGCAGAAGATTTGAAGGACAAGCCAGAAGGGTCTTGGATTTTCCATCAACATCTGAAGAGGGGGAAGGAAAAGGTATGGGAACGGCAGTGCCATCTGATTCTGAAGCAGAAGAAGAGGAAGATGAGGACTACTCCGAACAGTAGTACCCTCCTGATGATGACAAATACAAGAACTTGGAAGAACGTATGGCTGCTATGGAAGTGCAAAGAGTACCGGGGCTGGATTTTGAGGAGCTAGGGTTGGTTTATGGAATTGTAATCCCTCCTAAATTTAAAGTACCTCTGTTTGCTAAGTATGATGGGGTGTCTTGCCCAAAGATGCACCTACGATCTTATGTCAGGAAAATTCAGCCACATTCTTCTGACAAAGACTTGTGGGTCCACTTTTTCCAAGACAGTTTGTCAGGAACACAGGTTGATTGGTTCTACCAGTTGGAGAGAGCATGCGTCTATAATTGGGAAGACTTGATAGCCTCCTTCTATAAACAGTATCAATACAACACCGACTTGGCGCCAACCCGTACTCAGCTACAGAGTATGGCTATGGCTACCAATGAGGGCTTCAAAGACTACGCCCAAAAGTGGAGGGACTTAGCTGGAAGGGTGCAACCACCATTGTCAGAAAGAGAGCTAGTGGACATGTACCTGGGTACCCTGTCAGGTCCTTTCTTAAATCACCTGATTGGAAGTTCGTCCGCTGGGTTCACTGAATTGATTCTAACCGGAGAAAGAGTGGAGGCCGGTATAAAAAGCGGGAAAATTCAAAAAGATGCATCTACTTCTACTACCATCAGAAAACCTTTCACGGGAAAGAAGGAAGTGCCAGCTGTCTACTCTCAGAGGGGGCAAGGAAGAGTTGAGCGCCAGCCAGCAGTGAGGGCCGTTATGATTCAGAAGTCTATATCAGACCAGCCCAGAAACAATCAGCCGAGGAATGATCAGTCTAGAAACAATCAGCAAAGGGTGGAAAGGCCTGTACGACAATTCACCAAGATAAACATGACTCCTACTCAAGTCCTACCCCATCTTCTGAAGTTGAACCTTGCCATGCTGAAAGAGGCCCCTAAAAATCCTAACACTGCTTCTCCATATTACCATCTGAATGCCAGGTGCGCTTACCATTCAGAGAGCCCGGGGCACGACACTGACAATTGTTGGGCCCTAAAGAATAAAATTCAGGATTTGATAGATGCTAAAGAAGTTAAATTCGACGCACCTAAAAAACCCAATGTTATCTCTGCTCCAATGCCAAGGCACGGCCACAACGCCCATGCTGTTGAGGAGGATCTGTTTATTGCTACTGTAGATGATTTGATAACTCTGATCCCTATAATCAAGTTAAATTTGTTGAAGGTTGGGGTTTTCCCAGGTTGTAAAGAAAACTGTCACCTTTGTTCATCCTCATTAACCCACTGTCCATTGTTGAAGATAGGCATCCAACACCTAATCGATAACCAAGAAATCCTATTTGAGAAGACTCCTATTTTATCAACTCCTGTTAACGATGTTTCAATAATAACCATATTCGCTAATTCTTCCAAGGTCCCTAAAAGATCTGTTAGGATTACACCCGCTCTGAAGGCTGCACCTTTGAAGATAACCATGCCCGGGCCACTCTCGTACAAGTCCGACAAATCAATACCATGGAACTATGGTGGAGAAATCTACTACCATGGTGTTAAACAGATTGAACAGACTACCGAGGAAGAGAGTTCTGAAGAAGACAATTCTGATATCAGTAACATTGCCGGAACAAGCAAAGTTACTCGTAGTGGAAGAATCTTTTCTCCAAAGATTGCCCCTCCAAAGGCAATTCTTGGACCCTCAGCTGCTCCTAAGGTTATCTCTACACCGGTAAACATATCTGCAAGTACACCAATCATAGAAGAAGTCACAACCCCCGTGGTTATCCCCTCTGCTGCTACTGATGTTCGAGGAAAAGGGATCCAAGAAGAGCCCGTCGGGACGAGGGCTCAGCCGTTGACCATCCCTGAAACTTCTCAAAAAGAAATGGAGGAAATTTTGAAAATAATCAAGAAAAGCGATTATGATGTAGTGGAACAGCTGGGGAAAACCCCCTCAAAGATCTCCATGTTGGCCCTGTTTCTTTGTTCAGAAGCTCATGCTAAGGCTCTGATAAGATTTTTGAAGACGGCCCACATGCCACAAGAAACCTTCGTTGATCAGTTCCAGGAATGTGTGGCTAGTTATACAACTGACAATGGTCTAGGATTCTCCGATGCAGATTTAACTTCGAAAGGGAGAAAACATAATGATGCTTTGCATGTCTCGGTGGAATGCAGAGGGATAACCCTAGCACACGTACTGGTAGACACTGGTTCGTCTTTAAACGTCTTGCCAAAGAAAGCCTTGGATAGACTGGATTGTGAAGGCTTAACCCTGAAACCCAGCAATATAATTGTCAGAGCCTTTGATGGTTCTAAAAGGATGCTCCACGGGGAGGTGGAAATCCCGATTAAGGTGGGGACTGAAACCTTCAACTCCACATTCTATGTGATGTACATCCGTCCTTCTTATTCTTGCCTATTGGGAAGACCTTGGATCCATCATGCTGGAGTTGTCACTTCTACTCTGCATCAAATTGTCAAGTACCCTGTCCAGGGGAAAATCATAACTGTTCATGGCAAAGAGGAATACATGATCAGTCATCTGAATTCTTTCCGTTATTTAGAATTGGATGGCGAATTCATCGAAACTCCCTTCTAGCATTTCGAAGAGGTAGCTCAGGAGATAGCGGCGACCAAGACAGTGTCCTCTGTACCCACGATCACCAGACCTCCACCTCGGATGTCATATCTCAAGGATGAAAAAGTAGTGGTTGAAGAGGGAGGAAGTACAATCTGGGGGCAGCTTCCAACTTTCCTTTCAAATCAGACAAGTCCGGCTTGGGGTTCACCTCAACCGCTCAGAAGGCCGTGCGCCGCACCCGTGCCGGAGGGCCACCTGTGAAGATCAGTCATCAAGGGATTAATGCACTAGAGGACAGTGAAGAAGAGGGCAGCCTGGAAGACTGGATATTTCCAACTATCGATAGAGGACTGTGCAACTGGGAAGCAAAAGACTTTGTTTCGATTACTTTTATATCGCAGTAATTTATCTTTTCCATTTCTGTTGGATCTGTAATAATTCTCAAACAATTCGTACTTTTTAACCTTGTGTCTTACCCGAGGCACAAAGGTCCATTTTTCATCTTCATATGCCATTTAATGAATCATGGACTTTTTTCATACAAACTTTTGTGTTCATTGTCTTTCTTTTTTACATTTTATTTGTTTAAAGGTGGCTATACCCTTACACACACCCACACTCACAAATGCAGGTACTCTTCCACTCCGGATCCCATGGGTAACGATACTGCTATAGCCTTCAGTGACTCTAAAGATCTGATCTACCAAGCCGAATACGAAGGTGAGGAAGATTGTGAGGTGCCAGGGGAATTAGCTAGACTTCTACAACAAGAGGAAAGGGCTATTCTGCCTCATGAAGAGCAGTTGGATACAATCAACTTAGGAACCGAGGAAGACAAAAAGGAAATCAAGATAGGTGCCAATCTAGAGCCGAGTGTCAAGGAGCGCCTAATTCAGCTATTGCATGAGTATGTTGAGATCTTCGCCTGGTCATACGAAGACATGCCAGGACTTGATACAGACATTGTGGTACACCGTCTACCCACAAGAGAAGACTGTCCACCAGTGAAACAAAAAGTCTGTCGCATGAGGCCTGACATGTCAGAGAAGATCAAAGCAGAAGTTATGAAGCAGTTCAATGCTGGATTTCTGGCTGTTACTTCCTATCCTCAATGGGTTGCTAACATTGTGCCTGTGCCTATAAAATACGGAAAGGTATGGATGTGCATGGATTATAGAGATTTAAACAGGGCCAGACCTAAAGATGATTTTCCACTTCCACACATCGACATCCTGGTTGACAACACAACTCAGCACAAAGTATTTTCTTTCATGGACGGATTTTCAGGTTATAACCATATCAAAATGGCAGCTGAAGACATGGAGAAAACTACTTTTGTTACACAGTGGGGCACGTTTTGCTACAAAGTGATGCCATTCGGACTGAAGAATGTCGAGGCAACCTATCAATGCGCCATGGTAGCTTTGTTTCATGATATGATACATCATGAGATAGAGGTCTACATAGATGACATGATAGCCCGTTCACAAACTGAAGAAGAACACCTTGATCACTTGCAAAAGCTATTTTTCATGTTGAAGGAGTACAAGCTTAGATTGAACCCAAACAAGTGCACATTCGGAGTCCGATCCGGTAAACTCTTGGGTTTCATTGTCAGAAACAAAGGCATCGAGGTTGATCCTTCCAAAGTAAAAGCTATACAAGAAATGCCCGCTCCTCGCACTGAGAAGGAGGTCAGAGGTTTCTTGGGACGCCTAAACTACATTGCTAGGTTCATTTCTCACCTAACATCTACTTGTGAACCAATCTTCAAGCTGTTGAAGAAATATCAGGTAGTTAGATGGAATGATGACTGTCAAATTGCTTTTGATAAAATCAAGGAGTATTTTCTAGAGCCTCCTATCTTGATGCCACCCGTCAAGGAAGACTGCTAATCATGTATCTGACAGTCCTAGAGAATTCAATGGGGTGCGTACTGGGGCAGCATGACGAGTCTGGTCGAAAAGAGCATGCCATTTATTACCTTAGAAAAAGGTTTACCGACTGTGAAACAAGATATTCACTGCTCGAGAAAACTTGATGCGCTTTGGTATGGGCTGCTCGTCGGCTAAGGCAGTATATGTTGACTCATACCACTTTGTTAATATCTAAGATGGATCCGATCAAATACATATTTGAGAAGCCTGCTTTGTCTGGAAGAATAACTAGATGGAAAATGATCCTCATAGAGTATGACATACAGTACACGACCCAAAAAGCTATAAAGGGCAGTGTACTAGCTGATCATCTGGCCCATCAAGCTGTTGAAGATTACCAATCCATGAAGTTTGACTTCCCTGATGAAGACATCATGACATTGGACAAAGTTGAAGATTTCAGACCATACGAAGGACCTGAACGAGGATCCCGATGGGCTATGTACCTTGGATGGGGCATCCAATGCGCTTGGTAACGGTATCGGTGTTGTGCTCATATCCCCAAAAGGTTGCCATACTCCTTTCACCGCCAGACTTTGCTTCAATTGTACGAACAACATGGCAGAGTATGAAGCATGCATCTTTTGACTCAAGGCTGCCATGGACTTGGGAATCAAATCTTTGATTGTATTTGGGGACTCAGCTTTGGTTATCAGTCAAATCAAAGGAGAGTGGGACACTAAGCATCCAAACCTCATCCCTTACAAAGAACATGTCTTGATATTTCTACCACATTTCGAGCAGATTACCTTCGAGCACTTCCCGCGAGAAGAAAATCAGCTAGCAGATGCTCTAGCTACAATGTCATCCATGTTTAAACTTAACAGGGATAATGAGGCTCCCCAAATCACCATTGAACAGATGGACGAACCCGCACACTGTCATGAGATTAATATTGAAGAAGTAGTGGACCAACCTTGGTTTCACGAAGTCAAAAAGTATCTCGAGGCTCAAGAATATCCTGAAGGAGCTTCAGTCAATGATAAAAAGTTCTTAAGGAGATTCTCAGCTAAGTTCTTCCTAAGCAATGGCATCCTGTACAAGCATAATCATGATTCTATCCTGCTCCGTTGTGTGGAAAAAGCTGAAGCTGAAAAGTTCATGGCTGAATTGTATGAAGGTACCTTTGGCACTCACTCTAGCGGGCATACGATGGCAAAGAAGATTCTACGTGCAGGCTATTACTAGTCTACCATGGAAGCAGACTGTTATTAACACTCCCGTACCTGTCATAAATGTCAAATCTATGCAGACAAGGTACACGTGCCTCCGGTTCCTCTAAATGTCTTAACAACTCCTTGGCCCTTCGCTATGTGGGGAATCGATATGATTGGAGAGATCAAGCCTACAGCCTCCAATGGACACCGCTTCATTCTGGTGGCCATTGATTACTTCACAAAGTGGGTCGAAGCAGCTTCCTTCGCATCCGTTACAAAGAATGTTGCTGCCTGCTTCATCAAGCAGAACCTCTTTTTTCGGTACGGTATCCCCGAAAGGATCATCACTGATAACGGTACAAACCTTAACAATACTATGATCACCGCCTTGTGCAAGCAGTTCAAGATTCAACGTCACAATTCATCCCCCTATCAGCCTAAGATGAATGGTGCATTCGAAGCTGCGAACAAAAATATGAAAAAGATCATACAAAAAATGACAGTCACCTACAAGGACTGGCATGAGATGCTACCATTTTCTCTCCACGGGTACCGTACCACGGATCGCACTTCAACTGGGGCAACACCCTATTCCTTGGCATATGGCATGGAAGCTTTTTTACCTATCGAGGTTCAGATTCCCTCCTTGAGAATCATGAAAGATGCTGGTTTGAGTGAAGACGATTGGATCCAAACCCGGCTTGATCAGTTAAACTTAATTGACGAGAAAAGACTTACTGCTGTCTGCCACGGTCAGACGTATCAAAAATGATCAAAGCTTTCAACAAGAAATTCAGGCGCCAAGTGTATCAAGTTGGTGATCTTGTGATCAAGCGCATCATCTTGCCTCAAAGTGATCCCAGGGGAAAATGGACTCCTACATATGAAGGACCATTTGTAATCAAGAACATCTTTTATGGTGGGGCAATGATCTTAACCACCATGGACGGCGACGACCTGCTGCACCCTGCGAACGCAGACATAGTCAAAAGATACTACGCATAAGAGACCCGCTAGGTTGATACACCTAGGCAAAACAAGGGCATCCCGGTGAATCGAAAACCCGAAAGGGCGGTTCAGGCAAAAATTAGGGATAAAACAAAAAAAATTTGTACACCCGGCAAGTTGAAAACCTAAAAAGGCGACTTGGGCAAAAAAAGGGTTTCCCAGTGGACTGAAAACCCGAAAGGGCGGTCCAGGCAAAAATTAGGGAATTAAAGCGTATGACTATGTCTCGTCGGATCACTTTAAGGACAATCTCTTCACAGACAAACTCTGAGGCTTCTGATCAATTCAATCATCTTCGGACGAAGCAACAAATGGACAAGATATTCGGAGATACGAAGGCTATAGCAGAATGGGAACCCCATGGGATTTTTACACTTAGCCATCTTTCTTTGTATAAAATTTTCTCATTTTTTATGACACTATCCTCTTACTAGGATGTCTGTCTCCTTTGTACAAAACACTTATTCAAAGTAAATACAAAGATATCTCTTTCAAAGTACAGAAAACTATTTGCCTTTTTCTTTACACTTGTGTTTTTATTTGCAAAAACGTCCAATGATTCATTAATGAACATATGCATTTGAACATGATTACTGTTTACAAATAAATACGATGAAAAAGAGTAATTACTGACAGGTAGAAAGAATAGGAAAATGTCTTTAGGCTATTCCATGAGCAATCTCTACAGCACGTCATTAAGATCCCCCAGCGGAGCCAAAACTTTGAAGTACAGGTCCCCAGCGGAACTGAGACTTCCAACCACCAATCCCCAGTGGAGCCGAAACTTCAAACTATCAACCTGCAGCGGAATCATCCGGTTTCTCCAAGTTTCCCCAACAAGTTGTCTTGAAGCCTGAAAATCAACCAGTTAACAGTTAACTTCTGTTTCTCCCCAACCTAGGGTAACTCCCTAGTAAAGTGGCAGACAACCCAAACTCCTGAACTCCCCAGCGGAATTAAGCTTTTCCCCACAGAGTTTTCACTAAAGGATAAACTTTTTCCCCACAAAGTTTTTATTGCTTCTCAACAGAACAAAGACTCCCGTCAATAATCCCCAGTAGAAGTCATTAAAATTCTCTGGATTCCCCAAGCAGATTCCTCAAGAAGTATATGGCATTACTCTCACAATCCTCAGCAGTCAAGGATTTATTTTCTCGGGCAGCAGTCAAGGATTTATTTTCCTCAGCAATACAACAAATCAGCTTGCATGCGCATACATTACATTCATATATCATAAACATGGATAAAACACATTTATTGCATCATACATTTCATGCAACATAACTTTGTGTTTCAGCTAAGATTTTACCCTTTTCAGGATAAGATTAACAGCTATCTTTAACAAATATTCAAAGATTTCAGATACAATACAGATACGCTCCAGACACGAAGCCATTCTGTCACTCATTCGGATTTCAAATCAAGATACAATTCAGATACACTCCAGACACGGAAGTTATTCTATTACTCATTCAAATTCCAAGTACCGATACAGTTTAGATACGCTCCAAACACGGAAGCCATTCTATTTCTCATTCAGATACAGTTTAGATACGCTCCAAACATGGAAGCCATTTTATTTCTCATTCAGTTACAGTTTAGATACACTCCAAACACGGAAGTCATTTTGTTACTCATTCAGACTTAATTTCAAGATACAGTACAGATACACTCCAAACACGGAAGTCATTCTGTTACTCATTCAGACTTAATTTCAAGATACAGTACAGATACACTCCAACACGGAAGTCATTATGTTACTCATTCAGGCTTAATTTCAAGATACAGTACAGATACACTTCAGACACGGAAGTTATTCTGTTACTCATTCAAATTCCAAGTACCGATACAGTACGGATACACTCCAGACACGGAAGTCATTCTGTCACTCTTTCAGATCTCAATTTCAAGATACATTTCAGATACGCTCCAGACACGGAAGCCTTTATGTCGCTTATTCAGTTTCATCTTACAGATACGGTCCAAATACGCTCCAGGCACGGAAGCCATTATGTCGCTTATTGAGTACAGATACAATTCAGATACGTTCCAAATACAGACACCATTATGATGCTTATTCTGTCAATTTACAACCAAACATTCTTGGATGGCATCTACAAGCCCATCTCCAACAAGATTCTAACATCTCTCCAAATGGCATCTTTAAGCCCATTCCCTCAATTACACTTTTGTCGAGTGCAAATTTATGGGCACTCTAGTGTCCAATCATCTTTTACGTTCGAGTCACGAACGACAAAACTCGTCGATCTAACTCTTCAGGTTCAAGAAGATTGAACAAGGGCAGCTGTTGTACCCCAAAATTTTCCCTCCCATTTTTCATAGAAAAGCACAACCTTAGGGTTTCTCAAATATTCAAGTTGGCTCAGGAATCGATCAGACAGATTTTCTCCTTTGGCAGTAAACCAGCAGTTAGGGTTTTTCTTTCAATTCTCAAAAGAAATGAATTCTCAAAGATCCAATTGGCTTTCAAATATATTCATGCCTTCTCAAGTTTACTGAAAAGACAGTGTTTGTTCTCAAGGCATGGTTGTTTGGGACAAGAGATAGAATTTAAGACTGTCATATAAAATATTCATGATTGTTTAATCCAGGTTAACCAGATGATTTACGTCTTTTAAAACATTTGCTTGGTCAGGAAATGGAATATACAGTGCGTGTTTGTTTGGAATGCAGTTGCAAGATTACAGAGTTATTGGAATTTAAGTTATCTTGATTGGAGTTATTGGAATGCAGTTTCAATTATCTTGATTTGGAATCTTTAAGAATCAGTGAAGATGCGAAGATAAAATTACAAGTTCTTGACAATAAAGGATTTCAATTAACACCAGAATATCTCATAAGACTTTCTCCATTTATTTCAAAAGTTGTTACAAAACAATTTATTATTTATATACTTTAGGTTTTACAACTTATTGTATTTAAAAAAAATAAATTAGTACAGTTGATTGAATGTTTCTCTCTAAATTACAAAGAAAATGAATATATGCCTAAGGTTGACTGAGCTTTCGTTGCTTCCATGCTTTCCACAGAGTCTCTTGCTTCCCTTGCTTTGCCACCATCCAGTTGTGCTCACATGAAAACAAAAGATAGAAGAAAAATAGTTATTACAATTAATTAGACATGAGCAAGAATTTTCAAAAGAAAAAATGTTCATCATTAAAGTTTGCAATTTGGAATCAGAAGGCTATTTTTAATTAATCACATTTTTATTTTTCTCTATTTGCAAATCACAAGAGAATTATTCCTCTTGGTTCACAAAAAGAAGAAATAGGAAATGCAAGCAAGCTATCCAAACAAGAGAAATGCAGCAAGGTTGTCAAAACAAACAACAAGGCTGTCCAAACAAACAACAAAGTTGTCCAAACAACATAAACTAGACAGCAACACATCACTAAACAAACAAGCAGCAAATTGGACAAAATACAAACATCATCCATGCAAACGAGGCAGCAACATAGCAGTAGGAAGCAGGTAGCAACAAAAAGAAAATATAGCAATATGATAAACTAAGTCAACAAGCAAGAGGCTTGTTTAATAAGCATTTTCATCATTTTCCATTTATTGCAAACTTTTCAGAAAAAGGTAAAAGAGCAATTGACTCTTAGGGTCATTGAGAGAGAAGAGAGGAAAGAAGTCACCTAGGGATGCACAACCCTGCTGCCCTGCTGTCACAATTGCATAAGAGTTGCTAGAAAACAAAAACTGCAAGGAAAAGAGCATAAGAACAATATGCCAAAGTATTCAAAATTTGGTGGTTTTCCCACCATTTTGAATAGAAATCCAACCAAAGCAACATAATATAATAGTAAAAGCGCTAAAGCAAGAGGATATAGAGAACATTTTATCAAACTCAGAAAAAACTGAAAACAGGTCCCAAGCATCAAAACCTACTGAAACATACAAACCAAAACCCCCAAAACTGTAAAACAGTTCAAAAACCAAATGGCCTAAGAACATCAACAAATCCTCAACCCATCAAACTAAACCTGTTAACCAACAAAGCATCAAAACTGTCAAAATATAACCAAAAGCCAAAACTCCCAGCATTTTCCATCAAACCCATAACCAAAACCTGTTAACAAATATCCCAAACCAACCTTCAAACTGCCATCAACCAAAAACCTGACCTCAACACCAAACTGTAACAACAACTTTCAGAAAACCTCAAACCAAACTGTCAAAACCAACAACAGTTCAAACCACCATCAAAAACCTCAAAACCTGAAACTGATAAAAAAGTAACAGTATCCAAACCAATAACCTTCACAAACTCATCAAACCTGTCAAACATTTTAAACCCAGAAAACCGGAAAAAAAAGTCTCAAACATCATCAAATAAATATCCAACAAACATCATCAAATCATTATCATCACCAAACATCATCAAACTAAAACCATCATCACAAAACCAAATTCCAGAACCAGTAAAAGCTGATAAAACAACATCCAACAATAACAAAAAATCCCAAAACCCATTGAACAACATCATCATCATTCAAATCACAGAGGACATAAAAAGGCTACCAGAAATATCAAGGCTTTCGTCATCATCTCTTCCTCCTCGCAAATTCCGCCACCAAGGAGAGCCTCCCTCAGTCTCACTACCCCCTTTTTCATTTCACAGAAAAGTTCCAAAGGTATGGATTCTTCATATTCCTCATAAATCATTTCCTACATCTCAATAGACAATAAGTTATATTAACAGAAAACACATGAACAAGACAAAAAAATAACAAAATCGTTCAAAGCTTCAAACTTATAGAATCTTACCGTTTCCAAGAAAACCATTGAAAATCGTTTAAGGAGGTGAGGTTGAGAGGCGCTCCGCCAATGGAAGGTTGGGGGAAAGATCAGATAAACCAATGTAAAACCCTTGAGACTTGAATCTCATTTCAAAAACTTAGGGTTTTTCAGAAACGCGTATCACGGTGAGATGAGGAGAGATTATGTTGTTAATAGAATATTCCGGCCATGAGACTAGGGGGTGAGATTGTAACAGAGATGAAAAGATGAAGAGAGAATGAAAGAGACAGAGCGGCGGCGCTGTGAGCGAGTGAATCACAAACCCTAATTTGCTTGTTTCCCCTAATCAAAAAATTAAACAGTTTTAGACCTTGGGCATGTTTTGTTCCCAAAAGCCCATGCGCGTTTGCTAACCCACCCCCCATCTGGCTTGTTTTATTAACAACAACAACATACTTTGGTTTGGGCCTCACCCCAAATCAATTTTTTTTAAAGCCCATATTACTTCTTTCTTTTTTTCATCTGTTCTTCTTCCTATATTTTATTTATTAACAAATTTACTAATATAATTTAAAATATTTTATTAAACTGATTTAAGTTTTTTTTTGTAAATTAATTTTTATCATTTGGTTTCTTTTTAATTTTTTGCTTTAATTTTAATTGACGTGATAAAACACCAAAAACAATAAATTAGTTTAGTTTCTTTCTTTAAATTTACTTATTCATAATTAATAAAAATACAATAATAATAAAAAAGATTTAATCAATTTCTTTTTAGAATAGGTTTTATTTTTCTCTTTTCAAGTAAATACATTTCATTTCATATTTTGTTGACTTTATTTCATAAATTATCATAGCTTTATATTAAATCGCACAACAATTCGATTTGGTTGTATTGTTTGATATTTGGACATTGTTGTTTCATTTTATTCATCCCCATTTGTAACAATTGTACCCCCACTCCCGAACATTCTGTAATAGCGTAGAATTTCAATTCCCACAATTTACTGTTTTCCATATAGTGTATAGTAACTAGGCATGTATGGCAAGATTCAAAAATCAATCGCTAGATGACCTAATCAAAGAATAAAATAACATGAAACCAACACACTTCTTCACAGGCGCACCTATAGGGTAACCTCGCTCGTTGCCTCGGAAATACAATCATGTCCCTCGAATATGAGACACTCTAGCAATGACCCTTCAATAAACAAAGATCGTAGTCCCTCGATGACCCTCGATGTTGCCTTAAAACGATCTCGTCCCTTACAAAATTGCTAAAGCGTCTCACAAGTTGCCTTCAATGATTGTAAAATCGACCCGCGCCTGTCACTTTACATCCAATGGTGGGGCTTCTTACCAAATCAATGGTAAGATAGCACCATTAAAAGGAATAAGAAAAGAACAATTTAAGACCTTTCGAGTAGATAGATTCGCTCTTTGTTACTCGCTTGCTCACGACAAAAACTCTTTACACCTACACTCCCATTTCAAAACATTTTCCAAAAAGACAAAACATTTTGTATACATTCTTATAGAGATGAGAACCATTACAAAACCTCTTTTCAAAACACTTTTCGAAACACGATTCACAAACACATCTTTGAACCACTTTTTGAAATAAAACTGTGTATACGTTCTTATAGAGACGAGAACCATTACAAAGAGATTTTTCAAAATACTTTCAAAGCCCACACCACAAGCACACAATCAAACAAAAGCAAGTGATATAAATGAGTAACTAAGAGCCCATGGAAAACCATGGATGAAAAGGGTGCTAATACCTTCCCTTTTCATAATCTACCCCCCGAACCCAAGAAAACATCTCGAAAGATCTTTCCTGTGCTTTTTTACCTTTCCTTTTGGATAAAAGAAAAGTCAGTGGCGACTCTTGTTAACCGCACAAGTGCGAACGAAACGCAAAACATCAAGTCAGTTCTCCCACCGCATCACAGATACAAAGTGTTTTTGTTACCCTAATTCGTTCCACTACATATACTGAACAAACTCAAGCCAAAAGAAAGAGGATTGCAGTCGTGAGAACCCCGGAACAAAACTCAAAATCTTTCAAGAAAGTGGTGGATCAGTTTCTACTCTAGAGGACGACTCAAGGCCATTCAAAGCTTCTAATCGATTCCTGGACATCTCCTGAATCTAATACGACCGCTTGCACGTCCTGAGACGCCCTGAATCAGCCTCCACGCCTCTCATAGTTTGGTAATTCTTTTGAATTTGACTTTGCTTATTTACGCATGATTAATCACTTTTAAGCATAGCATTACATTGGTATCATCATTGGGAATGTTTTAGTTTAAGTAATTTTGCATTTTGAAAACTGCTTTGCCAACTGCCATTGTTAGGGTTTACCTTGCCCTTTTAGGTTTTTTCTATACAGGTTAAATTGGCCTAAGAAAAGGGTACCATGATGCTCGTGGCATCAAGACGAGTTGATCCACGTACTTAGAATTAATTTATCATGCTTGCTGTTGATTTTTGAAACTTGCAGTGCTATAGCCATGGAGTTTGGCCGTAGGTAAAAGTCCCTAACCTAAAATGACGGACAGGGGAAGAAGAAGCTAACGTGGCTGACCACCATTGGCTTGTTTGAATCACGCGCATTTTTTTGTTTCAGTTATCCACTTTGTCTTTATATAATATACATTGTTATTATATTCATAACTAAACATTGTAACCCAGATGCCAAGGCGTGCGTGGTATTTAGTGGGAGGACCTGGGTTCGATCCCAGGTCCCAGCATTTTCTCTATTTTCTTAACACTTAATTGCAGATTTTATGCATATACATTCCAGGCGCCCACCATGCAGCCACGCAATCCAGCCAATGGATCATCTCCATCACCAATCCAACGTCCCATGCAGCAAGGTCCATGGTACACCCTCCACTTTGGCCAGCACTGGATCCAGCGTGTTGACTGGGCTCAGCATAATGGGCCTAAACAAATTCAGCCATCACCCGTCCCCCCTCTTTCAGCTTCAACACAGGCCCGAATCTTTTTCCTTTCTATTTTATTTTCTTATTTTAATTTTTTTCTTTTTTACAAAATAACCTAAAAAATCATTTTTTATCAAATCAAAAATCACAAAAACATTAAAAATAATTTTTTTATAAAATATTTTATTTCTTTAATTAATTAGTTTAATTAAAATTAGGGCAATTTAATTCCTTTTTATATAATCTAAAATAATTAGAAATTAGGGTTTAATTTTTACGTAACCTAATCTTTTCTCAAAAACTAACCTAAATACTTTTCAATTAGATTTTTTAGGTTTCCTAATATATTCTCGCATTTAATTCGCCGTGCGCATTTTTTAATTTCCTTTTTATTATTATTGTAACTGCTCCGAGTTTGTAATAGTAATTAGGGTTTCAATTCCTCATCTTTATTTTCGGTCAAAATAATTATGTATCTGCAAAAGCCCTGTAATAGCTAGGACTTTTAACTTTCCCGCTTTAATTTCTGCAAACTATAAACTGCTTAGATGTATGTTAATAGGATTGTATGGAAAGACAAACTGAAAATTAATATGGTAGAAAACCCTAAATGTGCAAAGATAAATTAATAGAAAATTACACTGCGCATGCTCACTACTAGGGTTTACTCCACTCCGGTTGCCTTCGGTAAACGGTATGAAGTATAGGGTTTGTTAGTGGTTGTCCTCTAGCCTCGAAAGATCTAAAATGACCCATTCAGATGTTGCGTCGGAAAAAGATCTTTAAGGCTTTAGGATGATTACTAACATTTCCTAACATTGCTTTTATGATCGTATTTGTCCCTTCGAATGTCCCTAAAAAACTCTAACAAAGATGCTACCTATTTCTCAATAATGGGATAGCATTGTCTAAAAGGGAAACGAGCAGACCTTTTTCGAGTAGGTAGATTAGTTCCTAGGTACTTTCTCAAATAAACAAACACTTTTTCACACCAACACTTTCCAAACAAAGTTTTCAAAAACAACTTCATAACACTCTTGAGGATAGAAACAAGGGTTAATACGAAGCAAAACAAAAATTTTCAAAACAAGCACACACAAGCAGTTTTCAAAATGAGCAAGTACCTAAGAGCCCATGGAAAACAATGGATAGAAAGGGTGCTAACACCTTCCCTTTCTATATTCTACCCCCCATACTCAGAAACATCTCGAAAAAGGTTTTTTCTGTTAATTTTCCTTTTCCTGATTGGATAAAATAAAATTCGGTGGCGACTCTTGCTTACCGCGACATTTGCGAACAAAAAACGCAAACCAGTATTAACAGCCGGTTCTACCCACCGTATCACAGAACTGTCGAATCTGCTGGGGACTAAAATATAAAGTGGGGTAAACCTTAGGATCTAGGTCATATTTAATTTCTTTCTCTTGATTGTCTCGCTTGCTTTATATTTATGGGAACTGTTTGGGTTATTTGATCCTACACCTGGATCGGGAAACACCTTTTAGGTAAGTAGCAATAAACTGTGAGGGAGCTGTGTTGGGGTATACCGACACGGTTGAAGCAGTAACTACATTGATGTGACACTTTGGTTGGTACCCATAACCCTTGAGTCAATCAGGGAGATGTACGGGGCCACCGCGTGGTGTTATAAAGTATCAACTGACCTTAGAACCTTTAATTGCACAACTTGGCCAGTAGGACGTAGCGATATGGCCGACTTTGGTGTATGCCCAAGGTCGACAGATACTCGATGCTACACTCATTGAGGTTTGAATTCTGAGTTTTGTTTGATTACGAGTCAATCGTCGATTGAACAAGGCTTGGGGGAAAGATCAGTGATACTGAGATCCCTTAAGAACCCGGTTACATATTTATAGGACAGGTTGAACCAATCCAACTTCAAGAGGGTATGATCTTAAAACTCAAGCAGACCTTAAACCTAAAGACTTGGTTTTATTTGTCTTTGTTTTCTATACCTGTGATTTATCATGACATCATAAACATCATACCATAACATATCATACTAACTGTTTCAATGGTTTCTAGGGCTCATCTTTGCTCTATTTTGTAGGATATGGAATCCGCCTGCAGGAACACTATTCAGATTAACCAAGTGAAAGTATCTCCCCAATTAAGGGACTTGGCAGAAAGGATTCCCGAAATCTCTCCTTTCACTGAAAAGCATGGTCGGTTGCTCAACTTGGTCACTGTAAAACCTGACAAAGAAATGTAGAAAGTGTTGTTTCAGTTTTCAATCCTCTGCATCACTGTTTCACGTTCCCGAATTACCAGTTTAGTGCCTACTATGGAGGAATTTTCTCAGTTATTAGGGATACCCATTCTTGATCAACTACCTTTCAGCGGTACGAAAAGACATCCCAAACCTGAAGAAATTGCTAAAGCTCTATCCTTACAACGGTCTGACATAGTGACAAATTGGGAAACCAGAGGGAGTGTTCAAGGAATTCCGGTTAAATTTATGTTCGAGAAGGCTTACTATTTTTGGGATACCCTAGATCTACAAGCTTTTGAATAGGTTTTGGCGCTCCTTGTCGACGGGATGGTATTGTTCCCTAATGCGGATCAACTCGTAGATGTGAGCACAATCCAGGTTTTTCTGTCTCGGAATCCGGTACCTACATTACTCGGGGATATTCTACACTCTCTACATATGCGTACTCTAAAAAGAAGGGGGACCCTCCAGTGTTGCACTCCTCTATTGTCTAGGTGGTTTATTTCGCACCTACCCAAATCTACTTTGAAGAATGAACAGGGTAAAAGATGGTCTCATCGAATGATGTCCCTTACGCATTTAGACATTCATTGGTGTTCACGGTTCTCGGAAGATATTACTATCATTGATCGCTATAGTGAATTCCCTAATGTCCCTCTCTTAGGCATTAGGGATGGAATCACTTATAACCCTTGCTTAGCATTATGACAGTTTGGTTATGTGAGAAGGGATGGTCCTCATGATACACTTATTTAAGGAATCGCCTTCAACTATGAGAATGATGTTCAGGGTTACCGCAAAAGGTTCAAACAAGCTTGGAGTATGGTACATAGGGTTGACAACAAGATACTTGGGAATAAGAATTCCATCCCTCTCGAGCCTTATCTCAGATGGGTACAAGCCCGTGCTCCAACTCTTATGATGCCTTATCCCGCTATCCGACCTATGATTATGGAACCAGTTGTCAAGGGAGACACTCCCCATCTTGTTCTTCATCCAGACATGCCAACTGATCACGAAGAGTTACAAAAGTCATGGGTTCAGATTAAAGAGGAGTGGGATACGTTTGAAGCCCAATTCTACGCCAGCGAGAAGAAGGTTTTAGAACTCACTAGGCTACTTCATGAAGATAGGAATATCAACGCCTACATCGCACAAAATAGGATGCGCTCATGGGAAACCTAGTCTTCTTTTTGTTTTATTTTTCTTAATTGTAATCTCAAAATACATTCTTTGTAACAATTCAAGTTTACTAATACAATTCGCGTTTATTCCTTTTTGTTTAAGAAAATTTGAGCCTTTAAGAACCCTTGAAAACATTGCATACATATCATACATATCATTGCATAACATGATTCATAACAGGTTTCTCATCTCCTCCGCTGTTTATTTCAGAAATGGCTCTTGAACAAACTGTGAAAGATCTTCAGACTCAGAACATACAGTTCCAGCAAATGATTATGGCTCTGGCCAAAGGACGGGAAAGGATGAAGGCTCTGATTGTTAAGAAGAACACTAAGAAGACCAATAGGACAGCCGGTGTGGCACATATGAGCAGAAGGTTCAGAGGGCCGCCAAGACGGGTTGTTGATTTAGCTTCTTCATCTAAAGAGGGAGAGAATCAAGAGGGTGAAGCCAGAGAAGAGGTCCCTAGTCCTAAAGAGTCTGACAATGAAACTGATTATAATGAGGAGCAGTACCCTCCAGCTAATGAAAAGTATAGGCAATTAAAAGAGCGTCTGAGTGCTATGGAAATCCAGAAGGTTCCTGGGCTGGATTTTGAAGAGTTGGGTCTGGTCTCCGGGATTGTCATCCCCCCAAAATTCAAGGCACCGATATTTGCTTAGTATGATGGGGTCTCTTGTCCTAAAATGCATCTCCGTTCTTATGTGAGGAAGATACAACCTCATACTGCTGACAAAGACTTATGGGTTCACTTCTTCCAAGACGGTCTGTCTGGAACACAACTGGATTGGTTCTAACAGCTGGAAAGAGCCAATGTTCGTAACTGGGAAGACCTTAATGCTGCATTTTATAAGCAATATCAGTATAATGCAGACATCTCTCCCACCCGTACACAACTCCAAAATATGTCTATGGGTTCTGTGATACGGTGGGAGAACTGACTTGAGGTTTTGTGTTTTGATCGCATTTGTGCGAATAGCAAGAGTCGCCACCGACTTTTCTTTTATCCAAAAGGAAAGGTAAAAAAGCACAGGAAAGACCTTTCAAGATTATTTCTTGGGTTCGGGGGGTAGATTATGAAAAGGAAAGGTATTAGCACCCTTTTCATCCATGGTTTTCCATGGGCTCTTAGTTGCTCGCTAGATCACTTGCTTTTTTTTAATGTGCTTGTGGTGTGGGTTTTGAAAGTATTTTGAAAATGTCTTTGCAATGGTTCTCGTCTCTATAAGAACGCGTACAAAGTTTTGTTTTGAAAAATAGTTCAAAAAGATGTGTTTGTGGAATGTGTTTTTGAAAGTGGTTTTTGAAAAGATGTTTTGCAATGGTTCTCGTCTCTATAAGAACGTATACAAAATGTTTTGTCCTTTTGAAGATGTTTTGAGATGAAAGTGTCGGTGTAAAACGGTTTTTGTCATGAGCAAGCGAGTAACTAGGAGGGAATCTACCTACTCGAAAGGTCTTAAATGTTCTTTTCTTCCTCCTTTGGATGTTTCTATCTTAACATTGATTTAGTAAGAAGCCCCATCATTGGATGTGAGGGGACGGGCGTGGGTCAATTTTACAGTCATCGAAAGTAACTTATGAGACACTTTAGCAATTTTCGTAAGGGACTAGATCGTTTTACCGAAGGCAACATTGAGGGTCATCGAGGGACTACGATATTTTTTATCGAAGGGTCTTTGCTAAAACGTCCCATATTTGAGGGACATAACTGTATTTTTGAAGCAACGAGCGAGTTTATCCTAGAGGTGCGCGTGTGTAAAGGTGTATTCATTTCAAGTTTAATTTTGTCGAAATTAGGTTATCTAGCTATTGATTTTGAATCTTGCCATGCACGCCTAATTACTATATAGTATAAAGAAAACAGTAAGTTGCGGAAATTTAAATTCTACGCTATTATAGAGTTTTCGGGAATGTGGGTACAAATTAATGAATGGGGATGAGTTGAATGCGATCACCAAGTTCAAATAGAAAACAATACAACCAAATCGAATTTTAACAATTTAACTAGAATTATAATAGTCTATAAAAAATTAATTGACAAAGCATAAAAAATTTGGGTATTTTTGTTTATCAGAAAATAAATTGATTTTTAAACATTTTTTGAATTGAAATTAAATATTAAAAAAATTAAATTTAAATTAAAAAGTCATTTAAAGTAATCTAAAAAAAACTAATTTAAAATTCTAAATAAAATTATCCTAAAACAAACTAATTCAAGAAAACTAATTCTAAAATTTATTGACTAAATCTAAATTAAGTTAAATACAACTAAATAAAAATTATCCTAAAACAAGCTAATTAAAAATAAGTTAAACCTAAAATATAGTAAGCCTAAATTAATGTTAAGTATAAACTAAAGAAAATAACTAACTTAAAACAAAGCTAATTAATATAAATTAAATCTAAGATGTATTAAACCTAAATTAATGTTAAATAATTAAATAAAATGAAAATAAAATAAATTAAAAAAACTAAACCTAAGGTTTACTAGTTAAATCTAGGTTAAGTTAATATGTAAACTAAAAGAGGAAAACAATATCTCCCAGTCTTCTCTCTTCTTCCTCTCGCCCCATAACAATGCCTTCTTCCTCGCCACCCTGTTTCACAGTCGCCGGATTTTAGCCATGAAACCAAACTTCCTAACTTCTATGGATTCAAACCTCTATCAACTTCTCTATAAACCCTTCAATCAATAGCCAAAACTAGAAAACCCTAACTTGTTTCAAGTTCAAATTAAACTCTTCATTTTCATCAATCTTAACAGTGAATACATGGGTTTTGTTCCTGGAACTATGAGCTATTGCATGGCATAAAGGAAACAATGAAAAGAAATGAGGTTTTCGGATTTACCTGTGAGGCTAGGGTTTGCTGCGATTTACGAAAATGGATAAGAGGAGATCAAAGCTAAGGCTTTGATCTCCTAGGTATGGTGTCTGAATCTCCTTCTTTATACTTCTCTTGATTTTTGCTTTCGTATATGTTTGATTTTGTTTGGCTTGAGTCTAAAGATCTGTAAATTTTCTGGCCCAGTGTTGTTGCTCGAGATTGCTGGTTTTCTTGTGTTTGATGAGAGGTTGCAGTTTTGAAAAAATTGACTGTTATGTTGTGATATTTTATAGTTTTTTGATTGGTTTCCTTTCACTAGGTTTCTTTTTCTGTGTTGTTTTGTATCTTGTTGTGAAAGAGATGTGGCTTTTTGTGATGGTATTTGGTAATGGTGTTTTTGGTGATTTTTTTTTGTGTTGTATTCTTGCTGACTATTTTGTGTCTTGCTGTGAAAGAGATATGGCTTTTTGGTGATGGTATTTTCAGTGATTTTTGTGCTGTAAAAGAATGGAATGGGTTTGATGGAAGTATCTCTCTCTTAGTGATTTTCGTCTGTTTTTTCTTTTGACCTCTCTCCCTCTATATTGACAGTAAAATCGAAAAGAAAATGGGGGGGGGGGGGGGGGGGGGGGGGGCGGAATAACAGTCATTTGAAACTTGTGGTATACTACGCTGATGTTCTTTGTTGCAGTTTTTTGTTTTTGCCATTTTTGTACAAGTCTTGGGCAGGATTTGGATAGTTTTTGGACAGTTATGCAAAGCTTGTAGCAGAAACAGCACGACTGTCTATTTTATGATAGCATCTGACTTGGTAATTTTGGGATTGCTTGTGGCCTAGGTGATATATTTCTCTTTCCCTCTTCATATTTCTATGATACAAAGCCAAATTGCTTTTTCTTTACTTCAAAAATTCTGAAGGGTTTGCTTAGTTTAGGAAAATGATGATATCATGCTTTGATATTTTGTATTGTTGATATCTTGCTACTTTGTATCTTTTGGTGCATTACTGCCTATTATTTGGTAGCTTTGGGCTGCTGCATTGGCTTGTTTGGGCAGTTTGTTTGGTTTGCTGCAATAGTTTTGTTGCTTTGTGCATTTGCTGCATGCTTGTTTGGGCAGCTTGTTTGGTTTGTTGCAATAGTTTGTTGCTTTGTGCATTTGCTGCAAGCTTGTGCTGCTGTAATTTTGTTTGCACGCTTTAGGTAACTTGGTTGCTGTTGGCCTGCCGTTAGCTGCCTTGGGCAGTTTTGAACTGCTGTAGTTTTGTGCATTTTCTGACCTGCTTGTTGTGAGCTTTGAACTTGCTTGTTGTGTTTCTCCTTTTTTCCCTTTTTGTGAACCAAGAAAGATAACTTTCTTGTGATTTGCAATTGGGGGAAAATGGAATGTGATGAAACAAACAAAACATTCTGATTCCAAGCCACAAACCCTAATGATGAATTATTCTTTTTCGCATATTATTTCGCTTGAATTTCGCTAACTTTTCCTTTTCTTGTTTCATGAACGGCAAGCGAGGCTTGGATGCAAAAAAAGATTGGATGGCTTACTTGAAGATGAAGACTTGAAAAAGAAGCTTTTCTTTGTAAACTTGATTTTTTTTGTAAACGACAACATTTGTAATCTTCCTTTGTAACTAAGAAATTTGTGATTTTTGTAAACAACAAAATTTGTAATTTCTCTTGCAGTGTAATAATACAAAGAGTTGAAAAACTTTGGCATGATAGGATCTTATACAAATTTTGTATTTTTGAAATTCTCGATCAGAATATTTGAAATAAAATACTTCAATCTGGTAACTTGAATTCCAAATAATCACAATTGACTTTATAACTGCATTTCAAACAAACTTGCACCTTGTACTCCAATTCCTAAACAAAATAAATGTTTTAAGATTGTAATTCAATTGGTAAACTTGAATCCAAAATCGTGATTGTTTTAAATGATAGTCTTAATCTTCATATCTTATCCAAACAAACATGCTCTTAAGAACAATCATCAATCCTCAGTAAATTGTGGTTAAGAAAAATTTAAAATAAACAAATGCCTTGCAACGATTCAATAGTTTTAAAATCTTCCAAGCCCAATTTTCCTTCAATTCTTTGAGGATAAACCCATGAACGACATCACATATGACCATGACCAGAAATAAACGCCTCAAGATCTTGTAATTTGGAGAAATCACAATCCTTAGAAATCAGACGACTGTTGTTTGAAATAAGGTCAAAATTTATGATGCAACTTCTAACACATTCGAATTTTGGTGATCTTCTACGCGTAATCAGCTCTTGACATGTGAAGAGAAATTTGAGATGGCATCAAGAAGAATCAAATGCAAGGAAAATCGCTCAAAAATATTGAATAATAAAGAAGTTACGATCGTTTGAATTTGTTCTCGCAAAAGGGCGATTTTCAAGTTAATGTAGTCATTTTCAGTTATCTGGGCCATTGATTGAGCAAACTTGCAATGCGAGGTTTGAAAATTGACTTAAACAACCTTGAGGAGACATGAATACCTATGAATACCATTTGAAACCTTGAAGACTCAATTTCCTTTGAGAAATGCAAAACCCTAATTGTTGACTTATTGCCTAGGAAGAGAATCTATCTAATCAACTTCTGAGCCAAATTAGGTATTTGAGAAACCCTAGGATAGCATCCTGAATGAAAAATGGGAGGGAAAATTTTGGGGTACAACAGCTTCCCCTGTTCAATCTTCTTAAACTTGAAAAGTAAGATCGACATGCTCGTCGTTCGTAGCTTGAAAGTGGAAGATGATTGAACACTAGAGTGCCCAAAAATTTGCACTTGATGATGTGCTGGTTGATTGTGTAGGGAATGGGCTTAAAGATGCCATTTGGAGAAATGATGGAGAGTTTTCGAAGATGGGCTTATAGATGCCATCCAAAGGTGATTGTTGATAGAAGTGGACGAAGTCTGAACTTGACTTCAACAGAAAAGAAATCAGAATAAACCTTTGGTCAATTTAAACTGGAGCTAACAAAAGTCTTGAATGTTTGTTGGAAAGAAACAGAATATCTTTTGGAGCGATTTAAATTGAACCAAAATATATCTTGGACTAATCTTGACTGGAAAGCATCAGAATAAATCTTGGTGCAATTTATCTGAACCAGGGAAAATTGTCGGTGGGGAAGAATCAGAATAAACCGTTGATAAGTTTAAATTGAAACAGCAGAATCCCGGAGAAGAATCAGAACAAATCGTTGAGAGATTTATCTAAGCCCACAAAATCTGGATAAGAATCAGAATAAATCGTTGAGAGATTTATCTGAACCAGCAAATATCTGGAGAAAAATCAGAATAAATCGTTGAGAGATTTATCTGAACCAGCAAAAATCTGGAGAAGAATCAGAATAAATCATTGAGAGATTTATCTGAACCAGTAAAACTCTGGATAAGAATCATAATAAATCATTGAGAGATTTATCTGAACCAGCAAAAATATGGATAAGAATCAGAATAAATCGTTGAGAGATTTATCTGAACCAGCAAAAATATGGATAAGAATCATAATAAATCGTTGAGAGATTTATCTGAACCAGCAAAAATATGGAGAAGAATCAGAATAAATCGTTGAGAGATTTATTTGAACCAGCAAAAATATGGAGAAGAATCAGAATAAATCGTTGAGAGATTTATCTGAACCATCAAAAATCTGGATAAGAATCAGAATAAATCGTTGAGAGATTTATCTGAACCAGCAAAAATCTAGAGAAGAATCAGAATAAATCGTTGAGAGATTTATCTGAACCAGCAAAAATCTGGATAAGAATCAGAATAAATCGTTGAGAGATTTATCTGAACCAACAAAAATCTGGAGAAGAATCAAAATAAATCATTGAGAGATTTATCTGAACTAGTAAAAATATGGAGAAGAATCAGAATAAATCGTTGAGAGAGTTATCTGAACCAGCAAAAATCTAGATAAGAATCAGAATAAATCGTTGAGAGATTTATCGGAATCAGCAAAAATCTTGAGAAGAATCAGAATAAATCATTCAGAGATTTATCTGAACTAACAAAAATCTGGAGAAGAATCAGAATAAATCGTTGAGAGATTTATCTGAACCAACAAAAATTAGCCTTTTCTCGGGAACTGATCTGTATTTGACTTGTTGAAAATATTTGTCTGTCGGAAATTTGTTGATGATAATTTCCTGTCGATTGATTTTTTCCTAAAAAGGTGGAGAGTTAATTGTATGGAATGCTATGATGTATGCAATGCATGGTATGATGTTGTTTTCTCAAAATAAATGAGATTGCACTGTATATACTTGTGTTGTCAATGATATGACGTATTGTTGTACCCCAAAATTTGCCCTCCCATTTCTCAAAGATTCATCCTGGACTCTCAGTTTTGCTTCTATCAAGTTCCAAGTCCTGAATCATCACATTTCAAGGAAATCATCCATAAGGGCAAAATGGTCAAAAGTACATTGAAAAGTCAAACTTTGACTTTTAAATCAAAATCAAGTTCCAAGAATCATATTCCATTAAGGCATGAAATTTTTTCGTCAAAAATCAAAAGTCAGAAGTTACTTTGAAAAAAATCAAATTTTCTAAACATTTATAAAATTTTCTAAGTGTCTAGAGAATGTGATACTTCAGAACTTCTGAGCCAGCCTCTATGCAAGTGCCGTCGGAAGTTGCAAACACGGTCCAGAACATGACGCTTCAATCAGAATATGCACAAGCGTTGCTCTTTGGTCAGAACATGACGCTTCAATCAGAACATGCAGAAGCATTACTCTTTAGTCAGAACATAACGCTTCAATCAGAACATGCAGAAGAGTTTTCTCTTTGGTCAGAACATAATGCTTCAGTCAGAACATGATTCTTCAGCATATGGAGGCTATGTTCAATGTTCCGGTCAGAAGATGCCCCTTCAGCATTTGGAGGTTACGCTTCTGATATTCTGCGATCAGAACATCACCAAAACCTCGTTTAATTAACCTGCTGACCTGCTATGGCATAGTCCTGCAACCAGCTGCCACAACACTCCAAGGTGCTGCTGATCCAGTTCACGCCTGTGTTTTTCTTGCACCAAATTATCCTACGAAAACAGTGACGAAAACGCAATGGAATAGTATACCAAAAAGGTTCAAATCCCATTTGTTTTCCCCCCAAAACCACAACAAATTTTCCTATAAATACTTGGCTCCATCACACGTTCAAGGGGTTGGAATTTGAAGGAGAGGCTGGCTTTTGGAGAGAGATTGGCCAAAAGAGAGAAGAGAAAACAGGGAAAACCTTCGCAAATCCAAAGCAAAAACCTTTTGTTCCTCCTCTTTGAATCAAAGAACATAACCACTGTTCCGTCTCTCTTGTTGACTCAGAACATCCAGAGGCAGCAACTCAAAGCTCCAAGCCCACGTTCCAGGTTCAAGGTAAGTCTTTCTTACTTTGCTTGTTATTCATTCTAAACATATTTAACATGTAAATATCATAGTATTAATGTTGTACATATCATTGCTTAAGTAGAAAAACTGTGGATCAGAACTTCTTGATTAAGGCTAGGCTCAGATTTAGGATTAGAACTTCTGTAAACTGTTGTGCTATTATCCTTCTAACTTGCTAATTGTTAGGAACTGAATAAATTACTGATGTGCTGATTGAGTGTTGAAATATAGCATTAAAACTTTTGATGTTCATTCATAGTTTTAACACACAAAACTTCTATGATTTTCTCACTGTTAAACACACACAGAACTTTTGAGTTCTCTTCACTATTTTAACACAGGGAACTTCTATGATTTTTCTCACTGTTAACACACATTGAACCTCTGACTCTTACATGCTGATAAATCACTGAACTTCTAATATTCACTCACTGACTCAGCACAGTTCAAAACTTCTGATGATTCACTCACTGTTCTAATACAACACAGAACTTCTGAGTTCTCCTTACATGTCAAATACACTGAACTTCTGATTTTCATGCACTGATAACATGCTGAACTGCTGATTGTTTGTTCATTGTCTTAGCACCATACAGAACTTCTGAGTTCTTCCTACCGTTTTGACACGCACAGAGCTTCTAAGGTTTTCTCACTGTTCTAACATTCAGAAGTTCAGCACATAGCAATCCAGAACTTCTGTGTTTTTCCTCTAATGTGTCTTGCAGGACCTCAGAGTGTACCAACTCAGAACTTCTGATACCCACTGACGTTTCCTGCTGAGTCACAGCGCTCCTGACTCCGGAATTTCTGATCCTTGTTTATTTTTGCTTGCAGCAGCACTGTTTCTATCTTTCATTTATTTTCTTTCTCATCATTTTTAATATTAACTCTTTTTTTTATATTAATACAAAAAACATAAAAATATTTTCCTGTTAATTTATTTCCTTAAGACAAAAACATTTTTTAAACAAGTCCATTTCTTTCTTATATTATACATTTAATTATGGTTGTAATAATAACTTAGGGCTTATTTTTACTTGCAATCCCCATTCATACATATGTACCCCCATCCCCTAAATATTGTAATAGCGTAGAATTTCATTTTCCGCAATTTATTGTTTTCCTTATACTGTATAGTAATTAGGTGTGTATGGCAAGAGATAAAATCAACAAGTAGATAACCATAATCAAAGATTAAATGCATGCCAATCAAACACACTATTCACACATGCACCCTTAAGGTTAACTCCACTTGTTGCCTAAACAAATGGTCATGTTATGCATGTGGGGTGTCTTAGAAAAAACAATCGAAATACAAGATCATAGTCCCTCGATGACGCTATCAAAATTGCCTTTCGAAATGATCTTAGTCCCTAAAGAAAAATGCTAAGTCATCTCACAACATTGCTATCATGATCATACGATGATCCAATGCCCGTCCCTTTACATCCAATGATGGGGCTTCTTACCAAATCAATGGTAAGATAGCAATATCTAAAGGAGGAGGAAAAGCATATTTAAGACCTTTTGAGTAGGTAGGTTCGCTATTAGTTGCTCGCTTGCTCACAACAAAAACATTTTATACACCAACACTCTCACTTTGAAACATTTTCAAAAGACAACACTTTGTACATGTTCTTATAGAGACGAGAGCCATTACAAAGGAAACCCTTTTCAAAAGTCACTTTCAAAAACATATCTCACAAACACCTCTTTGAACTATTTTCGAAACAAACACTTTGTATGCGTTCTTATAGAAACGAGAATTGTTACAAAGTTACATTTTTAAAATATTTTCAAAACCCATATCACAGAACTGGAGACTCTGCTGGGGACCTACATAAAAAATGGGGTTACCTTAGGGTTAGATCATGTTTACTTGCTTTCATTGTTTGCCTTGTATGCTTTACATTTTGGTTCTCTGTTTGGGCTTGCTTTGATCCTCTACCCGGATCTAGGGCACCTTTTTAGGTAAGTAGCAATAGATTGTGGAAACTGTACAGTGTAGACCGATATGGTTGAAACAATGGCTATGTTAGTGTGACACATTTGTTGGTACCGGTATCCCTTATGTTGAAACAAGGAGAATACGGGGCCGCTGAGCAGCGCCATGAAGCACTAACTGACCTTAGCACCTTACTTGACCAACTTGTCCATTAGGACGTAGTGAGATAACCGGTTTCGGTGTAGAGCTGAAAATTGGTTGATACTCGATGCTACACTCATTGAGGCCATACTTTTGGGATATCTCGGCCGCAAGAAAATATTAATTGAGCTGAGACAATGCCTAAAATAAAGGTTGGTGATATTGAGACCCTTTAGAACCCGGTTACTATTAACTAGGACAGGTTGCTCCAACTAAACTTCAAGAGGGTACTTACCTACAAACTCCATGCAAGCCTAAACCTAAGGACTTGTCTGCTTTGTGTGAATATGATTATTTGTATATAACTTGCTTACCTCGCATATTTGTACATAACATCATGACATCATACCATAGAATTTTCAATAACCATTTCAAGGATCTCGAGGGCATATGATGCAGGGTCACGTTGAGCCAGACGTCTACCAAAGGGCAAGAGGATTTATTTTCCTATAAACAAACGCCGTCAAAATCAGGTACAACGACCCAGAGTCAAGGGCTATGACCCACTTGATATGGTGAGCTTGATTCTTGTGGAAGGACATCCACCGATACAAAGTTCTCCAAATCCAAAAATGTAAGTGACTATTAACCCCACGAGATCCTTCAAAACATGCATCCACATATCATGCATCATATCATGACAGGTTTCTCCAAAGCAATTTTCCTTATCTTCCTACTGTTTATTTCAGTAGAGATGGCCCTAGAACAGACCATCAAGAGCATCCAGATTCAAAACACTCAACTTCAAGAGATGTTCTTGAACCTATCCAACGGACAAGAAAAGGTCAAGGCACTCCTCACCAGGGGCATGATCGTGGGAAATCCTGGAGACGACATAGATGACCAGTTGGAGCGGCTACAAACTAAGATAGCCATAATGAAGGTCCAAATGATGGGACAACTAGTGGTCCAGATGGTTCTTATCCAAAATCTGGCTCAAGGACAAGAAGAGCTGAGAGTTCTCATCAACAAGCTTCGTCAAGACGGATGTAACCAAATGGGGCAAACATCCAAAATTGGAGATCGAGTCATTGATCAGCCTCCCATGAGACAGGAAGCCGGGAGACCATCCCAATTTGCTGCCACGTCACGAGCCCAACAACGACTTCGTCAACATCAACTGGAAAATCAGCCAAGGGTGGAAAGACCTCAAAGGCAGTTCACCCAAATCAACATGCCACTGTCTCAAGCTTTACAACACATGCTGAGGGTGAATCTGATTACACCAATAAGACCTTATCCAAATCCCAAAACTTTTTCTCCCAGCTACAATCCCGATGTCAGGTGTTCCTATCATTCTGATAGTCCTGGACATGATACAAATGATTGTTGGGCGTTGAAGTACAAGATTCAAAACCTGATCGACGAAGGAATGCTGGAGTTCACACAAGATGGCCAGACTGAATTCTTCTGCCAAAAGGCTCACCACCTAAAGTGATAAGTTCAAACAAAGAGGCTTCTGTTCATTTTGAATTTTCAAGTTGTAATTTCTCTTTTGTTATTCAAACAATTATCTATTAATGTCAAACTTTGTTTCATTAATGCATTGCATATGTTTGTCTTGAATTCATCCATTTTTTTCACTATATTTAAACTATGCTTTCTACTTTCTTTATGACATTTAACTCTTGCTAAAAGTTACAAGCCTTTAGAGGGAGGATGACGAAAACAATGCCATAATATCATACAATATGCTTTTGAACAGACCTTGTTGACGATGTACATGCGTTATTTTCAAATCCTAAACACTGGAGTTATAAGGAAGATAATCCCTAGTCAACCCCTTCGAGCCAAAGAAGTAGAAGTTTTTCTGTTTTTTTTTCATAAAATTGAAACCTTTAAACAAAACCTGGGGCAGGGTAGTCTCTCAGTTAATTCAAATGTGCATTAATCTGCAAACTCTCATCTCATAATACAACGAATGACGTCAAGAAACATTCCTCTGGAATCAAAAGACGGTGATGGTTCCCTATCACATAGGCAGTCATTATCTCTCAAAAAAGAAAGGCCCACTAAGTCAAAACCTACAAAGGAGACTTAAGAAAACCGGGGCATCCCGCTGACTGTAATCTCAAAACAAGAATAATCAGGCAAAAATCAGGGATAACAAATCAAAAGGAGGTCACTACAAATCCTCAACAACATGAAAAAGGTTGCAAAAAAAATGACTGCCTTCCGATAAGCTTAACTTGTCTGAACCATCACCAAAACGTCATTCCAGACTCAATTGGAGTTCAAACGTACAATTAACTGAGTTTAGAACTGAAGAACATCACAAAGAACGGGTGTGTATAAATAAATTTGAGCCTTTATCCTTTGTTTCTTAAACCGTGAACCAAGCCACGTTACAACCCTTCAAAAGTCCTAATTGAAGCATGGGTTAGTTCGAAAGCATATTGTTACAAAAGGTATCATGACTCCTGTAAGGCTTTACTCAAAATCCGGAGTTGAATTTTTCTTACAAATTTTCTTTACTCGCTAAAACGCATTTTCAAAAAAAAAAAACTTCAAGACAAACATAAACTTTGCATTACTTGAATATCACTGTTTGCACATGGCTATTTGTTTGACAGTGGAGAAATTCACACAATGAATATACAGTGAACGAAAGCTCTCTTAGTGAACAAAATCAATTCAAGAAGGATGACACTTCCATTGACAAATCTCCTATCAACAGGGGGACATGACATGTCACTATCCAGCACACCTGGGGCAGTCCAGTCAAGATTCCAAGAAATCTCTCAAGAATTGCAGAGTAACCAGGGGCAGGTCTCCATCTCCGTCACTTGGGGCATTGAACGTCAATCTCAGCAAAGGGTTACGTACAATCAAACATTTTTGGCAATACCATAAACATTTGTTGCTAGGGGCAATGACAAGTCTCCCCAAAGTCCTTATCATAGGATAATTTCCCAGCAAGAGTTTAACCTCTAAAACCTTTCCCCAGCTGAGACAACCTCGAGAATCCTCGAGGACTTTCCCCAACGAAGTCATCACCTCTCTAGCAGACCGACAACAGGGTTTATTTCCCCAACAAACGACAGGATTCCCCAGCTTGAGGTGGCCTCTCCAAACTACTACAAATCAAAGGACCACAACTCCTCTTCCCCAGTAGACTACTCTACAATCCCCAGCAAGTTACTATGAAACCTGGACCCGACCAGATATCAGTTCAACTTCGACTCCCCAGTAGAGCAACAGACGACTAAGACTCCTGAACTCTTTTTCCCGAAGAAGGAATCAATACTCTCCACAAAGTTCTCAACTTTCCTCAGCGGAGTTCTCCTCAACAAAACAAGAATCCTTGGTGGAAATATTCTAGGAAAGGTTTGAAGACTCGCCTACTCTTCAACAACAGTAAGGGATTTACTTTCCCAAACCCGAACGTGTCACAATAGCATTTCATGTTCATACATCATGACATGCGCATACATATCGCATACATCATAATCTCATTTATTTTGAGAACATCATCCCACCATGTATTTCATACATCGCATATAATTAACCCTGATATTTTTCCAGGAAAAGGCGATTAGATTCGATGAATCCAGCAGTTTGTAAAGATCACATCTACAGATAACTAATGGAAACTCAGTTCCCGAAATCAAACGGGTCAACTAATCTACATGATCAAGCGGAGTAATCCTACTACCACGGTTCCTTCTCACAGCCCTATTATCCAGGTTCCTTCTCACAAGCCCTACTACCCAGGCTTTCATTTCGAAGTAACCCTACTACCCAGGTTCCTTCACCAAGACTTACTATCCAGGCTTTCATCTAGAAGTAACCCTACTACCCAGGTTCCTTCTTACAAGCCCTACTACCCAGGCTTTCATTTCGAAGTAACCCTACTACCCAGGTTCCTTCTCACAGCCCTATTATCCAGGCTTTCATTTAGAAGTAACCCTACTACCCAGGTTCCTTCACCAAGCCCTACCACCCAGGCTTTCATTTCGAAGTAACCCTACTACCCATGTTCCTTCTCACAACCCTATTATCCAGGCTTTCATTTCGAAGTAACCCTACTATCCAGGTTCCTTCTCACAGCCCTACTACCCAGGCTTTCATTTCGAAGTAACCCTACTATCCAGGTTCTTCCTTACAGCCCTACAACACAAGCTTTCATTCCGAAGTAACCCTACTACCCAGGTTCCTTCACCAAGCCCTATTATCAAGGCTTTCATTTCGAAGTAACCCTACTACCCAGGTTCCTTCACCAAGCCCTACTATCCAAGCTTTCATATCGAAGTAACCCTACTACCCAGGTTCCTTCTCACAAGCCCTACTACCCAGGCTTTCATTTCGAAGTAACCCTACTACCCAGGTTCCTTCACCAAGCCCTACTATCCAGGCTTTCATCTCGAAGTAACCCTACTACCCAGGTTCCTTCTCACAAGCCCTACTACCCAGGCTTTCATTTCGAAGTAACCCTACTACCCATGTTCCTTCACACAACCCTACTATCCAGGCTTTCATTTCGAAGTAACCCTACTATCCAGGTTCCTTCTCACAACCCTACTACCCAGGCTTTCATTCTGAAGTAACCCTACTACCCAGGTTCCTTCTCACAGCCCTATTATCCAGGCTTTCATTTTGAAGTAACCCTACTATCCAAGTTCCTTCTCACATCCCTACTACCCAGGATTTCATTTCGAAGTAACCCTACTATCCAGGTTCCTTCTCACAACCCTACTACCCAGGCTTTCATTTTGAAGTAACCCTACTATCCATGTTCCTCCTCACAACCCTACTATCCAGGCTTTCATTTCGAAGTAACCCTACTATCCAGGTTCCTTCTCACAGCCTTACTACCCAGGCTTTCATTTCGAAGTAACCCTACTATCCAGGTTCCTTCTCACAGCCCTACTATCCAGTCTCTCATTCCGAAGTAACCCTACTATCCATGTTCCTTCTCCCTTATCTCCAGACAACAGGTTACAACACTGTAAAGCATGGACCCAATCAAATACGATCGATTTCACATTTCCCCAGCGAGTTGTTGTACATCCTGGACCTTGACCAGGTATACAGTTTACTTTCACCTTTGCAATCAAGAGTTAATTCCCCAGTAGAGTAATGGACAACCAAAAAGCTCCTAGACTTTACTTCTTAGTGCATAAATCAACATTCCCCAGCAAAGTCTCCCTTGACAGCAGGTACATGGATTTTCACCCGGGAATCTCTTATGCAACCAATCTTTTCTGGATGGCATCTTTAAGCCCATCTCCTATGATTTCTCGTCGACTTCCAAATGGCATATGTAAGCCCATTCACAACATCACCAATCAGTATTACTTCATGCGAGTGCAAATTTCTGGGCACTCTAGTGTTCAATCATCTTCTGCCTTCAGATCACGAAAGGCAGATCATCCAATCTACATCCTCAGGCTTATGAAGATTGAACCGGGGCAACTGTTGTACCCCAAAATTTTCCCTCCCATTTCTCAGAGATTCATCCTGGACTCTCAGTTTTGCTTCTATCAAGTTCCAAGTCTTGAATCATCACTTTTCACGGAAATCATCCATAAGGGCAAAATGGTCAAAAGTACATTGAAAAAGTCAAACTTTGACTTTTAAATCAAAATCAAGTTCCAAGAATCATATTCCATTAAGGCATGAAATTGTTTCGTCAAAAATCAGAAGTCAGAAGTTACTTTGAAAAAAATCAAATTTTCTAAACATTTAGAAAATTTTCTAAGTGTCTAGAGAATATGATACTTCAGAACTTCTGAGCCAGCCTCTATGCAAGTGCCGTTAGAAGTTGCAAACACGATCTAGAACATGACGCTTCAATTAGAACATGCAGAAGCGTTGCTCTTTGGTCAGAACATGATGCTTCAATCAGAACATGCAGAAGCGTTGCTCTTTGGTCAGAACATGATGCTTCAATCAGAACATGCAGAAGCGTTGCTCTTTGGTCAGAACATAACGCTTCAATCAGAACATGCAGAAGCATTGCTCTTTGGTCAGAATATAATGCTTCAGTCAGAACATGATTCTTCAGCATATGGAGGCTATGTTCAATGTTCTGATTAGAAGATGTCCCTTCAGCATTTGGAGGTTACGCTTCTGATATTCTGCGATCAGAACATCACCAAAACCTCATTTAAGTAACTTGCTACCCTGCTATGGCACAGTCCTGCAATCAGCTGCCTTAACACTCCAAGGTGTTGTTGATCCAGTCCACGCCTGTGTTTTTCTTGCACCAAATTAGACTACGAAAACAGTGATGAAAAAGCAAGGGAACATTATACCAAAAAGATTCAAATCCCATTTGTTTTCCCCCTCAAAACCACAAAAAATTCGCCTATAAATACTTGGCTCTATCACACGTTCAAGGGGCTGGACTTTGAAGGAGAGGATGGCTTTTAGAGAGAGATTGGCCAAAAGAGAGAACAGAAAACAGGGAAAACCTTCGCAAATCCAAAGCAAAAACCTTTTGTTCCTCCTCTTTGAATCAAAGAACATAACCACTATTCCGTCTCTCTTGCTGACTCAGAATATCCAGAGGCAGCAACTCAAAGCTCCAATCCCACGTTCCAGGTTCAAGGTAAGTCTTTCTGACTTTGCTTTTTTTTCATTCTGAACATCATTAACATGTAAATATCATAGTATTAATGTTGTACATATCATTGCTTAAGTAGAAAAATTGTGGATCAGAACTTCTTGATTAAGGCTAGGTTCAGATTTAGGATTAGAACTTCTGTAAACTGTTGTGCTATTATCCTTCTAACTTGCTAATTGTTAGGAACTGAATAAATTACTGATGTGCTGATTGAGTGTTGAAATATAGCATTAAAACTTCTGATGTTCATTCATAGTTTAAACACACAGAACTTATATGATTTTTCTCACTGTTAAACACACATAGATTTTGAGTTCTCTTCACTGTTTTAACACACGAAACTTCTATGATTTTTCTCACTGTTAACACACACTGAACCTCTGACTCTTACATGCTGATAATGCATTGAACTGCTAATATTCACTCACTGACTCAACATAATTCAGAATTTCTGATGATTCACTCACTATTCTAACACAACACAGAACTTCTGAGTTCTCCTTACATGTCAAATACACTGAACTTCTGATTTTCATGCGCTGATAACATGCTGAACTGCTGATTGTTTGTTCATTGTCTTAGCACCATACAGAACTTCTGAGTTCTTCCTACCGTTTTGACACGCACAGAGCTTTTGAGGTTTTCTCACTGTTCTAACATTCAGAAGTTTAGCACATAGCAATCTAGAACTTCTGTGTTTTTCCTCTAACATGTCTTACAGGACCTCAGAGTGTACCAACTCAGAACTTCTGATACCCACTGACGTTTCCTGCTGAGTCATAACGCTCCTGACTCCGAAATTTATGATCCTTGTTTATTTTTGCTTGCAGCAGCACTGTTTCTATCTTTCATTTATTTTCTTTCTCATCATTTTTAATATTAACTCTTTTTTTATATTAATACAAAAAACATAAAAATATTTTCCTGTTAATTTATTTCCTTAAGACAAAAACATTTTTTAAACAAGTCCATTTCTTTCTTATATTATACATTTAATTATGGTTGTAATAATAACTTAGGTCTTATTTACTTACAATCCCTATTCGTACATATGTACCCCCATCCCCTAAATATTGTGATAGCATAGAATTTCATTTTCCGTAATTTACTGTTTTCCTTATACTGTATAGTAATTAGGTGTGTATGGCAAGAGATAAAATCAACAAGTAGATAACCCTAATCAAAGATTAAATGCATACTAATCAAACACACTATTCACACATGCAGCCTTAAGGTTAACTCCACTTGTTGCCTAAAAAAATGGTCATGTTATGCATGTGGGGTGTCTTAGCAAAAACAATCGAAATACAAGATCATAGTCCCTCGATGACGCTATCAAAATTGCCTTTCGAAATGATCTTAGTCCCTAAAAAAAATGCTAAGTCATCTCACAACATTGCTATCATGATCATACGATGATCCAATGCCCGTCCCTTTACATCCAACGATGGGGCTTCTTACCAAATCAATGATAATATAGCAACATCTAAAGGAGGAGGAAAAGCATATTTAAGACCTTTTGAGTAGGTAGGTTCACTCTTAGTTTCTCACTTGCTCACAACAAAAACATTTTATACACCAACACTCTCACTTTGAAACATTTTCAAAAGACAACACTTTGTATGCGTTCTTATAGAGACGAGAGCCATTACAAAGGAAACCCTTTTCAAAATCACTTTCAAAAACATATCTCACAAACACCTCTTTGAACTATTTTTGAAACAAACACTTTGTATGCGTTCTTATAGAAACGAGAATCGTTACAAAGTTACATTTTCAAAATATTTTCATAACCCGTATCACACGTATGAATGCAATGTACGGACATAAAGATTGTTCATGCCGTAGTGTTGCTGGAGTCGGGGAAAATAAATCCCTGAGTATTGCTGGGAATGAGGAGCGCAAGTCTCTAAACTTGTTATTGATGTGTTGATGAGCTTCCACTTGTCAGAGAAATAATCTATGTTGTGTTTAAGGAAAACGGCGTGTATTGCTTGTGGACTTCATGAAATCCTGTTGGGGAAATTTGAGAGGCTGGGCGACTTTCGCTGGGGAACCTTTGGAGCGGCAACTAGAAGTTTTGCTCCGTCGGGGATGTGAGAGCACTTGATACCATTAGGCTGCATACTGGACATACGTTGGTGATCCTGTAGTGCGATGCCTTTGTTTCCGCCCTTATTGGGGAAAATACCTGCGGGGAATTTATTGAATAGCCTAAAGATATTGTCCTATTTCTTAAAGCCATTAATGATTGTCTTTCTAATTTCCGTTCATTTGTAAATAGTAATCACATTCAAATGCATATGTTCAAAAATAAATCATTGGACGTTTTTGTAAACAAAACAACAGAAATAAAAAAAATAAATAGTTTTGCACTTTCAAAAGGGATATCTTTGTATTAACTTGAATAAGTCTTTTTTGTACAACAGGACGAGCATTCTAGTAAGAGAATGTCGTCGTAAAAAAATGAAAATTGATACAAAGAAAAAGACAGTTATGTGAAGTAATCCCATGTGGTTCCCATTCTGCTATAGCCTTCATGTCTCTGAGTGTCTTGTCTACTTGTCACCTCGACGAAGCTGATTGGATTGATTAGAACCGTTTGAGCTGATTGGTCGATGCTGAAGATTGTCTGCAAGATGATCCAACGTGACATAGTCATATTCCTTAACTCCCTAACTTTTTCCTGGACCGCCCTTTCGGGTTTTCGATCCACCGGGATACCCTTTTTTGCGCAAGCCTCCCTTTCAAGTTTTCAGTTTTCCAGGTGTACAGATTTTTTGTATTTTATCCCTAATTTTTGCCCGAACCTTTTGGTTCGCCGGGATGCCATGATTTTTCCTAGGTCAGTCGACCTAGCGGGTTCTTATTCATGCATAGTATCTTTTAAATATGTCCGTATTTACAGGGTGTAGGAGATCATCACCATCCATAGTGGTCAAGATCATTGCTCCACTAGAGAATATGTTGTTGATTACAAACGGTCCTTCATATGTAGGAGTCCATTTGCCCCTGGGATCACCTTGTGGCAAAATGATACGATTGATTACCAAGTCACTGACCCGATATACCTGACGTTTGACCTTTTTGTTAAAAGCTTTGATCATGCGTTTTTGGTACATCTGACCATGACAGATAGCTGCAAGTCTCTTCTCATCGATCAAGTTCAACTGGTCAAGTTGAGTCTGGACCCAATCTTCTTCGTTCAACCCAGCATCCTTCATGATTCTCAGAGAGGGAATCTGGACCTCAATAGGTAAAACAGCCTCCATGCCGTATACCAGAGAATAGGGTGTTGCCCTAGTTGATGTGCGAGCTGTGGTACGATATCCGTGGAGAGAAAATGGTAGCATCTCATTCCAGTCTTTGTATGTGACTGTCATTTTCTGTATGATCTTCTTAATGATTTTGTTAGTAGCTTCTACAACGTCATTCATCTTTGGCCGGTAAGGGGAAGAATTGTGATGTTGGATCTTGAATTGCTTGCACAAGGCGGTGATCATAGTGTTGTTTAGATTCGTACCATTATCGGTGAGGATTCTCTCTAGGATACCGTACCGACAGATGATATTTTATTTGATGAATCGGGCGACAACATTCTTAGTAACGGAAGCGAAAGAAGCTGCTTAAACCCATTTTGTAAAATAGTCTATGGCTACTAAGATGAAGCGCGGTGTCCATTGGAGGCCGTTGGCTTGATTTCTCCAATCATATAGATTCCCCACATAGAAAAGGGCCAAGGATCCGTCAAGACATTCAGAGGAACCAGAGGTACGTGCACCTTATCAGCATAAATATGACACTTATGGCAAGTCCGAGAGTGTTGATAGCAATCTTCCTCCATGGTAGACCGATAATAGCCTGCCCACAGGATTTTCTTTGCCATCGTATGCCCACGGGAATGAGTGCCAAAAGTGCCTTCATGTAATTCAACCATGATCCTTTCATCTTCAACCTTGTCTACGCACCGAAGTAATACAGAGTCATGACCGCGTTTGTACAAAATGTCGTTACTAAGGAAGAACTTAGTCGAAAATCTTCTTAAGAATTTCTTGTCATTCACTGAAGCTCCTTCTGGATATTCCTGAGACTCGAGATACCTTTTAACTTCATGGAACCAAGGTTGATCCACTACTTCTTCAGTACCAATCTCGTGATTGTAGGCTGGTTCATCCATCCGCTCAATGGTGATCCGAGGAGCCTTGTTATCCCAATTAAGTTTAAACATAGATGACATTGTAACTAGTGCATCTGCTAGCTAGTTTTCTTCTCGCGGGAAATGCTCGAAAGTAATCTTCTCAAAATATGGCAGAAATGTCAACACATGTTCTTTATAAGGGATACGGTTAGGGTGTTCGGTGTCCCATTCCCCTTTGATCTGATTGATGACCAAAGTGGAATCTCCAAACACAACCAAATATTTGATCCCCAAATTTATGGCAACTCTGAGACCAAAGATGCACACTTCATATTCTTCCATGTTGTTTGTACAATTGAAGCAGAGTCTTGCGGTAAAGGGAGTATGACACCCTTCAGGAGATACGAGTACAACACCAATACCATTGCCAAGTGCGTTGGATGCCCCGTCAAAAAACAGGATCCATCGGGATCCTTGTCCGGGTCTGTCATATGGTCTGATCTCTTCATAATTGTCTACTGTCATGATGTCCTCATATGGGAATTCGAACTTCATGGATTGGTAGTCTTCCAGAGCTTGATGGGCCAGGTGATCCACCAGTGCACTGCCCTTTATTGCTTTCTGGGTAGTATATTATATGTCATATTCCGTCAGGATCATCTGCCATCTTGCTATTCTCCCAGAGAGAGCAGGCTTCTCAAAGATGTATTTTATTGGATCCATTTTAGATATCAACAAGGTAGTATGGGTCAGCATATACTGTCTCAGTCGGCGAGCAGCCCATGCCAGAGCGCAGCAAGTTTTCTCGAGCAGTGAATATCTTGTTTCACAGTCAGTAAAAATTTTTCTTAGGTAATAAATAGCATGCTCTTTTCGTCCAGACTCATCATGCTGCCCCAACACACACCCCATTGAGTTTTCTAAAATAGTCAAATACAGGATCAAAGGCCTTCCCTCGACGGGTGGCAACAACACAGGAGGCTCTTGTAAGTATTCTTTGATTTTTTCAAAAGCAACTTGGCATTCGTCATTCCATTTGACTACTTTATCTTTCCTCAACAATTTGAATATCGGTTCACAAGTAGCTGTCAGGTGAGAAATGAATCTGGCAATTTAATTCAAACGTCCCAAAAACCCTCTGACTTCCTTCTCAGTACGAGGATTAGGCATCTCTTGTATTGCTCTAACCTTGGCAGGATCAACCTCGATACCTTTGTTGCTGATGAAAAAGCCTAGGAGCTTACCAGACCGTACCCCGAACGTGCATTTATTTGGGTTCAACCTCAGCTTGTATTTCTTCAGCCTCTCAAATAGCTTCTGTAAATGATCAATATGCTCTTCTTCCGTTTGAGATCTGGCTATCATATCATCCACGTAGACTTCTATTTTGTGATGTATCATGTCATGAAATAGTGCTACCATGGCACGCTGATAGGTTGCTCCAGCATTTTTCAGTCCGAATGGCATGACCTTATAGCAGAATGTACCCTACTATGTAACAAAGGTTGTTTTCTCCATATCCTTAGGTGCCACTTTGATTTGGTTGTAGCCTGAGAAACCTTCCATGAAGGAAAACACTTTGTTTTGTGCCGTATTGTCAACTAGAATGTCAATGTGGGGAGAGGGAAGTCATCCTTGGGGCTTGCCCTATTGAAATCTCTGTAGTCCACACACATTCGCACTTTGTCGTCTTTCTTTGGCACAGGAACAACATTGGCAACCCATTGGGGATAAGAGGTGACAACCAAGAATCCAGCATTGAATTGCTTCATGACTTCTGCTTTAATCTTTTCTGACATATCAGGCCTCATGTGGCGAACCTTTTGCTTTACTGAAGGACAATATTCTCTTGTAGGCAGACGATGTACCACAATGTATGTATCAAGTCTCGGCATGTCTTCGTACGACCAGGAAAAGACCTCAACATAATCGTGCAGTAACTGAATCAGACGCTCCTTGACACTGTGTTCCAGATTGGCACCCACCTTGACCTCCTTTTTGTCCTCCTCAGTACCTAAGTTAACTGTTTCAACCGTATCTTCGTGAGGCTGAATGGTCCTTTCTTCCTGTTGTAACAACCTGGCCAATTCCCCTGGCACCTCACGATCTTCCTCACTTTCGTCGTCGGCTTGGTAGATCGTATTTTCAAAGTCACAATAGGTCGTAGCATAACCGTTACCCATGGGATCCTGAGTGGATGTAGATCTGCATTTTAATATGTGAGTGTGTGTAATAGCATAGCTACTTTTGAAAGAAATAAAATGTAAGAAAGAAAAATAGAGAGCATAAAATTTGTATGCAAAAACATCCATGATTCATTGATGACATATAAGAATGAAGTGAAAACCCTCACAAATGGACCGTTGTGCCTCGGGTAAGACAATTAAAAGACAATTACTCTTGAATAAAAGTAATAGGAATGAAATCTTTGGCCTCCCAATTGTTGATCCCTCCTTTGATGGTTGGAAAAATCCATTCGTCCATATCACAGCTGCCATCACCGTCTTCTACTGCATTGACTCCCTGATTGCTGATATGCAAAGGTGGTCTCTCGGCACGAGAACGTCAAACAGCTCTTTGGGCTTCTGTAGTGAATCCCAAACCAAATTTATCGAACTTGTAGGGAATATCTAGAAGCTGACCCCAGATGGTACACCCACCTTCTTCAATTATTGCTCGAGCATCTTTCAAGGAGGCCATCTTCAGTGGAGGTCTGGTAATCTTCGGCACTTTAGGAGTAGACTTGGTTGCCACGACTGTTTTTGGAACCTTCTCAAAGTTTTGACACGGAGTCTCAATGAATTCTTACCATTCATTTCAACATACCTTAAAGAGTTCAGGTGGCTAACCATGTACTCCTCTTCCCCGTGAACTGTGACAATTTTTCCTCTGATCAGGTATTTTAGCATTTGGTGCAGGGTAAAAGTGACGGCACCAGCATCGTGGATCCAGGGTCGACCCAGTAAACAGGAGTAAGACGGGCGGATGTCCATTACATAGAAAGTTGAATCAAAAGTCTGAGTTCCAACTTTTATGGGGATATTAACCTCTTCGTGTACTGTCCTCTTAGAACCATCAAAGGCCCTTACTATGATGTTGCTAGGCTTTAAGGTGAGTCCCTCACAATCCAGTCGGTCGAGAGAGTTTTTGGGCAAGACATTCAATGATGAGCCGGTATCCACCAGTACGTGGGAAAGTGTGGTGCCCATGCATTCAATGGAAACATGCAAGGCATCATTGTGCTTCCTTCCCTTAGAAGTTAAATCAGCATCGGAAAAGCCCAACCCGTTATCCGCAGTTAGACTAGCCACACAATTCTCAAATTGGTCGATGGAGGTCTCTTGGGCACGTGGGCGGTCTTGAGAAACTTTACCAAATCTTTGGCATGGGCCTCAGAACACAAAAGTAAGGACAAGAATGATATCTTCGAGGGGGGTCTTCCCCAACTGTTCTGCAATGCCGTAGTCACTTTTCTTGATTATCTTTAGTATTTCTTCTATCTCCTTTCTAGAAGCTTCAAGGATGATCTCGGGACGCTCTCTTTCTTGGACAAGCTCATTCAAGACTTCTTTTCCCCTTACCTCGGTAGCAGGGATAATAGTAGGAGTATCACTGGGAGTGTCGGTAGGAGTAGCAGTGGGAATGATCACATGAGTAGAAACGGTCTTTGGAGAAATCTCGAGCGATAAGACTCTTCCACTTTTTGTTATCTTACTGGTCCTAGTGATATTACCGATGTCAGGATCAATATCTCTCGCAACTTCATCTTCAGCGGCCAACTGATCTTGCTTGAAGCCATAGTAATAGATGTCAGCCCCATAATTCCAGGGAACAGCTTTATTTGAAGAGTATGATATTGGTCTTGGCATAGTCATGATTAGAGGTACATACCTTAGAGAAGATGTAATCCTGACGGGTCTTTTTGTGGAGACCCCGGGAGGATTATTGGAAATGGTGATTATTGAGACATCTTGATAAGAAGTTTTGGTAAGAGGAATCTTTTCAAATAAGATTTCTTTGCTAGTCATCAGGCGTTGAACTCCTATCTTTAGTAACAAACATTTTTTTGGTAAAGACTTGCATAAGTGACAATTTTTATCACAGACCGGCTTGCAGCAGATTCTGTTTAATGGTCAACATAGGAGTAGTTAAGTCATTCACGGAGGAGACAAAATGATTATCATCAATGGTGTTGATACCTTATCCATGTCTCGGCATTGGCGCCGTTATTACATTAGGCGTTTCTGGGGGATCAAACTCAATCTCTTTTGCATCGATAAGGTATTGTACCTTATTCTTCAAGGCCCAACAGTCGTTTGTATCGTGCCCCGGGCTTTCAGAATGATAGGCACATCGAGCGTTCGGGTTGTAGCAAGGAGAAGCAGCATTGGGGTTCTTGGGAGCTTCTTTTAAAGTTGCCAGATTGCTCTTCAAAAGGTGTGGCAAAACTTGAGACATGGTCATGTTGATCCGGGTAAATCGTCTCATGGGTGCTTCTGGCTTGCGCTGATAATTTCGCTGTTGATTTGGCACAGGATTAGAAATCATAACATCCCCTACCATCGGGCGACGTTTAGTTTTGTTTTGATTCCTTAGTCATATGCAGCACTTACCTCCTTCTTTCCAACAAAGGGTTTCTTCATCATGCTCAAGGATGAATCTCTTGGAATTTTGCCACTTTTTATACCGGCTTCGACCCGCTCACCGGTCATGACTAGTTCAATAAATGCAGCTGAGGAACTTCTGATCAGGTGGTTAAAGAATGGACCTGACAAGGTTCCTAGGAACATATCCACTAATTCTCTATCAGATAGAGGGGGGTGGACTTTGCCTGCGAGATCCCTCTATTTTTAAGCATAGGTTTTGAAACCTTCACTTGCACCCATAGACATGCCTTGCAATTGCGTCCGAGTTGGAGCTAAGTCAGCATTATACTGGTATTGTTTGTAGAAGGCAGCAGCCAAATCTTCCCAATTGCGAATATTTGTCCCTTCCAACTGATAGAACCAATCCAATTATGTCCCTGACAAGCTCTCTTGGAAAAAATGCAACCATAGATTCTTATCAGTCGTATGGGGTTGAATCTTTCTGACGTATGACCTTAAATGCAGCTTCGGGCAAGAGACACCGTCATATTTAGCGAAAGTGCGGACCTTGAATTTCTGCGGGATGACAACCCCTGAGACAAGTCCTAAATCTTTAAAATCCAATTCGGGTACCCTCTGGACCTCCATAGCATTCAAACGATCTTGTAGCTCTTTGTATTTGTTATCAGCAGGAGGATACTATTCCTCAGAGTAATCAGGTTCTTCCTCTTCTTCGAATGTTAGGTTGTTGTTCCCTTCCCTGGTCTTGTCTTCTTGATTATATCCTTCACCCGATGATGTTGCAAAGTCTAAAGTCCATCTGGCTTGTCCTTTGAACCTTCTTCCCATGATCATAATACCAGTTGGTTTCTTCACTTTCTTCTTCTTATCTTTGGCCACTAGAGTCTTCAACTCCTCTTGTCCTTTTGTCAGAGTCAAGAGCATTTGTTGAAACTGGACGTTATGCGCCTGAAGATCTTTCACTGTTTGTTCAATATCCATCTCACTGAAATAAATAGTAAAAGGATAAGGAGACCTATTGTAAGAAACCTGTTCTGATGTTATGATGAATGAAGATGCAATATGCAAATGATTTCAAGGAAATTAGAGATTTAAATTTATTCAAACCAAAAGATAACACACGTTATATTAATAAATCCAAATTTGAGTACATCATGCCTCTTTGGGCTTACAATGAAAGAAACAAAATATAACAAAAACTCCTAAGACAGAAAGGTTGAACGCATCCTCTTTGGAGAGATGTAGGCGTTCAGATTCCGCTCTTCATGAAGCAGCTTGGTGAGTTCCAGAACCTTCTTCTCACTGGCGTAAAATTGGGCTTCAAAGGTGTCTTGCTCTTCCTTCAATTGAACCCAAGCTTTCTACAAGTCTTCGAGAGAGGTAGGCATGTCAGGATGAATGACAGTGTATGGGATGTCTCCTTCAACAACAGGCTCTATGATAACAGGGAGGATGGAAGGATAAGGCATCACGAGTCTTTGAGCATGAGCCCGTACCCACCTAAGGTAAGGCTCGAGAGGGATAGAGTTTTTGTATCCCAAATTCCTATTGTCCACCTTGTTCACCATTCTCCAAGCTCGTGTAAACCTCTGGCGGTAACCTTGGTCTTCTTTGTCATAGTCGAACACCAGACCTTGAATGAGCATCTCATGAGGGCCGTCTCTTTGGGCATACCCAAACTTTCAAAAAGCTAAGCAGGGATTGTAGGTGATACCTCCCCTAATACCAAGTAGAGGGACGTTAGGGAATTCCCCATAATGGTCAATGATAGAGACATCTTCCAAGGATCTCGAACACCAACGGATGTCAGAATGGGTGAGGGACATCATCCTTTGGGACCATGTTAGTCTTTGCTCGTTCTTCAATGCTGATTGAGGCAAGTGTGAAGTGAACCACTTAGCGAGTAGGGGGACGCAACACAAGAGAGTACCTCTCTTCTTCATGGTGCGGGTATGAAGGCAAATCCATGTCGTCCCAGAATGAACGAGCCTTCTCCAATAGAAACTTGGCTAGGAAGCCTTTAACCCCGCTTCTTGTCTCCCAATTGGCTATGATGTCGGCTCCCTTCAGATGTAAAGCTTCGGCGATGACTTCAGGTTTTGGAATCCCCTCTAAACCGGTGAACAGTATATAATCAAGCACAAACACCCCTAAGAGTAGAGAGAACTCTTCCAGTGTAGGCACCAACTGATAGTCAGGGAAAGTGAAACAATGATGTACGGGATCAAAGAATTGGAACAACACACACATCATCTCCTCTTGGAAACTGGATGTAGCCAAACTAAGGAGTCAACCATATTTCTTGGTAAAAGGAGAATCCCCGGGCACTCTTGAGGCCAAATCTTGAAGTTGAGGGTGTGCTTTTACAAAGCTGATTCAGATGGTGTTTCTTCGGATGGAGTTCATGACCTACAAAACAAAAACAAAGATAAATTTCTAAATCCTTGAAATGGTTAGTGAGGATGCGCATGATGCTTATGATGTTTATGATGTTGTGTACAAGTAAATATATACACACACAGCAAACAAGTCCCTATGTTTTAGGCTTGTATGGGTTTTATAGGTAAGTACCCTCTTGAAGTTTAGTTGGCTCAACCTGTCCTAGTAATAGTGATCGGGTTCTAAAGGATATCAATATCACCGACCTTTCTCTTAGGCATTCTCTCAGCACAACAATCTTTTCTTGCGGCCAAGATATCCCAAAAGTCCAGCCTTAATGAGTGTAGTATCGAGTATCAACCAATTTTTAGCTCTACACCAAAATCGGTTATCTCACTACGTCCTAATGGCCAAGTTTGGTCAATTAGGGTTCTAAAGTCAGTTAGTGCTTCATGACGCCCCTCAGTGGCCCCGTATTCTCCTCGATTCACCATGAGGGATACCGGTACCCACAAATGTGTCACACTAACATAGCCATTGTTTCAACCATATCGGTCTATGCCGTACAGTTTCCACAGTCTATTGCTATTTACCTAAAAAGGTGTCCCATATCCGGGTGGAGGATCAAAGCAAGCCCAATACAAAGAAAAATATAAAGCATGCAAAGAAACAAGTAAAAAATGATCTAACCCTAAGGTAACCCCGCTTTTAGAAATTGTTCCCCAGCAGAGTTTCCAGTTCTGTGATATGGTGGGAGAACTGACTTGAGGTTTTGCGTTTTGATCGCATTTGTGCAGATAGCAAGAGTCTCCACCGACTTTTCTTTTATCCAAAAGGAAAGGTAAAAAAGCACAGGAAAGAACTTTCGAGATTATTTCTCGGGTTCGGGGGGTAGATTATGAAAAGGGAAGGTATTAGCACCCTTTTCATCCATGGTTTTCCATGGGCTCTTAGTTGCTCGCTAGATCACTTGCTTTTGTTTGAATGTGCTTGTGGTGTGGGTTTTGAAAGTATTTTGAAAATGTCTTTGCAATGGTTCTCATCTCTATAAGAATGCGTACAAAGTTTTGTTTCGAAAAATAGTTCAAAGATGTGTTTGTGGAATGTGTTTTTGAAAGTGGTTTTTTAAAAGATGTTTTGCAATGGTTCTCGTCTCTATAAGAATGTATACAAAAAATTTTGTCCTTTTGAAAATGTTTTGGGATGAAAGTGTCGGTGTAAAAAGGTTTTTGTCGTGAGCAAGTGAGTAACTAGGAGGGAATCTACCTACTCGAAAGGTCTTAAATGTTCTTTTCTTCCTCCTTTGGATGTTGCTATCTTACCATTGATTTGGTAAGAAGCCCCATCATTGGATGTGAGGGGACGGGCGTGTGTCAATTTTACAGTCATCGAAAACAACTTATGAGACACTTTAGCAATTTTCGTAAGGGACTAGATCATTTTACCAGAGGCAACATTGAGGGTCATCGAGGGACTACGCTCTTTTTTATCGAAAGGTCTTTGCTAAAACGTCCCATATTTGAGGGACATAACTGTATTTCCGAGGCAACAAGTGAGGTTATCCTAGAGGTGCGCGTGTGAAAAGGTGTATTCATTTCAAGATTAATTTTGTCGAAATTAGGTTATCTAGCGATTGATTTTGAATCTTGCCATACACGCCTAATTGCTATACAGTATAAAGAAAACAGTAAGTTGTGGAAATTGAAATTCTACGCTATTACAGAGTTTTCAGGAATGGGTTACAAATTAATGAATGGGAATGAGTCGAATGCGATCACCAAGTTCAAATAGCAAACAATACAACTAATTCGAATTTTAACAATTTAACTAGAATTATAATAGTCTATAAAAATTTAATTGACAAAGCATAAAAAATTTGGGTATTTTTGTTTATGAGAAAATAAATTGATTTTTAAACATTTTTTGAATTAAAATTAAAGATTAAAAAAATTAAATCTAAATTAAAAAAGTCATTTAAAGTAATCTAAAAAAAACTAATTTAAAATTTTAATAAAATTATCCTAAAACAAACTAATTAAATAAAACTAATTCTAAAATTTATTGACTAAATTTAAATTAAGTTAAATACAACTAAATAAAAATATCCTAAAACAAGCTAATTAAAAAAAAGTTAAACCTAAAATATATTAAGCCTAAATTAATGCTAAGTATAAACTAAAGAAAATAACTAACCTAAAACAAAGCTAATTAAGATAAATTAAATCTAAGATGTATTAAACCTAAATTAATGTTAAATAACTAAATAAAATGAAACTAAAATAAATTTAAAAAACTAAACATAAGGTTTACTAGTTAAATCTAGGTTAAGTTAATATGTAAACTAAAAGAGGAAAACAATATCTCTCAGTCTTCTCTCTTCTTCCTCTCGCCCCAGAACGGCGCCTTTTTCCTTGCCACCCTGTTTCACAGTCGTCGGATTTTAACCATGAAACCAAACGTCCTAACTTCTATCGACTCAAACCTCTATCAACTTCTCTATGAACCCTTCAATCGGTAGCCAAAACTAGAAAACCCTAACTTGTTTCAAGTTCAAATTAAACTCTCCATTTTCATCAATATTAACAGTGAATACAGGGGTTTTGTTCCTGGAACTATGAGCTATTGCATGGTATAAAGGAAACAATGAAAAGAAATGAGGTTTTCGGATTTACCTGTGAGGCTAGGGTTTGCTGCGATTTGCAAAAATAGAGAAGAGGAGATCGAAGCTGAGGCTTTGATCTCCTAGGCATGGTGTCCAAATCTCCTTCTTTATACTTCTCTTGATCTTTGCTTTTGTATATGTTTGATTCTGTTTGGCTTGAGTCTAAAGATCTGTAGATTTTCTGGCCCAGTGTTGTTGCTCGAGATTGCTGGTTTTCTTGTGTTTGATGAGAGGTTGCAGTTTTGAAAAAATTGACTGTTATGTTGTGATATTTTTGTGGTTTTTTGATTGGTTTCCTTTCACTATGTTTCTTTTTCTGTGTTGTTTTGTATCTTGCTGTGAAAGAGATGTGGCTTTTTGTGATGGTATTTGGTAATGGTGTTTTTGGTGATTTTTTTTGGTGTTGTATGCTTGCTGACTATTTTGTGTCTTGCTGTGAAAGAGATATGGCTTTTTGGTGATGGTATTTTCAGTGATTTTTGTGTTGTAAAAGAATGGAATGGGTTTGATGGAAATATCTCTCTCTTAGTGATTTTCGTCTGTTTTTCCTTTTGACCTTTCTCCCTCTATATTGACAGTAAAATCGAAAAGAAAATGGGGGGAAAATAATAGTCATTTGAAACTTGTGGTATACTGTGCTGATGTTCTTTGTTGCAGTTTTTGGTTTTTTCCATTTTTGTACAAGTCTTGGGCAGGATTTGGACAGTTTTTGGACAGTTATGCAAAACTTATAGCAGAAACAACAGGGTTGTCTGTTTTATGATAGCAACTGACTTGGTAATTTTGGGATTTCTTGTGGCCTAGGTGATATCTTTTTCTTTCCCTCTTCATATTTCTATGATACAAAGTCAAATTGCTTTTTCTTTACTTCAAAAATTCTGAAGGGTTTTCTAAGTTTAGGAAAATTATGATATCATGCTTTGATAGCTTGTATTGTTGATATCTTGCTGCTTTGTTTCTTTTGGTGCATTGCTTCCTGTTATTTGGCAGCTTTGGGCTGCTGCATTGGCTTGTTTGGGCAGCTTGTTTGGTTTGCTGCAATAGTTTTGTTGCTTTGTGCATTTGTTGCAGGCTTGTTTGGGCAGCTTGTTTGGTTTGCTGAAATTGTTTTATTGCTTTGTGCATTTGTTGCAGGCTTGTGTTGCTGTAATTTTGTTTGCATGCTTTAGGCAGCTTGGCTGTTGCTGGCCTACCGTTAGCTGCCTTGGGCAATTTTGAACTGCTGTAGTTTTGTGCATTTGCTGACCTGCTTGTTGTGAGCTTTGAACTTGCTTGTTGTGTTTCTCCTTTTTTCCCTTTTTGGGAACCAAGAAAGACAACTTTCTTGTGATTTTCAATTGGGGGAAATGGAATGTGATGAAACAAACAAAACATTATGATTCCAAGCCGTAAACCCTAATGATGAATTATTCTTTTTCGCATGTTATTTTGCTTGAATTTCGCTAACTTTTCCTTTTCTTGTTTCATGAACGGAAAGCGAGGCTTGGATGCAAACAAAGATTGGATGGCTTACTTGAAGATGAAGATGAAGACTTGAAAAAGAAGCTTCTCTTTGTAAACTTGAATTTTTTTGTAAACGGCAACATTTGTAATCTTCCTTTGTAACTAAGAAATTTATGGTTTTTGTAAACAACAAAATTTGTAATTTCTCTTGCAGTGTAATAATACAAAGAGTGAACAACTTTGGCATGATAGGATCTTATACAAATTTTGTATTTTTGAAATTCTCGATCAGAATATTTGAAATAAAATACTTCAATCTGGTAACTTGAATTCCAAATAATCACAATTGACTTTATAACAACATTTCAAACAAACTTGCACCTTGTACTCCAATTCCTAAACAAAATAAATGTTTTAAGAATGTAATTCAATTGGTAAACTTGAATCCAAAATCATGATTGTTTTAAATGATAGTCTTAATCTTCACATATTATCCAAATAAACATGCTCTTAAGAACAATCATCAATCCTCAGTAAACTATGGTTAAGAAAAATTCAAAATCAACAAATGCCTTGCAACGATTCAATAGTTTTAAAATCTTCCAAGCCCAATTTTCCTTCAATTCTTTGAGGATAAACCCATGAACGACATCACATATGACCATGACCAGAAATAAACGCCTCAAGGTCTTGTAATTTGGAGAAATCACAATCCTTAGAAATCAGACGACTGTTGTTTGAAATTAGGTCAAAATTCATGACGCGACTTCTAACGCATTCGAATTTTGGTGATCTTCTACGCGTAATAAGCTCTTGACATGTGAAGAGAAATTTGAGATGGCATCAAGAAGAATCAAACGCAAGGAAACCCGCTTAAAAATATTGAATAATAAAGAAGTTACGATCATTTGAATTTGTTCTTGCAAAAGGGCGATTTTCAAGTTAATGTAGTCGTTTTCAGTTATCTGGGCCATTGATTGAGAAAACTTGCAATGCGAGGTTTGAAAACTGACTTAAACAACCTTGAGGAGACATGAAGACCTATGAAGACCACTTGAAATCTTGAAGACTCAATTTCCTTTGAGAAATGCAAAACCCTAATTGTTGACTTATTTCCTAGGAAGAGAGTCCGTCTGATCAACTTCTGAGCCAAATTAGGTATTTGAGAAACCCTAGGATAGAATCCTGAATGAAAAATGGGAGGGAAAATTTTGGGGTACAATAGGTTCGAACGAGGGTTTCAAGGATTATACGCAAAAGTGGAGAGATTTGGCTGGAAGAGTTCAACCTCCCTTGGCTGACAGGGAGCTCGTGGATATGTTTCTGGGAACTTTGACTGGATCATTCTTCAACCATCTGATTGGAAGTTCATCGGCGGGTTTTACTGAACTGATCTTAACAAGAGAAAGAGTGGAAGTTGGAATCCGAAGTGGAAAAGTTCAGAAGGATGCCTCTTCTAGTGCTGCAAGGAAGTTGTTTGCAGGTAAAAAGGAAGTCAATGTCGTCTATGACCAAAAGAATCAGAATCAAACCGAGCGCCATCTGGCAGTAGAGGTTGTTATGATTCCCAAACATGCACCTGCTCAGCAAAGAAACAATCAGCCAAGAGCAGAAAGACCAGCTTGACAATTCACTCATATCAACATGATGTTGTCTCAGGTTTTACCTCATCTGTTGAAGTCTAATCTGGTTACTCTGAGGGAAGCTCCAAAGAACCCTAACACCACCTTTCCTTACTATAAACCGAATGCTCGTTGTGCTTACCATTTGGAAAGTCCAGGCCATGATACCAATGACTGCTGGGCTTTGAAGAACAAAGTGCATGATCTTATTGAGGCTAAGGAGATTGAATTTGATCCCCCATAGACTCCCAATGTTATCACTGCCATATGCCGAAACATGGTCGGGGTGTTAATGTTGTTGAAGAAGATGTGTTTGTGACTTCTGTGGAAGAATTGGTGACCCCACTCATGACTATCAAAGGGAATTTGTTGAAGTTCGGTTTATTTCCGGGATGTGATGAAGGTTGCCACCTTTGTTCATTTCTACCGAATGGTTTCCCTTTGTTGAAGACAGGTGTTCAGTGCCTGATGGATGACAAAGAGATTCTGTTTGAGAAGACTCTTGTTCTGACTGTTTCCTGTGAAGACGTTGCTATCATAACCATTTTTGCCAATCCTCCAAGGGCCTCCACTAAGAGACCCGTCAGGATTACATCAGTTCCGAAGGTGAGTCCGTTGATCATAACCATGCCATGGTCAATCCCGTACTCCTCGGACAAAGTTGTTCCTTGGAACTGTGGGGCCGACGTCTATTACCACAGCGTAAAGCAGGACATGCTAGCCATTGAAGACAAGATTGCTAAAAATGTTGATTCCGACATCGTCAATATTGCCGGAACTAGTAAAATAACAAGAAGTGGAAGAGTGTTCTCCCCTGAAATTTCTCCCCCGAAGACTGTTACCGGACTTGTGATCATTCCTGCTGTGGTTCCACCCAAGACTACTATTGCAATTCTAGTAATCACTCCTGTTGACCTTCCCATCACCGAGTCGACTGAGACTCAAGGCAAAGACATATTGATTGAGCCTGTCCTGACAAAGGCTAATTCGGTAACCATACCAGAAGCTTCCAAAAAAGAAATGGAATAAATTTTGAAGATAATAAAGAAGAGCGACTACAACGTGGTCGAGCAGCTGGGAAAACCCCATCCAAAATTTCTATGTTGGCTTTGTTGTTGTGTTCTGAGGCCCATGCGAAGGCTTTGGTTAAGTTTATGAAGATGACTCACGTGCCACAAGAGACATCTGCTGATCAGTTTGAAGATTGTGTGGCTAGTCTGACTGCCGATAATGGTTTGGGTTTTTCCAATGCAGATTTGACACCAAAAGCGAGGAAGCATAATGATGCTCTTCATGTTTCCGTTGAATGAAGGGGAACGACTATGGCCCATGTTTTGGTAGATACTGGCTCCTCGTTGAATGTGCTACCTAAAAAAGCTCTGGACAGATTGGACTGCGAAGGCTTGACGTTGAAGCCTACCATATAGTAGTGAGAGGTTTTGATGGTTTGAAGAAGATGGTGCACGGGGAAGTGGATGTCCCTATCAAAGTTGGTTCCCAGACCTTCGACTCCACTTTCTACGTAATGGACATCAAACCATCATATTCTTGTTTATTGGTACGCCCTTGGATACATGGGGCTGGGGCTGTTACTTCTACCCTCCACCAAATGTTGAAGTACCCAGTAAGAGGAAAGATTATCACTGTGCATAATGAAGAGGAGTATATGATCAGTCACTTGAACTCCTTCAGGTACGTGGAAATGGATGGCGAGTTCATCGAGACTCCTTGCCAGAACTTTGAATAAGTACCTCAGATCATGGCTACAGTAGAAACTATTGACAGTCCTCCAAAGGTCACCAAATCTCCCTCGAAGATGGCTTCTCTCAAGGATGCACGAGCAATGGTTGAAGAAGGTGGGTCTACCATTTGGGGTCAGCTCCCGGTTATTCATTACAAGTCTGATAAATCTGGTTTGGTTTTTACTACAGGTGCTCAAAAGGTTATTCGTCACGCTCGGGCTGGAGGACCTCCCTTACGCATCAGTAATCCTAGGGTCACTGTGCTTGAAGACAGTGATGGTGATTCTAACATTGACAGTTGGATCTTCACGACTACCAACAACGGACTCAGTAACTAGACTGCCAAGGACTTTGTACCGATTACTTTTGTTCAGGAGTAATTGTCTTTCTGATTTTTCGGATATGTAATTTAAAAACAATATAAACTCTATAGCCATGTGTCTTACCTGGGGCACAATGGTTCTATTTGTGAGGGTTATCATGTTTCATTTTCATATGACATCAATAAAGCATTGGACGTTTGCATACAAATTTTGTGCTCTCTGTCTTTCTTTTCTTTTATTCTGTCTATACAACTATGCTCTTACACACACTCACCTATCCAAATGCAGACCCATATCCACTCTGGATCCCATTGATAACAGTTCTACTACTTCTCATTACGAATTTGAAAATCCGATCAACCAAGCCGAGGACGAAGGTGAGGAAGATTGTGAGGTACCAAAGAATTTGCTAGACTATTACAGCAGGAAGAAAGGGCCATACAGCCTCATGAAGAGTTGATTGAGACAGTGAACTTAGGTACAGAGGAAGATAGAAAAGAGGTTAAGATAGGTTCAAATATAGAGCTTAGTGTCAAACAGCGGTTGGTACAGATGTTGCATGAGTATGTTGAAATCTTCGCCTGGTCATATGAAGACATGCCGGGACTAGACACCGATATAGTGGTTCATCGTATGTCGACTAAAGAAGACTGCCCTCCGGTAAAGCAAAAGGTTTGTCGTATGCGCCCTGAGATGTCAGAGAAGATTAAAGTAGAGGTTATGAAGCAGTTCAACGCATGGTTCTTAGCTGTCACCTCCTATCCGTAGTGGGTTGCTAATGTGGTTCCAGTACGTTAGAAAGATGGTAAATTACGAATGTGTGTGGATTACAGAGACCTGAACAGGGCAAGCCCCAAGGATGACTTCTCACTTTCCCACATTGATGTTCTGGTTAATAACACCACACAACACAAAGTCTTTTCCTTCATGGATGGTTTCTCTGGATACAATCAGATCAAGATGGCACCTGAAGACATGGAGAAGACAACCTTTGTTACACAGTGGGACACTTTCTGCTACAAGGTGATGCCGTTTGGGTTGAAGAATGTTGGGGCAACTTATCAGCGAGCTATGGTAGCTCTGTTCCATGACATGATTCACCATGAGATATAGTTTTACGTTGATGACATGATAGCCAAGTCTCAAACTGAGGAAGAACATCTTGATCATCTACAAAATCTGTTTGATAGGTTGAAGACGTACAAGCTGAGGTTAAATCTGAACAAGTGCACCTTCGGGGTGAGGTCTGGTAAGCTTCTGAGATTCATCGTCAGTGACAAAGGTATTTAAGTAGACCCTACAAAGGTGAAGGCCATACAAGAGATGCCAGCTCCCCGTACTGAAAAGGAAGTTAGAGGTTTCTTGGGACGCCTAAATTACATTGCCCGATTCATTTCACATCTGACTGCTACTTGTGAGCCAATCTTCAAGCTTCTGAAGAAAGATCAAGTGGTAAAGTGGAATGATGAATGTCAGGTCGCCTTTGACAGAATCAAGAAATACCTCCAAGAACCTCCTATTCTGATGCCTCCAACTAGAGGAAGACCTTTGATAATGTACTTAACAGTGTTAGATACTTCAATGGGGGTGTTTGTTGGGGCAGCATGACGAGTCTGGTCGAAAAGAGCATGCAATATACTACCTTAGCAAAAAGTTTATCGACTGTGAAACATGATACTCACTACTCGAGAAAACTTGTCGCGCTTTGGCATGGGCTGCTCGCCGACTGAGACAGTATATGTTGACCCACACTACTTTATTGATATCTAAGATGGATCCGATCAAGTACATTTTCGAGAAGCCCGCTCTATCCAGAAGAATAGCAAGATGGAAAATGATCTTAACCGAGTACGACATCCAATACACAACCCAAAAAGCAATCAAGGGAAGTGTGTTAGATGATCATTTGGCACATCAAGTCGTGGATGACTACCAGTCCATGAATTTTGAGTTCCCAGATGAGAACATCATGTTAGTAACCGACTGTGCAGAACCTGGACCAGATGAAGGACCTGAGGAAGGATCCCGATGGTCTATGTTTTTTAATGGAGCCTCAAATGCACTAGGTAACAGCATTGGTGATGTAATCATATCTCCCGAGGGCTGTCATACTCCATTCACTGCCCGATTATGTTTCAACTGTACCAACAATATGGAAGAGTATGAAGTGTGTATCATGGGTCTTAGAACTGCTATTGACCTAAGGATCAAGTTCTTGAGTGTATTCGGGGATTCCTCTTTGGTGATAAGTCATATCAAAGGCAAGTGGGATATGAAACACCCGAACCTTATCCCTTACAACGAACATGTACTGACACGGCTGCCGCATTTTAAAGAGATCACCTTTGAACATTTCCCACGAGAAGAGAATTTGTTTGCAGACGCGCTAGCTACTATATCGTCAATGTTCAAGGTCAGGTGGGACAATGAAACTCCCCGAATCACTATTGAGAGGTTGGATGAACCGGCATACTGTTGTGAGATCGATACTGAGGAGGTAGCCGACAAACCTTGGTTTCATGAGGTGAAAAGGTATCTTGAGGCTCAAGAATACCCCGAAGGGGAATCTGTAAATGATAAGAAATTTTTGAGAAGGTTTGCTGCAAAGTTCTTCCTCAGCAATGGAATCCTCTATAAGTGCAGTCATAACTCTACCTTACTGTGGTGTGTAGACAAGAGCGAAGCAGAGAGGATCATGATAGACCTACACGAAGGTATCTTTGGCACTCATTCCAGTGGACATACCATGGCAAAGCAGATCCTACAGGAAGGATACTACTGGTCTACTATGGAAGCCGACTGTTATCAGCATTCTCGAACCTGTCACAAGTGCCAAATCTATGCTGATAAGGTGCGTGTACCTCCAGTTCCCTTGAACGTCTTGACATCTCCCTGGCCCTTTGCAATGTGGGGCATTGGCATGATCGGCGAGATCAGACCTACCGCGTCCAGCGGGCATCGCTTCATCCTAGTGACCATTGATTACTTTACGAAGTTGGTTGAGGTTGCCTCCTTTGCTACGGTTACCAAGAATGTGGTGGCACGGTTCATCAAGCATAACATGGTTTGTCGTTATGGTATCCTTGAGAGAATCATCACGGATAATGGTACTAATCTCAACAACTCGATGATCACTGAACTCTGTAAACAGTTTAAGATTCAGCATCACAACTCTTCTCCTTACCGGCCGAAGATGAATGGGGTTGTCGAAGCTTCTAATAAGAATATTAAAAAAATCATACAGAAGATGACAATGACATACAAAGACTGGTATGAGATGTTACAGTTTGCTCTTCACAGGTACCGTACTTCAGCACGTACGTCGATAGGGGCAACACCCTATTCTCTGGTATATGGCATGAAGGTTGTCCTGCCCATGGAGGTCCAGATCCCTTCTCTACAAATTATAAAGGATGTGGGTTTGAGCGAAGACGATTGGATCCAGACTCGACTTGATCAATTGAACTTAATCGACGAGAAAAGACTTATTATTGTCTACCATGGTCAAATGTATCAGAAACGGATGATCAAGGCCTTCAACAAAAAAGGCAGACAACAAGTGTATCAAGTAGGGGATCTGGTAATCAAGCGCATCATACTGCCGCAAGGTGATCCCAGGGGAAAATGTACTCCCACATATGAGGGACAATTTGTAATTAAGAACATATTTTTGGGTGGAGCCATGATTCTGACCACCATGAATGGTGACGACCTTCCACACCCTATCAATGCGGACATACTGAAAAGATACTACGCATAATAAAGACCCGCTAGGTTGACATACCTAGGAAAAAATAAGGGCATCCCGGCAAACCAAAAGGGTTCGAGAAAAAATTAGGGATAAGAATGAAAAAATTTGTACACCCGACAAGTTGAAAACCCGAAAGGGCGGCTTGGGCAAAAAAGGGTATCCCGGTGGACTGAAAACCCGAAAGGGCGGTCCAGGCAAAAATTAGGGATTAAAGCGTATCACTATATCCCATTGGATCACCTTGCGATCAGACCTCAGTAATCAGATATCAAGCTCAAACGGTATCGATCAATCCAGTCAGCTTCGGACAAGCAGTAAAGTGATGAGATGCTCGAAGACATAGGGGCAATAGCAGAATTGAAACCCAATGGGATCACTACACATAGCTGTTTTCTTTTTGTACACAATTTCTGTAATAATTTCCATTTTTATGGCGGCTTTCTCTTACTAGAGCGTCAGCCTCCTTGTAAAAAACGCCTGTTATAGGCAAATTTCAAATCAATACAAAGCGTCTTTTGAGTACAAAACTCCGTGTTTGTTTTTTTCGTTTTCTGTTTTGTTTTGAAAAAAAAACGTCCAATGTTTTATTCTTGACATATGCATTTGAATATGATTACTGTTCACAAATATCTGCATATAAAACAGAAAGACAGTTACTAAGAACTCAAAGAAACTGGTACAAAACTTAAATACCAACAGTTACCCCGTCCATCATGGTACAAGGGGCAGAGACAGTTGGAAGCGAAGTCACTATCACATACAAGCCAGTGATACCTATATTCCCCATAGAGCCGAGACAACCAAGTTCCGACCTCTGTATCCCCAAGCAGGAATTCCTTCCCCAACAGGTTCCTTCAGAAAGTTGATATCTGCATTCCCCGACCGAGTTTTATAACCATGAGCAGTTTATAAAGCCATCTCCCTAGCAGAGTTTATTTCTTTGACAGCGGAAGCTTAATCTCCAACAGAGCTCTTCTCTCCAGCAATGGAAGTTCATCCCTAGCTGAGTTTATTTCTCCAAATCAGCAGATCTTCCAATAGAGTATCTCTCTTCCCTAGAGTCATTCCCCCGTAGGATTATTATCAGACAGAGTCTCCTTCGGCAGAATGTTCTCAAGCAGAATGGATGTAAATCCCCAGCTAATCATCTTCGGTCACTATCCCCAGCGGAAACAAAGAACTCAACTCCTTATACTCTCCAGCAGCAGTCCAGGATTTATTTTCCCCAGCTAGAAAATATCACAATAGCATTGCATATCCATACATCATGGCATGTGCATACATATTATACAACACAATCTCATTTATTTTTAGAACATCATTACTCAATACATTTCATACATCATGACATTACATACGACTAACTCTTTACCTTTCAGGGAAAGATGCAATCAAGTTCTCACAAGTTCTCTCTGGTTCAGTCAAACCGACACCAAGGTTTCTATTCCAGTTGAAGATATTCCAACACTTTTCAAGATTTTCTCTAGTTCAGTCAAACCGACACTAAGTTTTCTATTCTAGTTGAAGATGTTCTAAGACTTTCGTCTAGGTCAGTCGAATCGCCGCTAAGATTCTCTTGATTTATATGCCAGTCAAAGTCAATCCGAGGCCTTCCCCCAGTTCAGTCAAATCGATGCTAAGATTTCTTTCCCGGTTGAAGACCACTCGAGACCTTTCCCTGGTTCAGTCAAATCGATACTAAGATTTCTATTCCAGTTAAAAAAGCTATAAAGCCTAGAAACTGACCGGATAACAGCTTAATTTCCCCAAATTACTGAAGCGTAGAGCACGACCATATAGCGGCAAGAGACACTGTAAAACCTGGAGCACGACCAGATAACAGTATGAAGTACTGCGAAGCTTGGAATTCGACCAGATAGCAGTTTACTTGGCCAATTACTATTGAAGCCTGGAAATGACTGAATGTTAGTATACCTTAAATTCAAGTTGAAACCTGGATGCGACCGGATAACCACTTAATTCCTTCTGAAGCCTGGAGCACAACCAGATAACAGTTTTTGAGATTGCAAAGCCTGTAGCACGACCAAATAGTAAGTTTAATCTCATCTCCCCAGTAAGTCACTGTAAAACCTGGAGCACGACCAGATAGCAGTCAGTCTTATTATCCTCAGCAAATCACTGTAAGGCCTGGAGCACGACCAGATAGTAGTTCATTTTCATCTCCTTGACTAAGAGATGATTCCCCAGTAGAGTAACGGACAACTGAACTTCCTAACACTCCATTTCTCCCAAGACAGGAACCAACAATCCTCAGCAGATTCCCCCTCAACGATAGGAACAGGAATTCTCATCAAAGGAATATCTCGGGAAATCAACATCCTCTAGATGGCATCTTTAAGCCCATCTCTGACGATTCTCCATCATATCTTCTGGATGGCATCTTTAAGCCCATCTCCAGTGACCTTCTGTCATCTCCTCCAAATATCATTTGTAAGCCCATTCCCAATACTACCTACACAGTCCATCACCATCTCAGACGATTGCAAATTTCTAGGCACTCTAGTGTTCAATCATCTTCCACCTTCAGATTACGAAAGGCAGACAAGCAAATCTACATCCTCAGGTTTAAGAAGATTGAACAGGGGCAGATGTTGTACCCCAAAATTTTCTCTCTCATTTTACTCAACACATGCCCATTGAGGTCCTCAACTTGCTCAAGGATGCCCAAGAGTTGACCAGACAAACTCTCTCCTAAGGCAATGTACCTCAAACTAGGGTTTCCATTTTCATTAGGGTGTGGGAACTCCAAAGGTCCCAAATTCCTTCCATGGTCCCAATATGTTCTCAAGATCATCAATGTCAAGTTTTATTCCTTGCACAAGAAGTTTGCTTAGTCAATTGCTCAGATGCCTGAAAATCAACTATGTTAGGTCAAAAGTCAACTGTGGCCCACATACAGTCAAACTTCAAGATTTTTGGTCAACATCAACATTTTGAAGTGATATACATCATTTTATAAAGGTTTGATCATGATTCCTCAAGGAATGCCCCAAATTCATCAAAACCCAAAAGTTACTAAATTAGGGTTTCTTAGGAAAAGTCAACCAAACTTTGAACAAGCATAACTTCTTCATACTTTATCAGAAATTTTCCATCCAAGGCTCATTTTGAAGAGGATGCAATTCCCTACAACTCATATTCATCCTACAAGTTCAAAATATTCACTCATCAAAAGATATGAATTTCTACATTATAGGTCCTTTTGAAAAGTCAACAAAAACACCTTTTGTGTCAAAGCTTCTTACATGAACATGGAAGATCCAATTGAGATGAAACCAAAAGGGTTGTTTAGGTGACATCCTAAGATTTCTAAAAAGTCCTAGAACACCTCTGTAGGGTTAAAATTGGAGGAGATATGAATTGTCAAAGTTGGCCATTTTTGGAAAATTGTAAAAAGTCAAACGTGCTCAAAAGTGCATTTTTTGTCAAATGGGCCTAGCTTCTCATGCTTGCATCTTGCTTGTGACATGGTCCACGACTCAAGTCACCATCCACACATTTTTTGCTTTATTTATTTATTTATTTTGATTTTTTATTATTTAAAAGTTAAATTAAATCAAATAAATTGCAAAAAAATATAAAAAAGATTGGTTTTGATCTAATTTGTAGTAGGAATCAAATCCAATTAGGCTGGCATAGCATATCAAATCGTGCAAGGGATGATTAGAACAAAGATGGCATGATTAGGCCTATTTTGGAAACATATCATACAAGAGAAAAATCAAATCAAATCTCCATGATTATCAAAGATACAAAGTGTTTTTGTTGCCCTAATTCGTTGAACATACTCAAGCCAAAAGAAAGAGGATTACAGTCGTGAGAACCCCAGAATAAAACTCAAAATTTTGCAAGAAAGTGGTGGATCAGTTTCTACTCTAGGGGACAATTCAAGGCCATTCAAAGCATCTAATCGATTCCTGGACATCTCTTGAAGCTAATACGACCGCTTGCACGTCCTGAGACGCCCTGAATCAGCCTCCACGCCTCTCACGGTTTGGTAATTCTTTTGAATTTGACTTTGCTTATTTACGCATGATTAATCACTTTTAAGCATAGCATTACATTAGTATCATCATTTGGAATGTTTTGGTTTAAGTTATTTTGTGTTTTGATAACTGCTTCACCAACTGCCATTGTTAGGGTTTACCTTGCCCTTTTAGGTTTTTTCTATACAGGTTAAATTGGCCCAAGAAAAGGGTACCATGATGCTCGTGGCATCAAGACGAGTTGATCCACGTACTTAGAATTAATTTATCATGCTTGCTGTTGATTTTTGAAACTTGCAGTTCTATAGCCATGGAGTTTGGCCGTAGGTAAAAGTCCCTAACCTAAAACGACGGACAGGGGAAGAAGAAGCTAACGTGGCTGACCACCATTGGCTTGTTTGAATCACGTGCTTTTTTTTGTTTCAGTTATCCACTTTGTTTTTATATAATATACATTGTTATTATTATATTCATAACTAAACATTGTAGCCCAGATGGCCAGGCGTGCGTGGTATTGAGTAGGAGGACCTGGGTTCGATCCCAGGTCCCAGGATTTTCTCTATTTTCTTAACATTTAATTGCATATTCTATGCATATACGTTCCAGGCGCCCACCATGCAGCCACTCAATCCAGCCAATGGATCATCTCCATCACCAATCCAACGTCCCATGCAACAAGGTCCACGGCACACCCTCCACTTTGGCTAGCACTGGATTCAACACGTTGACTGGGCTCAGCATAATGGGCCTAAACAAATTCAGCCATTACCCCCCCCCCCCCCCTTTCAGCTTCAACACATGCCCAAATCTCTTTCCTTTCTATTTTATTTTCTTATTTTAATTTTTTTGTTAATTATTTTCTTTTTTACAAAATAACCCAAAAAATCATTTTTTATCAAATTAAAAATCACAAAAACATTAAAAATCATTTTTTTATAAAATATTTTATTTCTTTAATTAATTATTTTAATTAAAATTAGGGCAATTTAATTCCTTTTTATATAATCTAAAATAATTAGAAATTAGGGTTTAATTTGTACGTAACCTAATATTTTCTCAAAAACTAACCTAAATATTTTTCAATTATATTTTTTAGGTTTCCTAATATATTCTCGCATTTAATTCGCTGCGCACATTTTTTAATTTCCTTTTTATTATTATTGTAACTGCTCCGAGTTTGTAATAGTAATTAGGGTTTCAATTCCGCATCTTTATTTTCGGTCAAAATAATTATGTATCTGCAAAAGCCCTATAATAGCTAGGACTTTTAACTTTCCGGCTTTAATTTCCGTAAACTATAAACTGCTTAGATGTATGTTAATAGGATTGTATGGAAAGACAAACTGAAAATTAATACGGTAGAAAATCCTAAATGTGCAAAGATAAATTAACTGAAAATTACACTCGCACATGCTCACTCCTAGGGTTTACTCCACTCTGGTTGTCTTCGGTAAATGGTCATGAAGTATATGGTTTGTTAGTGGTTGTCCTCTAGCCCCGAAAGATCTAAAATGACCCATTCGGATGTTGCCTCGGAAAAAGATCTTTAAGGCTTTAGGATGATTACTAACATTTCCTAACATTGCTTTTGTGATCATATTTGTCCCTTCGAATGTCCCTAAAAAACTCCAACAACGATGCTACCTATTTCTAAATAATGGGATAACTTTGTCTAAAAGGAAAATGAACAGACCTTTTTTGAGTAGGTAGATTAGTTCCTAGGTACTTGCTCAAACAAACAAAAACTTTTTCACACCAACGCTTTCCAAACAAAGTTTTCAAAAACAACTTCCTAACACTCTTGAGGACAGAAAGAAGGGTTAATACGAAGTAAAACAAAACTTTTCAAAACAAGCACACACAAGCCATTTTCAAAATGAGCAAGTATCTAAGATCCCATGGAAAACCATGGATAGAAAGGGTGCTAACACCTTCCCTTTCTATAATCTACTCCCCGTACTCAGAAACATCTCAAAAAAGGTTTTTTTTTGTTCTTTTCCCTTTTCCTGATTGGATAAAAAAAAGTCGGTGGCGACTCTTGCTTACCGCGACATCTGCGAACAAAAAATGCAAACTAGTATTAACAGTCGGTTCTACCCACCGTATCACAGGATCCATAATGGATGTGGATCTGCAATTTGATATGTGGGTGTGTGTAAGAGCATAGATATTTTTTATAAAGTAAAAAGGTAGAAAAGAAAAACAGAGAGTGTAAAATTTGTATGCAAAACATCCAATGATTTATTAATGACATATGAATATGAAGTAATAACCCTCACAAAATATACCGTTGTGCCTCGGGTAAGCCACAAGGATTTAAAGTTTTAATTGTTTAAATATTACATATCCCAAAAAAACAAAAAGACAATTACTCTTGAATAAAAATAATAGGAACAAAATCTTTGGCCTCCCAATTATTGAGTCCACTGCTGGTAGTTGGGAAGATCCACTTATCCATGTCATAATCACTATCATTGTCTTCCAGAGCATTGAATCCAAGGTTGTTGATCCGTAATGGTGGTTCCCCGACACGAGCACGACGAACAGCTCTTTGGGCTCCTGAAGTAAAACCCAAACCAAATTTGTCAGATTTATAGGTGTGATGCGGTGGGAGAATTGACTTGAGGTTTTGCGTTTTGTGTTCGCAAATGTTTCGGTTTAGCAAGAGTTTCCACCGACTTTTTATTTTATCCAAAGGAAAGGTCAAAAAGCACAGGAAATACCTTTGAGATTGTTTTTGGGTTCGGGGGTAGATTATGAAAAGGGAAGGTGCTAGCACCCTTTTCATCCATGGTTTTCCATGGGCTCTTAGTTACTTATTTTAGATCACTTGCTTTTGCTTTTCAATTGTTTGAAATGGTGCTTTGTGTGTGGTTTTGAAAGTATTTTGAAAAGAGGCCATCGTTGTGGCAACCTTTGTAATGATTCTTGTTTGAATGTATACAAAGGGGTTTTGTCTTTTGAAAAATGTTTCAATGTTTGAAAGTTTGCTTTGGGAAATGTTTTGAAATTGTGTTGTGATATGTTTTTGAAAATAGCAAGGATGGTTTGCAAGTTTTGATCAAGTAACTAGGAGCATCTACCTACCTACTCAAAGATCTTTCCTACATATTTTTAACCCTTTTACATTGTTGTTTTACCATTGCATTTGGTAAATAACCTTGTATTTGGATGTTAAACGGGACAGGCGCGGGTCATCGTATGACCATGATAGCAATTGTGTCAAGTATCTTTAGCAAATTTTTGAGGGTCTAGATCATTTGTGTATAGGCAACCAAGATAGCGTCATCGAGGGACTATGATCTTTTGTTTTGTTTTTGTTTTGCCAAGACACCTAGCATGCATACCATGGCCATTTTAAAGGCAAGAAGTGGATGAAACCCTAGGGGTGCTTGTGTGTATTGTGTTGTCATTTTCATGCATTTTTGTCTTGTATTAGTCAAACTATTTGTTTTATTTTGGATTTTTGCATACAAACCCTAATCTTTCTATCATGCATATTTGAAAGCTATAAAGTGCGTAAAAATAAACCTACAACTATTACAACATTGATATGGGGAGGGGGATACAATTTTGAATAGGGGGGTATTTGCAAGAAAATAAAATCCTAAGATTATTACAACCATATTGAATTCTTTATACAAATAAATAAATGGGCAAATATTTAAATATGCAATTATAATAAATATGCAAAAAATGTTTTTTGTATTTATTTTTATGTATGTAAAAATAATTTTATTTAATGTCTCACAAATAAGAAACTAAAAGATTAATTTTATTAAGGGTGGAAACCCTAATTTGTTTCAAGAAAATATATATATTGTAATTATTTATTTATGTATAAGAAAATAAAATAAAATATATACAAAATGTTGAAAAATAAAAATATGTATGACAAAATATTATTTAAGTATATAAATAATAAAAATAAAAATATAATATTTTTTGTATTAATTATAAGTTTATTTAAGAAAAATCAAACTATATATTATTTAATAGTTATTCTTATGCTAAAAAAATAATAAAAATAATAAAATAAAATGTGAAAATTTAAGAAAATATTTTTGATATTTTTTAATGTTTAAAAAAAAAGTCAGAAACTTAAAAAGAAATGAAAAATATGGAAAAATAAACAAATGGGCCAAGGGGGTGTGAACAACAAGCAGAGGGGTGTCAATAGAGGAAATAACCAGGCCCAACCCAAAGTCCAGCTTCGTCCCTATCCTTGTGACTGAAACACGCGTGTTTCTTGTTCAAATTGCTAACTCCTGTATTTGTGCTTAAAAACAAAAACTTGTAACATGAAAGTTATAGAGCATGATCATACGATTCTAACCATATAAAAAACTTAACCTAACTCTCAAAGACCAGAGAGAATTTCTCTGGCCCTAATTTCTAACCTAGTTTTTTCAGAAAGTTCATCATTTAAATTCTCCCAGCTCAGTTAACTTAAATGAATTATATGCATATGTACAGCTCAAGGGCAATGAGTACTACATTTTTTATTCACAAACCTAAGCTTAATGATTCCTAAATAGAGAGACAGGAGTTTGAACTTTACCTGTTTTAGTCAAGCTCGAGTATGGCAATGTAGGGGTGTTCAGTGAGGCCTGAGATACTTGTGAGCTTGCTTGAAGTTCCCTTGAGCTTCCCCAATGCCTAGCTTACTTTGAACTTGCTTGAATCTCTCTATAGAACTCAACCTCCAAAGTCAGAATTCAAAAATGGTGAAGTGTGTAAATGGAGTTACAGTGACTTGGGAATGGCTGGGATAGTTTAGGTAGGTTGTATGGAGTGTGTTGGAACTGGTTGCAAGCAAAACGCACGAGTGGTTTGTGATTTGGAAATCAAAATGCAAAACCTGCCCTGTTTTGCAAGATTTTGGTGTTTTGGTGTACAAGGGTGTTTGAGGACTGGCTAGCTCGTGTTTCTTACCTTAGGCAATATGAAAAACTTGTTTGAAATGAATACAACACTTGGTTATATCAGATACAAGAGTTGTTGACCTTTTGCAAGGTTTCTTGGTTTTGAAGCAAAAGTGAGAAGTGACCATGCTATGGCCTGTACAGGCCTCCTTCTTAGCTGCACAAAGTTGTTGTACTTTGCCCTAAGTTTGTGGAGTTGGTTTTCTGCAAAGGATTGGGTTCACAGCTCAAGAGAAACAAAATTTTATAAAGCAACCTTTATCAAAATGGCATTGTTAACTTTTTGCCATTTTTAGATTAATCCTTTGTATAATGCTTCATTGATCAGAACAATGCTTTAATCCATTGTGTTTGCATTAAATTTTTGAGTGTGGAAGGGTTTAAGGACCTGTAAACAAGTACAATCAAGGCTGGATAGAATTTGCAACTTGTAGCAACATGAAAAATGCCATGGATCAAAGTGACATTTTGCCAAATTCAAACCTTTGATTCTCCCTAACCATAAATGATTTTGGAAAGTTCTTGGACATTTTGGAAAGCTTTTAACATTCTATACAATCCATCTTTGAAATGAATTTTGAGATTCCACTTGGAACTAGGTGAAACATTTCCATGAAGATAGGTCAAAATCCTGCCTAAACTAAGGCAAAATTTCACTAAGTTAGAAAGTTTTTGGACCCTTGTTCCTAAAATCATAACTTGAGATCCAAACTTCTTTTGCGAAAACTTTGTGAATAAAAGTTGTAGATTTTTTGGAGGACTACAACTTTCTTGTTGGAAGTTTCCTTTGAATCCAACTGCATCATGGTGAAAAAGTTTGGCAAAGTTGGGGAAAAATAAGAAATTTTCATAACTTAGAAAATTTCTAAGTTATGAAAATTTTCCATTTTAAACCCTAATTTGCAAAATTGGGTTTCTTGGTGAACAAGTTTCATGTTTTGACACATCTTGATGAAAAATGACCCTTGGCACTTGATTTTGACCAAAAGGTCAAAGTTTGACTTTTCAGTGTACAGTTGATTTTTGATCAATTGACTGGAAAATTCATCTGTCAATCCAATGCTTTTCAGATCTTTTGAACCTTGTGATTAGGTCAAGATGATGCCATTGAGTCCTTGAATCCATGCTTGAACCCAATTTGCCATTGGCTAGGTGAAAAATCATAAATTGCCCTTCTATAGTCAAAACCCTAAAAATGACCATTTTGCCCTTTTGGTGATCTGATCAAGTTTCTTGAGGAGTTGTGGTCCAAACTTGATCAAATAGTTCATATGAGTTTATAATGTTGATGTGGATCAAAAACTATGGGGTTTGACTAAAAATTGGCCACAATTCACTTTTTCCCAATACAGTTGATTTTTAGGTCAACTGTCCAATTGACTGGGCAAAAATTTGATTCAAAGCTTGAAACTTGGTATGGGCAATCTTATAAGTCCAACATGAAGTATGAAAGTCACATTAGGAATTGGAAGTCCAAAAATCCCTGTGCAAACTCAAACCCTAATTTCAGGTCATTAGTGCAAGGATATGTCTTGGGCAGAGCAAACCCTAATCCTGTCTGGAGTCCAAAGAGTCTTGTGAGGGGAAATATTGATAAAATGAGAGGGAAAATTTTGGGGTACAACAGCTGCCCCTGTTCAATCTTCTTGAACCTGAAGAGTTAGATTGGCGAGTTTGCCTTTCGTGACTCGAAGGTAAAAGAGGATTGGACACTAGAGTGCCCGTAAATTTGCACTCGTCAAAATGTAGTTGACGGAATGGGCTTAAAGATGCCATTTGGAGATGGTAGAATCTTATTGGATATGGGCTTAAAGATTCCATCCAAGACTGTTTGTTGAAAATCAGGAGAATGAACATCAGAATGGTATCCGTGTCTGGAATGTATCTGAGTTGTATCTGGAGATTGGATTTGTATGAGCAGGGGAATGGTGTCCGCGTCTGGAGCGTATCCGAGCTGTAACTATATTTGATTCTTGAATGAATAATAGAATAACTGTCGAGTCTGGAGTGTATCTGTATTGTATCTGAATCTGAAACTGAATAAGCGACAGAATAACATCCGTGTCTGGAGCATCTCTGGGCTGGGGATAAGGTTTGAATGAGTGACAGAAAGGCAACCGTGTCTGGTGCGTATCTGAGCTGTATCTGAAATTGAGATCTGTATGAGTAGCAGAATGACTTCCGTTGTCTGGGAGTGTATCCGTACTGTAACTGGGATCTGAATAAGTGACAGAATGACTTTCGTTGTCTGGGAGTGTATCTGAACTTGAAACTGGTAGTTGAATCTGAATGAGAAATAGAATGGCTTCCGTGTCTGGAGCATATATGAGTCTGTATCTGATTGTTGAAGTTCGAATGAGTAATAGAATGACCTCCGTATCTGGGGTGTATCCATACTGTGTCTTGACTTGAATTCTGAATGAGTAGTAGAATGACCTCCGTGTCTGGGGTGTATCCATATTGTATCTGAATAGTAGATTAGAATGAGTAGCAGAATGACTTCAATGTCTTGGAGTGTATTTGTACTGTATCTGAGATCTTTGAATATTTGTTAAAGATAACTTTTAATCTTATCCTGAAAAGGGTAAAATGTTAGCTGAAACACAAAGTTATGTTGCATGACATGTATGATGCAATAAAATGTGCTTTATCAATGTTTATGATATATGAATGTAATGTATGCGCATGTAAGCTGATTAGTTGTCTTGCAGAGGAAAATAAATCCTTGATAACTGGAGATAATAAAATCCTTGACTGCTGTCAGGGAAAATAAATCCTTGATCGTTGTTGTAGATTCAAAATCTTTGATTGTTGAGGATGAGAAATTCTTGGACCACTGTTGGGGATAGAAAATCCTTGGTAACTTGTGGGGATTATCAAGAACTTTGACAACTTCTGCGGGGATGTGAGAATCCTTCAGGACTTTCCTGGGGATATAGGGATCCTTCAAGTCTGCTTGAGAAAACCTGCTTGGGGAATCCAGAGATTTTTGATGACTATGGCTGGAGATTACACAATGGGAATCCTTACTCAGCTGTGGAATAAGGAAAACTCTGATGAATCTCTACTGGGGATTAGATGAAGGAAAACCTTGATCTGCTGGAGAATAAAGAAGACTCTGACGGCTTCTGCGGGGAATTAAGAATGAGAAACTTCGATCTCCTGGGGAAATGAAACCTTGGGGGATTCATTGGAGAAGTGAGAATGAGAATCTTCGATCTGCAGGGGATTAAAAATTCTGACAAACTCAAGCTGGGGAGTAATGAATACTCTGGCAACTTCACTGGGGAATCCAGACTGAGAATCTTCAATCTGCTAGGGGAAAATAAATCCCTGGGGACTTCAAATTGGAGAGTTAAGAATGAGAATCTTCATTCTGTTGGGGAGTAAGAACTCTGTGGGGATTAGTTATACTGCTGAAGAGTAGCTATCCTGTTGGAAAGTAAGTTCAAGACTCTAGGGGAAGAGGTTTATCCCTGTTTGGAACAAATTTCAGGAGTTTGGGTTGTATGCCAATCTACTGGGGAATTATCCTTAGTTGGGGATAAAAATTAACTGTTATCTGGTTGATTCTCAGACTTTAAGACAACTTGCTAGCGAATCTGGGGAAACTGGATGGTTTCTGTTGTAGATTGATAATTTGACTCTGTTGGGGAAGAAGGTTTCATCTTTGCTGGGGATTTTTGACCCAGAGTATTTTCTCCGCTGAGGATTGGGAGTTTGAATACTTAACTCTGATGGGAATTAAGGGTTTGAAATATGACTCCGTCGGGGATTGGGAGTTTGAAGTTTCGACTCTGGAGAGGATTCTGAAATTTAATTCTGTTAGGGATATGTATTTCAAAGTTGTAGCTCCGTTGGGGATATGTATGATGTACTGTAGGGGATTTCTCTTGGAATATCCTAAAGACGTTTTCCTATCCTTTCAACCTGTCAGTAATTATTCTTTCACATTTCATTTATTTGTAAACAGTGATCATATTCAAATGCATATGCTCATTTAATAAACCATTGGACGTTTTCAAATAAAACACAAGTGTAAAGAAAAGAAAAGGCAAATAGTTTTCTGCACTTTGAAGTATCTTTCTATTATCTTTGTGTAAGTATTTTGTACAAAGGAGACAGACATCTTAGTAAGAGAATGTTGTCGTAAAAATTGAGAAAAATTTATACAAAGAAAGATGGCTGTGTGTAAAAAATTCCATGGGGTTCCTCTTCTGTTATAGCCTTTGTAACTCTGGATATCTTGTCCATTCGCTGCTTTGTCCAAAGATGACTGTATTGATCAGAAGCCAGGAGCTTGTCTGTGAAGAGATTGTCCTTAAAGTGATCCGATGAGACATAGTCATACGCTTTAATTCCATAACTTTTGCCTGGACCTCCCTTTCGGGTTTTCAGTCCAACGGGAAACCCTTTTTTTCCCAAGTCGCCCTTTCGGGTTTTCAACTTGCCGGGTGTACAAATTTTTTTATTTATCCCTAATTTTTGCCTGAACCGCCCTTTCGGGTTTTCGGTTCACCGGGATCCCCATTTTTGCCCAAGTCGCCCTTTCGGGTTTTCAACTTGTCGGGTTGTTTATGCGTAGTATCTTTTGACTATGTCTGCGTTCGTAGGGTGCGGCAGGTCATCGCCGTCCATGGTGGTCAGGATCATTGCCCCACCAGAAAAGATGTTTTTGATCACAAATGGTCCTTCGTAGGTAGGAGTCCATTTGCCCCTAGGATCACTTTGCGGCAAGATGATTCTCTTGATTACAAGGTCCCCGACTTGATATACCTGGCGTCTGACTTTCTTGTTGAAAGCCTTGATCATACGTTTCTGATACGCCTGACCATGGTAAACAGCAGTAAGTCGCTTTTCGTCAATCAAGTTAAGTTGATCAAGCCGAGTCTGAATCCAATCGTCTTCACTCAAACCAGCATCCTTCATGATTCTCAAGGAGGGAATTTGAACCTCGATGGGTAAAACAGCTTCCATGCCATATACCAAAGAATAGGGTGTTGCCCCAGTTGATGTACATGCCGTGGTACGGTACCCGTGTAGAGAAAACGGTAACATCTCATGCCAGTCCTTGTAGATGACTGTCATCCTTTGTATGATCTTCTTGATATTTTTGTTCGCGGCTTCGACAACACCGTTCATCTTTGGATGATAGGGAGATGAATTATGATGTTGAATCTGGAACTGCTTGCACAGAGCGGTGATCATAGTGTTGTTCAGGTTTGTACCGTTGTCAGTGATAATCCTGTCCGGGATACCATACCGGCAAATGAGGTTTTGCTTGATGAAGCGGGAAACCACATTCTTTGTGACGGATGCAAAGGAAGTAGCCTCGACCCACTTGGTGAAGTAATCAATGGCCACCAGGATGAAGCGGTGTCCATTGGATGTTGTAGGCTTGATCTCTCCAATCATGTCGATTCCCCACATAGCGAATGGCCAAGGAGCTGTTAAGACATTGAGAGAAACTAGAGGTATATGTACCTTGTCAGCGTAGATTTGACATTTGTGACAAGTACGGGAATGTTGATGGCAGTCAGCTTCCATGGTAGACCAGTAATAGCCTGCCCGTAGAATCTTCTTAGCCATCGTATGACCGCTTGAGTGGGTGCCGAAGGTACCATTGTGCAGTTCAGCCATGATCTGCTCAGCTTCAACCTTGTCCACACAATGGAGCAGGATTCAATCATGATTGCGCTTGTATAAGATACCATTGCTCAGGAAGAACTTGGCTGAGAACCTCCTTAAGAACTTTTTGTCGTTGACGGAAGCTCCTTCAGGGTATTCTTGTGCTTCGAGATACCTTTTGACGTCATGAAACCACGGTTGGTCCACTACTTCTTCGGTATTAATCTCGTGACAATGTGCAGGTTCTTCCATCTGTTCAATGGTGATTTGGGGAGCCTCATTATCCCAGTTAAGTTTAAACATGGATGACATTGTAGCTAGAGCATTCGCTAGCTGATTCTCTTCTCGCGGGAAGTGCTCGAAGGTGATCTGCTCGAAATGTGGTAACAATGTCAAGACAAGTTCTTTGTAAGGGATGAGGTTTGGATGTTTAGTATCCTACTCTCCTTTGATTTGACTGATAACCAAAGCGGAGTCCCCAAATACAATCAAAGATTTGATTCCCAAGTCAATTGCAGCCTTGAGACCAAAGATACAAGCTTCATACTCGGCCATGTTGTTGGTACAGCTGAAGCAGAGTCTGGCAGTGAAAGGTGTATGGCAACCTTCTGGTGAAATAAGTACCGCGCTGATACTGTTGCCAAGTGCGTTGGAGGCACCATCAAAGTACAGGGTCCATCGGGATCCTTGTTCAGGTCCGTCATACGGTCTGTTTTCTTCAATGTTACTCAAAGTCATGATATCCTCGTCGGGGAAGTCGAATCTCATGGATTGGTAATCTTCGACAGCTTGATGGGCCAGATGATCGGCTAGCACGCTCCTCTTTATAGCTTTTTGGGTCGTGTACTGTATATCATACTCTGTGAGGATCATCTGCCACCTAGCAATTCTTCCGGGTAAAGCAGGCTTCTCGAAGATGTACTTGATCGGATCCATCTTAGAGATCAACAAAGTGGTATGTGTCAACATATACTGCCTTAGCCAGCAAGCAGCCCATACCAAAGCATAGCAAGTTTTCTCGAGTAGTGAGTATCGGGTCTCACAGTCGGTAAACTTTTTGCTAAGGTAATAAATGGCATGCTCTTTTCGGCCAGACTCGTCATGTTGGCCCAATACGCACCCCATTGAAGTCTCTAGGACAGTCAGATACATGATTAGCGGCCTTCCTTCGATGAGTGGCATCAAGATAGGAGGTTCCAGCAAATACTCCTTGATTTTATTGAAAGCAACTTGACAGTCATCATTCCATTTAACCACCTGATCTTTCTTCAACAGCTTGAAGATTGGTTCACAGGTAGATGTTAGGTGAGAAATGAACCTTGCAATATAGTTTAGGCGTCCCAAGAAACCTCTAACCTCCTTCTCAGTGCGAGAGGACGAAATTTCTTGTATAGCTTTGACTTTGGCAGGATCAACCTCGATGCCTTTGTTGCTGACTATGAAACCCAAGAGTTTACCAGACCTGACTCCGAAAGTGCAATTGTTAGGGTTCAATCTGAGCTTGTACTCTTTCAACCTGACGAACAGCTTTTGCAGATGGTCGAGGTGTTCTTCTTCTGTCTGTGAACGGGATATCATGTCGTCTATGTAGACCTCTATCTCATGATGTATCATATCATGAAACAAAGCTACCATGGCGCGTTGATAGGTTGCTCCGGCATTCTTCAGTCCGAATGGCATCACTTTATAGCAGAACGTACCCCACTGTGTAACAAAAGTAGATTTCTCCATGTCTTCAGGGGCCATTTTGATCTGGTTGTACCCTGAAAATCCATCCATGAAAGAAAATACCTTGTGCTGAGTTGTATTGTCAACCAAGATGTCAATGTGAGGTAGTGGGAAGTCGTCTTTAGGGCTGGCCCTGTTTAAGTCTCTGTAATCCATGCACATCCTGACTTTGCCGTCCTTCTTAGGAACGGGCACAATGTTAGCAACACATTGTGGATAGGAGGTAACAGCAAGAAAGCCAGCATTGAACTGCTTCATCACTTCAGTTTTAATCTTTTCAGACATGTCGGGCCTCATTCGGTAAACTTTCTGTTTAACTGGTGGGCAGTCTTCTCTCGTAGGGAGACGGTGAACCACAATATCCGTATCCAGTCTCGGCATGTCTTCATAGGACTAGGCGAAGATCTCAACATACTCATTCAACATCTGAACTAAGCGCTCCTTGACACTTGGCTCTAGGTTGGCACCCACTCTAACTTCTTTTTTGTCTTCCTCTGTTCCCAAGTTGATAGTCTCTAATAACTCCTCGTGAGGCAGAATAGCCCTTTCTTCCTGTTGTAGCAGTCTAGCCAATTCTCCAGGCACTTCACAGTCTTCATCACCTTCGTATTCGGCATGGTAGACCAGATCTTTAGAGTCACTGAAGGTCATAGCAGAATTGTTGCCCATGGAATCCGGAATGGATGGGTACCTGCATTGGTGAGTGTGGGTGTGTGTAAGGGATAGCCACCTTTAAACAAAATAAAATGTAAAAGGAAAGAAAATGAACACAAAAGTTTATATATGAAAACATCCATGATTCATTAAAATGGCATATGAAGATGAAAAATCAAACCCTTACAAATGGATCTATATGCCTCGGGTAAGGCACAAGGTTAAAAGTTTACGAATTGTTTAAGAATTATTACAAATCAACAGAAATGTTTGAAAGATAAATTACTGATTGATGAAAGTAATGGGAATAAAGTCCTTTTCCTCCCAATTACATAATCCCCCTTCAACGGTAGGGAAAATCCAGTCTTCTAGGTTGCTCTCCTCTTCACCATCCTCCAAAGCATTGACTCCATGATGGGTGATCTTCGCTGGTTGTCCTCCCGCCCGGGAGCGACGCGCATCCTTCTAACTAGCAGCAATGAAACCTAAGCCGAATTTATCAGACTTGAAAAGAAAATCGGGAAGCTGCCCCCGAATTGTGCTTCCTCCTTCTTCAATCACAGCCTTTGCATCTTTGAGTGACGACATCCAAGGCAGAGGTCGGGTAATCATGGGTACAGAAGGCACTGCCGCAATCTCCTGAGCTACCTCTTCAAAATGCTGAAAGGGGGTTTCGATGAATTCACCATCCAATTCCACATGGCGGAAATAATTAAGATGGCTTATCATGTATTCCTCCTCACCGAGAACTGTCACAATTTTCCCCTGGACAAGGTACTTGAGCTTCTGATGCAGAGTGGAAGTAACGGCTCCAGCATGATGAATCCAGGGTCTTCCCAACCAGCAAGAATAGGAGGGACGGATGTCCATGACATAGAATGTGGAATTGAAGATTTTCGTTCCCACTTTAATCGGGATGTCCACCTCCCCGTGGACCATCCGTTTGGAACCATCAAAGGCTCTGACAATGATGTTTCTGGGCTTCAAAGTTAGACCTTCATAATATAGCCTATCCAATGCCTTCTTTGGTAAGACGTTCAGTGAAGAACCAGTGTCCACCAGAACGTGTGCCAGAGTAGTCCCTCTGCATTCTACCGAGACATGCAAAGCGTCATTATGTTTTCTCCCTTTGATTGTTAGATCAGCATCGGAGAATCCTAAACCGTTGTCTGCTGTTAGGCTAGCTACACATTTCTGGAACTGGTCCGCGGAAGTTTCCTGGGGCACATGGGATGTCTTCAAGAATTTGATCAAAGCTTTGGCATGAGCTTCTGAACAAAGCAGTAAGGCCAGCATAGAGATTTTTGAGGGGGTTTGCCCCAGTTGCTCCACAACATTATAATCGCTTTTCTTGATTATTTTCAAAATCTCTTCCATTTCTTTTTGAGAGGTTTCAGGGATGATCAACGGCTGAGCCCTCGTCATGACAGGCTCTTCTTGGATCCCTTTCCCTCTATCATCAGCAACAGCAAAGGGGACAGCTTCAGGAGTCACAACTTCTTCAATAATTGGAGTTCTCGCAGATATGTTGACCGGCACAGGGGTAACCTTAGGAGCGGATGAGGGTCCGAAGATTTCCTTTGGAGGCGCAATCTCCAGAGAGAAAATTCTTCCACTGCGGGTGATTTTACTCGTTCCAGCAATGTTTCCAATGTCGGAAGTCTCTTCATCAGAACTCTCTTCAATTTTCTTAACACCGTGGTAAAAGATCTCTCCCCATAGTTCCACGGTATTGATTTGTTGGAATTGTACGGGATAGGCCCCGGCATGGTTATCTTCAAAGGTATAACCTTCGGATCGGATGTAATCTTAACAGGTCTTTTAGAGACCTTGGAAAGATTGGCGGATATGGTAATTATCGAAACATCATTGACAAGAGTCGGTGTAACAGGAGTCTTTTCAAAAAGGATCTCTTGGTTATCCATTAGGCGCTGGATGCCTAACTTCAACAACGGACAGTCGGTTAGTAAGGAGGAATAAATTCAGCAATCTTCTTCACATCCTGGGAAAATCCCAGCCTTCAGCAAATTCAACTTGATTATCGGTAGCGGAGTCATCAAATCATCAACAGTAGCAACAAAAAGGTCTTCTTCAACAGCATGGACATTGTGACCATGTTTTGGCATTGGAGCAGATATCACATTAGGTTTTTCAGGGGCGTCGAATTCAATTTCTTTAGCATCTATCAAATCCTGAATCTTATTTTTGAGGGCCCAACAATTGTTGGTGTCATGCCCCAGGCTGTCTGAGTGATAAGCACACTTAGCATTTGAATGGTAGTAAGGAGAAGATGTATTCGGATTCTTCGGAGCTTCTTTCAAACTTGCAAGGTTTAGCTTCAAAAGATGAGAGAGAACCTGAGCAGGTGTCATGTTGATCCGGGTGAATTTCCGTGCAGGCCTTTCCACCCTTGCTTGGTTGGTTCTGGGTTGATTGTTTCGAGGCTGATCAGCTACAGACTTCTGAATCATTACGGCCCCCACCGTTGGCCGGCGCTCAACTCTTCCTTGTCTTCTCTAGGAGTAGACAGCTGAGACTTCTTTCTTGGCTGGAAAGGTCTTTTTGATGGCAGCGGAGGTAGATGCATCCTTTTGAATTTTTCCGCTCTTGATTCCGGCTTCAACCCTCTCACCAGTCAGAATTAACTCGGTGAACCCCGCAGACGAACTTCTAATCAGGTGATTGAAAAAAGGGCATGACAGTGTACCCAAGAACATATCTACTAGCTCCCTCTCAGATAGAGGTGGTTGTACTCGTCCCGCCAAGTCTCTCCATTTCTGGGCATACTCTTTGAAACCTTCATTTGATACCATGCCCATACTCTGTAATTGAGTACGGGTTGGTGCTAAATCTGTATTATATTGATATTGTCTGTAGAAGGCGGCAGCCAAATCCTCCCAATTGTGCACATCAGACCTCTCTAGCTGGTAAAACCAATCTAACTACGTCCCTGAAAGACTATCCTGGAAGAAATGAACCCATAGATCCTTATCAGAAGAATGCGGTTGGATTTTTCTGACGTAAGACCGCAGATGCATCTTTGGACAAGACAAGCCATCGTATTTAGCAAAAAGAGGCACCTTGAATTTAGGGGGAATCACAATCCCAACAACCAACCCTAACTCTTCAAAGTCCAGCCCAGGCACTCTCTGCACCTCCATAGCTGCCAGACGCTCTTCTAGATTCTTATACTTGTCATCTGCAGGAGGGTACTACTTCTCAGAATAGTCTTCATCCTCTTCATCTTCTTTTTCCTCAGACTCAGATTGCACGGCAGATCCTTTACCTTTACCTACCCCTTCATCAGATGTTGAGGGGAAATCCAGGACCCTTCTAGCTTGGCCTTCAAATCTTCTACCCATGGTAGCCACACCAACCCTCTTCTTTTTCTTTTTCTCTTTTTCCTTTTCCAGTAGAGTTTTGAGCTCCTCTTGACCCTTTGTCAAGGTCATGAGTAGCTGTTGGAACTGTGAATTCTACGCTTGTAAGTCTTTGACCGTCTGCTCTATATCCATCTTGCTGAAATAAACAGCTGAGAGATGAGGAAACATGGTGTAAAGACCTGCTTATGCATATGATGAATGATGTGTTATTCATGTAATGCATTCAAGGATTCAGAAATTCATAGTTGTTTTAAACAAAAAGAACACACGTCATATTAATAAGATAGAATTTGTTAGTACATAAATGCCCCATGGGAAAAATAATACAAAATTCTAATGTAAAAAGATGTTGTGCATCCTCTTTGGTGCTATGTAGGTGTTGAGAGTCTGCTCTTCATGAAGTTGGCGAGTAAGTTCCAAAACCTTCTTCTCACTGGCGTAGAATTGGGCTTTAAAAGTATCGCGTTCTCCCTTGAGCTGTATCCAACTCCTTTGCAAATCTTCAAGTGATGTTGGCATGTCAGGATGTAGGAGGGTGTATGGAACCTCTCCTTCCATAACAGACTCTTTGATCACAGGCAGAATGTAGGGGTAAGGCATCATAAGACTTTGGGTGCGGGTTCATACCCACTTGAGGTAAGGCTCAAGGGGGATGGAATTCTTGTGTCCCAAGGTCTTACTGTCCACCTTGTTGGGCATCCTCCAAGCTCGGATAAACCTTTGTCGAAGTCCTTGCTCGTCATTGTTGAAGTCAAAAACCAAGTCTGGAATCAGCATGTCATGAGGGCCATCCCTTCGGGCATACCCAAACTGTCTCAGAGTCAAGCAGGGGTTATAGGTAATGCCTCCCCTAATGCCAAGTAGAGGGACGTTAGGGAATTCCCCACAACGATCAATGATGATAACATTTTCTCGGGATCGAGAACACCAATGAACATCTGAATGTGTAAGAGTCATCAATCGTTGTGACCACCTCATACCTTGCTCATTCTTCAAAATTGATTGGGGAAGGTGAGAAATAAATCACCTTGCTAGCAGAGGAGTACAACACATGAGAACACCTCTTTTCCTCATTGTTCGTGTTTGAAATGAGTGGAGGATATCCCCAAGCAATGTAGGCACTGGGTTGCGAGCCATGAAGATTTTGACAGCATTGACATCTATAAGCTGGTCAGGATTAGGGAACAAAACCAACCCATAGATGAGAAGAGCCACAATCTCCTCAAAAGCTTGTAAGTCCAAAGAATTCCAGCAGCTTTGGGCCTTCTCAAACAGAAACTTTGCTAAGAAACCCTTGACACCACTTCTAGTCTCCCAATGGTCTATGATATCAGATGGTTGCAAGTGTAGGGCTTGAGCAACATCTTCAGGCTTTGGATCTTTTTTCGTACCGTTGTAGGGTAGTTGATGGAGAATAGGAATCCTCAGGATTTAAGAAAATTCCTCCAAAGTAGGCACAAGCTGGTAATCAGGAAATGTGAAGCAGTGGTGTAGGGGGTCAAAGAACTGGAAGAGAACTTTCACCATGTCTTCCTCAGTGTTGGTGTTGACTAAGTTGAGAAGACGACCATGTCTCTCGGTGAATGGAGAATTCTCAGGAATCCTTGAAGTAAGCTCCTTGAGTTGAGGAGGAATTCTCACAAGGTTGACTTGAATTGTTTTCCTGCGAAGTGATTCCATTACCTACAAAACAAGAACAAATATGAAGAACCAAATCCTTGAAATGGTTAGTGGATGCATATGATGCTTCATGATGTCCATTATGTTATGCACAAGTATATATGTACAAACAAATCACACAAGTTCCTAGTTTCAGGCTTGCATGGGGTTTCATAGGTAAGTACCCTCTTGAAGTTTAGTTGGCTCAACCTGTCCTATAAATAGTAACCGGGTTCTAAGGAGCTCAATATCACTGGATTATTTTTTGTGTTCATTGTTTCAGTTTAGCCACTTTACTGGGGACTGAAATATTCCAAGAAAACAACCCTCAATGAGTGTAGTATCGAGTATCTACCAACTTCGGACTGCACCAAAGCCGGTCATCTCACTACCCCTAAAAAGGCCAAGATGGTCAAGTAAAGGTTCTAAAAGTCCATTAGTGCTTCAAGACATCACTCAGCGGCCCCGTATTCTATTTGATTAACTCAAAGGCTACCGGTACCCACAAATATGTCGCACTAATATAGATATTGCTTCAATCATGTCGGTATACCCCGCACAGTTTCCAGAATGTATTGCTATTTACCTATGAATGTTTCCCAAATCTGGGTAGAGGATTTCAAACCCAAACAATAGAACCAAATGTAAAGCAATCAAGTCAAACAAGATAAGCATGTAAAGGTGATCTAAAACCCTAAGGTAACCCCACTTTTAGATATGTTCCCCAGCAGAGTCGCCAGTTCTGTGATGCGGTGGGAGAACTTACTTGAGGTTTTGCATTTTGTGTTCGCAAATGTTTCGGTTTAGCAAGAGTCACCATTGACTTTTTATTTTATCCAAAGGAAAGGTCAAAAAGCACAGGAAAGACCTTTGAGATTGTTTTTGGGTTCGGGGGGTAGATTATGAAAAGGGAAGGTGCTAGCACCCTTTTCATCCATGGTTTTCCATGGGCTCTTAGTTACTTGTTTTAGATCACTTGCTTTTGCTTTTCAATTGTTTGAAATGGTGCTTTGTGTGTGGTTTTGAAAGTATTTTGAAAAGAGGCCATCGTTATGGCAACCTTTGTAATGATTCTTGTTTGAATGTATACAAAGGGGTTTTGTATTTTGAAAAATGTTTCAATGTTTGAAAGTTTGCTTTGGGAAATGTTTTGAAATTGTGTTGTGATGTGTTTTTGAAAATAACAAGGATGGTTTGCAAGTTTTGATCAAGTAACTAGGAGCATCTACCTACCTACTCAAAGATCTTTCCTACACATTTTTAACCCTTTTACATTGTTGTTTGTTCCATTGCATTTGGTAAACAACCTTGTATTTGGATGTTGAACGGGACAGGCGCGGGTCATCGTATGACCATGATAGCAATTGTGTCAAGTATCTTTAGCAAATTTTTGAGGGTCTAGATCATTTGTGTATAGGCAACTAAGATAGCGTCATCGAGGGACTATGATCTTTTGTTTTGTTTTTGTTTTGCCAAGACACATAGCATGCATACCATGGCCGTTTTAAAGGCAACAAGTGGATGAAACCCTAGGGGTGCTTGTATGCATTGTGTTGTCATTTTCATGCATTTTTGTCTTGTATCAGTCAAACTATTTGTTTTATTTTGGATTTTTGCATACAAACCCTAATCTTTCTATCATGCATATTTGAAAACTATAAAGTGCGTAAAAATAAATCTACAACTATTACAACATTGATATGGGGAGGGGGATACAATTTTGAATAGGGGGATATTTGCAAGAAAATAAAACCCTAAGATTATTACAACCATATTGAATTCTTTATACAAATAAATAAATGGGCAAATATTTAAATATGCAATTATAATAAATATGCAAAAAATGTTTTTTGTATTTATTTTTATGTATGTAAAAATAAGTTTATTTAATGTATCAAAAATAAGAAAATAAAAGATTATTTTTATAAAGGTGGAAACCCTAATTTGTTTTAAGAAAATATATATATTGTAATTATTTATTTATGTACAAGAAAATAAAATAAAATATATACAAAATGTTGAAAAATAAAAATATGTATGACAAAATATTATTTAAGTATATAAATAATAAAAATAAAAATATAATATTTTTTGTATTAATTATAAGTTTATTTAAGAAAAATCAAAGTATATATTATTTAATAAGTATTCTTATGCTAAAAAAAAATAATAAAAATAATAAAATAAAATGTGAAAATTTAAGAAAATATTTTTGATATTTTTTAATGTTTAAAAAAAAATTCAGAAACTTAAAAAGAAATGAAAAATATGGAAAAATAAACAAATGGGCCAAGGGGGTGTGAACAACAAGCAGGGGGTGGCAATAGAGGAAATAACCAGGCCCAGCCCAAAGTCCAGCTTCGTCCCTGTCCTTGTGACTGAAACACGTGTGTTTCTTGTTCAAATTGCTAACTCCTGCTTTTGTGCTTAAAAACAAAAACTTGCAACATGAAAGTTATAGAGCATGATCATACGATTCTAACCATATAAAAAACTTAACCTAACTCTCAAAGACCAGAGAGAATTTCTCTGGCCCTAATTTTTAACCTAGTTTTTTCAGAAAGTTCATCATTCAAATTCTCCCAGCTCAGTTAACTTAAATGAATTCTATGCATATGTACAGCTCAAGGGCAATGAGTACTACATTTTTTATTCATAAACCTAAGCCTAATGATTCCTAAATAGAGACATAGGAGTTTGAACTTTACCTGTTTCAGTCAAGCTCGAGTATGGCAATGTAGGGGTTTTCAGTGAGGCCTGAGATACTTGTGAGCTTGCTTGAAGTACCCTTGAGCTTCCCCAATATCTAGCTTGCTTTGAACTTGCTTGAAACTCTCTATAGAACTCAACCTACAAAGTCAGAATTCAAAAATGGTGAAGTGTGTAAATGGAGTTACAGTGACTTGGGAATGTCTGGGATAGTTTAGGTAGGTTGTATGGAGTGTGTTGGAACTGGTTGGAAGCAAAACACACAAGTGGTTTTTGATTTGGAAATCAAAATGCAGAACCTGCCCTGTTTTGCAAGATTTTGGTATTTTGGTGTACAAGGGTGTTTGAGGACTAGCTAGCTCGTGTTTCTGACCTTAGGCAATATGAAAAACTTGTTTGAAATGAATACAACACTTGGTTATATCAAATACAAGAGTTGTTGACCTTTTGCAAGATTTCTTAGTTTTGAAGCAAAAGTGAGAAGTGACCATGATATGGCCTGTACAGGCCTCCTTCTTAGCTGCACAAAGTTGTTGTACTTTTCCCTAAGTTTGTGGAGTTGGTTTTCTGCAAAGGATTGGGTTCACAGCTCAAGAGAAACAAAATTGCATAAAGCAACCTTTATCAAAATGGCATTGTTAACTTTTTGCCATTTTTAGATTAATCCTTTGTATAATGCTTCATTGATCAGAACAATGCCTTAATCCATTGTGTTTGCATTAAATTTTTGAGTGTGGAAGGGTTTAAGGACCAGTAAACAAGTACAAGCAAGGCTGGATAGAATTTGTAACTTGTAGCAACATGAAAAATGCCATGGATCAAAGTGACACTTTGCCAAATTCAAACCTTCGATTCTCCATAACCATAAATGATTTTGGAGAGTTCTTAGACATTTTAGAAAGCTTGTAACATGATCTACATTCCATATTTGAAATGCATTTTGAGATTCCACTTGGAACTAGGTGAAAAATTGCCATGAAGATAGGTCAAAATCCTGCCTAAACTGAGGCAAAATTTCACTAAGTTAGAAAGTTTTTGGACCCTTGTTCTTAAAATCATAACTTGAGATCAAAGCTTCCTTTGGGAAAACTTTATGAATAAAAGTTTTAGATTTTGTGGAGGAATACAAATTTCATGTTGGAAGTTTTCTTTGAATCCAATTGCATCATGGTGAAAAAGTTGGGCAAAGTTGGGAAAAAATAAGAAATTTTCATAACTTAAATTTCTAAGTTATGAAAAATTTTCCATTTTAAACCCTAATTTGCAAAATTGGGTTTCTTGGTGAACAAGTTTCATATTTTGACACATCTTGATGAAAAATGACCCTCGGCACTTGATTTTGTCCAAAAAGTCAAAGTTTGACTTTTCAGTGTACAGTTGATTTTTGATCAGTTGACTGGAAAATTCATCTGTCAATCCAATGCTTTTGAGATCTTTTGAACCTTGTGATTAGGTCAAGATGCTGTCATTGAGTCCTTGAATCCATGCTTGAACCTAATTTGCCATTGGTTAGGTGAAAAATCAGAAATTGCCCTTCTACAATCAAAACCCTAAAAATGACCATTTTGCCCTTTTGGTGATCTGATCATGTTTCTTGAGGAGTTATGGTCCAAACTTGATCAAATAGTTCATATGAGTTTATAATGCTTATGTGGATAAAAAATTATGGGGTTTGACTGTAAATTGGCCATAGTTGACTTTTTCACAATACAGTTGATTTTTAGGTCAACTGTCCAATTGATTGGGCAAAAATTTGATTCAAAGCTTGAAACTTGGTATGGACAATCTTATAAGTACAACATGAAGTATGAAAGTCACATTAGGCATTGGAAGTCCAAAAATCCCTGTGCAAACTCAAACCCTAATTTCAGGTCATCAGTGCAAGGAGATGTCTTGGGCAGAGCAAACCCTAATCCTGTCTGGAGTCCAAAGAGTCTTGTGAGGGGAAATCTTGATAAAATGAGAGGGAAAATTTTGGGGTACAATAATAGGGAATATCCAGAAGTTGGCCCCAAATGGTACACCCACTTTCTTCAACTACTGCTTTGGCATCCCCTAGAGAAGCCATCTTCAATGGAGGTCTGGTAGTCTTTGGAACACTGGTAGCACTCTTGGTCGCAACAACTGTCTGTGGAACCTCCTCAAAGTTCTGACAGGGGGTCTCAATGAACTCGCCGTCCATTTAAACATATCTGAAAGAGTTCAGGTGGCTCACCATGTATTCCTCCTCACCATGGACTGTGATAAACTTTCCATTGATTGGGTACTTCAACATTTGATGCAGGGTAGAAGTAACAGCACCAGCTTCATGGATCCAGGGTCGACCCAATAAGTAGGAATAAGACGGGCCGATGTCCATCACGTAGAAAGTTGAGTCAAAAGTATAAGTACCAACTTTGATAGGGATATCCACCTCCCTATGCACCATTCTTTTGGAACCATCGAAGGCCCTCACCACAATGTTATTGGGATTCAACGTAAGTCCTTCACAATCTAATTTATCCAAAGCAATCTTGGGTAAGACATTCAGTGATGAACCTGTATCCACCAGAACATGAGCTAGGGTAGTGCCCTTACACTCAATGGAGACATGCATGGCATCATTGTGTTTCTTTCCTTTGGGAGTTAAATCAGCATCAGAAAAACCCAGTCCATTATCAACAGTCAGGCTGGCAACACAATTCTCAAATTGATTAGCGGAGGTATCTTGAGGAATATGGGTAGACTTCATGAATTTTACCAAAGCCTTAGCATGGGCTTTAGAGCACAAAAGTAAGGCTAGCATTGAGATCTTTGAAGGGGTCTGCCCCAACTGCTCTATGACGTTGTAATCACTTTTCTTTATTATCTTCAATATCTCTTCCATTTCTTTTTTAGAAGCCTCGGGAATGACTTTTTTGTGCGCCTTCGTCTGGACAGGCTCAACTAATACCTTTTTGCCCTGAGTCTCGGCCGACTCAGTAGCAGGGATAACAGCAGGGATAACAGTATGAGTAGCAATAGGCGTACTGACAAGAGTAGCAGCAGGGATAATCAAAGGAGTAACAACAGTCTTTGGAGAGATTCAGGAGAGAAAACTTTTCCGCTTCTCGTAATTTTACTGGTCCCAACGATGTTGTCGATGTCAGGATCAGTATCTTCAGCAACTTTGTCTTCAACAGCCAATAGGTCTTGCTTGACACCATGGTAATAGACGCCAGCCCTATAACTCTAGGGAACAGATTTATCAGAGGAATATGGTATTGGCCCAAGAACGGTGATGATCGAGGGAGAAAACTTGGGAACGGATGTAATCCTGACGGGTCTTTTAGTGGAGACCCTGGAAAGATTGTCGGAAATGGTAATTATTGAGACATCTTCACACAAATTTCTTGCAATGGGAAATTTATCAAATAGAATTTCTTTGTTAACCATCAGGCATTGGATGCCCATATTTAACAACAAACAACCATCTAGTAGAGACATACATAAGTGGAAACCTTCACCACAACCCAGAAATATACTGGCTCGCAACAGATTCCTTTTAATGGTTAGAAGAGGAGTAGCTAACTCATCCACAGAAGAAAAAAACCGGTTGTCGTCAACAGTATTGACACCCTGGCCATGTTTGGGCATTGGCGCAGTTATTACATTAGGTGTCTCTGGAAGGTCAAATTCAATCTCCTTCGCCTCTATAAGATCCTGCACCTTATTTTTCAAAGCCTAACAATCGTTTGTGTCATTCCCCAGACTTTCGGATTGATAGGCACATCGAGCATTTGGGTTGTAGCGAGGAGATGCAGTATTGGGATTCTTATGAGCTTCCTTTAGAGTCACCAGATTGGACTTTAGCAAATGTGGCAAAACCTAGAATAAGGTCATGTTGATTCGGGTGAACTGTCTTCTGGGCGCATCTGATATGCACTAATTGTTTTGTTATTAGTTTGATGCAGGATTGGAAATCATAACAGCCCCTACTGCTGGACGATGTTCAGTTTTGTTTTGATTTCTTTGGCCATAAGCAGTATTGACCTCCTTCTTTCCAGTGAAGGGTTTCTTTGATGTATTGGACGATGCATCTCTCTAGATATTACCAATTTTGATACCAGCTTCTACTCGCTCACCGGTCAATATTAGTTCAGTGAACCCACAGAAGAGCTTCCAATCAGATGGTTAAAGAATGGACCAGACAACGTTCCCAAGAACATGTCCACCAGCTCTCTATCAGACAAAGGAGGCTGGACTCTTCCCGCAAGGTCTCTCCACTTTTGGACATAATCTTTGAAACCCTCACCGGAACCTATAGAAATACTTTGCAATTGTGTGTGGGTTAGTGCAAGGTCAGTGTTATATTGGTACTCCTTGTAAAAAGCAGCAGCCAGATCTTCCCAATTGAGGATGTTGGTTCTCTCCAGCTGATAGAACCATTCTAGCTGAGTTCCTGGAAAACTTTCCTAGAAGAAATGTACCCACAGATCCCTATCAGTAGTGTGGGGTTGAATCTTCCTGAAATATGACCTTAAGTGCAGCTTAGGGCAGAAGACACCATCGTACTTAGAAAAGGCGGGGACCTTGAATTTCTGTGGGATGACCACCCCTAAGACCAATCCTAGCTCTTAAAAATCCAGCCCGTGTACCCTCTGGATCTCCATAGTATTGAGATGAGCCTCCAGCTGTTTGTATTTATCATCAGCAGGAGGATACTGCTCCTCAGAATAGTTAGCTTCATCTTCCTCAGACCCTGGGTTGTTGTTTTCTTCCGTTGGCTTCTCTTCTTGATTGTCCCCTTCATTTGATGAAGTTGAGAAATCTAGAGCTTGCTTAGCCGGTCCTCTGAACCTTCTACCCAAATTCAAGACACCAGTTGGTTTCTTTGCCTTCTTGGTCTTCTCTTTGATGATCAGGGCTTTCAGATCTTCTTGCCCCTTAGCCAGAGCCATGAACATTTGTTGGAACTGAGCGTTTTGAGCTTGAAGATCCTTTACTGTTTGTTCAAGATCCATTTCTTTTGTTGAAATAAACATCGAAAAGAATAAGAAACATGTCTCGAAATACATGCTTATGCAATTAAATGCATGATATGTTTATGCAATGTTTTTAAGGACTTCGGGAAATTTAAATTTACGAGCCAAAATGAAACAAAGATTTTATTAACAAGATTCAAATTACAATTGCCTTTTAGGCTTACAATTGAAAACTCTTAAAATCTAATAATCAAATCTCCTATGGGCGCTTCCTCTTCGTGTCGAAGTAGACATTAAGACTTTCCTCTTTGTAAAGTTGCTTTGCGAGCTCCAACACTCTCTTCTCACTAGTGTAGAATTAATCTCTAAAGGTATCACATTCTTCCTTCAGCTGAATCCAAGACCTCTGCAGCTCTTCAAGATCAATGGGAATATCAGGATGGAGAACTGTATAAGGAACATCCTCTTCGGTGACCGGTTCCACAATCACTGGTAAGATGGATGTATATGGCATCATAAGGTTTTGGGCGCGAGCTCATACCCATTTGAGATAAGGATCCATAGGAATGGAATTCTTGTGTCCCAACATCTTTCTATCCACCTTATTTACCATATCCCATGCTCGTATGAACCTTTGGCGATACCCTTGAACATCATCCTTGTAGTTTAACATAATGCCTTGGATAAGCATATCATATGGACCATCCCTTCGAGCGTAACCGAACTGTCGTAGAGCCATAGAAGGGTTATAAGTGATACCTCCCCTAATGTCGAGGAGTGGGACGTTAGGAAATTCCCCACAGCGGTCAATGATAGAAATATCTCCCATAGATCTGGAGTACCAAATAATATCCGAGTGAGAAAGTGACATTACCCTTTGTGACCAACCCAAACCTTGTTCATTCTTCAGTACTGATTGAGAAAGGTGTGAAATAAACCACCTGGACAGTAATGGCATGCAGCACATAAGAAACCCTCTTCTCTTCATGGTACGTGTGTGAAGGTAATTCAAGATATCTCCAAGCAAAGTAGACACAGGGTTATGGGAGAGGAAAACCTTGACAGCATTAACATCTATGAGCAAGTCTGGATTAGGGAATAGTACTAACCCATAGATTAGAAGAGCTAGGACTTCTTCTAAAGCTTGGAAATCCAAATCATCCTAAAACAATTAAGCCTTCTCTAATAGGAATTTGACTAGGAAACCCTTAACTCCGCTTCTTGTTTCCCAGTTGGATATAATGTCAGACCGTTTCAGATGCAAGGCTACTGCAATGACCTCTAGTTTTGGAGCCTCTTCTAAACCGGTGAAAGGCATCTGATCCAGGATGGGCACCCCCAATAATTGAGAAAACTCTTCCATGGTGGGTACCAATTGATAATCGGGAAATGTGAAGCAATGGTGTTTAGGGTCAAAGAATTGAAAGAGTACCCCCATTATCTTTTCGTCAAAGCTCGAGGTAACAAGATTGAGAAGTCGACCATATTTCTTGGTGAACGAGAAATTCTCAGGAACCCTTGATACTAGCTCTTTGAGTTTGAGAGGTATTCTCACAAAGCTGATTCGAATGGTATTTCTATTAACGGAAGCCATGATCTGCAAAACAGAACAAAGATAAATTCCCCTAGTCCTTGAAATGGTTAGTGAAATGAATATGGATGTTATGATGCATGTTGTTATGTTTGAACAATTTAATCACATACAAGCATACACACAAGACCTTAGGTTTAGGCTTGCATGGGGTTTATAGGAAAATACCCTCTTGATTTATAGTTGGTTCAACCTGTCTTAGAAAAGTAACCGGGTTCTAAGGAGTCTCAATATCACTGATCTTTCTTTATCAGACATTGTTTCAGCTTAGGTGATCTTTTCTCGCGACCGAAATATTCCAAAAGTCCGATCTCAATGAGTGTAGCATTGCTTATCAACCAATCCTTAGCTATATATCAAGGCCGACTATCTCACTACTTTCTAATGGCCAAGTTTGTTCACCTAAGGTTCTAAGGTCCGTTAGTGCTTTATGACACCACATAGTGGCCCCGTATTCTCCTCGATTTAACACAAGGGATACCCGTGCCAACAAATGTGTCACACTAACACAGCTATTGTTTCAACCATATCGATTTACGATGTATAGTCTCCACGATCTATTGCTGCTTACCTAAAAATATGCCCCAGATCCAGGTGTAGGATCTTTACAAGTAAACCCAAGCAAGCCCTTAAAGATAAAGCATACAAACATACAATGTAAAGAAATTTAAAAATTAACTAAGCTCTAAGGTAACCCCACTTTTTAATAGATCTCCAGAAGATCACCAGTCCTGTGATACGGTGGCAGAATCGATTGTTTATACTGGTTTTACGTTTGTGTTTGCAAATGTTGCGGTAAGCAAGAGTCGCCACCGACTTTTCTTTTATCCAAAAAAGGAAAGGGTGAAAAGAACATAAAAATACCTTTCGAGAGTTTTCTGAGTAAGGGGGTAGATTATGGAAAGGGAAGGTGTTAGCACCATTTCCATCCGTAGTTATCTACGGGCTCTTAGATGCTTAGCTCATTTTGAAAAATACCTTGTACTTTTTGTGTGTTTTGAAAAGTATTTTGAAATGCCATAGTGAGGCAGTTTGCTTTATGATAACTCTTGTATCAATCCTCAAGAGTGTTGATAAATCATTTTGGAAATGGTTTTTGAAAGTTGTTTGTGTAAGTGTAAAAGCTTGTTTTGAGCATAGCATCTAGGAACTATCTACTTTTTACTCGAAAGAGTCGTTATTTTCCTCCTTTCCTTTAGACAGTGCTATCCAACTATTAGTGAGTAGGTAGCCATAGTCGTTTGGATGTATGAGGGACATTCATGGGTCATCATACAATCATAAAGGCAACACATAGGGACGCTTTAGCAATTTTATTTAAGGGACTAGATCATTTATCGAAAGGCAACACCGAAGGGTCATCAAGGGACTATGATCTTTTGATTCGAGGGTCTTTACTAAGGCGTTCCCACTTTCGAGGGACATGACTGTTTTATTTTCCGAAGGCAACCAAAGTGGGAGTACCCTAGAGGTGTATATGTGCAAGTGTGCTTGTTTCAGTTATTTTGTCTTGATGTTATGTTTGCTAACATTTTGTTTAATTCTTGCCATACAATCCTATTAGTCATACATCTAGCATTTAATAATTGTAGTAATTAAAAGTGTAGAAATATAAAACCTAGCTATTACAAGGCTTCGAGGAGGGGGGTTATGTACATGTCCAAAACTTAGGGGGGAAATAAAGAAAGCAGTAAAGGTCCTACTAATCATCTATTACATCCCAATATACAGTTACAGTAATAAAAGGAAATGTGAAAGAATAATAACGCGCGAATTTGGAAAGACGTCTAAAATCCTAAGAATAAAATCTTTTTGTTTTGTTTTTGATTTTTTAAGAAAATAAAATTAAACCTAAATTCTAATTTATTTTAATTTTTTTGAAAAAAATATGTTAACATTAATTAATTAATTAATTCAGAAATTAATTTAATTAATAAAACTTAATCCTAATTTTATGATGATTTTTTATTTTATGTTAATTAAAACTAGCAGAAAAAAATAATGAAAAATACTAAATCAACGGACTAGGCGGTAAATAAAACAAAAAAAGGTGCAGTTTGGAATGCAAGTCTGAATCGAAAGAGACCCAAATTTCCTTTGGATCCAATGAAGCAACTGGTTAAAGGTGCATGACGGACTGCACATTTGGGGGCGCAGGATCTGGATTGCATTGAGATCTCATGGTGAGGATCAAAGGATGTATGGTATGCGCATGGGCCATGTCAGTATTGAATCTGCAAACAAAACGTTAGCAAAATAACATGCACGACCTGGGTATCGAACCTAGGTCCTTCCTCTGCAGAATCAAACCTGCAAACAAAACACAATGAATTGTGGAGATCTGAACCAAACATATCCCCTTAATTCGAATTCCCCTGACTCCAAACTTGAGATTTGTTTGGCCTAAAACGTCCTAAGTGAGATTCGAAGGAAAAAACTCAGATCGCACCCTAGCAATGGCATGATCTCATCCCTGCATTTTATCTTGTATGTGATACATTCATTCAAACATAAATATCATTAGTAACAAGAATATATGCGGAATATGTACTTAGATGGTATGAATGTGCAGTTTCGATTTTGCAAACCCTTACCAATCGAAGATGCCTGGATCTGTAGCCTCAGGAGTGGAGATGCTTGCTTAGGAGTTAGTGTGGACTCCTAGATGTCTCAGGAATACGAATCTAGTATTCGTTTGGACTGAGGGTACCTACAAAACTAGTTTTGAACTATGATAGTATTCGTTGTGTCACAGTTTCAAAATCTTACCACCAAGCCACGCGTGTTTATTTGTCAAGGGAGTTCCTCAGTATAATTATATGTGAAAAAACACTTCAGAAAGTCACAAAACAGAAAGAAAAAATATGAAAAAAATGCAAATGGGGGGTGTGATACGGTGGCAGAACCGATTGTTTTGAAAAATGTTGGTTTGTGTTTTGCGTTTTTATTCGCAAAATGTCGCGGTAAGGAAGAGTCGCCACTGACTTTTATTTTATCCAACCGGAAAGCAAAAAAGCACAGAAAAAAATCCTTTTTCGAGATATTTTGAGTACGGGGTAGATTATAGAAAGGGAAAGTGTTAGCACCCTTTCTATCCGTGGTTTTCCACAGGCTCTTAGGTACTTGCTCATCTTTTTAAAATTGCTTGTGTGTGCTTGTTTTGAAAAGTTTGACTTCGTGATAACCCTTGTATCAGTCCTCAAAGGTGTGACGAAGTTGTTTTGAAAATTTGTTTGAAAAGTGTAAGTGTGAAAAGTTTTGATTTGAGCAAGTACCTACTAGCATCTACCTACTCGAAAAAGGATCGTTTCTATTCTCGTTTCCTTTAGACAATGATATCCTGCTATTGAGAAATAGGTAGCACCGTCGTTGGATTTGTAAGGGTCAATTCGTAAGGGACATATGATCACCAAAGCAATGTTAGGACGTCTTAGTAATAACCCTAGAGTCTTAAGATCATATTCGAGGCAACATTTCCTAGGCAACATTTTTGAGGCGACATTCAAATGGGACGTTTCATTTTTTTTAGACAGGAGGGCAACCACTAAGACACCATATGCTTAATGATCATTTACCGAAGGCAACTGAAGTGGGGGTATACCCTAAGAGTGATATGTGTGAGTGATTTGTTTTTAGTTATTTAATCTTTGCACATTAGGGTTTTCTAACCGTTTTACATTGTCATGCAATCTTGTCATACAATCCTATCATCATAGATCTAAACAATTAATATTTGCGAGAATTTAAATGCGAGAAAATAAAACCTACGCTATTACAAGACTTCGGGGTAGAGATTAATTACATAGCCAAAAAAACCCATAAAAACGATAAAATAAAAGAAAGTCCTAGATTAAATTATTACATACTGTGGACAGTTACATCAATATCGTAAAAAACACAAACGCGCGCGATGAATCAAACACAAGATAATTAGGGTTTTGACCTCGACTAAACCTAATTGTAATTTAAAGAAAAAAACATTTTTTGTTGTTTTTGTTATTTGAGAAAACAAAGCTTAATTGGATGATAATAACAAAACCTAATTGCTAATTAATTTTAATTTAATAAAAGTAATTAAATTAACCTATTTTTTTATTTTTTTTATTTTTGAGAAAAGAAATAAAAATTAAATCAAAAGTTTAACCCTAATTTTTCTAATTGGTTTTAATTAAAAAAGAGTTAGAATTTCCTAAATTAAATCAAACTAAATTATATGTAAATTTGATAAAATAAAAAACAAATTCTAATTTTTTGTGAAACTTGATTTTATGATTTTGTGAAAAAAAGAAATTAATTTTGGTTAAAAATATTTAAGCAAATTAAATTAAATAAAAGAAAAGCTAGAAAAAAGAAAGGAATGGGCCTGATAGCATTTATTAAAGGGGGGTGCTGTTTGCAAGTCTGGGCCCAACAACTCCTGGCCTTGTTGACTTCGTTGGATCCTGTATGCAAGCTTGACTTAGGTGCATGGTGGACCTTTAAGGGATAGCCTCGGATCTGGGGCGTTGATGGATAGGACGGCCAGATCTGGATAGTACATGATGGACTCCCTTGCCCTGTAACACGCTGGATTGCCTATTCAAGAAAAGCAAGAATAAAAGTTGGGACCTGGGGATCGAACCCAGACCCTTAAGCATTCTCCCACTGCAAGCTTGCCAACTGAGCTAGCTGTGTTAGTTGTATAAACAATAACAAATAAATATTATATGATAAAAATAAAAGGCTAAACTCTAAAACGCGCGAAATTCAAACGGACAATTCACATGCTGCCACGCCATCGTCTCCTTCACTGGCCTGTCGTTTTAGAAATCAAAGCTTTTACCTACAGACGTTCACTGTAGGTATAGCCCCTGTGCATTCCCAAAATCTTATATACGCATGATAAATGAAAACCAATGGTACCAATCAACTCGTTTCAACCTCACGAGCATAATGGTACCATTATCCATGCCTAATTGTTCATGTACAAGAAATCCCTAAAAATGAAGAAAAAACCCTAGCCATGGAATTTTGATATACAGACAATAAAAATACAATTGAATACAACCATTAGCTTGCAAACGTCTCAAGGATTATGAATATGTCAATTAATCATGTTAAATATGCCAGAATCAATGTATTTGAATTCAAGAAAATATGCAAACTGTATGACTGCTATGGTGCGTTTCAAGGCGTGGGGAAGCTTGCTAACGATTGCAACATGATCCAAGGATGTCCAGCAAACGATTGGTATGATTAGAATGACTTGAGATGGCCTGAAACTTGGAAATTGGTTTTCAACTTTTTCTTGAATTTTTTAAATTGGTTCTCTGCCTTTGCACGCCTCTAGCCCCCTTCTTTTGATCTGCTTTTGTTCCTTATGTATAATATAGTGCATTAGGGTTACAAGTTGTATCAAATCTTTTCCAATTATGAATATTGATCCATTATTTCATCCTTGTATCCAATCTTTCCAAACCAAGCAAATTCAATCGTTTTCTGTCCATTTTGAACCTTGCACGATTTGATCTTGTTTCCAGCTGTGTAATGGACCTAATCATGCACAAAATCTCAAGATTTAATTAGTTTTTGATATTTTCATTATTTTATATTGATTTTATTTGATTTAAATGAAATAAAATCAAAATAAATAACAAAAATAAAAGAATGACAAGTGGAAGGGCTTATGGGTCGTGGGTCACATTACAAACTCAGTGCAAGCATAAAAAGTTGGGCCCATTTAGCAAAAAATGCAATTTTGGACACATTTGACTTTTGGCAATTTTGCAAAAAGGGTCAACTTGGCCAATGCATAACTCTCTCAATTTTGACCCTAGAGAGGTATTCTTGGACCTTTTAGAAAGCTTAAGATGTCCTCTAATCAACCCTATTGGTCTCATCTCAATTGAGTCTTTCATGTTCATGTATGAAGCTTTGACCCAAAAGGTGTTTTTGTTGACTTTTCAAAGTGACCTATAATGTCCAAATTCATATCTTCTTGTGAGTACATATTTTGAACTTGGGAGATGAAGATGAATTGTAGGTAATTACATCCTCTTAAAAATGAGATTTGGATGGGTCATTTTTGATAAAGTATGAGAAAGTTATGCTTGGTCAAAATTGAGTTGATTTTTCCTACAAAACCCTAATTTAGCAACTTTTGGGTTTTGATGAATTGTGAGCAATCCTTGAGGAATCATGATCAACCCTTGATCAAATGATGAATAATACTTCAAAATTAGAATGTTGACCAAAAATCTTGAAGTTTGACTATATCTGGGCCACAGTTAACTTTTGCCCTAGCATAGTCGATTTTCAGGCCTTTGAGCAATTGACTGAGCAAACTTCCTCTGCAAGGCTTGAAACTTGACATGGATGATCTTGAGAACATATTAGCATAATGGTGAGCATTTGGGATCCTTTGGACTCAAACATCTTGATGCAAAATGAAACCCTAATTTGAGGTAGACTACCTTATGAGAGAGTTTGTCTGGTCAACCCTTGGACTTCCTTGAGCAATTTGAGGACCTTACTTGACATGTATTGAGAAATATGGGAGGGAAAATTTTTGGGTATAACAGCTTCCCCTGTTCAATCTTCTTAAACCTGAGGATGTAGATTGGCTTGTCTGCCTTTCGTGATCTGAAGGTTGAAGATGATTGAACACTAGAATGCCCAGAAATTTGCACTCGCGTGAAGTGGTGCTTGTCTTGCGATATCGGGAATGGGCTTATAGATGCCATTTGGAAGTCAATGAAGGAAGATAGGCTTAAACATGCCATCCGTCGAAGTGTTGATCGCATAAGAGATTTCTTTGAGAGAACCCGTATTCCTGTTGTTGAGGAGGACTTCGCTGGGACACGCTGATCTCTGTCTTGGGAGAAATAGAATTTTCAGTTGTCCGTTACTCTACTGGGGAATCATATCTTAGTCGATGAGGTGACAAGGAACTGCTATCTGGTCGTGCTCCAGGTTTTACAGTGATTTTCTGAGGAAAATAAGACTGACTGATATTTGGTTGTGCTCCACGTTTTACAGTGACTTACTGGGAAGATGAGATTAAACTTGCTATCTGGTCGTCCTCCCAGCTTTGCAATTTCTCAATTCTTATCTGGTCGTGCTGCAGGCTTCAGAAGGAATTAAGTGGTTATCTGGTCGCATCCGGGTTTCAACTTGAATTTAAGGCATACTAATATCCGGTTAATTTCTGGGCTTCATAGTAATTGGCAGAGTAAACTGCTATTTGGTCGAATTCCAAGCTTCACAGTACCTTATACTATTATCTGGTCGTGTTCCAGGTTTCAATGTCCTTTGCCACTATCTGGTCACGATCCAGTCTTCACAGTGTCTTATATCATTATCTGGTCGTGTGCCAGGCTTCACGGTGTCTTATACCACTGTCCGGTCGATTCCAGGCTTCATGGTATCTTGTACTGCTATCTGGTCGATTTCCAGGCTTCACAATAACTTGCTGAGGGTTAAGCTGTTTTCGGTCGATTTCCGGTCTTTGAAGCTCGAATTTAAGATATACCACTATCTGGTCGATTCCAGGCTTCGCAGTATTTTGGAGAAATCAAGATACTATCCGGTTGATTTTCGGGCTTCATAGCTTTAACTGGAATAGAAATCTTAGTATCGATTTGACTGAACCGGAGAAAACTTGTGAGAACTTGATTGCATCTTTCCCTGAAAGGTAAAGAGTTAGTCGTATGTAATGTCATGATGTATGAAATGTATCGAGTAATGATGTTCTCAAAATAAATGAGATTGTGCTGTATGACGCATATGTGCATGCCAAGATGTATGGATATGCAATGTTCTCGTGATATTCTCCGGCTGGGGATAATAAATCCTGGACTGCTATTAGAGAGTATAAGGAGTTGAGTTCTTCGTTCTTGCTGGGGATAGTGACCAAAGATGATTAGCTGGAGACTTGCGTCTGTTCTTCTCGAGAGTATTCTGCCGGGAGAGACTCTATTTGAGAATAATCCTGTGGGAGAATGACTTTGTAGGGAAGAGAGATACTTTGTTGGACGATCTGCCTATTTGGAGAAATAAACTCAGCTGGTGGTGAACTTATATTGCTGGTGATAGACAAACTCTGCTTGGGGAGAATTTTACCAACTCATTCGCAATTATGAACCTCGGCTGGGGAGAGCTAACACCATTGTTTTTGGATACTTCCTACTCTGTGGGGAGTGTATGAACTTTCAGTTATATTCTCCAGATGGCTCTATCCATGTACCTGGTGGGTAGAGCAACTGTAAGGTTTGGACACTTCTTGTTTGCCCCTGTTCCTTGAATTACGAGTAATTGTCTTTTGTTTTTTCATGTAAACATTTATGAGCAACAATTATTCTCAAACGCATATATCAAAACGAATCATTGGACGTTCTTTGCAAATCCAAAACAGAAAAAGAAAAACAATTTGAAATTTCTTGTAAAAATGAATTGTATTGATTTTTAAGTTGGCCCATAATATGCGTTTTTGTACAAGAGGCTGACGTCCTAGTAAGAGAACTCCGCTGAAAGGTAGAAATTATACAATTTGTGAAAAAGAAAGAAAACAGCTATGTGAAACAATCCCATTGGGTTCCAACTCTGCTATTGCCTTTATATCTTCAAGCGTCTCATCACTTTGCTACTTGGTCAAAGGTAGATCAGATTGATTGGCGTCGTCCGAGCTTGATAGTCGATACTGAAGTCTGGTTGCAAGATGATCCAATGAGACATAGTGTTACGCTTCAATCCCTAATTTTTGCCTGGACCGCCCTTTTGGGTTTTCAGTCCACCGGGATACCCTTTTTTGCCCAAGCCGCCTTTTCAAGTTTTCGACTTTCCGGGTGTACAGTTTTTTCATTTTCATCCCTTACTTTTGCCCGAACCCTTTTGGTTCACCGGGAAGCCCTTATTTTTGCCTAGGCCAGTCAATCTAGCGGGTCTTTGATTAGGCGTAGTATTTTTTCACTATGTCTGCATTTACGGGGTGAGGAAGATCGTCACCATCCATGGTGGTTAGAATAATATCTCCTCCCGAGAAAATGTTCTTAACCACAAATGGCCCTTCGTATGTGGGAGTCCATTTTCCCCTGGGATCACCTTGTGGCAGTATGATGCGTTTGATCACCAGATCCCCAACTTGATATTCTTGACGTCTGACTTTCTTATTAAAAGCCTTGATCATTCGCTTTTGATACGTCTGACCATGACAAATAGCAGTAAGCCTCTTTTCATCAATTAGATTCAGCTGATCAAGTCAGGTCTGGATCCAGTCGTCTTTGTTCAAACCCGCATCTTTCATAATCCGGAGAGAGGGTATTTGGACTTCGATGGGTAGAACCTCCTTCATGCCATATACCAGAGAGTAGGGTGTTGCCCCTGTCGATGTCCTTGTCGATGTACGATATCCATGTTGAGCGAATGGTAACATCTCATGCCAGTCTTTATAGGTCACCGTCATCTTCTGCACAATCTTCTTGATGTTCTTATTGGCCGCTTCCACAGCCCCATTCATGTTCGGCTGGTAGGGAGAAGAGTTTTGATGCTGTATCTTGAACTGTTTGCAGAGCTTAGTGATCATCGTATTGTTGAGATTTGTACCAATGTACGTAATGATCCTCTCTAGTACACCGTATCGACAGGTTAGATTGCGTTGGATAAACCGCGCCACGACGTTCTTGGTTACTGTAGCAAAGGAAGCTATCTCGACCCACTTTGTAAAGTAATCAATAACTACCAGAATGAAACGATGGCCGTTGGACGCAGTAGGTCTGATCTCACCGATCATGTCAATGCCCCACATTACGAAAGGCCAAGGAGCTGTCAAAACATTCAGAGGAACTGGAGGTACATGCACCTTATCAGCATAGACTTGGCACTTATGACAGGTCTGAGAGTGCTGATAACAATCGGCTTCCATAGTGGACCAATAATATCCTGCACGTAGGATCTTCTTTTCCATGGTATGTCCACTAGAATGAGTTCCGAAGGTACCTTCATGTAACTTTGTCATGATCCTTTCTGCCTCGCTTTTGTCCACACATCGCAGTAAGGTTGATTCATGGTTACGCTTAAAGAGGATTCCATTACTGATGAATAACTTCGCAGCGAACCTTCTCAAGAACTTCTTATCATTAACAGATGCACCCTCGGGGTACTCTTGAGCCTCAATATACTTTTTTACTTCGTGAAACCAGGGTTTATCTGCTACCTCTTCCGTCTCAATGTCACAGCAATGTGCGGGTTCGTCTAACCTCTCAATGGTAATCTGGGGAGCTTCATTGTCCCACCTGACCTTGAACATAGAAGACATGGTAGCTAGCGCGTCCGCCAACTGGTTTAACTCTCTCGGGAAGTGTTCAAAGGTTATCTCCTTAAAATGTGGGAGCAACGTCAATACATACTCTTTGTAAGGAATAAGATTTGGGTGCTTCGTATCCCACTCGCTTTTGATCTGAATGATCACTATAGCAGAATCCCCAAATACACTCAAGAACTTAATCCTCAGGTCAATAGCAGCTCGAAGACCCAGGATACATGCTTCATACTCCGCCATATTATTGGTGCAGTTAAAACATAATCGGGCGGTGAACAGAGTATGACAGCCCTCAGGAGATATAATTACAACGCCAATGCCATTACCCAAGGCGTTTGATGCTCCATCAAAATACATAGACCATCGGGATCCTTCCTCAGGTCCTTCATCCAATCCAGGTTCTTCACAGTCGGTCACCAACATGATGTTCTCATCCGGGAACTCGAAATTGATGGATTGGTAGTCATCCACGGCCTGATGCGCCAAATGATCCACCAACACACTCCCCTTGATTGCTTTTTGGGTGGTGTATTAGATGTCGTACTCGGTTAGGATCATCTGCCATCTTGCTATTCTTCCAGACAAGGCAGGCTTTTCGAAGATATAGTTGATTGGATCCATTTTTGATATCAATAGGGTAGTGTGAGTCAACATATACTGTCTCAGCCAGCGAGCAGCCCATGCCAAAGCGCAGCAAGTTTTCTTGAGCAATGAGTATCAGGTCTCACAGTCGGTAAACTTTTTGCTAAGGTAGTAAATAGCGTGATCTTTTCGGCCAGACTCGTCATGCTGCCCCAGCACACACCCCATTGAACTATCCAGTACTGTCAAGTATAAGATCAAAGGTCTCCCTTCAATTGGAGGCATAAAAATTGGTGGCTCTTGGAGGTATTGCTTGATTCTTTCGAAAGCGGTCTGGCATTCATCATTCCACTTTACCACTTGATCTTTCTTCAGCAGCTTGAAGATTGGATCATAAGTAGCAGTCAGATGTGAGATGAACCGAGCGATGTAGTTCAGACGCCCCAAAAAGCCTCTAACTTCCTTTTCCATGCGGGGAGCTGGCATCTCTTGTATAGCTTTTACCTTTGCAGGATCCACCTGAATACCTTTATCACTGACGACGAAACCCAGTAGCTTACTAGACCTTACCCTGAAGGTGCACTTGTTTGGGTTTAACCTCAGCTTGTACGTCTTCAGCCTGTTGAACAGTTTCTGGAGATGGTCAAGGTGTTCTTCCTCAGTCTGGGACCTTGCTATCATATCATCAACATAAACCTCAATCTCATGGTGAATCATGTCGTGGAACAAAGCGACCATGACGCGCTAATAAGTTGCCCCAACATTCTTCAACCCAAAAGGCATTACCTTGTAACAGAAGGTGCCCCACTGTGTAACGAAGGTTGTCTTCTCCATGTCTTCAGGAGCCATCTTGATCTGGTTGTAGCCAGAAAAACCATCCATGAAGGATAAGATCTTATGATGCGCGGTGTTGTTGACCAGAACATCGATGTATGGAAGTGGGAAGTCATCCTTAGGTCTTTCCCTGTTCAGATCTCTATAGTCTACACACATCCGTACCTTACCATCCTTCTTAGGTACTGGAACAACGTTGGCAACCCACTGCGGATAAGAAGTGACAGCTAAAAATCTGGCGTCAAACGGTTTCATGACCTCAACTTTGATTTTCTCAGACATCTCAGGGCGTATACGGCAAACCTTTTGCTTTACCGGAGGACAGTCTTCTTTAGTCGGTAGGAGATGTACCACAATATCAGTGTCCAAACCAGGCATGTCTTCATAGAACCAGGCGAAGATCTCAACATAGTCGTGTAGCATCTGTATCAACCGTTGTTTGACACTGGGCTCCAGATTTGCACCCATCTTAACCTCTTTCTTGTCTTCCTCTGTACCCAAATTGATTAACTCAACTGGCTCTTCATGAGGCTGTATGGCCCTCTCTTCCTGCTGTAATAGTCTGGCAAGTTCTCCAGGCACTTCACAATCATCCTCACCTTCGTCCTCGGCTTGGTTGATCGGATTTTCAAAGTCATAACTGGCAGTAGCATAGTTGTTATCAATGGGATCCAGAGTGGATATGGATCTGCATTATGATACGTGAGTGTGTGTAAGAGAATAGCTGTTTTGATAAAGCGAGAGATAAAAAAGAAAAACAAGGAGCACAAAATTTGTAATGCAAGAAACGTCCAATGTTTTATTAATGATATATGAAATGTCAAGTAATAAGCCCTCACAAGAAAATCCAAGATGCCTCGGGCAAGGCACCGGGCCGTAAAGTTTCAAACTGTCTATTACAACTCTTAAAACAAAAGTCAATTACTGTGGAATAAAAGAATCAGGTATGAAGTCCCTCGTCGTCCACTTATTTAGTCCACCATTGGTTGTAGGATGATCCAGCTGTCGATATCTGAATCTTCTTCAACATCTTCAACCGCGTTAACTCCCTGATTGCTGATGTGCAGATGAGGTCTTCCAATCCGTGCGCGCCTAACAGCCCTTTGAGCCCCTGTAGTAAAGCCCAAACCAATTTTGTCAGTTTTGTGCGTGAAATCAGGGAGCCGACCCCAATTTATACACCCACCATCTTCAATTACAGCCCTGGCATCCTTGAGAAAAGCCATCTTCATTGGAGGTTTGTCGGCAGCAACTTCAGTTGACGCCAAGGTCTGAGGGACCTCTTCAAAGTTCTAACAAGGGGTTTCAATGAACTCCTCGTCCATCTCCATGTAGCGGAAGGAGTTGAGATGACTCACCATATACTCCTCTTCACCTCGTACCGTGACAATCTTCCCCTTTACCGGATATTTCAACATTTGATGGAGCATGGAAGTCACTACCCCAGCCTTACGAATCCAAGGGCGGCCCAGTAAGAAATAATATGATGGTCTGATATCCATCACATAAAAGGTGGACCCAAAAGTCTGAGATCCAACTTTAACATGGATGTCCACCTCCCTGTGCACCATCCTTTTTGACCCGTCGAAAGCCCTGACCATAATATTGCTCGGCTTTAGAATCAAACCTTCACAGTCCAGACGGTCTAATGCCTTCTTTGGAAGAACATTCAAAGAGGACCCGGTATCAACCAGTACATGGGCCATAGTAGTGCCCCTGCACTCGATTGGGACGTGTAGAGCATCATTATGATTTCTCCCCTTAGTAGTCAGATCTGCATCTGAAAATCTTAACCCATTGTCAGCAGTTAGGCTAGCCACACAATATTTGAATTGATTGACTGAAGTTTCCTGTGGCACATGCGCAGTCTTGAGGAATTCAATTAGAGCCTTTGCATGGGCTTCAGAACACAATAACAAGGACAACATGGAGATTTTTGACGGGGTCTGCCCCAGCTGCTCGACTACATTGTAGTCTCTCTTCTTGATAATCTTTAGTATTTCCTCTATCTTCTGCTTCGAGGTTTCTACAATGATCTTCTTAGGTGCCTCCGTCTGGGTAGGCTCACCTATGACTTCTTTGCCCCGAGTTCCATATGGCTCGACAATAGGGGTGATAACTGGAGTAGAAACTGGGACAGTAGTTGATGTAATAGCAGATGGAATGACAACATGTTTATGAACAGTCGGAGGGGAAATCTCGGGAGAAAAGAGTCTCCCGCTTCTGGTGACCTTGCTAGCCCCGACAATATTGCTGACATCAACATCAGCTTCCTCACTTTTCAGGTCTTGCTTAACTCCATGGTAATACACATCAGCACCATAGTGCCAAGGGACAGCCTTATCCGAAGTGTATGGGATAGGACCAGGGACAGTAATTATTAACGGTGCAATTCTTGGAACAGGTGTAATCCTAACAGGTTTTCTCAAGGAAGCCTTGGAAGGATTGGTGGAAATGGTTATGATGGCAACATCTTGAATTGGAACTAATGGAATCATAGTCTTTTCGAACAAGATCTCTCTATTATCCATCAGGCGCTGAACACCTGATTTCAATAAGTGGCAACCAGCAGGCAGAATTGAACATATGTGGCAAACTTCACCACAGCCTGGAAATAAACCAGCCAACAACAAATTTGTCTTAACTGTCATCAAAGGAGTAAAAATTTCTTCCACAGAGGTCACAAATAAATCATTGTCTATAGCGTTTACTCCATGACCATGTTTGGGCATGGGAGTAGTTATGACGTTGGGCTTCTCCAGAGCGTCAAAATCAATCTCTTTGGCTTTGATCAAGTCTTGCACTTTGTTTTTCAAGGCCCAACAGTTGTTTGTATCATGGCCTGGACTTCCAGAGTGATAGGCGCGGCAGGCATTCGGGTTATAATGAGGAGAAGTGGTGTTGAGGTTCTTCGGGGCTTCCCTCAGAGTTACCAGATTGGTCTTTAATAATTATGGTAGAATTTGAGACAAGGTCATATTGAGCCGAGTGAATTGCCTTTGTGGTCTTTCCCCCCTTTTGTTGATTGTTGCATTGTGGAACAACTGTGGGTCTTGATATCACTACCGCATTTACTGCTTGACGTTGTTCAGGTCTGCTTTGGCCCCTCGAGCCATAGACTGCACTAGCTACCTTCTTACCGGTGAAAGGCTTCTTTGCTATGCTTGATGAAGTGTCCTTTTGTATCTTACCACTTCGGATACCAGCTTCTACCCTCTCTCCAGTCAAAATCAACTCAGTAAACCCAGATGACGAACTGTCGATCAGATGATTGAAAAATGGACCAGATAGCATCACTAGAAACATGTCAATCAACTCCCTATCAGACAAAGGGGGTTGGACTCTTCTAGCCAAGTCTCTCAACTTTTGAGCATAGTCCTTAAAACCTTCACTTGCACCCATAGACATACCCTGAAGCTGAGTACTAGTGGGAGCAAGGTCGGCGTTATACTGATACTTCCTGTAGAAAGCAGCAGCAAGATCTTCCCAGTTTCGGACACTGGCTCCTTCCAACTGATAAAACCATTTAAGTTGAGTCCCTGACAGACTATCTTGAAAGAAGTGCACCCACAAATTTCTATCAGCACTGTGGGGTTGGATTTTCCTGACATACGAGCGGAGATGGAGTTTTGGACAGGATACCCCATCGTACTTGGCAAAAATCGGAACTTTGAACTTATGAGGTGTCACCACTCTCGATACCAGTCCCAGCTCTCCAAAATCCAAACCAGGGATCTTTTAAATCTCCATAGCACTCAGACGGTCTTCTAACTTCTTGTACCTATCCTCGGCAGGAGGATATTGCTCATCATCGTAATTCGTATCATTATCAGAAACTGCAGGACTAGGGTCCTTTTTCCTTTCTTGGTTCTCCCCGTCTTTAGATGAGGAGGTCAGATCTGCTGATTGTCTTATCCTTTCTCTGAATCTTCTACCCATGTTCAGAATGCCAGCCTTCTTCTTCTTCTTCTTTTCTTTCAGAATCAGGGTCTTCAAATCCTCTTGCCCTTTAGCCAAACTCAAGAACATCTGTTGTAATTGGGCGTTTTGTGCCTGAAGATCTTTGATGGCTTGATCGGAAGACATAACTCCTGAAATAAACAGTGAAGAAGATGAGAAACCTGTAAGGGTACCTGTAAGGGTACCTGTAAGGGTGTGCATGATAATGGGATGCGCATGTAATGATTTCAAAGACTTTGGGAGATTTAAATTTGTAAACCAAAAAATAAACCAAACTTTATTAGATTAACTTGTAAAAGGTTCAACAATTCCTTTTAAGGCATTACAAAGAAGTATATGGAAAACAAATATAAGCTAGAAAAAGAAAAATCAAAAGTCCCATGGACGCTTCCTCTTAGTGCTGACGTAGTCATTGATCACTCTTTCTTCCTCGAGCTGCCTAGTGATCTTCAAAATCTTCCTTTCTTGCTCGTGGTACTTCTCCCGGTAAGTATCCCTCTCCTCTTTCAACTGAATCCAGGATCTCTGTAACTCCCCAAGATCAGTAGGCATGTAAGGATACAGAACTGTGTAAGGAACGCCCTCTTCATTGGTGGGCTCCACAATCACTGGTAACACGGCTTCATAAGGCATCCCAAGCTTCTGGGCACGAGCTCGGACCCATTGGAGGTAAGGCTGCATAGGAAGGGAAGTCCTTGGTCCCAACTCTTGGGGGTCAGATCTGTTCACCATGCCCCAAGCTCGTATAAACCTCCGGCGATGTTCCTTAACGTCCTTCTTGTAGTCAAATGCAATGTCCTCAAGAAGTAGCTCGTGGGGACCATCTCTCCGAGCACGACCAAATTATTGCAAAGCTAGACAAGGATTGTAGGTTATACCTCCCCTGATTCCAAGCAATGGGACATTAGGTTATCCCTCACAACAATCGATAACAACAATATCTTCCATAGCCCGGGAGCTCCAAAGAATATTTGTATAGGCAAGTGACATTATTCTGTAGGACCATCCCAAACCTTCTTCGTTCTTCAGCATAGACTTAGGGAGGTACGAAATAAACCATCTCGACAGCAACAACATGCAACACATGAGAGTTCCTCTTCTTTGCATAGTACGAGTGTAGAGGGCATGCAAGATATCACCTAGTAAGGTAGGCACAGGATTACGAGAAAGGAAAATCTTGATCGTATTCACATCTATAAAGGAATTTGGATTCGGGAAGAGGACCAACCCATAAATAAGGAGAGCCAAGACATCTTCAAAAGCCTGAAAATCCAAACTATCCCAGAATAGCTGAGCCTGATCTATCAGAAATTTGGCTAAGAAACCTTCGACCCCACTTCGTGTTTCCCAATTGGATACTACATCAGCCTGTTTTAGATGCAGAGCTGAGGCAATGTCTTCTGGTCTAGGAGTCTCTTCCATACCTGTGAAGGGAACCTGTTCAAGAATGGATATGCCCAATAAGTGAGAAAACTCTTCCAAAGTGGGGACCAGCTGGTAATCTGGAAAGGTGAAGCAATGATGCACATGATCGAAGAACTGGAAAAGTACACTCATCATCTACTCATCAATTTTTGAGGTGACCAGGCTAAGAAGCTGACCATGCCTCTTAATGAACATAGAAGTCTCAGACACTCTTGAGGCTAACTCTTTAAGTTGAGCAGGTATTTGCACAAAGTTAACTCGGATGGTATTTCTGCGCATGGAAGCCATAATCTGCAAAACAGAACAAAGATAAATTCCCTTGGTCTTTGAAATGGTTAGTATAATGAAGCATGAATGCCATGTTATGATGCATGATGTCATGATAAAAAGAACAACAAGTATATCAGATAACAGGAATGGCAAAGGCAAACAAGTCACACAAAAGCCCTTAAGTTTAAGGCTTGCATGGGGTCAAAGGTATTACCCTCTTAAAGTTCAGTTGGTTTCAACCTGTCCTAGCAAAAGTAACCGGGTTCTAGAGGATCTCAATATCACCGACCATCCTTCGTCGGCCATGGTTTCAGCTCACGCAATCTTTTCTTGCGGCCAGAACTATCTCGAGAGTATGGTCTCAATGAGTGTAGCATCGAGTATCAACCAGTTCTCAGCTTTACACCGAGGCCGACTATCTCACTACTTTCTAATGGCCAAGTTGGTCAATTAAAGGTTCTAAGTTCAGTTGATGCTTAACGACACACGCAGCGGCCCCGTATTCTCCTCGTTTCTCCACAAGGGATACCGGTGCCAACTAATGTGCCACATCAACATAGTTATTTCTTCAACCGTATCGGTCTACACCGTACAGTTCCCTCACAGTTTATTGCTACTTACCTAAAAGGTGTCCCCAGATCCGGGTTAGGATCTATAGTAACTCCCAAGCAAAAACCCTTAAAAGTAAAGAAAACAAAGCAATCAAGAGAAGCAATTATGATGACCTAGATCCTAAGGTATACCCCACTTATAATTCCCCAGCAGAGTCGCCAGTTCTGTGATATGGTGGAAGAACCGACTGTTTTGAAAAATGTTGGTTTGCGTTTTACGTTTTTATTCGCAAAATGTCGCGGTAAGCAAGAGTCGCCACCAACTTTTATTTTATCCAACCGGAAAGGAAAAAAGAACAGAAAAATCCTTTTTCGAGATATTCTGAGTACGGGGGTAGATTATAGAAAGGGAAGGTGTTAGCACCCTTTCTATCCGTGGTTTTCCACAGGCTCTTAGGTACTTGCTCATCTTTTTAAAATTGCTTGTGTGTGCTTGTTTTGAAAAGTTTGACTTCGTGATAACCCTTGTATTAGTCCTCAAAGGTGTGATGAAGTTGTTTTGAAAATTTGTTTGAAAAGTGTAAGTGTGAAAAGTTTTGATTTGAGCAAGTACCTACTAGCATCTACCTACTCGAAAAAGGATCGTTTCTATTCTCATTTCCTTTAGACAATGCTATCCTACTATTGAGAAATAGGTAGCACCTTCGTTGGATTTGTAAGGGTCAAATCGTAAGGGGCATACGATCACTAAAGCAATGTTAGGACGTCTTAGTAATAACCCTAGAGTCTTAATATCATATTCGAGGCAACATTTTTTAGGCGACATTCAAATGGGACGTTTGATCTTTTTTAGACAGGAGGGCAACCACTAAGAGACCCTATGCTTAATGATCGTTTACCGAAGGCAACCGAAGTGAGGATATACCCTAAGAGTGATATGTGCGAGTGATTTGTTTTTAGTTATTTAATCTTTGCACATTAGGATTTTCTAACTGTTTTAAATTGTCATGTAATCTTGTCATACAATCCTATCATCATACATCTAAATAGTTAATATTTGCGAGAATTGAAATGCGAGAAAATAAAACCTACGCTATTACAAGGCTTCGGGGTAGGGATTAATTACATAGCCAAAAAAACCCGTAAAAAAATGATAAAATAAAAGAAAGTCCTAGATTAAACTATTACATACCGTGGACAGTTACATCAATATCGTAAAAAACACAAACGCGCGCGATGAATCAAACACAAGATAATTAGGGTTTTGACCCCGACTAAACCTAATTGTAATTTAAAGAAAAAAAACATTTTTTATTGTTTTTGTTATTTGAGAAAACAAAGCTTAATTGGATTATAATAACAAAACTTAATTGCTAATTAATTTTAATTTAAGAAAAGTAATTAAATTAACCTATTTTTTTATTTTTTTATTTTTGAGAAAAGAAATAAAAATTAAATCAAAAGTTTAACCCTAATTTTTCTAATTGGTTTTAATTAAAAAAGAGTTAGAATTTCCTAAATTAAATCAAACTAAATTATATTTAAATTTGATAAAATAAAAACCTAATTCTAATTTTTTGTGAAACTTGATTTTATGATTTTGTGAAAAAAAAATTAATTTTGGTTAAAAATATTTAAGCAAATTAAATTAAATAAAAGAAAAGCTAGAAAAAATAAAGGAATGGGCCTGATAGCATTTAGCAAATGGGGGGTGTTGTTTGCAATTCTGAGCCAAACAACTCCTGGCCTTGTTGACTTTGTTGGATCCTGTATGCAAGCTTGACTTAGGTGCATGGTGGACCCTCAAGGGATACCCTTGGATCTGGGGCGTTGATGGATAGGACGGCCAGATCTGGATAGTACATGATGGACTCTCTTGCCCTGTAACACGCTGGATTGCCTATTCAAGAAAAGAAAGAATAAAAGTTGGGACCTGGGGATCGAATCCAGGCCCTTAAGCATTCTCCCACTGCATGCTTGCCAACTGAGCTGGTTGTGTTAGTTGTATAAACAATAAAAAATAAAAATTATATGATAAAAACAAAAGGTTAAACTCTGAAACGTGCGAAATTCAAATGGATGAGTCACATGTTGTCACGCCATCGTCTCCTTCACTGGCCTGTCATTTTAGAAATCAAAGCTTTTACCTACGGACGTTCACTGTAGGTATAGCCCCTGTGCATTCCCAAAATCTTATATACGCATGATAAATGAAAACCAATGGTACCAATCAACTCGTTTCAACCTCACGAGCATCATGGTACCATTATCCATGCTTAATTGTTCCTGTACAAGAAATCCCTAAAAACCGAAGAAAAAACCCTAGCCATGGCATTTTGATATACAGTCAATAAAAATACGATTGAATACAACCATTATCTTGCAAACGTCTCAAGGATTATGAATATGTCAATTAATCATGCTAAATATGCCAGAATCAAAGTATTTGAATTCAAGAAAATATGCAAACCGTGTGACTGCTATGGTGCGTTTCAAGGCGTGGGGAAGCTTGCTAACGATTTCAACACGATCCAAGGATGTCCAGCAAACGATTGGTATGATTAGAATGGCTTGAGATGGCCTGAAACTTGGAAATTGGTTTGCAACTTTTTCTTGAATTTTTGAAATTGATTCTCTTCCTTTGCACACCTCTAGCCCCCTTCTTTTGATCTTCTTTTGTTCCTTATGTATAATAGAGTTCATTATGGTTACAAGTTGTATCAAATCTTTTCCAATTATGAATATTGATCCATGATTTCATCCTTGTATCCAATCTTTCCAAAAAAAGCAAATTCAATCTTTTTCTATCCATTTTGAACCTTGCACGATTTGATCTTGTTTCCAGCTGTGTAATGGACCTAATCATGCACAAAATCTCAACATTTAATTAGTTTTTGATATTTTCATTATTTTATATCGATTTTATTTGATTTAAATGAAATAAAATCAAAATAAATAACAAAAATAAAAGAATGACAAGTGGAAGGGCTCATGGGTCATGGGTCACATTACAAACTCAGTGCAAGCATAAAAAGTTGGGCCCATTTAGCAAAAAAATGCAATTTTGGACACATTTGACTTTTGGCAATTTCGCAAAAAGGGTCAACTTGCTCAATGCATAACTCTCTCAATTCTGACCCTAGAGAGGTTTTCTTGGACCTTTTAGAAATCTTAAGATGTCCTCTAAGCAACCCTTTTGGTATCATCTCAATTGAGTCTTTCATGTTCATGTATGAAGCTTTGACCCAAAAGGTGTTTTTGTTGACTTTTCAAAGTGACCTATAATGTCTAAATTCATATCTTCTTGTGAGTGCATATTTTTAACTTGGGAGCTAAAGATGAATTGTATGGAATTACATCCTCTTAAAAATGAGCTTTGGATGGATCATTTTTGATAAAGTATCAAAAAGTTATGCTTGGTCAAAGTTGAGTTGACTTTTCCTGCAAAACCCTAATTTAGCAACTTTTTGGTTTTGATGAATTGTGAGCAATCCTTGAGGAATCGTGATCAACCCTTATAAAATGATGAATAATACTGAAAAATGGGAATGTTGACCAAAAATATTGAAGTTTGACTGTATGTGGGCCACAATTGACTTTTGCCCTAGCACAGTCGATTTTCAGGCCTTTGAGCAATTGACTGAGCAAACTTCCTCTGCAAGGCTTGAAACTTGACATGGATGATCTTGAGAATATATTAGGACAATGGTGAGAGTTTTGGATCCTTTGGACTCAAACATCTTGATGCAAAATGAAACCCTAATTTGAGGTAGACTGCCTTAGGAGAGAGTTTGTCTAGTCAACCCTTGGACTTCCTTGAGCAATTTGAGGACCTTACTTGACATGTATTGAGAAATATGGGAGGGCAAATTTTGGGGTATAACAGGGGGTTCACTTTGGTTTGAACCCGCACCCTTGAGGTGAAAGTGACGTGAAATGTGCGTTGCTTGCCACTGGGGTGGCTGTTACATCCGGTGATAAAACAATAATTATTAAATATAATATGAACTCAATGTTGAAAATTTGAAAATGCAATTTCCTTCTTCTTCTTCCTTTGCATGTTCTTACAGTAACAGTAACAACATAACTTCTATTCTCAAAAGTTCTAACTTCCTCATTTCTCAACCATTTTTAAAGATATAAAATCAAACTTGCTTATAATTTCGCAAGGAATCTAATGGTATTATTTTCTGAAGCTATAACTCAAATATTTTCACGAATTTTCTATTGGTGCCAAACAAAAACCTAAGTGTTCAAAATAATTCAATTTCAAAATTCTTATCCCACAGTCAATTAAAATGAAAACTAAAGATATGGTTAGTGTTGTACCCCATAATTTGTCCTCTCTAATTTCTCAAAGATTCTCTCACAAAATCTCCATTGCTCAAAATTGCATAAGGTTTGATCAGCTCAAGATACCTTCCCAAATACTGATGACTCAAAACTAGAGTTTGAATTTGCACAAGTACAATTGGACTTTCAATGGCCCATGTAGTTTCCATGGATCATATTGGGCTCCCAAGCATCAAATCGAAGAAGAGAAAGTTTGCTTCGATTCATAAGCTTCGATTAGGCCTTTGGCTTCCTTCAAGCAAGCTTGGTTCATAAGCTTCGATTGGGCATTTGGCTTCCTTTGAGCAAGCTTGGTTCACAAGCTTCGATTGGGTATTGGCCTCCTTCGAGCAAGCTTGGTTCATAAGCTTTGATTGGATATTGGCCTCCTTCGATCAAGTTTGGTTTATAAGCTTCGATTGGGTATTTGGCCTCCTTCGAGCAAGCTTGTTCATAAGCTTCTATTGGGAATTTGGCTTCTTTCGAGAAAGCTTGGTTCATAAGCTTCGATTGGATATTGGCCTCCTTCGAGCAAGCTTGGTTCATAAGCTTCGATTGGGAATTTAGTTTCCTTCGAGCAAGCTTGGTTCATAAGCTTTGATTGGGCATTTGGCTTCCTTCGAGTAAGCTTGGTTCGATCCCCAAGATTCGACTAGGCAATGGCTTCCTTCAAAGAAACCTGCTTCGACCCACCTCTAAACCCTTCGAGCAACCTACTTTGAATAATATTGATCAAATCTCACAACCTTATCCTCCAAATATCACTTTTCAAGCTATGTTGCTTCTAAACCTTTACATAATCAGAGGCTTACACAAATTTGTGATGCATTACACAAAGATTCGAAGCTTTATCCACTGGATTATACCATTTTTGGATGAAATGGCAAAAAGCTATGTATCTATTTTCATAAATATTACTTTAATCACAAAGTCAGTTTCTTGAGCTCTCAACCTGATTTTATCTTAACACAAGCAACATTAAAATCATGAGTCAAATCTCCTGCACCCAACAAACATCAGGCCTCGCTTGTACTTGAACTTGGGAACCATGAAAATTCATTCAACTTGATTTTTTCGTTTTCAACCAAACCATAGTTTGTTATCTTACAAATCTGGTTACTCCAACTTCCCAAACCTTTTCTCTATAAATATAGAGACCAATTGTAAATCAAAGGGCCAGATTCTTGGTTGTGTTGAAAAAATCCTTAAACACTCAAACTCTCAAAACCTCAAAACCTGCACACAAGCATAAAGCTAAGCATAAAACTTGGCATATCCTGACTTCACACACAAAAATATCAAATCCCTTCATACATTAGTGAGCCTTTCGATTCACCCCTAGCTTCCATATACCAGCCTTTAGATTTACTCCCTAGCTTCCATATACTAGCCTTTCGATTTACTCTCTAGTTTCCATATACCAACCTTTCGATTCAGTGCCTTTTTAAAGCAAGGTAGGGATCCCACTATCTCAAGGGAGGTTGAAGCATGCTTAATCCATCATCAAACCGTTCATAGAGGTTCTGTCGAAGTCCCTCAAGTTTCACTCCAAGAGGTAAGTTTTCTTAAACTTGGAACTCTTCATTCAAACATCATTTGTATATACTTTGTGAAGGAAAATGTAGATATCATGCCTAGGAAGATGACCATGTTCTTAGTTTTGATTTTTATTGCTTGTGTTTTTGAGAATTTCAACTCTGACTAGTTAGGTTTTGATTTTTGTGCTGAATAAAATTCATTGCTAACCTTTAACCCATAACTTTCGAAAGTTATATGGTTAGATTTGTATTAAAATTTTGAGCAGGTTTGATATTTACATCCTTCGATTTGGCTGAAAAATGAAGCCTTTCGAAGCTTAACAAATGAGTTATACATCCCCGCGCTCGAAGGAAGAAGATGAAGCCATGTTTAAACATTCAGAAATGAGTTCATTTTATATTTAGTACAAGTTGTATAACCAACGGATGAAACATACCACCCCAGTGGTACAAACAACGCGCACTTAAGCCTTGCCATGTAGAAGGTCCTGGGTTCAAGCCCCAGAGAGACCTTTTGTCATTTTTTCCATATTTTCTCATTTCTTTTTGTTTGTAGGAAGCGCGCCTGGGCCTACATTGGACGGGCCTTGGAATTTCCATTTTCTGAAACCCTCTACTTACTGACAAACAAACAAACCCTGGACCCAAGCATAAAACTGTTTTTCTACACAAAAACTGTTTTAAATACAAAAAATTGTTTTCTACACAAAAACACAAAAAATATATTTAAGCTATTTAGTTTATTTTATTTAACTTCTTATAATAAAAAAGACTAAAAAACATTTTCCTATTTATTTTCTTTTCTTTAACTTAATCGTAATTTTTCTTTAGTTTAATTAAAATTTCCTTTTAGTTAAATAGGCCAAAATCTTTCTTTAACAAAATAAAAACAAATGCATTTTCTTTTCATTCATGTCTTGTACATTATATTCCTTTCAATTCTTATACATTATTCAAATTCAATATTTTTGTAATAGATAATTAGGATTTAATTTCTTGCAATCCCCATTTGTAAATTTGTACACCCCATCCCCAAATGATGTAATAGCATAGTAAATTTACTTTCCGTAATTTACCGCTTTCATATAAATGCTAGTAATTAGGGTTTGTATGGAAAGATAAAATCAATACTTAGAAAATCCTAATTCAAGATACAACCAAGCATGAAAAATAAACACTTTTCACACTTTCACCTCTAGGGTTAACTCCACTTATTTCCTTGAGAAAATGGTCATAATATGCATATGAGACGTCTTAGCAAAAACAATCAAAAAATACAAGATCATAGTCCCTCGATGACGCTTCAAATGTTTTCTTATAAATGAACTTAGTCCCTCAAGAGAAATGCTAAGATATCTCACAACATTACTATTCATGATATTAAGATGACCCATGCTCGTCCCTTTACATCCAAAGATAAGGCTACTTACCAATCAATTGTGAGATAGCAATATCAAATGAAGGAAGAAATGAACAAAAGACTTTTGAGTAGGTAGAGCGTTCTTAGTTGCTTGCTCACAATCCATCTTCAAAAAAACAAACATCTTTTCAAACATGCAAAACACTTTCAAAACATGAAATATTTTCAAAAAGTCCAACACTTTGTATGCATTCTTATAGATACGAGAATCATTATAAAGTTTTCCTAAACGAATGCGCTTTTCAAAAATACTTTCAAAACCCACCACAAACACATTTCAAACAAAGCAATTTCAAAAGGGATCTAGCAAGCAACTAAGAGCCCATAGATAACTATGGATGAAAAGGGTGCTAACACCTACCCTTTTCATAATCTACCCCCCGAACTCAAGAAAACATCTCAAAGGTCTTTCCTGTTCTTTTAACCCTTTCCTTATTGGATAAAAGAAAAGTCGGTGGCGACTCTTGCTATTTGCAACAATTGCGATCAAACGCAAAACAACCAAGTCAGTTCTCCAACCGTATTATAGAACTGGAGACTCTGTTAAGTAATATACTTAAAAGTGGGGTTACCTTAGAGCTAGATCACATTTACTTGCATTCATTGTTTGTTTTGTTTGCTTTACATTTGTGGGTCCTTGTTTGGGTTATTGTTAAAGATCCTACACCCGGATCTAGGGCACCTTTTTAGGTAAGTAGCAATAAATTGTGGGGGTTGTATTGCGTATACCGAAATGGTTGAAGTGATGGCTAAGTTAGTATGACACATTTATTGGTACTTGTAGCCTTTGAGTTTAGTCAAGGAGAATACGGGGCCGTTGCATGGTGTCATGAAGCACTAACTGAATTTAGAACCTTTAATTGAACAACTTGGTTGTTGTACCCCAAAATTTTCCCTGTCTTTTTAGGAAAAAATCACCCTGGATTCTCAAAGTTTTCTCTTATACAAATCCAAGCCTTGAGTTATCACTCCTTTCCAAGCAAGCCATTTACAAGGGCAAAATGGTCATTTGCAAGCTAAAAAAGTCAAACTTTGGTTTTTAGATCAAAATCAAAACACAAAAAATCATATTTCATCAAGACATGTTGGAATATAAAGTTTGTTTCATCAAGAAGCTCAAAAGTCAAATTTTACCTAGAAAAAGTTAAATTCTAAATACTTAGAATTTTTTCTAAAGTATTTAAGAAAAATGACACTTCAGAACTTCTGAACCAACCTCCAGGCAGGAGCAGTCAGAAATTGTAAACTTGGCTCAGCACATAACATTCAGTCAGAATGTGGCTCTTCAGAAGCTACGCCAATTCAGTCAAAATGTGGCTCTTCAACAGCCACACCAATTCAGTCAGAATATGGCTCTTCGGCAGCTACGCCAACTCAGTCAGAATGTGGCTCTTCAACAGCTACGCCAATTCAGTTAGAATGTGGCTCTTCAGCAGCTACGCCAATTCAGTCAGAATGTGGCTCTTCAGCAGCTACGCCAATTTAATCAGAATATGGCTCTTCAGCAGTTATGCCAACTCAGTCAGAAGTTGCAAATTTAGCTCAGCATATAACATTCAGTCAGAATGTAGCTCTTCAGCAGCTACGCAAGTTCAGTCAGAATTTTCCAAGGTAAGAACAGAAGATTATAAAACATGCTGGAGATCCTGGAAAACCCTCAGAATTTGCTAAGGCAACAGGATACCAAGATTAGAACTTGGGTGCATTGTTTTGGACTATGCTGGAGTGGAAATGCTGGCTCAGATTTAAGTAATGATGCAAATCTCATATTACAAGATTTTATTCTTGACCAATCTCATCATCATTTAATGCTCATTAATGTTCACAACCACTTTTGAGCATTTGTCCAAAGGGTCTCTCCACGTGCAGCATAACAATGCTCTTGTGTAGATTGAGGTATGGGTTCATGCGCTACTTTTCGCTCATGGGTGTCACTTTTCCTTAATCCTCGCTTACTAACCCAACCTAGGCTAGAGGCTGTCAATCATCACAACTTTTTATGAACTTTTCTTCAAGAGTAAGTCAGCATCTAGTGCATGATATTGGCGCCACTTAACGTTTTAAAAAACCCATAAGGCTTTGCCTATAAATAGAACACCATTGTCCATTGAAAAAGGGGTCCAAGTTCAGAAAAAAATTGCTGAAAAGAAACAGAAAGTTTTAGCAAGAAAACACCTTGAATCTCTACCTAAAATTCCCAGAGTTTCAAAAAAAACTGTGAACACAACATACCAACCATTAACTTTGAATCTCCTGCTTCAAAACTCCATTTTCTCTCAAAGTATTTCTTGACTAAGAAACACCCATACAGTTTTCTAACTCATATATATACCCTCCATCCATCCATTCAAAGAACCTGTTCAGAACATCATCAGAGTTAAGGCTAACTCCAGTCCATGGAACTTTTACTAGCTGTAAGGTAAGCACTTGCTGACTCTCACCACATTGCTTAAACATCACCAGATTTGCATGCTCAAAAACACAATGTAGATATCATGCTTCTTATGTTGTTCATGTTCTGAGGTTTTAAGATATCTGTACGCTTAAGTAGGGAACGATTCAGTTCAGAACTTGCCTCTGACTCTTGGTTCTGACTTCTGAAATGCTATGACACCTGCTGAAACTGTCTTAGGCATGCCTTTTGTTTTGTGGAAAAATAACCAAATTGTAGATGTTCTGACTAGCACGGAGGGAGACCAAGTTCTGACTTTGACGCCAGAACTTCTGGGGCCTGTTTTGTCATCAGTAATATCAGAACTTCTAAAAATTACTGTGTTCCCAGCAGGGTCAGAACTTCTGACCCCATACATTTTCACTAACAGGTTTCTGTTTTGCAGCGTACCAGGGTCAGAACTTTTGACCCATACATTTTCACTAATAGGTTGTTGTCCTGTAGCAGGCCAGGGTCAGAACTTCTGACTTCCTCTCAGTAGCACGCTGACTCTTTTCCTTTTTCTTTCTTTCTTCCCTTTGTTATTTTCTTTATTTTTCTCGCTGGTACTCCCCATTCCGAAATTTGTACCCCCACCCCCTAAATATTGTAATAGCGTAGGACTTTACATTTCCGCATTTTTATCACTTTCAAGTGTAAATGTTAGTGATTAGGATATGTATGGCAAGATAAAATCAATAAAATAGAAAATCCTAATTCAAGATAAAATCATGCATGCAATCAAACACACTTGCACACAAACACCCTTAGGGTTTCTCCACTTGGTTGCTTTATACAAAAATAGCCATGTTATGCATGCAAAGTATTTTGGTCAAACAAACAAAATCAAAAGATCATAGTCCCTCTCTATTCAAATTTGCCTTATAAAATGATCTTAGTCCCTCGAAAATACTAAGATACTTTGCAACATTGTTAATCATGGTTATACGATGACCCACGCTCGTCCCATTAACATCCAAAGATAGGGTTGCTTACCAAATTAATGGTAAGACAACAATATCAAAGGAAAAGAAAATGAAAAATGTTGTACCCCAAAATTTTCCCTCCCATATTTCTCAAGACATGTCAAGAAGAATCTCCAAATGGTTCAAAGTGGCTCAAGAGTTGGACAGTCAAATCATCTCCTAAGGCAGTCAACCTTAAATTAGGGTTTTGTGTTGCATCAAGGTCCTTACATCCAAATGACCTAAAGTGCTCCTAAATGTATTAATATGTTCTCAAGTCCATCCATGTCAAATTTCAAGCCTTGCAGAGGAAGTTTGGTCAGTCAATTGCTCAAGAAGTCCAAAAATTGACCGTGCAAGGGCAAAAGTCAACTGTGACCTACAAATAGTCAAACTTCAAGATTTTTTGTCAACATTCTCATTTTTAAGGATAATTCATCATTTTATCAAGGGTTGATCATGATTCATCAAGGATTGCTCAAAATTCATCAAGATTCAAAAGTTGCTAAATTAGGGTTTTATAGGAAAAGTCAACTCAACTTTGACCAAGCATAACTTTCTCATACTTTATGAGAAATGACCCATCCAAAGCTCATTTTGAAGAGGATTTAATTTCCTACAATCCATCTTCACACCCCAAGATCAATAAATGCACTCACCAGAAGTTACAAATTTGGACATTATAGGTCATTTTTGAAAGTCAACAAAAACACCTTTTTTTCCAAAGCTTATAACTTGAGCATGGAATATCAAAATTAGATTATACCAAAATAGTTGGTTAGAGGACATCTCAAGGTTTCTAAAAAGTCTAAGAACACCTCCAAAAGTTCAAAATTGAAGAAGTTATGCATTGTTAAAGTTGGGCATTTTTCCAAAATTGCCAAAAGTCAACTATCCCCAAAACTTCAAATTTTGTCAAATGGCCCCACTTTTTTCCACTTGATTTGATCTTATCACACTACACACGTGTCCTATCTTCATCCTTGTGTCCAATTATTAATTTTTTCTATTTTATTTGATTTTTATTGATTTAATTCATTTTAAATCAATTTAAATCCAAATAAAATCCAAATCTTAATCACTTGGTATCTTTTTGATCATTATAGGTCATAAATATCATAATGTACACAATCAAATCCGAATCAAGCCATGTTATGATAAAAATATTGGATTTGGGACATTTTTGGAAGCTTTGTAATGGAAGATCATATCAAATCCAAAATCATCAATTTATAAGGATTGAAAGCCCAATATTTGACCTAATACAATGCTTGATACATACCCAACACAAGGGCACGAAATTCAGAACCAGGAGACTGCACAATTAGAAAAACAAAACTTGAAAAAAGCTTGAAAAAGTGTGGAATCAAAATCTTGGTTAGAGGACAATTCAACACAAAATCTCAATGTGGTTCTCTTGCTAGACATCCACTGAGTCTATTGCAATCAAAAGCCAAGCCATTCATCACCTAACTCGCGCTGTAAGTCTTCTTGAACACCGCCCTGTACATGAAATCGTATTCTCATATTCATGCGTTTTTTTGCCAAAATCTTTGCATAATCATACTAATCGGTCCATTTAGAGACTTTCTGCATTAACCAATTGAGTTTTCATGGCCTGTAATGCAATACCCGAATCTAGGGTTTTTGTTTCTTGTTTTTAGGCGTTTGAGTTTCAGGAAAAATTGGAACAAACCATGGACATAAATGAAATCAGGAGGAAGAGACGAAACGAACCATGGTCTTAGCATCAATTTATATGGCCTACAGTTGATTTTAGGAATGAGCCATGAATTTAGCTGCGGATGAAATCCACAGGTAAATAACTAGGCTTTTCAATGAGGAAGACAATGACACGTCCCCCTCCCATTGGATGATTCAAATCTCGCGCGTTTTCTTTTTTTAATTCCAGCATATTATTTGTTTTTCTCTTATAATATTGTTTATCCATCATAATAACAATTGAGTGCAGTGGTCCAGTGGCAAGCGCGTTAGTTCAAAGTCCAATGGGACCTGGGTTCGAATCCCAGGTCCCCCAACGCCTTTGTGATATTTTGCTTCAGTTTATTCCATGCAGCATACAAGGCGCAGTACGCCATGCATCATCACCTGATCATTTTCCAGATGGCCTCCAGGCCAAATCTAATGGCCCAGATGGAGCGTGTACCATGGTGCCTAGTCAATGTTGTCACAGGGAATTGCAAAGGTAAAATGCAGGCTAGCATAATTGGGCTTGGAAAATACTGATCACACACCCTGATCTAGGCCCAAACCCCCCATTGGGTTATTTCTTTTCCTTTTATATTTCTGTTTATTTAATTGTTTTGTTAATTATTATTTTTATTATCACTAACCGATTAAATTTTTTCCCTTATAAAATCAAAAACACAAAAATATTATTTTATTTATTAAAATTAAATTCAACTTTAATTTTGTAAATAAATACTAACTTAATTAATTTAGTTTTAAATAGGTTTAACTTTTAATATTTTTGTAATATTTAAAATTAATGTAGAAAAATTAGGTTTTTTACTAACTTTTAATCAATTTATTTTATTGCTTTAAATACTCAAAAAACCAAAAATATTTTCATTAATTAATTTAATTGTTAATTTAATTTAATTCCTTTTAAATTCAAAAATAACAAAAATGTTTTCTTTCAAAAAAGGGTCAAAACCCTAAAAAATGCGCCGATTTAATTTTCTCGCACACGATCCATATTTTCATATTATTGTACTTGCTTCTGGAATGTAATAATTTTAATTAGGACATTATTTATCGCTTTATTTTACTTTCCGCATTTTAATTTCAAGGGTTTATTTTTGGCGATGTAAATACCCGACGCCTTGTAATAGTTTTAGATTTAATTTCTGCAATTTAAATTCCGCAACTATACACTGCTAGATGTTTGATAATAGGGAATGCATGACAAGATCAAATGTATGAACTTAAAATCAACATAGCTCACCCCTGACATGTACAAAGATAAATTAACCGAAATAACACACTCGCACATGCGCACTCTTAGGGTACACCTCACTTGGTTGCCTTCGAACGTGGTCATTGAGTATAGGAAATTTTAGAGGTCGCCCTCTTGTCCAAAGATCATAGTTGCCTCGAAACGGTTGCCTCGGAAAAATGATCTAAGATATTAGGGTTACCGCTAAGGCGTCCTAACATTGCTTTAGTGACCACACGTCCCTTAATCGAATTGACCCTTAAAACTCCAACGACGACGCTACCTACTCCTCAATAGTGGGATAGCATTGTCTAAAGGACATTAGTACAGATTAATTCCTTTTTCGAGTAGGTAGATGGTTCTTAAGTACTTGCTCCTTTTAAAACAAAACAAAACTTTCCGCACTTACACTCCTTTCAAAACAAAAACTTCTTTCAAACCCACAAACACAAAGAAAAGCAAATTTTGAAAACACTTTGAGCAAGTACCTAAGAGCCTGTGGATAACCACGGATAGAAAGGGTGCTAACACCTTCCCTTTCTATAATCTACCCCCGGGACCCGAGAAACATCTCGAAAAAGGAATTTTTCTGTGCTTTTTTCCTTTCCTTATTGGATAAAATAAAAGACGGTGGCGACTCTTGCTTACCACGACATTTTGCGAAAACAAACACAAAACACGAACCAGCATTCCAAAAACAGTCAGTTCTCTTTCCCACCGTATCACAAACAAGAAAGACATTTGAGTAGGTAGATTACTTTTAGTTACTTGCTCCATTTCAAACAAATATCCTTGCCATTTTTAAAACAAACACACACATTTCCAAACATCTTACAAACATTGAAAACATTTTCAAAAAGACAAACATCTTTGTATACATTCTTACGAACTAGAATCATTACAAATATTTCCTAAACGAATGGCCTCTTTTTTACAAAATACTTTCAAAACCACACCAAACACATTTTGAAGCAACAAAAGCAAGTGATCTAGCAAGTAACTAAGAGCCCATGGTAAACCATGGATGAAAAGGGTGCTAATACCTTCCCTTTTCATAATCTACCCCCCGAACTTAAGAAACAATCTCAAAGGTCTTTCCTGTGCTTTTTCGCCTTTCCTTGTTGGATAAAAGAAAAGTCGGTGGCGACTCTTGCTCAACCGCAACATTTGCAAACACAAAACGCAAACCCACCAAGTCAGTTCTCCCACCGTATCACAGAACTGGCAACTCTGCTGGGGAATTTGGAATCATCATAAAGTGGGGTTACCTTAGGGCTAGATCATATTTATTTGTTTAATTTGTTTGACTTGATTGCTTTGCATTATGGTTCTTTTTTTGGGTTTGAATCCTCTACCCGGATTTGGGAAACATTATAGGTAAATAGCAATACGTTGTGGAAACTGTGCGGGGTATACCGACATGGTCTAAGAAATAGCTATGTTAGTGTGACATATTTGTGGGTACCAGTAGCCTTAGAGTCAATCAAAGAGAATATGGAGCCGCTGAGTGATGTCATGAAGCACTAATGAACTTCTAGAACCCTTTACTTGACCAACTTGGCCTTTAGAATGTAGTGAGATGACCGGCTTTGGTACAGTCCTAAGTTGGTAGATACTCGATACTACACTCATTGAGGGTTGGTTTCTTGGGATATTTCGGTCGCCATTAAAGAGGCTTGAGCTGAAACAATGACCAAGGAAACAATCCGGTGATATTGAGCTCCTTAGAACCCGGTTACTATTACTAGGACAGGTTTAAGCCAACTAAACTTCAAGAGGGTACTTACCTATAAAACCCCATGCAAGCCTAAACTAAGAACTTGATTGTTTTGCTTGTATATGCATACTTGTACATAACATCATGGACATCATGAGCATCATATGCATCCACTAACCATTTCAAGGATTTTGGAGATTCATCTTTGTTCTTGTTTTGTAGGATATGGATTCACTTCGCAGGAAAACTATCCAAGTCAACCTTGTAAGAATTCCTCCACAACTCAAGGAGCTAGCTTCAAGGATCCCTGAGAACTCTCCATTCACCGAGAGGCACGGTCGTCTGCTCAACTTGGTCACCTCCAACACAGAGGAGTATATGATGAAGGTGCTCTTCCAGTTCTTTGATCCTTTGCATCATTGCTTCACATTTCCCGACTACCAGCTTGTGCCTACTTTGGAAGAATTCTCTCAACTCTTGAGGCTTCCCATTCTCAATCAATTACCTTTCAACGGTACGGAAAGAGATCCAAATCCAGAAGAGATTGCTCAAGCTCTGCACTTGCACTCATCTGATGTCACAACCCATTGGGAAACTAGAAGTGGTGCCAAAGGCTTCTTAGCAAAGTTTATGTTTGAGAAAGCCCAAAATTGTTGGAATTCCTTAGACCTGCAAGCTTTCGGGGAAATTGTAGCTCTCCTCATCTATAGGATAATTTTGTTCCCCAATCCTGACCAACTCATAGATGTGAGTGCCGTCAAAATCTTCATATTACGTAATCCAGTACCTACATTGCTAGGGGATATCCTACACTCTTTACACACTCATACAATGAGGAAAAGAGGTGTCCTTATGTGTTGCACTCCCCTCCTGGCAAGATGGTTTATTTCTCATCTTCCCCAATCAGTCTTAAAGAATGAGCAAGGATTAAGGTGGTCACAAAGGTTAATGTCGCTCAAACATTCAGATATTCATTGGTGCTCTCGATCCAAAGAGAATGTTATCATTGTTGACTGTTGTTGGGAATTCCCTAATGTCCCTCTACTTGGCATTAGGGGAGGCATCACCTACAACCCATGCTTAGCTCTAAGACAGTTTGGTTATGCCCGAAGGGATGGCCCACATGAGATGCTGATTCAAGGCTTAGTATTCGACTACGACAGCGACAATCAGGGTCTTCGCCAGAGATTCATCCGAGCTCGGAGGATGCTAAACAAGGTGGATAGCAAGACTTTGGGACACAAGAATTCCATCCCTCTTGAGCCTTACCTCAAGTGGGTACGAACTCGCGCTTAAAGTCTTATTATGCCTTATCCTTCAATTCTCCCGGTGATCATTGAGCCTGTTAAGGAAGGAGAAGTTCCATACACTATCCTACATCCTGACAGGCCTACATCTCTTGAAGACTTACAAAGAGATTGGATACAGCTCAAGGGAGAGAGAGATACTTTTGAAGCCCAATTCTACGCAAGCGAGAAGAAGGTTTTGGAACTCACTAGGCTACTTCATGAGGAGCAGACTCTAAATGCCTACATAGCACCAAAGAGGATGCGCACTACCTTTTTATCTTAGAATTTTGTATTATTTTGCCCAAGGGGGATTGATGTATTCAAACTCTATCTTATTAATCTAACGTGTGTTTCTTTTTGTCTAAAACAAACTTGAATCTTTTAAAATACTTGAGAACATTACATATGCACATAGAATATATCATTCATCATGACATAAACAGGTCTTTTGCAACAAGATTCCTCATCTCTCTACTGTTTATTTCAGTGGGATAGATCTCGAACAGACAGTCAAAGATCTTCAAGTTCAAAACACGCAGTTTCAACAGTTACTCATGACCCTAGCCAAAGGACAAGAGGAGTTGAAAACTTTGTTGGCCAAAGAGAAGAAGAAGAAAGAGAAGAAACCAACCGGTGTTGTGATTATGGGGAGAAGGTTTCAAGGACAGACCATAAGAACCTTGGATTTCGCAACAACATCTGATGAAAGAGAAGGAAAAGGAAAGGAAACAGCGGTTCCGTTAGAATCTGAAGAGGAGGAGGAAGAAGAAGACTACTCCGAGGAACAATATCCGCCATCTGATGATAAGTACAGACATCTTGAAGAGCATCTGAATGCTATGGAAGTACAGAGGATACCAGTCTAGACTTTGAATAATTGGGACTTGTGTCGGGAATTGTGATCCCACCAAAGTTCAAAGTGTCGTTGTTTGCAAAGTATGATGGGGTGTCATGTCCTAGGATGCACCTCCGATCATATGTGAGAAAGATCCAGCCGCACTCCGCCGATAAAGATCTATGGGTTCACTTTTTCCAAGATAGCCTATCTGGAACACAACTCGGTTGGTTTTACCAATTGAAAAGGGCCGACATCCATAATTGGGAAGATCTCGCCGCAACTTTCTATAAGCAATACCAGTATAGTGCAGATTTGGCGCCTACCTGTACTCAACTTCAGAGTATGGATATGGTTTCCAATGAAGGTTTCAAGGATTACGCGCAGAAATGGAGAGATCTAGCTGGGAGAGTACGACCCCCTCTGTTCGAAAGGGAATTAGTGGACATGTTCTTAGGCACTCTGTCGGGCCCTTTCTTCAACCATCTGATTGGAAGCTCATCTGCTGGGTTTACTGAATTAATACTAACCGGAGAGAGGGTGGAAGCTGGCATAAAAAGTGGAAAGATTCAGAAGGATTCATCTGCCTCTACAGCTTTGAGAAAGCCTTTTACTGGGAAGAAGGAGGTATATGTTATTTACCCACAAAGGAACCAAGGGAGAGCTGAGCACCGACCAATGGTAGGGGTCGTTATGATCCCAAAGCCTACATCTGATCAACCAAGAAGTAACCAACCGAGGGTGGAAAGGCCAGTCCGGAAATTCACCAGAATTAATATGACTCTAACCCAGGTTCTACCACATCTTCTGAAATCTAATCTGGCAACTCTAATGGAAGCTCCAAAGAACCCCAACATTGCGTCCCCTCACTATCACCCAAATTCCAGATGCGCATATCATTCCGAAAGCCCGGGTCATGACACTAACAACTGTTGGGCCCTGAAAAATAAAATTCAAGACCTTATAGATGCAAAAGAAATTGAGTTTGATGCACCCGAAAAGCCAAACGTAATTTTCGCTCCTATGCCTAGGCATGGTCACAACACCAATGCTATCGAAGAAGATTTGTTTGTTACCACAGTTGATGAACTCTTGACTCCGCTCCCAATCATTAAGATAAACTTGTTGAAAGCTGGTGTATTCCCGGGTTATAATGAAGACTGCCATCTTTGCTTATCCTCACCAACTGTTTTCCCTTTGTTGAAGACAAGCATTCAACGCTTGATAGACAACCAAGAGATTATGTTTGAAAGTTCTCATGTTTCACCTGTTCCTGTTAAAGACGTTTCAATCATAACCATCTCCGCCAATCCTTCCAGGGTCCCCAAAAGACCCGTTAGGATTACATAGGTTCCAAAAAATACTCCTCTTATAATCACAATGCCCGGGCCGGTCCCGTATGAATCAGACAAAACAGTGTCGTGGAATTATGGTGGAGACATCTACTACCATGGTATCAAATAAGATGTGCTGGCCGCCGAAGAAATAAGCTCCAAAGAAGAAGACTCTGACATTAGCAATATGGTCGGAACCAGTAAGATTACCCATAGCAGTAGAATCTTCTCTCCAGAGATTGCCCCTCCAAAGGCAGTTTTTGGACCCGTGGCTGTTCCAAAGGTTACCTTTGTACCAATAATTACATCTGTAAGTGCTCCTAATAACAAAGACGACACAACCCCTGCTGTTATCCCTACCAATACTCCTAATGCTGAAATTCGAGGAAAAAGTATTCAAGAAGAGCCTGTCCGGATGAAGGCTCAACCACTAGCTATCCCCGAAACCTCCAAGAAGGAAATGGAGGAGATTTTGAGAATAATAAAGAAGAGCGACTACGACGTGGTCGAACAGTTGGGGCAAACTCCCTCCAAGATATCCATGTTGGCATTGTTACTGTGCTTAGAGGCACATGCGAAAGCTCTGGTGACGTTTCTGAAGACATCCCATGTGCCTCAAGAGACATCGGCTGACCAATTTCATGATTGTGTGGCCAGCTTGACAGCTGATAACGGCCTAGGCTTCTCGGATGCTTATTTGACACCAAGGGGGAGAAAGCACAATGAGGCATTGCACGTCTCTGTGGAATATAGGGGAACAACTCTGGCCCATATCTTGGTGGACACTGGCTCATCTTTGAACGTTTTACCGAAGAAGGATCTCGACAGATTGGATTGCGAAGGACTAACGTTGAAACCCAGTAACATAATCGTGAGAGCATTTAATGGCTCAAAGAGGATGGTGGGGACTCAGACTTTCAACTCAACTTTCTATGTAATGGACATCCGCCCCTCTTACTCCTGTCTGCTAGGATGGCCCTGGATCCATAATGCCAGTGCTGTCACCTCTACACTACACCAGATGCTGAAATACCCAGTCCATGGAAAGATTATCACTGTCCACAGAGAGGAAGAGTATATGATTAGTCACCTCAATTCTTTATGGTATGTAGAATTCGACAGTGAGTTCATTGAAACTCCTTTTCAACATTTCGAAGAAGTCTCTTAAGAGGTAGCAGTAACCAAGACTGCGCCCCAGATTCCCAAAATCACAAGACCCCCTCTCCGGATGTCATCTCTGAAGGACGCCAAGGCAGTAGTAGAGGAGGGAGGATGCACCATCTGGGGGCAACTTCTGGACATTCCGTATAAATCTAACAAGTTTGGCTTAGGGTTTACTTCAAGTGCTCAGAAGGCCGTGCGATGTGCCCATGCTGGAGGGCCACCCTTGAGGATTAGCAACTGAGAGGTCAATGCAGTGGAAGATGGTGAAGAGGATTGCAGCTTGGAGGATTGGATCTTTCCTACCATCAACGGAGGACTTTGAAATTGGGAAGCCAGAGACTTTATCCCAATAACTTTCATCCCTCAGTAATTTATCTCTACATTTTGATTGGACTTGTAATATTCAAAAACAATTCGCACTCTTAAAACCTTGTGTCTTGCCCGAGGCACAATGGTCCATTTGTAAGGGTTTTTATTTCATCTTCATATGACATTTAATGAATCATGGACGTTTTTCACATACAAACTTTTATGCTCATTTTCTTTCTTTTACATTTTATTCTTTAAGGATGGCTATACCCTTACACACACCCGCACTCACAAATGCAGGTACCCCTCCATTCCGGATCCCATGGGTAACGATACTGCTATGGCCTTTTGTAACTCTGAGGATCTAATCTACCAAGCCGAAAACGAAGGTGGGGAAGATTGTGAAGTACCAGGGGAATTGGCCAGACTACCACAACAAGAGGAAAGAGCTATTCAGCCCCATGAGGAACCGGTGGATACCATCAACTTGGGTACCGAGGAGTATAAAAAAGAAATCAAGGTGGGTACCAATCTGGAGCCTAGTGTCAAGGAACGACTGATTCAGTTGTTGCATGATTATGTTGAGATCTTTGCTTGGTCATATGAAGATATGCCGGGACTTGATACAGACATCGTGGTACATCGTCTGCCAACAAGAGAAGACTGTCCACCAGTAAAACAAAAAGTCCACCGCATGAGACCTGACATGTCAGAGAAGATCAAAGTGGAAATCATGAAACAATTCAATGCTGGATTCTTGGCTGTCACTTCCTATCCCTAATGGGTTGCCAACATTGTTCCCGTACCTAAAAAAGACGGCAAAGTACGAATGTGCGTGGACTATAGAGATTTGAATAGGGCCAGCCCTAAAGATGATTTTCCACTTCCCCACATAGATATCCTGGTTGACAATACAGCCCAGCACAAAGTGTTTTCCTTCATGGACGGATTCTCAGGTTATAACCAAATCAAAATGGCACCTGAGGACATGGAGAAAACTACATTTGTCACACAGTGGGGCACATTCTGCTACAAGGTGATGCCATTCGGACTGAAGAATGTTGGGGCAACCTATCAGCGTGCCATGGTAGCTTTGTTTCATGATATGATGCATCATGAAATAGAGGTTTATGTAGATGACATGATAGCCCGATCACAAACTAAAGAGGAGCACCTTGATCACTTGCAAAAGTTGTTTGAGAGATTGAAGGAGTACAAATTAAGGTTGAACCCAAACAAGTGCACATTCGGAGTATGGTCCAGTAAACTTTTAGGTTTTGTTGTCAGTAACAAAGGCATCGAGGTTGATCCTGCCAAAGTTAAAGCGATACAAGAAATGCCTGCTCCTCGTACTGAGAAGGAAGTCAGAGGATTCCTGGGACGCCTGAACTATATTTCCAGATTCATTTCTCACCTAACAGCTACTTGTGAGCCAATCTTCAAACTATTGAAGAAAGATCAAGTAGTCAAGTGGAAAGATGAGTGTCAGTCTGCTTTTGACAAGATCAAAGAGTATTTACAAGAACCCCCTGTTTTGATGCCACTCGTCGAGGGAAGACCATTGATCATGTATCTAACTGTTTTAGAGAACTCAATGGGGTGTGTATTGGGGCAGCATGACGAGTCTGGCCGAAAAAAGCACGCTATTTACTACCTGAGCAAAAAGTTTACCGACTGTGAAACCAGATATTCACTACTCGAGAAAACTTGTTGCACTCTGGCATGGGCTGCTCGCCGGCTAAGACAGTATATGCTGACTCATACTACCTTGTTGATATCTAAGATGGATCCGATAAAGTACATCTTCGAGAAGCCTGCTCTGTCTGGGAGGATAGCAAGATGGCAGATGATTCTAACAAAATATGACATACAATATACTACCCAGAAAGCTATAAAAGGCAGTGTGTTAGCTGATCATCTTGCTCATCAAGCTGTAGAAGACTATCAATCCATGAAGTTTGAATTCCCAGATGAAGACGTCATGACATTAGACAACTGTGAAGAAATCAGACCATATGACGGACCTGAAGAAGGATCCCGATGGACCCTGTTCTTTGATGGGGCATCCAAAGCACTTGGTAATGGTATTGGTGTCGTACTCATATCTTCGGAAAGGTGTCATACTCCTTTTACTACTAGACTTTGCTTCAATTGTACGAACAACATGGCGGAATACGAAGCATGCATCTTTGGTCTCAGAGCTGCCATAGACTTGAGAATCAAAGCTTTAGATGTATTTGGAGATTCAGCTTTGGTCATCAGTCAGATCAAAGGGGAATGGGACACTAAACACCCAAACCTTATCCCCTATAAAGAACATGTTTTGACATTTCTGCCGCATTTTGAGGAGATCACTTTCGAGCATTTCCCGCGAGAAGGAAATCAGCTAGCAGACGCTCTAGCCACAATGTCATCTATGTTTAAACTTAATTTGTATAACGAGGCTCCCTAAATCACCAACGAATGAATGGATGAACCAGCACATTGTCACGAGATTAATATTGAAGAGGTAGTGGACCAGCCTTGGTTTCATGAAGTCAAGAGGTATCTTGAGGCTCAAGAATATCCGGAAGGAGCTTCAATCAATGATAAGAAGTTCTTAAGGAGATTCTCTGCTAAGTTCTTCCTTAGTAATGGCATCCTGTACAAACGCAATCATGACTCCGTTCTGCTTCGGTGTATGGATAAGGTTGAAGCAGAAAGGATCATGGCTAAATTACATAAAGGTACTTTATGCACTCACTCCAGTGGGCATACGATGGCGAACAAAATCCTACGGGTAGGCTATTATTAGTCTACCATGGAAGCAAATTGCTATCAACACTCTCGGACCTGTCATAAGTGTCAAATTTATGTTGACTAGGTGCACGTACCTCCAGTTCCTATGAATGTCTTAATAGCTCCTTGGCCCTTTGCTATGTGGGGAATTAATATGATTGGGGAAATCAAGCCTACAACCTCTAATGGACACCGCTTCATCCTAGTAGCCATTGACTATTTTACCAAGTGGGTTAAAGCAGCTTCTTTCGCGTTCGTTACTAAGAATGTTGTTACCCGCTTCATCAAGCAAAACCCCATTTGCCGGTACGGTATCCCAGAAAGGATCATCACTGACAATGGTACAAATCTTAACAATACTATGATCACCACCTTGTGCGAGCAATTCAAGATTCAGCATCACAATTCTTCCCCCTATCGGCCAAAGATGAATGGTGTTGTTGATGCTGCAAATAAAAACATTAAAAAGATCATACAAAAGATGACAGTCACCTACAAGGACTGGCATGAGATGCTACCATTTTCTCTCCACGGGTATCGTACCACGGCTCGAACATCAACTGGGGCAACACCCTATTCTTTGGTTTACGGCATGGAGGTTGTTTTACCTATTGAGGTTCAGATCCCCTCTCTAAGGATTATAAAGGATGCAGGTTTGAATGAAGACGATTGGATCCAAACTCGACTTGATCAACTGAACTTAATCGACGAAAAGAGACTTACTGCTGTTTTCCATGGTCAGATGTATCAAAAACCGATGATCAAGGCTTTCAACAAGAAAGTCAGGAGCCAAGTATATCAAGTTGGGGATCTAGTGATCAAACGTATCATTTTGCCACAAAGTGATCCCAGGGGAAAATGGACTCTTACCTATGAAGGACCATTTGTAATCAAGAACATATTCTCTAGTGGGGCAATGATCTTGACCACCATGGACGGCAACGACCTACCACACCCTGCAAACTCGGATATAGTCAAAAGATACTATACATAAGAGACCCGCTAGGTTGACACACCTAGGCAAAACAAGGGCATCCCGACGAACCAAAAAGGTTCGGGCAAAAATTAGGGATAAAATATAAAAAATATGTACATCCGGCAAGTTGAAAACCCGAAAGGGCGACTTGGGCAAAAAAGGGTTTCTCGGTGGACTAAAAACCCGAAAGGGCGGTCCAAGCAAAAGTTAGGGAATAAAAGCATATGACTGTGTCCCGTCGGATCATTTTGAGGATAGCCTCTTGACCTCCACTGACAAACTCGGAGTTTCTGATCAATTCAATCATCTTCGGACGAAGCAACAAATAGACGAGATATTCAGAGATAGGAGGGTTATAGCAGAATGGGAACCCCATGGGATTATCATACATAGCTATCTTTCTTTGCATAAATCTTTCTTGTTTTTATGGCGCCATTCTCTTACTAGAATGTTTGTCTCCTTTGTACGAAATACTTACTCAAAGTCAATACAAAAATGTCTCTTTGAAAGTACAAAAACTATTTGTCACTTCTTTACAATTGTGTTTTGTTTGCAAAAAAATGTCCAATGATTCATTGATGAACATATGCATCTGAGCATAATTACTATTTACAAATAAACAAGATAAGAAAGATAATTACTGATAGGTTGAAAAGGCAAGAAAACGTCCCTGGACCACTTCATATTCCCCCCAGAGTTTTCAATAACTCCCCTGCAGAAACAAAATTTCAAGTTTTTATCCCCAGTAGAAGTCATCGAATTTCTCAGGATTTCTCAAACAAATCTTACAAGCAATACATGGCATTGGCCTTGCAACAAAATTTTCTCCTCTCGACAAGAGTTCATCAAAACTTCAACCTCAAAACATGAAGATTCACATATCACCAACAAACTACAGATCCCCTAGTTTGAATTTACCTCTCTGACCACTACAAATCAAAGGACCACAACTCCTCTTCCCCAGTAGACTATTCTGCATCAAGTTACTGTGAAGCCCGGAATCCGGTCAAATAACAGTAAGCTTCCTTATCCCCAGTAAGTTTTTGTGAAGCCTGGAATCCGACCAAGTAGCAGCTAACTTTTGATTCTCTCCAGTCAAGGGTAACTCCCCAATAGAGCGGAAGACGACCGAGACTCCTGAACTAAATTTTTTTTTACCTTTCTCCCCACAGGATTTTCCATCATTCCCAGCAGAATAAAATTCCCAACTGCAAAGCTTCTGGTTTATCGAATCCCGGTAGAAATCGCCCAATTTCTCCAAATTCCAAAGTAGTTTGTTGTGAAGGCTGGAATTCGACCAGATAACAGCTAACTTTTCAATCCTCCCTAGCAGAATAACCACTCCCAATAGAGAAATCCCAATGAAAGTCGTCAAGATTTTCGGGTTGCCCCAAGCAGATCTTGCGATCAATACAAGGCATCCCCCTTACAACAAGAGCTTATTCCTCTCAATAGAAATTCATCAACACTCCAACTTCAAGACCTGAAGACTTACATATCCTCAACAGCAGTCAGAGATTAATTTTCCCCGAGTAGATAACAATACAGAAAATCAGCTCACATACACATACATTGCATCCATATATCATAAACATCAATAAAGCTAATACATTGCATCATATATTTCATGCAACATAACTTGGTGTTTCAACTAACATTTTATCCTTTTCAGGATAAGGTTAACAACTACCAATAACAGATTCCAACACCCCTGATATAGTTCAGATACGCTCCAAACATGGAAGCCATTATGGTACTCATTCAGATTCAGATTCCAACACCCCTGATACAGTTCAGATACGCTCCAGACATGGAAGTCATTCTGGTACTCATTCAGATTCAGATTTCTACACCCTTGATACGGTTCAGGTACGCTCCAAACATGGAAGTCATTCTGGTACTCATTCAGATTCAGATTTCTACACTCCTGATACAGTTCAGATACGCTCCAGACACGGAAGCCATTCTGATGTTCAAACGTACCAGCTACATCCCAACAAGCATTCTTGGATGGCATCCACAAGCCCATCCCCAACAAGATCTTATTACCTCTCCAAATGGCATCTTTAAGCCCATTCCTCCTATTGTCACCGAGCGCAAATTTCTGGGCACTCTAGTGTCCAATCATCTTCCACCTTCGAGTCGCGAATGGCAAACGTCGTCAATCTAACTCCTCAGGTTAAAAGAAGATTGAACAGGGGCAGGTGTTGTACCCCAAAATTTGCCCTCTCTTTTTAGGAAAAAATCACCCTGGATTCTCAAAGTTTTCTCTTATACAAATCCAAGCCTTGAGTTATCACTCCTTTCCAAGCAAGCCATTTACAAGGGCAAAATGGTCATTTGCAAGCTAAAAAAGTCAAACTTTGGTTTTTGGATCAAAATCAAAACACAAAAAATCATATTTCATCAAGACATGTTGGAATATGAAGTTTGTTTCATTAAGAAGCTCAAAAGTCAAATTTTACCTTGAAGAAGTTAAATTCTAAATACTTAGAATTTTTTCTAAAGTATTTAATAAAAATGACACTTCAGAACTTCTGAACCAACCTCCAGGCAGGAGCAGTCAGAAATTGTAAACTTGGCTCAGCACATAACATTCAGGCAGAATGTGGCTCTTCAGCAGCTACGCCAATTCAGTCAGAATGTGGCTCTTCAGCAGCTACACAAATTCAGTAAGAATATGGCTCTTCAACAGCTACGCCAACTCAGTCAGAATGTGGCTCTTCAGCAGCTACGCCAATTTAGTAAGAATGTGACACTTCAGTAGCTACACCAATTCAGTCAGAATGTGGCTCTTCAGCAGCTACGCCAATTCAGTCAGAATATGGATCTTCAACAGCTACGCCAACTCAGTCAGAAGTTGCAAACTTAGCTCAGCATATAACATTCAGTCAGAATGTAGCTCTTCAGCAGCTACGCAAGTTCAGTCAGAATTTGCCAAGGTAAGAACAAAAGATTATAAAACATGCTGGAAATCCTGGACAACCCTCAGAATTTGCTGAGGCAACAGGATACCAAGATCAGAACTTGGGTGCATTGTTTTGGACTATGCTGGAGTGGAACTTCTGGCTCAGATTTAAGTAATGATGCAAATCTCATATTACAAGATTTTATTCTTGACCAATCTCATCATCATTTAATGCTCACAACCACTTTTGAGCATTTGTCCAAAGGGTCTCTCCACGTGCAGCATAACAACGCTCTTGTGCAGATTGAGGTATGGGTTCATGCGCTACTTTTCGCTCATGGGTGTCACTTTTCCTTAATCCTCGCTTACTAACCCAGCCTAGGCTAGAGGCTGTCAATCATCACAATTTTATATGAACTTTTCTTCAAGAGTAAGTCAGCATCTAGTGCATGATATTGGCGCCACTTAACGTTTTAAAAAACCCACAAGGTTTTGCCTATAAATAGAACACCATTGTCCATTGAAAAAGGGGTCCAAGTTCAGAAAAAATTACTGAAAAGAAACAGAAAGTTTTAGCAAGAAAACACCTTGAATCTCTGCCCAAAATTCCCATTGTTTCAAAAAAAACTATGAGCACAGCATACCAACCATTAACTTTGAATCTTCTACTTCAAAACTCCATTTGCTCTCAAAGTATTTCTTGACTAAGAAACACCCATACAGTTTTCTAACTCATATATATACCCTCCATCCATATATTCAAAGAACCTATTCAGAACATCATCATAGTTAAGGCTAACTCCAGTCCACGGAACTTTTTCTAGCTGCAAGGTAAGCACTTGCTGCCTCTCACCACATTGCTTAAACATCACCAGATTTGCATGCTCAAAAACACAATGTAGATATCATGCTTCTGATGTTGTCCATGTTCTGAGGTTTTCACGCATCTGTACGCTTAAGTAGGGAATGATTCAGTTCAGAACTTGCCTCTGACTCTTGGTTCTGACTTTTGAAACGCTATGACACCTACTGAAACTGTCCTAGGCATGCCTTCTGTTTTGTGGAAAAATAACCAAATTGCAGATGTTCTAACTAGCACGGAGGGAGACCAAGTTCTGACTTTGACGCCAGAACTTCTGGGGCCTGTTTTGTCATCAGTAATATCAGAACTTCTGAAAATTACTGTGTGCCCAGCAGGGTCAGAACTTCTGACCCAATACATTTTCACTAACAGGTTTCTGTTTTGCAGCGTACCAGGGTCAGAACTTCTGACCCATACATTTTCACTAACAGGTTATTGTCCTGCAGCAGGCCAGGGTCAGAACTTCTGACTTCCTCTCAGCAGCACGCTGACTCTTTTCCTTTTTCTTTCTTTCTTCCCTTTGTTATTTTCTTTATTTTTCTCGCTTGTACTCCCCATTCAGAAATTTGTACCCCCACCCCCTAAATATTGTAATAGCGTAGGACTTTACATTTCCGCATTTTTATCGCTTTCAAGTGTAAATGTTAGTGATTAGGATATGTATGGCAAGATAAAATCAATAAAATAGAAAATCCTAAATCAAGATAAAATCATGCATGCAATCAAACACACTTGCACACAAACACCCTTAGGGTTTCTCCACTTGGTTGCTTTATACAAAAATAGCCATGTTATGCATGCAAAGCATCTTGGTCAAACAAACAAAATCAAAAGATCATAGTCCCTCAATGACGCTATTCAAAGTTGCCTTATAAAATGATCTTAGTCCCTCGAAAATACTAAGATACTTTGCAACATTACTAATCATGGTTATACAATGACCCACGCCCGTCCCGTTAACATCCAAAGATAAGGTTGCTTACCAAATTAATGGTAAGACAACAATATCAAAGGAAAAGAAAATGAACAATAAAGACATTTGAGTAGGTAGATTACTTTTAGTTACTTGCTCCATTTCAAACAAATATCCTTGCCATTTTTAAAACAAACACACACATTTCCAAACATCTTGCAAACATTGAAAACATTTTCAAAAAGACAAACATCTTTGTATACATTCTTACGAACGAGAATCATTACAAAAATTTCCTAAATGAATGGCCTCTTTTTTACAAAATACTTTCAAAACCACACCAAACAAATTTTGAAGCAACAAAAGCAAGTGATCTAGCAAGTAACTAAGAGCCCATGGTAAACCATGGATGAAAAGGGTGCTAATACCTTCCCTTTTCATAATCTACCCCCCGAACTTAAGAAACAATCTCAAAGGTCTTTCCTGTGCTTTTTCGCCTTTCCTTGTTGGATAAAAGAAAAGTCGGTGGCGACTCTTGCTCAACCGCAACATTTGCAAACACAAAACGCAAACCCACCAAGTCAATTCTCCCACCGTATCACATTGGCCATTAGGAAGTAGTGAGACAGCCGGCTTTGGTTCCGACCGAATATTGGTTGATACTCAATGCTACGCTCATTGAGATCGGACTTTCGGGATATTTCGGTTGCCAATAAAGAGGCTTGCACTAAAACAATGCCCGATGAAGAAAGATCAGTGATATTGAAATCCCCTAGAACCCGGTTACTTTCTAGGACAGGTTGAGCCAACTAAACTTCAAGAGGGTACTTACCTATAAACTCCATGAAAGCATAAACCAAAGGATTTGTTTGCTTTGTTTGTACATAACGACTTGTTTACTTTTGCTTGTGTATGATTACTTCTACATAAACATCATGACATCATACCATAGCATTTTTCAATAACCATTTCAAGGATCTAAGGGTCTGTGATGCAGGGACATGTTGAACCTGACGTCCATCAAGGGGCAAGAGGATTTATGTTCCTCTAACTAAACATCATAAAAGACCAAAGCACGATGGCTTGAGTCAAGGGCTATGACCCACTTGACATGGTGAGCTTGATTCTTGTGGAAGGACATCCAACGATATGAAGTTCTTGAATCAAAGTTGTGATCAAAGTTCAACTTTTGACATTTTTTGTGTTTACCCTATGAGATCCTTGAAAACATTGCATCCACATATCATGCATATCATGACAAGTTTTCCTCATACATGTTTTCACATCTGCTTACTGTTTATTTCAGTAGAGATGGCTCTAGAACAGACTGTCGTAGATCTTCAGACCTAAAATGCTCAACTTCAAGAATTCTTCCTGAACATATTCAATGGGCAAGAAGAAGTGAAAGCACTCCTCATTAAGAGCATGACAAAGAGGGATCATGAAGACAACAGGGATGACCAGTTGGAATGGTTACAAACTGAAATGGCAACAATGAAAGTCCAGATGATGGGGGAAATGGTGGGTCAGATGGCTCTTATCCAAAACTTAGCTCGGGGACAAGAAGAACTGAGAGCCATTGTCAACAAGCTTCATCAAGATAGATGCAACCATATGGGACAAACAGCTAGAATTGGGGATCGAGTCATTAATCAGCCTCCCATGAGACAAGAAGTTGGCTTGTTGGAGAGTAGACCTTTCCAAGTTGCTGCTACATCACGAGCCCAACAACAACCTCGCCAACCAGACAAGGTGGTCGGCGTAAGCAAGGAAGACAATTAGCTAAGATAAACATTCCCTTGGCTCAAGCATTGCATCATATGTTGGAAGCCAAGCTGATTACATTAAGGGAGCCTCCTCAAAAACCTAACACTTATGCTCCTAACTTCAAATACAATGAAAGGTGTGCATACCACTCCAGCAGTCTTGGACACGACACTAACCAGTGTTGGACATTGAAAAACAAGATTCAAGACCTGATTGAAGAAGGAGTGTTGGAATTCACACAAGATGGTCAACTGGAGTTCTTCTGTCACCTCTCGAAGACACACCATCTGAAGTGACAAATTTAGGCGGAGAAATTTTTGTTCATTCGAATTTTTAGTTGTAATTTCTTTGTTTGTTTAAACATTTGTCCTTATGTCAGACTTTGGTTGTTTCATTAATGCATTGCATATGTTTGTCTTGAATTAATCCATTCATTTTCACTATATTTAAACTATTCTTTTTACTCCCTTTATGATATTCAACTCTTGTTTAAAAGTTGTGAGCCTTTAGAGGGAGGATGACGAAAACAATGCCCTAATATCATACAGTATGCTTTTGGACAGACCTTGCTGATGATGTACATGTGTTCTTTCAATTCCTAAACAGTGGATTTATAAGGAAGATGATCCCTAGTCAACCCCTTTGAGCCAAAGAAGTAGGAGTTTTCTTTTTCACAAAAATTGAAACCTTTAATCAAAACTTGGGGCATGGTAGTTTCTCAGTTAATCCAAATGCATATTCAGCCGCAAGCTTTCAGTTCGTACACAAACATCCTTCTGAATCAAAAGACAGTGATGGTTCCCCGTGAAATAGGCAGTCATTTTCTCTCAAAAAGAAAAGCCCATTAAGTCAAAACCTATTAAGGAGACTTAAGAAAAACGGGGGCATCCCGCTGGCTGTAATCTCAAAACAAGAACAGTCAGGAAAAAAATAGGGATAATAAATCAAAAAAAGGAGGTCGCTAAAAATCCTCAACAACAAAAAAATGTTGCAAAAAATGACTGCCTTCACAAGTAAACTTAACTTGTCTGAACCATCACCAAAACATCATTCCAGACTCAATTGGGATTCAAAACACGCAATTAACTGAGTATAGGACTAGAGAACATCATGGAGAATGGGTTGGGTACAAATAAACTTTGAGCCTTATCCTTTGTTTCTTAAACCGTGAACCAGGCCACGCTGCAACCCCTAAAAAGTCCTAATTGAAGCATGGGTTAGTTCTAAAGCATACTGTTATAAAAGGTATCCTGACTCCTGTAAGGCTTACTGTAAATCCTGAGTTGAATTCACATTCTTACAAAATTATTTTATCTTCTAAAAATGCATTTTCAAACTTCAAGACAAACATAAACTGTGCATTATTTAAATATCACTGTTTTCATAGGGCTATTTGTTTGACAACAGAGAAATTCGCACGGCCAATATCCAATGAACAGAAGTTCTCTTAAGAAATAGAATCACTTCAAATGGAAAAACACTTCCAATGAAAAAATCTCATAATCAAGGGGCATGACAGGTTACTGTCCAACTCATCTGGGGCAGTCAAGCCAAAATTCCAAGAAATCTCTCATAATCAAGGGGCACGGCATGATCTTTGTCCAACACATATGGGGCAGTCAAGTCGAGATTCAAAGAAATCTCTCATAAAGTCCTGAATAGTCAGGGGCAAGTCTCCATCACTTAGGGCATCGGGTGTGATTTCCATCAAAGGAGCACATACAATCAAACAAAATTGTTTGGCAGTGCTACAACACTTACAAAGTCCCTTTCATAAGGAGATCCCCAGTGAAGTCGCCAGAGCAATCTCTATAAGGATATCCCCCCCAAAATTATCCCCATAAAATTGGATCCATATAATCCCCAGCCAGAGTTTCAGTCTCCAGAAAATCTCTCCCCAGTTGAGTTGGCCTCAAGAAGAATCCTCGAGGATTTCTGCCAAAAGAAAACACCTCCCCAACAATTCGTCAAATGTTCTCTTCAGCTAGGTTTATTTCACAAACAAACTACAGATTTCCTAGCTTGAGTTTTCCCTCGCAAACTATTACAAATCAAGGGACCACAACCCCTAATACCCATTGAAGTTGTCAACAGAGTCATTGTTATCTTCGAAAATTGCTGAAACCTGGACCCGACCAGATAATAGTTTGAGTTTCTGAAACTTGGACCCGACTGGATAACAGTTAATCTCAATTTTAAGTTCCTAAAACCTGGACCCAACCAGATACTAGTTTAACTTCTTCAATTGCTGAAACCTGGACCCGACCAGATAACAGTTTGAGTTTCTGAAACTTGGACCCAAACGGATAACATTTAATCTCAATTTTAAGTTACTAAAACTTGGGCCCGACCAGATAATAGTTTATCTTCTTCAATTTCTGAAACCTGGACTCGACCAAATAACAGTTTGAGTTTCTGAAACCTGGACCCAACTGGATAATAGTTAATCTCAATTTTAAGTTACTAAATCCTGGACCTGACTAGATAATAGTTTAACTTCTTCAATTGTTGAAACTTGGACCCGACCAGATAACAGTTTGACTTTTACAAATCACTAATAAAGCTCCTCTTCCCTAGTAGAGTTTTCCACTGTTCCAGCGAGTTGCTGCAAAGCCTGGAATCCAACCAGATAAAAATTAACTTCTTTATCCCCAGCAAGTTGTTATGAAGCCTGGAATCCAACCAGATAACAACTAACTTTCAAGAGATAACTCCTCAGTAGAGAAACGGACAACTAAAACTCCTGAACTTTTTTCCCAAGCAGAAATCAACACTCTCCATGGATTTTCCTTCAAGCAAAGTTAACATTCCCCATCGAAGTTCTCCTAACACAACAGAATAGGAAGCCCCAGCAGAAACATCCTAAAACAAGGTCAGAAGAGGAGCATACTCTTCATCCCCAACAGCAATCTGGGATTTAATTTCCCAAGGCTCACCAGCATTTGTCAAGGATTTTTTCCCAGACAAAGATACACTTTAATAACATTTCACATTCATACATCATATAACATACACGTACAACATAATCTCATTTATTTTGAGAGCATCATCATGCCATGCATACTTCTCCTTGCAACTAACCCTCTTCCTTGCAGGAAAAGTCAGTCAAATCAAAGAGCTCTTCTGGTTAGATTTATTTCTTCCAGTTAAAGACGGGCAAATCAAAGACCTCTTCTGGTTAGATTTGTTTCTTCCAGTTAAAGACGGGCGAATCAAAGACCTTTTTTGGTTAGATTTATTTCTTCCAGTTAAAGACAGACGAATAAAAGACCTCTTCTGGTTAGATTTATTTCTTCCAGTTAAAGACAGGAGAATCAAATACCTCTTCTGGTTAGATTTATTTCTTCCAGTTAAAGACATGCGAATCAAAGACCTCTCCTGGCTAGATTCATTTCTTCCAGTTAAAGACAGGCGAATCAAAGACCTCTTCTGGTTAGATTTATTTCTTCCAGTTAAAGACAGGCGAATCAAAGACCTCTTCTGGTTAGATTTATTTCTTCCAGTTAAAGACATGCGAATCAAAACCTCTTATGGTTAGATTTATTTCTTCCAATTAAAGATAGGCAAATCAAATACCTGTTCTGGTTAGATTTATTTCTTCCAGTTAAAGACAAGTGAATCAAAGACCTCTTTTGGTTAGATTTATTTCTTCCAGTTAAAGACAGGCGAATCAAATACCTCTTCTGGTTGGATTTACTTCTTCCAGTTAAAGATAGACGAACCAAAGACCTCTTCTGGTTAGATTTATTTCTTCCAGTTAAAGACAGGTGAATCAAAGACCTCTTCTGGTTAGATTCATTTCTTCCAGCTAAAGATGGGCGAATCAAAGACCTCTTCTGGTTAGATTTATTTCTTCCAGTTAAAGATAGGCGAATCAAAGACCTCTTCTGGTTAGATTTATTTCTTCCAGTTAAAGACAGACGAATCAAAGAACTCTTTTGGTTGGATTTACTTCTTCCAATTAAAGGTAGTCGAATCAAAGAGCTCTTCTGGTTGGATTTACTTCTTCCAGTTAAAAATAGGTGAATATAAGACCTCTTCTGGTTAGATTTATTTCTTCCAGTTAAAGACAGACGAATCAAAGACCTCTTCTGGTTAGATTTATTTCTTTCAGTTAAAGATAGGCGAATCAAAGACCTCTTCTGGTTAGATTTATTTTTTCCAGTTAAAGACAGGCGAATCAAAGACCTCTTCTGGTTAGATTTATTTCTTCCAGTTAAAGATAGGCGAATCAAAGACCTCTTCTGGTTAGATTTATTTCTTTCAGTTAAAGACAAGAGAATCAAAGATCTCTTCTGGTTAGATTTATTTTTTCCAGTTAAAGACAGGCGAATCAAAGACCTCTTCTGGTTAGATTTATTTCTTCCAGTTATAGACAGACGAATCAAAGACCTCTTATGGTTATATTTATTTCTTCCAGTTAAAGATAGGCGAATCAAAGACCTCTTCTAGTTAGATTTATTTCTTCCAGTTAAAGACAGGAGAATCAAATACCTCTTGTGGTTAGATTTATTTCTTCCAGTTAAAAATAGGCAAAGGACATCTGATGTTTCAGTATAAATCAACCAAAAGATTTATTCTGATACTTCTCACAGTTACAGTAAAGCTTAGACTTGGTCTAATTTCTATCAACAATCACCTTTGGATGGCATCTATAAGCCCATCTCTGACATTCATCCATCATCTCTCCAAATGGCATTTTAAAGCTCATTCCCTACACAATTAACTAACACATAGTCGAGTGCAAATTTCTGGGCACTCTAGTGTTCGATTATCTTCCACCTTCGAGTCACGAATGGCGGACTCCCCAATCTAACTCTTTAGGTTTAAGAAGATTGAACAGGGGCAGCTGTTGTACCCCAAAATTTGCCCTCTCCAATTTCTCAAAGATTCTCTCACAAAATCTCCATTGCTCAAAATTGCATAAGGTTTGATCAACTCAAGATAACTTCCCAAACAATGATGACTCAAAAATAGAGTTTGAATTTGCATAAGTACAATTGAAATTTTAATGCCCCATGTAGTTTCCATGGATCATATTGGGCTCTCAAGCATTAAATCAAAGAAGAGCAAGTTTGCTTCGATTCATAAGCTTTGATTGGGCATTTGGCTTCCTTCGAGCAAGCTTGGTTCATAAGCTTCGATTGGGCATTTGGCTTCCTTCAATCAAGCTTGATTCACAAGCTTAGATGGGTATGGGCCTCCTTCGAGCAAGCTTGATTCATAAGCTTCGATTGGATATTGGCCTCCTTCGAGCAAGCTTGGTTCATAAGCTTCGATTTGGCATTTGGCCTCCTTCGAGCAAGCTTGGTTCATAAGCTTCGATTGGATATTGGACTCCTTCGAGCAAGCTTGGTTCATAAGCTTCGATTGGGCATTTGGCCTCCTTCGAGCAAGCTTGGTTCATAAGCTTTGATTGGGCATTTGTCTTCTTTCGAGCAAGCTTGGTTCATAAGCTTCGATTGGATATTGGCCTCTTTCGAGCAAGCTTGGTTCATAAGCTTTAATTGGGCATTTGGTTTCCTTCGAGCAATCTTGGTTCATAAGCTTCGATTGGGCATTTGGCTTCCTTCGAGCAAGCTTGGTTCAATCCCCAAGCTTCAACTGGGCAATGGCTTCCTTCGAAGTAACATGCTTCGATCCATCTCTAAACCCTTCAATCAACATGATTTGAAGAACATTGATCAAATCTCACAACCTTATCCTCTAAATCTCACTTTTCAGGCTATGTTTCTTCTAAATCTTTACATAATCAGAGGCTTACACAAATTTGTGATGCATTACACAAAGATTCGAAGCTTTATCCACTGGATTATACCATTTTTTGATGAAATGGCAAAAAGCTACGTATCTATTTTCATAAATATTACTTTAATCACAAAGTCAGTTTCTTGAGCTCCCAACCTGATTTTATCTGAACACAAGCAACATCAAAAGCATGAGTCAAATCTCATACACCCAACAAACATCAGGCCTCGCTTGTACTTGAACTTGGGAACCATGAAAATTCATTCAACTTGATTTTTTCATTTTCAACCAAACCATAGTTTGTTATCTTACAAATCTGGTTACTCGAACTTCCCAAACCTTTTTTCTATAAATAAAGAGACCATTTGCAAATCAAAGGGCCAGATTCTTGGTTGTGTTGAAAAAATCCTCAAACACTCAAACTCTCAAAAACTCAGAACCTGCACACAAGCATAAAGCTAAGCATAAAACTTGGCATATGCTAACTTCACACACAAAAACATCAAATCCCTTCATACGTTAGTGAGCCTTTCGATTCACCCCCTAGCTTCCATATACCAGCCTTTCAATTCATTCCCTAGCTTCCATATACTAGCCTTTTGATTCACTCTCTAGTTTCCATATATCAACCTTTCGATTTAGTGACTTTTTCAAGTAAGGTAGTGATCCCACTAGCTCAAGGGAGGTCGAAGCAGGCTTAATCCATCATCAAACCATTCCAGGAGGTTCTATCGAAGTCCCTCAAGTTTTAATACAAGAGGTAAGTTTTCTTAAACTTGGAACTCTTCATTCAAACATAATTTGTATATACTTTGTGAAGGAAAAATGTAGATATCATGCCTATGAAGCTGACCATGCTCTTAGTTTTGATTTTTATTGCTTGTGTTTTTTATAATTTCAACTATGACTAGTTAGGTTTTGATTTTTGTGCTGAATAAAATTCATTGCTAACCATTGACCCATAACTTTCGAAAGTTACATGTTTAGATTTGTATTAAAATTTTGAGCAGGTTTGATATTTACATCCTTCGATTTGGCTGAAAAATGAAGCCTTTCGAAGCTTAACAAATGAGTTATACATCCCCGCGCTCGAAGGAAGAAGATGAAGCCATGTTTAAACATTCAGAAATGAGTTCATTTTATATTTATTGCAAGTTGTATAACCAACAGATGAAATAGACCGCCCCAGTGGTACAAATAGCGCGTGCTAAAGCCTTGCCATGTAGAAGATCTTGGGTTCAAGCCCCAGCGAGACCTTTTGTCATTTTTTCTAGATTTTCTCATTTCTTTTTGTTTGCAGGAAGCGCGCCTGGGCCTCTATTGGCTGGGCCTTGGCATTTCCATTTTCTGAAACCCCCTACTTACTGACAAACAAACAGACCCTGGGCCCAAGCATAAAACTGTTTTTCTACACAAAAACTGTTTTAAATACAAAAAACTATTTTCTATACAAAAACACCAAAAATATATTTAAGCTATTTAGTTTATTTTATTTAACTTCTTATAATAAAAAAGACCAAAAAACATTTTCTTATTTATTTTCTTTTCTTTAACTTAAACTTAATTTTTCTTTAGTTTAATTAAATTTCCTTTTAGTTAAATAGGCCAAAATCTTTCTTTAACAAAATCAAAACAAATACATTTTTCATTCATGTCTTGTACATTATATTCCTTTCAATTCTTGTACATTATTCAACTTCAATATGGTTATAATAGATAATTAGGATTTAATTTCTTCCAATCCCCATTTGTAAATTTGTACACCCCATCCCCAAATGATGTAATAGCGGTAGTAAATTTACTTTCCGCAATTTACCGCTTTCATATAAATGCTAGTAATTAGGGTTTGTATAGAAAGATAAAATCAATACTTAGAAAACCCTAATTTAAGATAAAATCAAGCATGAAAAATAAACACTTTGCACACTTGCACCTCTAGGATTAACTCCACTTGTTGGCTTGAGAAAATGGTCATAATATGCATGTGAGACGTCTTAGCAAAAACAATCAAAAAATACAAGATCATAGTCCCTCGGTGATGCTTCGAATGTTGCCTTATAAATGATCTTAGTCCCTCAAGAGAAATGCTAAGATATATCACAACATTGTTATTCATGACTATACGATGACCCATGTCCATCCATTTACATCCAAAGATAAGGCTACTTACCAATCAATGGTGAGATGGCAATATCAAAGGAAGGAAGAAATGAACAAAAGACTTTTGAGTAGGTAGAACATTCTTAGTTGCTTGCTCACAATCCATCTTCAAAAAAACAAACATCTTTTCAAACACTTTCAAAACATGAAATATTTTCAAAAAGTCCAACACTTTGTATGCATTCTTATAGAGACGAGAATCATTACAAAGTTTTCCTAAACGAAGGTGCTTTTCAAAAATACTTTCAAAACCCACCACAAACACATTTCAAACAAAGAAATTTCAAAAGTGATCTAGAAAGCAACTAAGATCCCATAGATAAATATGAATAAAAAGGGTGCTAACACCTTCCCTTTTCATAATCTACCCCTCAAACTCAAGAAAACATCTCAAAGACCTTTCCTGTTCTTTTCACTTTTTCTTTATTGGATAAAAGAAAAGTCGGTGGTGACTCTTGCTATCTGCAATAACTGAAATCAAATGCAAAACAACCAAGTCAGTTCTCCCATTGTAATACAGTTAGCTTCATAGACGTGATATCTACATTTTTCCTTTAGAAAATAAATGCAAATGTTGCTTGTACAGAGATTTCAAAGTTTGAAAAACTTACCTCTTGATGCATAAATTCAATGTCCTCTACACGACTTCTAGAAGTAATGTGATGCTTTCTTTAGCTTCCATGGACCTTGGTGAGTATGTTACAACTCTTACTTTTCCTTGAGAGGGTCTGGATCAGTCTATTCAAGTCAAGTTGCAAAGTTGGATTTTAAAAATGGTGGATTTTGATAATGGAGTTACAGTGGAAAAACAGGTGTTTGGATTATTTATACATGATTTATATGAAGTGTTTGGATGATTTTTTTGGACAAAAGTTGCAAGGTTTGAGAGATTCGAAGACTTGGACTTCAAAGCTCAAAAATGGAGTTTTTAGGCCAATTCAGATTTGGGAGAGTTTGAGGGGTGTTTTGGAGCTGTTAATTCGTGATATGGCTTGCAAGTGAGCTCTATATTTGTAGGCAAAGGTTAAAGATAATGAGATGGTCAGGTTTGCAAGTGATAGAGTTTTGGTTTGGTTGAGGTGAAACAACCAAGTTTGTGTGAAACTTGTTGTTCCAATGCATCAATAGGGTGGTTGGTAGGCTTAGAGATGTTGCTTCTGAGCATTCATGTTGAGTGTGATCAGAAGAAATAAGTTAGAGGCTCAAGGAGTGGACTTTGTGATTAACGTGATCTTTATGCAAATGGATATGGAGCTTTTTGTAATTTCATACAAAAATGGTATAATCAAGTGGGTAAAGCTTCAAATATTTGTGTAATGCACCATAATTTTGTGTAAGTCTCTGATTATGTGGAGATTTAGAAGCAACATGGCCTGAAAAGTGAGATTGAATGATAAGGTTATGAGATTTGCTCTTGAGTTCTTCACAAAATGACTTGAAATTCAAAAATGCATGCCCAACTTCATATCTTCGAATCTACAAGCTCAAGTATGATAAAAATGTGTTCTTGGATATTTTGGAAAGCTTGAAACATTGTCTACAACTTTCATGTTGTGAGTTTTTGCTAAATCAATTTAGATCTTAGTGAAAAATGGCCATAAAGTAGTGACTTTGTTAAGAACAAAACACTTGGAAAATTTTTCTAAGTGTTGGGTAAAAATAATCAGAACTTCATGGGCTCATATCTCTTAAGTTAAGCACTTTTTGAGGATCACCTCTATTGTACCCCAAAATTTTCCCTCTCATTTATCAAATATTTTCTCACAAGATCTCGTATTTGGTTTAAGACTGCACAAGGTTTGATCAGCTCAAGACACCTCCTTAAGCACTGATGACTCAAATTAGGGTTTGAGATTGTACAAGGATAATTGAACTTCCAATGCCTCATATGACTTTCATAGATCATTATGTACCCCCAAGATTACTCATGTCAAGTTTCAAGTCTTGGATCACATTTTTGCTCAATCAATTGAGCAGTTGACCTAAAAATCAACTATATTAGGGAAAAAGTCAACTATGGCCAATTTACAGTTAAACTTAATAATTTTTTATCCACATCAACATTATAAAATCATATGTATCATTTGATCAATTTTGAACCACAATTCCTCAAGAAATTTGATCAAATCACCAAAAGGGCAAAATGGTCAAAATTAGGGTTTTTATTGAGAATGGGAAATTTCTGATTTTTGACCTAGCAAATGGTCAATTGGTTTGAAGCATGATCTCAAGAGTTCAATTTCATCATTTTTACCTAATGGCATGACCCAAAACATCGCTCAAGATCAATTAGATTGATAGTGAATTTTCAGTCAACTGACCCAAAGTCAACTTTACACTGAAAAGTCAAACTTTAACTTTTTGGTCAAAATCAAGTGTCAAAGATCACAATTCATAAACACGTGTCAAAATATGAAACTTATTCATCAAGAAATAAAAAAGTAAATATTTCATTTTGAAAAGTCAAAGTTTTCAAACTTAGAAATTTTTCTAAGTGTTGAAAACTTCATGTTTTTTCACAACTTTGAGCCAATTTTTTACCATGATACAAGATGATTCAAAAGAAGCTTTCAACATGAAAGTTGTATATCTACATGACATCTAAAACATTGATTTACATAACTTCTCCTGAAAATGCTTGGATATCAAGTTATTAATTCATGAAGTCATTGTCTTGAAATTAAACACTTAGTGAAAGTTTGCCCTAGTTTAGGCAGGATTTTGACCTAACTTCATGGTACTTTTTCATATAGTTCCAAGGGGAATTTTCAAAAGTGATTCAAAGAGGGGTTGTATAGAACATTACAATATTTCTAAAATGTCCAAGAACTCCTTGAGGTCATTCTTGATCAAGGATAATCGAAGAGAGGAAGTTAGGGTTTCAAACTAAAATTATAGGCCATTTTCATGATGAACAAAAATGCAATTTCAATATTAGGCTGCATAATATTGCTTTGCAGGCCTTCTAACTTGTGTATCTATCCATCATTAATGGATTACACAAACTTTTGAGCTTTAATCCAAGTGATTTAAGCTTTATCCAATCCACATTTCTATTAATGGCTCAAAGTGAACACTTCCATTTTAAAAAAGCAAGCTTTATGTGCAAAGTCAATTCTTGAGCCTCTAACTTGTTCCCTCTGATCACACTCTATCTGCAAAGTCAGAAACAAGTGTGTTTAAAGCATAACCACTCTATCTTAGCCAGTACACAAAGCATTGAAACTTAATTTCTCAAAAAATCACATGTTGAGCTTAAACATATGATTTTGAATTCTGATCAGATACAAGCCTCCATACTTGTTGCTTATAAATATAGGCACTATTTCTGAGCTGAGGGATGAGCTTAAGCACCCTGAAACACACCAAAACTCTCTTAAATCAGAAATTGCCCAAAAACTTCATTGTTGCACAGTTTTTGACCTTGAAGATCAAACTCATATTTCCCTTGTGCGTTTCTTGGCCTTATAGTTTCTAAGCTTCCTTACATCAAGTGTAACCTATCCCTGTCCCTGTTTCATTACCGTAACATCATTTACCATATCCTCCATAACCAAAAACAGAGCATTGCACATTGACTTCTCCAAGCCATTTCAGCCATCCATTGCTCAAGCAGACCATTGCATTAGCTTCCTGGGAACTTGAGGAAGCTAACCTGATCATTGCAGCACCTTGAATCAAGCTCATTTGCATTTCACGATTTCCAGTTTTGAGGTATTTTTCTTGAACTTCTATCTAATTATTTAGGCATTGTTAGGCTTGAATTTGTGAAGATAAAATGTAGATATCATTTCCCTGAAGTTGTACATGTCCAAAGATTTCATTTATATTGATTGAGCTAGGAGAATTTTAGGATTGAATCTCTGAAAATAATTAGGTCAGAATTTGGTACTTTTAAAATTTCTCATTCATATTTGATTTATAGTTCATGATATTTATATGGTTGGATTCGTATAAAAAAATGGAGTAACTTTCATGTTTACATTTTTGCAAATGGTTGAGAAATGAACAAGTTGCAGGAATTCTGGCTGGAGGTTGTAGATGAAGCATATTTAAGGCAAGATTTGTGTTATATATTTGTTATTTTACATAAGTTAATGGATGTATCACTACCCTAGTGGTTAAAGCGCGCTCCTGTCACCATGAGGTCCTGGGTTCAAGCCCCAGCGTGACCTTTTGTGTTTTTTTTACATTTTCTCACATTTTTGACACATTTTTACAGCGCTTGGGCCAACAGTTTGGGCCTGATTTTTTCCTTACAATACTCCTTGTTTCACTTATTAACCCTCTATGACTTTATTTTTATTTTTATTTTATTTTTACTTTTTTATCTTTTATTTATATTATCATTAATATTATTATTATTATTATTATTTTCATTAATCATAAAAATCCAAAATATTTATATTTTAATTATTTATATATTTTAGTTTATTTTTCTTTACAAAAATAAAAGAACAAAAACACTTTCTCTAAATAATTCATTTTTTTAATAATACTTAGATGATTTAATTTTAAATATTATTATATTATTTTTCTTGTAAATTAAAATCCATTTAGAGTTTAGGACTTTTATTTAATTATTTTTAAATACTAAATTCACCAAAACCCTAAAAATACTTTTCCTTAAATTAATTTATTTTACTAACTTAATATTAATTTTATTTTTTTAGTTATTTATTTTAGTTTAAATAATTAGGTTAAAAACCCCTTTTCATAATAAACCAAGCAAAAATCATATTTCTTTACATTTACATTCTTGCATTTTTATCTTTATTTTTGTACATTTATTCAAATTCAATATGGTTGTAATAATTATCTAGATTTGAATTCTTGCAATATTCCCCATTTGTAATTTGTACACCCCATCCCCTAAGTATTGTAATAGCGTAGTAATTTTAAATTTCGCAATTTATCGCTTTATATACAAATGCTAGTAATTAGGGTTTTGTATGGAAAGACTAAAACCAACAAATATCAAACCCTAATCAACGATAAGTCAAGCATGAAAATCAATACACTTGCACACAAACACCCCTAGAGTAAACCCACTTTGTTGACTTACCAAAATAGCCATATTATGCATGTGAGGTATCTTAGCAAAAACAAGCAAAATACAAGATCATAGTCCCTCGATGACGCTATCTATGTTGTCTTTCAAAATGATATTAGTCCCTAAAGAAAAATGCTAAGATATCTTGCAACATTGCTAATCATGGCTATACGATGACCCATGCCCGTCCCTTTTACATCCAAAGATAGGGTTACTTACCAAATCAATGGTAAGATAACAATGTCAAAGGAAAAAGGAAATGAACATGAAAGACTTTTGAGTAGGTATAATGTTCCTAGTTACTTGATCCATTTCAAAACAAAAAAAACATCCTTGATATTTTCAAAACAAACATCAAACACTTCCAAAACATCTTTCAAAACTTGAAAACATTTTCAAAAGATCAACACCTTTGTATACATTCTTACGAACGAGAATCATTACAAAGTTTGCCTAAACAATGGCATCTTTACAAAATACTTTCAAAAACCACACAAAGCACAATTTCAAACAAAAGCAAGTGATCTAGCAAGTAACTAAGAGCCCATGGAAAACCATGGATGAAAAGTGTTCTAACACCTTCCCTTTTCATAATCTACCCCCTGAACCCAAGAAACAATCTCAAAGGTCTTTCCTGTGCTTTTTCACCTTTCCTTTTGGATAAAAGAAAAGTCGGTGGCGACTCTTGCTAACCGCAAGATTTGCGATCAAACGCAAAACACCCAAGTCAGTTCTCCCACCGTATCACAACCTCATATTAACAAAATTGTATAATTCATCAATCCCTACAACTTTCATGTACAAAGTTTTCCTTGAATCAACTTGTATCTTGAGGAAACTTGCTTGTGAAGTTAGGAATTTTTTAGGTACAAAACACTTTGAATTTTTTCTAAGTGTTTGAAAATCTTGACTTTTGACTTTTGTTGAATTTCTTGATTTTTGATGATCAAGTTTGATAGCTTTTAATATCTTGATGATTCTTGATTTTTGAATTCCAATGTTGATCAAGAAGTCAAAGTTTGACTTTTGTAACTGTTGACTTTTATCAATTAATTCAATTTTTCAACTGTCAATCACTTTCATCTTTGGAAATGTCTTGAGCCATGTAATTATGTCAAGATGTTGTATTTGAGTCCTTGAGATCATATTTCAATCCGTTAAGTCATGCACTAGATCAAAAGTCAATGACCAGTCATCTTCAATCAAAACCCTAATTTGACAATTTTCTGACCTTTGATGATTTGAGGGCTTTCCTTGAGGAATCATGGTAAACCCTTGATAAAATGATGAATATCACCTCAAAATGTTAATGTTGACAAAAAAATCTCGAAGTTTGACTGTATGTTGACCAAAATTGACTTTTTTTACCCAATACAGTTGATTTGCAGTCATCTGAGCCATTGACTGAGCAAACTTGTGATACAAGGCATGAAACTTTGTATGAGCATTCTTAAAGCCATGTGATGAACCTTGAAAGTCATTTGAAACCCTTGCAGACCGATCTTCTTTGAGAAACACTAAACCCTAGTTGAAGACCCTTGCTTAGGAGGTGAGTTTGTCTAATCAACTCTTGAGAATCCTTGAGCAAATGGAGACCTCATGAGAATGTATTGAAGAAAATGGGAGGGAAAAATTTGGGGTACAACAGCTTCCCCTGTTCAATCTTCTTAAACTAGAAGATTTATATTGGCATGTTTGCCATTCGTGACTTGAAGGTGGAAGATGATTGAACACATAAGTGCCCATAAATTTGCACTCACTTGTGCATGAAGTAACACTATTGGTTGATTATACTGGGGATGGGCTTAAAGATGCCATTTGGAAAGGTGACGGAGATTCGTTGGAGACAGGATTCTAGATTCCATATAAAGTAACCTGTTGACTTCAACTGGAAGAAGTATTAGAATAAATCTACACTTAATTTAATCTTAGCCAGAAGAGGAATATGCATGTCTTTAATTAGAAGAAGTATCAAAATAAATCTATGGTTGATTTAATCTGAGTCAGAAAATGTCTACTGGAAGAAGTATCAAAATAAATCTACGCTTGATTTAATCTGAGCCAGAAGATGTCTACGCCTGTCTTTAACTGGAAGAAGTGTCAGAATAAACCCACACTCGATTTAATCTGAGCCAAGAGAGGACTTTTTGTCCTTAACTGGAAGAAGTATCCGAATAAATCTATGGTTGATTTAATCTGAGCCAGAAAATGTCAACTGGAAGAAGTATCAAAATAAATTTATGCTTAATTTAATCTGAGCCAGAAGAAGTCTTTTTGTCTTTAACTGGAAGAAGTATCAGAATAAATCTATGGTTGATTTAATCTGAGCCAAAAAATGTCTACTGGAAGAAGTATCAGAATAAATCTAAGCTTGATTTAATATGAGCCAGAAGATGCTTGAAGGAAGTGTTCGTCATGTAGATAGTTGCCCCGTCCTGTTTCGGGAATTGATCTACAATCTGTTTTTGTTAGTAAACTCGCCCTGTTTCAGGAGTTCATACTATTGGTGATAAAGATAGTCACCCTGTCCAGTTTCGAGAATCGATATTTATCTGACCATAAAGAAAGAAAGATAGTTTCCTAAACTTATTTCAGGAGTTAATCTTCAACATGTTCATGTAGATAGTCGCCCCATCCTATTTCGAGAATTGATCTTCAATCTGTTTTTTCATAGTTGCCTTATCTTGTTTCGGGTATTAATTTGTGGCTGGTCATCCAAATAGTTGCCCCGCCTTGTTTCGGGAATTAACCTGGAACCTGCTTTTTGTTGGCCATAGAGATATTTCCCCATCTTGTTTCGGAAATTAATCTCTGACCTGGTCATGTAGATAGTTGCCCTGTCTTGTTTTAGGAATTAATCTACAATCTGTTTTTCACAGATAGTTGCCATATCTTGCTTTCAGGAATTAATCTGTGGCTGGTCATCCAGATAGTTGCCCCGTCTTGTTTCGGGAATTAATATAGAACCTTATTTTTATTATCCATAGAGATAGTTTCCGCGTCTTATTTTAGGAATTAATCTCTGACCTGGTCACGTAGATAGTTGCCCCGTCTTGTTTCGGGAATTAATCTACAATTTATTTTTCACAGATAGTTGCCTTGTCTTGTTTCAGGTATTAACTTGTGGTTGGTCATCCAGATAGTTGCCCTGTCTTGTTTCGGGAATTAATCTGGAACCTTCTTTTTGTTGGCCGTAGAGATATTTGCCCTATCTTATTTCAGGAATTAATCTCTGACCTAGTCACATAGATAGTTGCCCCGTCTTGTTTTGAGAATTAATCTTGGACCTGTTTGAGAGTTGTTGATGATATTTGTCTCTTGATTGATCTTTCCTGAAAAGGTAAAGAGTTATCTGCATGCAATGTTATGATGTGTGAAATGCATTGCATAATGATGTTCTCAAAATAAATGATATTGTGCTATATGCATTTCGTATGCATATGCTATGGTGTTGGTAAATGATGTATGAACGTGAAATGTTATTGAAGTGTATTTGTAAACCCATGGAGTATCTTTGTCTGGGAAAATAAATCCCTGATTGTTGATGGAGATGAAGAACATATGTAATCTTTAATCTTGTCTAGAATGTTTCCGCTAGGGATTCATATTTTCTATTTTTTATTTGAGGAAATTCAGTCGGGGAATGTTGATTTCTGCTTGGGGATAAGAGCTCAGGAACATTGTTCGTCCGTCACTCTACTGGCGAATTTCATTCTTATATATCCTGACTGGGGATGAAAGAGATGTATAACCTTCCGACTCGTCTGGGGAAGATAATTCTTATATACCCTGACTAGGGATAAAAGAGATGGATAACCTTCTGACTCGTCTGGGGAAGATAAAGTTCTGGGGACAGTGGCGACTTCAATGGTCGGTTGCCCTCTAGCGGTAACCGGTTACTGCTTTTTCCAAAAAACATCCATTCTGTCAAGGCTTTGGGTACCCGGTTACCCACTTATGATAACCGATTACCCCCTCACAATTTTTCCCAAGAATCTGATTTTTGCACGTGGTAACTGGTTTCCCCAAGGTGGTAACCAGTTACCACTGCTATTTTTCCAAAAATTCTGTAGTTTGTAGACTGCGGTTTTTACCTTTTCAAAACCCCAAAACACCAATTTTCATCATGAAACATAAAAAATCATTCAACTGAATATGCATAATTCAAAGCCATCAATTTTGGATCATTTTATATCATCAAGGTCAAGGTTTATCACACCAAATCACCATCATCAATCATCACACATACACATCACAATTTACATAAAGCAGATTCTACAATTACATAATTTGACCCTACCATAACCCATCATCATACAATCCCTTATAGTGTTATAACTCCACCCTTACCTTAGGTTTTGAGTTTTCTTATTTTCTCCAATGGAGTCTTCCCTTTAGCCCTAGGTTCTTCCTTTTCTCCTTTTCTCTCAAAAGCGCTCTTTTTCCCTCTTCTCTAGTTTTCACGATCGAATAACAATTGTGATCTCTAATATTAGCTCTTATACCCCTAAATCATAATCCCCATCTTACTCTTCCTTATTTTAAATAATTAATTAATCACTAATATTATAAATAACTTTATATTTATAATAATAATAATAATTCCAATAATGCTCATATTCTCTGTTTACCTCATGTTCTCTACGCTTTTAGTGATACACCCCTAACATCTCAATATTTAATTCTAAGGCATCTAGTCCCCAACAAAGACATCACATCCCATTATCTAGTATTTCAACACCAGCAAACACATCGTAAAATCTATCAACTCATGAAAATACACTGCATCATCTAACTATTTTAAATAAAATAATTCTAATTAAATCGAGGTGTTACAACTCTCCCCCCACTTAGAATATTTTCGTCCTCGAAAATTCACTTGACACTAACAACTCCGAATACGACTCTCACATCTTTTTTTCTCAAATCTCACATCATCCTTAGTAACCTTTCAAATATTACTTTTTAACATTCCATATCGTCAACCAAATAATTCCACAATAATTCCACAAGATTCGTTGCGTTCGGGTTATGAACGCACCCGCTCATCTCACATATTGTCCCTTCACGCTTAGGATACAAAATCTACCACTTCATTACACAACAGCATTATCATAAGCACATAAACACCATCATAATATCGACATCATTGACACATACACCAGTACCACAATGCCATGTTTCACTAATTGAGCTTAAAACTTAATACATTTATTGAAATGACAGTAACACGAATAATATACAGACCCTTCACCTATCACTTACAGTCTGAAATGTCCAATATTTTAAATGATCTTGTAGCTTCGAATGTTTAATAATTGACTTCAATAATTCATACTCGTATAACAAGCTACGACTTATCATGCTTCCTCTGTGCCACTTTGATCATCTACTCTAAGTCATTGCCTTATTTTTTATTTCCATCCACTATTAGATCTACAAGTTCCACATCTATCTTCAGACCCTCCTTAGTAACCACCAGAAAATTATTGTTCACTTTTCGACATCCTCAATCGTCTACTTTGCGGTGTTAGCTCGCATACCAACTCAAGTCTCTAAACTTCTTAATAAATCTCAATTCTTTCATAGCCACTTTTTGAATTAGGTTCACACAAAATGGTGAACAATTATCCTCTTGATAAACCGTCAATCACTTTACACACCATCAAGCCAGTAAGACACGTCTATCCCATCCATTAAGATCCTGTCATCTATGAATAAGAGATTAAGGGTGATCAGTTCCTCAATTTGTCAATAGGTAGCCGACAACCATAATGGTGGTATAAATCACAGTTACCCAACTATAATAGCAACTTTCACCTTGTACTCAAGGTTACCTGAGCATAACTTCCAACAATCTCTCCAAGGCTTACAAACATTTTTCTTATTTTCCTTCATTTCTACCTCGTCAGTGATACATAAACGCCAACACTCCATTTCATAGTCTCCTTTACATACACGCAACACAACACAATTGTTAAGTATATTCTAATACATGAAACTACTACACCAAGTATAATCCAAATCGTTTCGTTCCAAAAGAATTCTTTATCCAGTTAGAAGACTTTGACCATATCAATAAATCCTTGCTCTTTCCTTTAATCTCACATTTGGATCTCATCCTACTCATAATCTTAACAATACCATTTCTTAATATGGTTGGTAATAGAACTCCCCAATTTCTCCATAACTCATGCCTATACTTTTTCATCATAACCGTGATTCTAATCCTTCTCGAATTCATCTTTCTTATAGCATTACTTCTCTTCTCCTCAAAAACTATCGTCATTATAATCATCCTTAATCGACATAAATTGCATCTTTGTGCACTTATCTAATACGTTCACATCTTTACTAATGTCAAACATTTCATTCCCTTAATTCATTCACTAACAACTTATCTCACTTGACCTCATCTCAAGCAAGTTATGATAATAACCAGTTAATTCCTGAAAAGTTTAGTCTCATAACCAATTTCAGAGTCTCTCGATATAAAGCTCTATTTACTTTGAATAGATTCCACATATATCTTCGTTCGAAATAGCATGTTCAAGAAAATTCACCTTTTCAAATCATGATTCAATTATTAAACCAAAATTCAAGTCACAAAATTCAACATTTCCTTTTTCTTACTCATACTAAACCAAAATTCCCTCAAGAAACACCACAACAAACTGATTCAATTATTCAAAATAACTTCACTGATATTTAAAAGTTGTCCTCTAAGTATCCTCATTCTTCATTCGTATCTGAAGATAATCCGACCCCAATTCAATTATACTAAGAACATACTCACCTATGAGTTGGTTCATCGAGTCGTCAATCATCTGAAGTGGATATATAACCTCAACCACTATTTTAATCAGTTATCGGTAATCCACATACAGTTTCATACTACTTTCTTTTTCCTTAAATAATGACATCAAAGCTCCCAAAATGATACATTCGGTTTTACACATCTATTTCTCCATATGTCTTCTAATAACTTCTCCAATTCTCCCAACTTTTGAACTGGCATCTTGTATGGTGCCATAGGAACAAGTCTGGTACCAAGCACGAGATCAACATCAAATTTCACCTCTCATCCAACATCATTATGTGACAAATAAATTACTTCTAGGTGCTGAAAACATTTTTAAAACAAGGTTCATCATGTTATCTTTCTAGCGCTTTAAACTTAACTCAAACCGGATGTCCGGAACTCAAGTTATAAAATTTTGAAGTTCTGTTGATTTTCATCGCAGGGTACTCGGGTACCCATATATGGTAACCGGGTACCGGTGGAACAGAGGCAATTTTTTGTCATTTTCTATGTACAAAATCCATTCCAACATATATCTGAATCCCCATTCTTCTCATAGCTCGAGATACATATTACTTTCTTCAAAATTCAGTTTCCAAAATATCAAAGTTCCAACTCTTTTCACAAGGCTACTAATATCTTCGAGTTCTATCTCTAACTCACGATCCATAATCCATCCAACAACACCAACAAAATTCCACATATGTGATTCCAACATAAAATATACATCAATTCATCACTCTATCACCATTCAAAACATTGACATCACACACAATGCTAACTCAATATTGACAACTCCACAATCAACCGACAATCCTATAACATTGCAACCGTCTGACCTTCACCTTCTAAAAGTCATCCTACATTGCTTAATAGATATCATATGGCATAATAATATGCATCGACTCGTCAAAGTAATTCATAATCACTTGGTTTCACTTCAGACAGTCCATTCCAAGGATAACATTAAGTCAATCCAACATCTCGCTTTAACGACAAGTCGCAATCATCCTCGGAAAAAAAACATTAGGACCAATGCACAACTGGTACATCATTAATCATAACACTGCCCTCCATTCCTAGATATGTGAACAACGCAAATACTAGATCATTCCCACTCAAAGACACTCTGACCCAACCGTTAGAAGTAAATCCTGAATCCGTACTTCCTTCAAAATTGAAAAAACAACACAATAACACTAATGTCTGCACCCATGTATTTCACGACATACTAAACCAGTTGTTCACACCTGAACCAAGTCAGAGAAGCATAATCTTCTTCCCCACTTGTTTCAAGCATACTCCTACAAACAAGTGATTAGAAAAGCAAGCAAGCACCGACAGTGTTTCACACACTTGTCGCATACTAAGGAACAAACAACATTAGACAACTTGGTCAGACGGACCGACCTACTCTGATACCAATTATAACACCCAGTTTTCCCCTATCGCATAATTACATAAATCAGAGTAAATTAAAAAATTTCATCACAACAAAACAGGATGTCACATTATTCATCATGCAATTTTCTCAATATTTAATAATTTGACACATAACACACATTTCGGATGAACCGACAACATCATCATCAGTTCTCAATATCTCAACTTTATTAACGCAATAGAAAAGAATTCATAATTTAATTCCAACATCATCAATTTGTCATATGACCAACAATTCCCAATTAAAAGAGAGTTTACAAAGCTCCCAAAAATTCTTCAAAGAAAACATCAATTAATTAAAATGAGCGTTCATCCTTAGTGTTACGTATCATAGCAAGATCCGACTCAATCTACGTAATACGAGGCGCATCTCTACCTCAAGCAAATCTAATCTTCGTCACCTGCGTATTACCTACGTGGAGACAACATTCAAACAGTAAGGGGTGATATATCATAACAATATAAATGAATATATAATAATGAATAGAAAAGCATGGCATACATGATCATAATTTCATACTTCATGCATCAACATCAAATACGCAACATCATTTCAACAATCACACCCGACAAACACAGATCACATCTCTTCAACAACAACATCGTAATGCAATAAGATCAACTTCTGTAATTATATGCATGTGGTACCATAACAACGTCCCTTTTCCATTTAGGCTGCACCGTGACTTGCCATTAAGGCTACATCGTCACTTGCCATTAAGGCTACACTGTCACTTACCATTAAGGCTACATCATCGCTTGCCATTACGGCTCATCATCACTTATGAATATGCATGCAACACTAACATGTTATGACAACAAATGCAACGACACGACACACATTGACAAACCAAACCAACACAAGCTACCAAGTATACATTGTTATTCATACATCGTCGCAACATTGTCACATCATAGAATCTCATTGATTCCATCATCATTTTCACAACTTCACAATTGCATCAAAATACCAGAATAATACAGAAGTCATAACACACACACATCAACACACATCAACATACCAAGCCAATACAACCCATTAATCACACGTCGTTGTTCATACATCGTCACACATCACTACATCATGTAATGCCCGTTAATTAATTAGTTATTTAATTAAATTATTTTTGGATTATTTGTTGAAGTTGTGAGATATTGGTAATTGTTGGTATAAGTTGTTTGATTATTATTAATTAATTAGTTGATTAATAATAATAATAATGTTGGAATTAATGGAATAATTGTGTTGGGCTTGTGTATCGGTTGGAAGTAGTATAGTGGAGGTGTGTAAGTTAAGACCAATAGAATTAATGGTATAAGGTTAAGATAACACAAGGATTTGGTTATTTAGTAATATAAAGAGTCTTGTGTGTGACCGTGTGAAGCTGCACGAAAGAGAGGAGCAAGTTGCACAGTTGTCGAGCAGAGCAAGGCAAGGCTGTCGGCTAGAGTTTTTGTAGAGTGGCCTTCAATCTAGGTAAGGGTGGGACTCTGACCTTATAATGGGATTGATGATGATCGTTATGGAGGAATTGGTCGTATTTATGACTGTTGTATGTTGATGTTTTATATCTGTTGTTAAAAGTTGTTTGTTTCTTCATATTATGGTCGTTTAGGGAATTATCATATGACTATCTTGTACGATTAATGAACCTGTTATAAGAAGTTTCCCGTTAGTCATGTTGTGGGCATTTTGAGTTGTCTCTATAATTGCTCGGTATAATCGATGAATAGGTTAGTGTAGATTATTACATGTTGATATGGTTATTAGGTTGTTGTATCTTCTGAGTCGTTGGCAGGAAATTAGTAAATTATTGTTGTGGTCATTTTAGGAAGGTTTCTGCATGACTGTCTTGTACAATTAAAGAATTTGTCGATAGGGAATATAGTTGCCCGTTGTTGTGGTATTCCGAGCGGTTGGCCGGAAATTATGGGTTGTATTGATATGGTCGTGATGATGTGGTATTGTTCCATGATGTTGGTCGGAAATTATGGGTCTATTGATGTGGTCGTGATGACGTTGTATTGTTCCATGTTGTTGGCTGGAATTAGGGGTCGAGGAGGATGCTGATGGTGTTAGGTGTCGAGCGGCATTTAGGATGCAAGGTGTGTCGGGGAATATATGTGTTGGATGTCGAGTGGTATTAGGCTACAAGGCATGCTGAGGAGCACAATATTATTGTCGAGCTGCACAAAGTTGAAGGTTATGTCGAGGAGCACAAGTTAGTTGTTATTTTCTTAGTTCTTGTGCATGTCGAGGGGCACGTAGTCTCCCTAACCCTATTAACCGCGCATGTTGTTTTGGTCGATACCAGTGTTGTGTAAGTTGTTTTGAGTTGAGAAATTGAATGTTAATGATTTATGTTGAGGTGCCTCTAATTATGGGTCGATATTAAGTTGTAGGCTTATGGCCAATATTGAATCAAGTTGAATTATTGTTGTTGTTGTTATTACGTTCATATTGTTAATGCATACATAACATATCATGTTGGAGCTGATGCTCGTCAAGTTGGTCTGGATTGGAAAAATATTAAGTTGAAGGCTTATGCCTTGTTGATGCCTCTATTAATTGGCAGATTATTAAGTTGGGAGTTTTGCTCCGTTGGTACCACATGCATGTGCATAAAAATAAGTCACATTCCATGTTGTATTCTAAGTTGTTGTGCGGTTGAATTCATGATGATAATGTGGTTAAATAGCTGTGAAGTGTTGATTTTGTATGAATTGTTTCTAATGTATTATTTATCATGTGTTCTATTATAATGTTTGATATCTCACCCCTTATGTTTGAATGTTACCCATATGTTGGTAACGTGCAGGTAATCCAGAGTGAAGGCGGTTTACCTTCAGTAATTCGAGTCAGTGTTATTGCTCTGATACGTAACACTCGGGGGGATGAATGCTTGTTGCTTTATTGTTGTTATTACTTCAGTTGTTGAATTTTAATTTGATTTTCATTATGTACTTATTATTTGGAGATTGTTTCAGTTGAATAAAGATGTTTTTCCCTTTTTAGTCGAATACTATGATTCTGCTGCGTAGTTATGAAAGTTGTTGGTTTCAAAAGATTAACTTATGTTGTTGTTGGTTCATCCAAGTTTAATGTGTTATATATCTGTAATGAATGTCGTTGTTTTAAGTTAAAATCGTAGCATCCTGATTTAGTTGTTGATATTTTATAACTCTGATTTTTATGATAATTGTCGGGTAGAATTTGGGTGTTACAAGTTGGTATCAGAGCAAGTCGATTCGTCTGACCAAGTTGTTGAGTCATAGTTTTGTCTAACAATCGAGTATTGTTAATTTGAGTTTTAACCATCGTTTATGTTATAGTGATAAGTTGAGATGGCTGGAAGGAATGATGTTGCAGTTGCTGTTGCTTTAGAAGTGATGGTGCATGCTATGGAGAATCAACCGAATACTGACGGGAATGATGGATCTCGTAGCTTGGCGACCTTCCAGAGGGAGAATCCGCCTACCTTCAAGGGTAAGTATGATCCTGACAGAGCGTTGGATTAGTTGAAAGAGATTGAGAGAATCTTCTGTATGATGGACTGCACTCCAGTGCAGAAGTTTCGATATGGTACACATATGCTAGCAGTCGAGGCTGATGACTAGTGGCGAGACTTGTCAGAAATTGGAAGTTGCAGGTGAAAATGTCACTTGGGCTATGTTTCATAGGGAATTTCTGAGGAAGTGTTTCCCTGAAGATGTTCATGGTAAGAAGGATATTGAGTTTCTTGAGCTGAAGCAAGGGAGTATATCGATTGTTGAATATGCTATAAAGTTTGCTGAGTTGGCTAAGTTTTACCTGCACTATAGCAAGGTAAATGCTGAGTTTTCAAAGTGCATCAAGTTTGAGAAATGGTTGCGCCCAGAGATCAAGAAGACAGCTGGATACCAGAAGATTCATGTCTTCGCCGATTTAATTGATAGTTGCATGATTTATGAAGAGGATAATAATGCTAACTATAAGATTATCAATGAGAATAGGGGTAAGCACCAATAGAACCATGGTAAGTCTTACGATGCCCAGTTAGTAAAGGTAACAAAAATTTTCTCAGGTTCAGATAATTAGTGGGGTAGATGCTCATGCTGGTGTGGTTTGTTTCAAATATGGAAAACCTGGTCATAAGAGTAATGTGTGTACTACTGAGGTGAAGAGGTATTTATGTTGTGGTAAGAATGGGCATGCAATATCTGAGTGCAAGCATAAAGAGATGATTTGTTTCAACTGTGGTGAAGAAGGACACATTGGTAGTCAGTGTCAGAAACCAAAGAAGGTCCAGACTAGTGGAAAAGTGTTCGTTTTTGCTGAGAATCAGACGGCTAATGAGGACGGGCTCATCAGAGGTACATGTCTCATTAATAGTACTCCTTTAATTACTATTATGATACCGGTGCTACTCATTTCTTTATTGCTGCTGATTGTGTTGAGAGTTTGGGTCTTATGTTGTCTTCTATGAATGGAGAGATGGTCGTCGATACTCCAGCCAAGGGATCGATGACTACTTCTTTTGTGTGTTTAAAGTGCCCATTGTCGATCTTCGACAAAGACTTTTCCATTGATTTAGTTTGTTTTCCTTTAAGTGGGTTAGATGTGATCTTAGGTATGAACTAGTTAGAGCATAACTATGTTAATATTAACAGCTATAACAAGTCTGTGAGGTTTTCTACTTTTGAAGAGAAGGAAGTTGGTTTGTTGTCTGCTAGACAGTTGAGGCAGTTGATGCAAGAAGAGGTTCAGATGATCTCGTTGATGGCGTCACTATCTGTCAAGAATCGGGCTATAATTGAGGAATTGCAAGTGGTGCGTGTGTTGTACCCCAAAATTTTCCCTCCCATTTTACTCAACAAATGTCAATTGAGGTCCCCAAGTTTCTCAAGGAAGTCCAAGAGTTGACCAGACAAACTCTCTCCTAAGGCAGTATACCTCAAATTAGGGTTTCCCTTTTCATCAAGATGTGTGAACCACAAAGGACTCAAATTATTCCCAAGGTCCTAATATGTTCCCAAGATCATCCATGTCAAGTTTCATGCCTTGCATAAGAAGTTTGCTCAGTCAAGTGCTCAGATGCTTGAGAAATCGACTGTATTAGGTCAAAAGTCAATTGTGGCCCACATATAGTCAAACCTCAAGATTTTGGGTAAACATCAACATTTTGAAGTGACTTCCATCATTTGATCAAGTATTGATCATGATTCCTCAAGGAATGCTTCAAATTCATCAAAACCCAAAAGTTGCTAAATTAGGGTTTCTCAGTAAAAGTCAACCCAACTTTGGCCAAGCATAACTTCTACATACTTTATCAGATATTTTCCATCCAAAGCTCATTTTGAAGAGGATAAAATTCCCTATAACTCATCTTCATCTCACAAGTTCAAAATATCCACTCACAAAAAGATATGAATTTCTACATTATGGGTCATTTTGAAAAGTCAACAAAAACACCTTTTGGGTCAAAGCTTCATACATGAACATGGAAGATCCAATTGAAATGAAACTAAAAAGTTTGTTTAGGGGACATCCTAATCTTTATAAAAAGTCCAAGAACACCCTCCTAGGGTCAAAATTGAGAGAGTTGTGCATTATCAAAGTTGGTAATTTTTGGAAAATTGTCAAAAGTCAACATTGATCAAATTGGCATTTTTCCAAAGGGGCCCATGTTTTCTTGCTTGAAACATGTTTCTAATAGGACCCACGACCCCTGAGCTTTTCCACCTAGTATTTTATTATTTTTATCATTTATTTTGATTTTTTTATTCATTTAAATCAAAATAAATCAAATTAAATGGTAAAATAATGAAAACAAATCAAATCTTGAGATTTTTGTGCACATTTGGAGTCCATATACAGCTAGCATGATGATCAATTCGTGCAAGGCTCATTAGGGTTGGAAAAGATTGGATTGAAGCTTGTTTTAGAAAGATATCATACATGAAGCAAATCAAATCCAATTTTCATAATTCTCAAAGATATGATACAATTTTGTTGACCTAACTCAGTCTACTATAACTGCATAACGATTGCAGATCAAAAACACAAGGATTGGAGGCGTGAAACAGTAAGAAAAAGACTCAAAAATTTGGACAAAAGTGTGAGATCAAAATCCATCTTAGAGCCATCCTCAAGGAGTTTCAAGGCTAGCAATACGTTCCTGGATATCTCAGGAAGCTTCTCCATTCATTTGCAAGCCTCAAAGCATCAAGAAACGAGTGCTAGCAACATCACGGTTTGCACTAAGAACTCAAATTCGATTTCTATGATTTACGCATATAAATGTATTTTACCCATATATTTGTGTTCATCATCATGTTTGCAATGTTTTTGGATAGTTTGATTTAAGTTACAGTGCAGGAACAAGCTTTTGCCATTGCTAGGGTTTCGTGCTCCAATTTGGGGTTTTGTGATTTAAGCAAAATTAGGCCTAATGATGGATACCATGGTGGTCAGGACTTCACACCTAGTTGATCCATGGTATCCATTGGAATTTATATTGCGTGTATGTGAATTTTGAATGTAACAGGGTTATACCTACAAACAAATGTCTGTAGGTAAAAGTTACAGGCCTAAGGCGACGGAGAAAGGTAGAAGACAATAGGCGTCAGCCAGCCATTCATCCATTCAAACGGGCGCGCGTTCTTTTTGTTTCATCCATTAACTCACGTTTTAGCATATATTATGATTTGTTGTTATTTGATTAACAAATGAGTCACGTAGCGCAGATGGCAAGCTTGCACATTGGAAAGGGTAAAGGACATGGGTTCGATCCCAGGTCCCAGTAACTTTCTTATTTTCATTCTTCTTTACAGGATCCCATGCGTTACTATCTTAGAGGTCCATCATGCACCTCATTGATCCAGCCAATGGACCCTCTTCAGATTCAGATCTAACGCCCAATGGAGAGAAGTCCATGATGCACCTTCAAGCGAGGCCATCATTGGATCCAAACGCATGGTGGGCTTGCAAAGAAATCTGGGCTTAGAAATTCAGTTTCTCACCCCCCCCAGAATTGCTAGTATACAGGCCCATATTCTTCTTTTCTTTATTATTATTTTTTATTTTAATTGTTTTGATTAATTATTTATTTTATTTTTTTTCATCAAATTAATTACCTTTTCTAAAAAATCATAAAATCAATAAATCACAAAATACCAAAAAAGTTTTTTTTTATAAAATATTTATTTTAATTTAATTAGAAATATAGGTTAAGTTAATGTCTTTTATAATTAAAATCAAATAGAAACTAGGTTTTAATTTTACAATTAAATTTCTTTTTCTCAAATACAAAAAAACAAAAATACACAAAATCTTGTTTTCTTTGTAAAATATTTTATTTTCATGAAATTATTTAATTTAGCTAGATTAGGTTAATTTCAATTTCTTTTTCATAATTAAAAAGATTAGAATTAGGGTTTTAGGCGTACGTAATTTAATCAATTCTTTTCTCAAAAATACAACCCAAATTATTTCTCAATTAGATTTTAGGGTTTTCAATTTTCTCTCGTATTTAATCCGCCGCGCGCTCGTTGATTATTTTCCATTATTTTTGTAACTGCTCAGGGTTTGTAATAGTTAAATTAGGGTTTTATTTTACTGTTTAAATCCCCGATTTTTGGTTATGTAATTAATCCCCCTCCCCGAAGCCTTGTAATAGATAGGTTTTATTTCCTCGCACTTTTAATTTCCGTAATCTTTAACTGTTTAGATGTATGGCTAATAGGATTGTATGGCAAGAATGTCTGGAAAATTAAAACGGTAGATCACATAATGTGCAAAGATTAAATAACTGAAACAAATCATATGCACATATTAAATCCTAGGGTTTACCTCACTTAGGTTGCCTTCGGTAAACAGTCATTAAGCATAGGAGATTTTAGTGGTCACCCTCCAGTTTAAAAGATCAAAATGTTGCCTCAGAAATGTTGCCTCGGAAAGATCTTAAGACTCTAGGGTTACTACTAAAGTTTTCTAACTATTGCTTTAGTGATTGTACTTGTCCCTTTCGAATGTCCCTTACAACTCCAACAACGGTGCTACCTAATCCTTAATAGTAGGATAGCGTTGTCTAAAGGAAATAGAACGAACAATATTTTTTCGAGTAGGTAGAATCTTAAGTACTTGCTCAATAAAAACTTTTCACACAAACACCCTTTTCAAACAAATTTTCAAAACAAACTTCGTCACATCCTTGAGGACTGATACAAGGTTTATCACGAAGTAAAACATTTTCAAGACAAACACACACAAGCAATTTGAAAAATGAGCAAGTACCTAAGAGCCCATGGAAAACCATGGATAGAAAGGGTGCTAACACCTTCCCTTTCTATAATCTACCCCCCGTACTCAGAATATCTCGAAAAAAGGTTTTTTCTGTTCTTTTTCCTTTTCCATGATTGGATGAAATAAAAGTCGGTGGAGACTCTTGCTTACCGCGACATTTTGCAAACAAAAAACGCAAAATGCAAACCAGTATTAAACAGTCGGTTCTGCCACCGTATCACAGAACTGGCGACTCTGCTGAGGAGTAAAATGAAGTGGGGTATACCTTAGGATCTAGGTCATTAAAATTGCTTCTCTTGATTATCCTGATTGCTTAAATTTTGAGGGTCTGTTTGGGGTTACTATAGATCCTACCCCGGATCTGGGGGCACTCATTAGGTAAACAGCAATAGATCGTGGAGACTGTATGGCGTAGACCGATATGGTTTAAGCGATGGCTATGTTGGTGTGGCACTTTGGTTGGTGCCGGTATCTTTCGTGGGGAAACGAGGAGAATATGGGGCCGCCGCATGGTGTCGTGAAGCACCAACGGACCTTAGAACCTTAGTTGAACAAACTTGGCCATTAGAAAGTAGTGAGATAGTCGGCCTCGGTGTAGAGCTGAGAACTGGTTGATACTCGTGCTACACTCATTGAGACCAGACTTTTGGGATATTTTAGCCGCAAGAAAAGATTGAGAGCTGAAACAATGCCCGATAAAGGATGGTCAGTGATATTGAGATCCTCTAGAACCCGGTTACTTTTTAAGAAGGGTTTGAAACCAACTAAACTTCAAGAGGGTATTACCTTTGACCTCATGCAAGCCTTAAACCTAAGGACTTTGTGTGACTTGACTGTGCTTGCTATACTTGTGTTTGCTATACCTGTGGTTTATCATGACATCATGCATCATAACATGGCATCCATGCTTATTGCACTAACCATTTCAAAGACCAAGGGAATTTATCTTTGTTCTGTTTTGCAGATTATGGCTTCCGTTCGTAGAAATACCATCCAAATCAGCTTTGTGAAGATACCTTCCCAACTCAAAGAGCTAGCATCAAGGGTTTCTAAAACTTCTACGTTCACTAAGAGACATGGTTAACTTCTCAACCTGGTTACTTCAAACTTTGATGAAAATATGATGAGTGTACTCTTTCAGTTCTTTGATTCCAAGCACCACTACTTCACCTTACCAGACTATCAGTTGGTGCCTACCTTGGAATAATTCTCTCAGCTATTGGATATATCTATTCTTGAACAGGTACCCTTCACAGGTCTAGAATAAGTTCTTAGGCCAGAAGTCATTGCCTCAGCTTTACATCTGAAACGGGCCGACGTGGTATCCAATTGGGAAACGAGAAGCGGAGTCAAGGGTTTTCTAGCTAAGTTTCTGATAGATAAAGCCTAGCTGTTTTGGGATGATATGGATTTTCAGGCTTTTGAGGAGGTCTTGGCTCTTCTTATCTATGGTTTAGTTCTCTTCCCTAATCCGGACTCATTCGTAGATGTGAATGCTACCAAGAACTTTCTCTCTCACAACCCGGTGCTTACTTTGCTCGGAGATATTTTGCACACTCTCCATACTCGTACCATGAGGAGAAGAGGGATTCTTATATGCTGCATGCCATTGCTGTCGAGGTGGTTTATTTCTCACCTCCCTAAGTCTATACTGAAAAATGAAGAAGGTCTGGTTTGGTCACAAAGGATAATGTCACTCGCTCATATGGATATTCTTTGGTGTTCTCGATCTATGGAAAACATTGCTATCATTGACCGCTGCGGGGAGTACCCTAATGTCCCACTGCTTGGCATCAGAGGGGGTATAACCTACAATCCGTGTTTAGCTCTACGACAATTTGGTCACGCTCGAAGGGATGGTCCCTATGAGTTACTTATCGAGGGTATTGTATTCAACTATGAGGAGGATATTCAAGAGTATCATCGGAGGTTCTTACGAGCTTAGAGCATGGTAAACAGATCGAGTGTCAGGGCTTTGGGGCCAAAGACTTCCATTCCAATGGAACCTTATCTACAATGGGTACGAGCTCATGCTCAGCAGCTTATGATGCCCTATGTGGCTGTTTTTCCAGTGATTGTGGAACCCACTACCGAAGAAGGCATTCCTTACACGATTCTCTATACTTACATGCCCACTGATCTTGGGGAATTACAGAGGTCTTGGATTCAGATGATGAAGGAGCGGGATACTTATAGGGATCAGTTCCATGCTCAGAAGAGAAAGGTCTTAGAGCTCACAAAGCAATTGCATGAAGAAAAAGGATTGAATAATTATCTCAGTGCAAAGAGGAAGCATCCATGGGACTTTTGATTTTTTATTTCTAGTTTTAGATTTATTTTTAACTGTAATGCCTAAAATGCATTTGAACTTCAAATTTTAGCTAATAAAGTTTTGTTTATTTTGGTTTGCAAATTTAAATTTCCCGAAGTCTTTGAAATCATTTCATACGCATCCCATTATCATACACATCATTACAGGTACCATTACAGGTTTCTTATCTTCTTCGCTGTTTATTTTAGCAGAAATGTCTTCCGAACAAAGCATTAAGGACCTGCAGGCATAGAACGCCCAATTCCAACAAATGTTTATTAGTTTGGCAAAGGGGCGTGAGGATCTGAAAGCCCTCATTCTGAAAGAGAAGAAGAAAAAGAAGAAGGATACTGGTATTCTGAACATGGGCCGAAGGTTTAGAGAGCGGTTGAAGCAACAGGTCGACCTGACCTCTTCATCTAAGGAAGGGGAGAACCAAGAAGAAGAGAAGGACCTCGGTCCTACAGTGTCTGACAATGATACTAATTACAATGATGAACAATATCCTCCTGTTGAGGATAGATACAAGCAGTTAGAAGACTGTCTGAGTGTCATGGAAGTTTAGAGGATACCTGGATTGGATTTTGAAGAATTGGGTTTAGTGTCGGGAGTGGTCATCCTGCAGAAGTTCAAAGCTCCAGTTTTTGCCAAGTATGATGGGGTGTTCTGCCCAAAGCTCTGAAGTGGTGAAAAACACAAGAAGGGGGGGTTGAATTGTAAAACTGAAATCTAAAGCAATTGACACGATATTTTTATCCTGGTTCGTTTGATCTCAAACTACTCCAGTCCACCCGTCAAGGTGATTTCGCCTCTCTCCAACGAGGTCTTAATCCACTATATTCAACTGAATATTATAGACTGCTTTAACAACTGCTAAAGCCTTCTTGATGCAAACCACAACCCGGTTTATCAAGGTAACACTTTCTTACAAAGAGATAAAACTATGTGTGTGGATGTTTTCTACAAAACTGTATCACAACTGTGATGTATACACAAAATGAAGCTTAGAAACTAGATTGCTAAACAGTAATGGAATATCAGAGTGTGTGGTTTAGCAAAACTGGTATAACGAAGATTATGGTTCAGCTTTTGTGCGTGTAGAGATTTGGAGAGCATTAACCATTTCAATCTTCAAAGCCTTGTTTATATAGCATTGAGATGATGAACGTTGGATGCAATATTCTTGATTCAATGCTAATAACAAACTTTCCTTATTGAGCAGATCTTGTCTGGAATGAAGCCGTTGGAATTAATTTGCTTTCAATGCACAGTACCGTTGGTTACTTAATGCAAGTTCTGGCTTGGCTCATTCTGATTCTGCTTCGCTGCTGATGAACTATTTGTGTTTCTGTATCAGAGTGTTGAGCGCAGTCTTGTTCATCAGGCTTCAGCATGTACGTGAGTTGATCATCTGATTTTGACGTTCTGATGTAGCAACTTCTGATGCTGATGTCTGAAATCAAGTTCTGATGCTGAATAGATGTGATCTTGCTTATTTCAATCAGCGTATCTGCAAGTCAGAACATAATAATTTTAGGCAGCAGATAGTTCATTCATGACACTTAAAAATACTATATCTTTTCACTTTGTTATCATTAAAACTTAATTATAGGGTAGTAGATTCAAACATTGTTCTAACAATCTCCCCCTTTTTGATGATGACAAAAACTAGATATTTTAAATGAAAATAACGTGAAAAGGTATCTGGAATATGTATCAGAATAAGAAGTAAAAGAATAAGGAGTAAGGAAATACTCCCCCTGAGTTTATTACTTCCCTTTGATTACACGTGTTCTTCAGGATCAGATCTTTTTGCCTTTCTTTGAACATCAGAGTATCAGAGTCTTTGACTTATCAGAAGCTTTGTGTCAGAGCAGAGCTTCAGAGCTTTGCTTTGGATCAGAGTATTAGGACAATCAGAACTTCATATTGATCAGAGCAACATTGTTCAGAGCTTCTAGTCTTCAGAGTGTCCAGGAGCTTCCTTGTGCCTGTAGACTTTAAACAAAACAGAAAAAAACATTTCAAGTAATAAAGTTAGGATGTTTGAGAATTTCTATCTAGTTAGCCGTTATTGATTTAAATATCATTCTTGTTCTCCCCCTTTTTGTCAGCAATCAAAAAGTGTTGGTGATGTGCTAAAACAATTAAGATCAGAAAAACTAATTATATTAATATAGTTCAGAATCAAAACAAGAAAATATTACAGAACATAATCAAACAGTGCATCAGAAAATCAAGGAAAACATGAAAAAGGTCATGCATGAAAGAAAAGATTTAAGGTTGAGGAGGCAAGCGTGTGAACAGGCTCTCCAGCATCGCTTGAATCTTTTCAGAAGTCTCATTCTGTTTATGCACCATGCTGACAACAGTGTCAATCTTGCTGTCCTGCACATCCATTCTCTCTTTCATCTTCTGATCGTTTTCATTCATCCGCTGCTGCAGACGCATGTCATTCAGCCTTAGTTCTTCCAGAGTCTGCCTGTCCAAGGCAGCTTGAGAAGCATCAGAAGGAGGAGGCTTCTCAGAACTTTCAGCAACATCCTCTGCTTGACTTTCAGCCTGAATGGTCTTGTCTTCTTCTGATGGTTGCACCTTTGCAGCTTGCTGTTTCTCAGACCAAGGTTCACTGTCCAGAGGGAGCACGTCCTCTTTCAGAAGCATACTTCCAACTTCATTCAGAAGCTTGCTGAAATTTTGTTGTGCCTGCTCATAGTTGATATCCTGCAACTTGAGGGCTTCAGCACGTACCCAAAGTCTGAACTGTGACCAGAGCTGATCAGAAGCAGCTGGGTCAATCATCCCAGGACAGACTTGCTTCAACGAAGCAATCCATTGCAGCACACCTGTTTCAAAATTCAAAATACCAGAGCCAACATCTGGTTGCTTTGGTTTTGGGATGGCAATTTTGTGTTTTAGATCAGCAAGACGGTCAAGACTGGTTAAGTCAATGAAAGTCCTGCTGGGGTTTTCAGAGGTTTTCTGAGAGGCTGTTTGTTTTGGAGAAGGGGTATCAGAGTCAGATATTTCGATTGGAGTGGGTGGTGTTTTGGGAGTTTTTGGTGGTGTCGATTCTGATGGGGATGGTAACTGGGGCATGATAACAGTGGTTCCACATGGCAGCTGAATTGCCAACGGTGATGGTTGAGGTGAGTGAGGGTCAGATTGATGAGGGGAAGGAGTTTCAGAGTGGTGAAACTCTGTTTGTGGTGAAGGTGGATTTATTTCTGGTTGGGGAGAGGGAGGTGGAATCTCTGATTGCTCAGGGATCAGAGGTTCTTCTGAGAGTGGTTGTTGTTGTTGTTCTGGTTGTGGAGGAGGAACATTTTGTGGTTCAGAGTTTGGTTGAGCAGAGGCATGTTGACGCTCAATATCAGCCAGCACTTGGTCAAGTGCTGTTGTTGTTGAAATTGTTGGTTGTTTGGGGAGTTTGGTTCTGGGTCTTCTGAGTTTTAATGCCTCAGAAGGGTCTTCTTCTTGTACGGTTTCATCAATGGTAGGGATGGGAATTGATATTCTATGAGAGGTTTGAGGAGGGATAGATGTTGGAATAGTAAAAGAATTTGAAATAGGGGCAGCAGATGAAATACCTCTTTTCTTTGGAGTCTGCTGAGATGATCCTTCTGATGGCGCTTTCCTCTTCTTTGTCTTCTTCAGAGTCACTTCTGGTTAGGGTTGACGCAGATCTCTGATATTCAGCTTTGGATCTGTATCATCTGCCTTGTACGCATCTGGGTACCTGAGAAACATCTCTGGTTTGGATTCCATTTCAGAAAATATCGGAAAATCACTCAGAGGCACTCTTCTGCTGGAGATATCAGCAGTGGAAGTAGCTCTGGGTTCCTTCTGAATATTTTCTATCAGCTTCATCTTTTTCAGATTCTTTGCGTTCAGAGGTTTCCCAATTGTTGGTTCAATAGTGCTCAGCTCTTGAGCTTCTATCAGATGCTCAATCAGTCTATTCTCTGTCAGAATATCTGATATCAACCTTCCAAAAGGTATCCAGTCCCTCTTGGTTCTTTCTTCTTCCCTTGTTTCTTTCACACTAGTTTTGAGATGGTTGAACAGGAAGTGAGCCAGATTGATCTTTATCTTCTGATCAATAAAGTAGATCAGAAACTGCTGATCCACATTTATATAATCAGGAGAACTTGTTGGTTTCCTGTGGTTGAAGCACCCCAGAACAATCTTAGCCCATACTCTGCAATGATCCTTCAGATCTTTAATCTTGCTGCTGGGCATCCCAAGAGTGAAAATCCTGTTAGCTACCACACCTATATCAGCACATCTTTCAGCCATGTCCACACAACGGATGCCACCACCACTTTGACCGATTAGCCTTGCAATGAGATCTTCAGAAATCACAATCTTCTTCCCCATAACAGAGGAGATAACTAGATGTTTTGAAACCTTGGCGTGAATCCAAAATTCCTTGACCAGCGCTGGGAATGTTGGTCCAACCAACCTATCGAAATACCTTTCCCACTTTTGAGCCCTAACTTCTTCAGTTAGGTCAAAACCATTCTCCTTCAAGCTTTCAAAATCAATGATTAACTCAGAGAGCACTTCAAGGTTCTTCACCGGAGTGAGGAGAGTTCTGAGTGGCACTTGATATTGCTCAGAAGTTGCTTTCTTCTGATTACCTGCAGAAACGCTACTGGAGGTTGCCATGTTCACACTAAAAGGGTTTTGAGAATGAACTGAGGAAAAAGGTTTGCAAGAGATGAACTCAGAAATATGCAGAAAATGCTTGAGTGATAGTGAGAAAGCGTAAAGAATAAGAATGAGAGATTAATGTGCTTAAATAGAGTTTTTCAAAACTATTTTGAAAAGATAAACGTTTTTAAGAGAGAGAAAAATCATGATTGCCATTTAAAAGCATGATTACTTTTCATTAAATGCTTGCTGATTTTGGGGGATTTGAGAAAGATACTTAAAAACGGTTACCAGACATGTGTCTCAATGCACCCAATCAGCGCTTTGCCTTCTCAGAAACGTGCACGCGTTCTGCTTCAGAGATATGCTGATGATTGGATGACACTTGTTTGATGTAGTGATCAGCACGTCTGTTTTTGAGCTTAGACTCTCAGATCTTTAGACTTGCATCTGATACAATCTGCATGTTCTATCTTTCTGAAAGGAGATTGATCAGAAGTTCACAGTAAAATAATTACATTCTGAAGGTAAATATATGGAATTAAAACATTTTCACTCTGGACACACTTTCATGCTGAGATGTTTCAGAATGAAATTAAACCTATCTTCTGAAAGGGGTTTAGTAAAGATATCAGCCCATTGATGGTCTGTATCTATAAATTTTAAGTTCAAAATACCTTTCTGAATATAGTCCCTAATGAAGTGATGTTTTATTTCTATATGCTTTGCTCTAGAATGTAGAATAGGATTCTTACTTAAGCAAATAGCAGAGGTATTATCACAAAGTATAGGAATGTTACTCTCAAAAATCTGGAAGTCTTCAAGCTGACTTTTCATCCAGAGCATTTGTGTGCTACATCCTGCTGCTGCTATGTACTCAGCTTCTGCTGTTGACAGAGCAATTGTTGATTGCCTTTTGCTGGACCAAGAGATCAGATTTTCTCCCAGAAACTGGCAGCTTCCAGAAGTACTTTTACGTTCCACTCTGTCTCCAGCAAAATCAGCATCACAGTAGCCTACTAAGCTGTAATCACTAGATTTTCTATAAAACAAACCCAGATTAGTAGTACCTTTCAGATACTTGAAAATTCGCTTAACAGCTGTTAAGTGAGATTCTCTAGGATCTGATTGGAATCTAGCACAGATATAAACACTGAATAATATGTCCGGTCTTGAAGCAGTCAGATAGAGGAGAGAACCAATCATACCTCTGTAGACTTTCTGTTCTACCTTTTTGCTTACCTCTTCTCTTTCCAGAATGCACGTGGGATGCATTGGAATCTTTGATGGCTTACATTCTGACAGGTCAAATTTCTTCAGAAGATCTCTGATGTATTTGCTCTGATGAATGTAAGTTCCTTCTGGAGTTTGATTGATCTGAATTCCCAGAAAGAATTTCAGTTCCCCCATGAGGCTCATCTCAAATTCTGCCTGCATACACTTAGCAAATTTTCTTCCAAGAGAAGGATTAGTAGAACCAAAAATGATATCATCAACATAGATTTGACAGACTAAGATGTCACTCTTAACTGTTTTACAGAATAGAGTAGTGTCCACTTTCCCTCTGGTGAATTCATTTTCAAGCAGAAAGTTACTTAGCCTTTCATACCAAGCTCTGGGAGCTTGTTTCAGACCATACAGTGACTTCTTTAGTTTGAAAACATGTTCTGGATGTTTTGTATTTTCAAAACCTGGGGGTTGGTGAACATAAACTTCTTCTTCTATATAACCATTTAAGAATGCACTTTTGACATCCATCTGATACAGAGTGATGCCTCTATTAACAGCAAATGAAATTAAAAATCTGATAGATTCTAACCTGGCGACTGGGGCAAAGGTTTCTGTATAGTCTATCCCCTCTTGCTGACTATAACCTTGTGCAACCAGTCGTGCCTTGTTTCTGATGACTTCACCTTGTTCATTTAGCTTGTTTCTGAACACCCATCTTGTTCCAATGACGTTGAATCCTTTTGGTCTGGGAACGAGATCCCATACGTCGTTTCTGGTGAATTGATTCAGCTCTTCTTGCATTGCCAGAATCCAGTCATTATCCAGAAGTGCTTCATCAATAGAAGACGGTTCAATCAGAGACACAAGTCCCATAAGTGTTTCTTCAGAGTTTCTGAAGCTTGCTCTTGTTCTGATTGGATCTTCCTTTCTTCCTAGGATAGTCTCTTCTGGGTGATCCAAGCTGCTTCTGGGTAATCTCTTCTGAGGTTGATCAGCAGCTGTTGTAGGATTTCTAGCAGTGCTCCTTTCAGACGTTGAAGGAATGTCTGTGTTGAGAGCTTCTGATGACTTGTCTTCAGAACCTGCAAATTCAATTTCTATACCTGCAAAAATTTCATTCTGCTTTGACTTTTCAGAGTCAAGCTTATCATCAAAACGAACACTGATTGATTCTTCCACAATCTGTGTTTCTGTATTGTATACTTTGTACCCTCTTGAGCGTTCAGAGTATCCTAACATAATACACTTCTGTGCCTTAGAGTCAAACTTGTTCAAATAATTCTTTGTATTTAATATAAAGCAAGTACATCCAAATGGATGAAAATATGAAATGTTGGGCTTTCTGTTCTTCCACAATTCATATGGAGTCTTTTCCAGAATAGGTCTTATTGAGATTCTATTCTGAATGTAGCACGCTGTGTTTATTGCCTCTGCCCAGAAAGTCTTAGCAACGTTTGTCTTATTGATCATGGTTCTGGCCATTTCTTGCAATGTTCTGTTCTTTCGTTCTACAACTCCATTTTGTTGGGGAGTTCTAGGACAAGAGAAATCATGCAGAATGCCTCTGTCATTAAAGAATGACTCAAAATCTTTATTTTCAAATTCTCCACCATGATCACTTCTGACTTTAACAATTCTAAGATCTTTTTCATTCTGAACTTGGTTACAGAAGGTAACAAACACAGAGTGTGACTCGTCCTTGTGTCTTAAGAACTTTACCCATGTCCATCTGCTATAGTCATCTACGATTACTAACCCATACTTCTTACCACTGACTGAAGCAGTTTTAACTGGTCCAAATAAGTTAATGTGCAGAAGTTCTAATGGCTTAGAGGTAGAAACAACATTTTTGGATTTAAAATAAGGTTTTGCAAATTTGCCTTTCTGACATGCTTCACACAGAGCATCTGAATTGAACTTCAAATTAGGAAGTCCTCTGACCAGATTGAGTTTGTTAATCTGAGATATTCTTCTCATACTAACATGCCTCAATCTTCTGTGCCAGATCCACTGCTCGTTGTTAACAGACAGAAGACATTTTACATTCTGACTCTTTAGTTCAGAAAGTTTGATTTTGTAAATGTTGTTTTTCCTCTTACCATTAAACAGGATAGTCCCATCTTTCTGACTAACAGCTTTACATGATTTTTGATTAAAGATTATATCATAACCGTTATCACTTAATTGACTTATGGATAACAGATTATGCATCAATCCATCTACTAGCAGAACATTATTAATAGAGGGAAGATTTCCATTACCTACAGTTCCAGAGCCAATTATCTTTCCCCTCTGATTGCCTCCAAAGCCAACGTGGCCTCCAGGCTTAAGTTCCAGGCTTTGGAACATATGCCTTCTTCCCGTCATGTGTCGTGAGCAGCCAGAGTCCAGGTACCATGACTGGTGTTTCTGAATTGCTGCTAAAGATATCTGCAACATGTATTATTTTGTCCTTAGGTACCCAGATTTTCTTGGGTCCTGATTTGTTAGTTTTACCAAAACTCTGGTTGAATTTTGGTTTCACAGAGTGCTTACTGCTAGTATATTTGATATCATGTGTGTGACCATACACAAAGTGTGAATTTAGAGGAGTGTGTTTAATGGTTAAGTCCATGACATTCTTTGGTGTAGGAACCTTACCTTGGTATCCTATTCCTTTCCTGCCGTTTCTGCTAACTCCATAGATCATTGAAGCCATTCTGCTTCTATCTATGCTTTTAGCTAGGAACTTCTGGAAACTGTGATCATACTCCTTGATGATCTCATCAGCGTTGCTGGGAGTTTCAGAAATTGGTTCCTTCTGAGAGTTTTGTAAAGTGTTTTCTAATTTTGAAATCTTATTTCTCAGCTCAGAATTTTCCAATTTTAGACTCTCAGACTTATTAGAGTCAGATTCAAGATTCCTTTTCAGGTCTCTGAATTTAGCTCTAATCTGCTGATAACGTTCCAGAATCTCATTAAGGCTTTCAGCAAGTTCAGCCTTTGTAAAGTTAACAGCGAAGTTAGGAAATACCTCTTCTGTGTCTGATTCTGAGTCTGATTCAGAAGCTTCACTATCTTCTGAAATGTTTGCCATGAGAGCTATGTTTGCCCTTTCATCATCTGATTCTGAGTCAGCTTCAGACGAGTCAGAGTCATCCCATGTAGCCATGAGACTTTTCTTCTTCTCTCTTCCAAACTTCTTTTTGGGCTTTTCCCTCTGAAGCTTTGGGCAGTCACTCTTGTAGTGTCCTTGCTCATTGCACTCATAGCAGATGATGTCTTTGGTGTTTGGCTTCTTGCTACTGGAGGAGCCTTCAGATCTTCTGTATCCAGAGGAAGAATCTGTCCTTCTGTATCTGGAAGAAGACTCGTTCTGATCAGATCTTCTGGGATTCCTGAACTTCCTTTGTCTTTGCTTCCATAGTTGATTTACTCTTCTGGAGAGAAGGGAAAGTTCGTCTTCTTCTGATGAGGATCCATCAGATGTTTCTTCAACTGCCTGCAAAACTTTAGACTCAAATTTTCTGTTAGATTTTAATGCTAAAGGCTTACCTTGCTTCTGAGGCTCATCAGCTTCTAGCTCTATCTCATGACTTCTGAGGGAGCTGATAAGTTCCTCCAGAGTGATTTTGTTGAGATCTTTAGCTAGCTTCAGAGCAGTAACCATAGGCCTCCACTGCTTGGGTAAACTTCTGATTATTTTCTTGACATGTTCAGCAGTAGAGTACCCTTTGTCCAGAACTTTGAGACCAGCTACCAGAATCTGGAATCTAGAGAACATAGTTTCAATGGATTCAGATTCTTCCATTTTGAACGCCTCATACTTCTGAATGAGCGCCAGAGCTTTTGTTTCTTTGACTTGAACGTTGCCCTCATGCGTCATTCTGAGAGAATCAAAAATATTCTTTGCTGTGTCTCTGTTGGAGATCTTTTCATACTCAGTATAGGAGATGGCACTGAGGAGGATGGTTCTGGCCTTGTGGTGATTCTTGAAGTCACGCTTTTGTTGATCAGACATTGTTTTTCTATCAATCTTCTGACCACTTGCATTCACAGGGTGCGTGTATCCATCTGTCACCATATCCCACAGATCAGCATCATGTGCCAGAAAGAAGCTTTCAATTCTGTCTTTCCAGTAATCAAAGTTTTCTCCATCAAAGACTGGAGGTTTGCCACTGAATCTGTCTCTGTCCTCATTGTTGTCATTGCTGATGTGAGAATTGTTTCCTGCCATTGTGTTTTTCTGACGCTGGATCTTGTACTGACACGGTTAAGTGTTTTAGCTCAGAACCAGGCGCTCTGATGCCAATTGAAGTGGTGAAAAACACAAGAAGGGGGGGTTGAATTATAAAACTGAAATCTAAAGCAATTGACACGATATTTTTATCCTGGTTCGTTTGATCTCAAACTACTCCAGTCCACCCGTCAAGGTGATTTCGCCTCTCTCCAATGAGGTCTTAATCCACTATATTCAACTGAATATTATAGACTGCTTTAACAACTGCTAAAGCCTTCTTGATGCAAACCACAACCCGGTTTGTCAAGGTAACACTTTCTTACAAAGAGATAAAACTATGTGTGTGGATGTTTTCTACAAAACTGTATCACAACTGTGATGTATACACAAAATGAAGCTTAGAAACTAGATTGCTAAACAGTAATGGAATATCAGAGTGTGTGGTTTAGCAAAACTGGTATAACGAAGATTATGGTTCAGCTTTTGTGCGTGTAGAGATTTGGAGAGCATTAACCATTTCAATCTTCAAAGCCTTGTTTATATAGCATTGAGATGATGAACGTTGGATGCAATATTCTTGATTCAATGCTAATAACAAACTTTCCTTATTGAGCAGATCTTGTCTGGAATGAAGCCGTTGGAATTAATTTGCTTTCAATGCACAGTACCATTGGTTACTTAATGCAAGTTCTGGCTTGGCTCATTCTGATTCTGCTTTGCTGCTGATGAACTATTTGTGTTTCTGTATCAGAGTGTTGAGCGCAGTCTTGTTCATCAGGCTTCAGCATGTACGTGAGTTGATAATCTGATTTTGACGTTCTGATGTAGCAACTTCTGATGCTGATGTCTGAAATCAAGTTCTGATGCTGAATAGATGTGATCTTGCTTATTTCAATCAGCGTATCTGCAAGTCAGAACATAATAATTTTAGGCAGCAGATAGTTCATTCATGACACTTAAAAATACTATATCTTTTCACTTTGTTATCATCAAAACTTAATTATAGGGTAGTAGATTCAAACATTGTTCTAACAAGCTCCATCTCCGCTCTTATATTCGAAAGATCCAACCCCACACCACTGATAGAAATTTGTGGGTGCGTTTCTTTCAAGATAGTCTGTCAGGGACTCATCTTGAATGGTTCTACCAGCTAGAGGGAACAAATGTCCGAAATTGGGAAGATTTGGTTGCTTCTTTCTACAAGCAATATCAGTACAATGCTGACCTTTCTCCCACTCGTACTCAACTCTAGAGTATGTCCATGGGCGAAAGTGAAGGTTTTGTACCCCAAAATTTGCCCTCCCATGTTTCTCAAAACATTGCAAGAAGAATCTCCAAGTTGCTCAAGGTTGCTCAAGAGTTGGTCAGACAAGCTATCTCCTAAGGCAGTCAACCCCAAATTAGGGTTTTGTGTTGCATCAATATCCTTGAGTCCAAATGACCTCAAGTTCTCCCCAATATCCTAATATGTTCTCAAGATCATCCATGTCAAATTTCAAGCCTTGCAGAGGAATTTTGCTCAGTCAATTGCTCAAAGGTCCAAAAATCGACTGTACTAGGGCAAAAGTCAACTGTGACCTACAAACAGTCAAACTTCAAGATTTTTTGCCAACATTCTCATTTTGAAGGATATTTCATAATTTGATCAAGGTTTGATTATGATTCATCAAGGATTGCTCAAAATTCATCAGGACTCAAAAGTTGCTAAATTAGGGTTTTGTAGGAAAAGTCAACTCAACTTTGACCAAGCATAACTTTCTCATACTTTATAAGAAATGACCCATCCAAAGCTCATTTTTAATAGGATGCAAATTTCTACAATCCATCTTCATACCCCAAGATCAAAAAATTCACTCACAAGAAGTTATAAATTTGGACATTATAGGTCATTTTTGAAAGTCAACAAAAACACTTTTTTTCCAAAGCTTATAACTTGAGAATGGAATATAAAAATGAGATGAGACAAAAAGGGTTGGTTAGAGGACATCTTAAGCTTTCTAAAAAAGACCAATAACACTCCCAAAAGTTCAAAATTGAAGAAGTTATGCATTGTTGAAGTTGGACTTTTTTGCAAAATTGCCAAAAGTCAACTATCCCCAAAACATCAAATTTTGTCAAATGGGCCCATTCTTTGCCACTTAATTTGAGTTTGCATAGTTGCCCACGTGTCCTAGATTCAGCCATGAGCCCATATTTCATTTTTGTTATTTAATTTTATTTTTAATTGAATTTATTTATTTTAAATAAAATAAAATCATAGAAAATCAAAAGAATTAATAACTCGTGATTTTCTGATTCTTTTAGGCTTTGTTTACAGCTAGCATCACCATGGAATTCGAATCAAGCCAAATCATGTGCAAAAAGATTGAGTTGAATCAAATTTGGAAGGTTTTTTATGGAGAATCAAATCACATTTGCAATCATTATTGGAGCAAGATTTGAACCAATTTTGTTACCCTAATACACTACACAATACATAAGCAAGCAAAAAGGATACGAAACAAGGGTTGAAAAGGGAAGAGAGAGGCGGAACAGAAATTGAAAAAAACACAAAAAAGCTTGAGATCGAAATCAAGGTTAGATACATTTACAGGGCTTGGCACGCATCACAATCGCTTCCTGGCAACTCTCAGAAGCGAAACCAATCAGAATCACACGTTTTCCAGCTTCCTAGGGCGCTGTAAGTGGTTCACGAGTCCGCTCCATTCTTGAAATCAATTTGTGTTATTCTTGCATCTACAACGAAAAATAATTGCATATTTTGATTCACCATGCCATTTGCAGTCTTTTTATATTATTTAATTTCATTCATCTAACCTGTGTTGTGATTCACCATAGCTAGGGTTTCAAGGTTTGGTTTAGGGGTTTTCGTTTCAGGTAAAATCAGCCTTAGTGATGGCTATAGGTGTGACCGAGAGGATGAGACGAACACAACCATGCCCTTGGAATTCATTTTTGTGGCCTGAGAAGGATTTTTGAGATGAACAACTTTGTAGCTACGGACTTCTGTCCGTTGGTATAGGTTTGTGCATTTGTAGCCACGGACATGAGGTTGAAGATGATGCGTGACGCCCCATCATTGGGTCATTCAAACCAAGCGCGTGTTTTTTTTATTTCTGGAAATAGTTTTATTTTTTATATAGTAAACATTATTTGCATTATGATAACAAATTCAGCAGCGTGTCCCAGTGGCCAGTAAGTCCAATTCTAAGGCGTTAGTGGCTGGAGGTCAAGGGTTCGATCCCTGCCTCCAGCACTTTGTATTTTATCATTGTTTTTCAGGTAATCATGTACTTGCTCAAGTGTGCAGTCTACCGTGTGATATCACCCATCTAAGTGTCAGATGGCTAAGAGCCAGATCTGGTGGCCAAGGTCTGAAGGTCCATAGAAGCATTGGTCAATGCACATGCACCAGATCAGAGGAAGTCAAAGAAGGCCAGCACATATTGGGCCACGAATTTGCTACTAGCACCACATAATCAGGCCCATACTCCCTTCTTCTCATTTATTTTATTTGTTTATTTAATTGCTTTATTATTTTTTATTTAAATTCTAACCAATCAATTTTTCTCTTTATTAATAAAATCACCAAAAATATTTTTATTCAATCAAATTTTAACTTTTATTTTTTATTAATAAATACTAATTAATTAATTTAGGTTTTAATTCTAGAATAAATTTTAACCTATTTTGCAAATAATTAAAATTAATTAGATTTAAATAGGTTTTAATTACCAATTCAATTAATTTTATTTTCTTTCTTAAAATAATCAAAAACTCCAAAAGTAATTCATTTTTATTTTTATTAATTAATTTATTTAATTTAATTTGTAATTAATTTAGGTTATTTCTTTCTTAAAATAAAAAGAAAACAACAAAAAGATTTTTCTTTAACCAAAAAGGGGTCAAAACCCTAAGCATGCGTCCGATTTAATTTTGCACCGCGATTTACTTTTTTTTATCCAATAATGTACTTGCTCCCGGATTGTAATAGTAAATAGGACTTTTATTTATTTTTATTACTTTATTTTATTCTTCAAATGGTTTGTCTTTGGCGATGTAAATACCCGACGCCTTGTAATTTTAATTCCGCAAATTATAATTGTTAGATGTTTGATAATAGGGTATGCATGACAAGACTGAATGTTAATCTTAAAATCAAATTAGATCACCCTTAACATGTGCAAAGATAAAAATAACTGAAAACGACACACTCGCACATTAGTTGCCTTTGTACACGGTCATTGAGTATAGGTCGTTTTAGAGGTCGTCCTCTTGTCTAAAAGATCATAGTTGCCTCGAAACGGTTGCCTCAGATATTATTGCCTCAAACAAATGATCTAAGACATTAGGGTTACCGCTAAGGCGTCCTAACATTGCTTTAGTGACTGTATGTCCCTCATTCGAATTGACCCCCAAACTCCAAAGACGGTGCTACCTACTCATTAATAGTGGGATAGCATTGTCTAAAGGAAAATAGCATAGAATGATTCCTTTTTCGAGTAGGTAGATGGTTCTTAGATACTTTCTCTTTCAAAACAAAAACAAACTTTTCACACTTACACTCTTTTTCGAACAAAGTTTTCAAAACACTTCATTACACTCTTGAGGACAGAAGCAAGAGTTAAATCGAAGTTTCAAACAAAAAACTTTTTCAAACCCACAAGCACAAAGAAAAACAATTTTGAAAACAATTGAGCAAGTACCTAAGAGCCCGTGGATAACCACGGATAGAAAGGGTGCTAACACCTTCCCTTTCTATAATCTACCCCCCGAACCCGAGAAATATCTCGAAAAAGGAATTTTTCTGTGCTTTTTTTCCTTTCCTTGTTGGATAAAATAAAAGTCGGTGACGACTCTTGCTTACCGCGACATTTTGCGAATATAAACGCAAAATGCAAACCAGCATTCCAAAAACCAGTCAGTTCTTCCCACCGTATCACAGAACTGGTGACTCTGCTGGGGATACTAAATAAGTGGGGTGTACCTTAGGAATAGTTCATAATGTTTTCAATTGCTTGACTTGTATGCTTTATCTTTGTGGGTTGAATCGGAGTTACTATAGATCCTAACCCGGATTTGGGGGATACCCTTTAGGTAAGTAGCAATAGACTGTGAGGGAACTGTATGGCGTAGACCGATACGGTTGAAGCAGTAGCTACGTTGGTGTGGCACTTTAGCATGTACCGATATCCCTTGTGGCGTAACGAGGAGAATATGGGTCTGCTAAGGGGTCATTATGCACCAACTGACCTTAGCACCTTTAATTGACCAACTTGGCCATAGAACAGTAGCAGTATGCTACATTTATTGAGACTAAACTCTCACGATGATTCCGGCCGCAAGAAAAGGTTGCTAAACTGGAATTATGACCGATCGAGGGTAGTCAGTGATATTGAGATCCTCTAGAACCCGGTTACTATTCTAGGACAGGTTTAAACCAACTAAACTGAAAGAGGGTAATACCTAAACTCCTTGCCAGCTTGAAATCTAAGGGCTATATGTGTGACTTGTGTGCCCTTACCATGTTTGCTATTTGTGGATACTTGCGGTGTGTTTCTATCATAACATCATGCATCATGACATTACATGCATCTTGCACCAAGACTAACCTATTTCAAAGACAGAGGGTATTCATCTTTGTTCTGTTTTGTAGGTCATGGCACCTGTTGTACCCCAAAATTTGCCCTCCCATATTCTTCAAAGAATTTCCAAGTCATGCTTCAAAATTCCCCCAAGGGTTGCACAGTTCAAGGGCCTCCTAAGCAGTCAAAATTAGGGTTTTTGTTCTGATCAAGAAAATGAAGTTTTCAAAGGTCCAATCAAGTCTCACATGCCTATAAATATGGTCAAGCATCCTCATACCAAGTTTCAAGACTTTCAGCACAAAACTGCACAGTCAAAACCATAATTGCACTACAGTCAACTGTAGGGGAAAAATGGTCATTTGACAGTCAAAAGTTCAAATTTTTTATCAACATCTCATTTTGAAGCGACAAACATCATTTGATCAATGCTTGATCATGATTCTCAAAGCTTGGCTCAAAAATCATCAAGATGCAAAAGTTTCCTTATTTGGACAGTTGAAAAAGTCAACTGTAAATTGACCAGGGCATAACTTTCACATGGATTATCAGAAAAATCCCATCCAAAGCTCATTTTGAAGATAAAGACATTTCCTACAACTCATATTCATACTTCAAGTCCAAGAAATGCTCTCACAAAAAGTTATCAATTTCAACATTATAGGTCATTTTCAAAAGTCAACAAAAAGGGACTTTAAGTCAAAGGCCATAACTTGAGATTGGTAAATCAAAATTACATGGGACCAAGGACATTGTTTAGAGGACTTCAATACCTTTCCAAAATGTCCAAGAACATGATCAAAGCTTAAATATTGAGCAAGATATGCATTGGAGAAGTTGGGAAATTTTTGTGAAGTGGCCAAAATCATTTATCCTTGAAATTTCATTTTTGACAAAAGGGGCCCACTTTTTCCACTTGAATTAACTTGGCCATGCTTCCCACGTGTCCCACCTTTTATTTCATATTTTTTAATTAATTTTTCCATTTTTAATTGATTTTATTGGATTTAATTAATTTTAAATCTTTTAAAATCAAAAGAAAATCAAAAAGCTTAATTAAATGGAATATTTGGCCTTAACTAACCTTGAACTACCATTAAGCCAATACCAAATTCATGCAAAGGTCCAAATAAGGCAAGAATTCAAAAATAGTTCAAAAATGGAAGTTTGGTTATGGAGGTTTATGGAAGATTTTGAAAATTGATTGCTTTGCATTAAGAGGCCATAATTCCTCTTGATTCACATTACCTAATGCCTATACAAGTGATACAGAACGAAATTGAGACCTAAGCTGCGCAAGAGACCAACCATCAAACTCACATTTTTGGCCACATTTTTGAAAACTGAAAACAAGGTTAGAGGTTGATTCAAGCAAAGAGACGTATTCTATCACATTCCTGGGACATCAAGCAACGCATTTGGATCAAAACCACAAGCTTCCATCCCCAGAAACGTAAGAACAACCTCACCCTGTGCATAAAATATTTGAAACTCTTACATCTCAATTCATGCGCATTTAGCCATTTTTTATATATGATTTGTGTTCCTTATTCAATTCTAATGCTAACCAAACAGTTTAATTTTGTTTTCGTGCATCATACAAGAATTTGCCATTGACATATTCTAGGTTTTCAGAGGTTCAAAAAGAGGGTTTCCTTGTTCTGGAAAAATTGGCCTATAAGACCCATATCATCAGAATCAGCAGCTCATGGCCAGTTGTTTCCATGCCTCGCGCTCAATTTATGAGCGACAGAGCTCTAATCGCTATTTCTTGTAATGTCACCTTTGGAAAAGGTCAAAAAACCGTTGCTTCTTCTTTTCGTGTTTCAGGAAATAAGCAAAGCAAGGAAGAAGATGCTGAGTTGTAAGGCAATGGTTGGCTGGTTCAAAAACGCGCGCTAAAAATCCACTAGCGTGTTGTTTTATTTTTTATTGATTGTTGTTTATTTAATTAACAGAGAAACAAAATGGCTCAGTGGCAGGCACAAACATTGGCAAACTACAGGACCTGGGTTCGAGCCCCAGGTCCTCACCCCTTTCAATATTATTTTTCAATTAATATTCCCATGCAGCTTCAGTACTCAAGCACACCATGCATCCCCCAAATCAAACCTGCCACGCGTTCAATCTCAACAATTCAAGGGCCCAGATCTGAGGAGCACGGTACACATGAGTCAACGCTGGAATACGTGAATGGAGAAGTCAAAGAGGCTAAGGCTTATTGGGCTCAGATTACTGGACCTCACCCTCCAAATTAGGGGGAGACCCCCTTAGGTTTTGCATTTCTTTTCATTCTTTGTTTCTTTTATTTTTATATTCTTTTAATTATTGCTTTTTTTAATTAATTAATATTTTCATGACATATAAAAAAAAACACAAAAAAAAATCAGAAAAGATAAAAATAATAAATATTTTATTTTAGTATTTATTTTATAAATAAATCCCATAATTAATTTAGATTTAATTTTAGGTTGTTAATTTAATTCTTTTTCACAATAACCAAAAAAATAAAAATAGACCTTTAGCATTTTCTTTTTTTATTAAATATTTTTATTATAAGTATCATTAACCATTAATTTTGTAAATAAATTTTACAATTAATTTAGTTTTAATTCTAGGTTTTAACTTTAATGCACTTTCTTTAATAAATTAAAAAACAATTAGAACTAGAATTATTTGACTTTTAATTAATTTAATTTTCTTTAATGTCATAAATACAAAAAAAACATAAAAAATAAGTCCTTTCTTTTTATTTAATTTAATTATTCTATCAATTTTATTTTAATTCCTTTAAAGGGTCCAACGCCCTCGCATTCGATTACATTTTTGTTTCGCGCGTTTTATTTATTTCTTTTTGTGAATATAATGTATTTGCTCCAAAGCCCTGTAATAGTCAATTAGACATTTATTTTCTGCAATTCATTTTAAATCGGGTCTGGATTAATTTGGCGTTGTAGACCCGCGCCTTTGTAATAGCGTAGGACCTTTATCTTTTCCGCACTTTAAATTCCCGCACCTTTAACTGTTAAACAATAGCATGAAAGAATGAATGCCCAAAAATAAAATCAAAGCGTAGATCACCAATACTTGACAAGACAAACAATAAACTGAAAATGACACACAAATCACACACCACCCCTAGGGTACGCCTCACTGTTGCCTTGCCTCGAAAGGTGATCGTCGAGTAGAGGATGTCTTAGTAAGTCCTCATGATCCGGGAACCTGGCATGAGGGTAGCTTCTAAGGTGTCTTCCCATTGCTCTGGTGATCACCATGTCCCAAACCTCGAATTGACCCGAACACCTCCAACAGTGATGCTACCTACCTCTCAATGGTGGGATGGCACTACTTTAAGGACTTCTACACAACTTAATTCCTTAGGGTAGGTAGATGACTCGTAGATACTTGCTCTAATTCAAAACAAATCAAAATTTCTTTTCACACAGACACTTTTCAAAAAGCTTTCAAAAAACAATTTTTCAAACACTCTTGAGGACTGATACAAGAGTCGATCTGAAACTTTAAACGAAACTTTTTCAAACTCACTCACACTTTGAAAAGCAAACAAACATTTTGAAAACACAAATGAGCAAGTATCTAAGAGCCCATGGATAACCATGGATAGAAAGGGTGCTAACACCTTCCCTTTCTATAAATCTACCTCCCGAACCGAGAGATAATCTCAATAAGGAATTTTTCTGTGCTTTTGTCCTTTCCATGTTGGAGAAAATAAAAGACGGTGGCGACTCTTGCTTCCGCGACATTTCGCGAACCAGCGTTAAAGAGTCAGTTCCAGATCCACCGATCACAGAACTGGCGACTCTGCTGGGGACTTAAACTTAAAGTGAGGTGTACCTTAGTGTTAGTTCATAACTGTGTTTTCAATTGTATTGATTTGTTTGCTTTACTATTGTGGGTTGCATGGGAGTTACATAGATCCTAACCCGGATCTGGGGATACCCTGTTTAGGTAGCATAAGTTGTGAGGGACCTGTCCGGCATAGACCGACACGGGTGAAACAGTGGCTACGTTGGTGTGGCACCTTGGTCTGTACCGATATCCCTTGTGTTGCAACGAGGAGAATATGGGTCTTCTAAGGAGTCATTAAGCACCAACAACCTTAGAACCTTAAATGACACAACTTGGCCTTTAGAATTGTAGCAGTATGCTACGCCCATTGAGGCTAAACTCTCGTGATGGTTCTGGCCGCAAGAAAAGATTGCAATGCTGGAGTTATGACCGATTGAGGGTAGTCAATGATATTGGGATCCTCTAAGAACCCGGTTACTTTGATAGGACAGGTATGAACCAACAGACTGAAAGAGGGTAGTACCTAGACCTCATGCTGGCCTAAACTCTAAGGGTTTCTCTTGTGTGACTTGTGTGCCTTCGTACTTGAACTACTTGCATGCTTATTATCTGACCCTTGAATTTCTTGCAGGTTTTGTTTATAGTCCTTAATTGGGACTCATAACAAAGTTTACTGAGTTTCTTGCAGGTTTTGGTTTGCAGTCCTTAATTGGGACTCATAACAGGGTTACTTACATTACCCCCATGCATAGCATGACATCATACCATTGCATACATCCTGCATAAGGACTAACCCATTCCAAGGATCTCAAGGGTCTGTGATGCAGGTCATGATGAATCAAACATCTAGCAAGGGGCAAAGAGGATTTATTTTCCTCTAGCCAAGGTTGTCAGAGGCTATGACCCACTTGATATGGTGAGCTCTGACTCTTGAAGAAGGTTCCCTTAACCAAGGTTGTTTGGAAATCAAAACCAGACATGATGACTAAGGTCAGGGGCTATGACCCACTGGATATGGTGAGCCTTTGACCCTTGAAGAAGGACTCTCAACAAATATGAAGTTACTTCACTCAAACTACCGGACTCAAATGCTAACAAATTTTCTTGTTTACCCCGCGAGGTCCTTGAAAACATTACATGCATGTCATACTCATCATTGCATAACAGGTATCCTTGTTGCGGGTCACTTACCCCTGTTCGCTGTTTATTTCAGCAATGGCTCCCCAACAAGATAACCAGGACCTTCACACTCAAGAGACCCAGTTCAAAGAAATTTTCCTAAGCCTATCCAAAGGGTATGAAGAGTTAAGGACACTCCTCATGGGGAATCTGGCCAAGAAAGGTTCCGAGGATGACAAGGACGAACGACTGAAACGTCTACAAGCTGAGGTAGATACATTGAAGACCCGGATGCTGGGGCAAAGGGCACTCATTCAAGGTTTAGCTCAGGAGCAAGGAGAGCTGAGGGCCATGATCAGTCAACTCCGCCAAGACAGATCCAACATGAAGCAACCAGCCCAAGCCAGGGGCCAAGTCTTTGATCAGTCTCCAAGAGGACAAGAGTCTGGTATGGGGAAAAATAGACCTCTTCAAATTTCTACCACTTCACAGGTCCAACTACAACCTCGCCTGGAGCAAAGGGTTGATCAGAGTGAGCCAAACAAGCCCAGGAGGCAATTTACCCAGCTCAACACGTCGCTGTCTCGAGCCCTACAACACTTGTTGAGACTAAATCTGACTACATTAAAGGACCCTCCTAAGAATCAGAATACAGCGTCACCCAAGTATAATCCCAACGCCCGTTGCGCTTATCATTCCGACAGCCCGGGGCATAATACCAACGACTGTTGGTCTCTGAAGAACAAGATTCAGGACCTGATTGACGAAGGAGCGGTGAAATTCACCCAAGATGGTCAGGCCGAGTTCTTCTACTACCCCTGCAAGACTCACCATTTAAAGTGACAAATCCTGAGACTGGAAAACTTTTGTTCATTCGAATGTTCAAGTTGCAATTTTCTTTTGTTCAAACATTTACTCATGTTAAACATTGTTATTTCATTAATGCATCGCATATGTCTGTTCTGAAACAATATATTCGTATTCACTAAATGCAAATTATCATCATATTTTTTCTGATGTCAACTCTCAATTAATAATTCTAAGCCTCTTGAGGGAGGATGACGAAAACGATACCACGATCTTTACAGTATGCTTTTGAACAGACCCCGCTGATGAGGTACAGGCATTGTTTCAATCCCTAAACACTGGAGTTATAAGGATGATAATCCCTCGTCAACCCCTCTGAGCCAAAGAAGTAGGAGTTTTTCTTTTCGAAATTTAAAACCCTTAATCATAACCTGGGGCAGGGTAGTTTCTCAGTTGATCCAAGTGCATAACGAATGGCCCCAAAGAGGTCCTTACAAAAAAGAAGACAGTGATGGTTCCGAATAATCAATAAAGAAAGGCAGTCATTACTTCTCAAAAAAAAAACCCATTAAGTCAAAACCCATGAAGGAGACTTACAAAACTGGGGCATCCCGCTGACTGTGATTCCAAAAAAGGAAACAGTTCAGGCAAAAAAAGAAAGGGATAACAAAAATCAAAAAAGAAAGAGGTCCTACAAACCCACAACAAAAAAAGGAATGACTGCCTATTCAAAATAAGTTATTAACATCCGAATCATCACCGGAAAATCAAAGCAAAGATTCAAACAAGGTCTAACGTATGATCAACTGAGTTTAGGTTTGGAGAACATCACGAAGAGCGGGTGGGTACAAATAAAATTTGAGCCTTTATCCTTTGTTTCTTAAACCGTGAACCAGGCCATGTTATAACCCTTAAAAGTCCTAGCTGAAGCATGGGTTAGTTCGAAAGCATACTGTTACGAAAGGTATCCTGACTCCTTAAGGCCTACGGTAAATACGGAGTTGACATCACGTTTTACAAACATTCATTTGTTTTATGAAAAATAATGCATTGTCAAAATCTTCAAGACAGACATAAGCTTTGCATTTTTGACATAACTTTGTTTGCATATGACTTTTTGTTTGAACAGCAGGGAAATTCGCACGATGAATACCTAGTGAACAAAAGCACCTCCAATCAAGGGGCATGACATGATCATTGTCCATCATCTGGGGCAGTCCAATCAAGATTCAGGGAATCTCTCAGGGCCAAACAGCCTGGGGCAAATCTCCGCCTGAGTCACTTGGGGGCATTCCAGCAACGAATCTTGCCTAATCAAACACCTTCTGGTGGCATGACAAAACACTTCTAACAGGGGCAACTCCCTACATCCTGAGAGCATGGACATAGTCGAAAAAAATACTATGCAAAATCAAAGACCCGCTAGGTTGACACACCTAGGCAAAAATAAGGGCTTCCCGGCGAACCAAAAGGGTTCGGGCAAAATGAAGGGATGAAATGAAAAAATATGTACACCCGGCAAGTCGAAAACCTGAAAAGGCGGCTTGGGCAAAAAGGGGTATCCCGGTGGACTGAAAACCCGAAAGGGCGGTCCAGGCAAAAGTTAGGGATCAAAGTGTACGACTATGTCCTGTCATCTTGTCACCTGCCTATCAGAAGAAGGTTTGTCCATCAACAACTATAAGCACCTCACAGGTCTTCCTCTCATACCTCAGAAACAGGGGCAATAAAGAGTTGTCCAAGCGATCTATTTGTTCTGTCCTCCAAGGCATCAAGGTAGGTTCAGCTGAAGAACACAACCAGGTATCTTAATTCCCCAGAGAGTGAGCCAGCAAGCAGTATACTCTCCTCAAGCAAAGCAGTTATCAACCTTAAGGAAGTTGGGTATCCTCCCGCAGATCTCAACCTTCCCCAGCAGCATACAATCTTAACAAACATCCCCGGCAGTCTTGATTTAAGATTGTTCCCCGGCGGCATACCAAACATTCAATGGAGTCACTTCCCCGGGGCAATTCAAAACTTCCCCAGAGAATCCAACCCAGCTCCCCCCAGGAAAGTTGGAATCCATCTCCCCAAGCAGTAAGCTTATCCCCAGTAGATTCTGGAAGCTTATCCCCACAAAAGCACGAACGCATCATCCGACTTTATTCAAAGAGTTATTTCCTTAACAGGATATAACTGGGTTATCCTCAGCCAAAAGCTACGGAAAGATCGTCGTCGACACAGTCTTCTTATCCCCAGCGAAGTCTATTAACACTTCCAACACAACAGGGTATCCCCAGCAAGTTATTATCAACACTCAGCAAAGTACCTCTCTCCCCACAGAGAATTGCTCCCCAGCAAGATCGCTAGAGTACTTTTCTCCCCGCAGAGTTATCCATTCGCCAAGTTTATTCCCCAACGGAGTTATCTTCTCCTACCGGTATTCTTGCAACTATCATCCCCAGCGGAAGCAAAGATCTACTTGCCAACATCAGCCCAGGAGTGACTTCCCGGCACCCGTCAAGGATTTACTTTCCTAGACGAAAACATACATTCCTAAACATCACATACATCATTATAGCATGCATATACGCATCATATCTTACAAATCTCATTTATGTTGAGAACATCATTGCTTGATCCATATCATGCATTGCACAGGACTGACCTTTACCTTTCAGGAAAGATCCAGTTAAACTCTAGGCTATATTTCAAGACCTAGACCGGTTCAGTTAAATCGACTCCAAAGATTTCTTATCCAGTCCAAGGCCTTCTCTAGTCCAGCTAAATCGACCCCAAACAGATTTTTCTGATGAAGACTCAGTAGAAGTTATTCCAGGTTTTTCTCAAACGTCCGCTTTTGAGATTATAATTTCCTATGGTTCTCTCCCCAATGTTGCGGAGATGATAATTCCATTCCAGGTTTTTCTCAAACGCCCGCTTTTGAGATTATAATTTCCTATGGTTCTCTCCCCAATGTTGCGGAGACGATAAGTCCATTCCAAGTTTTTCTCAAACGCCCGCTTTTGAGATTATAATTTCCTATGGTTCTCTCCCCAATGTTGCGGAGATGATAATTCCATCCCAGGTTTTTCTCAAACGTCCGCTTTTGAGATTATAATTTCCTATGGTTCTCTCCCCAATGTTGCGGAGACGATAATTCCATTCCAGGTTTTTCTCAAACGCCCGCTTTTGAGATTATAATTTCCTATGGTTCTCTCCCCAATGTTGCGGAGATGATAATTCCATCCCAGGTTTTTCTGAAACGTCCGCTTTTGAGATTATAATTTCCTATGGTTCTCTCCCCAATGCTGCGGAGACGATAATTCTATCACAGGTTTTTCTCAAACGTCCGCTTTTGAGATTATAATTGCCTATGGTTCTCTCCCCATTGCTGCGGAGACGATAATTCCATTCCAGATTCTCTCAACGTTTGCTGTTGAAGTTAAAGTCCTCCAAGGTTCTCTCACCGTTCCTGTTGAGATAGTAACTATCCCTGGTTCATTCATCGCCGTTTGAAGCTCCAGATCCAGCTCCTGTAACCAGTCGGGACACATCTATACAAATAGTTTGAAAACCAGCTCCTGCAACATGCCAGGTACTCATTTTTTCTTTTGCAGGTACGCAGGTTCTCGCTAAGGAATCTCTTACGCGATTGACATCCAGATGGCATCTATAAGCCCATCCACCTTCCATCATCTCTTAGCATGGCATCTATAAGCCCATCATCCTATTCATCAATCTCTAAATGGAATCTATAAGCCCATTCCCATCATCACATTTCTACTATGTGAGCGCAAATTTCTGGGCACTCTAGTATTCAATCATCTTCTACCTTCGGATTACGAAAGGCACGTCAGCCAATCTGCATCCTCAGGTCTAAGAAGATTGAACAGGGGCAACTGTTGTACCCCAAAATTTTCCCTCCCATATTCTTCAAAGAATTGCCAAGTCATGCTTCAAAATTCCCCCAAGGGTTGCACAGTTCAAGGGCCTCCTAAGCAGTCAAAATTAGGGTTTTTGTTCTGATCAAGAAAATGAAGTTTTCAAAGGTCCAATCAAGTCTCACATGCCTATAAATATGGTCAAGCATCCTCATACCAAGTTTCAAGACTTTCAGCACAAAACTGCACAGTCAAAACCATAATTGCACTACAGTCAACTGTAGGGGCAAAATGGTCATTTGACAGTCAAAAGTTCAAATTTTTGATCAACATCTCATTTTGAAGCCACAAACATCATTTTATCAATGCTTGATCATGATTCTCAAAGCTTGGCTCAAAAATCATCAAGATGCAAAAGTTTCCTTATTTGGACAGTTGAAAAAGTCAATTGTAAATTGACCAGGGCATAACTTTCACATGGATTATCATAAAAATCCCATCCAAAGCTCATTTTGAAGATAAAGACATTTCCTACAACTCATATTCATACTTCAAGTCCAAGAAATGCTCTCACAAAAAGTTATAAATTTCAACATTATAGGTCATTTTCAAAAGTCAATAAAAAGGGACTTTAAGTCAAAGGCCATAACTTGAGATTGGTAAATCAAAATTACATGGGACCAAGGACATTGTTTAGAGGACTTCAAGACCTTTCCAAAATGTCAAAGAACATGATCAAAGCTTAAAAATTGAGCAAGATATGCATTGGAGAAGTTGGGAAATTTTTGTGAAGTGGCCAAAATCATTTATCCTTGAAATTTCATTTTTGACAAAAGGGGCCCACTTTTTCCACTTGAATTAACTTGGCCGTGCTTCCCACGTGTCCCACCTTTTATTTCATATTTTTTAATTAATTTTTCCATTTTTAATTGATTTTATTGGATTTAATTAATTTTAAATCTTTTAAAATCAAAAGAAAATCAAAAAGCTTAATTAAATGGAATATTTGGCCTTAACTAACCTTGAACTACCATTAAGCCAATACCAAATTCGTGCAAAGGGCCAAATAAGGCAAGAATTCAAAAATAGTTCAAAAATGGAAGTTTGGTTATGGAGGTTTATGGAAGATTTTGAAAATTGATTGCTTTGCATTAAGAGGCCATAATTCCTCTTGATTCACATTACCTAATGCCTATACAAGTGATACAGAACGAAATTGAGACCTAAGCTGCGCAAGAGACCAACCATCAAACTCACATTTTTGGCCACATTTTTGAAAACTGAAAACAAGGTTAGAGGTTGATTCAAGCAAAGAGACGTATTCTATCACATTCCTGTGACATCAAGCAACGCATTTGGATCAAAACCACAAGCTTCCATCCCCAGAAACGTAAGAACAACCTCACCCTGTGCATAAAATATTTGAAACTCTTACATCTCAATTCATGCGCATTTAGCCATTTTTGATATATGATTTGTGTTCCTTATTCAATTCTAATGCTAACCAAACAGTTTAATTTTGTTTTCGTGCATCATACAAGAATTTGCCATTAACATATTCTAGGTTTTCAGAGGTTCAAAAAGAGGGTTTCCTTGTTCTGGAAAAATTGGCCTATAAGACCCATATCATCAGAATCAGCAGCTCATGGCCAGTTGTTTCCATGCCTCGCGCTCAATTTATGAGCGACAGAGCTCTAATCGCTATTTCTTGTAATGTCACCTTTGGAAACGGTCAAAAAACCGTTGCTTCTTCTTTTCGTGTTTCAGGAAATAAGCAAAGTGAGGAAGAAGATGCTGAGTTGTAAGGCAATGGTTGGCTGGTTCAAAAACGCGCGCTAAAAATCCACTAGCGTGTTGTTTTATTTTTTATTAATTGTTGTTTATTTAATTAACAGAGAAACAAAATGGCTCAGTGGCAGGCACAAACGTTGGAAAACTACAGGACCTGGGTTCGAGCCCCAGGTCCTCACCCCTTTCAATATTATTTTTCAATTAATATTCCCATGCAGCTTCAGTACTCAAGCACACCATGCATCCCCCAAATCAAACCTGCCACGCGTTCAATCTCAACAATTCAAGGGCCCAGATCTGAGGAGCACGGTACACATGAGTCAACGCTGGAATACGTGAGTGGAGAAGTCAAAGAGGCTAAGGCTTATTGGGCTCAGATTACTGGACCTCACCCTCCAAATTAGGGGGAGACCCCCTTAGGTTTTGCATTTCTTTTCATTCTTTGTTTCTTTTATTTTTATATTCTTTTAATTATTGCTTTTTTTAATTAATTAATATTTTCATGACATATAAAAAAAAACACAAAAAAAAATCAGAAAAGATAAAAATAATAAATATTTTATTTTAGTATTTATTTTATAAATAAATCCCATAATTAATTTAGATTTAATTTTAGGTTGTTAATTTAATTCTTTTTCACAATAACCAAAAAAATAAAAATAGACCTTTAGCATTTTCTTTTTTTATTAAATATTTTTATTATAAGTATCATTAACCATTAATTTTGTAAATAAATTTTACAATTAATTTAGTTTTAATTCTAGGTTTTAACTTTAATGCACTTTCTTTAATAAATTAAAAAACAATTAGAACTAGAATTATTTGACTTTTAATTAATTTAATTTTCTTTAATGTCATAAATACAAAAAAAACATAAAAAATAAGTCCTTTCTTTTTATTTAATTTAATTATTCTATCAATTTTATTTTAATTCCTTTAAAGGGTCCAACGCCCTCGCATTCGATTACATTTTTGTTTCGCGCGTTTTATTTATTTCTTTTTGTGAATATAATGTATTTGCTCCAAAGCCCTGTAATAGTCAATTAGACATTTATTTTCTGCAATTCATTTTAAATCGTGTCTGGATTAATTTGGCGTTGTAGACCCGCGCCTTTGTAATAGCGTAGGACCTTTATCTTTTCCGCACTTTAAATTCTCGCACCTTTAACTGTTAAACAATAGCATGAAAGAATGAATGCCCAAAAATAAAATCAAAGCGTAGATCACCAATACTTGACAAGACAAACAATAAACTGAAAATGACACACAAATCACACACCACCCCTAGGGTACGCCTCACTGTTGCCTTGCCTCGAAAGGTGATCGTCGAGTAGAGGATGTCTTAGTAAGTCCTCATGATCCGGGAACCTGGCATGAGGGTAGCTTCTAAGGTGTCTTCCCATTGCTCTGGTGATCACCATGTCCCAAACCTCGAATTGACCCGAACACCTCCAACAGTGATGCTACCTACCTCTCAATGGTGGGATGGCACTACTTTAAGGACTTCTACACAGCTTAATTCCTTAGGGTAGGTAGATGACTCGTAGATACTTGCTCTAATTCAAAACAAATCAAAATTTCTTTTCACACCGACACTTTTCAAAAAGCTTTCAAAAAACAATTTTTCAAACACTCTTGAGGACTGATACAAGAGTCGATCTGAAACTTTAAACGAAACTTTTTCAAACTCACTCACACTTTGAAAAGCAAACAAACATTTTGAAAACACAAATGAGCAAGTATCTAAGAGCCCATGGATAACCATGGATAGAAAGGGTGCTAACACCTTCCCTTTCTATAAATCTACCTCCCGAACCGAGAGATAATCTCAATAAGGAATTTTTCTGTGCTTTTGTCCTTTCCATGTTGGAGAAAATAAAAGACGGTGGCGACTCTTGCTTCCGCGACATTTCGCGAACCAGCGTTAAACAGTCAGTTCCAGATCCACCGATCACAACACCCATGCGTAGAAACACCGTTCGGATCAACTTTGTCCAAATTCCCACTCTGCTCAAGGAATTGATTGCAAAGATGGCAGATACTTCTTCTTTTATCAGAAGACATGGTCACCTCCTGGGTTTGGTCACCTCCAAGATGGATGAACAGATGATGATTGTCTTAGTCCAGTTCTTTGATCCACTGTACCACTTATTTACTTTTCCGGACTACCGGTTTGTCCCTACCTTGGAAGAGTTCTCTGATCTGCTTGGTATCTCCATTCTAGAGCAAACCATGTTTACAGGTTGGGAAAAGATCCTTAGGCCGGAAGAGATTGCTTCAGCCCTCCATCTGACAAAGGCTTAGGTAATGTCTAACTGGGAGATTAGAAGTGGGACAAAGGGCTTCTTGACTAAATTCTTGGTTGGTAAGGCTAATCAGTTCTGGGACAGTCTAGACTTCCAGGCATTTGAAGACATTCTGTCTCTTCTCATATATGGTTTGGTTTTGTTTCCTAACTCCGATTCCTTTGTTGACGTGAATGCGGTGAAGATTTTCATGTCCGGTAATCATGTGCCCACTCTCTTGGGTGACATTTTGCACTCTCTTTATGCTCGTACTGCTCGGAAACGGGGAACCCTTATGTGCTGTGCGCCATTGCTGGCAAGGTGGTTTATTTCTCACCTCCCCAAATCAGTTTTGAAGAACAAAGAAGGCATGGGTTGGGCCTACAGGGTTATGTCTCTCTCTCATAATGACATCATTTAGACTATTAAGGGTATGGAAGATGTGGCTATTATTGATCGCTGTGGGGAATACCCCAATGTTCCACTGCTAGGAACCCATGGAGGAATCACTTATAATCCGTGTTTGGCCTTACGTCAGTTTGGGCGAGCTAGGAGGGAAGGACCTCATGAGTTACTAATGCCAAGTATTGTCTTTGATTTCCAAGGGGATAGTGACGAGCAACGCCGCAGATTTATAAGAGCTTGGGATAGGGTACACAGGTCTGATCCACACGAGTTGGGTGCGAAGACTTCTCTACCAATGGAGCCATATCTCCGATGGGTTCGAATCTGTGCCCAAAGGCTGGGAATGTCGTACGAAGCTGTCTTGCCTATAACTCTTGAGGTTGCTGATGAAGAAGGGGTTCCTCCTACCATCCTCTATCCATACATGCCTACTGATATTGGGGCATTAAAGAGATCGTGGATGCAGCTGAGAGAAGAACGGGATACTTACAAAGAGAAGTATCACGAGCAAGAGCAGAAGATCCATAAGTTGACAAGGCAATTGGAGAATGAGAAGATCCTCAATGACTATGTCCGCACTGACAGGAAACGACCATGGGAGCATTGACTGTCTTTTGATTATTTCTAGTTTTGATTTACTTTTCAGTATTTCCCTTTTTGTAACGCCTTAAAGGCATCTGTTGAACAATTGAATTCAAAGTTTATCTAATAAAAGTGTGTTCATTTTGGTTTACGAATTTGAATCTCTCGACGTCTTTGAAATCATATCATATGCATTTCATTCCCATACACCTCATAACAGGTACCCATTATAGGTTTCTCTCATCTTCTTCGCTGTTTATTTCAGCATCATGTCTTCTGAAACATCAACTAAACAAGCAATCAAGGCTTTGCAAGCCCAAAACGCCCAGTTCCAAGAATTGTTCATGAATCTGGCTAAGGGTCAGCAAGATCTGAAGACCATTATCCTGAAGGATAAGAAGAAGAAGAAGAAGAAGAAGAAGAAGAAGACAGTCCTCCTAAACATGGGTCACAGGTTTGGAAACAGGCTGTGAGATGAAGTCAATATATCCCACTCATATGGAGGGGGAGAAAACCAAGAAGAAAGGAGGGTCCCTAGCCCTGTGGTATCTGACCATGAGACTGACTTTGACGAAGACCAGTATCCTCCGGCTGAGGAGAGGTATAAACAACTTGAAGACCGGTTAAGTGCGATGGAGATTCAGATGGTCCCTAGGTTGGACTTTGGTGATCTAGGTCTGTCATCTGGGGTGGTGATTCCCCACAAGTTCAAAGTACCAGCCTTTGCTAAGTACGACGGGGTTTCTTGCCCAAAGCTGCACCTCCGTTCGTATGTTAGAAAAATTCAGCCATACACTGCTGACAAGAACCTCTGGATCCACTTCTTTCAAGACAGTCTCTCAGGGACTCAGCTTGAATGGTTTTACCAGCTGGAAGGAGCTAGTATCCGCAATTGGGAAGACTTGGCTGCTTCTTTCTACAAACAGTACCAATATAATACCGACCTTGCTCCCACACGTACCCAACTTCAGGGCATGTCCATGGTTGCGGGAGAAGGTTTCAAAGACTATGCTCAGAAGTGGAGGGACCTTGCTGTAAGAGTTCAACCTCCCTTGGCTGATAGGGAGCTAGTGGATATGTTTTTGGGGACCTTGTCTGGTCCGTATTTCAACTATCTGATTGGAAGTTCATCGTCCGGGTTTACAGAGATGATTATGACTGGGGAAATAATTGAGGTCGTTATCAAATCTGGCAAGATACAGAAGGGTGTTTCATCAGGCACTGAGAAGAAGCCTTTTAAGAAGGAGTCCAGTGTTGTTTACAGTTCAAAGAGCCATAATAGACCTGAACGCCTCCAAGCTATTAATGCGGTTGTTATATCAAGACCCGCTGCTGCTCCTCAGTGCAACAATCAGCCAAGGGCCGAGAGGCCGCAAAGACAATTCATCCAGCTCAACATGACTTTATCCCAAATCTTGCCACAGTTATTGAAGACCAACTTAGTAATTCCGAAAGAGGCCCCAAAGAGTCCCAACACAACATCACCGATGTACGATCCGAATGCCCGCTGTGCCTTTCACTCTGATATCCCAGGGCATGATACGGATAACTGCTGGGTCCTGAAGAACAAGGTACAAGACTTGATCGATGTGAAGCAAGTTGAATTCGAAGCACATGAAAGACCTAATGTTGTGACTGCTCCTATGCCCAAGCATGGAGTGAATTCTATAGATGAAGACTCGTTTGTGGTTTCTGTGAAAGATATTATTACTCCCTTAATGACTGTAAAGAAGAACCTTCTGTTAGCCGGTTTATTTCCGGGTTGTGGCGAAGGTTGCCATCTGTGTGCAGTGCTACCTACCGGTTGCCATCTTTTGAAGTCAGGTGTCCAACGCCTGATGGATAATAAAGAAATTATGTTTGAGAAGACTGTTGTTCCTTTGGTTCCCACTAAAGAAGTTGCTATAATCACCATTTTCGACAATTCTTCCAAGGCTTCCTCGAGAAAGCCTGTTAGAATTACATCTGTTCCAAGAATCGCATCATTGATCATCACTGTTCCTGGGCCTATCCCCTATACATCCAATAAAGTTGTCCTGTGGCATTATGGGGCTGACGTATATTATCACGAAGTTAAGCAAGACTTGAGTGCTGAAGAGTCTGATACTGACATCAGCCATATTGTTGGACCTGCTAAAGTCACCCGCAGCGGAAGACTTTTCTCCCCTGAGATCTCTCCGCCAGTTGTTCGGATGCTTGTTGTCATTACACCTGCTAGTGCACCTAATACTATCCTAGTTCAAGTTCCCATTCTTACCCCTGTTGCCGAGTCATCTGATACTCGGGGCAAAGGGACCACTGATGAGCCTGCCTGGACGGAGGCACCAAAGACAATTATTGTTGAAGCCTCTAGACAAGAGATGGAGGAAATTTTGAAGATTATCAAAAAGAGCGACTACAATGTAGTCGAGCAGCTGGGGCAAACCCCATCCAAAATCTCTATGTTGTCTCTATTGCTATGCTCAAAAGCCCATGCCAAGGCTCTGATTGCCTTCCTGAAGACTGCGCATGTGCCGTAAGAAACATCAGCTGATCAGTTTAAAGATTGTGTGGCTAGTCTGACAGTGGATAATGGATTAGGTTTCTCCGACGCAGACTTGCCTGCTAAGGGGGGGAATCACAATGGTGCCCTGCATGTCTCCATTGAGTGCAGGGGAACCACTCTAGCCCATGTATTGGTTGATACTGGTTCCTCATTGAACGTTTTACCTAAGAAAGCTCTAGACCGGTTGGACTGTGAAGGTTTAGAGTTTAAGCCAAGTAACATTGTTGTTAGGGCCTTTGATGGGTCGAAGAGAATGGTACATGGAGAAGTGGATATTCTAATGAAGGTTGGTTCTCAGGTATTGGCGTCTACGTTTTATGTGATGGACATTCGGACATCCTGTTCTTGTTTGTTGGGTCACCCATGGATCCACAAAGCAGGGGCAGTGACTTCTACGTTGCACCAGATGCTGAAATACCCAGTCAAAGGGAAAATTGTTACGGTACGAGGGGAGGAGGAGTACATGGTGAGCCACCTCAACTCTTTTCGATATGTAGAGATGGACGGGGAGTTCATTGAGACCCCGTTTCAACATTTTGAAGAGGTTCCCCAGACACTGGCATCAGCTGAACCTGTTACTGAAGATCCTCCCGTGAAGATGGCTTCCCTCAAGGATTCCCGGGCTGTTGTTGAGAAAGGTGGGTGTGTAAATTGGGGCCAACTCCCTGATTTTGCACATAAGACTAACAAGTTTGGTTTGGGTTTCACTGTAGAAGCTCAAAGGGTTGTTCGGAGTGCAAAGACTGGAAGACCTCCCCTATTTATCAGCAATTCGGGAGTAAATGCCATTGAAGACGATGTTGAAGAATCTGAATTTGACAGTTGGATCTATCCTACTACTGATGGTGGACTAAGCAACTGGACAGCAAAGGACTTCATCCCAATTTCTTTTGTTACCCAGTAATGAGACTTTTGTTTTGTATTTGTAACAGACAATTTTAAACTTTACGGCCCGGTGTCTTACCCGGGGCACCGTGGTTTCATTTGTGAGAGCTTTATGTGTGTCATCTACATATATCATTAATAAAAGCATTGGACGTTTCTTGCATTTCAAATTTTTTGCTCCTTGTTTTTCTTTTACTATATATTGCAAAACAGCTATTTTACACACACTCACATATACAGGTCTACATCCACTCTGGATCCCACTGATAACGACCCTGCTACTGCCGGTTATGACTTCGAAAGTCCGATCAACTTAGCTGAAGACGAAGGTGAAGATGATTGTGAAGTGCCTGATGAACTTGCTAGATTGTTACTTCTGGAAGAGAGGGTTATTCAACCGCATGAAGAGCCCGTGGAGATAGTAAATCTGGGTACAGAGATAGACAAGAAAGAGGTCAAGATCGGTGCAAATCTGGAAGCTAGTGTCAAGCAACGGCTGATCCAGATGTTGTGTGACTATGTTGAAATCTTTGCCTGGTCTTATGAAGATATGCCTGGTTTGGATATTGATATCGTGGTTCACCGTTTGCCTACCAAGGAAGATTGTCCTCCAGTGAAACAGAAGGTCCGCCGAATGCGCCCAGAGATGTATGAGAAAATCAAGGTTGAAGTTATGAAACAATTTGACACGGGTTTTCTAGCAGTTACTTCTTACCCGCGGTGGGTTGCCAACGCGGTTCCTGTGCCGAAGAAGGATGGTAAAGTTCGAATGTGTGTTGACTATAAGGATCTGAATAGGGCGAGTCCCAAGGATGATTTCCCTCTGCCTCATATCAACGTTCTGGTTGACAACACCGCTCAGCATAAGGTCTTCTCCTTTATGGATGATTTCTCCGGTTATAATCAGATTAAAATGGCTCCCGAAGACATGGAGAAGACGACCTTTGTTACTCAATGGGGTACCTTTTGCTACAAGGTCATGTCTTTCGGATTGAAAAATGTTGGGGCAACGTATCAGCGCCCCATGGTCGCTTTGTTCCACGACATGATCCATCATGAGATTGAGGTATATGTCGATGATATGATTGCAAGATCCCAGACTGAGGAAGAACATCTTGACCACCTTCAGAAGCTATTTGACAGGTTGAAGTTGTACAAGTTGAGGCTAAATCCGAACAAGTGCACCTTCGGGGTGAGATCTGGTAAGCTGCTGGGTTTCGTCGTAAGTGATAAAGGTATTCAGGTGGATCCCACAAAGGTGAAAGCTATACAGGAAATGCCGGCTCCCCGAACAGAAAAAGAAGTCAGAGGCTTTCTGGGATGTCTGAACTATATTGCCCGATTCATCTCACACCTGACTGCTACTTGTGAGCCAATCTTCAAGCTACTGAAGAAAGATCAAGTGGTAATATGGAACGATGAATGTCAGGACGCTTTCGAAAGAATCAAAGAGTATCTCCAAGAACCTCCTATTCTGATGCCGCCAGTTGAAGGGAGACCTTTGATCTTATACTTGACAATACTCGATAATTCAATGGGGTGTGTGATGGGGCAGCAAGACGAGTCTGGCCGAAAAGAGCATGCTATTTATTACCTTAGCAAAAAGTTTACCGACTGCAAGACCTGATACTCGTTACTTGAGAAAACTTGATGCGCTTTAGCATGGGTTGCTCGCCGGCTGAGACAGTATATGCTGACTCACACTACTCTATTGATATCAAAGATGGATCCAATCAAGTATATCTTCGAAAAGCCTGCCTTGTCCGGAAGAATAGCAAGATGGCAGATGATCTTGACTGAGTAAGACATCCAATATACAACCCAAAAAGCAATTAAGGGAAGTGTGTTGGCAGACCATTTGGCAGACCATTTGGCACACCAGGTAGTGGATGATTACCAGTCTATGAACTTCGAATTCCCGGATGAGAGTATCATGTTGGTAACTGATTGTGAGACACCTGGACCGGATGAAGGACCTGAGGAGGGATCCCGATGGTCTATGTACTTTGATGGAGCTTCAAACGCTTTGGGTAATGGCATTGGCGCTGTGATCATATCTCCTAAGGGTTCTCATACTCTGTTCACCGCTCGACTATGTTTCAACTGCACCAACAACATGGCGGAGTATGAAGCGTGCATCATGGGTCTTCGAGCAGGTATTGACCTAAGGATTAAGTTCTTGAGTGTCTTCGGAGATTCCGCTCTCGTGATCAGTCAGATCAAAGGCGAGTGGGATACGAAACATCCTAATCTTATTCCTTACAAGGAGTATGTGTTGACTTTGCTTCCGCATTTTGAGGAGATAACCTTTGAACACTTCCCTAGAGAGGAGAATTAGTTGGCGGACGCGCTAGCTACGATGTCTTCTATGTTCAAAGTCAATTGGGACAATGAAGCTCCCGGGATTATCATTGAAAGATTGGACGAACCTACACATTGTTGTGATATTGAGACTGAAGAAGTAATAGATAAACCCTGGTTCCATGAGGTGAAAAGGTATCTTGAAGCTCAGGAGTACCCCGAGGGGGCATTTGTTAATGATAAGAAGTTTCTGAGGAGGTTCGCGGCAAAGTTCTTCATCAGCAATGGTATTCTTTACATGCGGAATCATGATTCAACCTTACTATGATGTGTGGATAAGAACGAAGCAGAAAGGATCATGGCATATCTACAAGAAGGTACTTTCGATACTCATTCCAGTGGACACACCATGGCAAAGAAAATCCTCCGGGCAGGATATTATTGGTCCACAATGGAAGCCGACTGTTATCAGCATTCTCGGACCTGTCACAAGTGCCAAGTCTATGCTGATAAAGTGCACATACCTCCAGTTCCCCTGAACATTTTGACAGTTCCTTGGCCTTTTGCAATGTGGGGCATTGACATGATCGGCGAGATCAGACCTACGGAATCTAACGGGTATCGTTTCATCCTGGTAGCTATTGATTACTTTACGAAGTGGGTTGAAGCAGCTTCATTTGCTACAGTGACCAAGAACGTCGTGGCACGGTTCATTCGACATAACCTGATCTGTCGATATGGTATACCAGAAAGGATCATTACGGATAATGGTACAAATCTCAATAATAAGATGATCACCGAACTCTGCAAGCAGTTCAAGATACAGCATCACAACTCTTCTTCCTACCGACCGAAGATGAATGGGGCTGTAGAAGCGGCTAATAAGAACATCAAGAAGATTGTGTAGAAAATGACGGTGACATACAAAGATTGGCACGAGATGTTGCCTTTTGCTCTTCATGGATACCGTACCTCAGTGAGGACGTCAACAGGGGCAATCCCCTATTCCTTCGTATATGGTATGGAGGTCGTCTTGCCCATTGAAGTACATATACCCTCTCTTCGGATTATAAAGGATGCAGGTTTGAGCGAAGATGACTGGATACAGACCTGGCTTGATCAGCTGAACTTAATCGATGAAAAGAGACTTACTGCTATTTGTCATGGTCAAACGTATCAAAAGCAGATGATCAAGGCATTTAACAAGAAAGTTAGACGATAAGAGTATCAAGTTGGGGATCTGGTTATCAAGCGCATCATACTGCCACAAGGTGATCCCAGGGGCAAATGGACCCCTACTTACGAAGGGCCATTTGTGGTTAAGAACATTTTTTCAGGAGGAGCCATGATCCTAACCACCATGGATGGTGACGACCTTCCTCACCCCGCTAATGCAGATATAGTGAAAAGATACTACGCATAATCAAAGACCTGCTAGGTCGACTGGCCAAGGGAAAAAAAAGGGCTTCCCGGCGAACCAAAAGAGTTCGGGCAAAAATAAGGGATGAAAATGAAAAAATATGTACACTCGGCAAGTCGAAAACCTGAAAAGGCGGCTTGGGCAAAAAAGGGTATCCCGGTGGACTGAAAACCCGAAAGGGCAGTCCAGGCAAAAATTAGGGATCAAAGCGTAACACTATGTCTCATTGGATCACCTTGCAACCAGACTTCGGTATCAACCATCAAGCTCAGACGGCACTAATCAATATGATCTACCTTCAACCAAGTAGCAAAGTGATGAGATGCTCGAGGACATAAAGGCAATAGCAGAGTTGGAACCCAGTGGGACTATTCACATAGCTGTTTTGTTTAATTTTTCACAAATTGTGTAAAAACTATCTATTCGGCGGCGTTCTCTTACTAGGACGTCAGCCTCTTGTACAAAAACGCCTATTTACAGGCCAAACTTCAAAATCAATACGATTCATTTTCAAAGAAATTTCAAACTGTTTTTTCCTTTATCTGTTTTGTTTTGCAAAGAACGTCCAATATTCATTTTTGATATATGCATTTGACATTAATTGCTACTCATAAATATTTACATGCAAAACGAAAGACGATTACTTGTAATATCAGAAATAAGGGAAATAAGATTGTCCAAACTGTACAGTTTCTCTATCCATCAGGTACAAGGTAGACTCAGCCGAAGAATATGACTGAGGTAGTCTCGCTCCCTGCAGAGTAAGACAGTAATGATAGCTCTCCCCGGCTGAGACCCACAACTGTGAATGAATCGGTAATATTCTCCCCAAGCAGAGTTTATTTACCATCAGCACTGAAAGGTCTTAATATTCCCAGCGGAGTATAAGAATATTCCCCGGCAGAATACAAAATATCCCCAGTGGAGTTTGAAATTTTTCCCAGCGCAGTCTGAAAAACTTCCCTAGTGGAGTTTGGAGAATCATCCCCAGTAGACTTTAGAAGATTGTCCCCAGCAGAGCTCAAAGGATTATCCCCATTAGAGTGTAAAAGGTTATCCCTAGTGAAGTCGCAATTGAAAGATCATCCCCCAGCGGAGTTCTTTCCCTTCACAAACAAGAAGTCAATCCCCAACAGGATTCAGTATCACCAGCGACGGTAATTCATCCCCAGCGGAATTTATCGGCAGAATCCTCTACAGAGCATCTCTCCCCCACAGAGTAATCTCCTCATCAGTTTATTCCCCAATAGAGTTATCCTCTCCTGCAGGTTTATTCTCACAATCATCTTCGTTCGCCATCCCCAGCGGAAACGAAGAATTCAGCTCTTTTCTTCAGCAGTTATCCGGGATTTATTTTCTCCAGCTACAAACATCACATTCTCATACATCATGACACATGCATATACGCATCATACAATCACAATCTCATTTATTTTGAGAACATCATTGCTTGATACATATCATGCATTACATACAACTAACTTTTATCTTTCAGGAAGGATGCGGTTAAATTCTCACAAAATTCAAAGCTATGAAGCTAGTTCCTCCGTCGAATTACAGACGAGTTCCTAAATCTCAGCAGGGTTTTCTCAGTTGAATTACAGGCGAGTTCTTAAATCTCGATGAAGATGTTTCCCTCAGTTGAATTACTGACCGGTTCTTAAATCTCAACCGAATTATCCTCAGTTGAATTACAGATAAGGTTCTAAATCTCGGCAAAGTTCCTCCGTCGAATTACTGACAGTTCTTAAATCTCAACGGAATTATCCTCAGTTGAATTACAGACAAGTCCTAAATCTCGATGAAGATGTTTCCCTCAGTCGAACTACTGACCGGTTCTTAAATCTCAACGGAATTACCCTCAGTTGAATTACAGATAAGGTTCTAAATCTCGACAAAGTTCCTCCGTCGAATTACAGACGAGTTCCTAAATCTCAGCAGAGTGTTCTTAGTTGAATTACAGACGTGTTTTAAATCTCGATGAAGATGTTTCCCCAAGTCGAATTACTGACCAGTTCTTAAATCTTAACAGAATTATCCTCGGTTGAATTACAGATAAGGTTCTAAATCTCGACAAGTTCCTCCATTGAATTACAAACAGTTTCTAAATCTCAATAGAATTATCCTTCGTTGAAGTACAGACAAGTCCTAGATCTTGATGAAGATGTGTCCCTCAGTCGAAGTACTGACCAGTTCTTAAATCTCAGCTGAATTATTCTCGGTTGAATTATAGATAAGGTTCTAAATCTCGACAATTTTCCTCGGTCGAAGTACTGACCGGTTCTTAAATCTCAACTGAATTATCCTCGGTTGAATTACAGATAAGGTTCTAAACCTCGATAGAGTTCCCCCAGTTGAATTACGGACAAGTTCTTAAAACTCAGCAGAGATGTTCTCTCAGTTGAAGTACAGGCAAGTTCCTAAATCTCAACAAAGATCAGACTTCCCCAAGCGGAATCTTCCACAAACAACAGGTATGCAAGCTCTCGCTAAGGAATATCTTATGCGATCGACTACCTCCAAATGGAATCTGTAAGCCCATTCCCGACATCATAAGGCTGATACCACTTCATGCGAGTGCAAATTTCTGGGCACTCTAGTGTTCAATCATCTTCCACCTTCGGATCACGAAAGGCACGAAAGCCAATCTACATCCTCAGGTTTAAGAAGATTGAACAGGGGAAGTTGTTGTACCCCAAAATTTGCCTTCCCATGTTTCTCAAAACATTGCAAGAAGAATCTCCAACTTCCTCAAGGTTGCTCAAGAGTTGGTCAGACAAGCTATCTCATAAGGCAGTCAACCCCAAATTAGGGTTTTGTGTTGCATCAAGATCCTTGATTCCAAATGACCTCAAGTTCCCTCTAATATCCTAATATGTTCTCAAGATCATCCATGTCAAATTTCAAGCCTTGCAGAGGAATTTTGCTCAGTCAATTGCTCAAAGGTCCAAAAATCGACTCTATTAGGGCAAAAGTCAACTGTGACCTACAAACAGTCAAACTTCAAGATTTTTTGCCAACATTCTCATTTTGAAGGATATTTCATCATTTTATCAAGGTTTGATCATGATTCATCAAGGATTGCTCAAAATTCATCAAGACTCAAAAGTTGCTAAATTAGGATTTTGCAGGAAAAGTGAACTCAACTTTTACCAACCATAACTTTCTCATACTTTATGAGAAATGACCCATCCAAAGCTAATTTTTAAGAGGATACAATTTCCTACAATCCATATTCATACCCCAAGATCAAAAATGCACTCACAAGAAGTTATATATTTGGACATTATAGGTCATTTTTGAAAGTCAACAAAAACACCTTTTTTTCCAAAGCTTATAACTTGAGCATGGAATATTAAAATGAGATGATACCAAAAGGGTTGGTTATAGGATATCTCAAGCTTTCTAAAAAGTCTAATAACACTCCCAAAAGTTCAAAATTGAATAAGTTATGCATTGTTGAAGTTGGACTTTTTTGCAAAATCGCCAAAAGTCAACTATCCCCAAAACATCAAATTTTGTCAAATGGGTCCATTCTTTGCCACTTGATTTGAGTTTGCATAGTTTCCCACGTGTCCTAGCTTCAGCCATGAGCCCATATTTCATTTTTATTATTTAATTTGATTTTTAATTGAATTTATTTATTTTAAATCAAATAAAATCATAGAAAATCAAAAGAATTAATAACTCATGATTTTCTGATTCTTTTAGGCTTTGTTTACAGCTAGCATCACCATGGAATTCGAATCAAGCCAAATCATGTGCAAAAAGATTGAGTTGAATCAAATTTGGAAGGTTTTTTATGGAGAATCAAATCACATTTGCAATCATTATTGGAGCAAGATTTGAACCAATTTGGTTACCCTAATACACTACACAATACATAAGCAAGCAAAAAGGATACGAAACAAGGGTTGAAAAGGGCAGAGAGAGGCAGAACAGAAATTGAAAAAAACACAAAAAAGCTTGAGATCGAAATCAAGGTTAGAGACATTTGTAGGGCTTGGCAAGCATCACAGTCGCTTCCTGGCAACTCTCAGAAGCGAAACCAATCAGAATCACACATTTTCCAACTTCCTAGGGCGTTGTAAGTGGTTCACGAGTCCGCTCCATTCTTGAAATCAATTTGTGTTATTCTTGCATCTACAACGAAAACTAATTGAATATTTTGATTCACCATGCCATTTGCAGTCTTTTGATATTATTTAATTTCATTCATCTAACCTGTGTTGTGATTCACCATAGCTAGGGTTTCAAGGTTTAGTTTAGGGGTTTTCGTTTCAGGTAAAATCAGCCTTAGTGATGGCTATAGGTGTGACCGGGAGGATGAGACGAACACAACCACGCCCTTGGAATTCATTTTTGTGGCCTGAGAAGGATTTTTTAGATGAACAACTTTGTAGCTACGAACTTCTGTCCGTTGGTATAGGTTTGTGCATTTTTAGCCACGGACATGAGGTTGAAGATGATGCGTGGCGCCTCATCATTGGGCCATTCAAACCAAGCGCGCGTTTTTTTATTTCTGGCAATAGTTTTATTTTTTATATAGTAAACATTATTTGCATTATGATAACAAATTCAGCAGCGTGTCCCAGTGGCCGGCAAGTCCAATTCCAAGGCGTTAGTGGCTGGAGGTCAGGGGTTCGATCCCTGCCTCCAGCGCTTTGTATTTTCTCATTGTTTTTCAGGTAATCATGTACTTGCTCAAGCGTGTAGTCTACCATGTGCTATCACCCATCTAAGTGCCAGATGGCTAAGAGCCAGATCTGGTGGCCAATGTCTGAAGGTCCATAGAAGCGATGGTCAATGCACATGCACCAGATCAGAGGAAGTCAAAGAAGGCCATCACATATTGGGCCACGAATTTGCTACTAGCACCACATAATCAGGCCCATACTCCCTTCTTCTCATTTATTTTATTTGTTTATTTAATTGCTTTATTATTTTTTATTTAAATTCTAACCAATCAATTTTTCTCTTTATTAATAAAATCACCAAAAATATTTTTATTTAATCAAATTTTAACTTTTATTTTTTATTAACAAATACTAATTAATTAATTTAGGTTTTAATTCTAGAATAAATTTTAACCTATTTTGCAAATAATTAAAATTAATTAGATTTAAATAGGTTTTAATTAGCAATTCAATTAATTTTATTTTCTTTCTTAAAATAATCAAAAACTCCAAAAATAATTCATTTTTATTTTTATTAATTAATTTATTTTATTTAATTTAGTAATTAATTTAGGTTATTTCTTTCTTAAAATAAAAAGAAAACAACAAAAAGATTTTTCTTTAACCAAAAAGGGGTCAAAACCCTAATCATGCGTCCGATTTAATTTTGTACCGCGATTTACTTTTTTTTATCCAATAATGTACTTGCTCCCGGATTGTAATAGTAAATAGGACTTTTATTTATTTTTATTAATTTATTTTATTCTTCAAAGGGTTTGTCTTTGGCGATGTAAATACCCGACGCCTTGTAATTTTAATTTCGCAAATTATAATTGCTAGATGTTTGATAATAGGGTATGCATGACAAGACTGAATGTTAATCTTAAAATCAAATTAGATCACCCTTAACATGTGCAAAGATAAAAATAACTGAAAACGACACACTCGCACATGCGCACTCTTAGGGCACACCCCACTTGGTTGCCTTTGTACACGGTCATTGAGTATAGGTCATTTTAGAGGTTGTCCTCTTGTCTAAAAGATCATAGTTGCCTCGAAACGGTTACCTCGGATATTGTTGCCTCAAATAAATGATCTAAGACATTAGGGTTACCTCTAAGGCGTCCTAACATTGCTTTAGTGACCGTATGTCCCTCATTCAAATTAACCCCAAACTCCAACGACAGTGCTACCTACTCATTAATAGTGGGATAGCATTGTCTAAAGGAAAATAGCATAGAACGATTCGTTTTTCGAGTAGGTAGATGGTTCTTAGATACTTGCTCTTTCAAAACAAAACAAAAAACTTTTCACACTTACACTCCTTTTCGAACAAATTTTTCAAAACACTTCATTACACTCTTGAGGACATAAGCAAGAGTTAAATCGAAGTTTCAAACAAAAAACTTTTTCAAACCCACAAGCACAAAGAAAAACAATTTTGAAAACAATTGAGCAAGTACCTAAGATCCCGTGGATAACCACGGATAGAAAGGGTGCTAACACCTTCCCTTTCTATAATCTACCCCCCGAACCCGAGAAATATCTTGAAAAAGGAATTTTTCTGTGCTTTTTTTCCTTCCTTGTTGGATAAAATAAAAGTCGGTGGCGACTCTTGCTTACCGCGACATTTTGCGAATATAAACACAAAACGCAAACCAGCATTCCAAAAACCAGTCAGTTCTTCCCACCGTATCACAAAAGGTTTTAAAGATTATGCACAAAAATGGAGAGACTTGGCTGGGAGAGTTCAACCCCCGTTGTCTGATAGGGAGTTGGTTGATATGTTTTTGGGGACGCTATTTGGTCCATTTTTCAATCATTTGATTGGCAGCTCATCAGTTGGTTTCACTGAGTTGATCCTAACTGGGGAAAGAGTAGAAGTTGGGATTTGAAGTGGCAAAATACAGAAGGATGCCTCATCAAGTTCAGTAAAGAAGCCTTTTGCTGGTAAGAAGGAAGCCAGTGTCGTCTATAGCCCGAGGGGTCAGAACAGGGTTGAACAACGTCAGACAGTAAGTGTCGTGATGATACCTAGACCTGCAGTTTCTCCACAACGCAACAATCAACAAAGGTTGGAAAGACCACAATGGCATTTTACCCGCATCAACATGACATTGGCTGAAGTTCTACCTCATCTGTTGAGATCTGACTTGGCAACCTTAGGAGAGGCTCCCAAGAATCCAAATACTACATCCCCCCGATATAACCTGAATGCCTGATGTGCCTATCATTTTGAGAGTCCTGGCCACAATACAAATGACTGTTGGGCTCTGAGAAACAAAATACAAGACTTGATTGAAGCCAAGGAGATAGATTTTGATGCTCCGAAAAAGACAAATGTCATAACTGCTCCCATGCCTAAACACGGTCGTGGAGTTAATGTTGTTGATACTGATTTGTTTGTTACCTCTATCGATGAAGTATCTACTCCTCTCATGACTGTCAAGAAGAATTTGTTGTTGGCCGGTTTATTTTCGGGTTATGGTGAAGGTTGCCACATGTGTTTGCTTCTACCTTCTGGTTGCCGTTTGCTGAAATTAGGTGTCCAACGCCTGATAGATAGCAAAGAAATTATGTTCGAGAAAACTATGATTCCTGTTGTTCCAGTTAAAGACGTTGCCATTATAACCATTTCCACCAATACTTCCAAGGTTTCCTCGAGAAGACCTGTTAGGATTACATCTGCTCCAAGAATTGCTCCACTAATAATAATTGTTCCTGTTCATGTCCCGTATGTCTCGGAAAAAGTTGTCCCCTGGCATTATGGTGTCGATGTATACTATCATGGCATCAAACAAGATCTGAAAGATGAAGAAGCTGATCTTGATATTGATAACATTGTCGGAACCAGTAAAATCACCTGAAGTGGAAGGGTCTTCTCTCCCGAGATTTCCCCTAAGGCTGTTAACAAGCCTATTATCATTACATCTGTTGTTCCTGCTAGTACATCAACTATTGTCCCTGTTCTTACTCTAGTCGGTGAATGATCTGATACCCGCGACAAAGAGATTGTAGGTGAGCCTTCCCGGACGGAGGCGCCTAAGAAAGTTATTGTGGAAGCCTCTAAACAAGAAATAGAGGAAATACTGAAAATCATTAAGAAGAGCGACTACAATGTGGTCGAGCAGCTGGGGCAGACCCAATCAAAGATATCCATGTTGTCCCTATTGTTGTGTTCTGAAGCCCATGCGAAGGCTTTGATTGCATTTCTCAAGATTGTGCATGTGCCGCAGGAAACTTCACCTGATCAATTCCAAGAGTGTGTGGCCAGCCTGACTGCTGATAATGGGTTGGGTTTCTCAGATGCAGACTTAACACCAAAAGGAAGGAAGCATAATGATGCTCTGCATGTCTCGACTGAATGCAGGGGCACCACTATGGCTCATGTGCTGGTAGATACTGGGTCTTCACTAAATGTTCTGTCGAAGAAGGCGTTGGACCGGTTGGATTACAAGGGTTTGACTCTAAAGCCTAGTAGCATTATGGTAAGGGCTTTTGACGGATCAAAGAGAATGGTGCACGGGGAGGTGGACATCCATGTCAAAGTAGGTTCTCAGACTTTTGGGTCCATTTTCTATGTGATGGATATCAGGCCGTCGTATTCTTATTTGTTGGGTCGTCCTTGGATCCACGAGGCTGGGGCAGTCACCTCCACCCTCCACCAAATGCTGAAGTACCCAGTGAAAGGAAAGATTATTACAGTGTGGGGTGAAGAAGAATATATGGTTAGTCACCTCAACTCCTTCCGCTACGTAGAGATGGACGGGGAATTCATCAAAACTCCTTGTCATAATTTTGAAGAGGTCCCTCAGATCTTGGCATCAACTGAAACTACTGGCAACAAACCTCCTTTGAAGATGGCTTCTCTCAAGGACGCCAGGGCTGTGGTTGAAAAAGGTGGGTGTGTCAATTGGGGTCAGCTCCCTGATTTCACTCATAAAACTGACAAATTTGGTTTGGGCTTTACTACAGGGGCTCAAAGGGCTGTTAGACGCGCTCGGGAGGGAGGACCTCCCCTATGCATCAGCAATCGTGGAATTAACGCCATTGAAGATAGTGAAGAGGACTCGGACATTGACAGTTGGATCTACCCGACTACTAACGATGGACCGAGTAACTGGACGGCTAGGGACTTCATACCTGTTTCATTTATTCCGCAGCAATTGACTTGTTTGTTTTAAGATTTGTAATAAACAATTTAAAAATTTACGGCCATGTGCCTTGCCCGAGGCATATTGGCTTTGCTTGTGAGGGCTATTATTTGTCATTTCATAATCATTAATAAAGCATTGGACGTTTCTTGCATACAAATTTTGCGCTCTCTGTTTTCCTTTTCTATTTTCACTTTATTAAAACAGCTATTCTCTTACACACACTCACGTATCATAATGCAAATATGTAGCCACTCTGGATCCCATTGATAACAGCTCTGCTATTTCCAGTTATGACTTCAAAAATCTGATCAACCAAGTCGAGGACGAAGGTGAGGATGATTGTGAGGTTCCTGGAGAACTTGCTAGACTATTACAGTGGGAAGAAAGGGCCATACAGCCTCATGAAGAGCTAGTTGAGACAGTGAATTTGGGTACAGAGGAAGGCAGAAAGGAGGTTAAAATAGGTGCAAATCTAGAGCTTAGCGTCAAACAGAGGTTGGTACAGATGTTGCATGACTATGTTGAGATCTTCGCTTGGTCCTATGAAGACATGCCTGGTTTGGACACTGATATTTAGGTACATCGCCTGCCGACTAAAGAAGATTGTCCTCCGGTTAAACAGAAGGTCCGTTGTATGCGCCCTGAAATATCATAGAAGATCAAGGCAGAGGTCATGAAATAGTTCGATGCAGGATTCTTAACTGTAACTTCATATCCACAGTGGGTTGCTAACGTTGTTCTGGTACCTAAGAAGGACGGTAAGGTACGGATGTGTGTTTATTATAGGGATCTGAACAAGGCAAGCCCCAAGGATGACTTCCCACTCCCTCACATCGATGTTCTGGTCGACAATACCACGCAGCATAAAATCTTCTCCTTCGTGGATGGTTTCTCGGGCTACAACCAGATCAAGATGGCCCCTGAAGACATGGAGAAGACAACTTTCGTTACACAGTGGGGCACCTTCTGCTACAAGGTGATTCCTTTCGGGTTGAAGAATGCTGGGGCAACTTATCAGCATGCTATGGTCACTTTGTTCCATGACATGATTCACCACGAGATCGAAGTTTATGTTGATGATATGATAGCCAGGTCTCAGATGGAGGAAGAGCACCTTGATCATCTCCAGAAATTGTTTGACAGATTGAAGACATATAAGCTGAGGTTGAATCTGAACAAGTGTACCTTCGGGGTAAAGGCTGTTAAGCTTCTGGGTTTCGTTGTCAGTGACAAGGGTATTCAGGTAGACCCTGCCAAAGTAAAAACTATATAAGAGATGTTGGTTCCCTGCACAGAGAAGGAAGTTAGAGGTTTCTTGGGATGTCTAGATTATATCGCCAGGTTCATTTCACATCTGACTGCTACTTGTGAGCCACTCTTCAAGCTTCTGAAGAAAGATCAAGTGGTAAAGTGGAATGATGAATGTCAGACCGCTTTCGAAAGAATCAAGGAATACCTTCAAGAACCACCAATTTTGTTGCCTCCAGTTGAAGGAAGACCTTTGATATTATACTTGACAGTGCTAGACAATTCAATGGGGTGTGTGCTGGGGCAGCATGACGAGTCTGGCCGAAAAGAGTACGCCATGTACTACCTTAGCAAAAAGTTTACTGACTGTGAGACCCGATACTTATTGCTCGAGAAAACTTGATGCGCTTTGGCATGGGCTGCTCGCTGGCTGAGACAGTATATGTTGACTCACACTACCTTGTTGATATCAAAGATGGATCCAATCAAGTATATTTTCAAGAAGCTCGCTCTCTTCGAAAGGATAGCAAGGTGGCAAATGATCTTAACTGAGTACGACATACAATATTCGACCCAAAAGGCGATTAAGGGAAGTGTATTGGCTTATCATTTGGCTCATCAGGCCGTGGATGACTACCAGTCCATGAATTTTAAGTTCCCGGATGAGAATATTATGTTGGTGACTGACTACGAAGAACTTGGACCAAATGAAGGACCTGAGAAAGGATCCCGATGGTCTATGTATTTTGATGGAGCCTCGAACGCGCTGGGTAACGGCATTGGCACTGTAATCATATCTCCCGAGGGCTGTCATACTCCGATCACCGCCCGTTTATGTTTCAACTTCACCAACAATATGGCGGAGTATGAAGCATGTATTATGGGTCTTCGAGATGTTATTGACCCAAGGATTAAGTTCTTAAGTGTATTCGGGGATTCTGCTCTGGTGATAAGTCAAATCAAAGGCGAGTGGGATATGAAGCACCCGAATCGCATTCTTTACAGAGAATATTAACTGACATTGCTCCCACACTTTGAGGAGGTAACCTTTGAACATTTCCCGCAAAAGGAGAACCAGTTAACGGACGCACTAGCTACCATGTCTTCTATGTTCAAAGTTAGGTGGGACAATGAAGCTCCCCAGATTACCATTGAGAGGTTGGATGAACCAGCACACTGATGTGAAATCGATACCGAAGATGTAGCAGACAAACCCTGGTTTCACGAAGTTAAAAGGTACCTCGAGGCTCAGGAGTATCCTGAAGGGGCATCCGTCAATGATAAGAAGTTTTTGAGAAGGTTCGCTGCAAAGTTCTTCCTCAGTAACTGGATCCTCTATAAACGCAACCATGACTCCACACTACTACGGTGTGTAGACAAGAGCGAAGCAGAGAGGATCATGACAGATCTACATGAAGGCACCTTTGGAACCCATTCCAGTGGACACACCGTGGCTAAGAAAATCCTACGGGCAGGATATTATTGGTCCACTATGGGAGCCGATTGTTATCAGCACTCTCGAACTTGTCATAAGTACCAAATTTATGTTGATAAGGTGCATGTGCCTCTGGTCCCCTTAAACGTCTTGACATCTCCGTGGCCCTTTGCGATGTAGGGCATCGACATGATCGGCGAGATCAGACCTACTGCGTCCAATGGGCATCGTTTCATCTTAGTAGCTATTGATTAATTCACAAAGTGGGTTGAGGCAGTTTCTTTTGCTACAGTAACCAAGAGCGTCGTGGCGCGGTTTATCCGACACAATCTGATATGTCGATATGGTGTACTAGAGAGGATTATTACTGACAATGGTACAAATCTCAATAACACAATGATCACCAAACTCTGTAAATATTTCAAGATACAGCATCATAATTCTTCCCCTATCGGCTGAAGATGAATGGCGTTGTTGAAGAAGCTAACAAGAACATCAAGAAGATTGTACAGAAGATGACAGTGACATATAAAGACTGGCATGAGATGTTACCATTCGCTCTTCATGGGTACCGTACCTCAACACGGACGTCGACAGGGGCAACACCCTACTCTCTGGTATATGGCATGGAGGCAGTCCTACCCATAGAAGTCCAGATACCGTCTCTCAGAATTATGAAGGATGTGGGTTAGAACGAAGACAACTGGATCCAAACCCGACTTGATCAACTGAATCTAATTGACAAAAAGAGACTTACTATTATCTGTCATGGTTAGACGTATCAAAAGCGAATGATCAAGGATTTTAACAAGAAAGTCAAGCGCCTGGAATATCAAGTCGGGGATCTGGTGATCAAACGCATCATACTGCCGCAAGGTGACCCCAGGGGCAAATGGACTCCCACGTACGAAGGGCCATTTGTGGTTAAGAACATTTTCTCTGGAGGAGCTATGATTCTAACCAACATGGATGGTGACAAACTTCCTCACCCCGTCAATGCAGACATAGTGAAAAGATACTACGCATAATCAAAGACCCGCTAGGTCGAATGGCCTAGGCAAAAATAAGGGCTTCCCGGCGAACCAAAAGGGTTTGGGCAAAAGTAAGGGATGAAAATATATAAAAAATCTGTACACCCGGCAAGTCGAAAACCCGAAAGGGAGGCTTGGGAAAATAACCCTGATATCTTTTCAAGAAAATATGATTAGCTTCAACAAATCTAGCAGTTATACAAATTACATCTACAGACGACTAATGGAAACTCAGCTCCCAAAATCAAACGGGTCAAGTAATCTACATTATCATATCGAAGTAACCTTACCCAAGTTCCTCCTGAAGTTTTACACGAACTTATCACAAAGTAACCTTACCTCGGTTCCTCCTGAAGTTTTACATTAACTTATCTCAAAGTAACCTTACCCCGGTTCCTCCTGAAGTTTTACACGAACTTATCACAAAATAACCTTACCCCGGTTCATCCTGAAGTTTTACACAAACTTATAACCTTACCCCGGTTCATCCTGAAGTTTTACACAAAATTATAACTTTACCCCGGTTCATCCTGAAGTTTTACGCAAACTTATCACAAAGTAACCTTACCCCGGTTCCTTCTTGAAGTTTTACCCAAACTTATCACAAAGTAACCTTACCCTGGTTCCTTCTTAAAGTTTTACCCAAACTTATCACAAAGTAACCTTACCCCGGTTCCTTCTTGAAGTTTTACCCAAACTTATCACAAAGTAACCTTACTCCGGTTCCTTCTTGAAGTTTTACCCAAACTTATCACAAAGTAACCTTACCCCGGTTCCTTCTTGAAGTTTTACCCAAACTTATCATAAAGTAACCTTACCCTGATTCCTTCTTGAAGTTTTACCCAAACTTATCACAAAGTAACCTTACCCCGGTTCCTTCTTGAAGTTTTACGCAAACTTATCACAAAGTAACCTTACCCCGGTTCCTTCTTGAAGTTCTACACGAACTTATCACAAAGTAACCTTACCCCGGTTCCTTCTTGAAGTTCTACACTAACTTATCACAAAGTAACCTTACCCCGGTTCCTTCTTGAAGTACTACATGAACTTATCACAAAGCAACATTACCCAGGTTCCTTCTCGGTTCAGATGCAGTTTTACCCAAACTCCTCACGAAACAACCTTACCCAGGTTCTTTCTTACATCCCTACTATCCAGGCTTTCATATCGAAGTAGCCCTACTACCCAGGCTCCTTCTCATAGCCCTACTATCCAGGATTTCATATTGAAGTATCCCTACTATCCAGGTTCCTTGTCACAACCCTACTGTCCAGGATTTTCATACCGAAGTTACCCTACTATCCAGGTTCCTTCTCGCAGCCCTACTATCCAGGCTTTTCATATCGAAGTTACCCTACTATCCAGGTCCCTTCTTATAACCTTACTATCCAGGTTCCTTCTCCCTTATCTCCAGACAACAATCCACAATACTATAAGACCTGGACCTAATCAAACACGATTGGTTTCGCATTTCCCCAGTAGAGTAACGGACAACTGAAGCTCCTAAAACTCTATTTCTTGAGACAGATACCAATGTTTCTCAACATATTCCTCATCAACAACAGCAACAGGAGCTCTCATCGAAGGAATGCCTCAAGAAATCAACACTCTATATATGGCATCTTTAAGCCCATCTCAGACAATTCTCCGTCACATTCAGGATGGCATCTTTAAGCCCATCTCCGACAAATCTTCTATCATCGACCTCCAAATGGCATCTGTAAACCCATTCCTGATATCACAAAGCAAGTGCCACTTCATGCGAGTGCAAATTTCTGGGCACTCTAGTGTTTAATCATCTTCCACCTTCAGATCACGAAAGGCAGACAATCAATCTACATCCTCAGGTTTAAGAAGATTGAACAGGGGCAGATGTTGTACCCCAAAATTTTCCCTCCCATTTTACTCAACAAATGTCAATTGAGGTCCCCAAGTTGCTCAAGGAAGTCCAAGAGTTGACCAGACAAACTATCTCCTAAGGCAGTATACCTCAAATTAGGGTTTCCCTTTTCATCAAGATGTGTGAACCACAAAGGACTCAAATTCTTCCCAAGGTACTAATATGTTCCCAAGATCATCCATGTCAAGTTTCATGCCTTGCATAAGAAGTTTGCTCAGTCAACTGCTCAGATGCTTGAGAAATCGACTGTATTAGGTCAAAAGTCAATTGTGACCCACATACAGTCAAACCTCAAGATTTTAGGTCAACGTCAACATTTTGAAGTGACTTCCATCATTTGATCAAGGTTTGATCATGATTCCTCAAGGAATGCTTCAAATTCATCAAAACCCAAAAGTTGCTAAATTAGGGTTTCTCAATAAAAGTCAACCCAACTTTGGCCAAGCATAACTTCTTCATATTTTATCATAAATTTTCCATCCAAATCTCACTTTGAAGAGGATACAATTCCCTATAACTCGTCTTCATCTCACAAGTTCAAAATATGCACTCATAAAAAGATATGAATTTCTACATTATGGGTCATTTTGAAAAGTCAACAAAAACACCTTTTGGGTCAAAGCTTCATACATGAACATGGAAGATCCAATTGAAATGAGACCAAAAAGGTTGATTAGGGGACATCCTAAGCTTTATAAAAAGTCCAATAACACCCTCCTAGGGTCAAAATTGAGAGAGTTGTGCATTGTCAAAGTTGGCAATTTTTGGAAAATTGTCAAAAGTCAACATTGATCAAATTGGCATTTTTTCCAAAGGGGCCCATGTTTTCTTGCTTGAAGCATGTTTCTAATAGGACCCACGACCCATGAGCTTTTACACCTATTATTTTATTATTTTTATCATTTATTTTGATTTTTTGTTCATTTAAATCAAAATAAATCAAATTAAATGGTAAAATAATGAAAACAAATCAAATCTTGATATTTTTGTGCACATTTGGAGTCGATATACAACTAGCATGATGATCAATTCGTGCAAGGCTCATTAGGGTTGGAAAAGATTGGATTGAAGCTTGTTTTTGAAAGATATCATACATGAAGCAAATCAAATCCAATTTTCATAATTCTCAAAGATATGATACAATTTTGTTGATCTAACTCAGTCTACCATAAGTGAATAACGATTGCAGATCAAAAACACAAGGATTGGAGGCGTGAAACAGTAAGAAAAAGACTCAAAAATTTGGACAAAAGTGTGAGATAAAAATCCATCTTAGAGCCATCCTCAAGAAGTTTCAAGGCTAGCAATACGTTCTTGGATATCTCAGGAAGCTTCTCCATTCATTTGCAAGCCTCAAAGCATCAAGAAATGAGTGCTAGCAACATCACGGTTTACACTAATAACTCAAATTCGATTTCTATGATTTACGCATTATAAATGTATTTTACCCATATATTTGTGTTCATCATCATGTTTGCAATGTTTTTGGATAGTTTGATTTAAGTTACAGTGCAGGAACAAGCTTTTGCCATTGCTAGGGTTTCGTGCTCCAATTTGGGGTTTTGTGATTTAAGCAAAATTAGGCCTAATGATGGATACCGTGGTGGTCAGGACTTCACACCCAGTTGATCCATGGTCTCCATTGGAATTTATATTGCGTGTATGTGATTTTTGAATGTAACAGGGTTATACCTACAAACAAATGTCTGTAGGTAAAAGTTACAGGCCTAAGGTGACGGAGAAAGATAGAAGACAATAGGTGTCAGCCAGCCATTCATCCATTCAAATGGGCGCGCGTTCTTTTTGTTTCATCCATTAACTCACGTTTTAGCATATATTATGATTTGTTGTTATTTGATTAACAAATGAGTCACATAGCGCAGATGGCAAGCTTGCACGTTAGAAAGGGTAAAGGACCTGGGTTCGATCCCAGGTCCCAGTAACTTTCTTATTTTCATTCTTCTTTACAGGATCCCATGTGTTACTATCTTAGAGGTCCATCATTCACCTCATTGATCCAGCCAATGGACCCTCTTCAGATCCATATCTAACGCCCAATGGAGAGAAGTCCATGGTGCACCTTCAAGCGAGGCCAGCACTGGATCCAAACGCATGGTGGGCTTGCAAAGAAATCTGGGCTAGGAAATTCAGTTTCTCACCCCCCAGAATTGCTAGTATACCGGCCCATATTCTTCTTTTCTTTATTATTTTCTTTTATTTTAATTGTTTTGATTAATTATTTTTTTATTTTTTTTCACCAAATTAATTACCTTTTTTAAAAAATCATAAAATCAATAAATCATAAAATACCAAAAAAAGTTTTTTTTTATAAAATATTTATTTTAATTTAATTAGAAATATAGGTTAAGTTAATGTCTTTTGTAATTAAAATCAAATAGAAACTAGGTTTTAATTTTACAATTAAATTTCTTTTTCTCAAATACAAAAAAACAAAAATACACAAAATCTTGTTTTCTTTGTAAAATATTTTATTTTCATGAAATTATTTAATTTAGCTAGATTAGGTTAATTTCAATTTCTTTTTCATAATTAAAAAGATTAGAATTAGGGCTTTAGGCGTACGTAATTTAATCAATTCTTTTCTCAAAAATACAACCCAAATTATTTCTCAATTAGATTTTAGGGTTTTCAATTTTCTCTCGTATTTAATTTGCCGTGCGCTCGTTGATTATTTTCCATTATTTTTTGTAACTGCTCAGGGTTTGTAATAGTTAAATTAGGGTTTTATTTTACTGTTTAAATCCACGATTTTTGGTTATGTAATTAATTCCACTCCCCAAAGCCTTGTAACAGATAGGTTTTATTTCCTCGCACTTTTAAGTTCCGCAATCTTTAACTGTCTAGATGTATGGCTAATAGGATTGTATGGCAAGAATGTCTTGAAAATTAAAACGGTAGATCACCTAATGTGCAAAGATTAAATAACTGAAACAAATCATATGCACATATTCACTCCTAGGGTTTACCTCACTTCGGTTGCCTTCGGTAAATAGTCATTAAGCATAGGAGATTTTAGTGGTCGCCCTCCAGTCTAAAAGATCAAAATGTTGCCTCGGAAAGATCTTAAGACTCTAGGGTTACTACTAAAGTTTTCTAACTATTGCTTTAGTGATTGTACTTGTCCCTTTCGAATGTCCCTTACAACTCCAACGACGGTGCTACCTACTCCTTAATAGTAGGATAGCGTTGTCTAAAGGAAATAGAATGAACAATCTTTTTTCGAGTAGGTAGAATCTTAAGTACTTGCTCAATAAATTTTTTTCACACAAACACCCTTTTCAAACAAATTTTCAAAACAAACTTTGTCACATCCTTGAGGACTGATACAAGGGTTATCACGAAGTAAAACATTTTCAAGACAAACACACACAAGCAATTTGAAAAATGAGCAAGTACCTAAGAGACCATGGAAAACCATAGATAGAAAGGGTGCTAACACCTTCCCTTTCTATAATCTACCCCCCGTACTCAGAATATCTCGAAAAAAGGTTTTTTCTGTTCTTTTTCCTTTTCCATGATTGGATGAAATAAAAGTCGGTGGCGACTCTTGCTTACCGCGACATTTTGCGAACAAAAAATGCAAAACGCAAACCAGTATTAAACAGTCGGTTCTGCCACCGTATCACAGCGTGAATTTCCTGAAGTTTTCCCTGATGAAATTCCTAATGTACCACCAGAGAGAGAAGTCAAATTTGCTATTGATCTTGTACCTTGTACCAGACCTATTTCTATGGCACCATACATGATGTCTGCATCTGAATTGTCGGAGCTAAAGAAGCAATTGGAAGAGTTACTTGAAAATAAATTTGTAAGACCAAGTGTATCGCCGTGAGGAGCTCCAGTGTTTCTAGTAAAGAAGAAAGATGGAAGTATGAGGCTTTGTGTTGATTATAGGAAATCGAATAAAGTGACGATTAAAAACAAGTATCCGCTTCCGAGAATAGACGACTTAATGGATCAATTGGTGGGTGCTCGTGTGTTAAGTAAGATTTATTTGAGGTCGGGTTATCATCAAATTAAAGTGAAGGATGAAGATATCCAGAAGAAGGCTTTCAGAATGCGTTATGGACATTATGAGTATTCGGTGATGCCTTTTGATGTTACTAATGTGTCAGGAGTATTCATGGAATACATGAACCATATCTTTCATACTTATTTGGATCGGTTTGTAGTGGTGTTCATTGATAACATTTTGATTTATTTTAAATCGGAAGAAGAACATGCAGAACACTTAAGAATAGAATTGCAAGTTTTGAAAGAGAAGAAGTTGTATGAAAAGTTGTCCAAGTGTGAATTTTGGTTAAAAGAGGTTAGTTTTCTTGGTCATGTGTATCTCAGGTAGTGGCATTGTTGTAGATTCATCTAAAGTAGATGTTGTGTTGCTATGGGAAACTCCAAAGTCGGCTACCGAGATTAGAAGCTTTTTGGGATTAGCTGGATATTATAGAAGGTTTATCAAAGTTTTTTCTAAGTTGGCACTTTCGTTGACTAAGCCGACTTGTAAAGGTAGGGCTTATGTGTGAGATGTTCAGTGTGAAGAAAGTTTTACATAATTGAAGAAAAGATTGACGTCAGCTCCAATTTTGACATTACCTAATCCAGAAGAACCTTTTGTGGTATTGTAATACGGTGGGAGAACTGACTTGGTGTTTTGCATTTGATTGCAATTGTTGTAGATAGCAAGAGTCGCCACCGACTTTTCTTTTATCCAATAAGGAAAGGGTGAAAAGAACAGGAAAGACCTTTGAGATATTCTCTTGAGTTCGGGGGGTAGATTATGAAAAGGGAAGTTGTTAGTACCCTTTTCATCCATAGTTATCTACGGGCTCTTATTTTCTTGCTAGATCACTTTTGAAATTGCTTTGTTTGAAATGTGTTTGTGGTGGGTTTTGAAAGTATTTTTGAAAAGCGCCTTCGTTTAGGCAAACTTTATAATGATTCTCGTATCTATAAGAATGCATACAAAGTGTTAGACTTTTAAAAATATTTCATTATTTTGAAAGTGTTTAGTCTGTTTGAAAAGATGTTTGTTTTTGAAGATAGATTGTGAGCAAGCAACTAAGAACATTCTACCTACTCAAAAGTCTTTTGTTCGTTTCTTCCTTCCTTTGATATTGCTATCTTATCATTGATTTGTAAGAAGCCTTATCTTTGGATGTGAAGGGACGGGCGTGGGTCATTATATAGTCATAAAATGCAATGTTGTGAGATAGCTTAGCATTTCTCTTGAGGGACTAATATCATTTGTAAGGCAACATTCGTAGTGTCATCGAGGGACTATGATCTTGTATTTTTTTATTTGTTTTGGCTAAGGTGTCTCACATGCATATCATGATCATTTTTCTCAAGGAAACAAAGTGGAGTTAACCCTAGAGGTGTAAAGTGTGCAAGTGTTTTGTATTTCATGCTTGGTTTAATCTTGAATTAGGGTTTTCTAAGCATTGATTTTATCTTTCCATACAAACCCTAATTTACTAGCATTTATATAAAGCGATAAATTGTGGAAAGTAAATATCCTACGTTATTACATCACTTGGGGATGGGGTGTACAAATTTACAAATGGGTATTGCAAGAAATTAAAACCTAATTATCTATTATAACCATATTGAACTTGAATAATGTACAAGAATTGAAATGTATATAATGTACAAGAAGTGGAATGAATATAATGCATAAAAATAAAAATAGAAAAGAAATGGGATTTGCTTTGGATTTTATTTAAGAAAAGGGGTTTTTGACCTAATTAACTAAAATAAAATAATTAACTAAAATAAGACAAAAATTAAGATTAAGTTAATAAACAAAGAAACTAATTTTAATTGAAGAAAGCAAGTTTTTTAAGGTTTTATAGAAGAATGTTGATTAAATTAGTATACAAAGTTAATTAATTGAGAAATCCTAAATTCTAAAGAAAATGAACTAAATCTAAGTTTAATATTAAGTTAAAGAAAAGAAATTAAATAGGAAAATGTTTTTAGTCTTTTTTATTTTAAGAAGTTAAATAAAAATAAATTAAGTAATCTAAATATTTAATATAATATATTTTTGGTGTTTCTGATTAATAAAAATAATAATAATGATATTAAAAATAATAAAGGAAAGAAAATAAAATAAAAATATAAAATTAAAGTCAGGGGGGTTCAGAAAGTGGAAAGGATGTTTGTGAGTAAAACTGATTTCTGTTTGGTTTAGGCTCAAATGTTCTTTGTGATCAGAATCAGAAAGAAAATAAAAAGAAGGTTATGTTGGGTTGCATGATGGAAAAAATGATGGGGGGTGTTGCTGGAAGCAAAATGAGAAAGCCCAGAACTTCTGGCCCAGGCATGCTGTTAACAGGTAAATGGGGGGTGATGCTGGAAGCAAGAATGAGAAAACCCAGAAGTGTTCTGGCCCAGGCATGTTGTTAATAAGGAAATTTGGGGGTGATGCTGGAAGAAAAAATGAGAAAACCCAGAAGTTCTGGCCCAGGTGAGCTATTAACAAGGAAATGGGGGGGGGGGTGATGCTGGAAGCAAAAATGAGAAAGCCCATAAGTTCTGGCCCAGGCGTGCCGTTAACAAGTAAATGGGGTAAAATTTTAAGAAATAAAAACAAAAGGTGCTCCTAGGGCTAGAACCCATGACCCTTAACGCTAATGCCTTACGCGCACGCTCTCTATCAATGGGTTGGCTATACATCCGATATTATAAACAAAATCATAAATATATATTACAAAATCAGTTTTGATGATGAACTTCATCTTCTTCCTCGCGCCAATCAGAGCATCTGCAACTCATTCATTTCTCAACCAAAATGGAAAATGTAAACATGAAATTTATGGAAAATTTCATCATGGTTCCAGAACTTTAAAGCATTAAAACTATAAATAAAAAACAAGCATGAATTTTTCTAGCCCTAATCTGAACCCTAATTTTTACAAGAATTTATGATCCAAAATTCTCTCTACTCAGGCCATATAAATGAAATCTATGGATATGTACATTTTCTGGGCAATAATATCTACATTTTGTCTTTGAAAATGCAAGCCTAACAATGCCTAAATAATGAGATGAAAATCAGAAAAACTCACCTTGTAGCTGGAGATCGTGTTTTGAATTAGAGTTTGATTCAAGTTGCTGTGATGATCTAGTTAGCTTTCTCAAGTTCCAAGAAAGCTAATGCAACCCTTAGCTTGAGCTATGGATGGCTGGAATGTTCTGAAGAATTCAAGATGTAATGCTTTGTTTCTGAAAATGGAGGTTGGTGAAGATGGTGTTACAGTTTTAAAACAGAGGTTGAGATAGCTTTTATATGTGTATTAGAAGCTTTGTGGATGGTTTGACCAAGATACGCACGAGAGGGTTTAGAGATTGGATTCAAAAATCAGAAATGACAAGTTTTTATGCTTGTGTTGCAGTTTATGCTTCTAGGGAGTTTTAGTGAGTTTCAGGGCTTGTCCAATCCTCTTTAGCTTGAAAATGAAGGTTTAATTTATAGGCAAAGGGTTTGGAAGCTTGGATAAATCAGAAGTACAAAATCACATGTTGTGGATTTTTGACTTGTTTTTGAAGCAAGCTTAGACAAACATGGTTTCAAGGCAAAGTAGGGTGGCTAGCAACTTTTAACATGTCTGCTCTGAGTTTTTAGAGGATGCTTGTGCAGAAAGAACAAACACAAAGCTCAAGGAGAGTGGACTTTGTGATTAAAGTCACTTTTCCAAAATGGAAGTGTGAACTTTCTTCCTTAAATGGCAAGGTGTATTGGACAAAGCTGAAACCAAGTGGTTCATAGCTCAAAAGCTCGTGTAATCTTCTGATTAAGGATAGATACACAAGTTAGAGAGCCTGAAAAGTGGGATTATGCAGCATTGCTTAGAATTGGATCAGATGTTCATCATAAAAATGACTTATAATTTAAGAATGAATGTCCAACTTTTGATCTTCGATTCTCCCTGCTCTAGCATGATTTAAAGGAGTTCTTAGACTTTTTATAAATCTTGTAACATGCTCTACAATCCCTGTTTGAATCACTTTTGCAAACTCCCATTGTAACTGTGTCAAACTTGGCCTAGAAGTTCTGTCAAAATCCTGACTTAAAATGCTCAGAATTTTACTAAGTGTTTTAGTTTCATGGACATGTCTTCATGGATTTATAACTTGAGATACAAGCATTTCTAGAAAAATTTCTGCCCTACAATGTTTTAGATCTCATTGAGATCTACAACTTTCATGTTGGAATTTTTTCTTGAATCATGGTGAAATTTTGGCACAAAGTTATAAAATTATCATATTTTTCTTAACACTTAGAAAAATTTCTAAGTGTTTAGTACTTTGACTTTTTTCAAAGTAATCTTGACTTTTGATTTCTTGATGAACAATCTTCATACTTTGACATGTCTTGATGAAATATTATTTTTGAAACTTGATTTTGATCCAAAAGTCAAAGTTTGACTTTTAAGTGTACATTTGACTTTTTTATAAGTTGACCAAATTTAAACTATCAATCAATTGATCTTGAGAAACATTTTGAACCATGCCATTAGGTCAAAATGATACATTTGAATTCTTGATATCATGTCTCAAACCAACAAGTCATGTAATTGGGTTGAAATTCAAAAATCAAGCCTTCTCAGTCAAATCCCTATTTTTGACCATTTTGCCTATTTTGTGATTTGATCAAATTTCTTGAGGAATTATGATCCAAACTTGACCAATTGACATATATAAGTTCAACATGTTGATAGGAATAAAAAATTATGAAGTTTAATTGTGAATTGACCATAGTTAACTTTTTGTCCAATTTAGTTGATTTTAGGTCAACTGATCAATTGACTAAGAAAAATGTGATCCAAAGCCTGAAACTTGACATGAGCAATCTTGGGATTCCAAAATGATCCATTAAAATCATATGAACCATTAAAGGTCCAATTGTCCTTATACAAACTCAAACTCTAATTTTGAGTTATCAGTATTTGGGGAGGTATCTTGAGCGGATCAATCCTTGTGCAGTCTCGAATCAATGGAGATCTTGCGAGAGAATATTTGAGAAATTGAGAGGGCAAATTTTGGGGTATAACAGGTATATTGTGATTCTTCTAAGATGGGTTTAGGAGTTGTGCTTGTGCAGAATGAAAAGGTAGTTGCTTATGCGTTAAGGCAGTTGAGGACTCGTGAAAAGAACTATCCTACGCATGATTTAGAACTTGCTGCAGTTGTTTTTGTGTTGAAGATTTGGAGGAATTATATTTATGGTTCTAGATTTGAAGTATTTAGAGACCATAAGAGTTTAAAGTATTTATTTAATCAGAAAGAATTGAATATGAGACAACGAAGATGGTTGGAGTTGTTAAAGGATTATGATTTCGGTTTAAATTATCATCCAGGAAAAGAGATGGTGGCTGATGCGTCAAGTCGAAAGACTTTACATATGTCGGCAGTGATGGTTAAAGAGTTGGAATTAATTGAACAGTTCAGAGATATAAGCTTAGTTTGCGAGGTGACACCGCAAAGTGTTATGTTGGGGATGTTGAAGATTAATAATGATTTTCTAGACAATATCAAAGAAGCTCAGAAGTTGGATGTAAAACTGGTAGATTCGATGGTTAGGATCGATCAGTCTGAGAATAGTAATTTTAAGTTAGATGCATAAGGTGTGTTGAGATTCAGTAATCAGATTTGTATTCCTGATGATGCAGATATGAAGAAAGCGATTCTTGAGAAAAGTCATAGAAGTAAGTTGATAATTCATCCGAGAGCTACAAAGATGTATCAAGATTTGAAGAATTTGTTTTGGTATCTTGGAGTGAAGAGTGGTGTGGCTCGGTTATACATGTTTAACTTGTCAGAAGTCGAAAGTTGAACATCAGAAGCCCGTAGGGTTGATGCAGCCGTTAGAAGTTCCAGAATGGAAATGGGATAGCATTTCGATGGCCTTTGTAACGGGGTTACCTAACACTTAGAGAGGACATGATTCAATTTGGGTGATTGTTGATAGGCTTACAAATTCGGCTCATTTTATTCCTATTAACATCAGTTTTCCAGTATCAAAGTTGGCAGAGATTTATACTAGTGTAATTGTAAAGTTGCATGGTGTTCCTTTGTGCATTGTGTCGGATAGAGATCGAGGTTTACATCAGATTTTTGGAAGAGTTTGCAAGATGCATTGGGTTCTAAGTTGAGGTTGAGTTCGGCGTATCATTCTCAGACGGATGGCCAGACGGAGAGGACTATTCAGTCGTTAGAATATTTGTTTAGAGCATGTAATCTTGAGCAGGGAGGTTCGTGGGATACTTATCTTCCATTAATAGAGTTCACTTATAATAACAGTTACCATTCTAGTATTGGAATGGCACCTTTTGAAGCGTTGTATGGTCAGAGATGTAGAACTTCTTTATGTTGGCATGAGTCTGGAGAAAGTGTAGTGCTTGGACCTGAAATTGTTCGAGAGACTACTGAGAAGGTGAAGTTGATTCGAGAAAAGATGAAAACTTCCCAAAGTAGACAGAAGAGTTATCATTACAAGCGAAGGAAAGATTTAGAATTTCAAGTAGGTGACCATGTGTTTCTGAGAGTTACACCTGTGACTGGTTTTGGGCGAGCATTAAAGTCTAAGAAGCTCACTCCTTATTTTATTGGTCCGTATCAGATTTCGGACATAGTTGGGAATGTTGTTTATATAGTGGCTTTACCGCCTAATCTTTCGAATTTGCATGATGTGTTCCATGTGTCACAACTATGGAAGTATATTTCAGATCCATCTCATGTGATTCATATGGATGATGTGCAAGTATAGGATAATCTTATTATGGAGATGATGCATGTACGAATCGCATATCGTGAAATGAAGACTCTAAGAGGCAAAGAGATTGCTTTGGTGAAAGTAGTATGGTTAGAAGCTGTCGGAGAAAGCATGACTTGGGAGTTGGAAAGCAAGATGCAGGACTCCTATCCTGAGTTGTTTAAACAAGGTAAATTTTCGAGGACGAAAATATTCTAAGTGGGGGAGAGTTGTAACGCCCGTTAATTAATTAATTATTTAATTAAATTATTTTTGGATTATTTGTTGAAGTTGTGGGATGTTGGGAATTGTTGGTATAAGTTATTAGATTATTATTAATTAATTAAGTAGTTGATTAATAATAATAATAATAATGTTGGAATTAATGGAATAATTGTGTTGGGCTTATGTATCGGTTGGAAGTAGTATAATGGGGGTGTGTAAGTTAAGCCCAATAGAATTAATGGTATAAGGTTAAACTCACACAAGGATTTGGTTATTTGGTAATATAAGGAGTCTTGTGTGTGACTGTGTGAAGCTGTGCAGAAGAAGGGAGCAAGTTGTGAAGGGTGAGAAAACACTTAGAAGATGGGGGGGGGGGGGGGGGGGGGGGGGGGTGAATAAAATTTTCCTTTTTCTCGCGCAATAATAATGGAAGGACACAGGTAATTTTATCCTGATTCGTTTGAAACTCAAACTACTTCAGTCCACCCGCCAAGGTGATTTCGCCTCTCTCAACGAGGATATAATTCACTATAATCAAAACTAATTACAAATGCACAACCAAACTGTTGTGACTAACAATACAATGCACAAGCCAACTGCAAGTGACTAACACCTCTAAGACTCAACTAGTCCTATCCCTCTTGATAAATATGACCCAACTGGTCTCTCAAGGAACAATTACAAAGATTATCTCTTAACAGTAGTGAATCAGAATGCTTCTAATAAGCTATATCACAAACTGTGATTTATCACTAAGATTTTAGCCCAACACTTAAGAATTACCCACTATATATAAGAGTTTACAAGAATGAAAATAGTGAGCTTCGGTATATTTTGCATGGATCAGTAACATTGCTTTGAAACAAATGGTCTTCTATATATAGCTTCAAATTTTGACCTTTACTGCCTTGAAGAGAGGGTATGCATTAATGATGTGTGTTAGCTTGACCTTTATGTTTCCAATGCTCTCGTGCGTTAGTATCACTTGAGTGCATTAGTCGTCTTAGCATTAAATGATCAACAGTACTGTCAGAGCTTGTCTCTGGAAGTTTAAGAGTTTGCTTGCAGCGTTGCAACATCAGAGTTTGCTTTAACTTTTCTTCTATCAGAGTTTGCTATATCACTCCTTCTGTCAGAGCTTTCTTCATTTTATGTTCATCAGAGTTTGCTTCAGCTTGCATTATCAGATATTGCTTCCAGCGTGCTTCTTTCAAATCTTTGCTTCAGCAAGCTTTATCAGAGGTTGCTTAAGATTAATTTTTATCAGAGTTTGCCTTGGAGTGCTTCCTTCAGAGTTTGCTTCAGACTTGCGTTTACATAAAATTTCTTAGGAACTTCTTTATCCTTTTTCTGCTCAGCGTAGCATGATGTTTCACTTTTGAGAATGCTTGAGTCAGAACATCAGCTGAATTAGAAAACATGCACATCAGAGTATAAAATATATTATACAAAATTTATTTCATTGGTATCATCAAAACTCTAAGATATGATTAGAACCAAACTTTGTTCTAACAATCTCCCCATTTTTGATGATGACAAAACAATTCAGATTTTGATTTAAAATTTTTTGTACAAGAGTGAGAATCTCCCCCTGAGATTGATAATCTCCCCCTGGGATAAATATTTCTTCTTCTGAAATAAATAATAAAAGAACTTAAATGCATAAGAGAAACTTTCTGAGATTGTTCTTCAGAGCTTTGGGACATTTTTCTTTCAGAGTTTCTTTAAGAGCTCCTGATCTTTTCTTCAGAGTTTCTTTAGCAGATCTTTACTAGATGATGTTCAGAGCTTAGTCTTTCAGAGTCTTGAGGTACCGCATATCTCTTAAACAGGAAAAACACTTTGTATTTTGTTAGGAATGTTTGAGATTTAGTCTCATAACTGCTATCATGGATCAGATCAAAATCACATTTTCTCCCCCTTTTTGTCATAATCAAAAAGCAAAAAAACTTAAGGAGATTCAAAATATTTTTATATAGAAGATGTCAAAGGACAAAAGTACAGAAAATGGGAAAAAAATAAAAGAATGCTTTCGGAAGGGGATGAAGATGAAGCCATTTAGAACGCTTAGGTTTAGGATTTTGAAAAGAAAAAAAAAGGAATCTCCTTAAAGTAAAAAGTAAAAACGGAATTTTGCAAAGTATTTATAGCTTATGAAAAAGAATTTTAAAGTAATAAAACAGTTAAAGAATTTAGAATAATTTAATAAAAAAATTAATCATTACAAGCAATTAATGAGATTTGACATTGAGGGGGTGCGTGAGATTTGATCAAATCTGGACAGTTACCTAGGAACAGCGTCTCAATAGCAGTGCATGCATGCGTGACCTTTCAGAGTTGAAACACGCGTTCAACTTCTGAGGATAGCGTGTGACAGCTGTTTTAATGTAATGAACTTCTGAACCATTTTTGTAATGAAACGTTAGACACATTTCAGAACATTATAGATGGTTTCTGAAGTAACTCCTCTTCTAACTTCTGAAGAGTTGTTAATCAGAACATTCATTTCAGAACATTCTGAAAACATATATAGAAAAAAAAATTTATTCAGGACAAAGTTCCATACTGATTTTTTCCAGAGTGAATTTAAATTTATCTTCAGAAAGAGGTTTAGTAAAAATATCAGCCCATTGATGGTCTGTGTCTACGAAGTTTAAACTTAAAATTCCTTTCTGAATATAGTCCCTTATGAAATGATGTTTAATTTCTATATGTTTTGCCTTAGAATGTAAGATAGGATTTTTTGAAAGACAAATAGCAGAGGTATTATCACAGAAGATAGGAATCTTACTTTCATTGAGATGATAATCTTCCAGTTGGCTCTTCATTCAAATTATCTGAGTGCTACATGCAACAGTAGATATATATTTTGCTTCAGTTGTTGATAGTGCAATAGTGGCTTGCTTCTTGATGTACCATGAGATAAGGTTATCACCCAGAAACTGACAGCTTCCAGAGGTGCTTTTTCGTTCTATTCTATCTCCAGCAAAGTCAACATCATAATAACCTACTAGTTTAAACTCTTTGGATCTTCTATAACACAGTCCAAGGTTAATAGTACCTTTCATATACCTCAAAATTCGCTTAACAATAGTTAAGTGAGATTCTCTAGGATCTTATTGGAATCTTGCACATGAACATATACTTAATAATATATCTGATCTAGATGCAGTCAGATAGAGAAGAGATCCAATCATACCTCTGTAGAGTTTCTGATCTACTTTCTTACTTACCTCATCTTTTCGAAAAATGCATGTAGGATGTTGTGATACGGTGGGAGAACTGACTTGAGGGTTTTGCGTTTTATTGCAAATGTTGCGGTTAGCAATGAAGGGGTGAAAAACACAAGAAGGGGGGGTTGAATTGTAAAACTGGAAACTTAAAGCAAATGACAAGATATTTTTATTCTGGTTCGTTTGATCTCAAACTACTCCAGTCCACCCGTCAAGGTGATTTCGCCTCTCTCCAACGAGGTCTTAATTCACTATATTCAACTGAATACAAATCTGCTTTAACAACTGCTAAAGCCTTCTTGATTCAAACCACAATCCGGTTTGTCAAGGCAACACTTTCTTACAAAGGTGTAAAATAATGTGTGTGAATGTTTTCTACAAAACTATATCACAACTGTGATGTTTACACAAATGAAGCTTAGAAACTTAGAATGCTAAACACTAATGGAGTATCAGAGTTTGTTGGTTTAGCAAAACTGGTAGATGAAGATTATTGTTCAGCTTTGTGCGTGTAGAGAGTTTGGAAGCATTAGCCGTGATAATCTTCGAAGCTTGGTTTATATAGCATTTGAGAAGATGAACGTTGAAGCAAATATTCTTGATTCAATGCTAATAACAAGCTTTCCTTTTTGAGCAGATCTTGTCTGGAATGAGGCCGTTGGAATTAATTAGCGTTCAATGCACAGTACCGTTGCTTCTTCAATGCACGATCTGGCTTGGCTCATTCTGATTCTGCTTCGCTGCTGATGAACTATTTGATTCTGTATCAGAGTGTTTTACGCGTAGTTCTGTTCATCAAGCTTCAGCATGTGCAAGCGTTGATCATCTGATCTTGACGTTCTGATTCAGCAACTTCTGATGCTGGTGTATGAAATCATATTCTGATGCTGAAAGCGTGATCTTGCTTATTTTAATCAGCATATCTGCAAATCAGAGCATAGTAATTTTAGGCAGCATATAATTCAATCATGAAATATTTAACTACTATATCTTTTCACTTTGTTATCATCAAAACTTAAATATAGGGTACTAGATTCAAACATTGTTCTAACAATCTCCCCCTTTTTGATGATGACAAAAACCAGATATTTTAAATGAAAAAATAACGTGAAAAGGTATCAGAGCTATGTATCAGAATAAGAAGTACGGAGAAGTCAGAGTTAAGAGATACTCCCCCTGAGTTTGTTACTTCCCTTTGATATGCGTGTTCTTCAGAGTCAGATCTTTTTGAGCATCAGATTATAGGTCTTTGACTTATAAGAGAGCAGAGCTTCAGAGCTTTTCCTGTCAGAGCTTTGCTTCGGATCAGAGTGTTAGGACGATCAGAGCTTCATATATCAGAACTTCATATTTGATCAGAGCAACATGAGCTTCTACATTTTGATCAGAGCTTCTAGTTCTTAGTCTTCATAGTGTTCGGAGCTTCCTTGTGCCTGTAGACTTAACAACAAAACAGAAAAACATTTCAAGTAATAGAGTTAGAATGTTTGAGAATTTCTGTCTAGTTAGCCGTTATTGATTTTAAATATCATTCTTGTTCTCCCCCTTTTTGTCAGCAATCAAAAAGTGTTAGTGATGTGCTAAAACAATTTAGATCAGAAAAACAAGTTATATTAAAATAGTTCAGAGCAAAAGAACATTACACAAACATAGTCAAAACATAGTCAAAAGTACATCAGAAAATGAAGAAAATATAGAGAATGTCATGCATGAAAAAAAATTTCAAGGTTGTGGGGGCATGCGTGAGAACAGGCTTTCCAGCATTGCTTGAATCTTTTCAGAAGTTTCATTCTGCTTCTGAACCATGGTGACAACAGTATCAATCTTGCTGTCCTGAACATTCATTCTTGCTTCCATCTTCTGATCATTCTCTTCCATCCGCTGCTGTAGACGCAAGTCATTCAGCCTGAGTTCTTCCAGAGCCTGCCTGTCCAAGGCAGCTTGAGAACTTTCAGCAGGAGGAAGTTTCTCAGAACTTTCAGCTACATCTTCTGCTGGATTTTCTTCCTGAAGGGTCTTGTCTTCTTCTGATGGTTGCACCTGTGCAGCTTGCTCTTTCTCAGACCAGGATTCACTGTCCAGAGGGAGCACAACTTCTTGAGGCAGCTGACTCTCAACTTCCTTCAGCAGCATGCTAAAGTTCTGTTGAGCCTGCTCGTAGTTGACGTCCTGCAGCTTGAGTGCTTCAGTACGTACCCATACTCTGAACTGTGACCAGAGCTGATCAGAAGCAGCTGGGTCGATCATCCCCGGACAGACTTGCTTCAACGAAGCAATCCATTGCAGCATACCTGTTTCAAAGTCCAAAATACCAGAGCCAACATCTAGTTGCTTTGGTTTGGGAATGGCCAATTTGTGTCTTAAATCAGCAAGACGTTCAAGACTTGTTAAGTCAATGAAAGTTTTGCTGGGGTTTTCAGAGGATTGGTTTTCAGAGGTTTGCTGAGGTGCTGTTTGTTTTGGTGGATGGTTATCAGAGTCAGAGGATATATCTATTGGAGTGGTTGGATTTTTTGGAGGTGTTGATTCCTCTGATGATGGTAACTGGGGTCTGACAATGGTGGTTCCACATGGCAACTGTATTGCCAGCGGTGAAGGTTGAGGTGAGTGGGGATCAGAATGATGAGGAGATGGGGTTTCATAGCGGTGAAACTCTGTTTGTGGTGAGGGTGGATTATTTTCTGGTTGAGGAGGTGGAATCTCTGATTGCTCAGGGATCAGAGGTTCTTTTGTGAGAGGTTGTTGAGATTGTGGTTCTGATTCTGGTTGTTGTTGAATTTCTGGTTCAGGTTGTGATTCTGGTTCAGGTTGTGGAGGAGGAATATTTGGTGGTTCAGAGTGAGGTTGAACAGAAGCATGTTCACGCTCAATATCAGCTAGCACTCTATCAAGTGCTGGTGTTGTTGAAACAGTTGGTTGTTTGGTAATTTTAATGGGAATTTTAATTCTGGTTCTTCTGAGTTGTAAGGCCTCAGAAGGGTCTTCTGGTATTGTTTCATCAATAGTAGGGATTGGGATGGATATTCTGTGAGAGGTTTGAGGAGGGGCAGCAGATGTTGGAATAGTAGATGAAATTGAAATAGGGGCAGCAGATGAATTACCTCGTTTCTTTGGAGTCTGATGAGATGATCCTTCTGCTTTCCTCTTCTTTGTCTTCTTCTGAGTCACTTCAGGTTGGACTTGACTCAGATCTTTGATCTTCAGCTTTGAACCTGCATCTTCTTCCTTGTATGAATCTGGATACTTGAGAAACATATCAGGTTGGGATTCCATTTCAGAAAATCTTGGGAAATTACTCAGAGGCACTCTTCTTCTGGAGATGTCAGCAGTTGAAGAAGCTCTGGGTTCCTTCCTGATATTTTCTATCAGCTTCATCTTTTTCAGGTTCTTAGCGTTCAGCGGTTTTCCAACAGTTGGTTCAAAATTGCCCAGCACTTTAGCTTCGCTCAGATAATCTATCAGCTTATTCTCTGTCAGAATATCTGATATGAGCCTCCCAAACGGTATCCAGTCCCTTTTGGTCCTTTCTTCTTCTCTAGTCTCTTTCACACTAGTCTTCAGATGGTTGAACAGGAAGTGTGCCAGATTGATCTTCACCCTCTGATCAATAAAGTAGATCAGAAATTGCTGATCCACGTTTATATAATCAGGAGAGCTTGTTGGCTTCCTGTGATTGAAACAGCCCAGAACAATCTTGGCCCATACTCTGCAGTGATCCTTTAGATCCTTGATTTTGCTGCTGGGAAATCCAAGAGTGAAAATACAGTTGGCCACCACACCTATATCAGGGCATCTATCGGCCATGTCCACACAACGGACTCCACCACCACTTTGACCAATTAACCTAGCAATGAGGTCTTCAGAAATTATTATCTTCTTTCCCATGACAGAAGAGATGACTAGATGTTTATGAATCTTGGCGTGAATCCAAAATTCCTTGACAAGCTCTGGGAAGGTTGGTCCAACCAGCCTGTCGAAATACCTCTCCCACTTTTGAGCCTTGATTTCATCAGTTAGGTCAAATCCATTATCCTTCAAACTTTCGAAATCGACGATTAACTCAGAGAGAACCTCAAGATTCTTTACCGGTGTGAGAAGAGTTCTGGTAGGCACCTGATACTGCTCAGAGGTTTCTTTCTTCTGATTTCCTGCAGAAATGCTGGAGGATGCCATTGTTCTCACACAACAAAGCTTTGAGAATGATTTTGAGAAAAAGGTTTGAAGGAGATAAACTCAGAAATATGCAGAAAAAGTTTCAGATATTATGAGAAAGCGTAAAGAATAAGAATGAAGAATAATGTGCTTATATAAGGTTTTCAAAAATTATTTTGAAAAATTAAACGTTTTTAAGAGAGAGAAAAAATAATGATTGCCATTAACAAGCGTGATTACTTTTGCATTTAATGCTTGCTGATTTTGGGGGATTTGAGAAAGATACTTAAAAACGGTTACCAGACATGTGTCTCAATGCACCCAATCATCACTTTCCTTTCTCAGAAGCATGCACGCGTTCTGCTTCAGGGATTTGCTGATGATTGGATGACACTTGTTTGATGTAGTGATCAGCACGTCTGTCTTTGAGATTAGACTCTCAGATCTTTAGACTTGCCTCTGATACAATCTGCATGTTCTAACTTTCTGAAAGAAGATTGATCAGAAGTTCACAGTAATATAATTACATTCTGAAGATAAATACATGGAATTAAAACATTTTCATTCTGGGCATACTTTCATGCTGAGATGTTTCAGGATGAAATTAAACCTATCTTCTGAAAGGGGTTTAGTAAAGATATCAGCCTATTGATGGTCTGTATCTATAAATTTCAAGTTTAAAATACCTTTCTGAATATAGTCCCTAATGAAATGATGTTTTATTTCTATATGCTTAGCTCTAGAATGTAAAATAGGATTCTTACTTAAGCAAATAGCAGAAGTATTATCACAAAGAATAGGAATGTTACTCTCAAAAATCTGGAAGTCTTCAAGCTGACTTTTCATCCAGAGCATCTGTGTGCTACATCCAGCTGCTGCTATGTACTCAGCTTCTGCTGTTGACAGAGCAATTGTTGATTGCCTTTTGCTGGACCACGAGATCAGATTTTCTCCCAGAAACTGGCAGCTTCCAGAAGTACTTTTACGTTCCACTCTGTCTCCAGCAAAATCAGCATCACAGTAGCCTACTAAGCTGTAATCACTAGATTTTCTATAAAACAAACCCAGATTAGTAGTACCTTTCAGATACTTGAAAATTCGCTTAACAGCTGTTAAGTGAGATTCTCTAGGATCTGATTGGAATCTAGCACAAATGCATACGCTGAATAAGATATCAGGTCTTGAAGCAGTCAGATAAAGGAGAGAACCAATCATACCTCTGTAGACCTTCTGTTCTACGCTTTTGCTTACCTCTTCTCTTTCCAGAATGCACGTGGGATGCATTGGAATCTTTGATGGCTTACATTCTGAGAGGTCAAATTTCTTCAGAAGATCTCTGATGTATTTGCTCTGATGAATGTAAGTTCCCTCTGGAGTTTGATTAATCTGAATTCCTAGAAAGAATTTCAGTTCCCCCATGAGGCTCATCTCAAATTCTGCCTGCATACACTTAGCAAATTTTCTTCCAAGAGAAGGATTAGTAGAACCAAAGATTATATCATCAACATAAATTTGACAGACTAAAATGTCACTCTTAACTGTTTTACAGAATAGAGTAGTGTCCACTTTCCCTCTGGTGAATTCATTTTCAAGCAGAAAGTTACTTAGCCTTTCATACCAAGCTCTGGGAGCTTGTTTCAGACCATACAGTGACTTTTTCAGTTTGAAAACATGTTCTGGATGTTTTGTATTTTCAAAACCTGGGGGTTGGTGAACATAAACTTCTTCTTCTATATAACCATTTAAGAATGCACTTTTGACATCCATCTGATACAGAGTGATGCCTCTATTAACAGCAAATGAGATTAAAAGTCTGATAGATTCTAACCTGGCGACTGGGGCAAAGGTTTCTGTATAGTCTATCCCCTCTTGCTGACTATAACCTTGTGCAACCAGTCGTGCCTTGTTTCTGACGACTTCACCTTGTTCATTAAGCTTGTTTCTGAACACCCATCTTGTTCCAATGACGTTGAATCCTTTTGGTCTTGGAACGAGATCCCATACGTCGTTTCTGGTGAATTGATTCAGCTCTTCTTGCATTGCCAGAATCCAGTCATTGTCCAGAAGTGCTTCATCAATAGAAGAAGGTTCAATCAGAGACACAAGTCCCATCAGAGTTTCTTCAGAGTTTCTGAAGCTTGCTCTAGTTCTGATTGGATCTTCCTTTCTTCCTAGGATAGTCTCTTCTGGATGATCCAAACTGCTTCTGGGTAATCTCTTCTGAGGTTGATCAGCAGCAGTTGAAGGATTTCTAGCATTGCTTCTTTCAGACGTTGAAGGAATGTCTGTGTTGAGAGCTTCTGATGACTTGTCTTCAGAACCTGCAAATTCAATTTCTATACCTGCAAGATTTTCATTCTGCTTTGACTTTTCAGAGTCAAGCTTGTCATCAAAACGAACACTGATTGATTCTTCCACAATCTGTGTTTCTGTATTGTATACTCTGTACCCTCTTGAGCGTTCAGAGTATCCTAACATAATACACTTCTGTGCCTTAGAATCAAACTTGTTCAAATAATTCTTAGTGTTTAACATATAGCAAGTACATCCAAATGGATGAAAATACGAAATGTTGGGCTTTCTGTTCTTCCACAATTCATATGGAGTCTTTTCCAGAATAGGTCTTATTGAGATTCTATTCTGAATGTAGCACGCTGTGTTTATTGCCTCTGCCCAGAAAGTCTTAGCAACGTTTGTCTCGTTGATCATGGTTCTGGCCATTTCTTGCAATGTTCTGTTCTTTCGTTCTACAACTCCATTTTGTTGGGGAGTTCTAGGACAAGAGAAATCATGCAGAATGCCTTTGTCATTAAAGAATGACTCAAAATCTTTATTTTCAAATTCTCCACCATGATCACTTCTGACTTTAACGATTCTAAGATCTTTTTCATTCTGAACTTGGTTACAGAAGGTAACAAACACAGAGTGTGACTCGTCCTTGTGTCTTAAGAACTTTACCCATGTCCATCTGCTATAGTCATCTACGATTACTAACCCATACTTCTTGCCACTGACAGAAGCAGTCTTAACTGGTCCAAATAAGTCAATGTGCAGAAGTTCTAATGGCTTAGAGGTAGAAACAACATTTTTGGATTTAAAAGAGGGTTTTGCAAATTTGCCTTTCTGACATGCTTCACACAGAGCATCTGAATTGAACTTCAAATTTGGAAGTCCTCTGACCAGATTGAGTTTGTTAATCTGAGATATTCTTCTCATACTAACATGCCCCAATCTTCTGTGCCAGATCCACTGCTCGTTGTTAACAGACAGAAGACATTTTACGTTCTGACTCTTTAGTTCAGAAAGTTTGATTTTGTAAATGTTGTTTTTCCTCTTACCATTAAATAGGATAGTCCCATCTTTCTGACTAACAGCTTTACATGATTTTTGATTAAAGATTATATCATAACCGTTATCACTTAATTGACTTATGGATAACAGGTTATGCATCAATCCATCAACAAGCAGAACATTATTAATAGAGGGAAGATTTCCGTTACCTACAGTTCCAGAGCCAATTATCTTTCCCCTCTGATTGCCTCCAAAGCCAACGTGGCCTCCAGGCTTAAGTTCCAGGCTTTGGAACATATGCCTTCTTCCCGTCATGTGTCGTGAGCAGCCAGAGTCCAGGTACCATGACTGGTGTTTCTGACTTGCTGCTAAAGATATCTGCAACATGTATTATTTTATCCTTAGGTACCCAGATCTTCTTGGGTCCTGATTTGTTAGTTTTACCAAAACTCTGGTTGAATTTTGGTTTCACAAAGTGATTACTACTAGTATATTTGATGTCATGTGTGTGACCATACACAAAGTGTGAATTTAGAGGAGTGTGTTTAATGGTTAAATCCATGACATTTTTAGGTGTAGGAACCTTACCTAGGTATCCTATTCCTTTCCTGCCGTTTCTGCTAACTCCATAGATCATTGAAGCCATTCTGCTTCTATCTATGCTTTTAGCAAGGAACTTCTGGAAACTATGATCATACTCCTTGATGATCTCATCAGCGTTGCTGGGAGTTTCAGCAATTGGTTCCTTCTGAGAGTTTTGTAAAGAGTTTTCTAATTTTAAAATTTTATCTCTCAGCTCAGAGTTTTCCAATTTGAGACTCTCAGACTTATTAGAGTCAGATTCAAGAGTCCTTTTCAGGTCTCTGAATTTAGCTCTAATCTGCTGATAACGTTCCAGAATTTCATTGAGGCTTTCAGCAAGTTCAGCCTTTGTAAAATTAACAGCGAAGTTAGGGAATACCTCTTCTGTGTCTGATTTTGAGTCTGAGTCAGAAGCTTCACTGTCATCTGGAATGTTAGCCATGAGCGCTATGTTCGCCCTTTCATCATCTGATTCTGAGTCAGCTTCAGACGAGTCAGAGTCATCCCATGTGGCCATGAGACTTTTCTTCTTCTCTCTTCCAAACTTCTTTTTGGGCTTTTCCCTCTGAAGCTTTGGACAGTCACTCTTGTAGTGTCCTTGCTCATTGCACTCGTAGCAGATGATGTCCTTTGTATTTGGCTTCTTGCTACCGGAGGAGCCTTCAGATCTTCTGTATCCAGAGGAAGAATCTGTCCTTCTGTATCTGGAAGAAGACTCGTTCTGATCAGATCTTCTGGGATTCCTGAACTTCCTTTGTCTTTGCTTCCACAGTTGATTTACTCTTCTCGAGAGAAGGGAAAGCTCGTCTTCTTCTGATGAGGATCCATCAGATGTTTCTTCAACTGCCTGCAAAACTTTAGATTCAGATTTTCTGTTAGATTTTAAAGCTATAGGCTTACCTTGCTTCTGAGGCTCGTCAGCTTCCAGCTCTATCTCATGACTTCTGAGGGAGCTTATAAGTTCCTCCAGAGTGATTTTGTTGAGATCTTTCGCCAGCTTCAGAGCAGTAACCATAGGCCTCCACTGCTTGGGTAAACTTCTGATTATCTTCTTGACATGGTCAGCAGTAGAGTATCCTTTGTCCAGAACTTTGAGACCAGCTACCAGAATCTGGAATCTAGAGAACATAGTTTCAATGGATTCATATTCTTCCATTTTAAACGCCTCATACTTCTGAATGAGCGCCAGAGCTTTTGTTTCTTTGACTTGAACGTTGCCCTCATGCGTCATTCTGAGAGAATCAAAGATGTTCTTAGTTGTGTCTCTGTTGGAGATCTTCTCATACTCAGTATAGGAGATGGCACTGAGGAGAATGGTTCTGGCCTTATGGTGATTCTTGAAATCACGCTTTTGTTGATCAGTCATTGATTTTCTATCAATCTTCTGACCAGTTGCATTAACAGGGTGCGTGTATCCATCTGTCACCATATCCCACAGATCAGCATCATGTGCTAGAAAGAAGCTTTCAATTCTGTCTTTCCAGTAGTCAAAGTTTTCTCCATCAAAGACTGGAGGTTTGCCGCTGAATCTGTCTCTATCCTCATTGTTGTCATTGCTGAAATGAGAGTTGTTTCCTGCCATTGTGTTTTTCTGACGCTGGATCTTGTACTGACACGGTTAAGTGTTTTAGCTCAGAACCAGGCGCTCTGATGCCAATTGAAGGGGTGAAAAACACAAGAAGGGGGGGTTGAATTGTAAAACTGGAAACTTAAAGCAAATGACAAGATATTTTTATCCTGGTTCGTTTGATCTCAAACTACTCCAGTCCACCCGTCAAGGTGATTTCTCCTCTCTCCAACGAGGTCTTAATTCACTATATTCAACTGAATACAAATCTGCTTTAACAACTGCTAAAGCCTTCTTGATTCAAACCACAATCCGGTTTGTCAAGGCAACACTTTCTTACAAAGGTGTAAAATAATGTGTGTGAATGTTTTCTACAAAACTATATCACAACTGTGATGTTTACACAAATGAAGCTTAGAAACTTAGAATGCTAAACACTAATGGAGTATCAGAGTTTGTTGGTTTAGCAAAACTGGTAGATGAAGATTATTGTTCAGCTTTGTGCGTGTAGAGAGTTTGGAAGCATTAGCCGTGATAATCTTCGAAGCTTGGTTTATATAGCATTTGAGAAGATGAACGTTGAAGCAAATATTCTTGATTCAATGCTAATAACAAGCTTTCCTTTTTGAGCAGATCTTGTCTGGAATGAGGCCGTTGGAATTAATTAGCGTTCAATGCACAGTACCGTTGCTTCTTCAATACACGATCTGGCTTGGCTCATTCTGATTCTGCTTCGCTGCTGATGAACTATTTGATTCTGTATCAGAGTGTTTTACGCGCAGTTCTGTTCATCAAGCTTCAGCATGTGCAAGCGTTGATCATCTGATCTTGACGTTCTGATTCAGCAACTTCTGATGCTGGTGTATGAAATCATATTCTGATGCTGAAAGCGTGATCTTGCTTATTTTAATCAGCATATCTGCAAATCAGAGCATAGTAATTTTAGGCAGCATATAATTCAATCATGAAATATTTAACTACTATATCTTTTCACTTTGTTATCATCAAAACTTAAATATAGGGTACTAGATTCAAACATTGTTCTAACAAGCAAGAGTCGCCACCGACTTTTCTTTTATCCAAAAGGAAAGGTGAAAAAGCACGGGAAAGACCTTTGAGATTGTTTCTTGAGTTTGGGGGTAGATTATGAAAAGGGAAGGTATTAGAACCCTTTTCATCCATGGTTTTCTATGGACTCTTAGTTACTTGCTAGATCACTTGCTTTTTGTTTTGAAATTGTGCTTTGTCTGGTTTTTGAAAGTATTTTGTAAAAGAGGCCATTGTTTAGGCAACCTTTGTAATGATTCTCGTTCGTAAGAATGTATACAAAGATGTTTGTCTTTTTGAAAATGTTTTCAATGTTTGTAAAATGTTTGGAAATGTGTGTGTGTTTGTTTTTGAAAGTAGCAAGGATAGTTGTTTGAAAATAGAGCAAGTAACTAGAAGCAATCTACCTACTCAAATGTCTTTCTTGTTCATTTTCTATTCCTTTGACATTGTTGTCTTACCATTGATTTGGTAAGCAACCCTATCTTTGGATGTAAACGGAACGGACGTGGATCATCATATGACCATGATTAGCAATGTCTCAAATTATCTTAGCATTTTTGAGGGACCAAGATCATTTTGTAAGGCAACTTAGAATAGCGTCATCGAGGGACTATGATCTTATACTTGTTTGTTTTACCAAGATACTTCACATGCATAATATGGCCATTTTTGTATAAGGTAACCAAATGGAGAAACCCTAAGGGTGCTTGTGTGCAAGTGTGTTATTTTCGTGCTTTGATTTTGTCTTGGATTTAGGGTTTTCTATTTGATTTGTTTTTATCTTACCATACAAACCCTAATTACTAACAATTATATTAAAGCGATAAGTTGCGGAAATTAAAATCATACGCTATTACATCATTTAGGGGATGGAGATACAAATTTACAAATGGAGGGATGAAAGCAAATAAATCCTAATTTACTATTACAACCATATTGAATGAATAAATAATGTACAAAAATAAATAAATAAATAAATAAATAAAAGAAAATTATTTTGAAATTTTTTTATGTATTGACACATACACTTATGTATTGATACGAAAATAGTCTATGTATTGACGCATGCCATTATGTATTGATACGAAAACAATTTATGTATTGACGCATGCCATTACGTATTGATACGAAAACAATTTATGTATTAACGCATGCCATTACGTATTGATACGAAAACTTCCTTGCTGCTGAAAAATGAAATTTAACTCAGTATGAGTCGACGCATTCACATTTCGTGTCGACGCATGCAACATTTCGTATCGACGCATAATGGTTTGCATCAGCTCATAACCTGTTTTGGACACTGTATGTGTCGATGCATAGCATTTCGTATCGATGCATAACTGTTGTTTTTTGCTTTTATCATTGTTTTGCTACATGTAAAATTTAGTTCTCAACACATGGTTAGTAAAAATGAAAAGCAAGCATATGGTTTGCTTCAAGGCAATTATATCTACATTTTATCTTCACAAATGAACCATTAATGATGCTTGTATGAAGAGTTCAAAGTCAAGAAAACTTACCTTGAAACTGAAATTTGTGCTTTGAGTTTGAGCTGCTGTATAAGTTGTTGTTGAGCTTGGGAAGTGATGATAGTGATGTTACAGAAGTTGTCTTTATGTTTGAACAACTTCTATATGATGTATGTGGAGTTTTTGGATGTTTTGTTTGGAGAAAACTTGCAAGGTATGAGATTCAAAGATTTGAACTTCAAAGCTCAAAAATGGAGGTTTTGTGGGAAATTCTGGGTTTTGACAGCAAGAATGATTTTGAGTGTTAGTTTCCCCTTCTTTTTTTCTGACCTTTTCTCTTGCAATTGGCCTCTCTATTTATAGAGAAGGTTTGAGACTTCAAACAACTCAGATTTTGAATCACATGTTATGGTTATCTTGCTTGTTTTTGAAGCAAGCATGAAAAACATGTTTCCAATGCTTGTACCAAGATATCTAAAGTGGTTGATCACTTTAAACATGTTTGTTCTGACTTGTAAAAGTTGAGTGTGATTAGAACAACAAGTTATAGGCTCAAGAAATTGACTTTATGATTAAAGTGAACTTTGCAAAAATGGCAATGGTGCCTTTGTGCCAAAAATGGAAAGATGCAATGGACAATACTTGAACCACTTGGATAATGGTTCAATCAATTGTGTAAACATCTGATTATGGATATATTTGCAAGTCAAGAAGCCTGCAAAGTGAAGATTATGCATCATGGCTAAGATTTTTTGTTCCTTGTTCATCACAAATCTGCCTTGTAAATCAAGAATGAATGTCCAACTTCAGATCCTTGTATCTCCTAACTCAAATATGATAAATTCATGCTCTTGGATGTTTTGGAAAGCTTGAAACATCCTCTATAACTTTCATGTTTGCCATTTTGACAAAATCATCTTGTAACCATGTGAAAATATGCCAAGAAGTTGGGATAAAATCCTGACCAAAACTGCTGAAAATTTCTCTAAGTGTTAAATGAAAATATCATGACTTCATGAATTTATAACTTGAGATCCAAGCATATTTATGAGAAGTTGTGTAAAGAAATTTTGTATATATCATGGAGATATACAACTTTCATTTTGGAAGTTTCTCTTGAATCATCTTGCATCATGGTGAAAATTTTGCTCAAAGTTATGAAAAAACATGAAATTTCCAACACTTAGAAAAATTTCTGTTTAGAAATTTTGACTTTTCAAAATGAAATCGTGACTTTTTGATTTCTTGATGAATAATTTTCATATTTTGACATGTTTTGATGAATTATGATCTTTGGCACTTGAATTTGACCAAAAAGTCAAAGTTTGACTTTTCAATATACAGTTGACTTTTGATCAGTTGATTGTAAAATTCATCTGTCAATCCAATGGACTTGCAATATTTTGAACCATGTTATTAGGTAAAATGATTCAATTGGACTCTTGAGATCATGCCTTAAACCAATTGATCATTTTCTAGGTCAAAAATCAGAAATTTCCCTTTCTCAGTCAAAACCCTAATTTTGACCATTTTGCCCTTTTGATGATTTGATCAAATTTCTTGAGGAGTTGTGGTCCAAACATGATCAAATGATACATATGAGTCTAAGATGTTGATTTGGATCAAAAATCATGAAGTTTGACTATAAATTGGCCATGGTTGACTTTTTCCCCAATACAGTTGATTTTTAGGTCAACTGTCCAATTGATTGATCAAAAGTGTGATTCAAGGCTTGAAACTTGACATGAGTAATCTTGGGGGTCCATAATGATCCATGGAAATCATATGGGGCATAGAAAGTTCAAAAATATTTGTGCAAACTCAAACCCTAATTTTGGTCATCAGTGCATAAGGATGTGTCTTGAGCTGATCAAACCCTAGTGCAGTCTTGAGCCCAAGGAGATCTTGTGAGAAAATTCTTGATAAGTGAAAGGGGAAATTTTGGGGTACAATAGATGCATTGGTGTCTTTTCTTCTTTACTTTCTGATAGCTGGAATTTCTTTAGGAGTTCTTTAACATACTTTTTTTGATGTATGTAAATACCTTCGGGAGTCTGATTTATTTGAATTCCCAGAAAGAATTTTAGTTCTCCCATCATGCTCATCTCAAATTCAGCCTGCATAGACTCAGCAAATTCTCTTCCAAGAGAGACATTAGAAGTTCCAAAAATAATATCATCTACATATATTTGATAAATTAAAATGTCATTTTTAAGTGTTTTTCTGAATAAGGTAGTGTCTAATTTCCCTCTGGTAAAATTCTTTTCTAAAAGAAATTTACTTAGACATTCATACCAAGCTTTGGGAGCTTGTTTCAGACCATACAAAGACTTTTTCAGTTTAAAAACATGTTCTGAATATTTTGAGTCATCAAAACCCGGAGGTTGATGGACATAAACTTCTTCTTCTATGTAACCATTTAAAAATGCACTTTTAACGTCCATTTGATATAATGAGATGTTATGTTGAACATCAAAATAAATTAATAATCTAATTGATTCTAACCTGGCGACTAGAGAAAAAGTTTCGTTATAATCAATTCCTTCTTGTTGACTATAACCTTGTGCATCCCGTCGTGCCTTGTTTTTGACAATCTCTCCTTGCTCATTTAACTTGTTTCTGAATACCCATTTTGTTCCTATGATATTGAATCCTTTAGGTTTTGGAACTAGATCCCACACATCATTTCTGGAAAATTGATTTAGTTCTTCTTGCATAGCTAGGATCCAATCATTATCTTGCAGAGCTTCCTCTATTGAGGTTGGCTCAATCAGAGAGACCAATCCAAACAGTGATTCTTTATTATTTCTGAGGAAGGATCTTGTTCTGATGGGATCTTCTTTCTTTCCAATAATCACATTTTCTGGATGTGCTGATGTGATTCTGGGGAATATTTTGTGAGGTTTGTTCAGAAATTCTTAGATTGTCCAGAGCATTTGCAATAGAAGGATCTTCTGAGTTGTCCTTTGCTTCTGACTCTTCAGAGTTTGTAAGATGATCTTCTGTACCTGCATGATTTTCATTCTGCTTTGACTTTTGTTGGCCAAGCTTATCATCAAATCTGACTTTGATTGATTCTTCAACAATCAGAGTTTCTGTGTTGTATACCCTATAGCCTTTTGAGCATTCAGAATATCCAAGCAGAAAACACTTTTGTGCCTTAGAATCAAACTTGTTCAGATTATCTTTAGTATTCAGAATATAGCAAGTACATCCAAAAGGATGAAAATATGAAATGTTGGGTTTTCTGTTTTTCCATAATTCATAAGGAGTCTTTTCAAGAATAGGTCTTATAGAGACTCTATTTTGAATATAACATGTTGTGTTCACTGCTTCTTCCCAGAAGTGTTTAGCCACATTGGTTTTATTAATCATGGCTCTGGCCATTTCTTGCAAAGTTCTACTCATTCGTTCTACAACTCCATTTTGTTGGGGAGTTCTAGGATAAGAGAAATCATGAGAAATTCCATTTTCTTTAAAAAACTTTTCAAAATAATGGTTTTCAAATTCTCCTCCATGATCACTTCTAACTTTTATGATTCTAAACTCTTTTTCATTTTGCACTTGGTTGCAGAAGTCGAAGAACACAGAATGTGACTCATCCTTGTGTTTTAAAAACTTAACCCATGTGCATCTGCTATAGTCATCAACAATGAACAATCCATACTTCTTGCCTCTAATGGATGCAGTTTTAACTGATCCAAACAAATCAATGTGAAAAAGTTCCAACGACCTAGAGGAAGAAACAACATTTTTTTACTTAAAAGAAGGTTTTGAAAATTTTCCTTTCTGACATGCTTCACACAGAGCTTCTGAGTTAAACTTTAGATTGGGAAGTCCCCTGACCAGATTGAGTTTGTTAATTTGAGATATTCTTCTCATGCTAACATGTCCCAATCTTCTGTGCCAGACCCATTGCTCATCGCTAACAGACATAAGGCATTTTACATTCTGAGTTATAAGGTCAGAAAGATCAATTTTATACATGTTGTTCTTTCTCTTGCCAGTAAAAAGGATTGTTCCATCTTTTTTACTAACAACTCTACATGATTTTTGATTAAAGATTATGTCATAACCGTTATCACTTAATTGACTTATGGACAACAAGTTATGCGCTAATCCTTCTACCAACAGAACATTAGTTATAGAAGGAAGGTTGTCGTTTCCAATGGTTCCAGAACCAATAATCTTTCCTTTCTGATTTCCTTCAAATTTGACATCTCCTCCAGATTTGAGTTCTAGACTTTGGAACATAGACTTTCTTTCCGTCATATATCGTGAGCATCCAGAGTCCAGGTACCATGACTGGTGTTTCAACTGTGTTGTTAAGGACATTTGCAACATATATTATTTTCTCCTTAGGTACCCATATCCTTTTGGGTCCTTTTTGGTTAGAGTTTCTAAAGTTCTGTTTGAACTTTGATTTAGCATAAAAAATTTCAGAGTGAGATGTGTATTTGATATCATGTGTGTGCCCAAAACTAAATTGTTTGTGTAGTGGTTTATATGTGATAACCATTTCCTCAACAGGTTTAGGTTTATATGTTTCTTTACCTTTGGGAGTTTCATATCCAATTCCTCTTCTGTTATATCCACTAACACCATAGATCATTGAAGCCATTTTGCTTCTATCTATGCTTTTAGCAAGAAATGTTTGAAAACTAGAGTCATATTCTTTAAGAATATCTCTTGAACTTGAAACAGAATCTGAAATAGAAATCTTCTGAACTTTTTGAACTTCCTCTTTGAGTTTAAAATTGTTTTCTTTAAGTTCAGAGTTTTATGTTTCAAGTTTCTCAAAATTAGATGCAAGATTCTTTTTGAGTTTCTTGTATTTGATTTTGAGTTGATTGTAGTTTTCAAGAAGTTCTGATAAGCTTTCTACAAGTTCGGCTCTAGAGAATTCAGAGAATACCTCTTTCAGTTCTGAATCAGAGTCTGAGTCATCGTCATTTGTTGTGGTAGCCATAAACGCTAGGTTAGTATGCTCATCTTCTGAGTCAGATTCAGCTTCAGAAGATTCTGAATCATCCCAGGTGCCCATCATGCCTTTCTTTCTTCCAAACCTTTTCTTTGATCTTTCTCTTTGTAGCTTAGGACAATCACTTCTGTAGTGTCCTGGTTCTTTACATTCATAGCAGACTATATCTCTTCTGCTTGACTTCTTATGTCTAGAAGATTCTGGTTTATCTTCTGACCTCTTGTAGTTTCTAAACTTCTTTTGTCTGTGCTTCCACATCTGGTTGATCCTTCTGGAGAGCAGAGATAACTCATCTTCTTCTGATGTAGAGTCTTCAGAGTTTCCTTTTTCTGCCTGAAAAGTGTTAGTTTCACATTTTTTAATAGATTTAAGGGCGACAGACTTACCTTTCTTCTGAGGCTCATGTTCATCAAGTTCTATCTCGTGACTTATTCATGCACTTATAAGTTCTTCAAGAGATACATCATTCAAATCTTTTGACACTTTGAATGTAGTAACTATAGGTTCCCATCTTCTAGATAAACTTCTGATAATTTTATTAACATGGTCTGCCTTGGTGTATCCTTTGTTCAGAACTCTCAGGCCAGCGGTCAGAGTTTAGAATCTTGAGAACATAGCTTCAATGGACTCATTTTCTTCCATTTTGAAGGCTTCACACTTCTGGATGAGAGCCAGATCTTTTGTCACTTTTACTTGAGCATTGCCTTCATGGGTCATTTTGAGAGACTCAAACATGTCATGTGATGTATCTTTGTTGGTGATTTTCTCATATTCCGTTTTAGAGATAGCGTTCAGAAAGACATTTCTGGCTCTGTGGTGATTTTTGAAATCTAATTTCTGTTGTTTATCCATGTTATTTCTGTCAATCTTGTTTCCATCTTTGTCTTTTGGATGTGTGTAACCATCTAGGGCCATATCCCATAAATCAGCATTATGACCTAGAAAGAAACTTTCTAGTCTATCCTTCCAGTATTCAAAGTCTTCTCCATCAAACACAGGAGGTTTGGTGTAGTTGTTGTTGTTTTATTCAGTTGCCACAGTGTTTTCCTTCTGGATCTTTTTTTGACATTGTTAGGTGTTTGCACCCAGAACTAGTGCTCTGATGCCAATTGATGGGTGAGAAAACACTTAGAGGGGGGGGGGGGGGGGTTGAATAAGTTTTTCCTTTTTCTCGCGCAATAATAATGGAATGACATAGGTAATTTTATCCTTGTTCGTTTGAAACTCAAACTACTCTAGTCCACCTGCCAAGGTGATTTCGCCTCTCTTAACGAGGACTTAATCCACTATAACCAAAACTGATTACAAATTGTGATCGGTGGATTTAGAACTGACTGTTTAACGCTGGTTCGCGAAATGTCGCGGAAGCAAGAGTCCCCACCGTCTTTTATTTTCTCCAACAAGGAAAGGACAAAAGCACAGCAAAATTCCTTTTCGAGATGTTTCTCGGTTCGGGAGGTAGATTATAGAAAGGGAATGTGTTAGCACCCTTTCTATCCATGGTTATCCATGGGCTCTTAGATACTTGCTCATTGTATTTTCAAAATGTTTGCTTTTCAATTGTGAGTGGGTTTGAAAAAGTTTTGTTTAAAGATTTCTGAATAACTCTTGTATCAGTCCTCAAGAGTGTTTGAAAAATTGTTTTGAAAGCTTTTTGAAAGTGTCGGTGTGAAAAGAGTTTTGATTTGTTTTTGAATAGAGCAAGTATCTATGAGTCATCTACCTACCCTAAAGAATTAGGCTGTGTAAATGTCCTTAAGGTAGTGCCATCCCACCATTGAGAGGTAGGTAGCACCACCGTTGGAGGTGTTCGGGTCAATTCGTTTGTAGGGACAGTGTGGTCATCAGAGCAACAGTAGGATACCTTAGAAGCTACCCTTATGCCCTTGATCCTTTTTTAATCCGAGGCAACCGTTTCGAGGCAACTGGATCATGGACATAAGGACTTACTAAAACGTCCTATACTCGACGACCACGTTTCGAAGGTAAGGCAACAGGTGAGGCGTACCCTAGGAGTGGTGTGTGAATTTGTGCGTTGTTTTCATGTTAATAATTATCTTTGATCATGGCATTTGTGAGCTACGAGTTATTTTTAATTTAGCCATACATTCTTTCATGCAATTAGAAATTAAAAGTGCGGAAATTTAAATGCGGAAAGATAAATCCTACGCTATTACAAGGCGCGGGTCTATACATCGCCAAATTACAAAGACCCGTTTGATAAAAAATGCGGAAAGTAAAAGACCTAATTACTATTACAAGCCTTGAGCAGTTACATAATATTTGAAAAAAGAAGATAAATGCGCGAAAAGAATAAAAGTTAGAACGTCCGAGGGTTTTGACCCTTTTGAAATTAAATTGAATTAAAAGCTAATTAATTATTTAATTAAGAAAAGAAATTGTTTTTATGTTTTTTGTATTTATGAAAATAAAGAATTTACAAGGAAACCCTAATTCTAGATTGTTTTTAATTATTTAAGAAAATATTCAAGTTAATCTAATTTACACTAATTAATTAAATTACATGTTTATTTACAAAAATATTTAGTAATTAATAACAATAATAATGAGAGAAAATTATTTATTAAAAAAAGATGAAAAGGTTAAACATCCTAGTTCTACTTATTTTAATTTATTAAGAAAAATATCAAAGTTTTAAAACCTAATTTACTAAATTAATGGTTAGAGTTTATTTACAAAATAAATTAATAGAAATTAAATATAATTAAATATATTACAATTTTTGGTTTCTGATTTTTTTATAGAAAATTTATTATTTATGAATTAACAAGACAATTAAAAAAACAATTAAAAAGAATTATAAATATAATTGAAAAGAAAAGGAAGTTAAAAAATATAATGCAAACATTGGAGGGTGTCTGGCCCATTTGGAGGTTTTTGTGAAGTAATTTGGCCCAAAAGACAAGGCTTGGCTTGACTTTTCCAGCTTGAGTGCGTGTCCATTGATTGAGGTACATGGTAGGACTCCTTTTGTAGCCTTCAGATTGATCCTTACGTCCACTTGGCAGGCACAGGCATAGGCGTGCATGGTGAACCTTTGGTTGAATGCTGCATAGGAATACATTGAGACAAAATTTATGAATTAAGTGGGGGGACCTGGGAATCGAACCCAGGTCCCAAGGCTTGCAACGCACATCCCTTGCCAATTGATCTATCATGTTCATTTGTATATAATATAATAAAGAAACATAATATAAAAAAGATGCCCACTATGCTGAAAAACGCGCCAACGTTTAAACCTCCCAATCATGTAAGGCCACGTCCATCTTCTCCCTTGCTTTTTCCTGCAAATAGAAAGCAAATAGCGGGGGTTTTAAACCCCCACTAAATGAAGCCTGAAAAAATAGCGATTAGAACATGTTGTAATATAAAAAAGGCGCGAGGTCATCAATGGATTCGTCCTGTTTCCACGAATTCAACTGTATAAGTCTGGTGGTCTAATTTTTCCATATCAAGAAAGCCCTAATTGGAAGCTTCCTGAAAACCTAGTTTTCCTCCATGGTGAATCTTGATTCAGGCAATATTAATTCAATTCAGTTATACCAATCGCTTCAAAAAGTTTATATTAGTATAAATCAATCAAGAAAAACGACTAAAAGTGCATGAATCATGATATGGGATTCAAGGAATTTTGGCAAACCGTGTAACCTGTGTTCTTCAATTCCTTGCACGTTTTGACTCGTTCTCGATTGCAAATTCTTCCTGGATGTTTTGGCAATGTATTGGAATGCTTTTGAAGCTTTGAATTGGGCTCTAACTGTGAAATCAGTTTTCAAATTTTTGGCCAAAAGTTGCAAATTGATTATGCCTTTCTCAGCAGTTTTTCGTGTCTATTTCAATTAGGTTAGGTTATGCCTTTGTATCTGAATGGAATTAGGTCAAAAAACCAAGCCCAAGGTCCATCAATTAATGTTTTGAAGATTTGATTTTCACCATATCAATTGCAATCTTTTTCCATTGAAACTCTTGCCTAATCATGGAGAATCTTCCCTTTTTGAACATGAAACGACTTGCCACCTTGCCCTAGTTTGATTTGCTGCACAAAATATTTGGAAAAGCATGATTTGGTATTTTTCTCATATTTAAAACTAATTAAATGAATTAATAATAATAAAACTCAATTAATTAATTAAAAATAAGAAAATAAATCCCTTTGAGCTTAATGGGTCGTGCATATGCTTTGGGTAATGATTCAAGGAAGAATTTGAGGCCCATTAGCATTTTTGAAGCCTTTTGTGCAAAGTTGACTTTTCAAAATTCCCAAAAATTTCCCAACTTCTCCAAGTCATATCTTGCTCAATTTTGAAGCTATGAACATGTTCTTGGACATTTTGGAAAGGTCTTGAAGTCCTCTAACCAATGCCTTTGGTCCCATGTCATTTTGATTTACCAATCTCAAGTTATGGTCTTTGACTTAAAGTTCCTTTTTGTTGACTTTTGAAAATGACCTATAATGTTGAAATTGATAACTTTTTGTGAGAGCATTTCTTGGACTTGAAGTGTGAAGATGAGTTGTAGGAAATGCCATTCTCTTCAAAATGAGCTTTGGATGGGATTTTTCTGATAAACCATGAAGAAGTTATGCCCTGGTCAATTTGCAGTTGACTTTTCAGCTGTCCAGAAATAGAAACTTTTGCATCTTGAGACTTTTTGAGCCATGCTTTGAGAAATCATGATCAAGAATTGATCAAATGATGTTTGTGGCTTCAAAATAAGATGTTGACCAAAAAACTTAACTTTTGACTGTCAAATGACCATTTTGCCCCTACAGTTGACTGTGGAGCAATTAGGGTTTTTGACTGTGCAATTTGATGCTGTGAGTCTTGAAACTTGGCATATGGATGCTTGACAATATATATGGGCATGTGGGACTTGATTGGGCCTTTGGAAACCTTATTTTCTTTGCAAGAACCAAAACCCTAATTTTGACTGTGTTAGGAGGCAATTGGACTGTGCAACCCTTGAGAGATTTTGAATCATCTGGAGATTGTCCCAGGCAAATCTTGAAGAATATGGGAGGGCAAATTTTGGGGTACAACAGTTGCCCTTGTTCAATCTTCTTAGACCTGAGGATGTAGATTGGCTGGCGTGCCTTTCGTAATCCGAAGGTGGAAGATGATTGAACACTAGAGTGCCCAGAAATTTGCACTCACATAGTAGAATGTTAGCAGTGTGACTGCGGGAATGGGCTTACAGATGCCATTTGGAGACTGATGGATAGGAGGATGGGCTTATAGATGCCATCTGGAAGTGTGACAGTACCTTGTCGGGAATGGGCTTATAGATTCCATTTGGAGACTGTTGGTATGTGGTTGGGCTTATAGATGCCATTTGGGTGTCGATCGCGTAAGAGATTCCTTAGCGAGAACTTGCGTACCTGAGAAAGAAAATAATTACCTGGCCTGTTACAGGAGTTGATCTTCAAACTCTTTATGTATATATGCCCTGGCTAGATACAAGAATCGAATCTTTAAACTCTTCAGACGTGCCCTGGCAAGATACAGGAATCGAGTCCGGAGAATAGTCGTCAACAGATACACCCTAGCAAGATACAGGAATCGGATCTTCGAACTCTTCAGACGTGCCTTGGCAAGATACAAGAATCGAGTCTGGAATTAGTCGTCAACAGATACACCCTGGCAAGATACAGGAATCGGATCTTCGAACTCTTCAGACGTGCCCTGGCAGGATACAGGAATCGAGTCTAGAATTTAGTCGTCAACAGATACACCCTGGCAAGATACAGGAATCGGATCTTCGAACTCTTCAGACGTGCCCTGGCAGGATACAGGAATCGAGTCTGGAAAATAGTCGTCAACAGATACACCCTGGCGAGATACAGGAATCGGATCTTCGAACTCTTCAGACGTGCCCTGGCAATATACAGGAATCGAGTCTGGAATTAGTCGTCAACAGATACACCCTGGCAAGATATAGGAATCGGATCTTCGAACTCTTCAGACGTGCCTTGGCAGGATACAGGAATCGAGTCTGGAATTTAGTCGTCAACAGATACACCCTGGCAAGATACAGGAATCGGATCTTCGAACTCTTCAGACGTGCCCTGGCAGGATACAGGAATCGAGTCTGGAAAATAGTCGTCAATAGATACACCCTGGCGAGATACAGGAATCGGATCTTCGAACTCTTCAGACGTGCCCTGGCAAGATACAGGAATCGAGTATGGAATTAGTCGTCAATAGATACACCCTGGCAAGATACATGAATCAGATCAGGAATCACGACTATTGATAGTAATTATCTTTGTATTGACCTTTGTCCTGAAAAGACAAACGTTAGTTGTATGCAATGTCATGATGTATGACATGCGTGATGTTCTCAGAATAAGCGAGATTGTATGTTCATGATGCGTATGTGCATGCTATAATGTATGAAGATAGGATGTATGAAAATGTGATATGTTTATGAACGTATGTTTTTGTCTAGGAAAGTAAATCCTTGACGGGTGCCGGGAAGTTAAATCCTGGGCTGATGTTTGAAGAGTAAAGTTCTTTGTCTCTGCTGGGGATAATGGTTGCGAGTATACCGGTAGGAGAAGATGACTCTGTTGGGGAATAAACTTGGCGAATAGATTACTCTGCGGGGAATGCTCTGTGGGGAAAGAGGCACTTTGCTGAGGTGTTGATGATAACTCCGTTGGGGATACCATTGATGTGTTTTGTTGAAGGAATTGATGAACTCCACTGGGGAATAGGAAGACTTTGTCGGGGACGATCTTTCCGTGGCAAATGGCTGAGGATAACCCAGTTATATCCTGGTGGGGAAATAACCTTTAAATAAAGTTGGGGGAGCGTTCGTGCTCTGCAGGGGACAAGCTTCCAGAATCTACTGGGGATAAGCTTCCTGCTGGGGAGATTGATTGAACTCTCCTGGGGAAATTTTTTTAGCTTGGATTGGGGAATGGCTCTACTGGATGTCCGGTATACCGCCGGGGAACAATCTTAGATCAAGACTGCCGGGGATGCTTGCTAAGAATGTTTGTATACTCCTCTGAGGAATGTTGAGATCTGCTGGGGATACCCAATTTCCTTAAGGCTAACAGTGGGCTAACTCTGCTTGGGGAGAGTATCGTTGACTTGCTGGCTCACTCTCTGGAGAATTAAGGTATCTCGGTTGCATTCTTCAGCCGAACTTACCTTGGTACCTTAGTGGACAGAGCAATTAGATCGCTTAGACAACTCATTATTGCCCCTGTTTCTAATGTTACCTGTAATTAATCCTTTGTCTCGTATGCAAATATTTATGAATTTAGCAATTAGTGTCAAATGCATATATCACAAATTGAACATTGGACGTTCTTCGCAAAACAAAACAGAAAAAGAAAAAACTATGGGCAATTTGTCTGAAAAGTGAATTTGTATTGATTTTTGAATTGCCTATAAATAGGCGTTTATGTATAAGAGGCTGACGTCCTAGTAAGAGAACGCCGCCGAACGACAGAGTTTATACAATTTTGTGAAAAGGGAAAACAAAACAGCTATGTGAAAAGAATAATCCCACTGGGTTCCCACTCTGCTATCGCCTTTATATCTTCGAGCGTCTCATCACCTGGCTACTCAGTTGAAGATGAAGCTGACTGATCAATGCCGTCTGAACTTGATAGTTGATACCGGATTCTGGATGCAAGGTGATCCAATGCGACATAGTATTACACTTTAATCCCTAACTTTTGCCTGGACCGCCCTTTCGGGTTTTCAGTCCACCGGGATACCCATTTTTGCCCAAGCCGCCTTTTCAGGTTTTCGACTTGCCGGGTGTACAGATTTTTTTCATTTCATCCCTCATTTTGCCCGAACCCTTTTGGTTCGCCGGGAAGCCCTAATTTTTGCCTAGGTATGTCAACCTAGCGGGTCTTTTATCATGCGTAGTATCTTTTTACTATGTCTGCATTGGCGGGGTGAGCAAGGTCGTCACCATCCGTGGTAGTTAGAATCATGGCTCCTCCTGAGAACACATGTTTAACCATAAATGGCCCTTCGTACGTAGGGGTCCATTTGCCCCTGGGATCACTTTGAGGAAGAATGATGCGTTTGATTACCAGGTCCCCAACTTGATACTCTTGTGGTCTGACTTTCTTGTTAAATGCCCTGATCATCCGTTTTTGATACATTTGAACATGACAAATAGCAGTGAGTCTCTTTTCGTCAATTAGGTTTAACTGATCAAGTCGAGTCTGGATCCAGTCATCTTCGCTCAGATCTGCATCCTTCATTATCCGGAGAGAGGGTATCTAGACTTCAATCGGCAAGACTGCCTCCATGCCATAGACCAAGGAAAAGGGAGTTGCCCCGGTTGACGTCCTTGCTGAGGTACGGTACCCATGAAGAGCAAACGGTAACATCTCGTGCCAATCTTTATAGGTCACTGTCATCTTCTGCACAATCTTCTTGATATTCTTATTAGCTGCTTCTACAGCCCCATTCATCTTCGACCGGTAAGGAGAAGAGTTGTGGTGCTGTATCTTGAATTGCTCGCAGAGCTCAGTGATCATCTTGTTATTGAGATTGGTACCATTGTCCGTAATGATCCTTTCTGGGACGCCGTATCGACAGATAAGGTTATGCCGAATGAACCGTGCCACGATGTTGTTGGTTACAGTAGCATAGGAAGCTGCTTCAACCCACTTCGTAAAGTAATCGATCGCCACCGGGATGAAGCGATGCCCGTTGGATGTCGTAGGTTTAATCTCGCCGATCATATCAATACCCCACATTGCAAAAGGCCAAGGTGCTGTCAAGACATTCAGAGGAACTGGAGGAACGTGCACCTTATCTGCATATATCTGGCACTTGTGACATGTCCGAGAGTGTTGGTAACAGTCGGCTTCCATGGTGGACCAGTAATATCCTGCCCGAAGGATCTTCTTTGCCATGGTATGTCCACTGGAATGCGTTCCGAAGGTACCTTCATGCAGTTCTGCCATGATCCTTTCTGCTTCAGTCTTATCCACACAACGCAGTAAGGTTGAATCATGGTTTCGCTTGTACAGAATGCCGTTGCTAAGGAAAAACTTTGCTGCGAACCTTCTCAGAAACTTCTTGTCATTGACAGAGGCACCTTCAGGGTTTTCTTGAGCTTCCAGATACCTCTTCACCTCATGATACCAGGGTTTTTCAGTTACTGTCTCAGCCTCGAGATCACAATAATATGCAGGTTCGTCCAGTTTCCAGATGATGATCCGGGGAGCCTCATTGTCCCATTTGACTTTGAACATAGAAGACATCGTAGCCAACGCGTCCGCTAACTGATTCTCCTCTCTTGGGAAATGTTCAAAAGTTACTTCTGAAATGGGGGATCAATGTCAACACACATTCTTTATAAGGATTAAGATTCGGATGTTTCGTATCCCACTCGCCTTTGATCTGATTGATCACGAGAGCGGAATCTCCGAAGACACTCAGAAAATTGATCCTTAAGTCAATCGCAGCTTGAAGACCCATGATGTATGCCTCATATTCCGCCATGTTGTTGGTGCAGTTGAAACATAGCCGGGCCGTAGGTGGAGTATGGGTGCCTTGAGGGGATATGATCACAGCGCCGATACCGTTACCCAAAGCGTTGGAGGCTCCATCAAAGTGCATAGACCATCGGGATCCTTCTTCAGGTCCTTCATCCGGTCCAGGTACTTCACAATCAGTCACTATCATGATGCTCTCGTCAGGAAATTCAAAGTTCATCGATTGGTAATCGTCCACTGCCTGGTGTGCCAAATGGTCTGCCAATACACTTCCTTTGATAGCTTTCTGAGTTGTGTACTGGATGTCGTATTCTGTCAAGATCATTTGCCATCTTGCTATTCTTCCAGACAGAGCAGGCTTTTCGAATATGTACTTTATTGGATCCATATTTGAAATCAACAGAGTAGTGTGAGTCAGCATATACTGTCTCAACCGGCGAGCAGCCCATACCAAAGCGCAGCAAGTTTTCTCGAGCAATGAGTATCGGGTTTCACAGTCGGTAAACTTTTTGCTAAGGTAATAAATGGCATGCTCTTTTCGGCCAGACTCGTCATGCTGCCCCAGCACACACCCCATTGAGCTGTCAAGTACTGTCAGGTATAGTATTAGAGGTCTCCCTTCAACCGGTGGCATAAGAATAGGTGGTTCTTGGAGATACTCTTTGATTCTGTCAAAAGCGGCCTGACATTCATCATTCCAATGTACTACATGATCTTTCTTCAGCAGCTTGAAGATTGGTTCACAGGTAGCAGTTAGGTGCGAGATGAACTGGGCAATATAATTCAGACGTCCTAGAAAGCCTCTGACTTCCTTCTCTGTTTTGGGAACTGGCATCTCTTGTATGGCTTTAACCTTGGCAGGGTCCACTTGAATACCTTTGTCGCTCACGACGAAGCCTAGCAACTTTCCCGATCTTACCCCAAATGTGCACTTGTTTGGGTTTAACCTCAGCTTGTACAACTTCAGACGGTCAAACAGCTTTTGCAGATTGTCAAGGTGTTCCTCCTCAGTTTGAGACCTTGCAATCATATCATCGACGTATACTTCAATCTCATGATGGATCATGTCATGAAATAAAGCAACCATGGCACGTTGGTAGGTTGCCCCAGCATTTTTCAGTCCAAAAGGCATGACCTTGTAACAGAAGGTGCCCCACTGAGTAACAAAGGTAGTTTTTCCATATCTTCAGGAGCCATCTTGATCTGATTATAACCTGAAAAGCCGTCCATGAAGGAGAACACCTTGTGCTAAGCAGTATTGTCAACCAGAACGTCGATGTGAGGTAGAGGGAAATCATCCTTGGGGCTTGCCCTGTTCAGATCCCTATAATCGACACACATTCTGACCTTACCATCTTTCTTTGGCACCGGAACCACATTGGCAACCCACTGAGGGTAAGAAGTTACTGCAAGAAACCCGGCATCGAATTGCTTTATAACCTCAGCTTTGATCTCCTCGGACATCTCTGGACGCATACAGCGGACCTTTTGTTTAACCGGAGGGCAGTCTTCCTTGGTAGGCAAGTGATGGACCACAATGTCGGTATCCAACCCAGGCATGTCTTCGTAAGACCAGGCGAAGATCTCCACATAATCATGCAACATCTGAACCAACCGTTTTTTCACGCTGAGCTCTAGATTAGCACCAATCTTGACTTCCTTTCTATCTGTCTCAGTACCCAGATTTACCGTTTCCACTGGCTCTTCATGTGGTTGAATGGCCCTCTCTTCCTGGAGTAGCAGTCTTGCAAGCTCACCAGGAACTTCGCAATCATCTTCACCTTCGTCTTCGGCTAAGTTGATCGGATTTTCGAAGTCATAACTGGCAGTAGCAGAGTTGTTACCAGTGAGATCCAGAGTGGATTGAAACCTGTACGAGTGAGTGTGTGTAAATATAGCTGTTTTGCAATATATAAAGAAAGAAAGAAAGAAAGAAAGAAAGAAAGGGAGCACAAGATTTGAAATGCGAAAAATGTCCAATGTCTTTATTCATGATATATGGAAATGACAAGTAATAAGCCCTCACAAATGAAGCCAACGGTGCCTCGGGTAAGACACCGGGCCATAAAGTTTCAATTTATTGTTCATTACAAATTAAAAACAAAGGAATTCATTACTGTGTAACAAAAGTAACAGGTATGTAGTCTTTTGCAGTCCAATTATTCAGTCCATCGTCGGTCGTCGGGCTGATCCAGCTGTTGAACTCAGACTCTTCCACTTCGTCACCATCCCTGATAGCATTCACTCCATGGTCAGGTAGGGGAGCTGTCACCACATTAGGCTTCTCGGGCGCCTCGAACTGAACCTCTTTAGCATCAATAAGGTCTTGAACCTTATTTCTCAGGGCCCAGCAATCATCAGTAGAATGACCCGGGCTATCAGAGTGATAAGCACAGCGGGCATTGGGATTGTACTTGGGAGAGGTTGTGTTTACCACCTTCGGAGCCTCTCTGACGGTCACCAAGTTGGTCGATAGCAGTTGCGGCAAGATTTGTGACAAGGTCATACTGAGCCGAGTATATTCTCTTCTGGGTCTCTCACCCCTTGGTTGGTTGGGTTGCCGAGGAGCGGCAGCAGGCTTTGCAATCACCATCGCGTTGACAGCTTGGCAGCGTTCTGGTTTGTTTTGCCTTCTAGGCCCATACACGGCACTGGCTTCCTTTTTGAAAGGCTTATTCTCAGAACTTGAGGATGCACCTTTCTGAATCTTTCCTAATTTCATACCAGCTTCTATCCTTTCCCCGGTCAGAATGAGGTCTGTGAACCCTGCAGATGAATTGCCAATGAGATGATTGAAGAACGGCCCAGATAGGGTCCCAAAGAACATGTCCACTAGTTCACGGTCGATTAACGGTGGCTGCACCCTGCCAGCCAGGTCCCTCCACTTCTGCGCATACTCTTTAAAACCTTCTCCCGATCCTAGCGACATACCCTGGAGTTGGGTACGTGTAGGAGCGAGGTCGGTATTATATTGATACTGCTTGTAAAAAGCAGTAGCCAATTCCTCCCAGTTACGAACCTTGGTTCCATTCAGCTGATAGAACCATTCGAGATGAGTCCCTGAAAGACTCTCCTGGAAGAAATGGATCCACAAGTTGTTGTCCACAGTGTACGGCTGAATCTTCCGCACATAAGATCTGAGATGTAGCTTAGGGCAGGACGCCCCGTCATACTTTGCGAAAGATGGTGCTTTGAACTTGTGTGGGATGACCACACCAGAAGATAGACCCAAGTCTCCGAAATCCAACCCAGGCACTTGTTGAATTTCCATGGCGTTCAGACGATCCTCTAACCGCTTGTACTTGTCTTCAGCTGAAGGATACTGCTCCTCATTAAAATCATTCTCGTTGTCAAAGACCACCGGACTAGGAACCCTTCCCCCTTGGGGACTGCCTTTCCCTACAGAAGAACCAGCTTGATCAACCTCAGTCTGCAGTGTGTTACCAAACCTCCGGCCCGTGTTGAATAGTATAGTTCTCTTCTTCTTCTTCTTGACCAGCAGAGCCTTCAACTCCTCTTGACCTTGGGCCAAACTCATGATCAGCTCTTGGAATTAGGCGTTTTGAGCCTGAAGGGCCTTGATGGACTGCTCGGTAGATAATTCAGGGTTCATGATGCTGATATAAACAGCGAAGAACATTAAGCAACCTGAAAAGAAGAGTACTTGTGATGCATATGATGAATGGAATGCGTATGATTTATGTTTTCAAAGACAATCAGGAATCAACTTTGTAAACAAAAAGGAACACACTTCATTAGATTCAACTTTGAAATTTAAATTGTTCAACAGATTGCCCTTAGGCGTTACATAAAAGTGAAAATACTGAAAAGGGAAATAAAACTGTAAAAGAATATCCAAAGTTCATCATTGATCCCAGGGTCTCCTTTTCTCAGTACGGATGTAGTCATTCAAGGCTCGCTCGTTCTCCAACTGCTTTGTCAGCTTCTGGATCTTCAATTCCTGCTCGTTGAACTTTTCTCGATAAGAATCCCGTTCTTCTCGTAGTTGCACCCAAGACCTCTTTAGTGTATCAATATCAGTAGGTATCTGAGGAGGGAGAACAGTTGGAGGAGCCCCATCTCCATCAGGATATTCCAGAATGATGGGTCTGACAGCTTCATATGGCATACCTAAATTCTGAGCACGGATGTGGACCCATTTGTAGTAGGCTTCCATAGGTAGAGAAGTCTTCGGTCCCAACTCTTATGGGTCAGCTTTTTGAATTTTTTCCCAAGCCTTGATGAACTTACGACGCAGCTCGTCGCTATCCACCTGAAACTCAAAACTGATGTGGGGCACCAACATCTCATGAGGCTCTGCTCTTCTGGCTCTTCCGAACTGACGGAGAGCTAGACATGGATTATAAGAGATTCCTCCTTGGGTACCAATCAGAGGAACATTAGGGTATTCTCCGCAACGATCAATAACAGCTACCTCATCCAAACCTCTGAAAGTCCAAATGATGTCATTATCAGTGAGAGACATTAACCTATGAGCCCAACCTCTTCCTTCTTTGTTCTTCAGCACGAACTTAGGGAGGTGCGAAATAAACCACCTCACCAACAAAGGAGTACAACACCACAGAGTTCCTCGTCTTCGGGCAGTACGAGCATAGAGTTGTTGCAGGACATCACCCAAGAGAGTGGGTACAGGGTTCTGAGACATGAAGATCCTTATGGCATTGATATTGACAAAGTTATCAGGATTTGGAAACAATACTAGCCCATAGATTAAGAGAGCCAGAATGTCCTCGTACGCCCTAAAGTCTAAGTCATTCCAGAAACTGTTAGCTTTACCAATCAGAAACTTAGCCAAGAAGCCCTTAACTCCGCTTCTAGTCACCCAGTTGTCCATTACCTCCTTGTGGGTCAAGGGAAGAGCTGCAGCAATCTCCTCAAGCCTAAGAGTCTTCTCCCAACCAGTGTAGGGAGTCTTGTCCAAGATAGGGATACCAAGCAAATCAGAGAACTCTTCCAGGGTAGGGACCAGCTGGAAGTCTTGAAAGGTGAAGCAGTTGTACAAGGGATCATAAAACTGTGTCAGGACACTCATCAGTTGTTGGTCCCATTTTGCAGTGACTAAGCCGAGAAGAGAACCATGCCTCTGGATGAAGGAAGTGGTATTTGGAATTCTGCTAACCAACTCTTCAAGCAGCTCAGGTGGGTGAACAAAGTTGAACCGGATAGTGTTCCTTCGCATAGGCATCATGATGTCCTACAAAACAGAGCAAAGATGAAACCTTCTTGTCTTTGAAATGGTCAGTCCTTATGCAGGATGCATGCAATGTTTATGATGGCATGATGTTATGATAAAGCACACCACAAATATTCACAAAGGCAAACATGATAAGGCACACAAGTCACACAAGACAAGCCCTTAGAGTTTAGGCCAGCATGGGGTCTAGGTATTACCCTCTTTCAGTTTGTTGGTTAAGACCTGTCATATCAGAAGTAACTGGGTTCTAGAGGATCTCAATATCACTGACTACCCTCAATCGGTCATAACTCTAGCATCGCAATCTTTTCTTGCGGCCAAAACCATCACGAGAGTTTAGCCTCAATGGGCGTAGAATACTGCTACTGTTCTATTGGCCAAGTTGGGTCATTTAAGGTTCTAAGGTCGGTTGGTGCTTAATGACTCCTCAGAAGACCCATATTCTCCTTGTTGCGACACAAGGGATATCGGTACAGACCAAGGTGCCACACCAACGTAGCCACTGCTTCACCCATGTCGGTCTACGCCGGGCAGGTCCCTCACAGCTTATGCTACCTAACAGGGTATCCCCAGATCCGGGTTAGGATCTATGTAACTCCGATGCAGCCCACAATAATAAAGCAAACAAACACAGCAATTGAAAACACAAGTATGAGCTATCCTAAGGTACACCTCACTTTAATAGTATTCCCCAGCAGAGTCGCCAGTTCTGTGATCGGTGGATTTAGAACTGACTGTTTAACGCTGGTTCGCGAAATGTCGCGGAAGCAAGAGTCACCACCGTCTTTTATTTTCTCCAACAAGGAAAGGACAAAAGCACAGCAAAATTCCTTTTCGAGATGTTTCTCGGTTCGGGAGGTAGATTATAGAAAGGGAATGTGTTAGCACCCTTTCTATCCATGGTTATCCATGGGCTCTTAGATACTTGCTCATTGTATTTTCAAAATGTTTGCTTTTCAATTGTGAGTGGGTTTGAAAAAGTTTTGTTTAAAGATTTCTGAATAACTCTTGTATCAGTCCTCAAGAGTGTTTGAAAAATTGTTTTGAAAGCTTTTTGAAAGTGTCGGTGTGAAAAGAGTTTTGATTTGTTTTTGAATAGAGCAAGTATCTATGAGTCATCTACCTACCCTAAAGAATTAGGCTGTGTAAATGTCCTTAAGGTAGTGCCATCCCACCATTGAGAGGTAGGTAGCACCACCGTTGGAGGTGTTCGGGTCAATTCGTTTGTAGGGACAGTGTGGTCATCAGAGCAACAGTAGGATACCTTAGAAGCTACCCTTATGCCCTTGATCCTTTTTTAATCTGAGGCAACCGTTTCGAGGCAACTGGATCATGGACATAAGGACTTACTAAAACGTCCTATACTCGACGACCACGTTTCGAAGGTAAGGCAACAGGTGAGGCGTACCCTAGGAGTGGTGTGTGAATTTGTGCGTTGTTTTCATGTTAATAATTATCTTTGATCATGGCATTTGTGAGCTACGAGTTATTTTTAATTTGGCCATACATTCTTTCATGCAATTAGAAATTAAAAGTGCGGAAATTTAAATGCGGAAAGATAAATCCTACGCTATTACAAGGCGCGGGTCTATACATCGCCAAATTACAAAGACCCGTTTGATAAAAAATGCGGAAAGTAAAAGACCTAATTACTATTACAAGCCTTGAGCAGTTACATAATATTTGAAAAAAGAAGATAAATGCGCGAAAAGAATAAAAGTTAGAACGTCCGAGGGTTTTGACCCTTTTGAAATTAAATTGAATTAAAAGCTAATTAATTATTTAATTAAGAAAAGAAATTGTTTTTATGTTTTTTGTATTTATGAAAATAAAGAATTTACAAGGAAACCCTAATTCTAGATTGTTTTTAATTATTTAAGAAAATATTCAAGTTAATCTAATTTACACTAATTAATTAAATTACATGTTTATTTACAAAAATATTTAGTAATTAATAACAATAATAATGAGAGAAAATTATTTATTAAAAAAAGATGAAAAGGTTAAACATCCTAGTTCTACTTATTTTAATTTATTAAGAAAAATATCAAAGTTTTAAAACCTAATTTACTAAATTAATGGTTAGAGTTTATTTACAAAATAAATTAATAGAAATTAAATATAATTAAATATATTACAATTTTTGGTTTCTGATTTTTTTATAGAAAATTTATTATTTATGAATTAACAACACAATTAAAAAAACAATTAAAAAGAATTGTAAATATAATTGAAAAGAAAAGGAAGTTAAAAAATATAATGCAAACATTGGAGGGTGTCTGGCCCATTTGGAGGTTTTTGTGAAGTAATTTGGCCCAAAAGACAAGGCATGGCTTGACTTTTCCAGCTTGAGTGCGTGTCCATTGACTGAGGTACATGGTAGGACTCCTTTTGTAGCCTTCAGATTGATCCTTACGTCCACTTGGCAGGCACAGGCATAGGCGTGCATGGTGAACCTTTGGTTGAATGCTGCATATGAATACATTGAGACAAAATTTATGAATTAAGTGGGGGGACCTGGGAATCGAACCCAGGTCCCAAGGCTTGCAACGCACATCCCTTGCCAATTGATCTATCATGTTCATTTGTATATAATATAATAAAGAAACATAATATAAAAAAGATGCCCAATATGCTGAAAAACGCGCCAACGTTTAAACCTCCCAATCATGTAAGGCCACGTCCATCTTCTCCCTTGCTTTTTCCTGCAAATAGAAAGCAAATAGCGGGGGTTTTAAACCCCCACTAAATGAAGCCTGAAAAAATAGCGATTAGAACATGCTGTAATATAAAAAAGGCGCGAGGTCATCAATGGATTCGTTCTGTTGCCACGAATTCAACGGTATAAGTCTGGTGGTCTAATTTTTCCATATCAAGAAAGCCCTAATTGGAAGCTTCCTAAAAACCTAATTTTCGTCCATGGTGAATCTTGATTCAGGCAATATTAATTCAATTCAGTTATACCAATCGCTTCAGAAAGTTTATATTACTATAAATCAATCAAGAAAAATGACTAAAAGTGCATGAATCATGATATGGGATTCAAGGAATTTTGGCAAACCGTGTAACCTGTGTTCTTCAATTCCTTGCACGTTTTGACTCGTTCTCGATTGCAAATGCTTCCTGGATGTTTTGGCAATGTATTGGAATGCTTTTGAAGCTTTGAATTGGGCTCTAACTGTGAAATCAGTTTTCAAATTTTTGGCCAAAAGTTGCAAATTGATTATGCCTTTCTCAGCAGTTTTTCGTGTCTATTTCAATTAGGTTAGGTTATGCCTTTGTATCTGAATGGAATTAGGTCAAAAAACCAAGCCCAAGGTCCATCAATTAATGTTTTGAAGATTTGATTTTCACCATATCAATTTCAATCTTTTTCCATTGAAACTCTTGCCTAATCATGGAGAATCTTCCCTTTTTGAACATGAAACGACTTGCCACCTTGCCCTAGTTTGATTTGCTGCACAAAATATTTGGAAAAGCATGATTTGGTATTTTTCTCATATTTAAAACTAATTAAATGAATTAATAATAATAAAACTCAATTAATTAATTAAAAATAAGAAAATAAATCCCTTTGAGCTTAATGGGTCGTGCATATGCTTTGGGTAATGATTCAAGGAAGAATTTGAGGCCCATTAGCATTTTTGAAGCCTTTTGTGCAAAGTTGACTTTTCAAAATTCCCAAAAATTTCCCAACTTCTCCAAGGCATATCTTGCTCAATTTTGAAGCTATGAACATGTTCTTGGACATTTTGGAAAGGTCTTGAAGTCCTTTAACCAATGCTTTTGGTCCCATGTCATTTTTATTTACCAATCTCAAGTTATGGTCTTTGACTTAAAGTTCCTTTTTGTTGACTTTTAAAAATGACCTATAATGTTGAAATTGATAACTTTTTGTGAGAGCATTTCTTGGACTTGAAGTGTGCAGATGAGTTGTAGGAAATGTCATTCTCTTCAAAATGAGCTTTGGATGGGATTTTTCTGATAAACCATGAAGAAGTTATGCCCTGGTCAATTTGCAGTTGACTTTTCAGCTGTCCAGAAATAGAAACTTTTGCATCTTGAGACTTTTTGAGCCATGCTTTGAGAAATCATGATCAAGAATTGATCAAATGATGTTTGTGGCTTCAAAATAAGATGTTTACCAAAAAACTTAACTTTTGACTGTCAAATGACCATTTTGCCCCTACAGTTGACTGTGGAGCAATTAGGGTTTTTGACTGTGCAATTTGATGCTGTGAGTCTTGAAACTTGGCATATGGATGCTTGACAATATATATGGGCATGTGGGACTTGATTGGGCCTTTGGAAACCTTATTTTCTTTGCAAGAACTAAAACCCTAATTTTGACTATGTTAGGAGGCAATTGGACTGTGCAACCCTTGAGAGATTTTGAATCATATGGAGATTGTCCCAGGCAAATCTTGAAGAATATGGGAGGGCAAATTTTGGGGTACAACAGTTTCCCCTGTTCAATCTTCTTAGACCTGAGGATGTAGATTGGTTGGCGTTCCTTTCGTAATCCGAAGGTGGAAGATGATTGAACACTAGAGTGCCCAGAAATTTGCACTCACATAGTAGAATGTTAGTAGTGTGACTGCGGGAATGGGCTTACAGATGCCATTTGAGGACTGATGGATAGGAGGATGGGCTTATAGATGCCATCTGGAAGTGTGACAGTACCTTGTCGGGAATGGGCTTATAGATGCCATTTGGAGACTGTTGGTATGTGGATGGGCTTATAGATGCCATCTGGGTGTCGATCGCGTAAGAGATTCCTTAGCGAGAACTTGTGTACTTGAGAAAGAAAATAATTACCTGGCCTGTTACAGGAGTTGATCTTCAAACTCTTTATGTGGATGTGCCCTGGCTAGATATAGGAATCGAATCTTTAAACTCTTCAGACGTGCCCTGGCAAGATACAGGAATCGAGTTCGGAGAATAGTCGTCAACAGATACACCCTGGCAAGATACAGGAATCGGATCTTCGAACTCTTCAGACGTGCCCTGGCAAGATACAGGAATCGAGTCTGGAATTAGTCGTCAACAGATACACCCTGGCAAGATACAGGAATCAGATCTTCGAACTCTTCAGACGTGCCCTGGCAGGATACAGGAATCGAGTCTGGAATTTAGTCGTCAACAGATACACCCTGGAAAGATACAGGAATCGAATCTTCGAACTCTTCAGACGTGCCCTGGAAGGATACAGGAATCGAGTCTAGAAAATAGTCGTCAACAGATACACCCTGGCGAGATACAGGAATCGGATCTTCGAACTCTTCAGACGTGCCCTGGCAAGATACAGGAATCGAGTCTGGAATTAGTCGTCAACAAATACACCCTGGCAAGATACAGGAATCGGATCTTCGAACTCTTCAGACGTGCCCTGGCAGGATACAGGAATCGAGTCTGGAATTTAGTCGTCAACAGATACACCCTGGCAAGATACAGGAATCGGATCTTCGAACTCTTCAGACGTGCCCTGGCAGGATACAGGAATCGAGTCTGGAAAATAGTCGTCAACAGATACACCCTGGCGAGATACAGGAATCGGATCTTCGAACTCTTCAGACGTGCCCTGGCAAGATACAGGAATCGAGTCTGGAATTAGTCGTCAACAGATACACCCTGGCAAGATACAGGAATCGGATCTGGAATCACGACTATTGATAGTAATTATCTTTGTATTGACCTTTGTCCTGAAAAGACAAACGTTAGTTGTATGCAATGTCATGATGTATGACATGCGTGATGTTCTCAGAATAAGCGAGATTGTATGTTCATGATGCGTATGTGCATGCTATAATGTATGAAGATAGGATGTATAAAAATGTGATATGTTTATGAACGTATGTTTTTGTCTAGGAAAGTAAATCCTTGACGGGTGCCGGGAAGTTAAATCATGGGCTGATGTTTGAAGAGTAAAGTTCTTTGTCTCCGCTGGGGATGATGGTTGCGAGTATACCGGTAGGAGAAGATGACTCCGTTGGGGAATAAACTTGGCGAATAGATTACTCTGCGGGGAATGCTCTGTGGGGAAAGAGGCACTTTGCTGAGGTGTTGATGATAACTCCGTTGGGGATACCATTGATGCGTTTTGTTGAAGGAATTGATGAACTCCACTAGGGAATAGGAAGACTTTGTCGGGGACGATCTTTCCGTGGCAAATGGCTGAGGATAACCCAGTTATATCCTAGTGAGGAAATAACCTTTAAATAAATCCGGGGGAGCGTTCGTGCTCTGCAGGGGACAAGCTTCCAGAATCTACTGGAGATAAGCTTCCTGTTGGGGAGATTGATTGAACTCTCCTGGGGAAATTTTTTTAGCTTGGATTGGGGAATGGCTCTACTGGATGTCCGGTATACCGCCGGGGAACAATCTTAGATCAAGACTGCCGGGGATGCTTGCTAAGAATGTTTGTATACTCCTCTGAGGAATGTTGAGATCTGCTGGGGATACCCAATTTCCTTAAGGCTGACAGTGGGCTAACTCTGCTTGGGGAGAGTATCGTTGACTTGCTGGCTCACTCTCTGGGGAATTAAGGTATCTTGGTTGCATTCTTCAGCCGAACTTACCTTGGTACCTTGGTGGACAGAGCAATTAGATCGCTTAGACAACTCATTATTGCCCCTGTTTCTAATGTTACCTGTAATTAATCATTTGTTTCATATGCAAATATTTATGAATTTAGCAATTAGTGTCAAATGCATATATCACAAATTGAACATTGGACGTTCTTCGCAAAACAAAACAGAAAAAGAAAAAACTATGGGCAATTTGTCTGAAAAGTGAATTTGTATTGATTTTTGAATTACTTGTAAATAGGCGTTTATGTACAAGAGGCTGACGTCCTAGTAAGAGAACGCCGCCGAACGACAGAGTTTATACAATTTTGTGAAAAGGGAAAACAAAACAGCTAAGTGAAAAGAATAATCCCACTGGGTTCCCACTCTGCTATCGCCTTTATATCTTCGAGCGTCTCATCACCTGGCTACTCAGTTGAAGATGAAGCTGACTGATCAATGCCGTCTGAACTTGATAGTTGATACCGGATTCTGGATGCAAGGTGATCCAATGCGATATAGTATTACGCTTTAATCCCTAACTTTTGCCTGGACCGCCCTTTCGGGTTTTCAGTCCACCGGGATACCCATTTTTGCCCAAGCCGCCTTTTCAGGTTTTCGACTTGCCGGGTGTACAGATTTTTTTCATTTCACCCCTCATTTTGCCCGAACCCTTTTGGTTCGCCGGGAAGCCCTAATTTTTGCCTAGGTATGTCAACCTAGCGTGTCTTTTATCATGCGTAGTATCTTTTTACTATGTATGCATTGGCAGGGTGAGGAAGGTCGTCACCATCCATGGTAGTTAGAATCATGGCTCCTCCCGAGAACACATGTTTAACCACAAATGGCCCTTCGTACGTAGGGGTCCATTTGCCCCTGGGATCACTTTGAGGAAGAATGATGCGTTTGATTACCAGGTCCCCAACTTGATACTCTTGTGGTCTGACTTTCTTGTTAAATGCCCTGATCATCCGTTTTTGATACGTTTGACCATGACAAATAGCAGTGAGTCTCTTTTCGTCAATTAGGTTTAACTGATCAAGTCGAGTCTGGATCTAGTCATCTTCGCTCAGATCTGTATCCTTCATTATCCGGAGAGAGGGTATCTGGACTTCAATCAGCAAGACTGCCTCCATGCCATAGACCAAGGAAAAGGGAGTTGCCCCGGTTTACGTCCTTGCTGAGGTACGGTACCCATGAAGAGAAAACGGTAACATCTCGTGCCAATCTTTATAGGTCACTGTCATCTTCTGCACAATCTTCTTGATATTCTTATTAACTGCTTCTACAGCCCCATTCATCTTCGGCCGGTAAGGAGAAGAGTTGTGGTGTTGTATCTTGAATTGCTCGCAGAGCTCAGTGATCATCTTGTTATTGAGATTGGTACCATTGTCCGTAATGATCCTTTCTGGGACGCTGTATCGACAGATAAGGTTATGCCGAACGAACCGTGCCACGACGTTGTTGGTTACAGTAGCATAGGAAGCTGCTTCAACCCACTTCGTAAAGTAATCGATCGCCACCAGGATGAAGCGATGCCCGTTGGATGCCGTAGGTTTAATCTCGCCGATCATATCAATACCCCACATTGCAAAAGGCCAAGGTGTTGTCAAGACATTCAGAGGAACTGGAGGAACGTGCACCTTATCTGCATATATCTGGCACTTGTGACATGTCCGAGAGTGTTGGTAACAGTCGGCTTCCATGGTGGACCAGTAATATCCTGCTCGAAGGATCTTCTTTTCCATGGTATGTCCACTGGAATGTGTTCCGAAGGTACCTTCATGCAGTTCTGCCATGATCCTTTCTGCTTCAGTCTTATCCACACAACGCAGTAAGGTTGAATCATGGTTTAGCTTGTACAGAATGCTGTTGCTGAGGAAAAACTTTGCTGCGAACCTTCTCAGAAACTTCTTGTCGTTGACAGAGGCACCTTCAGGGTTTTCTTGAGCTTCCAGATACCTCTTCACCTCATGATACCAGGGTTTTTCAGTTACTGTCTCAGCCTCGAGATCACAATAATATGCAGGTTTGTCTAGTTTCCAGATGATGATCCGGGAAGCCTCATTGTCCCATTTGACTTTGAACATAGAAGACATCGTAGCCAACGCGTCCGCTAACTGATTCTCCTCTCTTGGGAAATGTTCAAAAGTTACCTCTGTGAAATGGGGGATCAATGTCAACACACATTCTTTATAAGGATTAAGATTCGGATGTTTCGTATCCCACTCGCCTTTGATCTGATTGATCACGAGAGCGGAATCTCCGAAGACACTCAGAAAATTGATCCTTAAGTCAATCGCAGCTTGAAGACCCATGATGCATGCCTCATACTCCGCCATGTTGTTGGTGCAGTTGAAACATAGTCGGGCCGTAAGTGGAGTATGGGTGCCTTGAGGGGATATGATCACAGCGCCGATACCGTTACCCAAAGCGTTGGAGGCTCCATCAAAGTGCATAGACCATCGGGATCCTTCCTCAGGTCCTTCATCTGGTCCAGGTACTTCACAATCAGTCACTATCATGATGCTCTCGTCAGAAAATTCAAAGTTCATCGACTGGTAATCATCCACTGCCTGGTGTGCCAAATGGTCTGCCAATACACTTCCTTTGATAGCTTTCTGAGTCGTGTACTGGATGTCGTATTCTGTCAAGATCATTTGCCATCTTGCTATTCTTCCAGACAGAGCAGGCTTTTCGAATATGTACTTTATTGGATCCATCTTTAAAATCAACAGAGTAGTGTGAGTCAGCATATACTGTCTCAGCCGGTGAGCAGCCCATACCAAAGCGCAGCAAGTTTTCTCGAGCAGTGAGTATCGGGTTTCACAGTCGGTAAACTTTTTGCTAAGGTAATAAATGGCATGCTCTTTTCGGCCAGACTCGTCATGTTTCCCCAGCACACACCCCATTGAGTTGTCAAGTACTGTCAGGTATAGTATTAGAGGTCTCCCTTCAACCGGTGGCATAAGAATGGGTGGTTCTTGGAGATACTCTTTGATTCTGTCAAAAGCGGCCTGACATTCATCATTCCAACGTACTACCTGATCTTTCTTCAGCAGCTTGAAGATTGGTTCACAGGTAGCAGTTAGGTGCGAGATGAACCGGGCAATATAATTCAGACGTCCTAGAAAGCCTCTGACTTCCTTCTCTGTCTTGGGAACTGGCATCTCTTGTATGGCTTTAACCTTGGCAGGGTCCACTTGAATACCTTTGTCGCTCACGACGAAGCCTAGCAACTTTCCCGATCTTACCCCAAATGTGCACTTTTTTGGGTTCAACCTCAGCTTGTACAACTTCAGACGGTCAAACAGCTTTTGCAGATGGTCAAGGTGTTCCTCCTCAGTTTGAGACCTTGCAATCATATCATCGACGTATACTTCAATCTCATGATGGATCATGTCATGAAATAAAGCAACCATGGCACGTTGGTAGGTTGCCCCAGCATTTTTAAGTCCAAAAGGCATGACCTTGTAACAGGAGGTGCCCCACTGAGTAACAAAGGTAGTTTTTCCATATCTTCAGGAGCCATCTTGATTTGATTATAACCTGAAAAGCCATCCATGAAGGAGAACACCTTGTGCTGAGCAGTATTGTCAACCAGAACGTCAATGTGAGGTAGAGGGAAATCATCCTTGGGGCTTGCCCTGTTCAGATCCCTGTAATCGACACACATTCTGACCTTACCATCTTTCTTTGGCACCGGAACCACATTGGCAACCCACTGAGGGTAAGAAGTTACTGCAAGAAACCCGACATCGAATTGCTTTATAACCTCAGCTTTGATCTTCTCGGACATCTCTGGACGCATACGGCGGACCTTTTGTTTAACCGGAGGGCAGTCTTCCTTGGTAGGCAAGTGATAGACCACAATGTCGGTATCCAACCCAGGCATGTCTTTGTAAGACCAGGCGAAGATCTCCACATAATCATGCAACATCTGAACCAACCGTTGTTTCACGCTGAGCTTAGGATTAGCACCAATCTTGACTTCCTTTCTATCTGTCTCAGTACCCAGATTTACCGTTTCCACTGGCTCTTCATGTGGTTGAATGGCCCTCTCTTCCTGGAGTAGCAGTCTTGCAAGCTCACCAGGAACTTCGCAATCATCTTCACCTTCGTCTTCGGCTAAGTTGATCGGATTTTCGAAGTCATAACTGGCAGTAGCAGAGTCGTTACCAGTGAGATCCAGAGTGGATTGAAACCTGTACGAGTGAGTGTGTGTAAATATAGTTGTTTTGCAATATATAAAGAAAGAAAGAAAGAAAGGGAGCACAAGATTTGAAATGCGAAAAACGTCCAATGTCTTTATTCATGATATATGGAAATGACAAGTAATAAGCCCTCACAAATGAAGCCAACAGTGCCTCGGGTAAGACACCGGGCCATAAAGTTTCAATTTATTGTTCATTACAAATTAAAAACAAAGGAATTCATTACTGCGTAACAAAAGTAACAGGTATGTAGTCTTTTGCAGTCCAATTATTCAGTCCACCATCGGTCGTCGGGCTGATCCAGCTGTTGAACTCAGACTCTTCCACTTCGTCACCATCCCTGATAGCATTCACTCCATGGTCAGGTAGGGGAGTTGTCACCACATTAGGCTTCTCGGGCGCCTCGAACTGAACCTCTTTAGCATCAATAAGGTCTTGAACCTTATTTATCAGGGCCCAACAATCATCAGTAGAATGCCCCGGGCTATCAGAGTGATAAGCACAGCGGGCATTGGGATTGTACTTGGGAGAGGTTGTGTTTACCACCTTCGGAGCCTCTCTGACGGTCACCAAGTTGGTCGATAGCAGTTGCGGCAAGATTTGTGACAAGGTCATACTGAGCCGAGTATATTCTCTTCTGGGTCTCTCACCCCTTGGTTGGTTGGGTTGCCGAGGAGCGGCAGCAGGCTTTGCAATCACCACCGCGTTGACAGCTTGGCGGCGTTCTGGTTTGTTTTGCCTTCTAGGCCCATACACAACACTGGCTTCCTTTTTGAAAGACTTCTTCTCAGAACTTGAGGATGCACCTTTCTGAATCTTTCCTGATTTCATACCAGCTTCTATCCTTTCCCCAGTCAGAATGAGGTCTGTGAACCCTGCAGATGAATTGCCAATGAGATGATTGAAGAACGGCCCAGATAGGGTCCCCAAGAACATGTCCACTAGTTCACGGTCGGTTAACGGTGGTTGCACCCTGCCAGCCAGGTCCCTCCACTTATGCGCATACTCTTTAAAACCTTCTCCCGATCCTAGCGACATACCCTGGAGTTGGGTACGTGTAGGAGCGAGGTCGGCATTATATTGATACTGCTTGTAAAAAGCAGTAGCCAATTCCTCCCAGTTACGAACCTTGGTTCCATCCAGCTGATAGAACCATTCGAGATGAGTCCCTGAAAGACTCTCCTAGAAGAAATGGATCCACAAGTTCTTGTCCACAGTGTACGGCTGAATCTTCCGCACATAAGATCTGAGATGTAGCTTAGGGCAGGACGCCCCGTCATAATTTGCGAAAGATGGTGCTTTGAACTTGTGTGAGATGACCACACCAGAAGATAGACCCAAGTCTCTGAAATCCAACCCAGGCACTTGTTGAATTTCCATGGCGTTCAGACGATCCTCTAACCGCTTGTACTTGTCTTCAGCTGGAGGATACTGCTCCTCATTAAAATCAGTCTCGTTGTCAGAGACCACCGGACTAGGAACCCTTCCCCCTTGGGGACTGCCTTTCTCTACAGAAGAACCAACTTGATCAACCTCATTTTGCAGTGTGTTACTAAACCTTCGGCCCGTGTTGAATAGTACAGTTCTCTTCTTCTTCTTCTTGACCAGCAGAGCCATCAACTCCTCTTGACCTTGGGCCAAACTCATGATCAGCTCTTGGAATTGGGCGTTTTGAGCCTGAAGGGCCTTGATGGACTGCTCGGTAGATGATTTAGGGTTCATGATGCTGAAATAAACAGCGAAGAACATTAAGCAACCTGAAAAGAAGAGTACCTGTGATGCATATGATGAATGGAATGCGTATGATTTATGTTTTCAAAGACAATCAGGAATCAACTTTGTAAACAAAAAGGAACACACTTCATTAGATTCAACTTTGAAATTTAAATTGTTCAACAGATTTCCCTTAGGCGTTACATAAAAGTGAAAATACTGAAAAGGGAAATAAAACTGTAAAAGAATATCCAAAGTTCATCATTGATCCCAGGGTCTCCTTTTCTCAGTACGGATGTAGTCATTCAAGGCTCGCTCGTTCTCCAACTGCTTTGTCAGCTTCTGGATCTTCAATTCCTGCTCGTTGAACTTTTCCCGATAAGAATCCCGTTCTTCTCGTAGTTGCGCCCAATACCTCTTTAGTGTATCAATATCAGTAGGTATCTGAGGAGGGAGAACAGTTGGAGGAGCCCCATCTCCATCAGGATATTCCAGAATGATGGGTCTGACAGCTTCATATGGCATACCTAAATTCTGAGCACGGATGCGGACCCATTTGTAGTAGGCTTCCATAGGTAGAGAAGTCTTCGGTCCCAACTCTTGTGGGTCAGCTTTGTGAATTTTGTCCCAAGCCTTGATGAACTTACGACGCAGCTCGTCGCTATCCACCTGAAACTCAAAACTGGTGTGGGGCACCAACATCTCATGAGGCCCTGCTCTTCTGGCTCTTCCGAACTGACGGAGAGCTAGACATGGATTATAAGAGATTCCTCCTTGGGTACCAATCAGAGGAACATTAGGGTATTCTCCGAAACAATCAATAACAGCTACCTCATCCAAACCTCTGAAAGTCCAAATGATGTCATTATCAGTGAGAGACATTAACCTATGAGCCCAACCTCTTCCTTCTTTGTTCTTCAGCACGAACTTAGGGAGGTGCGAAATAAACCACCTCACCAACAAAGGAGTACAACACCAGAGTTCCTCGTCTTCGGGCAGTACGAGCATAGAGTTGTTGCAGGACATCACCCAAGAGAGTGGGTACAGGGTTCCGAGACATGAAGATCCTTATGGCATTGATATTTACAAAGTTATCAGGATTTGGAAACAATACTAGCCCATAGATTAAGAGAGCCAGAATGTCCTCGTACGCCCTGAAGTCTAAGTCATTCCAGAAACTGTTAGCTTTACCAATCAGAAACTTAGCCAAGAAGCCCTTAACTCTGCTTCTAGTCACCCAGTTGTCCATTACCTCCTTGTGGGTCAAGGGAAGAGCTGCAGCAATCTCCTCAAGCCTAAGAGTATTCTCCCAACCAGTGTAGGGAGTCTGGTCCAAGATAGGGATACCAAGCAAATCAGAGAACTCTTCCAGGGTAGGGACCAGCTGGAAGTCTTGAAAGGTGAAGCAGTTGTACAAGGGATCATAAAACTGTGTCAGGACACTCATCAGTTGTTGGTCCCATTTTGCAGTGACTAAGCCGAGAAGAGAACCATGCCTCTGGATGAAGGAAGTGGTATTTGGAATTCTGCTAACGAACTCTTCAAGCAGCTCAGGTGGGTGAACAAAGTTGAACCGGATAGTGTTCCTTCGCATAGGCATCATGATGTCCTACAAAACAGAGCAAAGATGAAACCTTCTTGTCTTTGAAATGGTCAGTCCTTATGCAGGATGCATGCAATGTTTATGATGGCATGATGTTATGATAAAGCACACCACAAATATTCACAAAGGCAAACATGATAAGGCACACAAGTCACACAAGACAAGCCCTTAGAGTTTAGGCCAGCATGGGGTCTAGGTATTACCCTCTTTCAGTTTGTTGGTTAAGACCTGTCCTATCAGAAGTAACCGGGTTCTAGAGGATCTCAATATCACTGACTACCCTCAATCGGTCATAACTCCAGCATCGTAATCTTTTCTTGCAGCCAGAACCATCACGAGAGTTTAGCCTCAATGGGCGTAGCATACTGCTACTGTTCTATTGGCCAAGTTGGGTCATTTAAGGTTCTAAGGTCGGTTGGTGCTTAATGACTCCTCAGAAGACCCATATTATCCTCGTTGCGACACAAGGGATATCGGTACAGACCAAGGTGCCACACCAACGTAGCCACTGCTTCACTCATGTCGGTCAATGCCGGACAGGTCCCTCACAGCTTATGCTACCTAACAGGGTATCCCCAGATCCGGGTTAGGATCTATGTAACTCCGATGCAGAGCAAACAAACACAGCAATTGAAAACACAAGTATGAGCTATCCTAAGGTACACCTCACTTTAATAGTATTCCCCAGCAGAGTCGCCAGTTCTGTGATCGGTGGATTTAGAACTGACTGTTTAACGCTGGTTCGCGAAATGTCGCGGAAGCAAGAGTCGCCACCTTCTTTTATTTTCTCCAACAAGGAAAGGACAAAAGCACAGCAAAATTCCTTTTCGAGATGTTTCTCGGTTCGGGAGGTAGATTATAGAAAGGGAATGTGTTAGCACCCTTTCTATCCATGGTTATCCATGGGCTCTTAGATACTTGCTCATTGTATTTTCAAAATGTTTGCTTTTCAATTGTGAGTGGGTTTGAAAAAGTTATGTTTAAAGATTTCTGAATAACTCTTGTATCAGTCCTCAAGAGTGTTTGAAAAATTATTTTGAAAGCTTTTTGAAAGTGTCGGTGTGAAAAGAGTTTTGATTTGTTTTTGAATAGAGCAAGTATTTATGAGTCATCTACCTACCCTAAAGAATTAGGCTGTGTAAATGTCCTTAAGGTAGTGCCATCCCACCATTGAGAGGTAGGTAGCACCACCGTTGGAGGTGTTCGGGTCAATTCGTTTGTAGGGACAGTGTGGTCATCAGAGCAACAGTAGGATACCTTAGAAGCTACCCTTATGCCCTTGATCCTTTTTTAATCTGAGGCAACCGTTTCGAGGAAACTGGACCATGGACATAAGGACTTACTAAAACGTCCTATACTCGACGACCACGTTTCGAAGGTAAGGAAACAGGTGAGGCGTACCCTAGGAGTGGTGTGTGAATTTGTGCGTTGTTTTCATGTTAATAATTATCTTTGATCATGGCATTTGTGAGCTACGAGTTATTTTTAATTCGGCCATACATTCTTTCATGCAATTAGAAATTAAAAGTGCGGAAATTTAAATGCGGAAAGATAAATCCTACGCTATTACAAGGCGCGGGTCTATACATCGCCAAATTACAAAGACCCGTTTGATAAAAAATGCGGAAAGTAAAAGACCTAATTACTATTACAAGCCTTGAGCAGTTACATAATATTTGAAAAAAGAAGATAAATGCGCGAAAAGAATAAAAGTTAGAACGTCCGAGGGTTTTGACCCTTTTGAAATTAAATTGAATTAAAAGCTAATTAATTATTTAATTAAGAAAAGAAATTGTTTTTATGTTTTTTGTATTTATGAAAATAAAGAATTTACAAGGAAACCCTAATTCTAGATTGTTTTTAATTATTTAAGAAAATATTCAAGTTAATCTAATTTACACTAATTAATTAAATTACATGTTTATTTACAAAAATATTTAGTAATTAATAACAATAATAATGAGAGAAAATTATTTATTAAAAAAAGATGAAAAGGTTAAACATCCTAGTTCTACTTATTTTAATTTATTAAGAAAAATATCAAAGTTTTAAAACCTAATTTACTAAATTAATGGTTAGAGTTTATTTACAAAATAAATTAATAGAAATTAAATATAATTAAATATATTACAATTTTTGGTTTCTGATTTTTTTATAGAAAATTTATTATTTATGAATTAACAAGACAATTAAAAAAACAATTAAAAAGAATTGTAAATATAATTGAAAAGAAAAGGAAGTTAAAAAATATAATGCAAACATTGGAGGGTGTCTGGCCCATTTGAAGGTTTTTGTGAAGTAATTTGGCCCAAAAGACAAGGCCTGGCTTGACTTTTCCAGCTTGAGTGCGTGTCCATTGACTGAGGTACATGGTAGGACTCCTTTTGTAGCCTTCAGATTGATCCTTACGTCCACTTGACAGGCACAGGCATAGGCGTGCATGGTGAACCTTTGGTTGAATGCTGCATAGGAATACATTGAGACAAAATTTATGAATTAAGTGGGGGGACCTGGGAATCGAACCCAGGTCCCAAGGCTTGCAACGCACATCCCTTGCCAATTGATCTATCATGTTCATTTGTATATAATATAATAAAGAAACATAATATAAAAAAGATGCCCACTATGCTGAAAAACGCGCCAACGTTTAAACCTCCCAATCATGTAAGGCCACGTCCATCTTCTCCCTTGCTTTTTCCTGCAAATAGAAAGCAAATAGCGGGGGTTTTAAACCCCCACTAAATGAAGCCTAAAAAAATAGCGATTAGAACATGCTGTAATATAAAAAAGGCGCGAGGTCGTCAATGGATTCGTCCTGTTGCCACGAATTCAACTGTATAAGTCTGGTGGTCTAATTTTTCCATATCAAGAAAGCCCTAATTGGAAGCTTCCTGAAAACCTAATTTTCGTCCATGGTGAATCTTGATTCAGGCAATATTAATTCAATTCAGTTATACCAATCGCTTCAGAAAGTTTATATTAGTATAAATCAATCAAGAAAAATGACTAAAAGTGCATGAATCATGATATGGGATTCAAGGAATTTTGGCAAACCGTGTAACCTGTGTTCTTCAATTCTTTGCACGTTTTGACTCGTTCTCGATTGCAAATGCTTCCTGGATGTTTTGGCAATGTATTGGAATGCTTTTGAAGCTTTGAATTGGGCTCTAACTGTGAAATCAGTTTTCAAATTTTTGGCCAAAAGTTGCAAATTGATTATGCCTTTCTCAGCAGTTTTTCGTGTCTATTTCAATTAGGTTAGGTTATGCCTTTGTATCTGAATGAAATTAGGTCAAAAAACCAAGCCCAAGGTCCATCAATTAATGTTTTGAAGATTTGATTTTCACCATATCAATTTCAATCTTTTTCCATTGAAACTCTTGCCTAATCATGGAGAATCTTCCCTTTTTGAACATGAAACGACTTGCCACCTTGCCCTAGTTTAATTTGCTACACAAAATATTTGGAAAAGCATGATTTGGTATTTTTCTCATATTTAAAACTAATTAAATGAATTAATAATAATAAAACTCAATTAATTAATTAAAAATAATAAAATAAATCCCTTTGAGCTTAATGGGTCGTGCATATGCTTTGGGTAATGATTCAAGGAAGAATTTGAGGCCCATTAGCATTTTTGAAGCCTTTTGTGCAAAGTTGACTTTTCAAAATTCCCAAAAATTTCCCAACTTCTCCAAGGCATATCTTGCTCAATTTTGAAGCTATGAACATGTTCTTGGACATTTTGGAAAGGTCTTGAAGTCCTCTAACCAATGCCTTTGGTCCCATGTCATTTTGATTTACCAATCTCAAGTTATGGTCTTTGACTTAAAGTTCCTTTTTGTTGACTTTTGAAAATGACCTATAATGTTGAAATTGATAACTTTTTGTGAGAGCATTTCTTGGACTTGAAGTGTGAAGATGAGTTATAGGAAATGTCATTCTCTTCAAAATGAGCTTTGGATGGGATTTTTCTGATAAACCATGAAGAAGTTATGCCCTGGTCAATTTGCAGTTGACTTTTCAGCTGTCTAAAAATAGAAACTTTTGCATCTTGAGACTTTTTGAGCCATGCTTTGAGAAATCATGATCAAGAATTGATCAAATGATGTTTGTGGCTTCAAAATAAGATGTTGACCAAAATTTTTGACTTTTGACTGTCAAATGACCATTTTGCCCCTGCAGTTGACTGTGGAGCAATTAGGGTTTTTGACTGTGCAATTTAATGCTGTGAGTCTTGAAACTTGGCATATGGATGCTTGACAATATATATGGGCATGTGGGACTTGATTGGGCCTTTGGAAACCTTATTTTCTTTGCAAGAACCAAAACCCTAATTTTGACTGTGTTAGGAGGCAATTGGACTGTGCAACCCTTGAGAGATTTTGAATCATCTGGAGATTGTCCCAGGCAAATCTTGAAGAATATGGGAGGGCAAATTTTGGGGTACAACACAAATGCACAAACAAATTGTTGTTACTAACAATATAATGCACAAGCCAACTGCAAGTGACTAACACCTCTGAGACTCAACTAGTCCTAGCCCTCTTGAGAAATCTAACCCAACTGGTCTCTCAAGGAACAATTACAAAGATTATCTCTTAACAGTAGTGAATCAGAATGCTTCTAATAAGCTATATCACAAACTGTGATTTATCACTAAGATTTTAGCCCAGCACTTAAGAATTACCCACTATATACAAGAGTTTATAAGAATGAAAATAGTGAGCTTCGGTATATTTTGCGTGGATCAGTAACATTGCTTTAAAACAAATGGTATTCTATATATAGCTTCAAATTTTGATCGTTACTGCCTTGAAGAGAGGGTATGCATTAATGATGCATGTTAGCTTGACCTTTATGTTTCCAATGCTCTTGTGCGTTAGTATCACTTGAGTGTGTTAGCCATCTTAGCATTAAATGATCAACAGTACTGTCAGAGCTTGTCTCTGGAAGTTTAAGAGTTTTCTTGCAGCGTTGCAACATCAGAGATTGCTTTAACTTTTCTTCTATCAGAGTTTGCTATATCACTCCTTCTGTCAGAGTTTTCTTCATTTTATGTTCATCAGAGTTTGCTTCAGCTTGGATTATCAGATATTTCTTTCAGCGTGCTTCTTTCAAATCTTTGCTTCAGCTAGCTTTATCAGAGGTTGCTTAAGATTACTTTTTATCAGAGTTTGCCTTGGAGTGCTTCCTTCAGAGTTTGCTTCAGACTTGCGTTTACATAAAATTTCTTAGGAACTTCTTTATCCTTTTTCTGCTCAGCATAGAATGATATTTCACTTTTGAGAATGCTTGAGTCAGAACATCATCTGAATTATAAAACATGCACATCAGAGTATAAAATATATTATACAAAATTTATTTCATTGTTATCATAAAAACTCTAAGATATGATTAGAACCAAACTTTATTCTAACAAGTTGCACGGTTGTCGAGCAGAGCAAGGCAAGTCTGTCGGCCGAAGTTTTTATAGAGAGACCTTCAAACCAGGTAAGGGTGGGGTTCTGACCTTATAATGGGATTGATGATGATCGTTATGGGGGAATTAGTCATATTTGTGACTGTTCTACGTTGATGTTCTAGATTTGTTGTTAAAAGTTGCCTGTTTCTTCATGATGTGGTCGTGTAGGAAGTTATCGTATGACTGTCTTATACGATTAATGAACATGTTATAGGAAGTTGCCCGTTAGTCGTTTTGTGAGCGTTTTGAGTTGTCTATATAATTTCCTGGTATAATCGATGAATAGGTTAGTGTAGATTATTACCTATTGATGTGGTCATTAGGTTGTTGTATCTTCCGAGCAGTTGGCAAGAAATTAGTAAATTGTTGTTGTGGTCGTTTTAAGAAGGTTTCTGTGTGACTGTCTTTTACAATTAAAGAATCTGTCAATAGGGAATATAGTTGGCCGTGCTGTGGTATTCTGAGCAGTTGGCTGGAAATTATGGGTTGTATTGATGTGGTCTCGATGACGTTGTATTGTTCCATGATGTTGGCCAGAAATTATTGGTTGTATTGATGTGGTCGTGATGACATTGTATTATTCCATGTTGTTGGTCGGAATTGGTGGTCTGGGAGGGTGCTGATGTTGTTAGGTGTCGAGCAGCATTTAGGCTGCAAGGTGTATCGGAGAATATATGTGTTGGATGTCAAGCAACATTAGACTGCAAGGCGTGATGAGGAGCACAGTATTATTGTCAAGCTGCACGAAGTTGCAGGCTGTGTCGAGGAGCACATGTTAGTTATTATTTTCTTAGTTCATGTGCATGTCGAGGGGCACGTAGTCTCCCTAACCCTATTGCTAGTGCATGTTGTTTTGGTCGATACCAGTGTTGTGTAAGTTGTTATAAGTTGAAAAATTGTAGGTTAATGATTTATGTTGAGGTGCATCTAATTATGGGCTGATGTTAAGTTGTAGGCTTATGTCCCATGTTGAATTAAGTTGAATTACTCTTGTTATTATTATTACGTTCATGTTGTTAATGCATACATAACATATCATGTTGGAGCTGATGCTCGTTAAGTTGGCCTGGATTGGCAAAATATTAAGTTGAAGGCTTATGTCTTGTTGATGCCTCTATTAATTGGCAGATTATTAATTTGGGAGTTTTGCTCTGTTGGTACCACATGCATGTGCATAAAAACAAATCGCATTCCATGTTGCATTCTGAGTTGTTGTGTGGATTAATTCATGATGATAATGTGGTTAAATAGCTGCGAAGTGGTGATTTTGTATGAACGGTTTCTAATGTATTATTTATCATGTGTTCTATTATAATGTTTGATATCTCACCCCTTATGTTTGAATGTTACCCATATGTTGGTAACGTGCAGATAATCTAGAGTGAAGGTGGTTTACCTTCAGTAGTTCGAGTCAGTGTCATTGCTCTGATACGTAACACTCGGGGGATGAACGCTTGTTGCTTTATTGTTGTTATTACTTCAGTTGTTGAATTTTAAATTGATTTTCGTTATGTACTTTTTATTTGTAGATTGTTTCAGTTGAATAAAGATGTTATACCCTTTTTAGTCAAATACTATGATTCCGCTGCGTAGTTATGAAAGTTGTTAGTTTCAAAATATTAATTTATGTTGTTGTTGGTTCATTCGAGTTTAATGTGTTATGTATCTGTAATGAATGTCGTTGTTTTATGTTGAAATTGTAGTATCCTAATTTAGTTGTTGAATTTTTATAACTCTAATTTTTATGATAATTGTCGGGTAGAAATGGAGTGTTACAGCTACACTATCACTTGCCATTAAGGCTACATCATCGCTTGTCATTACGGCTAAATAATCACTTATGAATATGCATGCAACACTAACATGTTATGATAATTGTTGTACCCCAAAATTTTCCCTCTCATTTTATCAACATTTCTCATCACAAGGCTCATGGAACTCAAGATCAAGCTAGGGTTTGCTCTGCTCAAGACATCTCCTTGCACTGATGACCTACTATAGGGTTTGAGTTTGCACAAGGATTTTTGGACCTTCAATGCTCAAATTGACTTTCATACTTCTTTTTGGATTCATAAGTTTGTCCATACCAAGTTTCAAGCCTTGAATCAAATTTTTGCCCAATAAATTGGACAGTTGACCTAGAAATCAGTTGTATTGGGGGAAAAGTCAAGTGTCGCCAATTTATAGTCAAACCTCATGAATTTTGACCCACATCAACATTATGAACTCATATGAACCATTTTATCAAGTTTGTACCACAATCCCACAAGAAATTTGATCAGATCACCAAAAGGGCAAAATGGTCATTTTTAGGGTTTTGACTGTACAAAGGCAATTTTTGACTGTTTGACCTAGCCAATGGCAAATTAGGTTCAACCATGGACTCAAGGACTCATTGGCATTATTTTTACCTATTTACAAGGTTCAAAAGATCTCAAATGCATTGGATTGACAGATGAATTTTCCAGTCAACTGATCAAAAATCAAATGTACACTGAAAAGTCAAACTTTGACTTTTTGGTAAAAATCAAGTGCCAAGGGTCATTTTTCATCAAGATATGTAAAATTATGAAACTTGTTCATCAAGAAACCCAAAATTGCAAATTAGGGTTTGAAATTGAAAAAATTTCATAACTTAGAATTTTTCTAAGTTATGAAATTTTCTTAATTTTTCCTAACTTTGTCCCACATTTTCACCATGATTCAAATGGATTCAAACAAAACTTACAACATGAAAGTTGTAGTCCTCCACAAATTCTACAACTTTTATTCACAAAGTTTTCTCAAAAGAAGCTTAGATCTCAAGTTATTATTTTTGGAACAAGGGTCCCTAAAACTTTTAACTTAGAGAAATTTTGCCCTAGTTTAGGCAGGATTTTGACCCATCTTCTTGGCCATTTTTCACATAGTTACACTTAGAGTCTCAAGTTGCATTTCAAAGATGGATTATAGTGCTTGTTGAAAGCTTTCCAAATTGTCCAATAACTCCTCAAACACATTTATTGTTAGGGAGAATCGAATGCTTGAAGTTGGAAAAAACCCACTTTGTATCCATGGCCAATACATGTTCACTCAAGTGGCATTTTCAAACCAGCATGCTTTGTACTAGTTTGAAGGCATCTAAACCAATTCACACTCCTTAATTGAATGCAAATCCACTGAGCTAATGCATTATCTTGGCCATTTGGATATTGCACACAAAACTAAGCCTTAATTAGAAAAGGGTACATTTCTATTTTGGAAAAGGTATGCTTTATGTCAAAACATGATCTTTGAAGCATAGGGCCAAGATCTCAGAAGCCAAATCAAATCCACAAATTGCAAGTATCAAGAGGATTGTATGCAGCACATTATATGGCAGGTACAGGCCTGTGGTATCAACTTCACATCTTTTCTTCAAAAACAAGAAATTGTCCAAACACTTGCCAACTTGAAAACCAGTCCATGCTAGCTTAAAAAAACATTACAAACATATTTCACACAACCCTTTGAGCAAGATACACGAGTGTTTGAGCCTCAAAACCTCCCATAGCCAGAAACCACACTTCTTTGGCAAAACAGGGCAAGTGCTGCAACTTGAGTGCCATAGCTCATTTGGCTTGTGCGTTTTGCTCCTTTTTGCTTCAAACACCTTCCATTCAACTCACTCAAGCTATCCCAAACCTCCATTACCAACTGTAACTCTATTTACAGTGTTCACCATTTTCATTTCAAGCTTATGCAGGTTGAGTTCTAGAGGTTGATTCAGGGACATTCAAGGCAAGCTAACTATTGGAAAAGATCAAGTGAAGTTCAGGAAAGCTACCAGACACCTCAAAACTTGTTGAGAAGCACTGCATTACCCTACTCGAATCCAACTGAAACAGGTTTTTTCATCACTTTCTATCTCTCTATTTAGGAACATTTAGCCTTAGGTTTATGAATGAAAAATGTAGTATTCAATGCCATGAAGCCATACATATGCTCAGCTTTCATTTATATTAAGTGTGCTAGGAGAATTTCATCCATGAACATGCTGAAAAAACTAGGTCAGATTTTGGGGCCAGAGAAATTCTCTCTGGTCTTTGAGAGTTAGGATTAATGCTTTATATGGTTAGAATCGTATTGAAATTCTCTACAAGTTTTATGTTATGTGTTTTTGCAATGGAGCTCGTATGCAGGATATCCATTTTGAACCAGGCGCGCGCGTGTTGTACAAGGTCTGGAGGAAGAAGATGAAGCTTGGGCTGGGCTTGGCCTGTTTGCTTCTAACACCCCTCTTTTCAATTTCACACCCCCTGGCCCAATTTCCTATATTTTTGCATTTTTGAATTTTTGTTTTCTTTTCTGACTTTGTTATTTTATTTCCAAATATAATAAATGCTCAAAAAATATTTTTATAATTTTTTACATTTATTTGGTACTTTATTTTGATTTTTCTAACATAAAAACATTTTGAATACTTTCATAATTTATTTGAAAACTTGATAAATATTTACATTTTATACTTTTATTTTTGTTATTTATTTATATTCATATTAAAAATATTTTCTTGAATATATTTTATTTTTGTACATATTTTATTTTATTTTGTACATATTTAATTTGATTAATATACACATAATAAACATATATACTCTTATTTGATTAAATACTTAGAATAAAAATACAAAAATATTATATATTTTATTTTTATTATTATTTATACTAAAAAAATACCTTTTTAAGTATATTTCATTTTTGTACATATTAATACATTTTTATTGTATATAAATAATATATTATATCTATTTTCTTAAAGAAATTAGGGTTTACCCTTAAAACAAATAGAATTAATCTTTTTTTGCTTTATACTTTTTACATTAAAAATACTTTTACATACATAGGTAAACAAAAACCTTTTTTTTTTTTGCATAATTCATATTTATTTGATATTTATTTATTTTGTTTATTTGAATAATTGTCCATTTAAATATTGAAATTCAATTTGGATGTAATAGTAAATTAGGGTTTAATTTCTTGTCAAGTACCCCCATTCAAAATTGTACCCCCATCCCCATAATCATGTTGTAATATCTTAGAATTTAAGTTCTCGCACTTTTACGTTTTCAATTATGCCATGATTAGAGAATTAGAGTTTGTATGCAAAATCCAAATTAACAATAGTTTGACCTAATCAAAGACAAAAATGTATGAAAATCAAACACAATGCACACTTGCACCCCTAGGGTTACAATCCACTTGTTGCCTTCAAAAATGGGTCATGGTATGCATGTTGGGTACTTTGGCAAAACAAAAACAAAACAAAATATCATAGTCCCTCGATGACGCTATCTTGGTTGCCTAAACAAAAATGATCAAGTCCCTCAAGAAAATTGCCAAAGATATCTAACACAATTGCTATCATGGTCTATACGATGACTCGCGCCCGTCCCGTTTAACATCCTAATACAAGGTTGTTCACCAAATGCAATGGTGAAACAACATTGTCAAAAGGGTTAAAAACATAAGGAAAGATCTTTGAGTAAAATAGGGTAGATAGCTCTTAGTTACTTGATTAAAAAAAAAGTTTGCAAACATCCTTGCTATTTTCAAACACACTTCACAACACAACTTCAAAATATTTCCCAAATCAAACTTTCAAACATTGAAATATTTTCAAAAAGACAATACATCTTTGTATACATTCAAACAAGAATCATTACAAAGGTTGCCACAACGATGGCCTCTTTTTAAAACAACTTTCAAAACCACATACAAAGCACCATTTCAAACAATTTAAAAGCACCATTTCAAACAATTGAAAAGTAAAGCAAGTGATCTAAATAAGTAACTAAGATCCCATGGATAACCATGGATGAAAAGTGTGCTTGCACCTTCCCTTTTCATAATCTACTCCCCGAACCGAAGAAAACATCTCAAAGGTCTTTCCCGTGTTTTTTGACCTTTCCATAGAATAAATAAAAAGTCGGTGGCGACTCTTGCTAAACCGAAACATTTGCAAACACAAACACAAAATCTCAAGTCAGTTCTCCCACCGTATCACAGAACTGGAGACTCTGTTGGGGACACCTTTAAAAGTGGAGTAACCTTAGGGTTTAGATCACCCCTTGCATGCTTATCTTGTTTTCTTTGATTGCTTTACATTTGGTTCTCTTGTTTGGGTTTTAATCCTCCACCCGGATTTTTGGGAAACATTCATAGGTAAATAGCAATACATTGTGGAAACTGTGCAGGGTATACCGACATGGTTGATGCAATAGCTATATTAGTGCGACATATTTGTGAGTACCGGTAGCCTTTGAGTCAATCAAAGAGAATACGGGGCCGCTGAGTGATGTCATGAAGCACTAATGAACTCTTAGAACCTTACTTGACCATCTTGGCCTTTTTTAGGGGTAGTGAGATGACCGGCTTTGGTGCAGTCTGAAGTTGGTAGATACTCGATACTACACTCATTGAGGGTTGTTTTCTTGGAATATTTTGGTCGCTAGTTAAGTGGCTAAACCAAAATAATGAACACAGAAAATAATCTGGTGATATTGAGCTCCTTAGAACCCGGTTACTATTTATAGGACAGGTTGAGCCAACTAACTTCAAGAGGGTACTTACCTATGAAACCTCATGCAAGCCTAAAACTAGGATCTTGTGTGACTTGCTTGTACATATGTTTGTGCATACATGATGAACATCATAAAGCATCATTTGCATCCACTAACCATTTCAAGGGTTTGGATCTTCATATTTGTTCTTGATTTGTAGGTCATGGAATCTCTTCGCAGGAAAACAATCCAGGTCAACCTTGTGAAAATCCCTCCTCAACTCAAGGAGCTTACTTCCAAGATCCCATAAAATTCTCTTTTCAGTGAAAGACATGGTAGACTTCTCAACTTGGTCAACTCCAACATTGAAGAAGACATGGTAAAAGTCCTCTTCCAGTTCTTTGACCCCCTACACCACTGTTTCACATTCCCTGATTACCAACTAGTACCTACTTTGGAGGAATTTTCTCAACTCCTGAGGATTCCTATTTTTCATCAACCACCCTACAACGGTACAGAAAAAGAACCAAAGCCTGAAGATGTTGCTCAAGCCTTACACTTGCAACCATCTGATATCAAAGGACATTGGGAAACCAGAAGTGGTGTCAAGGGTTTTTTGGAAAAGTTTCTGTTTGAGAAGGCACAAGACTGCTGGAATTCTCTAGATCTACAAGCTTTTGAGGAGATTGTAGCACTTCTCATCTATGGGTTGGTCTTGTTCCCAAACCCTGATCAGCTTATAGATGTGAACGCTGTCAAGATTTTCATATCTCGGAATCCTGTGCCTACATTGGTTGGGGATATCCTACACTCATTTTACACACAAACAATGAGGAAAAGAGGTGTTCTCATGTGCTGTACTCCTCTTCTAGCAAGGTGGTTTATTTCTCACCTTCCCCAAACAGTTTTGAAGAATGAGCAGGGTTAAGGTGGTCACAACAGTTGATGACCCTCACACATTCTGATGTTCATTGGTGTTCTCGGTCCAGAGAAAATGTCATCATCATTGATCATTGTGGGGAATTCCCTAATGTCCCACTACTTGGCATTAGGGGAGGCATTACCTACAATCCATGTTTAGCCCTAAGACAATTTGGATATGCTCGGAGGGATGGTCCTCATGATATGCTGATCCCTGACTTGGTTTTTGACTTCGACAATGATGCGCAAGGACTTCGACAAAGGTTCATCAGAGCTTGGAGGATGCCCAACAAAGTGGATAGTAAGACACTGGGGCACAAGAATTCCATCCCCCTTGAGCCTTATCTCAAATGGGTACGAACCCGCGCTCAGAGTCTTATGATGTCATACCCTCACATTCTCCCCATGATCAAAGAGCCTGTTATGGAAGGAGAGGTTCCATACACCCTCCTACATCCTGACATGCCAACATCATTGGAAGAATTACAAAAGAGTTGGATCCAACTCAAGGAAGAACGGAATACTTTTGAAGCCAGCTTCTACGCCAGTGAGAAGAAGGTTTTGGAGCTTACCCGCCGACTTCATGAGGAGGAAACTCTCAACACTTACATCGCGCCAAAGAGGATGCGCAATGTCTTTTTACATTAAGAATTTTGTAATATTTTGCCCATGGGGCATTTATGTACTAACAAATTTCTTCTTAATATGACGTGTGTTCTTTTTGTTTGCAACAAATTTGAATTTCTAAATCCTTGAATGCATTACATGAATAACATATCATTCATCATATGCATAAACAGGTCTTCACACCAGGTTTCCTTATCTTTCTGCCGTTTATTTCAGCAAGATGAATTTGGAGCAGATGGTTAAGGATCTGCAAGCACAAAATTCGCAATTCCAGCAACTCCTCATGACTTTAGCAAAGAGTCAAGAGGACTTAAAAGCACTGTTAGCGAAAGAGAAGGAACCAGAAAAGAAGAAAAAGAAAATAGTTGGGGTAGCCACTATGGGAAGGAGATTTGAGCATCAGGCTAGGAGAGTTCTGGAATTTCCCTCGACGTCTGACGAAGGGGTTGGTAAAGGAAAAGGAGTTGTGGTACCTTCTGAATCTGAAGCTGGAGAGGAAGAAGAAGAAGAAGAAGAAGAAGAAGAAGAAGAAGAAGAAGAAGAAGAAGAGGAAGATTACTCAGAGTAGCAATATCCCCCGGCGGATGATAAGTATAAAAATATTGAGGATCGGTTGGCAGCCATGGAGTTGCAAAGGGTACCTGGTTTAGATTTCGAAGAACTAGGGTTGGTCGCTGGGATCGTCATTCCTCCCAAGTTCAAAGTACCTACATTTGCTAAGTATGATGGTTTGTCCTGTCCAAAGATGCATCTGAGGTCCTATGTCAGAAAGATCCAACCTCACTCATCTGATAAGGATCTTTGGGTCCATTTTTTCCAAGATAGTTTGTCAGGCACGCAATTGGACTGGTTCTATCAACTTGAGAGATCGGATGTTCATAATTGGGAGGACTTAGCTGCTGCCTTCTACCGACAATACCAATACAATGAAGATTTAGCGCCTACTCGTACTCAACTACAGAGTATGGTTATGGCTTCTAATGAGGGATTTAAAGAGTATGCCCAGAAGTGGCAGGATTTGGCTAGAAGGGTGCAGCCACCATTGTCGGATAGAGAGCTAGTTGACATGTTTTTAGAGACTCTGTCTGGTTCATTCTTCAATCATTTAATCGGGAGTTCATCTGCAGGATTCACCGAATTAATTCTGACCGGTGAAAGGTTTGAGGCTGACATTAAAAATGGCAAGATTCAGAAAGATGCCTCCGCTTCCACTGCTATTAAGAAGGCCTTCCCAGCTAAAAAGGAAGTTTCTGCTATTCATACCCAGAGAAACAAAGGGAGAACAGAACGATGACCAACGGTGGGGGCTGTAATGATCCAAAACTCTTCAACCGACCAACCTCGAAACAATCAACCAAGAGATAATCAGCAAAGCGTAGAAAGGCCACAACGGCAATTCACCCGAATCAACATGACACTGGCTCAAGTCCTCCCTCATTTGTTGAAACTGAACCTTACCAACTTGAAGGAAGTGCTGAAAAACCCTAATACCTCCTCTCCTTATTATCACTCCAATGCGAAATGTGCATACCACTCTGACAGTGTAGGGCATGATACCAACAACTGTTGGGATCTTAAGAATAAGATTCAAGACTTGATAGACGCCAAGGAGGTAGAATTCGATACGCCCGAAAAGCCGAATGTGATTTCTGCCCCAATGCCCAAGCACGGCCATAATGCCCATGCCATTCTGGAAGATCTTCATGTTATCACTATTGATGACCTTTTGACTCCGTTACCAGTGATTAAAGCGAATTTGATGAGAGCCGGGATATTCCCAGGCTGTGGAAAAGACTGTTACTTTTATTTAAACTTACAAGCTGACTGCCCACTATTGAAATCAGGCATCCAACGCCTGATGGATACCCAAGAGATCCTCTTTCAAAAGACTCTTGTTGATACTATCACTCATGTTACTCCTGCTACCTTTGATACTCCGACCAATGACATTGCTATAATAACCATCTTCGACGATCTTTCCAAGACCTACAAAAGGCCTGTTAAGATCACGCCTGATCCTAAGTTTGTGCCGTTGAAAATCACCATGCGGGGGCCTGTCCCGTATAAATCTAACAAGATGATACCATGGAACTACGGAGGAGAAATCTTCTACCATGGTATCAAGCAGATTGAATCAGTCCAAGAGAATTCCGATGATGAAACCCATGATATAGGGAATATTGCGGGAACGAGCAAGATAACTCGCAGTTGAAGGATCTTCTCTCCGGAGATTGCTCCTCCACAAGCAGTCTTCGGACCCTCGAGAGTTTCTATGCCTGTCAAGCCATCTGTGCAAGGTCCGATAATTGAAGAAATTGATGTACCCGAAGCTGGACCCTCTGATGTTGCTACCAAAGGTAAGCGGATACTAGAAGCGCCTGTATGGACGAAGGCTCAGACTGTGGTAATCCCCGAGACCACCCAGAAAGAGATGGAAGAAATCTTAAAGATAATCAAAAAGAGCGACTACGATGGCGTGGAGCAGCTAGGGCAGACCCCTTCCAAAATCTCCATGCTGGCTCTCCTACTCTGCTCTGAGGCTCATGCTAAGGCCTTGATCAAATTTTTAAAGACGGTACACGTACCTCAAGAAACTTCTGCAGACCAGTTTCAAGAGTGCGTGGCTAGCCTTACTGCCGATAATGGTCTTGGTTTTTCCGATGCTGATTTGACCCCTAAGGGAAGGAAGCACAATGATGCACTGCATGTCTCAGTAGAATGCAGGGGGACCACACTTGCCCATGTTCTGGTCGACACCGGTTCATCCTTAAATGTGTTGCCGAAGAAGGCGTTGGACAGATTGGACTGTGAAGGATTGACCCTAAAACCCAGTAACATCGTTGTTAGAGCCTTCGACGGTTCTAAGAGGATCGTTCATGGAGAAGTGGACATTCCAGTCAAAGTGGGCACAGAAATTTTCAACTCTACTTTTTATGTGATGGACATCCGTCCTTCATATTCATGCTTGTTGGGAAGGCCGAGGATCCACAACGCTGGGGCAGTCACTTCCTCTCTGCACCAAATGCTAAAGTATCCAGTTCAGGGTAAGATTATAACGGTGCACGGTGAGGAAGAGTACATGATAAGTCACCGCAACTCCTTCCGATATGTGGAGTTGGATGGCAAGTTCATAGAAACGCCTTTCCAACATTTTGAAGAGATTTCTCTTGAAGTCGCAGTTGCAAAGACAATGGCTGATGTGCCTATCGTTCCCAAGCCTGTGTCTCGGATGGCATGCCTCAAGGATGCGGAGGCTGTAATCAAAGAAGGAAAGAGTACAGTGTGGGGGCAACTGCCTGAGTTTTCTCACAAGACAGACAAGTTTGGATTAGGTTTTACTGCTGCTGGCCAGAACATTGTGCATCACTCCCGGGCTGGAGGACCACCCGTAAAAATCACTCATCATGGAATTAATGCCCTAGAGGATGTTGATGAAGAAGAAAACTTTGAAGATTGGATCTTTCCAACCGTTGAAGGAGGATTAAACAACTGGGAAGCGAAAGACTTCGTTCCCATCACTTTCATCAACCAGTAATTTATCTTTGAACAATTTCCTATTTTGGTCTGTAATAATTAAACAATTCGTACACTATTTTCACCTTATGCCTTACCCGGGGCATATAGGTCCATTTGTAAGGGCTTGATTTCTTCATTATCATATGCCATTTTTAAGTGAATCATTGGACGTTTTCATCTATAAATTGTTGTGTTCATTTTCTTTCCTTTTACATTTTGTTTTGTTTAAGGATGGCTATCCCTTACACACACACACACACACTCACAAAATGCAGGTACCCATCCACTCCGGATTCCATGGGTGACTATTCTGCTTTAGCCTTCGGTGACTCTGAAGAATTGGTCAATCATGCCGAGAACGAAGGTGATGAAGACTGTGAAGTGCCTGGAGAGTTAGCCAGATTTTTGCAACAAGAAGAGAGGGTTATTCTGCCCCATGAAGAGTTGCTAGAGACAATCAATTTGGGAACAGAGGAAGACAAGAAAGAGGTTAAGGTGGGTTCCAACCTGGGGCCAAGTGTCAAAGAGCGTCTAGTTCAGCTGCTGATTGAATATGTTGAAATCTTCGCTTGGTCCTTCTAAGACATGCCGGGACTAGATACAGATATCGTGGTTCACCGTCTCCCTACAAGAGAAGACTGTCCACCGATCAAACAAAAGGTCCGCCGAATAAGGCCTGACATGTCTGAAAAGATCAAAGCTGAGGTGATGAAGCAATTCAATGCTAGCTTTCTGGATGTTACTTCCTATCCACAATGGGTTGCGAACATTGTGCCCGTGCCTAAGAAGGACGGCAAAGTCAGAATGTGTGTGGACTACAGAGACCTAAACAGGGCTAGCCCTAAAGATGATTTTCCACTACCACACATTGACATCTTGGTTGACAACACAGCTCAACACAAGGTATTTTCTTTCATGGATGGATTCTCGGGATATAACCAGATCAAAATGGCCCCCGAAGACATGGAGAAGACTACTTTTGTTACGCAGTGGGGTACCTTCTGCTACAAAGTGATGCCATTCGGACTGAAGAATGTCGGGGCAACCTATCAGCGAGCCATGGTAGCTTTGTTTCATGATATGATACATCATGAAATCGAAGTCTACATAGATGACATGATAGCCCGTTCACAGACAGAAGAAGAACACCTTGACCATCTGCAAAAGTTGTTTGTCAGATTGAAGGAGTATAAGCTCAAACTGAACCCTAGCAAATGCATTTTTGGAGTCAGGTCTGATAAACTTTTGGGATTTATCGTCAGCAACAAAGGCATTGAGGTTGATCCTGCTAAAGTCAAAGCTATACAAGAAATGCCTGCCCCCCGCACTGAAAAGGAGGTTAGAGGTTTCTTGGGACACTTAAACTATATTGCGAGGTTCATCTCTCACCTAACATCTACCTGTGAGCCAATCTTCAACATGTTGAAGAAAGATCAGGTGGTTGAATGGAACAATGATTATCAAGTTGCTTTTGATAAGATCAAGGAGTATTTGCTGGAACCTCGTATCTTGATGCCACCCGTCGAAGGAAGGTCGTTAATCATGTATCTGACTGTTTTGGATAATTCAATGGGGTGCGTACTGGGCCAACATGACGAGTCTGGTCAAAAAGAGCATGTCATTTATTACCTTAGCAAAAAGTTTACCGACTGTGAGACTCGTTACTCACTGCTCGAGAAAACTTGATGCGCTTTGGTATGGGCTGCTCGCCGGCTAAGACGGTATATGTTGACACATACCACTTTGCTGATTTCTAAAATGGATCCGATTAAGTACATCTTCGAGAAGCCTGCTTTATCTGGAAGAATCGCTAGATGGAAAATGATCCTGACTGAATATGATATTCAGTACACTACCCAAAAAGCTATAAAGGGGAGTGTATTAGCTGACCATCTAGCTCATCAAGCCGTCGAAGATTACCAATCTATGAGATTCGACTTCCCTGACGAGGACATTATGACATTGGACAACATTGAAGGTAACGGACCATATGACGGACCTGAACAAGGATCCCGATGGACCTTGTACTTTGATGGTGCTTCAAATGCACTTGGAAACGGTATCGGTGCGGTACTTATTTCTCCGGAAGGTTGCCACACACCTTTTACTGCAAGACTCTGCTTCAGCTGCACCAACAACATGGCCGAATATGAAGCTTGTACCTTTGGTCTCAAGGCTGCTATTGACTTGGGAATCAAATCTTTGGTCGTATTTGGAGACTCAGCTTTGGTTATCAGTCAAATCAAAGGAGAGTGGGATACTAGACATCCTAATCTTATCCCATACAAAGAACACGTCCTGACATTGTTGCCTCATTTCGAGCAGATTACCTTTGAGCACTTCCCGCGAGAAGAAAATCAGCTAGCCGATGCTCTGGATATAATGTCTTACATGTTTAAACTCAACTGGGATAATGAGGCTCCCCAAATCACCATAGAGCAAATGGACGAACCTGCGCACTGTCATGAGATTAATACCGAAGAAGTAGTGGAACAACCTTGGTTTCATGAAATCAAAAGGTATCTTCAGACTCGAGAATACCCTAAAGGAGCTTCAGTCAATGACAAAAAGTTCTTAAGGATATTTGCTGCCAAGTTCTTCCTGAGCAATGGTATCCTTTATAAGTGCAGCCATGATTGTGTTCTACTTCGTTGTGTGGACAAGGTTGAAGCAGAGTTGATCATGACCGAAATACATAGCGGCACATTTGGCACCCACTTAAGTGGACATACGATGGCTAAGAAGATTCTAAGGGCAGGCTACTACTGGTCTACCATGGAAGCTGATTACCATCAACATTCCTGTACTTGTCACAAATGTCAAGTCTATGCTGACAAGGTACATATTCCTCCAGTTCCTCTCAATGTTCTGACAGCTCCTTGGCCGTTCGCGATGTGGGGAATTGACATGATTGGAGAAATCAAGCCCACGGCATCCAATGGACATCCCTTCATCTTGGTCGCTATTGATTACTTTACCAAGTGGGTCGAAGCAGCTTCCTTCGCCTCCGTTACAAAGAATGTGGTTGCCCGCTTTATCAAGCAGAACCTCATATGCCGGTATGGTATCCCCGACAGAATCATCACGGACAACGGTACAAACCTGAATAACACTGTGATCACCGCTCTGTGCGAGCAGTTCAAGATTCAACATCACAATTCATCTCCCTATCGGCCAAAGATGAACGGTGTTGTTGAAGCCGCGAACAAAAATATCAAGAAGATCATTCAAAAGATGACAGTCACATACAAGGACTGGCATGAGATGTTATCGTTTGCTCTGCATGGATATCGTACCACGGCGCGTACTTCAATTGGGGCAACCCCTTTTTCTTTGGTATATGGCATGGAGGCTGTTTTACCTATGGAGGTTCAGATTCCTTCCTTAAGGATTATGAAGGATGTTGGTTTAAGTGAAGACGATTGGATTCAGACCCGGCTTGATCAACTTAATTTGATCGACGAGAAGCGACTTACTGCTGTTTGTCATGGTCAGACGTATCAAAAACGAATGATCAAGGCTCTCAACAAGAAAGTCAGGCGTCAGGTATATCAAGTCGGAGATCTTGTAGTCAAGCGGATCATCTTGCCGCAAAGTGATCTCAGGGGCAAGTGGACTCCTACTTACGAAGGACCATTTGTGATCAAGAACATTTTTTCTGGTGGGACAATGATTCTGACCACCATGGACGGCGACGACTTGCCGCACTCTGCGAACGCAGACATAGTCAAAAGATACTACGCATAAACGACCCGACAAGTTGAAAACCCGAAAGGGCGACTTGGGCAAAAAAAGGGCATCTCGGTGAATCGAAAACCAGAAAGGGCGGTTCAGGCAAAAATTAGGGATAAAACAAAAAAAAATTGTACACCCGGCAAGTTGAAAACCCGAAAGGGCGACTTGGGCAAAAAAGGGTTTCCCGGTGGAGTGAAAACCCGAAAGGGCGGTCCAGGCAAAAGTTAGGGAATTAAAGCGTATGACTATGTCTCGTCGGATCACCTTAAGGACAATCTCTTCATGACCAAACTCCAGGCTCATGATCAATCCAATCACCTTCGGACGAAGTAATGAATGGACAAGATACTCAGAGTTGTGAAGGCTATAGCAGAATGGGAACCCCATGGAATTGTTACACATAGCCATCTTTCTCTTGTATAAATTTTTTCTCAATTTTACGACAACATTCTCTTACTAGGATGTATGTCTCCTTTGTACAAAAATACTTACAAAAGTTAATACAAGAATACTTCAAAGTGCAGAAATTTGCTTGCCTTTCTTTTCTTTTTACACTTATGTTTTATTTGAAAACGTCTAATAATTTGTTAAATGAGCATATGCATTTTGAATATAATCACTGCTTACAAATGAAACGAAATGAGAAAAGATAATTACTGATAGGTTGAAGGTGTAGGAAAACGTCTTTAGGCTATTCCCAAGGAAATCCACCTACAGTATGACCTTCAGATCCTCAACAAAGCTAAAACCTTGGAGTATATATCCCCGGTGGAGCCCGAAAGCCTTGAAATATATATCCCCGGTGGAGCTAGAATACTCTAAACCTTCTTCCCCAGCAGAGTCAAATTTCTAACAATCAATCCCCAGCGGGAGCCATTCAATTTTCCCCAATTTCCCCAGAAGGTTATCTTAAAAAGTCTGAGAATCAACCAGATAACAGTTAACTTTTTGTCTTATCCCCAACTAGGAATCCCCAGTAGATTGGCATACAACCCAAGCTCCTGATTTCCCAAGCAGAGTAAACATTCTCCCTACAGAATTGTTTCCCAACAGAACGAGGATTCTAGTTCATGTTTCTCCATTTGAAGCCTCTCAGGTTTTAATTCCCCAGTAGGGATTGTCGGATTTTTCCTTATTCCCCCAGGAAAGTCATGAAGGATTCTCATTCCCCGCAGAAGTTGTCAAAGCTCTTGTTAATCCCCACGAGTCACCAAGGATTTTCAGTCCCCAGCAGTGGTCCCAGGATTTCTCATCTTCAACAATCAAAGATTTTTGGAATCCCCGGCATCGGTCAAGGATTTACTTCCCCCAGCAGCAGTCAAAGATTTTATTATCTCCAACTATCAAGGATTTATTTTCCTCAGCAAGACAGCTAATCAGCTTACATGCACATCCATTACATTCATTAATGGAACATATTTTATTGCATCATACATATCATGCAACATAACTTTGTGCTTTAGCTAACATTCTACCCTTTTCAGGATAAGATTAAAAAGTTATCGTTAACAACTATTCAAAGATTTCAGATACAGTATGGATACACCCCAGACACGGTGGTCATTCTATTACTCATTCAGACTCCAACAATCAGATACAGACTAGATATGCTCCAGACACGATGGCCATTCTATTTCTCATTCAGATTCAACTATTAACTTCGAGTTCAGATACACTCCAGACACGGAAGTCATTCTGTCACTTATTCAGATCCCAGTTACAGTATAGATACACTCCAGACACGGAAGTCATTCTACTGCTCATACAGATCTCAACTTCAGATACAGTCCAGATACGCTCTATACACAGTTGCCATTCTGTCACTCATTCGGAATTTATCTCCAGCACATAGATGCTCCCTACACATATGTTTCTCTGTCACCCATTTAGAATACAGATACACTCCAGACACGACAGTCATTCTGATATTCATTCAAGAATCAAATATAGTTACAGCTTGGATACGCTCTAGACACGGACGTCATTCCCTTGCTCATACAAACCCAATCTCCAGATACAACTCAGATACGTTCCAGATACGGATACCATTCTGGTGTTCATTCTCCTGATTTTCAGCAAACAATCTTAGATGGCATCTTTAAGACCATCTCCAGCAAGATTCTACCATCTCCAAATGGCATCTTTAAGCTTATTCCCTCATTTACATTTTGACGAGTGCAAATTTACGGGCACTCTAGTGTCCAATCCTCTTTTACCTTCGAGTCACGAAAGGCAAACTTGTCAATCTAACTCTTCAGGTTCAAGAAGATTGAACAGGGGAAACTATTGTACCCCAAAATTTTACCTCTCATTTTATCAATATTTCTCATCACAGGGCTCATGGAACTCAAGATCAAGCTTGAGTTTGCTCTGCTCAAGACATCTCCTTGCATTGATGACCTAAACTAGGGTTTGAGTTTGCACATGGATTTTTGGACCTTCAATGCTCAAATTGACTTTCATACTTCTTTTTGGATTCATAAGTTTGTCCATACCAAGTTTCAAGCCTTGAATCAAATTTTTGCCCAGTCAATTGGACAGTTGACCTAGAAATCAACTGTATTGGAGAAAAAGTCAATTGTGGCCAATTTACAGTCAAACCTCATGAATTTTGACCCACATCAACATTATGAACTCATATGAACCATTTGATCAAGTTTGGACCACAATCCCACAAGAAATTTGATCAGATCACCAAAAGGGCAAAATGGTCATTTTTAGGGTTTTGACTATACAAAGGCAATTTTTGACTGTTTGACCTAGCCAATGGCAAATTAGGTTCAACCATGGACTCAAGGACTCATTGGAATTATCTTGACCTATTCACAAGGTTCAAAAGATCTCAAATGTATTGAATTGACAGATGAATTTTCCAGTCAACTGATCAAAAATCAATTGTACACTGAAAAGTCAAACATTGACATTTTAGTCAAAATCAAGTGCCAAGGGTCATTTTTCATCAAGATATGTCAAATTATGAAACTTGTTCATCAAGAAACCCAAAATTGCAAATTAGGGTTTGAAATTGAAAAAATTTCATAACTTAGAATTTTTCTAAGTTATGAAATTTTCTTAATTTTTCCTAACTTTGTACCACATTTTCACCATGATGAAAATGGATTCAAACAAAACTTACAACATGAAAGTTGTAGTTCTCCATAAATTCTACAACTTTTATTCACAAAGTTTTCTGAAAAGAAGCTTAGATCTCAAGTTATGATTTTTGGGACAAGGGTCCCTAAAACTTTTAACTTAGAGAAATTTTGCCCTAGTTTAGGCAGGATTTTGACCCATCTTCTTGGCCATTTTTCACATAGTTCCACTTGGAGTATCAAGTTGCATTTCAAAGATGGATTATAGTGCTTGTTTCAAGCTTTCCAAATTGTTTAATAACTCCTCAAACACATTTGTGTTTAGGGAGAATTGAATACTTGAAGTTGGCAAAAACCCACTTTGTATCCATGGCCAATACATGTTCACTCAAGTGGCATTTTCAAACCAGCATGCTTTGTACTAGTTTTCAGGCCTCTAAACCAATTCACACTCCTTAATTGAATGCAAATCCACTGAGCTAATGCATTATCTTGTCCATTTGGACATTGCACACAAAACTAAGCCTTAATTAGAAAAAGGTACATTTCTATTTTGGAAAAGGTATGCTTTATGTCAAAACATGATCTTTGAAGCATAAGGCCAAGATCTCAGAAGCCAAATCAAATCCATAAATTGTAAGTATCAAGAGGATTGTATGCAGCATATTATATGGCTGGTACAGGCCTGTGGTATTAACTTCACATCTTTGCTTCAAAAACAAGAAATTGTCCAAACACTTGCCAACTTGAAAACCAGTCCATGCTAGCTTAAAAAAACATTGCAAACATATTTCACACAACCCTTTGAGCAAGATACACGAGTGTTTGAACCTTAAAACCTCCCATAGCCAGAAACCACACTTCTTTGGCAAAACAGGGCAGGTGCTGCAACTTGAGTGCCATAACTCATTTGGCTCGTGCGTTTTGCTCCTTTTTGCTTCAAACACCTTCCATTCAACTTACTCAAGCTATCCCAAACCTCCATTACCAACTGTAACTCCATTTACAGTGTTCACCGTTTTCATTTCAAGCTTATGCAGGTTGAGTTCTAGAGGCTGATTCAGGGACATTCAAGGCAATCTAACTATTGGAAAAGATCAAGTGAAGTTCAGGCAAGCTACCAGACACCTCAAAACTTGTTGAGAAGCACTGCATTTCCCTACTCGAATCCAACTGAAACAGGTTTTTTCATCACTTTCTATCTCTCTATTTAGGAACATTTAGCCTTAGGTTTATGAATGAAAAATGTAGTATTCAATGCCATGAAGCCATACATATGCTCAGCTTTCATTTATATTAAGTGTGCTAGGAGAATTTCATCCATGAACATGCTGAAAAAACTAGGTCAGATTTTGGGGCCAGAGAAATTCTCTCTGGTCTTTGAGAGTTAGGATTACTGCTTTATATGGTTAGAATCGTATTGAAATTCTCTACAAGTTTTGTGTTATGTGTTTTTGCAATGGAGCTCGTATGCAGGATATCCATTTTGAACCAGGCGCGCGCGCGTTGTACAAGGTCTGGAGGAAGAAGATGAAGTCTTGGGCTGGGCTTGGCCTGTTTGCTTCTAACACCCCTCTTTTCAATTTCACACCCCCTGGCCCAATTTCCTATATTTTTGCATTTTTGAATTTTTGTTTTCTTTTCTGACTTTGTTATTTTATTTCCAAATATAATAAATGCTCAAAAAATATTTTTATAATTTTTTACATTTATTTGGTACTTTATTTTGATTTTTCTAACATAAAAACATTTTGAATACTTTCATAATTTATTTGAAAACTTGAAAAATATTTACATTTTATACTTTTATTTTTGTTATTTATTTTTATTCATATTAAAAATATTTTCTTGAATAAATTTTATTTTTGTACATATTTTAGTTTATTTTGTACATATTTAATTTGATTAATATACACATAATAAACATATATACTCTTATTTTATTAAAATGCTTAGAACAAAAATACAAAAATATTATATATTTTATTTTTATTATTATTTATACTAAAAAAATACCTTTTTAAGTATATTTCATTTTTGTACATATTAATACATTTTTATTGTATATAAATAATATATTATATCTATTTTCTTAAAGAAATTAGGGTTTACCCTTAAAACAAATAGAATTAATCTTTTTTTGCTTTATACTTTTTACATTAAAAATACTTTTACATACATAGGTAAACAAAAACCTTTTTTTTTTGCATAATTCATATTTATTTGATATTTATTTATTTTGTTTATTTGAATAATTGTCCATTTAAATATTGAAATTCAATTTGGATGTAATAGTAAATTAGGGTTTAATTTCTTGTCAAGTACCCCCATTCAAAATTGTACCCCCATCCCCATAATCATGTTGTAATAGCTTAAAATTTAAATTCTCGCACTTTTACGCTTTCAATTATGCCATGATTAGAGAATTAGGGTTTGTATGCAAAATCCAAATTAACAATAGTTTGACCTAATCAAAGACAAAAATGTATGAAAATCAAACATAATGCACACTTGCACCCCTAGGGTTACAATCCACTTGTTGCCTTCAAAAATGAGCCATGGTATGCATGTTGTGTACTTTGGCAAAACAAAAACAAAACAAAAGATCATAGTCCCTCGATGATGCTATCTTGGTTGCCTAAACAAAAATGATCAAGTCCCTCAAGAAAATTGCCAAAGATGTCTAACACAATTGCTATCATGGTCTATACGATGACCCGCGTCCGTCCCGTTTAACATCCTAATACAAGGTTGTTCACCAAATGCAATGGTGAAACAACACTGTCAAAAGGGTTAAAAACATAAGGAAAGATCTTTGAGTAAAATAGGGTAGATAGCTCTTAGTTACTTGATAATAAAAAAAAGCTTGCAAACATCCTTGCTATTTTCAAACACACTTCACAACACAACTTCAAAATATTTCCCAAATCAAACTTTCAAATATTGAAATCTTTTCAAAAAGGAAATACATCTTTGTATACATTCAAACAAGAACTATTACAAAGGTTGCCACAACGATGGCCTCTTTTCAAAACATCTTTTAAAACCACATACAAAGCACCATTTCAAACAATTGAAAAGCACCATTTCAAACAATTGAAAAGCAAAGCAAGTGATCTAAACAAGTAACTAAGAGCCCATGGATAACCATGGATGAAAAGGGTGCTTGCACCTTCCCTTTTCATAATCTACTCCCCGAACCCAAGAAAACATCTCAAAGGTCTTTCCTGTGTTTTTTGACTTTTCCTTAGGATAAAATAAAAAGTCGGTGGCGACTCTTGCTAAACCGAAACATTTGCAAACACAAATGCAAAATCTCAAGTCAGTTCTCCCACCGTATCACAACAATAAATGCAACAACATGACACACATTGACAAACCAAACCAACACAAGCTACCAAGTATACATCGCTATTCATACACCGTCGCAACATCATCACATCATAGAATCTCATTGATTCCATCATCATATTCACAACTTCACAATTGCATCAAATTACCAGAATAATACATAAATTATAACACATACACATCAACACACCAAGCCAATAAAACTCATTAATCACACGTCATTGTTCATACATCGTCACACATCACTACATCATGAAATCTCTTCATATTCATCGTCACATTCGCAACTTCGCAATCATAACACAACATCAGAATGAAACAAAATCCATAAAATCATCTCATACGGTTTTCCAATCATTTTTATTGAGTAGAAAATACTTTTAGCTTTTCATAGGTTCGAACAACGCGTCAAACAGACACTCGAATAAAAAGTTATGAGTTTTTAAAGTTTTTTAGAAAATTGTGCATTTTGTCTCAGTGGTAATCGATTACCCTCTAGTGGTAACCGATTACTGTAGAAACAATAACTCTGTATTTTCAAAATTCCTTGCAGTAACTGGTTGCCCTCTAGCAGTAATCAATTACTGCTTTTTCCAGAAAACATCCATTCTGTCAAGGCTTTGGGTACCCGGTTACCCACTTATGGTAATTGATTACCCCCTCACAATTTTTCCCAAGAATCTGATTTTTTCATGCGGTAACCGGTTTCCCCCAGGTGGCAACTGGTTACCACTGCTATTTTTCCAAAAATTTTGCAGTTTGCAGAGTGCGGCTTTTACCTTTTTAAAACACCAAAACACCAATTTTCATCATGAAACATAAACAATCATTCAACTGAACATGCATAATTCAAAGCCATCAATTTGGGATCATTTTATATCATCAAGATCAAGGTTTATCACACCAAATCACCATCATCAATTATCACACATACACATCACAATTCACACAAAGCGGGTTATATAATTACATAACCTAACCCTACCATAATCCATCATCATACAATCCCTTATAGTGGTATAACTCCATCCTTACCTTAGGTTTTGAGTTCTCTTCCATTCTCCAATGTAGTCTTCCCTTTAACCCCAGGTTCTTCCTTTTTTCCTCTTCTCCCAAAAGCGCTTTTTTTCCCTCTTCTCTGATTTTCACGATCGAATAACAATTGTGATCTCTATTCCCTTGCTTATCCCAATATTAACTCTTAGACCCCTAAATCATAATCCCCATCTTACCCTTCCTTATTTTAAATAATTAATTAATCACTAATATTATAAATAACTTTATATTTATAATAATAATAATAATAATAATTTCAATAATGCTCATATTCTCTATTTACCTCATGTTCTCTACGCTTTTAGTCATACACCCCCAACATCTCAATCTCTAATTCTAAGGCATCTAGTCTCCACAAAGACATCACATCACATCATCTAGTATTTCAACACCAGTAAACATATAGTAAAATCTACCAACTCATGAAAATACACCGTATCATCTAATTATTTTAAATAAAATAATTCTAATTAAATCGGAGTATTACAGATGTCATGTGGTTGCAGCGGTGGTGTAATCGAGTGGGGAAGGTGATCATTTATCCAGCTGCGTAAGTTCTATAGAAGCAACGTGTTTCAGCGTTTGGTGGTTATGTGGTTAGGGTATCATCATGAGATCACCAGAAAAAGGAATTTGATGTGGTACGTTCATAAGGAGGGATGACTGGATTTGGAGCGTTGTCGTTGGTTAGGATTAAGGCTGGCTTAATGAAGGTTGATGGATGAGGAAGAGAGTTTTTTGTGAGAGATGTTTTTATGCTACATAGTTGACAAAATGGAGAGTGGAGAGATGAAGAAGAAATATAAAGTATCGAAGTTGAAAAGATATAAATGAATTTGAAAATAGTGACTTTACCGATGCATTGAGGAGAGTAAAAGGTTCATTGAACCACTAAAAATTCAAAGATTCATTTGAATAGAGTAAACATGAAAGAGTCATTCCATCTTCTACAACTTTAGTTATACGTGGAAAAAAATTAGGTTTAGTTAAACATGGATTAAGAAGGATTAAATAAAATAAAAATTGAGTAAGAAAAAAATATGAAAGTGACACATCAGCCTCATTAATTACCAAACAAATGTGGTTGCAACAAACTTCAAATAATCATTTTTAACATTGGAATTAGAAAATTTTAAACGTGAATTCATAATGGTATATATGAAATTTCCAAATACTTTACATTTTATATATTTATAATAGATAATCAGTCGAACACAACAAGTAATCGAGTTAAGTTTAATTGATGCCTAGGTAATTGAATGCAAACTAATGATACAAGATAAATTTAGTTCTTAAACTATACTACTTTCTAAGCTATTAAAATAAATTGAAAAGTCTCTAACTTATCCTCTCATTTAATTATTTAACCGATGAATCAAATAGTTAAATGAAATAATATTTAAGAATATTTAGCTAATTTTAATAGTTTGAAACTTAATCTTATTAGTTAGTGATATGTAAAAATATGTCAAATTCATGTATTTAGCAACAAGATGACAATTGAGAACTTTCTATTTTGTTTTTAATATTATTTTTAATATATAATACAATATTTTAGTATTATATGTTTTAAAAGGATTTAGTAATTATAATTAAATATGTTTTTCGTCTCTATAAATAATCCACCATTCAATTTTAATTCTTAAAAAATTTGTCTTTAAAAAATAGTTATTTTAAAATTTTGTGTCCATATTTTTGTTCTCTAGCATCTATTTCCTTTAATATAAACTGACGCGTGTGGCATTTTCACATCATTTAAAGTCAATATAATAAAAAAATTATAGATTGGAGGGATTTCAAGTCTTCCTAAATATATTGAGTTTCTTTTTGTTCATCTTACTCTTTTTCTTCTCTTTCATCGTGTTATTCAAATCCACGTTCCTTCCTCTTCTTCTAGCTTTTATTCTTTCCCATTCAACCTTAAACTTGTACTCCACTTCCTAGAACTCCTCTCTCCGATTATTGAACCTGAATCATTATTTTGTTTTTTAATGGACACTCTTTTTTGTGATGCCAGTGAATGAAAGTTTATTTAATCTTTGAAACTTTTGCTTACTGATATATGCATTAGCTGACTCTACCTTATGCTGAAATTTCATTTTTAGATTGTTAAGTTATGTATTTCCATTTCAGCCACCATGTGTTTGACAAAATGCTGCAGTGGATTATTATTGTTGATGATATAGAGGTGATAATTAATGTTTATGATCAATGTTGTTTCCAAAATTGAAAAAGCTTCATGTAGAGAGTGTGATATGCTGGAATACACAATACCAATCACTTTAGCTCAAGGATTTGTATAATTGGAGTGTGTGGAAATTATTTTTAATATTAAGTTGAAATATGTATTTGGCCTAAGTACACGCGAAGATAGTCATAACCTAAATGAACTCAGGATCATCGAGATTTTGGCATTGGAAGAGCTTACTCTTGTTATCTAGCCAATTATCAATAGCATTTATCCAGAAGATTGTTATCTAATGTGCCTAGTGCAACTGCATACTCTAACTTGTTTGTTCATTACTGGAAAAACAACATAAGAAGCTACATCCCGTGTAAGTTTGACTTTCATAGGAAATACACAACCACAAGGTGAACTAGTTGATGTGAGAGGATTCATACATATTTGATCGTAAGTTGTAGCGATTACATTATAATTATATATATGGTATGACACATTGACAAGGAGAGCCGAAAACAAATGTTAGGTTCACAAATCCAATCAATAAGTTAAATGTCTCATTCTGAGAAACCGTTAATTTAATCAGTGCGTGTAAACAAAAATATTTAGTTCTACATTTAAACAAACCACGCGTACATCTAGTTGTTATAGTAGCATTAGAATGCTCTAGCATGTGCACACGACACACAATTAATGCTATATAATATGTTTGTTATCTATCGTGGTATCATTGCATTTAAAATGATATGTATTGTTCTTTTATTAATATGTAACATTGTTAAAAATCATAGTTGTCCTATCTACATGTTACATTATTGCAGTATGTGACAATCACATTTTGTTTCTCTATTTAGTTAGGATTAGGTTCAATGCTTAATCAAAATGTATCATCAAATTATTATGGTTTATGCCTCTAATCGATCAATCAGTATCTGCATGAGATTAATATTGGAAGATGTTCTGGACTGGGCCCACCCTGGCCCAAAGTGCAGATAAAGGCCCAATCCAAGCAAACTCCTCGAGGAATGCGCACCCGCGGATCACCGTCAACATACCCGACCACAGACTGTAGCCATGCCCGCCATTGCCTGCAACACATGGTGTCCCCGACCAAAGGACCTTCAGCTCGAGTCCTGCTCGAGCACTCTCCCAGTAGGGCAGAATCTATCCTCTCTGACCGTTATCGAATCATCTAAACTCCAGAAAGACCGCATCTTCGTCCCTCCTCATTCTTCGCAGAGCATCACCAGGAAGGGGACCACGTGCGGGCCCCCACTACACACGTAGAACCTGGCAGTTCTTTTATTGGGCCAGTTCTGGTCGGCCCAATGAGGGGACCTTGGCCCAGCGTTGGGGGCTATAAATACCCTTTGTTCCTAGAGGGTCAGATATTCATCTCTTACGCATCTATACACTTTTTTCATGCTCATTCCGTCACTCATTTTAGCATCAGAGTGTCTTACAGGTACCCCCCCCCCCCCCATCTCACTCAAATTTTTCCCGAGCCAGTCGTGACGGTCCAAGTCTGATCAGGTAAGATCAGTGGTGCTGTATGTGGGAAACTAGCTTCCCCGTATTGCAAACTCTCGAAGACCAAAGCTCGAATCACCTCCTACCGTCATGGCTGACCAAGTTCGGGACGACCAGAATGTTCGCATCGTCGACATCAACAACAACCTCGCAGACAAAAACGGGATTCCCGACAATGCCGGCAACCCCGGCCATAGCACTCTCCCCGAGGGCACCATCCCCGGGCCCTCAATCCACCGCGACGGAGCTACTACCTCATCTTCTTCAGTCCCTCCGCCATTCGAACAAGACAATACGACTCCCCCAAACTATCCAGCTGCCCAATTTCAGGAAGTCCTTGTCCCCGTCGGGGCAGATGCCACGACCCGCGCACTATTTGCGGCGATCAACCAAACCAACTACCTCATCTTTGCCCAGGGGGAAATATTGAGGGCGCTGGAAGAAGATAGAAGACCCGCGAGGAGACACAGGATGCCTTAGACCCCACCTCCTCGAATAACAGAGGTACATCTCTCATCTCCCCCGCGGAGACAATACAGAGACACCTCTCAAAGCTCGTTGCCCCGACCGTCGGGGAGACGACCCCCCTTGGAGAAGCAACCCATCATTGAAGTCGGAGGGTGCAACCATGGCCCCATATGGCAAGAAAGAAGACACTCCGGAGACAGGCACGGGAGAATGGACCAACGAGCATCCCGCCCGAGGGGCACCCTGCACGACCAGGACCACTGGGCCCGACAATATCTCAGGTCCCCATCCCTGTCCCCAGAGCGAAGTGACGAGGACGACCCCCGCGATCCCCTTTCGCAAGCCATCATGGAGGCGCCCATTCCCCCAGGCATGGAGAAGCCTCCACATCTGAAAGAATACGACGGAGTCACGGACCCAGTCGACCATATAGACGGGTTCGAGGCTATGCTGCATTACCATAATGTCGGGGGACCCATTAAATATCGGTTGTTTCCCATGACCCTCAGAAAGGCAGCAATGGATTGGTATAAAGGCCTCGCCCCGGGATCAATCACCTCGTGGAGAAACCTGAAGAATCAATTCATAAGTTCGTTCACTGCGTCTCGGCGACACCCGAAGACCGAGGAAGCACTCGAAGCCATCATCCAGAGACAGGATAAAACCTTGAGAGAGTTTATCAATCGCTACAATCGCAAAGCCATACAGGTCCCCTATGTGGACCACATGAAAAGGTACTTGCTGGAGAGGGGGCTCCTCCCCGACACAGAATTCAGGAAGGCGGTGGGCGTCGAACCACCCCGAACATTTGATGCTCTCCTCGAGAAGGCCCGGGCATATATGGATTACGAGGAAAGGGAGGCAGCCAACAAAGCCCGAGACCCCAGAACTCGTGGATCCAGCAGCAACCCACGCCAAGAAGCCGCTCCTCCTTGACGAACCGGGGAGAAAAGAAAAGAGGACAGACCCCGAGAAGTCCGAGAACAGAGAGGACCCTCGGGGCGTTTCACAGAATACACTCTGCTCACAGCTTCCCGCGAGTGCATCTTGACGGAGTGTGCCAGCACAGATTTCAAAGATGGCGGCGTCAAGCGCCCTCGACCTGCTCCTGCCAAGCCCGGAGTAGACAAGAGTAAATACTATCAGTACCACAGGAGCCATGGTCATCTGACTGAAGACTGCGTCCACCTCAAGGACGCCATCGAAACCCTCATCAAGGGAGGGAGGCTCGCCCAATACCGTCGAAACGATGCTCCTCGTCGCAACGCCCGGGAGACAAGAGAATCAGAGGAGGACGCCCGACCATCTGACGAATCGGTCCCCATCCAGACCGCCTTCTCCGTCACCAGACCAGAGGACTTCTATGTCCCTGAACACATGTAGGAGCCGCTTACGACGCACAACAGGTGGGAGTATTTTCCCTCCATCATGGTCATCAATGGTGGAGGATTTAACGACCTAACCATAAATTCGGCCAAGAGGAAGCTGAATGAACTGGTCGACTTTGCCCCTCCTCAGACGGTGACTTTTGAAAGGGTGAAAGGTAGGTCGGAGCCTATCACCTTTTACCTCGAAGAGCTCCCCGGAGGAGCCCCCAACGTGGTCATTCCTCTGCTAATAAGAGCAAGAATGGCTAACTTTGGCGTACATCGCGTGCTCGTCGATGAAGGAAGTTCCGTCGACGTCATGTACAACCAATTATTACGGACCATGCAGCTAGATGACTCGTACCTCTCGCCGTATGTGGGGTCGGACTTACAGGGCTTCAACGACTCAACCTCCAAACCTTGGGGATATGTCGAGCTCATGGTTACCTTCGGCGAGGACACGACGACGAGGCAGGTCAAGGTGCGCTTCCTCGTCATCGACTGCTCGTCCCTCTACAACTGCATCCTAGGGAGACCAACACTGGCAGAACTGACCGCAGTACCTTCCACCGTCCACTTGAAGATGAAGTTCTACACCAGGAGGGCGCGGGTCGCCACCATCCAGGGGGACTTGGCTGCTGCTCAAAGGTGCTTCAACGCTGCATCCAAGGGACGCGACACGGTCGACACTGGGACGAGGCCCGCCAAAAGACCAGCGACGGCACGACAGGAGCCCGACAAGCCAGAGCCCGTCAAAATAGAAGAGCAGAGAGCTCCCCCAAAGGTCGATTCTATAGCTCTGGATACCCGTTTCGATCAGGACAAACCTCCCAACGGCGAGCAAATCCCCCTTCGACCAATTCTGGACGGGGACTTCGAGCTCGTCCCCTTCGGCGAGGACCCAAGCAAAGGAGTGAAGATTGGTGTCGACCTCCCCGACCTGGAAAGGAAGCAAATCAAAGCCTGCTTGCGCGAGAATGCTGACTTGTTCGCGTGGAGTGCTGCGGAGATGCCCGGACTCGACCCCGAGGTCGCCTGTCACCGTCTCTCCATAGACCCAGCCGCTAAGGCAGTAGTACAATGTAGACGTAGGCAGTCTCTGGAGAAAACGGAGGCTGTTAAAAGACCTCCTAGAGGCAAATTTTATTTCTGAAGCCCGATATTCAACCTGGATGTCAAATGTTGTACTAGTCAAAAAGAATAATGGAAAATGGCGGATGTGTGTTGATTATACTGATCTCAATCGGGCATGCTCGAAGGATGCTTTTCCTTTACCGAACATAGATATGCTGGTCGACAACTCAGCTGGTTACAAAATACTGTTGTTCATGGATGCCTATTCAGGCTATAACCAAATCCCAATGGCCATGGGCGACAAGCATTGCACTGCCTTCATGACCAGCTCGGGCAACTATTACTACAACGTAATGCTCTTTGGACTAAAAAACGCAGGGACAACTTACCAACGTATGATGAACAAAGTGTTCCACAAACAAATCGGAGACATGCTCGAGGTTTACATGGATGACATGATCATCAAGTCCCAAGCAGACACCGATCACGCAGCCCACCTCAAAGCAGTCTTCGCCCAAGAAAGACAATGTAAGATGAGGTTCAATCCCGAGAAGTGCACGTTCGGGGTCAAAGCAGGGAAATTCCTCGGGTTTTACCTGACTGAACGAGGGATTGAAGCCAATCCCGACAAATGTCGAGCCTTCTCCGACCTCCCGACACCTACGTCAAAGAAATCAATACAAGTCATGAACGATATGCTCACCTCGCTGTCCTGCTTCGTCACGAGATCCGCTCAGCACGCCCTCCCCTTCTTCAAACTCATTCGCAAAGAAGTGGCCTTCGAATGGACCGAGGAATGTGAACAGGCACTGCGCCACCTAAAATAAAGTCTATCCCAACTGCTCGTACTGTCTCGACCAGTCGACGGGGAGCCTTTATTCCTATACTTGGCCGTCTCGAACGAAGCCATCAGCGCGGCTCTCATTCGCGAGACCACCGACGGGCAGAAACCCGTTTATTTCACGAGCAAAGCCCTACAAGGACCCGAGAGCAGATACCAACAGATAGAAAAAGTAGCTCTAGCCCTCGTCAACGCGGCGAGGAGACTCAGACACTATTTTCTGGCCCATACAGTCATAGTGCGAACCGACCAACCGGTAAAACAACTCTTAGGTCGACCTGACATGGCGGGCCGAATGTTGAAATGGTCCTTAGAACTCTCTGAGTTCGACATTCAATACGAGAGCAGGAAAGCTCTAAAGGCACAAGCCCTGGCCGACTTCGTCGCAGAAATGACCGCTCACGACCCGCCCGTAGGGAAAGAGCACAAATGGACCATCTTCGTCGACGGAGCTTCCAGCTCGTCCGGAAGCGGCGCAGGGATCCTCCTAGAAAATGAGGAGGGCGTAGTAATCGAGAACTCGTTAACCCTCTCATTCCCGACTTCGAACAACCAAGTAGAGTACAAGGCCCTGCTCGCAGGACTAAGGCTAGCCGAGGACCTAGGAGTCCGCGAGGTACAAATTTTCACGGACTCTCAACTCGTTGCTTCCCAAGTCCAAGGGAGTTACCAAGCTAAGAACAACAGCCTCGTTGAATACCTAAACTTGGTCAAAAAACACATGAGGAAGTTCGACCGAGCAGAAATATCACATGTCCCTCGCGAGCAAAACACAAGGGCCGACATACTGTCGAAGCTTGCAAGCACAAGGAAGAAGGGCGGAAACAAATCCGTCATACAAGAATCCCTGTCGCGCCTGAGCATCAAAAAAACCTTGATCCCAGTCGAGATACACGCCATCGGGGACGCTTTGTGCTGGATGACCCCGGTGTACAATTTTCTGACAAAAGGCGAGCTCCCATTGGATCAGACAGAAGCAACCACGACAAAACAACGAGCATGCTCCTACGTGGTGCTCGAGCATAAACTGTACCGCATGGGATTCTCCATTCCCCTCCTGAAGTGCATCGACGAATCCACAGTCCCCGAGGTATTACGGGAAATACACGAAGGGATTAACGCCCAGCACATGGGCGGCAAGTCCCTGGCGAGGAAAGCTCTACGAGCGGGGTACTATTGGCCGATGATGCAGCAGGATGCCAAAGATCACGTCAAGAGGTGTGACAAGTGCCAAAAGCACGCCGACATGCATCTCCCCCCCCCCTCACGAGTTGAGCATTCTCTCATCCCCGTGGCCATTCGCATGGTGGGGAATGGATATCCTCGGACCATTCGCGCAAGGAACTTACCAAAACAAGTTCCTTATTATGGTCGTCGATTACTTCACGAAATGGATAGAGGTCGAGGCTCTCGCGAAGATCACCTTGCACAACATCCTCCGTTTCTACAAAAGAAACATCCTCGCCAGATTCGGGATCACGAGAGCACTAGTCACCGACAATGGCACCCAATTCACCGACCACGGATTCCAACACTTCGTCACCAAACTGGGAACCAAACAACATTTCACCTCGGTCGAGCACCCTCAAACCAACAGACAAGCAGAGGCCGCCAACAGAGTCATCCTGTGAGGACTCAAACGTCGGCTCGGTGAAGCTAAAAGAGGGTGGGTCGAGGAGCTGCACAGCATTTTATGGGCTTATCGCACCACGCCCCATTCAAGGACGGGCGAAACCCCCTTTCGACTAACATATGGCACCGAGGCTGTCATCCCCATAGAAATCAAGGAACCCTTCAGGCGGACAAAAATGCCCCTCGATGAAGAAATGAACAACGAAGCACTCCGGGACGAACTCGACTTGGTCGAGGAAATTTGTTCAGAGGCAACCCTGCGTGAGGCCACTCTAAAACAATGAGTGGCCCTGCGTCACAATGACAAGGTCATCAAACGCGAGTTCAAGATCGGAAGCCTGGTATTACGAAGAAACCAGAAAGACTCCCGCGAACTGGGAAGGGCCCTATCGCATCCACGACACCACAGGCACCGGGGCATACTACCTCGAGCAGCTAGACGGAGAACCATTACCACGACCCTGGAACGCTGCTAAACTAAAGCAGTACTATAGCTAAAAACCCTTAAACACTAAGGACTCTCGCCGTCGAACATCCACATCTAGTCAACAGAGAGAAATGTCTCGACCACGTAGATAGGCCAAGGTACGGGCCCAATCTATGCCAAACGTCATAACGCCGTTCAGCCAAACGAAGACGAACGACGATGCCCGACAGGGACACCTCAATCGAGCTCCATTGTCGAAGTACCCACATGGCAGAACACCCAGCTCGCAATGGGCAGTTCACGCCACGGGCATATGACCTTGATCTGGGTCATACACTCGAGCAGGCGGGCTTGACTCCGCACGACCGACGCATTTCGAAGTACGTCGGACCACCAAATGGGTCGAAAGGATCTCCACTCGAGGACATAACTTAGGCAAATTTTGCCACAAAGTAACAGTCGAATACAAGCGTGTCTCGAGGACATAACTTAGACAAATTTCGTCACAATATAAAATTTAGACACGAGCAAGTTTAAAATTAAAATGAACATCCATTTAAAAGCTCATACACAAAACGAATAAAAAAGAACCGACCAAAAAGGCCAACGATGTTCGGAGTTACAGGCTATGGCACAACGGCCAAAGGAAATATGTACGGGCACGTAGGCCCCAAAAATAAGCACGGACACGCAGGCCCCAAAACAAATACCAATAAACGGGCACGCAGGCCCGACCAGAAACTCCACGACTAAATGTTCCCGGGACTACCGGCATCCACCATAGGAGACTCAGGAGGGGGCACGACCTGGCCGTCAATAATCTGAGACATGAAACCCACTTCCTCGGTATTCATGGCCGGACTCAGTAGGGCGAGATGGCTGACCGCGGCCTCAAACTTGTCCGCTAAAGCACCGACACAGTCCGTTTCGAGGAGATGGATGCGCGTGACCAGGTCCGAACGGGTCCGCAAAGGGGCTGTCTCCTCCGAATCGTCTTCAGCAGGAAGCATAGCAGCTTTCAGCTCCTCGACTTCCTTAGACAAACGTTCGTTGTCAACCTCCAAGCGTTCCTTATCCAGTCGAAGGCAATCCCTCTCCTCAGCAACCTTCTCGGAGTTCTCCTTCTCCCCCGCCAGCAGGTCGGCTTGTTCGCGAAACATTTCCTCGGATCGCTCGAGGGCCGCCTTTAACTTACGAGAGCTGGCAGCGAGGGCAGATTTCTCTGACTCCAACTCCCTGACGCGATCCGATGAGTCCGACCCTTCCTCGGCAAGGACAACGGCCATCTCAGCCATCTTCACCATCCCGACCATACTGGCGGCCAGGTGTTTTCTCCGGCTTTCTTTGTTGAGCCGCCTGATGGTCTCGGCCTCGTCGTTGCTCACCATCAGGGGAAACCCCTCAAAAAAATATTTCTCTTTGAAACAGGGGGGTAAGCCGAAGGCCCTCGCAGCAACAGACTCGTCGCCAACCTCCAACTTATTATCTTCCCGACTTCTCTTTCTCGTAATCAGCTCAGTGGGCTGCTCAGCATCAGGGGAGCCCGGGGACCCACTAGAGGCATCGCCCGAGCTGGTCGGCGGGCCCATCCTCGTGGCCTGTGGAGCTCGCACCAGCCTTTTGTTTACTCTTTTGTCCTGAGTCAGTTTCAAAAGCCTCTTCCTTTGTTCAGCCATGTCGCCTGCAAAGAAGAGCAAAACTCGGGTTAGTTGCGAGCAAGCAAAAAACAACGAAAATGGAATAAAACAACAAAACAAAAGCAAGAAACCTAGTAGATCTACGGCCTGCCCGTAAGATTGGCACTCAATGAACGCTTTGGTGTCGATGGGACGGGCCTCGAACGTCGGGTACCCATCCTCAACAAGAATATCTTCCCCCTCCCTCGTGACCCACCGGGCATGGAAGAAACTGTCGACATACTTGCAAAGGATACCATAGGCTTCTTCATCCTCGGCGCCCATGCTTCCCGCGGGCGTATGATAGTACCCGGTACCATGGTCGTAATGGCCTGAGCACCAATGTAACGGGAACTTAGATACGCGCCCCATTGTCGGACGACCCTCGGCATCCATGAGGGGCTCCCCGTCCTCGTTGACTACCGCAATTTCCTCTTCATACATAAGAATCCAAGGCAGTTTGGGTGACCGACTGCAGAACGTACCACTTGTCCTTGAAGCCCCGGACCGAATCCATATACATCCTGAACAACCTCTTCGACTGTTTCAGGGAAACCCAGCTATGCCTGCCTCCTCGAGACTGACGCTGCAGGTGAAAAACCCTGAAGAAAAGGGGAATGGTCGCCCCGATCCTTAAGAAGCGGCATGTCAGCTCGAACGCCCGAAGGAAGGCGATCGAATTAGAATGAAGCTACGAAGGGGCCAAGTTCAGATGGCAGAACACCCCGACTTGAAAATCACTGAATGGGAGATTAAGACCGAGATCCCTAAACACGATCTCGTACATTGGAAACCCATACTCGGTGAACTCCGAGCAGATTCGTGCATCGATGGACGGCCTCGTCACAATAAAATTCTTCTGGAAACCCGACTGACTATCGCCGTGTTCGACGGCAGTATATGCGCCCTGACTATGCCGACAATACGCCGAGGCAATCCCTCGAGGCTCGGCGCCCACCCAATCCAACGAGGGGTCATCGACGGTATCAACTAAAGTCACGTTCTCCTTGGTACTCTGGTCCTCGACTTCATTTTGCCTCGAAGATTCCGGTTCGTCGGCCATTTACCTGCAAAGCACGAGAAACCGGTGAAATTCAAGAGCAAATCCGCATGCTCGCCAGTGACGGGAAGTAGTGCGCGATAAGCCAAACACGGACACCCCAGCTCGACCAGGCGTCAGGAACAACAAGAGAGTAGCATGAACACCCCGGGCGATAAACATGGATGACTCGAACAAGGTCCTGACTTCGCCTTCCCGACACTAAGATGCTACAACGAGTTGTCCTACATACTTCCTAAGGGGTCAACATCCCGGCCAGCTCATGGGTGCGTCGACCAAAACTATGAATGTGACGGGCAATATCGTAGATCATATGCCTAGAACTACGAATGTCGCAGGCAGTATCATAGATTATGCGCCTAAAACCATGAAGGTCACGGGCAACATTGCGAGTCACGTACCTAAAACTATGGATTTACCGAGAACAATCATGAATCTACCGGACACCACTCCCAGATACGGGTTTCTAACATCCAAATAACACCAAAACTACCTAAGACGGAGAAAAACAGGGAGAATGAACACTTACTTGGAAGAAAAGAAGAATGTACGGCAACGATGAGAGTAGTCAACGGAGGATGGTGCAGTAATCTCACGGTGTTGCAGAAAACAACGGCAGCGGAAGCAGAGGAAGAGGGAGAAGCGCGAAGAAGGAAAATAAATTATGGGACCCAAGGATCCTATTTATAGGGGTGACGTGGAATACGAAACATCGCCCTGGGGAGCCACGAACTTCCCCTCCTCGACATCTACTCCCCTAGGCAATGATGACCCTATCGTCGTTAGGGTGGCGTCACGGTTCCCAAGGATTGCCTCGTGTATCCAACAAACACAACCTGTGAGGAATTCCCCGAGAACGCGTCGACGAGGATTACGTTACGAACACAACCCGTGAGAAACTCCTCGAGTGCGCATCAGGAAGCAATATCCTGGTCCGGGCATCAGATCCCCGTGGTAAAGACGAGCTGAAGTCAAGTCATAACTCCTACTCCAGGAGCAACGACTTGGGGGGCTCCTGTTCTGGACTGGGCCCACCCTGGCTCAAAGTGCAGATAAAGGCCCAATCCAAGCAAACTCCTCGAGGAATGCGCACCCGCGGATCACCGCCGACGTGCCCGACCGCAGACTGTAGCCATGCCCGCCATTGCCCGCAACACATGGTGTCCCTGACCAAAGAAACTTCTGCTCGAGCACTCTCCCCGTAGGGCAGAATCTGTCCTCTCAGACCGTTATCGAATCATCTAAACTCCAGAAAGACCGCGTCTTCGTCCCTCCTCATTCTTCGCAGAGCATCACCAGGAAGGGGACCACGTGCGGGGCCCCACTACATACGTAGAACCTGACAGTTCCTTTATTGGGCCAGTTCTGGTCGGTCCAATGAGGGGACCTTGGCCCAGCGCTGGGGGCTATAAATACCCTTTGTTCCTAGAGGGTCAGATATTCATCTCTTACGCATCTATACACTTTTTGCCTGCTCATTCCGTCACTCATTTTAGCATCGGAGTGTCTTGCAGGTACCCCCCTCATCTCACTCAAATTCTGTCTGAATCAGTCGTGACGGTTCAAGTCTGATCAGGTAAGATCAGAAGATATTATGCCAACATTTCTTATAGTTATATTCAAAGTTAACTCCTCTTCTCCGATCTCTATATTCAACTGGGTGATAGAGATATTTTAACAAATAATTGGTGGACAAAAGCTGATAACAGATTGTTGGTTCATTAAAATTTATCAGATCTACTGTATTTTTATGTTCTTTATTCATTGAACAAAATGCATTTTCTTTATCATATGAGAGATGAAAGTGTTAAAAAGGTTTGAATCAAACCATTTATTATGTTTAAAATATAGTAATGTTTGTTCTGTTTATATTTCTTATGACACTGTTAAATTTTTTCGTTCATTTTTTTTTTGCAAACTAATTTAACAATCACGTGACTGAAAATTTTCAAAATTAATTTTATTGTAGGGAGGTTTATAAGCCCCACATCTTTTATATATATATATATATATATATATATATATATTTTGATGTGTTGCCTTTTAATGATGTGGTTTTTTTTTTTGATGTGGTTTTTTTTGATGTGTTGCCTTTTAATGATGTGGGGTATCACATCAACTTCCTTATATTTTAAATAGATGTTAAAAACTAATATTGTGGAGATAAAAATTTAGAAGGATTATTTTTATAAAAAAATTGAGAAACTAAAATTGAATATTGAAATATTTATAAAAATCTCAAACATATTTAATTTTTTTTTATAAATGTATCTATCCAATTTTTACAAACGTATCTACCCAATTTTGACTGGAAGATTTATTTTAGTAGATTTATTTTTTAAGATATTGTAAAAAAAAAATTTACAATTTAAAGTGGAGTATTTAGCAAATTTGAATGCACTAAAAATAAGTAAGATTATGTAAAAAGGGATATTCTGTAAAAAAAACAAAAAAATTAGTAAACTTAAATTAATGTAATGCATCTAGACGTAATCAGCGAACTTTTCTTTTTCTTATGTTAAATAAATGAAATATATATATATATACAAATAAAATAGTACCAATGTTTTCGGATTACAACCGTGGAATTTCATATTTCTCTGGTAAGCAACGTTACACGTCGTCGTTTTGACACAGTCGGTTCAATTCTTCAATCCATACCGTGATTCAGAATCATTTCTCAATTTCGTTTTCAGAATTTCGTCAACGAACCTCACTCTCCTCTGTTGCTGCATGTCATCATGGCCTCAAGTTCAGGTATATTTCAATTTCTCTCACCACTTCGTTTTTCACATTCTTTCGTGTTTTTAGATTTTCAATTGATCATCTATTCTTGAACAAAATTTAATAATCTTGGACTTTAGGTCTGTAATTATTTTTCAATGGTTTTAATTTGGGGATTTTAATTATTTGGTGTGACGAGTGATTAGTTTTGAGCATTTTATTGTTGAAATTGGAAGGATTAACGGTTTGATTAATTATTAAAGTCAAAATGTGTCTTCGTTTTTTTTTGTTGATGTAGATTTTGCTTTAACTGTACCTTCTGAACTGGAATCAGCTTTCAAGTTGAAGACGGTTAATTACTTTGTTACAAGGAGGCCATGGCTTGGTATTTTCATGCTTATGCAATGATTATTTTAGAATTGTTTGTTTGGTTTTAGATTTTTTTGTCAAATTCAGTTCTTATTGTTTGTATGTGTTTTGTTTAAAGATCTTTATGGAGTTAATGTGAGACCTGTTGCGCCGTTTGGAAGTACAAGTAGAAAGCCTTATGTGGATTCTGCACTTATACATCGTGCTTTACCAGATGAGCTGCTCTTTGAGGTATTTTATTTGACATGACGTAGCTATATTATTTGGTCACGACTTTTTGACATTGTGTGAGACTAGTTATATAATGTGCGGGAGTAGTTGCTTTTATTTGCAAGGTTGTCAAAATTATGATCTAGATCTTAAAATCTTACGATTTTGTGATCCCACTCACCTTCAACTATTCCAATCTTAAGTATAATCATCTGTTGTAGCCAAATTGTGAAAAAAATTCGTAAAACCATTGATTATGAACGATCTTGGCCAGTTCCAGCCACGATCGACTTTCCACCACCATTATGAGAAGTATGACAAGATGCAGAAGCGCAACAATTACAGTTTGACGGAGGCCATTTTCCCACTAATACACTTGCATACCAAAATATCATGTAAAAAAACTTCAAATATATAGTATTGTTTTTTCGTTTTAGTAATATCTTACGATTTTTGTTACGCTCGTATGTTTTACGATCTTGCTACTCCCTCCTGATCTTACAAAAACAATTGGGTAGGAATCTTCGGATTTTAGTTACGATATTATGTTTTTTGATCTTACTATTCCCTTCCGATCTTATGCAAGATCCCGATCTCGACAACCTTTGTGCTGTATGCTTCTACTTAATATCATTCATATGCAATAATTTTGATGTGATTCTGTTGGGTCATTTTTATGAAATAACGTTGGAACACTTTACCAAATCTCTCCATATAGATGTAATTTATAAGAAGGCATCATTTTTACAATATTAAATAATCATCTCTCTTTTTCTCTTGCACATTTTATTGACTGTATTGTGTGCATTATCGTTGGTCCTACAGCTTTGAGCACCGAAACTGTTCTTAATATAAGAACCAGAATGTGGATAAGATATTATGAGTCTCCTTTTTAGGCCTTTAGACTGATTTTTGGAAAAAACAGATGTGTGAAAATTCATGCACCGATAGTTTTTAACAAGAGCATCTCTCTAAGAGATTATTGAACATATTTTGCAGGTCTTTGCTCGAATGACTCCATATGATTTGGGAAAAGCATCTTGCGTGTGTCGTAAGTGGCGGTATACAGTCCGTAACCCTGCATTTTGGCGCAACGCATGCTTGAAGGGTTGGCAGGTAAGGTCAATGGAGGTTTAGAATATGGAACTTTTGTTTGTTATAAAGTTAATTTCTGATTATGGAGCCTCTTTATGAAGCTCTCTGGAGCGGTTGAAAACTATAAGATACTTCAATCAAAATATGACGGGTCATGGCGGAAAATGTGGCATTTACGACCAAGGTTGCGAACTGATGGTACGAGCTGTTGTTTTTTTCATAGCCTTATTTCCTGCTTCTCATATTGATTGGCATCTCGTGATGGTTCAATTTTTTATTCTAGCTGAAACAAATATTGCATGGAAATGTATTCTATTTAAAGGTGTGATTTTCATGTAGATTATATGATTTCCTCTCTCCTTTTTGCAAAAGACAAAAAATAATCATATGCAAATGGCTGTTAATATCACGCTTACAAGAGATTTGCATGATTATACCATTCCTTTTCTGGTCTACTATTTTGTCAATGTCGCATTGTCTGATTACGGTCCTGCATCGCAGGTCTTTATGCAAGTAGAAACACCTACATCCGGGCTGGAGTTGCAGAATGGAAAATCACTAATCCAGTTCACATCGTATGCATTCATGTCTACTTGTACTACTATGAAATAGAAATCCTTTTTAAATTTTGTTATTCTCTGTTCATTTCATTGTTAGTTCTGCATTAGATAGCATGTGATTAACTAGCTTAATGTCAACTATTCATCAATTTAATATCCTGGAAATAAGAAGTTAGCAGCAATGTGCATAGCTGTAAATAAGTTGGAATTTTATGGGATGTTTTTTGTTTTCTTTTTGTTGCTATTTTGTATCTTGTTTTCAAGTTCATTCACAAAAACGTGAAAATGGGAAAGTCGCTATAAAAGTTAACATATCAAGGAAAACCGAAAACAAACAATAAATGTTCCTTAGTTTTCTTAATTAGAAATCTATTTTCATCAATTTATAGTGTTAAAGTGTTATTGAAACTCAAAAACATGAATTCCTCGATGCCATAAAGTTGTTTATGACTATACAAACCCTAAATGATTTAGGAACCTAGTGTTTTTATGTGTTAAACCTTGTTCCGTAAGATGTTAAGTGCAATATGCTTGAAATTTTTAATCTACATGCCTATCATATAACCTTTTTTGTTAATCCATGTAACCTTCGGAGATTATTGATAGCAGTGATGCTGTTGTCATTTAAGTGTCAAGACTTGAGAACTGATATGCTTCTTAAACAACCAAGCCTTTCACCACAGGGTAGAGTGAATAGTACTATATGCACCTTAGGTCATACAAATTCAAGCAGAAAGTATATCATTATACTAACAATTCCTGGTTGTGACTGATAATAATTCACACAAATGGAATCATATGGCTGTAGCTGGTTCAGATTGACCCTTGAATCCTCTGCTCTTTCAAATGAGTGTTTCCTTACTTGAACGTGGGATTCATAAAAACAAATTATAGGGCCACCCATATATGTGATAAATGAAACGCCAAAATCAAAAGGAAAATTTTGAATGAAAGTGAGAACTGAATTTAAGGTATGAACTTTTGACAATGAATTTTAGAATATCATAATAGAAAGTTTAGTAAAAATCTCTAGAAAGTCTGTAAATCAAGAATTTGTATTAGAGACTTGTAGTATTAGAGTAGGGAGCTCTCCTTGTAAACCATTATAATTATTATTGTTGGGGGCCACTGGTAAGTATATTGTTCTAGTGGAATGGTTTGTAACTTGTCTAGTGTTTTTCATCCTCCGTGATGGAGGGTTTTCCATGTAAAATTTAGTTTTCATGTGATATATATACCATATGCTAATTAGTGCCTCTTTGCCATTGGGAAACATAAATTTACAAGGAGAAATCATCATTTCTTCCCCCAACTAAGCTGTGCATTTAAGAGGTTTTGTTGGACCTATTTGAAATTGTGTAAGAATGTAATTTTACATATATTTCTCAAATCTAGAGTAATAGCAAACCATTATAAATCTTGGGAAGTGTTTCATTTTTTTCCACATATTTTCTTCATATATGTAATTTCCCTCCATATTCTGCAGGTCTGTTATTTCCGGTACCTGAGATTTTTTCCTTCTGGGAGATTTCTTTACAAGGTTATAATTTGGTGCAGTTTGAATCCATTTAGAAATACATGTTTTTCCTGTATTTGATTGTATGTGAAATTGATTGTGTTATATAGAATTCTTCTCTAAAGATCAAGGATGTGGTGAAGTGCATGAACTTTCGATCATCTAAAGCAGACAGTGTCTTTGGTGGACACTACACCTTGACAGATGATAAGGTTATGTTTTTTTTTTTAATCTTCATTGTTTTCATATCTACTAGACATTTCTTTCTAGAAATTGATTGAGGCATTTGCTATTGATATTATCATTGCAGGTTGAAGCTGCTGTCTTGTATCCAGGCATGCGACCTACTGTTTTGAGGATGCGCTTGAGGTAATTGATAAATTTGCCTGATAACAATTCTAACATCTAGAACTTGAAAAGCAACATTGTATTCCATGTCTGATTAGTTTGGGATTTGATGTAACAATATGCTCTCTGCTAAGAGATAGATCAAAATACATTTGAAGTATCTTCATTAGGTGAAGGATCATGTTTTCACTTTGATCTAATGATATATATTTTTTAGATTTCGGGTTCAACAATTCCTAATTGATCCCACACGGGAACAAAAGAAGCTTGAAAGAGCAGTAGCATCCTTTTTAGTATGAAGTAAAAAGTCGTTGTTGTTTATGCATGTGAAGAGAGCAAACATAGGAAAAAAGGGTATGATTGTTTTTAGGAATAACTGTGTTGGTTGACATTCGTGTACTTTCAGCGAGGCTTCTTGTTGTGCGTTAACATCTGTACCAAGTTTGATAATTAGGGGCAGGACCTTTGAAATGTGGCATATGTAGTAATAAAAGAACAATAAGTTAATCGTGAATAATCAATAGAGGTCGAACTCGGAAGGTTAAAGTGGAACAGTTAAAATTTAGGCCAAATCCTTCGTGAGACTTCAGGTAAGCAACCTTTACCTAATTTTGAAGCCAAACGCACTGATTAATAATTACATTAGTTCCCTATAACATTTTGTTAGATGGGTTGACTAGCATCCTACCCATCCTTTACACGTCTTAAGTAAAACTACAACCACCCTAATTTATTGCAAGGTTACATGCTTGTGTGACTCACATCACATTTTAAATGATTTTGGATGAACATAGTTGACCCAGAACAGCTAGGGTGTTTATAATCAGAATCAACTGATCCAGAGATTGGAGGAGTTAGTTAAACTATATCTAGCAAGGAAGTTAGATAAACATTTCAATCTCGTTAGAAGAGTCGGTAAATGACCCTAGTTGTAATGTTACCATAAAGATTGCATGATGATATAACATCCAAAGAGTCGGACTTGAGAAGAATTTACAGAAATGCTATATCACAACCACAATTAAGCCTGAATATTAGCTGTTAAGTGAGTACCGACTATCAAAGGAAGTAAAATAGCAAGGGAGTGTGGTTGACCATGGTAGAACCCAAATTAAAGAGTAGTTATAGTATTATTGATTGAAAAGATAAGCAATATTACAGAAGCAAAGTCTGCAGTTCCAGAGCTAAGCTCCTCGAAGAAGAGATGATTCTCACTCTGTCCAAAGCTCTTAAGGTCCTAACCGGAAGTTACCGAATGAACCCCCCTTGCCATGCCCACTTTTTATAACGATGATGCATTTCATGAAGGCTCCAACTACTGCCATGTCATCAATTCTTCTCTAATTCCACAGTCAGCTTAGTTGTAGGGCTTAGGTTAGGCTCAAACTCAGTGTCATATCAGACAACTACAAATGAAACACAAGAGATACTGTATAAACAAATATGGAATGGGTAGGGATTTAATTATTACCCAAGTATACCTTTTTTTTTTACAAATATGGAATGGGTGGGGATTTAATTATTACCTAAGTATCCTTTTTTCTTCTTCAAGTTTGAAGTGTATAGTAATTGTCTGTCTCTCAGCCTATCTAAACATGAATGTTCAACTGATTTAACATTTAGTACGCATGATAAATTGATAATCCAAATAATATCACATGACCTAATGGGAATGTTTGTTGAGTTCGTTTTAGAAAAAGTTAATAAATTTGGAGTAAGTGGTTCCTCTAAAATAATTAATCCCTATATATCTGGACTATTGTACGACAATCACCTTAAACAAGTCAACAAAATCACTTCTAATAGTATAAGAAAGTTAGAATGAAATCATCAAAATCCAAAAAGTATATGTGATTTATCCTTCTTTATCTTATATCACATCACTCACACTGACTTTTTCATAGTTGTGAAAAAAGTTGTTATTTCATGAAACTGAACAGTTCTGTATTGAAAAATGGAATGCATAAGCGAATAGAAGAGTTTTGTATCCTCTGAAAGTAACTTGAATTTAAACAAGGAAAGTCTCTGGTTTATCGAAAATTTCCTGTTTTTGTTATTTTTTTTATAATACTCACACTATTATGTAGCACAAGTAATATGTCAAAAAAGAGTTGGACTTGCATTATGCAGTATGCTTATTTGGATCTACCTGTGGTATAGGTTAAGAGGAACAACAACAGGGGCCAACAATAGGATGGATTTGATCTCACTTGTCACCAGTGGTGTGAACACTAACGAGGCAAGTGCATATGAGGAGGACATTCTTGGAGTCGTTGAAGGATGGCAGGATGATGAAACACACAACCCAGATGTGCCAGCAGTCTCACATAAGAGGGGCATGACCCCTTTTGTCTTTGTTCCATTTGAAGAGGTACACTTTTGTCTTTACTTGTCGGCTTTCTCGGACTAAATTGAGGAATAAACATTTAAATGAGCCCCTGGCTTCATTGAACATTGAATCTCAGTTTTTGCCTTTTTGTTTAGGTGGAGACATCTGTTTTGAATTTGCCCGTGGAGAAAATGGATTATTATGTTCCTGGTTGAATGATGTCCAAAGAATATATCTGGTTCAGTTGTAAATATTTCGTATGTTGAAATATAAGGTCATAATAATGTGTACTTCCATGTATGTACAACTAAGGGGTGACGAGAATGATTCTGGCTCATGTTGTGGTATTTATCTTTTGTTTTGCTTTGTGCATCTAGAGAGCCACAAACGGTTTGTACATAATGGAAAGAATTGTAATTGTAATCTGTTACATAAGATGAAGGATAAAGCCGGGAGCACTTGTAGAATATTAATTTTTAATTACATAAGATGGCATTGATGTGTGACCTTCATGCATCAGAAGGTCCTTCTACTGTAAGCTTCAAATCTTTCAATTTAGTATTCAATTCTCTAAAAACTATTAAGTTGGTATCTGTTAGGTTCGTTTGTTTGTGTGAACGTGCATTAACCCTCCGAACACCCATGTTGTGGGTAGTGTTGGCCGTGCATTGGACGCTCTACCACGCATCGTTTGGGAGATGAACTACTACTAGCAACACAGTTGAGATTCAGAATGTGTAAACACGATAATGTGTGATAAGGACAAGAGCACCAAGAAGATCTTCCTTGAGGGGTATAATGATTGTGGAGAGGCATTTGAAGCAAGTTGTGAGACTAGTTGTGATATAATTAGTTAGAATATAAGGCCCAAGGAAAATGGGGAGATTCGCATGAGGAAGAAGAAAGCATGGTGATTCATGAATGGCAATTTCAAATTACGTGGGACATACTTATGAAAACTCCAAAATATTTTTGGGGTTTATTCGGAGATATATCTCTGAAAGCACTAAATATTTTTTTTGTCTAGATTTAGCTTGGAGATGTATTTTCAAATAAATTCAAGGTTAATTCGCAGATATATTTTCGAAGTCACATTTCTTCCTTAGTAAATCAAACAACTATCTCATTTCTTACGGAAATAGTTCGGAGATGTATCTTTGAACTATGCGTGGAATAAATTCAGAGATACATCTATGAATTTTTGCCTGAATGTTTCTTGTGCAGAAACCATGTACTAAAATTGAAGTTTTTTCAATCCAAAATAATTTTAATTCGTTTAACATTATCATTATTTATTTCAAAGATTAATAAAAATTAATATCATAGAACTGAGTAATGCATTAATTAATCTGAAATACTATTATAGTACAAAAATTATTCTCCAAGTCGATGAAAAATATACAAAATACAATCAAATGCATAGACTACTGAGTATGTCTAATTCTAACATCCTGACTCCTCCTCCACTGAGATGTGGCTTCCACCCTCCGATATTCCTCTAATACCAAACGACTCTCAAAATCTGCTAGAATACCATCCAGTTGTCTGTGGACAATATTTCCAAGAGCAACCTAAAAGGGGGACCTCACAATGATTTGCACGTATCCAAACTGTCGCATACACCGCTCTAGCAAATACATGTACGTGATATTAGTCTCACATGCCAGCCATCCGTAGTATAATGAAATATGATTGAATGAAATTTTATTCCGGTGACTGATATATGACATCCAGACGACGTCATCATGCTGAGTGCAATATATGAATAGAACGACACCACATCATCATTCTCTCTGCGCGGGAGATACAACAAGCACGTGGGTAATCCTGAATATACGATGGGTCATACCTAAACTCGTGTATGCGGTGATAGTGGGCAAGGATCCATTCCTGAAAATGAATAAGAAAAAAAATAGTAACAAGTGTGAAAAAATGTTGTTTTTAACTTAATTGTTGGATTCGGAAATTATCGTAAATAGAGTGCATGAGCTTGTCATTTGCTTAGTAGTCCAACGAGAACATTTATTCAGCTTGGAGTAGATGTATATCAAACACGCGATTTTTCAGTTCCACTCATGAATGATTTTCAAGTCGATAAAATATTTGAGGTATGCCACATCCACGTAGGTGGATCAAGTATAACGTAGATAAACAACAAATTCTACCAACCAAAAGTTACAAAATAATATACTTGGTCCACCTACGTGAATGTGACATACCTCAAATATTTTATCGGCTCGGAGGAATTTGTTGTTTAACTACGTTATATAATCCAAAGTTGTTATAGTCAAGTCATGATATTTAAGTTTAATCCTAGCTAAGCACTAAGTTATATTTCACATCTACTAATTTTGATGTTCATTATACTTGTATTGTATATATAAAGTTTTGGTATGATTGAGCTCAACCATTTATGCCATAACATTGCTTGCCTCAGGACAAAGTTCTATCATCACATGAACTTATGCAGGACAGTATATTATGCACATATGTGTGTGTTTTTTATCGCAAATGTCACGGTTAACAAGGGTCACCATCGATTTTTCTTTTATCCAATAAAAGAAAATGTGAAAAAAAACATGAAAGACCTTTTAAGATGATTTTCTGAGTAAATATGGTAGGCTATGGAAAGAAAAAATGTTAGCATTATTTTTATCCGTAGTTATCTACGGACTCTTAATTGTTAGCTCTGCGCATACTTTGTAGTCTCTGTTTGATCTAATATCTGGTGGTATACTTTGATACACTCACTTTTCAATGAAGAACATAAATATCTATTAGTATCCCATTTGAAAGCTCGAGAATTAGTCAGTAGACATACTTGTTTTTGATGTTATCATGGCCACACTTGGTGAGTCAAGTTCACTAGAACTATATTCCTAGCTTCTATGAAGAATTTCCCTCTTGTGATGACAAGCAAAGGCTTACAATGGTACATCAAATCGATTTTGTTATAGGATTTCAGGTGCTAGTTCGACGATAAAGAAACTAATAAAAAATAGTCCTAGTGAAAAGATGACAGGGAACAACTAATATGGTTGTGCTTTATCACGATGTTTGCAACTGCGGTGAAGCTTATACTCTGGCTTTGCTGCAGAATCTCAAGTAACTAGATTGTCCGTACCTGTGCAGATGTAAGTGTCCCTCTATTATGATGCATGCTTTCTTGAATAAAGTAAGTACAATTGAACAAATAAAACATTCAAACATGTAAGATCACTACTTTGATGTGGTCACAAATGTAGTTGGATTAGTTGTGGCTATTCTTGGAGATAAATTTTAGTGGTGGATTGATCTGGTTGGAGAAATTTTACTTGCATTTAAACTATTACCAATTGATCTCGCAATGTCATAGAAAATGCAAGTAATTCTCATCAAAATTTAAATAAAAAAAAGAAGTTACAATATGTATATTTACCTGTGTGATTAAAACTACGAATTCTTTTCAGTGCTAATGACCTTCAAAGTAAAAATAGTTAATATAACTTCAATGCCATGAAACCACTTTATTTTTGGTAGTGATGGAAGATTTTTAAAACCAATTCTTTGTTAGTTTAACTTTACTACATCATTTGAACTTACATTAAAAATGATGCAAAATTATTTGCCAAAACCACATGCCATTATGGAGACTCTGCAGATAAAGCTTGAGAAACTTCAAGAAGTTGAGCGAGCATTTGTTCATCTCGACTTTGAGTGTGATCACAAACCAAAGCACTCAATTCTCTGTAAACTACCTAACGACCAGCCTTAACATCATCTCCCTCTTATTCTCATATCACATCTCTCTTCCAAATATAGGCAACCATTTTAGTTAAACAACTTTGTTTTGTAATGTTAATTATAATTGTTTGAAAACAACTATAGTAATTAATCATTAATATATAGATTGAGTTGTTGACTTGTTTGATTTCATTTTCTTTTGTGGTGAAGAACTGTAAGTTGAATTGATATGTTTCTTATTTTACTAGAGGAGTCGTGTCTTTGACTAAACCTTTTCAACCAAATTTTAGAAAAACCATATAAATCATGATTGTTTTTCTCATTTTTATAGAAGTGTCACTAACTTATACTTAATATTATGCCCAATTGCACATTTAAATTCTATATAGGCTTTGGTAGATGGGTTAACATTGCTTAATATAATTTATATTTCATGTTTAGAACTATCTACTTGACTAAATACCATATTAAACACTGCAATGATCTTATCCTTAATTCCGCTTCTTTTCTTCTTAAGATTTCTTATATAATTCACTATTTATGTAACAAGTTGCTATAGTCAAGTCATGATATTTAAGTTTAATCCTAGCTAAGCACTAATTTATCTCTTACATCTACTAATTTTGATGTTCATTATACTTGTATTTTATGTAGCAAGTTTTGGTATGATTCAGCCCAACCATTTATGCCATAGCATCGCTTGCCTCAGGACAAAGTTCTATCATCACAGGAACCTATGCAAGGCAATACATTATGCAGGTAAAGGATAAACTATGAAGTCTAGACTTGACACGAACACAGAATAAGACACAATCACGGATACAAGCACCTCACTAATGTAAAAAATATATGACACAAACACAACAATATATATTTTATATATTAATATAATACTATAATTTATGAGCATGATTTATAAAGAGTTTAAAATGAGAAGCAATATTAAATAATATATATATATATATATATATATATATATATATATATATATATATATATATATATATATATATATATATATATATATATATATATATATATATATATATATATATATATATATATATATATATATATATATATATATATATATATATATATATATATATATATATATATATATATATATATATATATATATATATATATATATATATATATATATATATATATATATATATATATATATATATATATATATATCACTCGATAAATTAATAACTTCTTTAGATTATATCGTATCGTGTTCACAGAGATTGGTTATTGAATCGCCGTTTGACAAATCATTCGTTAATGAATTTGGGAGTTGAATGATATAGAAAAGTATCAACAGAAAAATAATTGTAAACAAGAGAAAAAATTAAGGAAAAATTTATCAAACCTGCATATAATCTACTCACCACAGACTTAAATCTATTGACCAGTTATATTTAAACTAACAATACTCATCAATGTCACTACGTATCACTCACAACCTAAGTCATTTCTAACCCAAATCAAGAGACCGACTGTATCACCAAGGAAATGATCTCTCTACCTCTACAACAACACAAAAGATAACTATGTAATCGCACTGACGATTTCTCAGTACAACATAACCACACAGAGACATTAAACTATGATACCCAAGTAGATGTAAGCTCTAAATCTATATCTAGAGTTCATAAACTAACAGATAATCATCCTAGATAAGAACTCTAAGCAGTATATGTCTATAACAACTCAAATCTCTAGCACAGAGCAAAAATTCAAGACAACAATCAACAAAGATTTGTAAAGCAAGTTTAATATAACGCCATGGGCGACAAATATATATGAGTTCAAAATAAAATACATACGAAACCCAACAAAAGAGAAATACATAGAGAAGAGAAGAGATAAACCACAAATCTTCCAGTTTGTCAGCTCCGGTCAATGAGAAATCCACCTCCAATCATCCATAAGCAAAGCCCTAGTGTTGTTATCTAAGCTAATCCACTACAAAAATGAGGTTGATGGAGTTGGAAGAACAAAAACTCACCCCTAAAATCATCACCTCCAAATAAAATGAAAAGGAAAATATAAGGAAAATATGTTTCGCACGCATCGCCCAGCGACACAAACACATCGCTCGACGATGGCTTTGATATATTTGGCTCAGATTGTGCCACGTCCTCAACTGAAACAAATATCTAACGTTGCTCAGCGACACTCTTCTTTGTCCGACGACTCTCTTTATTTTCTCCTAGCGACCTAGACGCGAAGCAAAGCAGAGGCAACATCAAAATTGGCCTTCTCGCCCATTGTCGCCCGACGATAGGAATTTCGTCCAATGACGCATGACATTCCAACAAATTCTATTGCTTCCACTGTATAACTTCACCTGGCCTCTAATCTTGATCTTATTCCTTTATTGATCCAAAAGTGCATCTTGGAGCTTTTATTCCTCATTGTTCCAACCATGTTCAAATACCTACAAAACATATACAAAACTAATCAATCGATACAATATATACACAAAACACAATTAAACGTATTTACAACAAAAAGCAGGGTTATTCAACCGATATTAACAACAAAGAATCGATAAGTGCAACAAAAAGTATATACAAAATAACTACATTTTTACACTTACCAGCCTGCTAAGTTCATGAAACATATCCCAATCCCTCTTGTAATGAAGAAGGGAAATTGAAAGCATTTTGTTGGCATGCTTCCAACTTACTGTGTTATGGACAAGACTTTGTTTTGCAAAGTCTGGGCTAAAAGGAGCTGCCAACCAGGCAAACATGGTTGCTATGTAGTGACTCAAGAAGAAATGAAGTTTATAGCCTACATTGATATGAACAAGGCCAATTAAGAATTTGTGGGATTTCTTGACTCTAAATGTAGCAATCACATGTGCGCGGTGAATGAATACTTCTCAAATCTAGATGGAAGTTACAAAGATTCTGTCAAGTTTCCACCATGGTTCTAACGGAGACATGTAACAAAAGGTTAAACATGAAAGGTGTAACACATTGTCGAAGAAGTCTACTTTGTGGCAGAATTAAAGAATAACTTACTAACTATTGAGAAATTGCAAGATAAGGGGATCATTATTCAATTTGAACATGAAAAAGGCAATGTTTTCCACCCTAAAATTGGTTTAATAATGGAAACGAGAATATATTCAAATTGAATGTTCATGTTGTATGTTATTCATAACCTATAGAATCCATTTGCTTTCACATAGTTACCAAAGAGATAATGAATTTTTGACTCTATAGATATGTATACTTGTGTTTTTAGGGTTTAAATACGCTTTAACATAAGAGTATGGTAAATGGCATAACAAAATTGAAGTCACCAAATAGATTGTGCAAGGACTGTTTGGTAGAGAGGCAACCAAGAGATTCATTGCCAAAGAAGAGCATTTAGATGGCTAGACAAATTTTTCAACCTTATACATGTTGATATTTCGGGAGCAATCAAGCCTATCTCTAACTATATAGCAAAAGAGTAGATACAAAAGTCGGGCATGAATATAATCATACTACTGATATTGGAGACGAGGGAATGTTTCCTTTGATTCTATTGCAGAACATAACACTTTTAATCCCAATCAATGAAGGTATAAAAGGCCACCGCTTTGAATTTAAGACTGAAATTATAGAAGAACTTTCAGATGGAAATATTAATGTTAATTTGACCATATTTGTAGTTGGTGATGTGATCCTACTCACATTGATGATGATGCTAAAATTGAAATTTGGAGGAACGCCATGAATGTGGAGATGGAAGCAATTAAAAGAAATAACAGATATTGTGAACTGATGGAATTACATAAAGGAGCAAAAGAAAGTTGGGCCGAAGTGGGTTTATAAAACAAAATTCAAAGAGAGTGGAGAAATGCGCAAGTAAAAATCAAGGCTAGTAGTGAAGGGATATATAAACAAGAGTATGAAGTAGACTATACAAAAGCATTTGCACCAAAGGCTAGCATAGAGACAATTTGATTGGTGGTAGAATTTGCATCTCAGAAAGGATGGGCAATCTATCAACTGGATTTGAAGTCGACATTTTTACATGAAAAGTTGAATGACATAACGTATATTGATTAGCTTGAGGCCATGTACAAAAAGGTAATGAGCATAAAGTCTATAAACTAAAAAAGTTCTTTTAAGGGCTTAATCAAGCATCATATGTTTGATACAGTCGTATAGATGCATATTTTTTGAAGGAAGGTTTTAAGAAGTGTGACTATGAACATACCTTGTTTGTGAAGACAAAGAAGAAGTTAAAGTATTAATTATTAGTTTTCATGTTGATGATCTCATTTTTATTGAAAATGATGATCTTTAAAAGATCTATGAAGCAATAACATGACATATCTTGATAAAATGAGATATTTTTTTGGTCTTTAAGTGATGCAACGATCATATGGATTTTCTTATGTCATATGAAGTATATATTAGAGATGTTGTAATGGTTTAGGTTGGATAGAAGCAATTTAATGCACAATCCAATTATATTTAGTGTTAAACTCACAAAAGATGAGTCTTGTTTTAAGGTTGATAAGACTTATTATAGAAAAATTGTAGAAAGTCTTATGTATCTAACATCTACTCGACCCGATATAATATAGAAAAATTGTAGAAAGTCTTATGTATCTAACATTTACTCGACCCGATATAATATTTGTGGTGAATCTAATTAGCATGTATATGGATAATTTCACCGAATTGCATTTACTAGTGCCCAAAAGAGTGTTGAGATATTTAAGGGGAACACTTGAGTTTGAAATTTTTCTACAGTGAGGAAGAAAACAATGAGCTTTTCGCTCACACTCGTTATGCCGGGGACTTAAATGATAGGAATAATACTTTGAATAATGTGTTTTTATCGAGTTCATGTGTTGTTTCTTGGTCATCGAGAAAATAATCAATTATGAGTCTATCTCCTACAAAAGAGTTTATAGGAGCAACTTCATGTACATGTCAAACCGGCTAAAAAATGTTGAGAATTATGTAAAAATCAAAGCAAAGCAATTGTGATTCCTTATGATAGTAGTTCGTCTATTAAGTTTTCAAAGAAACTTGTCATGCATGGTTTTTATGAATCTTGTTATACATGGTTTTTAAGCATTCTGATGTTCATTTTCACATTCTGAGTTGATGCACAAAGGAACACAAGAACAATTAGTCAATGCTCTCGCTGTTCTATATTATAAGCAATTTTTTATTTTTTAAATTAATTAAATAATTAATATATTTAGTCTATATACATAATCACTCAAGTAAGATGTTTTCTTAATGTTCCAAAAGTCGTTTGAAGTTTGTTCTTTGAGTGATTTTAAGAGAGAAATTACTAGTCAATTTATGATTTCCCCATTTTTTAAGAGTAGTTATCATTTTATTTTTTTTATTCAAAAAGAGTAGTTTTTTTTTTTTTACAAAGTAATTAGTTGTTTGAAAATGTGGTTTTATTTCTATTATTTCAGATTCTTTTATGTGCGACTATATATGAGTCAAGTTGTTTCTTTCAATAAATCAAAATGTTTCTTTCACGTATGTGTTTTGGTTCCTAACTATCGGAAGGTCTTTCAATAAGCTTCAAATCTTTCAATTTTGTATTCAATCTTCTACTAACTTATTAAGTTGGTATTTGTTAGTTTCTTGGTGTTAATGTGCATTAACCATTGGAATAGCCGAGTATTGTGAGTAGACGTAGTAAGTCAAAATTCACTGTAAACTTTATCAATTACTTAAGTAAGTCAAAATTCACTGTAAAGAAAAAGAAATAATAAGTTAAATATTGGCATCAGATCTTCCTATTCAAAATAAAATATTCATGCGCTCAAAACAATGTTGAGTTATCAATATTTTGAAGATTCATCATTTGGCCAATTGAATTGAAAATCTGAAAACAAGCGAACTAACAAGATAAATGTAAACATAGAAACTGTACACTGCTCAGAAATTAGCAAATAATCAATATAAGATATTCATATGTCCAGACATATTGATGCAAAATCATCACGGCAGATTCAATACATAAAAATACAATTGAAAAAATTCACAATTCTGCAATTGATATGAATCTCAGTGGCATTCCATTGCTGGAAGTGGCAGACAATCAACAAGGCATCAGTTCAGTCCGCCCGTCTGCTTTTCGTCATCATAGATTCATCAATCACAATTAACTGAACAGAAAATTGAAGTAAACTGAAGAAAAAAAGCTAAGATAGGGTTGCATCAGATAATAAGCGGAGTTTTAACTTTCATTGAGCCAACACAAATACCTCAAGGGTTCTTCTCATTAGGACACTATAGTCAACCTAACAACAAACCTCTCTTTGGTTGGGTTTTAGTTGCAAAAGATGAGTCCACAAACATATACTCACAAACATATTCCACTCACAAACATATGCTCACAAACAGCTAGTGCAAGAAGCATATTCCACTCACTAAACGGTCAAATAACGAAACAGATAATGGAAGAAGAAGAAACTTACCAAGATGGACGACGGCGACGACTGAAGAAGACGGAAGAACGACGGCGACGAAGGAACGAACGGTAACAGGAAGAAGAAATGAAGAAGACGAATAAATGAACAAGTGAGGGCAAATTTAGTATTTAGGGATTTTTAATTTAATTATAAAACAACCTACGAAAGCACTTTTAAAAGCGCTTTCTAAGACCCATATATGAGAGCGTTTCTGAGGTAAAAAGCGCTTTCGTATGTCTCCCATATAAGAGCGCTTTAGAAAGCGCTTTCGTAGGTCCCTCTTTCAGAGCGCTTTTCAAAAACGCTTTTATAGGGCCACCTATAAGAGCGCTTTTCAAAAGCGCTTTCGTAGGTTAGATATTTCAAATACCTATGAAAGCGCTTTCTGAAAAGCGCTTTCGTATGATACCCTATAAAAGCGCTTTTTTTAAGCGAATTTTTTTAAAGGCTACGAAAGCGCTTTCTCTTAAAAGCGCTTTCGTAGATGCGCTGCCAAAAATTGTTTTTTTCGTAGTGATGGTGAAAAATTGTAAGTTGAATTGACATGTTTCTTACTCCCTTCGTTTTCTTATATTTTCTTTTATAAGAAAATTTTGACTTTTTAAATTTATTGAATAAATAATGTATTTAGACTATATATAAATTAGATACATTAATTATTAAATTAATCTAAAAAATTAAAATTTTCTTATAAAAGAGAATGGAGAGAGTGTTTTACTAGAGTAGTCGTGTCTTTGACTAAACCTTTTCAACAAAAAATTTAGAAAAACCATATAAATCATGATTGTTTTTCTCATTTATATAGAAGTGTCACTAACTTATACTTAATATTATACCCAATTGCACATTTAAATTCTATATAGGCTTTGGTAGATGGGTTAACATTGCTTAATATAATTTATATTTCATGTTTAGAACTATCTACTTGACTAAATACCATATTAAACACTGCAATGATCTTATCCTTAATTCCGCTTATTTTCTTCTTAAGATTTCTTATATAATTCACTATTTATGTAACAAGTTGCTATAGTCAAGTCATGATATTTAAGTTTAATCCTAGCTAAGCACTAATTTATATCTTACATCTACTAATTTTGGTGTTATTATACTTGTATTTTATGTAGCAAGTTTTGGTATGATTCAGCCCAACCATTTATGCCATAGCATTGCTTGCCTCAGGACAAAGTTCTATCATCACAGGAACCTATGCAAGGCAATACATTATGCATGTAAAGGATAAACTATGAAGTCTAGACTCTGACACGAACACAGAATAAGACACAATCACGGATACAAGCACCTCAATAATGTAAAAAATATATGACACAAACACAACAATATATATTTTATATATTAATATAATACTATAATTTATGAGCATGATTTATAAAGAGTTTAAAATGAGAAGCAATATTAAATAAATAATATATATATCACTCGTTAAATTAATAACTTCTTTAGGTTATATCGTATCGTGTCTACAGAGATTGGTTATTGAATCGCCGTTTGACAAATCATTCGTTAATGAATTTGGGAGTTGAATCGTATAGAAAAGTATCAACAGAAAAATAATTGTAAACAAGAGAAAAAACTAAGGAAGAATTTATCAAGCCTACATATAATCTACTCACCACAGACTTAAATCTATTGACCAGTTACATTTAAACTAACAACTAACAATACTCATCAATGTCACTACGTATCACTCACAACCTAAGTCATTTCTAACCCAAATCAAGAGACCGACTGTATCACCAAGGAAATGATCTTTCTACCTCTACAACGACACAAAAGACAACTATGTATTCGCACTGACGATTTCTCAGTACAACACAACCACACAGAGACATTAAACTATGATACACAAGTAGATGTAAGCTCTAAATCTACATCTAGAGTTCAGAAACTAACAGATAATCATCCTATATAAGAACTCTAAGCAGTATATGTCTATAACAACTCAAATCCCTAGCACAGAGCAAAAATTCAAGACAACAATCAACAAATATTTGTAAAGCAAGTTTAATATAACGCCATAGGCGACAAATATATATGAGTTCAAAATAAAATACATAGAAAACCCAACAAAAGAGAAATACATAGAGAAGAGAAGAGATAAACCACAAATCTTCCAGTTTGTCAGCTCCGGTCAATGAGAAATCCACCTCCAATCATCCAAAAGCAAAGCCCTAGTGTTGTTATCTAAGCTAATCCACTACAAAAATGAGGTTGATGGAGTTGGAAGAACAAAAACTCACCCCTAAAATCATCACCTCCAAATGAAATGAAAAGGAAAATATAAGGAAATTATGTTTCGCACGCATCGCCCAGCGACATAAACACATCGCTCGATGATGGCTTTGATATATTTGGCTCAGATTGCGCCACGTCCTTAATTGAAACAAATATCTAACGTTGCTCGGCGACACTCTTCTTTGTCCGACGACTCTCTTTATTTTCTCCTAGCGACCTAGACGCGAAGCAAAGCAAAGGCAACATCAAAATTGGTCTTCTCTCCCATTGTCGCCCGACGATAAGAATTTCGTCCGGCGACGCATGACATTCCAACAACTTCTATTGCTTCCACTGTATAACTTCACCTGGCCTCCAATCTTGATCTTATTCCTTTATTGATCCAAAAGTGCATCTTGGAGCTTTTATTCCTCATTGATCCAACCATGTTCAAATACCTACAAAACATATACAAAACTAATCAATCGATACAATATATACACAAAATACAATTAAACGTATTTACAACAAAAAGCAGGGTTATTCAACCGATATTAACAATAAAGAGTCGATAAGTGCAACAAAAAGTATATACAAAATAACTACATTTTTGCACTTATCAGCCTGCCAAGTTCAAGAAACATATCCCAATCCCTCTTGCAATGAAGAAGGGAAATTGAAAGCATTTTGTTGGCATGCTTCCAACTTACTGTGTTATGGACAAGACTTTGTTTTGCAAAGTCTGGGCTAAAAGGAGCTGCCAACCAGGCAAACATGGTTGCTACGAAATTTGGTCTAAGTCAGCCACTGGCTAAGTTTTTTCTCCTTGTTTACGATAATGTCTTCTTGTCGACTAATGAGCAGTTGATTCTTGTCTTAAAAGTTCCATAGATTTTAGAAAAATAAAAAGCGTGAGCCTCACTCCCCTCTATCATTCACTATCCTACCACTACAATAAAGAGTTAGAGGATTGGTGGGCTCCGTAAAAAAATAAGTTCAGCCTCCTTACCTCATGGCACAATGATTGACTGCCACTTTCTCTTTTTTGCGGGACGTAGATAAGAAAAGCAAATGTAAGCCTTGTCGACCACTCTCATAACTCCTTAGTGTTTTCTTGGGTACTAATTTATTTATGTTGACCTGATGCAGGTGTTTTCCAAGATCGAAAGTCATTAACCATCATACCTCAAGAAACAAGCAGCCTATGAGGGATGTCTGAGTCGACCCAAGCTATTTTAAAGGTGACATTTTCAACTTTTAGGTTGTTGGCCTGTCAAAAAATTTCTAACTGTTGATTTGTCCCTTCAGGGTCGAAGGAAAGGAAGTACTTCCTTTGTTGTGGCGTCTTTAAGAAAGAACATCATAAAGAGAAAGACTTTGAAGCCCCAACTGATGAAGAAGACACACTGGTGGAGTCAAAGATTATAACTAGATGGAACTTATTAATAATCTTAACTAAATCCTTAGCTATCTCACGGTCGTGAATATACCACATTTAACCTTTATGTTCCAACTACAACCAATTGATACATATCTCCAAAAAGGGCACTTGACATTTGTTCTTGTAATTTTTTGTCTTATCATAACCAATAATTAGTTTGTCTTGCTTATCACATAATCAATTTTATGTACCAGAGCAAATAATAACTACAATAATAGCTAATCATTTATGCCCATAATAATACTTCTTCCCGAAATAGAAATATCTATAAGTTGTAACATAAAATAAATTAATGAAAGACATACATAATGTTAAATAAACAAAAATGAAATGATAATAAAATATACATCTTATAATTTAATACACTTGAAATAAAAAGACAATAACTCAATCTACCGAATATGACAAGAGTATCCAAATAATCCAATATACCACATTTTGGTGACAAATATAACATACACTAAATTTTCAAAATATCTAATTTAAACATGTATCAGAGACATCATTAACTCAAAAATTCAATTATTATGCATTGATAGTATAAAATATTTTTATACTGTCAACCAATGAGAGACATTGTCATACGGTAGGAGAACTGACTTGGGTGTTTTGCGTTTTATCGCAATTGTTGCGGATAGTAATGGTGAAAAGAACATGAAAGACCTTTTGAGATATTTTCTTGAGTTCAGGGGATAGGTTATGAAAAGGGAAGGTGTTAGCACCCTTTTCATCTGTAGTTATCTATGGGCTCTTAGTTACATCCAAAGATAGGGTTACTTACCAATTCATGGTAAAATAACAATGTCAAAGGAAAGAGGAAATAAACAAGAAACACTTTTGAGTAGGTAGAATGTTTCTAGTTACTTGCTCATTTTCAAACCAAAACATCCTTGCTATTTTCAAAACAAACACCAACACTTTCAAAACATCTTCCAAACTTGAAACATTTTCAAAAGATCAACACTTTGTATACATTCTTACGAACGAGAATTATTACAAAGTTTGCCTAAACGATGACGCCTTTTTAAAATACTTTCAAAAACCACACAAATCACATTTCCAAACAAAAGCAAATGATCTAGAAACAACTAAGAGCCCGTAGATAACTACGAATGAAAATGGTGCTAATACCTTCCCTTTTCATAATCTACCCCCCGAACTCAAGAAAACATCTCTAAAGGTCATTCCTGTTTTTTTCAACCTTTCCTTTTGGATAAAAGAAAAGTCGGTGGTGACTCTTTCTAACCGCAACATTTATGATAAAATGCAAAACAAACAAGTCAATTCTCCCACCGTATCATACTCCCGTTACCGCTACTTGATTAAGAAAACCCACTGTTTCTTAATCCTTTCACTTGACTGATTTTGATTGCAAGCAATTTGACCCCAAATCAATCTTCACAATCCTCCGATTACCACTACTTGATTAAGCAAACCCACATTTCTTAATCCTTTCACTCGGTTGAATTCAATGAAGCAAAGACTTGTGCAAAAACCCCCGCACCAATAGGAATCTTGGAGGAGAAAATCCAAATGTTTTTATTCAAGAACAACCCACAATTGCTCAACCCAAATCTGAATTGAATCCTTGATTTGAACGTTATCACCACAACAATTTTCTTTAATCAACAACCATGATTATGTGTAGATGTTGATTTTTGAGAAGAGAGGATGAAGATGATGAGCACTATGTGTATCTTTCACTAGTTTTTGTTAACTTCAAATAATGATGGATAATGAATATATATATATATATATATATATATATATATATATATATATATATATATATATATATATATATATATATATATATATATATATATATATATATATATATATATATATATATATATATATATATATATATATATATATATATATATATATATATATATATATATATATATATATATATATATATATATATATATATATATATATATATATATATTACCTAATAGCCAAGACCCACAAACATAGCAGAAAATCAGAGGCCAGCGAGCGGTCGACTCAACCAAGAGTAGGGGTCGGCGCGACACAACCCGCACCCAGAGAGAAAATTGTTTTGAAGTGTAATGCATCGACCGCTTTAGGACTTGTGTCGATTCAAACTTTGAATATTCTGATTCCCAGGTTGAGTCAACGGTAGGGTCGATGTGATACATCCAGCAGTCAGAGAGAATTCCATTTTGAAGTGCAGTGCATCGACCACTTCAGGGCTTGTGTCGACGCAAACTTTGAATGTTTTGATTTCCAGTTTGAGTCGACCGGAAGGATCGACCTGACATATTCAGGGCTTGATTGAAGATGATTAGTCGACTGCACATATCTTTGAGTCGACGCACAAATTGAATTTTCTCAAAAATAAGTGTTTCTGGAGATCTTCATTCCAATTTCCATTGCAAGATTGTTCATAGTACCAACCCAAATAGAGAGAGATTAATAATCATTTTGACATCATTAAAATACTTATAGAGGAACTTTGCCCTCACATCTTCTTGTCGACTAATGAAGCAGTTAATTCTTGGCTTAAAAGTTCCATAAATTTTAGCAAGAGAAAAAGCGTGAGCCTCACTCCCCTCTATTATTCACTATCGTACCACTACAATAGAGAGTTAGAGGATTGGTGGGCTCCACAAAAAAAAAGTTCAACCTCCTTACCTCATGGCACAACGATTGACTGCCACTTTCTCTTTTTTGCGGGACCTAGATAAGAACAACAAATGTTAGCCTTGTCGACCACTCTCATAACTCCTTAGTGTTTTCTTGGGTACTAATTTATTTATGTCGACCTGCTGCAGGTGTTTCTCAAGATCGAAAGTCATTAACCATCATACCTCAAGAAACAAACAACCTAGGAGGGATTTCTGAGTCGACCCAAGAGATTTTAAAGGTGACACTCAACTTTTAGGTTGTTGGCCTGTCAAAGAAAATTTGACTGTTGATTTATCCCTTCAGGATCGAAGGAAAGGAAGTACTTCCTCTGTTGTGATGTCTTTAAGAAAGAACATCATAAAGAGAAAGACTTTGAAGCCCCAACTGATGAAGAAGACACACTGGTGGAGTTAAAGATTAGAACTAGATGAAACTTATTAATAAGCTTAACTAAATCCTTAGCTATCTCACGGTCGTGAATATACCACATTTAACCTTTATGTTCCAACTACAACCAATTGATACATATCTTCGAAAAGGGCACTTGGCATTTGTTCTTGTAATTTTTTGCCTTATCACAACCAACAATTAGTTTATCTTGCTTACCACGTAATCAATTTTATGTATCAGAGCGAATAATAACTAATCATTCATGCCCATGATAATACTTCTTTCCAAAATAGAAATATCTATCAGATGTAACATAAAATAAATTAATGAAAGACATACATAATATCAAATAAACAAAAATGAAAATAAAATATACATCTTGTAATTTAATACACTTGAAATAAAAAGACAATAACTCAATCTATCGAGTATGATAAGAGTATCCAAATAATCCGATATACCATATTTCGGTGACAAAATTTTCAAAATATCTAATTTAAACACGCATCAGAGACATTATTAACTCAAAAAAATTAATTATTATGTATTGACACTGTAAAATATTTTTATACTGTCAACCAATGAGAGACATATATTCAACTAAAACACAATTTTAATTTAAAAAAACTAATATGACATGACAAGTATAAGGATTTTGATTGATTGTATGTGTAATAGTTGTTTATACTGTGAGTGTAATATCTTTAAACTCAAATCCAATTATTTTCTAATAATGCTTGTCAAAATAATATTTGAATTTCAGCGGATTTATCCAACAATAACTATATATATATATTTTCTTTTTTTAATGGTTCATGGGATATAATATTTTGAGAATTTCTCTTTACACTAAGTAGTTGTGATTTTCATCATTGAAAACTCAAAAATACCCTTCAGATATGCACATCCGAACGCACTTTGTGAATTTTGGATATTGAGTTATTTGAGATATACATATTCAAAGGAATTCATATTTTTCATTTTCGGGAAGATTGCGGATATGCATATCCGAAATAACTCAATATCCTAAATTTCTTTTAATTTTATTTTAATTTTATTTAAAAAGATATTTATTTATAATATAGTTATAATATAATCAAATTGAGTTATTATTAATAAAGAATAAGTTAAATTTATAATTGAAAATTAAATATTAATGTAAATTTATGATATAAAATTAAATAATGAATGCAATAATTAAAATTTTAATTATAATGGTGAAATGTAATTGTTTTTTTTTTAATATTTTGTTTAAAATTATGAATAATTTTAGATAAAAAAATATAAGAAATATTTCTTAATTCTAACTTTAGAAATTAAATTTAATTTAGATGGTATTTTTTAAATTTTTATTAAAAAATTGATAATGAATTATTATATTGTAATTAAAAAGTTTATTATATTAAAAATATATTTATATTATAATTAAAAGTTGAATGTTATTAATAATTAATAATATTAAAATATGACATTTAATATTAAATGATTAGATTCTTATGAAAAAATGATGAATAACTTATAAATTATAGAGATGATTTATATTAAATTCTTATATATTTCATAAGAATAAATGAGGTTATTTCGGATATGCATATCCAAAAATTCATTAAAAAAGAAATATTGAGTTTCTTCGGATATGCATATGCGAAAACAACCTAAAAATGAAATATCGAGTTATTTCGAATATGCATATTCGAAAACATATTGAAAATGAAATATTTGATTATTTCAGATATGCATATCCGAAAACACCTTAAAAAACTAAAATTTGATGAATTCGCATATACATTTATAAATTCTGAAGATATTTTAAATTTTTCATCCACAAGAAATATACTAGGCGTAAAAAGAAATTCTGGAATATTTTTCAAGATGGTAAAAAGTAAATTATGAAAGGATTACAAGTATCATTTTTATAATATGTCGGGTGCAAAAGTAAAATCCTCTCTTGAATTTGAAGCGTAAGACCCAGCCCACTGATGAGTACCGAAACCTAGCTGTTCCGCCGAGTCATTCATAAGCCCTAATTTGGGATTCGCCACTCACTTCACTGCCAATATATTCCAACCTCATCGTTCTTACTGGCATACGGTTTGAGTTCCAGATCTTAATTTCAGTAAGATTTCGTTACTATTTTTCTGTTTTTGTGTTTTACATGTTGAATATTGTGCGATGACGATACTATTGTGGACTAGAGTTTCTGATTTGGGAATCTTCACCCACAGTTTGATTACAAACCCTTGGCTGTCTGAGCACATTCTATTTTCCCAATTTCATTCGATTTCTGTTTTTCTTTACATTTTATTAAATAATTTTGAAAATTAATCAGGCTTATGATGATAATATATTTAATCTTAGCGGATTTCAGTGAGATTTTTAATCAAGGATCTGATTGTTACACACACTGAGGCCTTTTTCTATTCACTAATGTTTCTGATTTTGTTACAATTTAATATACCTGTACATGTTTAATTGGTGCTATGATGAGATAAGAACACCAAGGAAGTGTTTATGGGCAGTGGGTTCACCGTGAGCCTTATTTCAAAACGACTTCTCCTTCCACTGAGCACCTTATATAATCTAAATCGTTTTATTTTTCTCTTTTTATTTAGTATTTGTGTTGCGTCCATTTACCAATTCTGAAGGATTATTTGTTCCTTTCGGTGTAATGGCTCGGTCGCATTTTGTGGTGATCCTGATTCATGGCTTTGTTTTCAAATTCTGAAGGGTTACCGTGTTTCTGAATACATGTATTTTCTAAATTTTTCTAAATTATAGCATAAAATTGTTATAAATTAAGGTTTGAAGTAAAGGATGTTATAACTTTGATAGATATCCTTTTTAAATTTTGTTATTCTGTGTTCATTGTTAGATCTGCATAGATAGCCTGTGCTTAACTAGCTTAATGTCAACTATTTTCAATTTAATATCCTGGAAATAAGATGTTAGCAGCAATGTGCATAGATGTGAATAAGTTTGAATTCTATGGGGTGTTTTTGTTTTCTTTTTGTTGCTATTTTGTATCTTGTTTTCAAGTTTATTCACAAAAATGTTAAAATGGGAAACTTGCTATAAATAACACATCATGGAAAACAATAAAAGTTTCATCAATTTATAGCGTTTAACTGTAATTGAAACTTAAAAACATGAATTCCTCGACGCTGTAAAGTTGTTTATGACTATACAAACCCTAAATGAATAAGGAATCTAGTGTTTTTATGTGTAAAACCTTGTTTTTATGCTTGAAAATTTTAATCTACATGCCTATCATATAACGTTTTTATTAACCCATGTAACTTCCTGAGATTATTGATAGCAGCTATGCTGTTGTCATTTAAGTGTTAAGACTGTCTAGCCAGGAATTTAGATAAACAAGCTATATGATAAAACTTTGTGTTGTGTTTTGTTGGGAGTTAGGGAAATATCAAAAGCATACAAGCTTTATGATATAATTTCACAAAAGACCATAAATAGCAGGAATCTTACGTTAGGTGATAAGGATGTGGAAGTTACCTTGGAAGAAGAAAATGAAGCCAGATATGAATCTGATCTTACTACTGATATAGAAGAAGTGGAAAATGTTTCCTCTGATTCTAAATCAGAAGAGAACACTTCTAATTCCAATAAAAAAAATGTGTATAAGACTACTACTTTGAATCGAAGACTATGAAACATGAGAATGACTTCCTGAATGAAATATTAGTGTTAATTTGGCTGTGCTTGCAGCTGGTGACAATGGTCCTACTCACTATGATGATGTTGTTAAAATTGAAAAATAGAGAAAAGTCATGATTGTAGAGATGGAGGAAAATAAAAGAAATGACACATGTAAACTGGTGGGATTACCTAAAGAAGCAAAGAAATTTTGAGTGAAGTGGGTTTACGAAGACAAAATTCATAAAGAATGAAGAACTAGCCAAGTATACAGAAGTATTTGCACTAGTGTGTCGCATGAAGAAATTTGCTTGGTGGTAAAATTTACTGCTCAAAATGGATGGGAAATCTATCAACTGGATTGGAAGTCAGCAATTTTACATGAAGAGTTGAATGAAATAATGCATGTAGACCATCCTTAAGGTTATACACAAAAAAGGTAATGATCATAAAGTTTATAAGCTGAAAAGGACCTTTTAAGGGCTTAATCAAGCACCATGTGCTTGCTCGGTATCACCGTATAGAAGCATATTTTCTGAAGGAAGGTTTTAAGAAGTGAGACTAGGATTATATAAAAAAAAAAAGGTAAAGTATGTTATAATAATAAAGAGCATTATTATAATTATTTAAATTTTTTTATCTATTAGTCAAACTTAAAATAGTAATGACAAATTATTGGTGATGTATAATTTGTCAAAGATAGAATAGTAATAATAATTATAATAGTAATATTTTTACTAGTATAAATACACTCATTTGATAAATGTAAAGGACACCAAATTTTACTTTAAAAGATAGAAAAATACCATTCCACTTCCTTCATCATTTTCTCATAGTTGGGTTTTCAATTAAGTTAGATTCAAATATGTTGTTTTTCTAAACATGTTATCAGCACGATCGTTTCTATCGAAAGTTTTTACTACATTAGATATAATCATGTCAAATCTTAAACATAAACTCAAAATTCTAAGCATAACTAGGGACAACTTCATAACCTGAAACAACAATCTAATTGAGTACCTTATATGGGAGGGACTTAACAAAATACTTGAAGGAGACAATTCTAGAAAATCAACAGATGACCCAGACGAGATGGAAAAGAGAAAATAAAAAATGAATAGAATAATCGAGCACCATCTTGATGATGGATTGCAAACAAAATATTTAAATGCTAAGAATTCCAATATTTTGTGGGACAAAATTAAAGTAAGATTTGGATATATAAAAAAAGTCTTGTTCTGCTATGTACCAGATTATAGCACAACTAAAATTTTGTGGCACAATTATAACTGAAAAAGAAAAGTTAGAAAAAACTTTTTTAATTTTTCATGCATCCCAAATATTATTGCAACAATATTATAAAATGAGAGAATTTGCTGAATATTCTGAATTAGTTGCAGACCTTCTAGTGGCAGAACAAAATAACGAGCTCCTTATAAAAAATGACCAGTCACGGTCCACATGAACAATAACATATTCTGAAATTAATGTCACAATCTTTAATCGTGGGTGTGGTGGATTTAATCGTTTTAAGAGACGTGGTGGTCATGCTCGTTTTGATGGTAATGGTCATGCTCGTTTTGATGGTCACAGCCAAGGAGGATATCATGGTCGAAACCTTTTACACGGTCGAAACTATTTTCGTGGTAGAGGACGTGGACGAGGTCATATGAATAATTTTAGATTTTTCAGATACGACCAAAATAATTGGAATCGCCAAGGAAAGGAAGGTCACTGGTCTAAGGTGTGTAGAACACCAGATCATTTATGTAAAAGACAAATTGCATCTGTAGAGGAAAAAAAGAAAAGAAGTGAGCTTTAATGAAATTAAACTCAGAAATGACAATATCTATTTTGAGACTGCTGACTTCGTTGAAGGAACAATGGATTAAGTACATATTTGAATAACATGTGATGTGTTTATATTAATTTTATATTTGGACTATGTATCAACTTAATAATTTGTATGTTGTTTTGTGTATATTATGTTTACATGAAATAATAATGTTAAATATGTTTTTGATTTACTCTTTATTTAATCTTATTTCTATTTTAAGAAGGTTAGACATCAAACATGTTAAAAGACATTTTCATTCCGGACAGTGGAACTACTCACACAATCCTCAAAAGTAAGAAATATTTTACTAAAATAAATTCTACTAAAGGTGTAATAAACACAATTTCAGATCTTGCACATTTGATTGAAGGGGCAGATAATGCTATGTTCATATTACTAAATGGAACAAAGTTTATCATTACTAATATTTTATACTCTCCAAAATCAAAGAAAAATATATTAGGTTTTAATGACATATATCATCAAGGATATAATACTGAAACTACTACTGAAAATATTATGAAATACATTAATATCACTGTCAATATTTTTTGAAAGAAAAGTACTTTGGGTTATGTTTTCTTATTGAGTTCAAGTGTTATTTCTTGTTCATCGAGGAAACAATGAATTTTAAGTCTATCAATTATACAATTAGAATTTATAGGTGCAACTTCACATGAATATCAAACCATACGGCTGCAAAAAGTGTCGAAAAATTGTGTAAAAATCAAAGCAAAGATATTGTCATCTAGATGTTTTCTTGAAGCTACACATGTCTCTAGGAGTTTTTCCAGAGAATGATATAAACTGATTACAATAGCATTCAATTTAAGAGAGAATTCGTTAGTCAACTTACGATTTCTCTTTTTTTTAGCAGTAATTATTTCCTTTGAATTAGTCTATCATTTTATTAGGAAGTGTTAGTAGTGGATTGAAAACGTGGATTGTTTTTCATATTAGTTTATCTTATGTGTAAGGCTATATATGAGCAAAATATTTTCTTTCAATAAAAAACTCTTCATGTCAATTTCGTTATCTTGAACACACATGTTTCACATATGTGTTTTAGTTTCTAATATTTGGTATCAAAACCCCACCATAGGGCCTCTGGTTAAAGTTGAAGCGACAATCTTATAAGTGGGGATCAGATAGTTCCTTTTAGGAGCCAATAATACCAAATTTTGATGAGCATTGTGATCACTGGGCAATGCTCATTGAGAACTTTTTATGTTCAAAGTAGTATTATGCCTGATTGAAAATGGGGTTCTTGTAGTAGCAGAAAGAGTACCTATTTCAATGATAAGAGAAAGAATATCGATGATATGGAATTAAAAGACTTTAAGGCAAATAACCACCTATTTCAAGCATTAGATCGTTCGGTTCGAGAGCTTATTTTTAACAAAGATACAACAACGAACATATGAGACTCCTTGAAGCAAAAGTATGAAGGTTCAACACGATTCAAACATCCACCGTTGCAAGCTTTAAGTAAAGAGTTTAAAATCTCAATATGAAGGAGGGAGAAACTGTGAATGATTCTTTTGCTCGAACACTTACCATAGACAACAAGATGAAGGCTAACAGTGAAAACAAGAGAGATATTGTAGTAGTTGAAATTTTTTTAGATTCGTGACTCCCAAGTTCGTTTATGTTATATGTTCCATTAAGGAATCTAAGGATACAAACACTTTGACTATTGATGAATTAACAAGAAACCTACTTGTTCTCGAACAACACATTAGTTATCACGTTGAAGAAGAACATGCTTCAAAGATTACTCATGGAGATCAAGATGATCAATAAGCTCAATATGTAGAAAAAGGTCGAGGCCATAAAGATTTTGGACAACGGGAACAAGGCAGAGGAAGAGGTAGACAAAGCTTTGACAAATCTATAATGGGGTTCTATAATTTTCATCAAATCTGGCATTTTAGATGGAAATGTTTGAAAAAATTATAGAGGCTAACTATGTAGTGACTCAAGAAGAAATGCAGTTTATAGCATACATTGATATGAACGAGGCCAATTAAGAATTTGTGGGATTTCTTGACTCTAGATGTAGCAATCACATGTGCGCGGTGAATGAATACTTCTTAAATCTAGATGGAAGTTACAAAGATTATGTCAAGTTTCCACCATGGTTCTAACAGAGACATGTAACAAAAGGTTAAACATGAAAGGTGTAACACATTGTCGAAGAAGTCTACTTTGTGGCAGAATTAAAGAATAACTTACTAACTATTGAGAAATTGCAAGATAAGGGGATCATTATTCAATTTGAACATGAAAAAGACAATGTTTTCCACCCTAAAATTGGTTTAATAATGGAAACGAGAATATATTCAAATTGAATGTTCATGTTGTATGTTATTCACAACCTATAGAATCCATTTGCTTTCACATAGTTACCAAAGAGATAATGAATTTTTGACTCTATAGATATGTATACTTGTGTTTTTAGGGTTTAAATACGCTTTAACATAAGAGTATGGTAAATGGCATAACAAAATTGAAGTCACCAAATAGATTGTGCAAGGACTGTTTGGTAGAGAGGCAACCAGAGATTCATTGCCAAAGAAGAGCATTTAGATGGCTACACAAATTTTGCAACCTTATACATGTCGATATTTCGGGAGCAATCAAGCTTATCTCTAACTATATAGCAAAAGAGTAGATACAAAAGTCGGGCATGAATATAATCATACTACTGATATTGGAGATGAGGGAATGTTTCCTTTGATTCTATTGCAGAACAGAACACTTCTAATTCCAATCAATGAAGGTATAAAAGGCCACCGCTTTGAATTTAAGACTGAAATTGTAGAAGAACTTTCAGATGGAAATATTAATGTTAATTTGACCATATTTGTAGTTGGTGATGTGATCCTACTCACATTGATGATGATGCTAAAATTGAAATTTGGAGGAACGCCATGAATGTGGAGATGGAAGCAATTAAAAGAAATAACAAATATTGTGAACTGATGGAATTACATAAAGGAGCAAAAGAAAGTTGGGGCGAAGTGGGTTTATAAAACAAAATTCAAAGAGAGTGGAGAAATGCGCAAGTAAAAATCAAGGCTACTAGTGAAGGGATATATAAACAAGAGTATGAAGTAGACTATACAAAATCATTTGCACCAAAGGCTAGCATAGAGACAATTTGATTGGTGGTAGAATTTGCATCTCATAAAGGATGGGCAATCTATCAACTGGATTTGAAGTCGACATTTTTACATGAAAAGTTGAATGACATAATGTATATTGATTAGCTTGAGGCCATGTACAAAAAGGTAATGAGCATAAAGTCTATAAACTAAAAAAGTTCTTTTAAGGGCTTAAGCAAGCATCATATGTCTGATACAGTCGTATAGATGCATATTTTTTGAAGGAAGGTTTTAAGAAGTGTGACTATGAACATACCTTGTTTGTGAAGACAAAGAAGAAGTTAAAGTATTAATTATTAGTTTTCATGTTGATGATCTCATTTTTATTGAAAATGATGATCTTTAAAAGATCTATGAAGCAATAACCTTACATATCTTGATAAAATGAGATATTTTCTTGGTCTTTAAGTGATGCAACGATCATATGGATTTTCTTATGTCATATGAAGTATATATTAGAGATGTTGTAATGGTTTGGGTTGGATAGAAGCAATTTAATGCACAATCCAATTATATTTAGTGTTAAACTCACAAAAGATGAGTCTTGTTTTAAGGTTGATAAGACTTATTATAGAAAAATTGTAGAAAGTCTTATGTATCTAACATCTACTCGACCCGATATAATATAGAAAAATTGTAGAAAGTCTTATGTATCTAACATTTACTCGACCCGATATAATATTTGTGGTGAATCTAATTAGCATGTATATGGATAATTTCACCTAATTGCATTTACTAGTGCCCAAAAGAGTGTTGAGATATTTAAGGGGAACACTTGAGTTTGAAAATTTTCTACAGTGAGGAAGGAAACAATGAGCTTTTCGCTCACACTCGTTATGCCGGAGACTTAAATGATAGGAATAATACTTTGAATAATGTGTTTTTATCAAGTTCATGTGTTGTTTCTTGGTCATCGAGAAAACAATCAATTATGAGTCTATCTCCTACAAAAGAGTTTATAGGAGCAACTTCATGTACATGTCAAACCGGCTAAAAAATGTTGAGAATTATGTAAAAATCAAAGCAATGCAATTGTGATTCCTTATGATAGTAGTTCGTCTATTAAGTTTTCAAAGAAACTTGTCATGCATGGTTTTTATGAATCTTGTTATACATGGCTTTTAAGCATTCTGATGTTCATTTTCACATTCTTCAAAATCTGAGTTGATGCACAAAGGAACACAAGAACAATTAGTCAATGCTCTCGCTGTTCTATATTATAAGCAATTTTTTATTTTTTAAATTAATTAAATGATTAATGTATTTAATCTATATACATAATCACTCATTAAGATGTTTTCTTAATGTTCCAAAAGTCTTTTGAAGTTTGTTCTTTGAGTGACTTTAAGAGAGAAATTACTAGTCAATTTATGATTTCCCCATTTTTTAAGAGTAGTTATCATTTTATTTTTTTTATTCAAAAAGAGTAGTTATTTTTTTTTACAAAGTAATTAGTTGTTTGAAAATGTGGTTTTATTTCTATTATTTAAGATTCTTTTATGTGTGACTATATACGAGTGAAGTTGTTTCTTTCAATAAATCAAAATCTTTCTTTCACGTATGTGTTTTGGTTCCTAACTATCGGAAGGTCCTTCTACTATAAGCTTCAAATCTTTCAATTTTGTATTCAATCTTCTACTAACTTATTAAGTTGGTATTTGTTAGTTTCTTGGTGTTAATGTGCATTAACCATTGGAATAGCCGAGTATTGTGAGTAGACGTAGTGTTGGTGGTGCATTGGAGGATCTACCACGCATCATTTAAGAGCACCATGAACATGGAGTTCCTTGGCGGGGGTATAATGATTGTGGAGAGGCAATTGGAACAAGATGTGAGACTCTTCATAAAAAATAAATAAAATGAATTGCTTTAAAATGATGACAGTGTAAACATTTAAACATCTATTCTAAAAGTAAGTTTGATAATATAAACTTGCTGTAAAATTTTCACTCTCACACAAACACCATCAATTGCTTCCACTGAGTTTTTATTAATATCACTTTTAATAGAAGAGATAAATCAAATTTAGCATTCTCTGCCATGAATCCAACCACAGTTCCGAGTAACTAAACTACTTAGCAACCATATAGCTTAATTTTGATGAAAACATACAACAGTACCATATAGCTTAATTTTGATGAAAACATACGATACAACAGTTTGGTGCCTGGTAGGTTCAGAGACTAGATGCATCCTTCTCTTTGTACACCACAGGATTCCAAGAAGGATTCTTCACAAGAAACGTTCCCTGCCAACAACATAACAAGAAAAAACCTAAAACCATAACCTAGGTTTTCAAAACCCTAAAATCCCAATCAAGTATGAAAATCAAAACAAAAAACAGAAACAAACTCACAGAGATGTAAGAACAGGATGGAATGACCGACAACGAATGAGTTGTAGCATGATTAAAGGCGGCGACAGTGAGATGAGAAGCCAAACCCAAACCTCTCTTGGAAGGAGGAACGTAAGTGTGTACCAAATCCATCACTTTTCCGTTCTTTCTGAGTTTATACTCCAGATACGCTTCTTTGTCATTTGTTTCAAATCTCTTTCCTTCTTCGTTCCACACGATCATTGGATTTCCAGCTCCGCCAACAATATTCGCCATTTCCACTCACCTCTCTAACTTTTTCTGTTTCTTCTCAATTTTTCCCTGATTCGTAGGTTTATGTATTCTTTTTTTCGTTAATTCATAGGCTTATATTTAATGCTAACACCATCACACACCAATCACCGTAATTTTGGTATACTGTATTTATTTTTACAATAAACTAGTGGGATACACACAGAAATTGATATGGTATAGTAAAATAATTATTGTTAAAAAAATTTATTAAAATAAATTGTCACTATTTTATCATATAAATTTAAATACATTATCAAAATATTATTGGAAAATAGAAAAAATATAAAACAAACTATAAGATATTTGTATAAGTTTATAAAAATTATTATTATTAAATTTTAGGTAAGGTCGTCCAGAAGTATATTTAACTCAGTTTCTGGGTTCTGAGTTTATTAGCGTAGCTGTTAAGTTTAGTATTTCCTAATTTATACATTTTAACTTAATCATTAAATTTACTTTTATTAAGGTCCGTATAGCAATTTACTTTGTGTATAAATAGACTAATAGTAGTAATCATTTGTATCATTCTTTTTTGTAAGCTTTATAGTCGTTATTATAGTAAATATATTCTCTCTTACCTTTTATTCATTTATTAACCTTGTGCATTGACCGGTCATCATTTTCATCATGTTTTTGTTACTTGTCTGATGATAATCCAGGTATTTTGCATCGTTTTGTATCGTATTTTGCTTCTCTTTGAATGGTTTCATATTTCTTAAGTTTTCCCGCATTTTATATTTTCGTAAGTTTATTTCAAGTTATTTTCTATTTTATGCTTTGATTGGTTGTTGCTACTGTTTCAAATGCAGGTAAAGATCCAAGGGAATCTGGATGAGAAGAGTCAAGAAATCAGGAGTTTTAAAGAAGTTTTCAGCAAGTTACATCAAGTATGACACGACCACCCATGTCACCTGACACGAGCTGTGTCAAGCAGAGGAATGAATTAAAGAACAAAAACCATATTCTCAACACGGGCGCCCATGCCAATTGACACAAACTATATCAGCCATCCGAGGAGTTAATGTTTTTGAATGTTGATTGGTGACCAACACAACCACCTGTGTCACCTGACACGGATCATGTTAGTCTGTGCGCGATGATTCTGATTTTGTCTATATTTCCCTAAGTGTAACCCGGAAGGGCGTTTTGGACTTTTAGGACGGGGAACAGAAGATTTTCACTACTTGAGACAGTTTTAACAATCTAGAGGGGACCTTTGGACATTAGGAAGAATTCAACGATAAAAATTGGAGCTTCCAAGGGATTCAGAGAACGGAGATTTTTCAAGAGCAATCACGATTGAAGATCAACGGAATCCAATTATCTTGTAATGTATAACTTTCTTATTGTAAATTATTTGAATATTATGCGTTGCTAACCCCCCCCCCCCCCCCCAATGCTAGGGGTGTCCCTGTTTTGCAGTGTAATAACTTTGAATTATTGATTTTTAATCCAATAGTTTCCTTTCAATTTAATCGTTCAATGTTTCTAATGCTTTCCTGATCGGACCAATTAAGATTGATCTACGATTAACAACTAGGATTGGACCGTTGTTGTTAAGGTTTTTTATATGATTAAACTATATTAGATATCACCTAGGATTAGGGATATTATATAGTTACCGGTGAAAACTTGATAATATTGAAGGCTTGGTAGCATCATAATTTTCTAAGGACATAGATATTAGGATGGTTGACCAAAGGTTTTCCCACTGAGGACTTGGAGGAAAACAACCTAAAGATCCAGTAGTTGAAGGTTAGAATTGGTTGAAGAGATCAACATTCAGGGTCATTACAGGGAAAAACACACACTTACCCCTAGCATAGTACTCATACTAGTAAAAAAAAGTCATAATTTACATTATGTTTATTTTCATAATTGTTTAGGTTAAATCCAAAACCAAAGCAAACGTTAAGTTTTTGTTTAATTGAACCACACATTAAACTCGGTACTATACGCAGTCCTCGAGATCGATATCTGGGGGAAATTCCCTTTTATTACTGTAAGGCAAATAGTACACTTGTTATTTTATCGATCAAGTTTTTGGCGCTATTGTCGGGGACTGTCTAGTTATTGAGTGTAATTTGAGTTCAATTAAAATTTTGTTGCTCTGCAACTAAAATGTCTTTTCTGTAATTTTTATATTTTTGTTATTACTGATTTTTCTAACCTTTGCATGTGAGGAAAGCCCTCAGTTGAATTTTATTTTGACGCAGAAATCGAAAGAACTTTTCACGCAAGGTGCAGACAAGCTCAGTTAGTTAGACAGGAATCAGATGGTTCATCAGATTATTCAGGTTCAAAGTCTGAAAAGGAAAAACCAATGGTTGAAGACCCACCACCACCTGAGAGACTTCTTGGGGACCATGGAGGAGCAAATGCTCCAACAGGTCGGTTGATTATCGTGAATCAACCGGTAACTGTTGCAAAATTTCAGCTGCACCCTTTAACCATCCGCCAGCTCGAGAATAAATCTTTCACCGGAAGGATCAATGAAGATTCCAATAAGAATTTGCAGAGATTCCTCACCGTGAGTATTACTTTGAAGATTGAGGGGAACTCTGAAGAAGCCAAGAAATTAAAGATGTTCCTGTTCACACTTTTGAAGATATTGAAGAGTGGTTTTACTCATTACCTGCTAGGAGTATTACTACTTGGGAACAGATGGAGAAGACTTTTCTTGATGAGTACTTTCCTACTTTTGTTTATATTCGTAAAAGAAATGATATTGTAAATTTTAAGCAGAAGGAAAGAGAGTCGCTAGGTGGTGCTTATAAGAGGTTCAAGAGGTTATTAGTAGCATGTGCCACTCACAACATGGGTCAAACTGAGCAAATGCAAATGTTTGTAAATGGCCTTCGAATAAAGACAAAGCAACTTATTGATACAGCAGTCGGTGGCTCATCAAACTTTACAATAGCCACTCGTGTGAAGAAGATTATTGAAGCCACTACTGCAAATGAGCATCTGGAGCTATATTGTAACACCCCAATTCTACCCCAAGCAATTTATGCAAAATAAATCAGAGTTATAAAATTTCAATCATACAAATGAATCGGGACGTCACAAATTCTTCTAACAAATTCATTGCATTCATCATGGATATATAACACTTTTTCAAAACATCGGATGAACTAACAACATAACATCTTTCATTAAATATTCAACAACTACGCAGCGGAATTCTTCAATAACATCTTTAAATAAAACAGCAACTTCGAAACATCTCATATTTAGTAAATAAACAATTTAAAGTTCAACAACTAAAAATCAGCAATCAAAAATCAGCAAGCGTTCATCCCCCCGAGTGTTACATATCATAGCAATGACACCGGCTCGATCTATTGAAGGTATACAGCCTTCACTCTCGATTACCTGCACGTTACCAACATAGGGGCAACATTCAAACAGAAGGGGTGAGATATCTAACAATATAATAAAGCGCATGATAATTAATATATTAAATTAGATCAATAAGATCACCACTTCTCATCTCATAATCAACAACAATTACAACATATATACTCATTCATCAACATCAAATACACTTCATTATTCAATCATAAAATGCGACTCAAAACTATGCAAATGCATGTGGTACCATTGGAGCATAACTCCCATCTCAAAAATCTAATCTGCCAATTAATAGAGACATCAATAAGGCATATCCTTCATCTCAAAATTTGCCAATCCAGGCCATCTCAACGAGCATAAGCTCCATCTCAAAAAAATGCAATGTATGCGACTCAACATGAATGTAATAACACACTCAGTTAACAACATCTCAAAACACATCTCAAAACAACAACATCTCAATCATCAAAACGACAACATTTCAGTCATCTCAAACAACAACATCTCAATCATCAAAACGACAACATTTCAGTCATCTCAAACAACAATATCTCATAAACATCTCAGAACAACAACATCTCATAAACATCTCAATTACAGCATCTCGTAATCATCTCAAAATAATTTACTAAACGTTACTTATTTATCAAACATCATTTGATTAACAACATCTTACTATTAACTCAGCTGTATATCAATAATACAGTAATCCATATTGTTATTCTGCTACTGTACATCATTATAGTCACTAAATCCTACTGTCATAATTCTAACAGCAGCCTCTAACATCTCATATTCATCAATCTGTCCTAAAAACAACACAACAGTCATCTACGGGAATTAATCATAAATCCTAAATTACTTACTGGGGTTACACCTCTTAATCATCATTTAAATCATCTAGGATAATATTCATCGCGTTAGCTAATCAACGCTTCGAACGACATCTCAAACAACGTCCTAAAACTCAAGTTACGGCAATTAAAAGTCAATTATGTCAAAAATCAGACCTTATGTATCAACACAAAACACCATGGATCGACACATCCTACTTCTCCTGCATACTATGAGTCGACACATCCTCCTTATGGATCGACTCATCCTGCTTCAAATCTCAGCATGTATCGGCACATGCATCGCACCGATCGACTCATCCTGAGTCTTGTACTCATCATGCATCGACACATCCTCTCTTCGCGTCGACTCATCCTGAGTCTTATACTTAAAATGCATCGACGCAAGCCCTGCATGCATCGACTCATCCTGAGTCCAATAGCCTCCTTGCATCGACTCATTCTGTTTGAGGTCGACGCATCCTGTGATTTTCTGCATAATTCTCTGCGTTTTCTATTGTATTTTCACTAGTGGAATCTAATTACAGTCCTAAAAACCTTATTATAACCATGATAACTCATCACTTAACATTAACTTATAATACAACATCGATTACACAACATCATAACATCCTTTATCCAACGAGAATTCATCAATATTCACCATACATCATTCAATTCAATAACAAAAACAACAATCCTCTAATCCCACATATCAAACATCATGAACCCAATTATAAAGCCAGAACACCACCCTTACCTTGGATCGAAGGTCGCTCTACAATTTCCGGGTTGAATCTTTGTTCTTGCCGTTTCCTTCAAAATCCAGCAGCTTCACGTTCTTCTCAATCCTTATTTCTCTTCTTACTGCTTCTTTCTTCTATTCTAACAACAATAATAAAATAACCTAATATTATTATATTATTCCTTATTGGGCTCCAAACTTACACCCCTTTATTACTTCCACTCACTTAATATAGGCCCATATTAAATAATATTAACTTCTAACATTATTTCACATAATAATATAATACCTCAAATATATTATTATTTCTCCACTTAATAAAATAAATCCAATTTAATAACACTTCTTCACAATTATTCCAAAAATAATTTAATTAAATAATTAATTAAATTACGGGCGTTACAACTCTCCCCCACTTAGAATATTTTCGTCCTCGAAAATTTACCTCAATAAAACAATTCTGGATGGGAGTCTCGCATCTTACTCTCCAATTCCCAAGTCATGCTTTCACCAGCAACTCCTAACCAAACCACTTTAACCAGGGCAATCTCTTTGCCCCTCAGAGTCTTTATTTCTTGATCCGCAATCCGTACAGGCATCGTCTCCACCGTAAGATTATCCCGTACTTGCACATCGTCCATATGAATCACATGAGATGGATCTGAAATATACTTCCGAAGTTGCGACACATGAAACACATCATGCAAATTCGAAAGATTAGGCGGTAAGCCACTCTATAAGCAACATTCCCCACTCTCTGAAATCTGATACGGTCCAATAAAACGAGAAGTGAGCTTCTTAGACTTCAACGCTCGCCCAACACCAGTCACAGGTGTAACTCTCAAAAACACGTGATCACCGGCTTGAAATTCTAAATCTTTCCTTTGCTTGTCATGATAACTCTTCTGTCTACTTTGTGAAGCTTTCATCTTTTCTCGAATCAACTTCACCTTCTCAGTAGTCTCACGAACAAGTTCAGGTCTAAGTACTACACTTTCACCAGATTCATACCAACATAACGGAGTTCTACATCTTCGACCATACAATGCTTCAAAAGGTGCCATCCCAATACTAGAATGGTAACTGTTGTTATAAGTGAACTCTATCAACGGAAGATAAGTATCCCACGAACCTCCCTGCTCAAGAACACATGCTCTCAACAAGTCTTCTAACGATTAAATCATCCGTTCAGTCTGACCATATGTCTGAGGATGATACGCTAAACTCAACCTCAACTTAGAACCCAACGCTTCTTGCAAACTCTTCCAAAAATCAGAAGTAAATCTTGGATCCCTATCCGACACAATACACAAAGGAACACTGTGTAGTTTCACAATCACACTAACATAAATCTCATCCAACTTCGACACTAGAAAACTGATGTTAATAGGAATAAAATGAGTTGACTTCGATACAAGAAACCCTAGGATAGCATCTTGTATGAAAATTTAAAGGGAAAATTTTGGGGTACAACAGCTGCCCCTGTTCAATTTTCTTGCACTTGAAAAGCGAAATTGGCATGCTTGCCATTTGTAGCTTGAAAGTGGAAGATGATTGAACACCAGAGTGCCCGAAAATTTGCACTTGTTGGTGTATGAAGTAATGCCTTGAATTTGGTGTATTGGGAATGGGCTTAAAGATGCCATTGAATGAACTGAGGGATAACTGTCGGAGATGGGCTTACAGATGCCATCCAAGGGTGATTGTTGACAGGAAATTGGACTAAGTCCGACCTTGATTTCAACTGAAAGAGTGTCAGGATGGCATCCATGTCTGGAGCGTGTCTGAACTGTATCTGTAAGATGCTCTGAATGAGTATCATAATGTCGTCTGCGTCTGGAGCGTATTTGTACTATATCAAAAGATTGAATCTGAATGAGTATCAGAACAACATCCGTGTCTTGGAGCGCATCTGAACTGTATCAAAAGACGTATCTGGATGAGTATCAGAATGGCATCCGTGTCTGGAGCGTATCTAAATTGTATCAAGAGATTGAATCTGAATGAGTATCAGAATGGCGTCCATGTCTGGAGCGTATCTGAACTGTATCAAAAGATTGAATTTGAATGAGTATCAGAATGGCATCCGTGTCTTGGAGCGCATCTGAAATGTATCAAAAGACGTATCTGGATGAGTATCAGAATGGCGTCCGTGTCTGGAGCGTATCTGAACGGTATCAAGAGATTGAATCCGAATGAGTATTAGAATAGCGTCCGTGTCTTGGAGCGCATTTGAACTGTATCAAAAGATGTATCTGGATGAGTATCAGAATGGCGTCCGTGTCTGGAGCGTATATGAACTGTATCAAGAGATTGAATCTGAATGAGTATCAGAATGGCGTCCCGTGTCTGGAGCGTATCTGAACTATATCAAAAGATTGAACTTGAATGGTAGTTGTTAATCTTATCCTGAAAAGGGTAAAATGTTAGCTAAAATGCCAAGTCATGATGTATGAAATGTATGCATAATGGGATTATGTTGTATGCATTCGTGTTATCAATGGTTATGATATATGGATGGAATGTATGTGTATGTGAGCTAATCTGCTGCATTGCTATTGGATTGAAGGAAATAAATTCTTGAATGTTGCTGAGGATACGTGAGCCTTCATGTCTTAAAGTTGAAGTATTGATGGATTTCTGCCGAGAGAAATAAATTATGTTGTAAGGGTAATGGCAAGTACTGCTTGTAAAACCTGTTGGGGAGTCTGGAGAAATTTTGACAATTTCTAACTGGGGATCAATAGTTTGAAACTTTGTTCCGCTCGGGATTTAAATGGCGTACTGTAGGGGATTACTTATGGAATATCCTAGAGACATTTCCTTATTCTTTTAACCTATCAGTAATTGTCTTTCCCATTTCGTTTATTTGTAAACAGTAATTACGTTCAAATGCATATGTTCAAAACTAAATCATTGGACGTTTTTGCAAACAAAACACAAGCGTAAAGAAAATAAAGACCAATAGTTTTTGCACTTTCAAAGGGATGTCTTTGTATTGACTTTGAGTAAAAAAAAATTGTACAAAGGGGACAAACATTCTAGTAAGATAATGTTGTCATAAAAAAATAAAAATTTGATACGAAGAAGGATAGATATGTGTAAAAATCCCATGGGGTTCCCAATCTGCTATAGCCTTTGTATCTCTAAGCGTCTTGTCTATCTGTCGCCTCGTCCGAAGATGACTGAATTGATCAGAACCTCTGAGTCTGTCATTGGAATCCAAAGGTTGTTTATAAAGTGATCCGATGGGACATAGTCATACGCTTTAATTCCCTAACTTTTTCCTGGACCGTCCTTTCAGGTTTTCAGTCCAGCGGGAAACCCGTTTTTGCCCAAGTCGCCCTTTCGGGTTTTTAACTTGCCGGGTATACAGATTTTTTTTGTTTTATTCCTAACTTTTTCCCGAACCTTTTTGGTTCGTCGGGATGCCCTTGTTTTGCCTAGGTATGTCAACCTAACGATTCTCTTATGCATAGTATCTTTTGACTATGTCCGTGTTCGCAGGGTGTGGCAGGTCGTCACCATCCATGGTGGTCAAGATCATTGCCCCACCGAAGAATATGTTTTTGATTACAGATGGTCCTTCATAGGTAGGAGTCCATTTGCCTCTGGGATCACTTTGTGGCAAGATGATGCGTTTGATCACTAGATCCCCAACTTGATACACTTGGCGTCTGACTTTTTTTGTTAAAAGCCTTGATCATCCGTTTTTGATACATTTGACCATGGTAAACAGCAGTAAGTCTCTTCTCATCAATCAAGTTTAGTTGATCAAGTTGAGTCTGGATCCAATTGTCTTCGTTCAATCCTGCATCCTTCATAATCCTTAGAGAGGGGATATAGATCTCGATAGGCAAGACATCTTCCATGCCGTAAACCAAAGAATATGGCGTTGCCCCAGTTGATGTGCGAGCTGTGGTACGGTACCCGTGGAGAGTGAATGGTAGCATCTCGTGCTAGTCTTTGTATGTGACTGTTATTTTCTGTATGACCTTTTTAATGTTTTTATTTGCAGCTTCGATAACACCATTCATATTTGGCCGATAGGGAGAGGAATTATGATGCTGAATCTTGAATTGCTTGCATAATACGGTGATCATAGTTTTGTTGAGATTGGTACCATTGCCAGTGATGATCCTTTCCAGAATACTGTACCGGAAAATGATATTTTGCTTGATGAAGCGGGCAACAACATTCTTGGTAACGAAGGCGAATGAGGCTGCTTCAACCCACTTTGTAAAATAGTCAATGGCCATTAGGATGAAGCGACGTCCATTAGAGGCTGTCGGCTTGATTTCCCCAATCATATCAATTCCCACATAGCAAAAGGCCAAGGAGCCGTCAAGACATTCAGAGGAATCGGGGGTACATGCACTTTGTCGACATAAATCTGGCACTCATGACAGGTTCGAGAGTGTTGATAGCAATCTGCTTCCATGGTGGACCAATAATAGCCTGCCTGTAGGATCTTCTTCGCCATCGTATGTCCACTGGAATGGGTGCCAAAAGTACCTTCATGTAATTCAGCCATGATCCTTTCAGCTTTAATTTTATCTACGCACCGAAGCAATACGGAGTCATGATTGCGTTTGTACAGGATGCCATTACTAAGGAAGAATTTAGCAGAGAATCTCCTTAAGAACTTCTTATCATTGATTGAAGCTCCTTTTGGATATTCTTGAGCCTCAAGATACCTCTTGACTTCATGAAACCAAGGTTGGTCCACTACTTCTCCAGTATTAATCTCGTGACAGTGTGTTGGTTCATCCATTCGTCCGATGGTGATCTGGGGAGCCTCGTTATCCCAATTAAGTTTAAACATAGATGACATCGTGGCTAGAGCGTCTGCTAGCTAATTTTCTTCTCACGGGAAATTCTCAAAGGTAATCTTCTTAAAATGCGGTAGCAATGTCAAAACATGTTCTTTGTAAGGGATAAGGTTTGGGTGCTTGGTGTCCCATTCCCCTTTGATCTGACTGATGACCATGGCTGAGTCTCCGAATACATCCAATGATTTGATCCCCAAGTCTATGGCTGCTCTGAGACTAAAGATGCACGCTTTGTATTCTGCCATATTATTCGTACAATTGAAGCAAAGTCTGGTAGTAAAGGGAGTATGACACCCTTCCGGAGATATGAGTGCAACACCGATACCATTACTAAGTGCATTGGAGGCTCCATTAAAGAACAGGGTCCATCGGGATCCTTGTTCAGGTCCGTCATATGGCCTGAATTCTTCACAGTTGTCTAATGTCATGATGTCTTCATCCGGGAATTCAAACTTCATGGACTGATAGTCTTCTACAACTTGGTGAGCAAGGTGATCAGCTAGCACACTGCCCTTTATAGCTTTCTGGGTAGTATACTCTATGTCGTACTCTGTCAGGATCATATGCCATCTAGCTATTCTCCCAGAAAGAGCAGGCTTCTCGAAGATGTATTTTATCGGATCCATTTTAGATATCGATAAGGTAGTATGAGTCAGCATATATTGTCTTAACCGGAGAGCAGCCCATGCCAGAGCGCAGCAAGTTTTCTCGAGAAATGAATATCTGGTTTCACAGTCGGTAAACTTTTTGCTCAGGTAGTAAATAGCGTGCTCTTTTCGGCCAAACTCGTCATGCTTCCCCAATACACACCCGATTGAATTTTCTAAAACAGTCAGATACATGATCAATGGTCTCCCCTCGATTGGTGGCATCAATACATGAGGCTCTTGTAAGTATTCTTTGATTTTTTCAAAAGCAACTTGGCACTCACCATTCCATTTGACTACTTGATCTTTCTTCAAGAGCTTGAAGATTGGCTCACAAGTAGCTGTCATGTGAGAAATAAATCTGGCAATATAGTTCAAACGTCCCAAGAATCCTCTGACTTCCTTCTCAGTACGGGGAGCAGGCATCTCTTGTATTGCTTTAACTTTGGCAGGATCGACCTCAATACCTTTGTTACTGAGGACAAAGCCTAGGAGTTTACCAGTCCGTACCCAAAATGTACACTTGTTTGGATTCAACCTCAGCTTGTACTTCTTCAGTCTCTCAAACAATTTTTGTAAGTGGTCAAGATGCTCTTCTTCTGTTTGTGATCTGGCTATCATATCGTCTATGTAGACCTCTATTTCATGATGTATCATGTCATGAAATAAAGCTACCATGGCACACTGATAAGTTTCCCTAGAATTCTTCAGTCTGAATGGCATCACCTTGTAGCAGAATGTGCCCCACTGTGTGACAAATGTTGTTTTCTCCATGTCCCCAGGTGCCATTTTGATTTGGTTGTAACCTGAGAATCCGTCCATGAAGGAAAACACTTTGTGTTGTGCCGTATTGTTAACTAGGATATCAATGTGGGGAAGTGGAAAATCATCTTTAGGGCTCGCCCTATTCAAATCTTTGTAGTCCACACACATTCGTACTTTGCCGTCTTTTTTAGGTACGGGAACAATGCTGGCCACCCATTGAGGGTAGGAAGTGACAGCCAATAATCCAGCATTGAATTGCTTCATGACCTCTGCTTTAATATTTTCTGACATATCAGGTCTCATGCGGATAACCTTTTGTTTTACTGGCGTACAATCTTCTCTTGTAGGCAAACGATGTACCACAGTGTCTGTATCAAGTACCGGCATGTCTTCATATGACCAGGCGAAGATTTCAACATAGTCGTGTAGTAACTGAATCATACGCTCCTTGACACTGGGTTCCAGATTGGCACCCACCTTGACCTCTTTTTTATCTTCTTCGGTACCCAAGTTGATTGTATCCACGGGTTCCTCGTGAGGCTAAATGGTTCTTTCCTCTTGTTGTAGCAGTCTGGCAAGCTCCCCTGATACTTCACAATCTTCCTCACCTTCGTCTTCGGCTTAGTAGATTAGATTCTCAGAGTCACAAAAGGCCATAGCAGTATCGTTACCCATGGGATCTAAAATGGATGAATACCTGCATTGTGAGTGTGGGTGTGTGTAAGGGTATAACTATCTTTTAAAATAAAATAAAATGTAAAATAAAAATAATGAGCACAAAATTTTGTATGTGAAAAACGTCCATGATTCATTGATGTCATATGAAGATGAAATGATAACCCTTACAAGTGGACCATTGTGCCTCGGGCAAGACACAAGGTTTTAAGAGTGCAAATTTTTTTTCAATATTACAGATCCAACAAAATGTAAAGATAAATTACTATAGGATAAAGGTTATTGGGACGAAGTCTCTAGCCTCCCAATTGTTGAGCCCTCCATTGACAGTCAGAAAGATCCAATCCTCCAGGTTGCAATCATCTTCACCATCTTCTACCGCGTTGACCTCACGGTTGCTGATCTTCAAGGGCGGCCCTCTAGCACGGGCACAACGTATAACCTTTTGAGCACTTGAAGTGAAACCTAGGCCAAAATTGTCAGACTTATACGGGATATCCGGAAGTTTCCCCCAGATGGTGCATCCACCTTCCTCTACCACTGCTTTGGCGTCCTTCAGAGATGACATCCGGAGCGGAGGTCTTCTGATCTTGGGAATCTGGGACACGGTCTTGGTCACTGCTACCTCTTGGGGAACCTCTTCGAAGTGTTGAAATGGAGTTTCAATGAATTTGACGTCCAATTCCACATATCCGAAGGAATTGAGATGGCTGATCATGTATTCTTCCTCTCCATGGACAATGATAATCTTTACTTGAACCAGATACTTCAACATCTGGTGCAATGTAGAGGTGACAGCGCCAGCATTGTGGATCCATGGCTGACCTAGCAGGCAAGAGTATGAAGGGCGGATGTCCATTACATAAAAGGTTGAATTGAAAGTTTGAGTCCCAACCTTTATGGGGATATCCACTTCCCCGTGCACCATTCTCTTTGAGCCATCAAATTCCCTTACTACTATGTTGCTTGGCTTTAACGTTAGTCCCTCGCAGTCAAGTCTGTCAAGAGCTTTTTTCGGTAATACATTCAAGGATGAGCCTGTGTCCACCAAAACATGGGCCAGAGTTGTGCCCCTACATTCCACAGAGACATGTAATGCTTCATTGTGATTTCTTACCCTCGGTGTCAGATCAGCATCTGAGAAGCCTAGGCCGTTATCCGCTGTCAAGCTGGCCACACAGTCTTGGAATTGATCAGCAGACGTCTCTTGAGGCACATGGGCTGTTTTTAGGAACTTCACCAAGGCTTTCGCATGTGCCTCGGAACACAGTAGTAATTCCAGCATGGGGATTTTGGAGGGAGTTTACCCCAATTATTCAACTACATCGTAGTCGCTCCTCTTTATAATTTTTAGGATCTCCTCCATTTCTTTCTTAGATGTCTCAGGGATAGTCAATGATTGAGCCTTCATCCGGACAGGCTCCACTTGAATATTCTTTCCTCAAGTTTCAGCAGCAGGAGTGTTGGTAGGAATGACAATAGGGGTTGTAACGTCTTCGTTAATATGAGCACTTGCAGAGATGATTATGGGTACGGAAGTAGCCTTTGGAGCAGCTACAAGGATGATCACGGGTCCTGAAACTGCTTTTGGGGGAGCAATTTCTGGAGAAAAGATCCTACCGCTTCGGGTAATTTTACTAGTTCCGGCAATATTGCTGATGTTAGAATCTTCTTCTTCGGAGTTTATCTCTTCGGCGGCCGGCCAATCTTGTTTGATGCCATGGTAGTAAATGTCCCCTCAGTAATTCCATGGCACGGTTTTGTCTGATACTTATGGGACTGGCCCAGGCATTGTGATTATTAGAGGAGCTGCTTTCAGAACTGATGTAATTCTAACAGGTCTTTTGGTGGAGACCCTAGAATAATTGGAGGAAATGGTAATGATTGAAACATCTTCAACAGGAATAGGTGAAACATGAGTACTTTCAAACAAAATCTCTTTGTTATCTATCAGGCGCTGAATGCCTTCTTTCAACAAAGGGAAATCAGTTGGTGAGGACAAGCAGAGATGGCAAACTTCATTACAGCCCGAGAATACACCGACTTTCAACAAGTTTATCTTAATGGTCGGAAGTGGAGTCATGAGTTCATCAACTGTGGTAACAAACAAATATTCTTCAATAGCATTGGTATTGTGACCATATCTGGGCATAGGAGCAGAAACGACATTTGGCTTCTCGGGCGCATCAAACTAAATTTCTTTTGCTTCAGTGAGGTCTTGTATTTTATTCTTCAAGGCCCAACAATTATTGGTATCGTGGCCAGGACTTTCAGAGTGATATGCGCAACGGGCATTGGGGTGATAATGAGGGGATGTTGTATTGGGGTTTTTCGGAGCTTCTTTCAAGGTTGCCAAGTTAGATCTCAGAAGATGCGGTAATACTTGATACAGAGTCATGTTAATTCTGGTGAATTGCCTAACTGGCCTTTCCACCCTTGGTTGATTACTTCTTTGTTGCTCAGACGTAGGCTTTGGAATCATAATAGCCCCCATTATTGGTCGGTGTTTGGTCCTCTCTTGGTTTCTTTATGGATATACAGCAACTACCTCTTTCTTCCCGATGAAAGGCTTTCTTACAACTACAGAAGAAGATGAATCTTTCTGAATATTTCCACTTTTTATGCCAGCTTCCACCCTCTCTCCGGTCAATATTAGCTCAATGAAGCCTGCAGATGAACTTCCGATTAGATGGTTGAAAAAGGGACCAGACAAAGTTCCTAGGAACATGTCTACCAATTCTATTTCAGACAGAGGGGGTTGAAATCTTCCAGCCAAATCTCTCCATTTTTGTGCGTAATCCTTGAAACCTTCATTGGAAACCATGGCCATACTCTGGAGTTGAGTACGGGTAGGTACCAAATCAGCATTGTATTGATACTGCTTGTAGAAAGTTGTGGCAGGATCTTCCCAATTATGGATGTTGGCTCTTTCTAGTTGGTAAAACCAGTCGAGTTGTGTTCCAGACAGACTGTCTTGGAAAAAATGCACCCATAAGTCTTTATCAGCGGTGTGGGGTTGGATTTTTCTTACATATGATCGGAGATGCAATTTAGGGTATGACACTCCATCATATTTTGCAAACGTAGGCACTTTGAATTTCGGAGGAATCATAATCCCTGACACTAGTCCCAATTATTCAAAGTCTAAGTCTGGCACCTTTTGTATTTCCATCACGCTCAAACGCTCTTCGAGATGTTTGTACTTGTCATCAGCTGGAGGATATTGTTCCTCAGAGTAGTCTTCCTCTTCTTACTCCTCTTCTTCTGATTCTGACGAGACAGCTGTTTCCTTGCCTTTCCCTTCTCCTTCACTGGAAGTTGTTGCAAAGTTCAAAGTCCTTCTTGTCTGCCCCTGAAATCTTCTCCCCATTTTTAAGACTCCAGTTACCTTCTTTGTTTTCTTTTTCCTCTCCTCAGCTAGCAGAGTCTTCAATTCTTCTTGCCCATTAGCTAGGGTCGTGAGCAACTGTTGAAAATGCGTGTTCTGAGCTTGGAGATCTTCCACTGTTTGTTCGATGTCCATGTTGCTGAAATAAACAGTAGAGAGATGAGGAGACTTGTTGTAAAAGACATGTTTATGTTATGATGAATGATATTTGCATATGCAATGTTTTCAAGGATTTCGAAGATTCAAGTTTGTTTTAGACAAAAAGAAACACACGTTATATTAATAAGATAAAGTTTGAGTACATCAATTCCCCTTGGACAAAATAATACAAAACTCTAAGATAAAAAAGTAGTGCGCATCCTCTTTGGTGCAATGTAGGCATTTAGAGTCCGCTCCTCATGAAGTAGCCTAGTGAGTTCCAAAACCTTCTTCTCGCTTGCGTAGAATTGAGATTCAAAAGTATCTCGCTCTCCTTTGAGCTGCATCCAATCCCTTTGTAGGTATTCAAGAGATGTGGGCATGTCAGGATGTAGGATAGTGTATGGAACATCTGCTTCGTTAACAGGCTCAATGATTACCGGGAGAATGGAGGGGTAAGGCATCATAAGACTTTGAGCACAGGTTCGTACCCATTTGAGGTAAGGCTCAAGAGGGATGGAATTCTTGTGCCCCAAAGTCTTACTATCCACCTTGTTTAACATCCTTCAAGCTCGGATAAATCTATGGCGAAGACCTCGATCGTCGTTGTCGTAGTCGAATACCAAACCTTGAATCAGCATCTCGTGCGGGCCATCCTTTTGAGCGTAACCAAACTGTCTTAAGGCTAAACATGGGTTGTAGGTGATGCCTCCCCTAATGCCAAGTAGAGGTACATTAGGGAATTCTCCACAGCGGTCAACAATGACAACATTCTCTTTGGATCGGGAGCACCAATGAATGTCTGAATGTTTTAGCGTCATTAACCTTTGTGACCACCTTGAACCTTGATCATTCTTTAAGATTGATTGGGGAAGATGAGAAATAAACCATCTTGCCAAGAGAGGAGTGCAACACATAAGGACACCTCTTTTCCTCATTGTGCGAGTGTGAAAAGAGTGTAGGATATCCCCTAGCAATGTAGGCACCGGGTTGCGTGACATGAAGATTTTGATTGTGTTCACATCTATGAGTTGGTCAGGGTTTGGAAACAAAACCATCCCATAGATGAGGAGAGCCATAATTTCCTCAAAGGTTTGCAAGTCTAGGGAATTCCAATAGCTTTGGGCTTTCTTAAACAGGAACTTTGCTAAGATGCCTTTGACACCACTCCTAGTTTCCCAATGAGTTGTGACATCAGATGAGTGCAAGTGTAGAGCTTGAGAAATCTCTTCTGGCTTTGGGTCTCTTTCCGTATCGTTGAAAGGTAGTTGATTGAGAATGGGAATCCTCAAGAGCTGGGAGAATTCTTCCAAAGTAGGCACAAGTTAATAGTCGGGAAATGTGAAGCAATGGTGCAAAGGATCAAAGAACTGAAAGAGCACCTTCATCATATCCTCATATGTGTTGGAGGTGACCAAGTTGAGAAAACGACCATGTCTCTTGGTGAATGGAGAGTTCTCAGGGATCCTTGAAGCTAGCTCTTTAAGTTGTGGAGGAATTCTTACAAGGTTGATTTGAATAGTTTTCCTGCGAAGTGAATCCATATCCTACAAAACAAGAACAAAGATGAATCCCAAAATCCTTGAAATGGTTAGTGGATGTATGTGATGTTCATGATGTCCATGATGTTATGTACAAGTATGCATATACGAACAAAACAAACAAGTTCTTAGTTTAGGCTTGCATGGAGTTTTATAGGTAAGTACCCTCTTGAAGTTTAGTTGGCTTAAACTTGTCCTAGTAATAGTAATCGGGTTCTAAGGAGCTCAATATCACTGGATTGTTTCCTTGGTCATTATTTCAGCTCAAGCCTCTTTAATGGCGACCGAAATATCCCAAGAAACCAAACCTCAATGAGTGTAGTATCGAGTATCTACCAACTTCAGACTGTACCAAAGCCGGTCATCTCACTACATCCTAAAGGCCAAGTTGGTCAAGTAAAGGTTCTAGAAGTTAATTAGTGTTTCATGACATCACTCAGCGGTCCCGTATTCTTTTTGATTAACTCAAAGGCTACCGGTACCCACAAATATGTCGCACTAACGTAGCTATTGCTTAGACCATGTCGGTATACCCCACACAGTTTCCACAATGTATTGCTACTTACCTATAATGTATCCCAAATCCGGGTAAAGAATTCAAACCCAAACAAAGAACCATAATGTAAAGCATAGAAGTCAAACAATCTAAGTAAGTAAATATGATCTAAACCCTAAGGTAACCCCACTTTTAGAATTTTCCCCAGCAGAGTCACCAGTTCTGGCGATACGGTGGGAGAACTGACTTGATTGTTTTGCGTTTTATCGCAAATGTTGCGGTTAGCAAGAGTCACCACCGAATTTTCTTTTATCCAAAAAGGAAAGGTGAAAAAGCACAGGAAAGACCTTTGAGATTATTTCTTGAGTTTGGGGGGTAGATTATGAAAAGGGAAGGTATTAGCATCCATTTTCATCCATGGTTTTCCATGGGCCCTTAGTTACTTGCTAGATAAATTGCTTTTGTTTGAAATTGTGTTTTGTATGGTTTTGAAAGTATTTTGTAAAAGAGGCCATCGTTTAGACAATCTTTGTAATGATTCTCGTTCGTGAGAATGTATACAAAGATGTTTGTCTTTTTGAAAATGTTTTCAATTTTGTAATGTGTGTGTTTGTTTTGAAAATAGCAAGGATATTTGTTTGAAATGGAGCAAGTAACTAAAAGTAATCTATCTACTCAAATGTCTTTCTTGTTCATTTTCTTTTCCTTTGATATTGTTATCTTATCATTGATTTGGTAAGCAACCCTATCTTTGGATGTAAACGGGACGGGCGTGGGTCATCGTATAGCCATGATTAGTAATGTTGCAAGGTATCTTAGCATTTTTGAGGGACTAAGATCATTTTGTAAGGCAACTTTGAATAGCGTCATCGTGGGACTATGATCTTGTTTTTGTTTGTTTTGCTAAGATACCTTACATGCATAATAAGGCCATTTTTGTATAAGGCAACCAAGTGAAGTAACCCTAAGGGTGCTTGTGTGCAAGTGTGTCATTTTCATGCTTGATTTTGTCTTGGATTAGGGTTTTCTATTTGATTGGTTTTATCTTGCCATACAAACCCTAATTACTAGCATGTTATATAAAAGCGGTAAATTGCAAAATTTAAAGATTACTACGCTATTACAACACTTTGTGTGAGGGGGTATACAATTTATAAATGGGGATTTGCAAGAAAGTAAAAACCCTAATTATCTAGTACAACCATATCGAATTTGTCAAATATACAAAGAAACGAATGTAAATACAATGTATAAGAAGTGAAATGAATATAATGTACAAGTATGAATGAACAAGGCCATGGATTTTGTTTTGATTTTAATTAACTTAGGAGAAAAAGAAATAATTAATTAAAAAAAGAATATTAGAATTAAGTTAGCAAAAGAAACTAGTTTAAAGAAACAAATTTCTAAATAAATAATAATCACAAACCTAATCTAATTATTTAATTAATTTCAAAAAAAGAATTTTAATAAGAAAATATTTTAGTCTATTAAACAAACATGAATATATATATATATATATATATATATATATATATATATATATATATATATATATATATATATATATATATATATATATATATATATATATATATATATATATATATATATATATATATATATATATATATATATATATATATATATATATATATATATATATATATATATATATATATATATATATATATATATATATATATAAAATAAGTTGAGGGGGTCAACAATTAAAAAAGGTGTTTGGAGAAAGAAATAACAAAAAAAAACTGTTGGTCCTTAAACCCACAAAACTCATGGCCAAAAAATCAGATTTTATGAAGAGGATGGGGGGTGTAGCAAAAAAAGGGGGGTTGGGCTCAGTGTTTTTTGTTTTGGGCCTGATGTGAGAAGGCCTGGTTGTTTTAAACAAAACAACCAGGTTCAAGGGATATGGCTCATTTGGTTGTTTCGTTTCTCTCTCTCACTTCTGATTCTCTCACTCATTCTCTGAAGTTCCTCCACCGGAGAATAAAAAGAGGCCGCGCCAGAAATCGCCTTGCGGCGGTGACGGCGGCGGCTGGGTTCAAAACCTCAACTTCTTTACATCAATCTCTTCCTCTCTTCTTCCTGATTACTAATTCAACGTTTGATTTTGCAGAAAACATATATGTGATTTGTAAACCATAAACTCTTAGGCCAATGATTAAGCAAAGATTGCATGAGGCCTTAGCATACAAACCCTTCTTTTCTGATTCAGCAGAAACCACCCCAATGATGAATTTAGGATTACCTTGTATGTTTTGTTCATTTTTTAATATTTGAACTACTAACAAACTTCTCCTTTTCTCTTTTCATGAACATGAAGCATGAATGGCAAGCAAAGGCTGGAGAGATTGCTTGAGGATGAAGACTTAGGATTTCTCTTTTAAACAAATTTTGTAATTTATTACACTGGTAGACATTTCTTCTGTAAAATTCAAAATTTGTAATGTAATGAATACAGTACTTCTGAATAATATTGTACCAATTTCAATTTTAAATCTTCTTATTTGTATGTTTTGAGTAAGAAACCTCATTCTAGGTAACTTATATTTCAAGCAATCACCAAAGATGATTAAATAAAACAAAACTCTTTGCACTCCAATCAAACCTTTAAAACAAAAATGAAAGTTTGAGAATTCCATTTGATTAACTTAACCTCAAAGGCTTATGATCAAAAAGTCTTAATCTTCAATTCCTGTTCAAAAGCTAAATTGTTAATCAAAAGGAGTTCGCATGTCATTCTTGATTCAAACGGGATTTCATCATCTACCAAACATGTTTTAAGAACAATCGTCAGTCTGGTAGAATTAACAAACTTCAGCGAATTGTGTTTAAGAATATTTGAAATTTTGAAGACTCAATTATCCCTGATAAATCCCAAACCCTAATTATTTATTTGCCGTCTAGGAAGAGAATCTATCTGATCGACCATCGAGCTAATTGTGTGTACAAGAAACCCAAGGATAGCATCTTGTATGAAAATTTAGAGGGCAAATTTTGGGGTACAACACTATGGTTTAACCGTGACAAATATTTTATAAACTTTATGTATCCATGGTTTGACTGTCACAAATTTTGAATTTTATACGGTAGTAACAATCCTTACACGCCCTCGAAGACGATATTCATATATAAGTAAATATGTTTGTTAGCCTAATATTTTCATTTTTATTTGTTCACTGAATGTAGGTTCAAGTTGCTAGAGAAGTGCATATATTATGTTTGGGAGAGTTTGGCTGAGATTTTCATTAGGCTGATTCGAGATATTTTGATGTGTAGTATAAGAAAATCTTGCATGTTATTATAATTCACCGCAACTGATTTATTGAAGGTTGAAGTTGAGAGTATTTATGAAAGTATATAAAATTATGTCATACGTGAAATTTCGTCTTTTGAGTTTGATTTATGGTTTATAATATTATTAATTTGTAAATTATCAAACACATGGATAATATAATGTTTTATTATGGCGATGTTAAAACCTATATATTACATCGGGCCATTGAGGCAACCGATGTTAAAACCTATATATTACATCGGGTCCGTTAGACAACCGATGTTAAATATTGCGTTTTTTTATTTAAAAAATTTATTTTTTTCACATTTGATCTAACATTAACCGATGTGGTAGGTGGATTTTTTATAACGGACTATTGCCCGATGTAACATGTCATTGACTTACTATATTGCTTGACTTTACATTGGACCCAGACCCGATGTAAAATATATTTTTTGCCCAATATTAAAATATTTTGAAAAAAATGGAGTAATGTGATAATCTTTAACATTCAAGCTTACTACCATGGAGAAAGAATTCATGCCATTGAAAAGTTGATACTTTAACTCTCATTATAGCTTTTACAGGTCCAACCAGAGGTTTTATCTATAGAAAGAATAAGAAAATGTTAAGTGAAAAAAATTGATAGAGAGAAGATTACAGACAATGGAGAGCATGAGATATTCCAGAGCATGCATACACAGAAACACACATATAAGATTGTTCTATTTCAGATTATATGAGGTATAAGCTTTTATTGAAGCCATATGTTCATTGATGCAAACAAAGAATAAGAACAACTCCATTTATTACTACAGAGCACGTCACTAAGCTAACTTCGTAAATAAAAGAAGTATCCAAAACATCATGTACCTAACAAAATAAACAATGACAGATTAATAAAATTGATTTTTCTTCCTTAACTATTTACCACTTAGAAATAAATCAAATGTACTTAAGGAAACAAAAGTTAAATAGATATGGTAGATAGCGCCATTTTACAACAGAACTATATCACCGTGTGTGATACGGTGGGAGAACTGACTTGGAGTTTTGCGTTTCGATCGTGTTTGTGCGGATAGCAAGAGTCGTCACCGACTTTTCTTTTATCCAAAAGGAAAGGTAAAAAAGCACAGGAAAGACCTTTCGAGATTATTTCTCAGGTTCGGGGGTAGATTATGAAAAGGGAAGGTATTAGCACCCTTTTCATCCATGGTTTTCCATGGACTCTTAGTTACTCGTTTAGATCACTTGCTTTTATTTGACAATGTGCTTGTGGTGTGGGCTTTGAAAATATTTTGGAAAATCCCTTTGTAATTGTTCTCGTTTCTATAAGAACGCGTACAAAGTTTTTATTTTGAAAAGTGGTTCAAAGATGTGTTTGTGGATCGTGTTTTCGAAAGTGGTTTTGAAAAAGATGTTTCGCAATGGTTCTCGTCTCTATAAGAACGTATGCAAAACATTTTGTTTTTTTAAAAGTGTTTTGAGATGAAAGTGTAAGTGTAAAAATTGTTTTTTGCCGTGAAGAAACGAGTAATTAGGAACGAATCTATCTACTCGAAAGGTTTTCAATATTCTTTTCTTCCTCCTTTTAATGTTGCTATCTTACCATTAATTTGGTAAGAAACCCCATCGTTGGATGTAAAGGGACAGGCGCGGGTCAATTTTACAGTCATCGAAAGCAACTTATGAGACACTTTAGCAATTTTCATAAGAGACAAGATCGTTTTATTGAAAGCAACGTCGAGGGTCATCGAGGGACTGCGATCTTTTTATCGAAGGATCATTGCTAAAGCGTCCCACATTCGAGGGACATGAATGTGTTTCCGAGGTAACGAGCGAGGTTACCCTAGAGGTGTGCATGTGAAAAGTGTATTCGTTTCAAGTTAATTTTGTTCTTTGATTAGGTTATCTAGCGATTGATTTTTGAATCTTACCATGCACGTCTAGTTACTATACAGTATAAGGAAAACAGTAAATTGCAGAAATTAAAATTCTACGCTATTACAAAGTTTTCGGGAATGGGGGTACAAATTTACAAATGGGGATGAATTAGTACAATTAAATGTCCCAATAGGCAAACAATACAACCAAATCGAATTGAGCAAATAATTAAAATTATGACAATCTATGAAATAAATTGGCGAAATGAATGAAGTAATATTTTTGGTTTTTTTGTTTGTGAGAGAATTTGAAAAGGAAAATAAAAACCTAATTAAAAAAAAAAGAATTGATTAAAAGAAATCAAATTATAAGGTTATTAAATTAAATCCAAACTAATTTAAATGTGAACTAATTTTAAATCTCAAATTTACAAATTCTAAATTAATCTTAAAATCTAAAAAATAAAAATCAAAAGTCTAAGTCTATTAAAACAACTCTTAAACAAATCAAGTTTTTTTTATATATCAAAAACTAAAAAATGAAAAACAAAGGGAGAGGATTCGGATGGGCCTGAGGATGATTTGCAGCACAGGCCCAATAGGGGGTTTATCCAGATTGATTAAGGGGAGGGGTTAAAGAGGTGGTGACAAGTGTCACCACCAGACTGGATCAAAGTGTTATTATCAAATAACAACACTAGCTAAGCTGGGCCATGGATCTCATAACTCATGTTCTTTTCTCTCTCTTAAAACACGTTCTCTCTTCTCTCTTGCTCTGAGTCCTCGCCGGAGAAGGCTAACTGGCCGTGCCGGAAATCGCCTTACGGCAGTGACAGCGACGGCGTGACTCCAAACATCAATTTTTTTATATCAATCTGATCCTCTCTTCTCTCTAGTTACTAATCTATCGTTAATTTTTGCAGATTTTTAGTTTTGAAGCCCTAGATCTAAAGAGGGGTGGAAGGAAATCCTAGGACAAAGATGTGGCGAACGATGATGATTTATGATGAAACATGCAAAATAAGAAAAGCGAAACATAAAGAGAAAGGGAAAACGGAAACCGTATTCTCCAAAATTGTGAGCTTTGAACCTTTTCTTTTAGATCTCTGCTTCCAGTATTTTTGAATCTGTTTCTCTCCTTCTGAATATACTGGGATGATTGTTGGGGTAGGATGACAATGAAGATTAGGGTTTGGCCTTTGCTATCTCTCTGAGTTATTGATTTGCTTGAATAACAAAACTATGGCTTTTTTGACTTCTGGTTTTTTGATGCTCTGAAAATTTGTTGATTTTGGTTTTGTGATGTTTTGATGGCTGTGTTGGTTTCTATTTTTACAGTGATGGTTTGGCTATATTCTTTTGATGATTTTTTTCCTGGTTTTTTGAGTTATGTATTGAGACCAAGGTTTTTTTTTATGATGGTGTTTGATGATCACAACTTTGATGCTGAAGAAAAACTAGTTTTCTGACTTGTTGGTCCTAAGTCTGTTCGTGATTTTTGGGTACTGAGACAACAGGGTTTTGGAATTTGGTTGGGTCTTCTTTTGAGTTGCCTTTTATTCTGTTGCTGGTTTGTATTGTTTTGCTGGTTTGTTGGCTATCAAGTTTTGCTGGTTTTCTATTCTTTGGCTTTTTTTTTTGTGATGTCCTGTATCCTCACAGCTTGCTTCTGTTTATATCGATAAGATGTTGAGCAAATGGGGGGAAATGTATAGCTTTTGAATGGCATTATGGTATACTGCTTTGGCTTTTGAGTGCAAGTTGACATCTTTTCCATTTTAATGTAAGTTTGGGCAGGTTTTGACTTGCTTTATGCAGAGTTGCAGCAGGTTTTTGGACTGTATATGGGTTGTAACAGGCTAGGTGATCTCTTTCCTCTTTTCTCTCTCAATGAAAATAAAAAGCAGTTTTTTTGCTTTATTTTTAAACTTCTGAAGGGTTTGTGTGACTAGGAAAATGATGACATAATGAGCAAGTTAGCTTGCTACTGCTATGCTATGCTTATGATGCATTTGTTCTGCTTTTGTGGGATTGCTTGTTGCAGATTATTGTAATGTTGCCCGTTTGACTGCTGTTTGTTGAGGCTGCTGTTATTGTGGCGTGTTTTCCTGTTCTGGGTTATTGCAGGCCTGCTGTTAGCTATTTGTATCCTGTTATTTGGCCGTTTGTTTTCTGTTTGCACCTTTGGTAATTTTCTTTTTCCTTTTTCTTTTGTGAACCAAGAAAGGCACTCTTTTTTGTGATTTGCAATAGAATTTGGGGCCTATGATTAAGCATTAAAAAATCTGATTATGTGAAACAAATCAAATGAGGCTTTGTGGAATGTTTGAACATGATTCGACAACCACCCCCCTAATTCTGATTCCTACAGAAACCCTAGTGATGAATTTTGTGAAATAGCTCTTTGAAAATTCCTTGTTCATGTTCATGTTTATTTCTTGTACTAATCATGCTCTCTTTCTCTTGTTTCATGTGAGCAAAAGTGGAGATGACAAGGCAAAGAATGCAAGGAATCCGTGGCAAACATGAAGGTCTTGGAGAAAAGTCAAAGGCATTAATATAATTTGAATCTTCAAGCAATTTGATCATGGATTAGTTCTCTTAGGTCAGATGTTCACTTGATTTTCTTTGTAACTTAGAATAAATCCTCTTGTACTTTGATGTATTTTGGAAGTATTTTATTCAATAGTTGTACCAATGTATCCTTGAATAACAATAAGTTGTAAAACATAAAGTATTGAAAAAATTTGAAGTTTTGTAACAACCTTGGATGGTGTGTTTGAAATTGGGGAAGAACTTGAATTGTAGCATGAAGTATCCTTGTGATATATTAGAACTTGAAATCCTTTGTAAACAACAATTTGTAATTTCTCTGCAAACAAACAAAAATTTGTAATTTTATTTGCAGTGTAAATACAAAGATTTGAACTATTTTGGTATGATAGGATCTTGTACAAACTTTCGTATTCTAATTGATTTTTTTTGAAATTCCCAATCATAATATTTGAAATAAAATGCTCCAGTCTAGTAACTTGAATTCCAAATAGCCCAAATAACTTTGTAACTGTATTTCAAACAAACATGCACTTTATACTCCAATTCCTAAACAAAATAAATGTTTAAGAATGTAAATCATCTGGTCAACTTGAATCCAAGATCATGATTGTCTTAAATGATAGTCTTAATCTCCACATCTTGTCCAAACAAACATGCTCTGAGAACAAACGTTAACCTTTCAGTAAACTGTGTTTAAGAAAAATTCAAAATCAATAAATGCCTTGTGACGATTCGATAATTTTAAAGTCTTCCAAACCCAACTTTCCTTCGATTCTTTGAAGATAAACCCGTGAGCGACATCACATATGACCATGAACATAAATAATCGTCTCAAAGTCTTGTAACTTGAAGAAATCACAATTCTTAGAAATCAGAGGACTGTTATTTGAAATTAGGTCAAAAAATCATGAAGTGACTTCCAACGCATTCGAATCTTTGGTGATTTTCTACGTGTAATCAGTTCTTGATTTGTGAAGAGAAATTTGAGATGACATCAAGGAAAATCATACACAAGAAAAACCATTCAAATTTTTTGAATAATGAAGAAGTTACGATCATTTGAATTTGTTCTCGCAAACGGGAAATTTTCAAGTCAATGTAGTCGTTTTCAGTTATCTGGACCATTGATTGAGCAAGTTTACAATGCGAGGTTTGAAAACTGATTTAAACAACCTTGAGGAGACATGAAGACCTATGAAGACCATTTGAAACCTTGAAGACTCAATTTTCTTTGAGAAATGCAAAACCCTAATTGCTGATTTACTGCTTAGGAAGAGAATCTGTCTGATCAACTTCTGAGCCAAATTAGGTATTCGAGAAACCCTTGGATAGTATCCTAAATGAAAAATGGGAGGGCAAATTTTGGGGTACAACAACTGACCCTGTTCAATCTTCTTAAACTTGAAAAGCGAGATTGACGCATTTGTCGTTCGCGGCTTGAAAGTAGAAGATGATTGAACACTAGAGTGCCCAGAAATTTGCGCTTGATGATGCGCTGGTCGATTGCATAAGGAAATGGGCTTAAATATGCCATTTGGAGAAGCAAAGGAGAATTGTCGGAGATGGGCTTATAGATGCCATCCAAAGACGATTATTAACGGAAAGTTTGAACTTGATCTTAAGCAGAGAACGAACCAGAATAAACCATTGAGAGATTTATCTGAATCAATAAAAATCTAGAGATGAATCAGAATAAATTGTTGAGAGATTTATCTGAACCAGTAAAAATCTGGAGACGAATCAGAATAAATCGTTGAGAGATTTATCTGAAACAGTAAAAATCTAGAAACGAATCAGAATAAATCGTAGAGAGATTTATCTGAACCAGTAAAAATCTGGAGACGAATCAGAATAAACTGTTGAGAGATTTATCTGAACCAGTGAAATAATCTGGAGACAAATCAGAATAAATCGTTGAGAGATTTATCTGAACCAGTGAAATAATCTGGAGACGAATCAGAATAAACTGTTGGGAGATTTATCTGAACCAGTGGAAATCTGGGGACGAATCAGAATAAATCGTTGAGAGATTTATCTGAACCAGTAAAAGTCTGGAGATGAATCAGAATAAATCGTTGAGAGATTTATCTGAACCAATAAAAGTCTGGAGACAAATCAGAATAAATCATTGAGAGATTTATCTGAACCAGTGAAATAATCTGGAGACGAATCAGAATAAATCGTTGAGAGATTTACCTGAACCAGTGAAATAATCTTGAGATGAACCAGAATAAATCGTTGAGAGATTTATCTGAACCAGCAAGAATCTAGAGACGAATTAGAATAAATCATTGAGAGATTTATCTGAACCAGTGAAATAATATAGAGACGAATCAGAATAAATCATTGAGAGATTTATCTGAACCAGTAAAAATCTGGAGATGAATCAGAATAAATCGTTGAGAGATTTATCTGAACCAGTAAAAGTCTGGAGACGAATCAGAATAAATCGTTGAGAGATTTATCTGAACCAGCAAGAACCAGTCTTTTCTCAGGAACTGATCTGTATTTGACTTGTTGAAAATTTGTGTATGTCGGAAGTTTGTTGACGATAATTTCCTGAAAAGGTGAAGAGTTAATTGTATGCGATGCTATGACATATGCAATGCATGGTATGGTGTTTTTTTCTCAAAATAAATGAGATTGCACCATATGTACTTGAGTTGTCAATGTTATGACGTATGGATGCAAATGTATGGAATTAAAGATTGTTTGTGCCGTAGGGTTGCTGGAAGCGGGGAAAATAAATCCCTTCTGAAGTACTGATGGGTGAGTTTCCAAATGTAAACTTTGTTGTAGAAGGGAAAAGCCGGACATCGCTTGTAGACTTCGTGAAATTCTGCTGGGGAAATCTGAGAAGCTGGGCAACTTACCGGGGAACCTCTAGAGAGGTAGTTGGAAGTTCTGCTTTGTCAGGAATATGATAACGCTTGATATCGACAGGCTGCTTACTGGGGATATGTTAGCGATTCTGTAGTAGGATGTATTTTCTTTCGCTCTGGCTGGAGAAAGTACCTGTGGGGATCTTATGGGATGGTCTATAGATATTATCCTATTTCTTAGAGTCATTAGTAATTGTCTTTCCATTTTTTTATTTGTAACAGTAATCACGTTAAAATGCATATGCTCAAAAATAAATCATTGGACATTTTTGTAAACAAGACACAAAAACACAGAAAAACAGATGGTTTTGTACTTTCAAAAAGGGATATCTTTGTATTAACTTGAATAAGTATTTTTGTACAATGAGACGAGCATTCTAGCAAGAGAATGTCGTCGTAAAAAATGAAAATTGATACAAAGAAAAGATAACTATGTTGAATAATCCCACGGGGTTCCCATTCCGCTATAGTCTTCATGTCTCTGAATGTCTTGTCCACTTGTCGCCTCGGCGAAGTCGATTGGATTGATTTAGAGCCATTTGAGTTGATTGGTCGATGCTGAAGATTGTCTGTCAGATGATCCAACGGGACATAGTCATACGCTTTAATCCCTAAATTTTGCCTGGACCGCCCTCTCGGGTTTTCAGTCCACTGGGATACCCTTTTTTGCCCAAGCCGCCCTTTCGGGTTTTCGACTTGCCGGGTGTACAGATTTTTTTTCATTTTCATCCCTTATTTTTGCCCGAACCCTTTTGGTCCGCCGGGAAGCCCTTATTTTTGCCTAGGCCAGTCAACCTAGCAGGTCTTTTATCATGCGTAGTATCTTTTTACTATGTCCGTATTTACAAGGTGCGGGAGGTCGTCGCCATCCATAGTGGTCAAGATCATTGCTCCACCAGAGAAAATGCTTTTGATTACAAACGGCCCTTCATATGTAGGGGTCCATTTGCCTCTGGGATCACCTGGTGGAAAAATGATACGCTTGATTACCAAGTCACCGACCTGATATACCCGACGTTTGACCTTTTTATTAAAAGCTTTGATCATGCGTTTTTGATACATCTGACCATGACAGATAGCTGTAAGCCTCTTCTCATCAATCAAGTTTAGTTGGTCAAACCGAGTCTGGATCCAATCTTCTTCATTCAAACTAGCATCCTTCATGATTCTTAGAGAGGGGATCTGGACCTCAATAGGCAAGACAACCTCCATGTCGTATACGAGAGAATAAGGTGTTGCTCCAGTTGATGTGCGAGCTGTGGTATGATACCCGTGGAGAGTGAACGGCAGCATCTCATGCCAGTCTTTGTACGTGACTGTCATTTTCTGTATGATCTTCTTAATGTTTTTGTTAGTAGCTTCTACAACACCATTCATCTTTGGCCGGTAAGGGGAAGAATTGTGATGCTGAATCTTGAATTGCTCGCACAAGGCGGTGGGATGTCGTACCGATAGATGAGATTCTGTTTGATGAACTGAGCAACCATGTTCTTAGTAACGGAAGCGAAGGAAGCTGCCTCAACCCACTTTGTAAAATAGTCAATGGCCACCCAGATGAAACGGTGTCCATTGGAGGCCGTTGGCTTGATTTCCCCAATCATATCAATTCCCCACATAGCAAAGGGCCAAGGAGCCGTCAAGACGTTCAGAGGAACCGGAGGTACGTGCACTTTATCCGCATAAACTTTACACTTATGGCAAGTCCGAGAGTGTTGTTAGCAATCTGCTTCCATGGTAGACCAATAATAGCCTGCCCGTAGGATTTTCTTTGCCATTGTATGCCCATTGGAATGGGTACCAAAAGTGCCTTCGTGTAATTCAACCATGATCCTTTCATCCTCAACCTTGTCTACGCACCGAAGCAATACAGATTTATGATTGCGTTTGTACAAAATGTCGTTACTAAGGAAGAATTTAGCTGAGAATCTTCTTAGGAACTTCTTGTCATTCACCGAAGCTCCTTCTGGATATTCCTGAGACTCGAGATACCTTTTAACTTCGTGGAACCAAGGTCGATCCACTACTTTTTCAGTACCGATGTCGTGACAGTAAGCTGGTTCATCCATCCGCTCAATGGTGATTTGAGGAGCCTCGTTATCCCAATTAAGTTTAAACATAGATGACATTGTAGCTAATGTGTCTGCTAGCTGATTTTCTTCTCGCGGGAAATGCTCGAAGGTAATCTTCTTAAAATGCGAGAACAATTTCAATACATGTTCTTTGTAAGGGATAAGGTTGGGGTGTTTGGTGTCCCATTCCCCTTTGATTTGACTGATGACCAAAGTTGAATCTCCAAATACATCCAAGTAATTGATCCCCAAGTCTATAGCATCTTTGAGACCGAAAATGCATGCTTCATATTCTGCCATGTTGTTGGTACAGTTGAAGTAAAGTCTGGCAGTGAAGGGAGTATGACATCCTTCTGGAGATATGAGTACGACACTGATACCATTGCCAAGTGCGTTGGATGCCCCATCAAAGAACAGGGTCCATCGAGATCCTTGTTCAGGTCTGTCATATGGCCTGATTTCTTCACAATTGTCTAATGTCATGATGTCTTCATCCAGGAACTCAAACTTCATGGACTGATAGTCTTCCACAGCTTGGTGAGCAAGGTGATCATCCAATACACTACCCTTTATAGATTTTTGGGTAGTATACTGTATGTCATATTCTGTCAGGATCATCTTCCATCTCGCTATTCTCCCAGAAAGAGCGGGCTTCTCGAAGATGTACTTTATCAGATCCATTTTAGATATCAACAGAGTAGTGTGGGTCAGCATATAATGTCTCAGCCGGCGAGCAGCCCATGCCAGAGCACAACAAGTTTTCTCGAGCAGTGAATATCTTGTTTCACAGTCGGTAAACTTTTTGCTCAGGTAATAAATAGCATGCTCTTTTCGGCCAGACTCGTCATGCTTCCCCAACACACACCCCATTGAGTTTTCTAAAACAGTTAGATATAAGATCAATGGCATTCCCTCGACAGGTGTCAACAACACAAGAGGCTCTTGCAGATATTCTTTTATTTTGTGAAAAGCAACTTGGCATTCGTCATTCCATTTGATTACTTGATCTTTCTTAAAGAGCTTGAAGATTGGCTCACAAGTAGCTGTCAGGTGAGAAATGAACCTGGCTATGTAATTCAGACGTCCCAAGAATCCTCTGACTTCTTACGAGGAGAAGGCATCTCTTGTATTGCTTTAACCTTGGCAGGATCAACCTCGATACCTTTATTGCTGACAATAAAGCCTAGGAGCTTACCAGATCGGACTCCGAACGTGCACTTGTTTGGATTCAATCTCAACTTGTATTTCTTCAGCCTCTCAAACAGTTTCTATAAGTGATCAAGGTGCTCTTCTTCCGTTTGCGATCTGGCTATCATATCATCTACGTAGACCTCTATCTCATGATGTATCATGTCATGAAATAAAGCTACCATGGCGCGTTGATAAGTTGCCCCAGCATTCTTCAGTCCGAATGGCATGACCTTATAGCAGAAAGTTCCCCACTGTGTAACAAAGGTCGTTTTCTCCATATCCTCAGGCGCCATTTTGATTTGGTTGTAGCCCGAGAAATCATCCATGAAGGAAAACACTTTGTATTGCGCCGTATTGTCAACTAGGATGTCGATATGGGGGAGTGGGAAATCATCTTTGGGGATTTCCCTGTTTAATTCTCTATAGTCCACACACATCCGCACTTTACCATCTTTCTTGGGTACAGGAACAACATTGGCCACCCATTGGGGATAAGAGGTGACAGCCAAAAATCCGGCGTTGAATTGCTTCATGACTTCTGCTTTGATCTTTTCCGACATATCGGGCCTCATGCGAAGAACCTTTTGCTTTACTGGGGGACAATCTTCTTTTGTAGGCAGACGATGTACCACAATGTCTGCATCAAGTCCCGACATGTCTTCGTACGACCAGGCAAAGATCTCAACATAGTCGTGTAATAACTGAATCAGGCGCTCCTTGACACTCGATTCCAAATTGGCACCCACCTTAACCTCCTTTTTGTCTTCCTCAGTTCCCAAGTTAACTGTTTCGACCGACTCTTCGTGTGGATGAATGGTCCTTTCTTCCTGTTGCAACAACCTGGCCAACTCCCCTGGCACTTCATAATCTTCCTCACCTTCATCGTCGACTTGGTAGATCGTATTTTCAAAGTTACAATTGGCCATAGCAGAACTGTTACCCATGGGATCCTGAGTGGATGTAGATCTGCATTTTTAATATGTGAGTGTGTGTAAGAGCATAGCTACCTTTGAAAGAATTAAAATGTAAGAAAGAAAAGACGAAGAAAACAAAATTTGATGCAAAAACGTCCATGATTCATTAATGACAAATTAGAATGAAGTGACAACCCTCACAAATGGACCATTGTGCCTCGGGTAAGACACAAGGTTTTAAAAAGTCTGAATTGTTTAAATATTACAAGCCTGAAAATATTAAAAGACAATTACTCTTGAATAAAAGTAATAGGAATGAAATCTTTGGCCTCCCAATTGTTGAGCCCTTCGCCGATGGTTGGAAAAATCCATTCGTCCATGTCACAACTGCCATCATTGTCTTCTATTGCATTGAATCCTTGATTGCTGATACGCAGAGGTGGTCCCCCAGCGCGAGAACGTCGAACAACTTTCTAGGCCTCTGAAGTGAACCCCAACCCAAATTTGTCGGACTTGTAGGGAATATCCGGAAGCTGACCCCAGATAGTACATCCTCCCTCTTCAACTACTGCTCGAGCGTCTTTCAACGAGGCCATCTTTAGTAGAGGTCTGGTAATCTTCGGGACCTTTGGAGTAAACTTGGTTGCCGTGACCATTGCTGGAACCTCCTCAAAGTTCTGACAGGGAGTCTCTATGAATTCACCATCCATTTCGACATACCTGAAAGAGTTCAGCTGGCTAACCATGTACTCCTCCTCTCTGAACTGTGACAATTTTTACTCTGATAGGGTATTTTAGCATTTGGTGTAGGGTAGAAGTAACAACACCAGCACCATGGATCCAGGGTCAACCCAACAAACAAGAGTACGAAGGGAGGATGTCCATCACATAGAAAATTGAGTCAAAAGTCTGAGTCCCGATTTTTATGGGGATATTAAATTCTCTGTGTACTGTCCTCTTGGAGCCCTCAAAGGCCCTTACTATGATATTGCTAGGTTTCAAGATTAACCCCTCGCAATCTAGTCGGTCGAGAGAAATTTTGGGCAAGACATTCAATGATGAGCCAGTATCCACCAGAACGTGGGCAAGTGTGGTACCCTTGCATTCAATGGAAATATGTAAGGCATCGTTGTGCTTCCTTCCCTTAGAGGTTAAATCAGCGTCGAAAAAGCCCAATCCGTTATCATTAGTTAGACTGGCCACACAGTTTTCAAATTGGTCGATGGAGGTCTCTTGGGGCACGTGAGCGGTCTTAAGAAACTTTACCAAGGCTTTGGCGTGAGTTTCAGAACACAAAAGTAAGGACAAAAATGATATCTTCGAGGGGGTCTGCCCCAATTGTTCTACAATGTTGTAGTCACTTTTCTTGATTATCTTCAGGATTTCTTCTATTTCTTTTCTAGAAGCTTCAAGGATGACTTCGGAATGTTCTCTTGCTTGGGCAGGCTCAATCAAAGCCTCTTTGCCCCTTGTATCGGTAACAGGGATAACAATAGGAGTATCATTGGGAGTGTCGGTAGGAGTGGCAGTAGTAATGTTACAGGAGTAGCAACAGTCTTTGGAGAAATCTCAGGTGAGAAGACTCTTCCACTTCTTGTTATTTTGCTGGTCCCAGTGATGTTACCGATATCGGGATCAATATCTCTTGCAACTTCGTCTTTGACAGCCAACTGATCTTGCTTTACGCCATAGTAATAAACGTCAGCCCCATAACTCCAGGGAACAACTTTATCTAAAGAGTATGATATTGGTCTTGGCATTGTGATGATTAAAGGTGCAAATCTTGGAACAGATGTAATCCTGACGGGTCTTGTGATGGAGACCCTAGGAGGATTTTCGGAAATGGTGATTATCAAAACATCTTGATAAGAACTTTTAATAAGAGGTAGCTTTTCAAAAAGGATTTCTTTGCTAGTCATCAGGCGCTGGACGCCTATCTTTAGTAACAAACAGTCGTTCGGTAGAAACTTGTATAAGTGACAATCTTCATCGCAGCCTGGGAACAGGCCGGCTCGCAATAGATTTTGTTTAATGGTCAACAGAGGAGTAACTAAATCATTCACAGAGGAAACAAAACGATCATCGTCAATGGCGTTGATACCTTGGCCATGTCTGGGCATTGGCACCGTTATTAAATTAGGCGTTTCTGGGGGATCAAATTCAATCTCTTTCGCATCGATAAGGTCTTGCACCTTATTCTTTAAGGCCCAACAATCATTTGTATCGTGCCCCGGGCTTTCAGAATGATAGGCACATCGGGCGTTCGGGTTGTAGCGAGGAGAAGCAGTATTGGGATTCTTGGGAGCTTCCTTTAAAGTTGTCAGATTGGTCTTGAGAAGGTGTGGCAAGACTTGAGACATGGTCATGTTAATCCGGGTAAATCGTCTCATGGGCGCTTCTGGTTTGCGCTGATAATTTCGCTGCTGATTTGGCACAGGGTTAGAAATCATGACAGCCCCTACTACCGGATGACAGTCGGTTTTGTTTTGACTTCTATAATCATATGCAACACTGACCTCCTTCTTTCCAACAAAGGGCTTCTTCACCATACTCGAGGATGCATCTCTTTGAATTTTGCCGCTTTTTATACCGGCCTTAACCCGCTCACCAGTCATGATTAATTCAGTAAACCCAGCTGAGGAACTCCCAATCAGGTGATTGAAAAATGGTCCTGACAAGGTGCCTAGGAACATATCTACCAATTCTCTGTCGGATAGAGGAGGATGGACCCTGCCTGCGAGATCCCTCCATTTTTGAGCATAGGTTTTGAAACCTTCATCCGTTCCTATAGACATGCTTTGTAATTGCGTCCTAATCGGAGCCAAATCAGTATTATACTGATATTGTTTGTAGAAAGCGGCGGCCAACTCTTCCCAGTTGCGAACATTGGTCCCTTCTAATTGGTAGAACCAATCCAACTGCGTCCCAGATAAACTCTCTTGGAAGAAATGTACCCATAGATTCTTGTCAGCCGTGTGGGGTTGAATCTTTCTAACATATGACCTTAGATGTAGCTTCGGGCAAGAGACACCATCGTACTTGGCGAAAGTTGGGACCTTGAATTTTTGTGGGATGACAACCCCCGAGATAAGTCCTAATTCTTCAAAGTCCAAACCGGGTACCCTCTGAATCTCCATGGCATTCAAACGATCCTCTAGCTGTTTGTATTTATCATCAGCAGGAGGATATTGTTCCTTAGAGTAATCAGGCTCTTCCTCTCCTTCGGATGCTGGGTCGTTCTTCACTTATTGGGTTTGATTATCTCCTTAGCCTGACGATGTTGCAAAGTCTAAAGTTCTCCTGGTCTGTCCCTTAAACCTTCTTCCCATGATTACAACACCGGTTGGTTTCTTCGTTTTCTTCTCTTTGGCCAGCAAAGTCTTTAACTCTTCTTGTCCTTTTGTCAGAGCCATGAGCATTTGTTGAAACTGGGCATTTTGCGCCTGAAGATCTTTCACAGTCTGTTCAACATCCATCTCACTGAAATAAATAGTAGAAGGATAAGGCGACCTATTATGAGAAACCTGTATGATGCTATGATGAATGAAGATGCAATATGCAAATGATTTCAAGGAAATTTAGAGATTTAAACTTGTTCAAACCAAAAAAGGAACACACGTCATATTAAATAAAAACGAAGTTTGAATACATCATGCCTCCTTGGGCTTACAAAGAACAAAATACAACAAAAACTCCTAAGACAAAAAGAACGAACGCATCCTCTTTGGAGCAATGTAGGTATTCAGGTTTTTCTTTTCATGAAGCAGTTTGGTGAGCTTCAGGACCTTCTTCTCACTGGCGTAATACTGGGCTTCAAAGGTGTCTCGCTCTTCTTTTAACTGAACCCAAGCTTTCTGCAGGTCTTCGAGAGAGGTAGGCATGTCAGGATGAAGAACGGTATATGGGACGTCTCCTTTAATAACAGGATGAATAATGACAGGAAGGATGGAAGGGTAAGGCATCAAGAAACTCTGGGCACGAGCCCGTACCCACTTAAGGTAAGGCTCGAGAGGGATAGAGTTTTTATGTCCCAAAGTCCTACTGTCCACCTTGTTCACCATTCCCCAAGCACGTGTAAACCTCTGGCGGTAACCTTGGTCTTCTTTGTCGTAGTCGAACACCAGACCTTGGATGAGCATCTCATGAGGGCCGTCTCTTCGGGAATTCTCAAACTTCCGAAGAGCTAAGCATGGGGTGTAGGTGATACCTCCCCTAATACCAAGCAGAGGTACATTAGGGAACTCCCCACAGCGGTCAATGATAGAGATATCTTCCAAGGATCTCGAGCACCAACGGATATTAGAGTGGGTGAGAGACATCAATCTTTGAGACCAAGTCAGTCTTCGCTCGTTCTTCAATGCTGATTGAGGCAGGTGTAAAGTGAACCACTTAGCGAGTAGGGGGATACAACACAAAAGGGTGCCTCTTTTCTTCATGGTGCGGGTATGAAGGCAATGCAAGATGTCTCCTAGTAAGGTAGGTATAGGATTGCGAGAGAGAAATACTTTGATGGCATTAACGTCTATGAATTGGTCCGAATTGGGAAACATAACCAAACCATAAATGAGGAGAGCTAGCACGTCTTCGAAAGCTTGGAAATCCATGTCATCCCAAAATGAATGAGCTTTTTCCAATATAAACTTAGCTAGAAAACCTTTAACCCCACTTCTTGTCTCCCAATTGGCTATGACGTCGGCCCTCTTCACATGTAAAGCTTCGGCGATGACTTCAGGTTTTGGAATCCCTTCTAGACCGGTGAAAGGTATCTGATTAAGCACGGGCACCCCTAAGAGTAGAGAGAACTCTTCTAGTGTAGGTACCAACTGATAGTCCGGGAAAGTGAAACAATGATGTACGGGATCAAAGAATTGGAATAGTACACACATCATTTCTTCTTGGAAGTTGGATGTAGCCAAACTAAGGAGTCGACCATATTTCTTGGTAAAAGGAGAATCCTCGGGCACTCTTGAGGCTAGCTCTTGAAGTTGAGGATGTGCTTTTACAAAGCTGATTCGAATGGTGTTTCTTCGGAGAGAATTCATGTCCTACAAAACAAAAACAAAGATAAATTTCTAAATCCTTGAAATGGTTAGTGAGCATGCATATGATGTTGATGATGTTTATGATGTTTATGTACAAGCAAATATATACACACATAGCAAGCAAAACCCTATGTTTTAGGCTTTCATGAGTTTTGTAGGTAAGTACCCTCTTGAAGTGTAGTTGGCTCAACCTGTCCTATAAATAATGATCGGGTTTTAAAGGATCTCAATATCACCGACCTTTCTTTTAGGCATTGTCTCAGCCCAACAATCTTTTCTTGCGGCCGAGATATCCCAAAAGTCTAGCCTCAATGAGTGTAGTATCGAGTATCAACCAATTTTCAGCTTTACACCGAAACCGGCTACCTCACTACGTCCTAATGGCCAAGTTTGTTCAATTAGGGTTCTAAGGTTAATTAGTGCTTCATGACGCCACTCAGCGGCCCTGTATTCTCCTCGATTCACCACGAGGGATACCGGTACCCACAAATGCGTCACACTAACATAGCCATTGTTTCAATCATATCGGTCTACGCTGTACAATCTCCACAATCTATTGCTATTTACCTAAAAAGGTGTCCCAGATTCAGGTGGAGGATCAAAGCAAGCCCAATACAAAGAACTAAATATAAAGCACACAAATCAAATAATGAAAGCGAGTAAAAGTTATCTAACCCTAAGGTAACCCCACTTTTTAGAATTTAATTCCCCAGTAGAGTCACCAGTTCTGTGATACGGTGGGAGAACTGACTTGATGTTTTGCGTTTAGATCGCATTTGTGCGGATAGCAAGAGTCACCACCGACTTTTCTTTTATCCAAACGGAAAGGTAAAAAAGCACAGGAAAGACCTTTCGAGATTATTTCTCAGGTTCGGGGGGTAGATTATGAAAAGGGAAGGTATTAACACCCTTTTCATCCATGGTTTTCCATGGGCTCTTAGTTACTTGTTTAGATCACTTGCTTTTATTTGACAATGTGCTTGTGGTGTGGGCTTTGAAAATATTTTGGAAAATCCCTTTGTAATGGTTCTCGTTTCTATAAGAACGCGTACAAAGTTTTTATTTCGAAAAGTGGTTCAAAGATGTGTTTGTGGATCGTGTATTCGAAAGTGGTTTTGAAAAATATGTTTCGCAATGGTTCTCGTCTCTATAAGAACGTATGCAAAACATTTTGTTTTTTTTTAAAGTGTTTTGAGATGAAAGTGTAAGTGTAAAAATTGTTTTTTGTCGTGAAGAAACGAGTAATTAGGAACGAATCTATCTACTCGAAAGGTTTTCAATGTTCTTTTCTTCCTCCTTTTAATGTTGCTATCTTACCATTAATTTGGTAAGAAGCCCCATCATTGGATGTAAAGGGTCAGGCACGGGTCAATTTTACAATCATTGAAAGCAACTTATGAGACGCTTTAGCAATTTTCATAAGGGACGAGATCGCTTTATTGAAAGCAACGTCGAGGGTCATCGAGGGACTACGATCTTTTTATCGAAGGTTCATTGCTAAAGCGTCCCACATTCGAGGGACATGACTGTGTTTCCAAGGCAACGAGCGAGGTTACCCTAGAGGTGCACATGTGAAAAAGTGTATTCGTTTCAAGTTAATTTTGTTCTTTGATTAGGTTATCTAGCGATTGATTTTTGATTCTTGCCATGCACGCCTAATTACTATACAGTATAATGAAAACAGTAAATTGCAGAAATTAAAATTCTATGCTATTACAAAGTTTTCGGGAATGGGGGTACAAATTTACAAATGGGGGATGAATTAGTACAATTAAATGTCCCAATAGGCAACAATGCAACCAAATCGAATTGAGCAAATAATTAAAATTATGACAATCTATGAAATAAATTGGCGAAATGAATGAAGTAATATTTTTGGTTTTTTTGTTTGTGAGAGAATTTGAAAAGGAAAATAAAAACCTAATTTAAAAAAAAAAGAATTGATTAAAATGAATCAAATTATAAGGTTATTAAATTAAATCCAAACTAATTTAAATGTGAACAAATTTTAAATCTCAAATTTACAAATTCTAAATTAATCTTAAAATCTAAAAAATAAAAATCAAAAGTCTAAGTCTATTAAAACAACTCTTAAACAAATCAAGCTTTTTTTTATATATCAAAAACTAAAAAATGAAAAACAAAGGGAGAGGATTCAGATGGGCCTGAGGATGATTTGCAGCACAGGCCCAATAGGGGGTTTATCCAGATTGATTAAGGGGAGGGGTTAAAGAGGTGGTGACAAGTGTCACCACCAGACTGGATCAAAGTGTTATTATCAAATAACAAAACTAGCTAAGCTGGGCCATGGCTCTTATAACTCATGTTCTTTTCTCTCTCTTAAAACACGTTCTCTCTTGCTCTGAGTCCTCGCTGGAGAAGGCTAACTGGCCGCGCCGAAAACCGCCTTGCGGCGGTGACGGCAGCAGCGTGACTCCAAATATCAAATTTTTTATATCAATCTGATCCTCTCTTCTCTCTAGTTACTAATCTATGGTTAATTTTTGCAGATTTTTAGTTTTGAAGCCCTAGATCTAAAGAGGGGTGGACGGAAACCCTAGGACAAAGATGTGGCGAACAATGATGATTTATGATGAAACATGCAAAATAAGAAAAGAGAAACATAAAGAGAAAGGGAAAACGGAAACCGTATTCTCCAAAATTGTGAGCTTTGAACCTTTTTTTTTGAGATCTCTGCTTCAAGTATTTTTAAATCTGTTTCTCTCCTTCTGAATATACTGGGATGATTATTGGGGTAGGATGACAATGAAGATTAGGGTTTGGCCTTTTCTATCTCTCTGAGTTATTGATTTGCTTGAATAACAAAACTATGGCTTTTTTGACTTCTGGTTTTTTGATGCTCTGAAAATTTGTTGATTTTGGTTTTGTGATGTTTTGATGGCTGTGTTGGTTTCTGTTTTTACAGTGATGGTTTGGCTATATTCTTTTGGTGGTTTTTTTTCTAGTTTTTTGAGTTATGTATTGAGACCAAGGTTTTTTTTTATAATGGTGTTTGATGATCACAACTTTGATGCTGAAGAAAAACTAGTTTTCTGACTTGTTGGTCCTAAGTCTGTTCGTGATTTTTGGGTACTGAGACAACATGGTTTTTGAATTTGGTTGGGTCTTCTTTTGAGTTGCCTTTTGTTCTGTTGCTAGTTTGTATTGTTTTGTTGGCTATCAAGTTTTGCTGGTTTTCTATTCTTTGGCTTTTTTTTTGTGATGTCCTGTATCCTCCCAGCTTGCTTCTGTTTATATCGATCAGATGGTGAGCAAATGGGGGGAAATGTATAGCTTTTGAATGGCGTTATGGTATACTGCTTTGGTTTTTGAGTGAAAGTTGACATCTTTGCCATTTTAATGTAAGTTTGGGTAGGTTTTGACTTACTTTATGCAGAGTTGCAGCAGGTTTTTGGACTGTATAGGGGTTGTAACAGGCTAGGTGATCTCTTTCCTCTTTTCTCTCTCAATGAAAATAAAAAGCAGTTTTTTTACTTTATTTTTAAACTTCTGAAAGGTTTGTGTGACTAGGAAAATGATGACATAATGAGCAAGTTAGCTTGCTACTGCTATGCTATGTGTGATACGGTGGGAGAACTGACTTGGGATTTTGTGTTTGTTTTCGCACTTGTTCGGTTTAGCAAGAGTCGCCACCGACTTTTTATTTTATCCTAAGGAAAGGCCAAAAAGCTCAGGAAAGACCTTTGAGATGTTTTCTTGGGTTCGGGGGGTAGATTATGAAAAGGGAAGGTGCTAGCACCCTTTTCATCCATGGTTATCCATGGGCTCTTAGTTACTTGTTTTAGACCACTTGCCTTTGCTTTTCAATTGTTTGAAATGGTACTTTGTGTGTATGGTTTTGAAAATGTTTTGAAAAAGATGCCTTGTCTAGGCGACCTTTGTAATGATTTTTGTTTGAATATATACAAAGGTGTGTGTCTTTTTGAAAAGATAATTCAATGTTTTGAAAGTTGTTTTGAAGTTGTGTAGTGAAGTGTGTTTGAAAAATGGCAAGGATGTTTTGCAAGATTTTTGATCAAGTAACTAAAAGTTGTCTACCCTATTTTACTCAAAGATCTTTCTTATGTTTTTAACCCTTTTAACAGTGTTGTTCCACCATTGTGTTTGGTGAACAACCTTGCGTTAGGATGTTAAACGGGACAGGCGCGAGTCATCGTATACAATCATTGAAGGCAACTTGTGAGACGCTCTAGCAATTTTGTAAGGGACGAGATCATTTTATCGAAGGCAACATCGAGGGTCATCGAGGGACTAACGATCTTTGTTTATCAAAGGGACATTTGCTAGAGTGTCTCATACTCGAGGGACATGATTGTATTTTTCGAGGCAACAAGCGAGGTTACCCTAGAGGTGTAAGTGTGAATTGTGTATTGATTTTCATGCATTTGTCTTTGTATTAGGTCAACTAACGATCGATTTTAGATTTTCGCATACAAACCCTAATCTCTAATCATGGCATATTTAACATAGTATTAAGTGCGAGAATTAAATTCTGAGCTATTACAAAAGAGTGTCCAGGGGTGGGGGTACAAATTATTTACAAATAGGGATGAGTCTCATAAGAATAATGTCCCAAATATTATGGGTTACAACCAGATTGAATCGACGCAATTCAAATATAAAAATATGACAAAGTGTAAGATAATGGAAATCAAAGAAGTATGAGATGCGTGTACTTATTTACAAATGATCAAAATAAAAATTATAACCTAAAAGGATTAAGTATAATTATTATTTTCTTGGATTTTTGCTAATGTTTTTTTTATAGAAATTTTATATAAAAGATTAATTAAACAAAGAGTTTTAAAACAAAGAAAAATTATTAAAAAATCTATTAATTACATACCTTTGAATGCATTAAATATAAAAAGCTATTAAGAACATCTTATACAAAAATTTAATATACCATTTTTATTTAACAAAAAGAATTAGGTTATAAAAAATGAAAATATGGTGATAAAATATTGTTTTCAAAACATAAAAAAAAAGAAGGGGTAAGTGGGCTTAAGGAATGTATTTGGTCCAAATAGAAGAAGCAGCAATAGACTAAAAGGGGGGTGCAACGCTGAAAGCAACTTAGGCTTTAGTTCAGTTTATGGGGCGAAGGCCCAAATGCAATGCACAAAGTTTTTTAGGGTTCGTGCTTTATGTTCCCAAAATTAGGTTTGTAGTTTGTGAACGGCGCCGCTCCTCTCCTCTCGTCTTCATCCTCTTTGTCTTTCTCAAACGGAGCCATGACTAATCCTTCCACCCTCCAGCCGCCAGAGTGTTACCTCCATCCCTCTCCTCTTCACGACGGCATGAGACAGTGGTTGGAAAAGGTATTGTTTTTGTCTTGACGAGTTTTTTAGATTCGATTATTGCATGTTATTGTTTTACTAAGCTTTAAACTTTGATATTCATGATATGGTGATGTAGATAAAGAAAGAGGGAAATTGATACCTTGGGGTTTTGTTTCTGGAGAGGCGACGGAGGGTTGGAACGGCGGCGCTCTCAGGTGGCTGGTGGAGGGAGCATGATGATGATGCTAGCTCACTTTTGGTATTTTTGTACCTTTCTCTTTGAATCGTTTGATGATGAATCTTTATTATGAAAGCTTTTGTTTTGAACTGTTTTTGATGGTTGATGAGGCTAGACTTGAAACTTGTTGGTTCACCCTTGTTTTGGCCAACTTGTCTTGAATCTATAGTTGGGACAGATTTGAGTAAGTTGCAGTTATGCAGGGTTCTTGGTGTTTGCAGTTTATGCAGGTTAGTATCTTTGTGTTTTTGACAACAGGTCTGAGTTTGTTTGTTTGGTAAGGCAGGTTTGAGACTTGCTATGCTTGTGATTTTTGAAGCAGGCTTATGCAGGCTTGGTAACTTGTTGTCTTTTGGTTTTACAAGTTTGTTGTTTTAGCCTTTGGGAAACCAGGCTTGGGCTTTTGGACAGGTTTTAGTATTTTGGTGTTTTGGAAAGGCAGGGTACTGAGTTTTGGCTTGAATGTTTTAGGCAGGTTATGCAGTCTAACAGGTTTTGAAGGCTTGTGTGGTAAGGTTGGCTGGCTTGAGTTTTGGCTTGAATGGTTTTAGGAAAGTTATGCAGACTAACAGGTTTGAAGGCTTGTTTGTTATGCAGGTTGTATGGAGAAAACAGGCTTGAAGGTTTTAGGCAGGTTATGCAGTCTAACAAGTTTGAAGGCTTGTTTGTTATGCAGGCTGTATGGAGAAAACAAGCTTGAAGGTTTGTTGGTATTTTTGATAGCAGTTTGGAGGTTATACAATCTGTTCTATTCCTTTGTGTTTTTTCTGTTGTTATATCATTTCTTTGGTTCCTCTTATCTCTCCTTTACAGCCTGTCAAAACTGCAAACTGAAAAACCTATCACTAGGTTCTCTCATTCCTCTCTCTCTTTAAGCATTTTAAATTGCTTAATTATCTTTGATTTCTGAAAATTGGGTTGTCTAGGAAATGATGAAAAAAAAGCATCTTTGACAAGTTTTTACTTGTCAAATAAACTGCTTCCTGCTGTCTTGCCTTTTGTCTGCTGCATTGCTATTTTTATGCTTCATTACCATTTTTATCTAATCTGTCTTGTAGCAATTTTGGACTGTAGCTGAATGTGGGACTTTATTTGCTGCTGAGCTTATGCTTTTGTTTTGACTCACCCTGGCAGTTTTGGCGCCTGTTTGCCTCTTTGAACTTTGTGACACATTTTGTTTGGTTAATGTAACTTTGAATTTGGTAACTCAGTTTGCAACTTGGAATTTTTTTTCAGTTTGCAACATGGAACCTTTTGTGATTAGTTTGCTTGGCCAATGCAACTTGGAACTTTTTTGTAATTCAACCATGTTTTTGCATTGAGTTTGACATGCTTGCATTTATATTTTATTTTTCTCTCTGTGAACCGAGAAGAGTGATCTTTGGGTGATTTGCGGAGAGAAAAATAAAGCGTGATGAAAAATAGGCAATCTGATTATAGACGGCCAATTTTAATGATGATTTTTTCTCTTCTTTTCATTTAAAAATAATCTTGTACTGACTTTCTTTCTCTTCTTTTTTCAGGTAGGTACCAGTTGAATAAATGGAAGAAATAGTAGAAGATCAAAGATTTCAAGATTTAGGCTTTAGATTTATTTTTTCACTTATTGTAAAAATATTATTGTAAACACTGTAAATTATGAATTTACAATATTCGAATAATCATTTGTAACAATATTTGAAATAAATAAATAAAAGTCTTGGTCAAATATTTCATTCTTTCTTTTGCATTGTTTATTTAATTATTTAAGTCTCTTTAAATTAAAATAACTGGGAATGTATCCCAATGACTTTAATCCAAATGAAATAAACAATCAATAAACTTTTGCAGTCTCGCAATCCTGAATTAATCATCAGACGCCTGGCATTCCAATTAACCATGCTTTATACAGTTAATCAAACAAGTGTTCCATACACTTTTCACTCCACTGATCAAACCAATGCCTCACAGTTTCAAACAAAGCCTCAGCTCCTATCCCAGATCTTTAGGTTCTTTGAGAATAACCAGCAATCTTGAACAAGCATGACAATAATGTAACGATTAACTGAATATCTGAGGAGTCAGTTCTTTCTGAGAAATGGAAATGAAAAACCCTAATTCTGGATTGACTGATAAAGAAAAGTTTGTTTGACCGATTCTTGAGCCAATTTCGAAAATCAGAGAAAACCCTGGGGTTGTGATTTCTTGTAAAAAGGGGAGGGCAAATTTTGGGGTATAACAATTGCCCCTGTTCAATCTTCTTGAACCTGAAGAGTTAGATTGGCGAGTTTGCCTTTCGCGACTCGAAGGTAAAAGATGATTGGGCACTAGAGTGCCCAAAAACTTGCACTTGTCAAAGCATAGTTGAGGGAGTGGGCTTAAAGATACCATTTGGAGATGTGATCGAATCTTGTCGGAGATGGGCTTAAAGATGCCATCCAAGAATGTTTGTTGACCTGTATGTCATAGGTGAGTGGGTGAATATCAGAAAGGTATCCATGTTTGGAACATCTTTGAGCTGGGGGTCTGAATAAGCAATAGATTGACGCCCATGTTGGGAAGCATCTGTAAACTATTTTCAGAGGTCTTGAAGTTGAATAAGCAATAGATCAGCATCCGTGTTGGGAAGCATCCGTAAACTGTTTTCAAAAGTTGAATCTGAACAAGCGATAGATTAACATCCGTATATGGAGAACCTGTAAACTGTTTTCAGAAGTCTTGAAGTTGAATAAGCAATAGATCAGCATCCGTGTTGGGAAGTGTGATCGGTGGAAATAGAACTGACTGTTTTGGAATGCTGGTTTGCGTTTTGCGTTTGTTTTCGCAAAATGTCACGGTAAGCAAGAGTCGCCACCATCTTTTATTTTCTCCAACAAGGAAAGGACAAAAGCACAACAAAATTCCTTTTCGAGATGTTTCTCGGGTTCGGGAGGTAGATTATAGAAAGGGAAGGTGTTAGCACCCTTTCTATCTGTGGTTATCCATGGGCTCTTAGGTACTTGCTCACTATGTTTTCAAAAAGTTTTGCTTTTCTCTTGTTTGTGGGTTTTGAAAAAGTTTTGTTTTGAAAACTTCGATTTAACTCTTGTATCTGTCCTAAAGAGTGTATGAAATGTTTGTTTGAAAACTTTTGTCAGAAAAGTGTAGGTGCGAAACGTTGTTTTTGTTTTGAGAGAGCAAGTACCTGAGAACCTCTACCTACTCAAAAGAAATTAAGCTGTGTAAATGTCCTTTAGACAGTACTATCCCACTATTAAGAAGTAGGTAGCACCGTCGTTGGAGTTTTCGGGTCAATTCGATTAATGGGACATGTGGTCACTAAAGCAATGGTAGGACGCCTTAGCGGTAACCCTAATGTCCTAGATCATTTTTTTTATCGAGGCAACCGTTTCGAGGCAACTTTGATCTTTAGACAGGAGGGCGACCTCTAAAACACCCTATACTCAATGACCACGTCGAGGCAACCAAGTGAGGCATACCCTAAGAGTGGCATGTGCAAATGTGTCAGGTTTCAGTCATGTTATCTTTGTACATGTTATGGTGAGCTACGATTGATTTTATTTTAAGAGAGATCTTGTCATGCATAGCCTAGTTAACATACATCTAGCAATTAATACTTGCGGAAAATAAAGCTAAACTATTACAAGGCGTCGGGTATTTACATCGCCAAAAACAAACCCTTGAAAAAGTAAATGCGGGAAATTAGAGAAAAGCGATAAAAAGGTCCTAATTAAAGCTATTACATCCTCGGAGCAAATACAATTATATGGATCAAAAATAATCACGCGCGAGAAAGAATTGAATCAGAGAGTTTTTAGGGTTTTGACCCTTTTTTGAGAAAGAAAGAGATTTTTTTATTATTTTGCATTTAATTAAATTAAACCTAGACTAATTAATTAATTAAATAAAAGAAAAATATTTTTTGAGTTTTTTATGTTTTTTAAGGAAATAAAAATAAAGATGATTAAAATTGTCAAGAACCCTAATTCTATGTTGATTTTAAATTATTGCAAAAAAAAGTTAGAATTATCCTAATTAAAACTAAATTAGTTAATTATATTTATTTACAAAAATAATAAAAGGGTGAAATTAATTTTAATAAATAATAATTAAAAAAATGTTATATTTTAGTTTTCTGATTTTATTATGAAAAATTTAATTTGGTTAATTAAGTAATAATAATAATAATAAATAATAAAAACAATTAAATGAAAAAAATATAAAAGAAAGAAGAAAAAAAGCATAAACCCAGGGGGTGATGGGCCCAAAGAGGAGGTGTTTCTGGAATTCTCAAGGCCCAATTGCTGCAAGCCTTTTTGACTTTTGTGATTATCCACACGCTTGTTGACTGGGGAGTATGGTGATCTCCCACTCATGTCCATTGGATATATGCCTGGAGACATCTGGCGCCTGGGGATTGAGGTATATGGTGGACTACCTTTGGAAATCTGCATGTGAATATGTGAAGAAAAATGAAATAAATGTTTTTGGGGGACCTGGGATTCGAACCCAGGTCCCAATGCTTCCAGGCCAGCACGCTTACCACTCAACCACATGCATCCTTTTATTATTTGGATAATGAACAATTATTATATATGCAAACAACTCAAGATGCTGTAAAATAAAAACAAACGCACGCTTTTTCAAATAAGCCAACCAGATGCTAACACCTCATCATCTTCTTCGTTCGTCCTGCATAAATAATATCAGATAGCGGGGGTTTTTAACCCCCACAAACTCCTGCAAGGAAAAATAGCGAATAGCACCACAGTACATATAAATAATTCGCGAGGTATGGGTCTTGATCGTCTTGGTCTCACGATTTCAGTCATATATCTCACTAGTCCCAATTTTTCCTGGTTCAGAAAGCCCTAATTTAAAGCTTGGAAACCCTAGAGATTCAGTCATGGCATATCTCAATTCAGGGCATTATAATTCAATTAAACTATTCCATCAGCTTGGTATGATCTCTAGCAATGCAAAACCATCACAAAAACATGTTAAATGAGCATGAATTAAGAGATACGATTATGAATCAAAAGTGAAAACCGTGGGACTGTGTATCGTGATTCTTTAAGCTTTGATGCCTGAATTTGATTGCAAAATGTTCCTGGGACCTCCTACAATATGTTTGAATGAATGGAATGCCTTGAATCGACCTAGAATGCAAGAACAGATTTTCAGTTTTCTTGGAATTTCTTGAAACTGTATGGTTGTTTCTGCAGCCTTTCAATCGTCCACCAGGCCAGGGTTTGCTTGCTTGCATATAAGGGAAACAAATTAGGTCAAAAATTTGGATCCAATCCATGTGCATTGATGTTTAAATCTTTGATTGAAAATCAAATATTTTTGATTCTTCATGATTGAACAATGTTGCCAAATCTGGATTTTTTTGTATCTTTGACTTGTGCACGAATTTTCCAGCATGTTTAGGTCATATTTGCTTCACAAAAAGATTTAAAAAACAAATCTTCTATTTTCTTATGTTTTAAATTAATTAAATGAATTAATATTAATTAAAAATCAATTTAATAAATAAAAATAATAAAATAAATCCAATTAAGCTTGATGGGTCGTGCATAGGTCATGGGTGAAGTTTCAAGAAGAGATTTGAGGCCCATTAGCAAAAGGAAGGTGTTTTGAGCAAAGTTGACTTTTGCAAATTCATGAAAATTTTCCAACTTCTCCAATGCACAACTTGCTCAATTTTGATCATATGACCATGTTCTTGGATGTTTTGGAAATCTCTTGAAGTCCTCTAACCAATGCCTTTGGTCCCATGTCATTTGGATTTACCAATCTCAAGTTATGGCCTTTGACTCAAAGTGTACATTTGTTAACTTTTGAAATTGACCTATAATGTAAAAATTTGTATCTTTTTGTGAGAGCATTTCTTGACCTTGGAGTGTGAAGATGGATTGTAGGAAATTTCATCCTCTTCAAAATGAGACTTGTATGGAATTTTTCTGATAAACCATGAAAAAGTTATGCCCTTGTCAAAGTACAGTTGACTTTTCTGCTGTCCAAAAATAGTAACTTTTGCATCTTGATGATTTTTGAGCTATTCTTGTGGAATCATGATCAAGACTTGATAAAATGATGATTGTGGACCCAAAATAAGATTTTGACCAAAAATTATGACTTTTGACTGCAAAATGACCATTTTTCCCTTACAGTTGACTGTGGATCAAATGGAGCTTTTGACTGTGCAAATTGGCACTGTGAGTCTTGAGACTTGGCATGTAGGTGCCTGAGAATGTATACATGCCTATGAGACTTGATTGAACCATTGAAAACCCCAAATTCTTTGAAAGAACCAAAACCCTAATTTCAACTGTCTTAGGAGGTGGTCTGACTGTACAACCCTTGAGCCATTTTGAACCATTTGAGGATCATATCTTGAGGAATATGGGAGGTCAAATTTTGGGGTACAACAGTTGCCCCTGTTCAATCTTCTTAAACCTGAGGATGTAGATTGGCTTGCGTGCCTTTCGTGATCCGAAGGTGGAAGATAATTGAACACTAAAGTGCCCAGAAATTTGCACTCGCATGGTGTAGTATCAGCAATGTGATGTCGGGAATGGGCTTACAGATTCCATTTGGAGAGATGATGGATAGGAGGATGGGCTTATAGATTCCACCTGGAGATTGTTGGTAGAATGATGGACTTATAGATGCCATCTGGAGGCTGTTTGTTGTAATTTTGTAAGTTGAAAGAAGGAACCTGTGTAGGGTTGCCTGACGATGAGTTCGTGTAAAAACTTCATCTTGGGAGGAAGAAAACCTGTGTAGGGTTGACTGAGGATGAGTCCGTGTGAAACTGCATCTGGAAAGAGAGAACCCGTGTAGGGTTTCTTGATGACGAGTCCGTGTAAAACTTCATCTGGAGTTGAGAAGGAACCGGTGTAGGGTTATTTCGGGATAAGTTTGTGTGAAACTTCTGGAGGAACCTGGGTAAGGTTACTTTGGGATAAGTTCGTGTGAAACTTCAGGATGAACCGGGGTAAGGTTATTGTGAGATAAGTTCGTGTGAAACTTCAGGATGAACCGGGGTAAGGTTATTGTGAGATAAGTTCGTGTAAAACTTCTGGATGAACCGGGGTAAGGTTATTATGAGATAAGTTCGTGTAAAACTTCTGGAGGAACTTGGGTAAGGCTACTTTGACGATGAGTTCGTGTGAAACTGCATCTTGGAACGAGAAGGAACCGGTGTAGGGTCGCCTGATGATGAGTCTGTGTAAAACTTCATCTTGGAAGGGAGGAGGAACCTGTGTAGGGTTACTTTGATGATGAGTCCGTGTAAAACTTCATCTTGGAAATGAGAAGGAACCGGTGTAGGGTTGCCTGAGGATGAGTCCGTGTGAAACTTCATCTGTGTAGAGAAGGAACCGGTGTAGGGTTGCCTGTTGATGAGCCCGTGTAAAACTTCATCTGAAAGGAAGGAACATGTGTAGGGTTTCCTGATGATGAGTCCGTGTAAAACTGCATCTTGGAAAGAGAAGGAACCGGTGTAGGGTTGCTTTATGATGAGTCCATGTAAAACTTCATCTGGAATTGAGAAGGAAACCTGTGTAGGGTTGACTGAGGACGAGTCCGTGTAAAACTTCATCTGAAAGAGAAGGAACCGGTGTAGGGTTGCTTCATGATGGTCAAGTAGATAATTGTCTTGTCTGGTTTTAGGTATTAACCTACGATCAGTCGTCCACAGAATTTTCCTGGCTTGTTACAGGTATTAATCTGGCATTAGTCGTCCACAAATGCTTTTCCTGGCTTGTTACAGGTATTAATCTAGGACTTGGAAAGGTTGATGGTAGCCATCTTTTGATTGACCTTTTCCTGAAAAGGCGAAACATTAGTTGTATGCAATGTCATGATGCATGAACTGCATGATGTCAAGATGCTCTCAAGAATAAATGAGATTTGTGTTGTATGATGCGTATGCATGTCATGATGTATGAAGATGTGATGTTTTTAGTTGGGGAAAATAAATCCCGGAGCTGCTGGAGAATAGTGTTGAGTTCTTCGTTTTCGTTGGGGATGATGAACGAAGATGATTATGAGAATAAACCTGCAGGAGGAAAATATCTCCGTTGGGGAATAAACCTGGTGAAGAGATTACTCTGCGGGTAATTACTCTGTGGGGAGAGATGCTTTGCTGAGATTTTAACGATAACTCCGCTGGGGATTCCGTTGATAAGCTCTGTCGGGGATTCCGTTGATAAGCTTTGTTAGGGATTTTGATGATGGATTCTGCTGGGGACAGAAAGAACTTCGCTGGGGATGATCTTTCAGTTGAAACCTGCTGAGGATAACCCAGTTAGACTCTTGTGGGGGGTAACCTTCTGAATATGGATGGGGAGATACATTTGTACTCTGCAGAGGACAAGCTTCTAGAATCTACTGGGGAAGATGATTCAACTCTGGCGAGGAAGCCTTTTTTAGGCTGCGCTGGGAAATAGCTCCACTGGGGGTATCTTGTATTCCGCCGGGGAACATTCTTATACTCTATTGACGAATATTAAGATTGCCGGGGATGCTTGCTGAGGAATATCTTTATACTCCACTGGGGAATATTAAGACCTACTGGGGATACCCAACTTTTTTTAGGGCTGATGATAGATTAACTCTGCTTGGGGAGAGCCTTGCTGATTCGTTCATAGTTGCAAGTCTCAGTGAGGGATAGCTACCATTACTATCTTACTCTTGGGGGAGTGAAGGTATATTGGTCATATTCTTTAGCTGAATCTACCTTGTATCTGGTGGATAGAGCAGCTTGTACAGTTCAGACAATTCTTATTGCCCCAGTTTCTGCGGGAGACGAAGGTCTATGAGGTGCTTGATAACTGCCGATTGACAAATCTTCTACTGGTAGGCAAGTGACGAGATGACGAGACATAGTCGTACGCTTTGATCCCTAATTTTTGCTTGGACCGCCCTTTCGGGTTTTCGGTCCATCGGGATACCCTTTTTTGCCCAAGCCGCCTTTTCAGGTTTTCGACTTGCCGGGTGTACAGATTTTTTATTTTCATCCCTTATTTTTGCCCGAACCCTTTTGGTTCGCCGGGAAGCCCTTATTTTTGCCTAGGCCAGTCGACCTAGCGGGTCTTTGATTATGCGTAGTATTTTTTTTGACTATGTCCACGTTCTCAGAGCGCAGGGAGTTGTCACTATCGGTAGTGTTGTGTTGCCGTACTACCAGAAGATGTTTGATCATGCAAGATTCGTTGCTGGAATTCATGTCCAATCCCCCAATTGATTCATATGGAGATTTGCCTTTGGCTATTTGGCATCTTTGAGAGACTCCTTGAACCTTGACTTGACTGCCCCAGATGATAGACAATACTCATGCCGTGCCCCTTGGTTGGAAGTGTTTTTTCCACTTGAGATGACCCTTTTTTATTGAAAAGGTTTTTGTTCACTGGATATTCGTCGTGTAAATTTCTCTGCTGTTTGAACAAATAGTCATATGCAAACAATGTTATTTTAAGAATGCAAAGCTTATGTCTGTCTTGAAGTTTTATTTTTTTATTTTTTTTTTAAATGCAGTTTTCAATAAAACAAGTGAATTTTTGTAAAATGTGATGTCAACTCAGGATTTTACAGCGAGCCCTACAGGAGTCAGGATACCTTTTGTAACAGTATGCTTTCGAACTAACCCATGCTTCAGCTAGGACTTTTAAGGGTTATAATGTGGCCTGGTTCACAGTTTAAGAAACAAAGGATAAAGGCTCAAATTTTATTTGTACCCACCCGTTCTTCGTGATGTTCTTCGATCCTAAACTCAGCTAATCATGCATTAGATCTTGTTTGAGCCTTTTCTCTGACATACCGGTGATGGTTCGGATACTGATAGTTTATTTTGAATAAGCAGTCATTTCTTTTTTTGTTGAGGGTTTGTAGGACCTCTTTCTTTTCGATTTTATTATCCCTATCTTTTTTGCCTGAACTGTTTCTTTTATGATTACAGTCAGCGGGATGCCCCAGTTTTTGTAAGTCTCCTTCATAGGTTTTGACTTATTGGGCTTTTATTTTGAAAGATAACGACTGTCTGTCCTGACGATTATAGGGAACTATCATTGTCTTTTTGTCTCGGAAGGACTTCTTTGATGCCATTCATTGTGCACCTAGATCAACTGAGAAAACTACCTTGCCCCAGGTTATAATTAAGGGTTTTAATTTTTGCGTGAAAAGAAAAACTCCAACTTCTTTGGCTCAAAGGGGTTGACTAGGGATTATCTTCCTTATAACTCCACTGTTTAGGATTTGAAACAATGCCTGTACTTCATCAGCGGGGTCTGTTCAAAAGCATACTGTAAAGATCGTGGTATCATTTTCGTCATCCTCCCTCAAAAGGCTTAGAATTTTTTTTAATCGAGAGTTTGAACATCACAAAAAATGAAAGAATTTGAATATAGTGAATGCGAATGGATTGATTCAAAACAGACATATGCAATGCGTTAATGAAATAAAAGAGTTCGACATGATAATAATTGCTTGAATAAGCAAAGAAAAATACAACTTCAAAATCCAAATGAACAAAAGTCTCTTAGTTTGAACTAGTCATCTCAGATGGAGAATTCTCAGCGGAAGATTTTCATCTCGCCATCCGGCATGAACTCCAGCACCCTTCCGTCGATCAAGTCTTGGATCTTGTTCTTCAGAGTCCAACAGTCATCGGTGTCATGTCCCGGACTGTCAGAGTGGTATGCACACCTTTCATAGGGATGATAGGTAGGAGCAGAGGTGTTGGGATTCCGGGGAGGATCCTTTAAAGAAATCAGATTGACCTCCAACAAGCGTTTCAGTATTAGAGATGATGCTATATCAGTCTCAGAGAAATGTCTTCCAGCCGTAGTTTGCTTACGCCGATTACCCTGTTGATGCTGGCGAGGTTGGTGTTGAGCTTGTGACCCTGAAGCAAGCTGAGGAGCTTTTCCCTTGTCTTCTTGCCCCAAAGGTGGTTGAATGATGGCTTAATCTTCAACCCTAGTTGTCTGCCTCACTTGGTTATTTTGAAGCAGCTTGTTGACGAGGACGCTGAGCTCTTCTTGTCTTTGAGCTAAGTCTTGAATGAGAGTCATCTGGCCCGCCAGCTGTCCCATCATCTGGATCTTCATTGTTGCCAACTCAATTTGTAGCCCTTCCAACTGATCATTCCTGACGCCTCCTGGATTCCCTAGGACCAAGCCCCTTGTGAGTATAGATTTTATTTCTTCTTGTCCCTGGGATAGGTTCAAGAACATTTATTGAAGTTGGGCATTTTGAGCCCGGAGATCTTGGTTGTCTGGTTTGAAAGCCATTGCTGAAATAAATAGCGAGAACATGAGAGACCTGTAAAGGGTGACCTGTTATGCAATGATATATATGTATGCAATGTTTTCAAGGATATTGTGGGGTAAACAAAGAAACTGTTAGAGTTTGAATCTGGTAGCTTGATTGAAGGAGCTTCATGTTGTTGAGAGTCCTTCTTCAAGAGTCAAGCTCAGCATATCGAGTGGGTCGTAGCCCCTGACTCAAGTTATCGTGCTTGGATTTCTGGACAACCTTGACTAGAGGAAAATAAATCCCCTTTGCCCCTTGCTAGACATTTGGTTCATCCTGACCTGCATCATAAACCCTTGAGATCCTTGAAATGGTTAAGGAAATGCTATGGTATGATGTTATGATGTGTATGCTATGCGTGTGAGGTGATGTAAGTAAGCCCTGCTATAAATCCAAATTGTTGGATAAGGACTGTAAACAAAACCTGCAAGGAACTCATGCTGTCAGATAACAAGAATGTGCAAGTAGTTCAAGTTTTAAGGCACACAAAAGAGCCCTTAGATTTCAGGCCAGCATGAAGTTTAGGTACTACCCTCTTTCAGTTTCAGTTGGTTAAGACCTGTCCTAAAAATAGTAACCGGGTTCTAGAGGATCTCAATATCACTGACTACCCTCAATCGGTCATAATTCCAGTTTGGCAACCTTTTCTTGCGGCCGGAACCATCGTGAGAGTTTAGTCTCAATGAGCGTAGCATACTGCTACTGTTTTATGGCCAAGTTGGTCAATTTAAGGTTCTAAGGTCAGTTGGTTCTTAATGACTCCTCAGAAGACCCATATTCTCCTCGTTCCAACACAAGGGATATCGGTATAGACCAAGGTGTCACACCAACGTAGCTACTGCTTCATCCGTGTCGGTCTATGCCAGACAGATCCCTCACAGTTTATTGCTACTTACCTAAAAAAAGGGTACCCCAGATCCGGGTTAGGATCTATAAAACTCCGATACAAGCCCACAAAATTAAAGCATACAGACATACAAATGAAAACATGGTGATCTAATCCTATGGTACACCTCACTTATAGCAGTCCCCAGCAGAGTCGCCAGTTCTGTGATCGGTGGAAATAGAACTGACTGTTTTGGAATGCTGGTTTGCGTTTTGCGTTTGTTTTTGCAAAATGTCGCGGTAAGCAAGAGTCGCCACCGTCTTTTATTTTCTCCAACAAGGAAAGGACAAAAGCACAGCAAAATTCCTTTTCGAGATGTTTCTCGGGTTCGGGAGGTAGATTATAGAAAGGGAAGGTGTTAGCACCCTTTCTATCTGTGGTTATCCACGGGCTTAGGTACTCGCTCACTATGTTTTCAAAAAGTTTTGCTTTTCTCGTGTTTGTGGGTTTTGAAAAAGTTTTGTTTTGAAAACTTCGATTTAACTCTTGTATCTGTCCTCAAGAGTGTATGAAGTGTTTGTTTGAAAACTTTTGTCAGAAAAGTGTAGGTGCGAAAAGTTGTTTTTGTTTTGAGAGAGCAAGTACCTGAGAACCTCTACCTACTCAAAAGAAATTAAGCTGTGTAAATGTCCTTTAGACAGTACTATCCCACTATTGAGAAGTAGGTAGCACCGTCGTTGGAGTTTTCGGGTCAATTCGATTAATGGGACATGTGGTCACTAAAGCAATGGTAGGACGCCTTAGCGGTAACCCTAATGTCCTAGATCATTTTTTTATCGAGGCAACCGTTTCGAGGCAACTTTGATCTTTAGACAGGAGGGCGACCTCTAAAACACCCTATACTCAATGACCACGTCGAGGCAACCAAGTGAGGCATACCCTAAGAGTGGCATGTGCAAATGTGTCAGGTTTCAGTCATGTTATCTTTGTACATGTTATGGTGAGCTACGATTGATTTTATTTTAAGAGAGATCTTGTCATGCATAGCCTAGTTAGCATACATCTAGCAGTTAATACTTGCGGAAAATAAAGCTAAACTATTACAAGGCGTCGGGTATTTACATCGCCAAAAATAAACCCTTGAAATAGTAAATGCGGGAAATTAAAGAAAAGCGATAAAAAGGTCCTAATTAAAGCTATTACATCCTCGGAGCAAATACAATTATATGGATAAAAAATAATCACGCGCGGGAAAGAATTGAATCAGAGAGTTTTTAGGGTTTTGACCCTTTTTTGAGAAAGAAAGAGATTTTTTTATTATTTTGCATTTAATTAAATAAAACCTAGACTAATTAATTAATTAAATAAAAGAAAGATATTTTTTGAGTTTTTATGTTTTTTAAGGAAATAAAAATAAAGATGATTAAAATTGTCAAGAACCCTAATTCTATGTTGATTTTAAATTATTGCAAAAAAAAGTTAGAATTATCCTAATTAAAACTAAATTAGTTAATTATATTTATTTACAAAAATAATAAAAGGGTGAAATTAATTTTAATAAATAATAATAATAAAAAATATTATATTTTAGTTTTCTGATTTTATTATGAAAAAATTAATTTGGTTAATTAAGTAATAATAATAATAATTAATAATAAAAACAATTAAATGAAAAAAATATAAAAGAAAGAAGAAAAAAAGCATAAACCCAGGGGGTGATGGGTCCAAAGAGGAGGTGTTTCTGGAATTCTCAAGGCCCAATTGCTGCAAGCCTTTTTGACTTTTGTGATTATCCACACGCTTGTTGACTGGGGAGTATGGTGATCTCCCACTCATGTCCATTGGATCTATGCCTGGAGACATCTGGCGCCTGGGGATTGAGGTATATGGTGGACTACCTTTGGAAATATGCATGTGAATATGTGAAGAAAAATGAAATAAATGTTTTTGGGGGACCTGGGATTCGAACCCAGGTCCCAACGCTTCCAGGCCAGCATGCTTACCACTCAACCACCTGCATCCTTTTATTATTTGGATAATGAACAATTATTATATATGCAAACAACTCAAGATGATGTAAAATAAAAACAAACGCACGCTTTTTCAAATAAGCCAACCAGATGCTAACACCTCATCATCTTCTTCGTTCGTCCTGCATAAATAATATCAGATAGCGGGGGTTTTTAACCCCCACAAACTCCTGCAAGGAAAAATAACGAATAACACCACAGTACATATAAATATTTCGCGAGGTATGGGTCTTGATCATCTTGGTCTCACGATTTCAGTCATATATCTCACTAGTCCCAATTTTTCTTGGTTCAGAAAGCCCTAATTTAAAGCTTGGAAACCCTAGAGATTCAGTCATGGCATATCTCAATTCAGGGCATTATAATTCAATTAAACCATTCCATCGGCTTGGTATGATCTCTAGCAATGCAAAACCATCACAAAAACATGTTAAATTAGCATGAATTAAGAGATACGATTATGAATCAAAAGTGCAAACCGTGGGACTGTGTATCGTGATTCTTTAAGCTTTGATGCCTGAGTTTGATTGCAAAACGTTCCTGGGACCTCCTACAATATGTTTGAATGAATGGAATGCCTTGAATCGACCTAGAATGCAAGAACAAATTTTCAGTTTTCTTGGAATTTCTTGAAACTGTATGGTTGTTTCTGCAGCCTTTCAATCGTCCACCAGGTCAAGGTTTGCTTGCTTGCATATAAGAGAAACAAATTAGGTCAAAAATTTGGATCCAATCCATGTGCATTGATGTTTAAATCTTTGATTGAAAATCAAATATTTTTGATTCTTCATGATTGAACAATGTTGCCAAATCTGGATTTTTTTTGTATCTTTGACTTGTGCACGAATTTGCCAGCATGTTTAGGTCATATTTGCTTCACAAAAAGATTTAAAAAACAAATCTTCTATTTTCTTATGTTTTAAATTAATTAAATGAATTAATATTAATTAAAAATCCATTTAATCAATAAAAATAAGAAAATAAATCCAATTAAGCTTGATGGGTTGTGAATAGGTCATGGGTGAAGTTTCAAGAAGAGATTTGAGGCCCATTAGCAAAAGGAAGGTGTTTTGAGCAAAGTTGACTTTTGCAAATTCATGAAAATTTCCCAACTTCTCCAATGCACAACTTGCTCAATTTTGATAATATGACCATGTTCTTGGACGTTTTGGAAAGCTCTTGAAGTCCTCTAACCAATGCCTTTGGTCCCATGTCATTTGGATTTACCAATCTCAAGTTATGGCCTTTGACTCAAAGTATACATTTGTTAACTTTTGAAATTGACCTATAATGTAAAAATTGGTATCTTTTTGTGAGAGAATTTCTTGACCTTGGAGTGTGAATATGGATTGTAGGAAATTGCATCCTCTTCAAAATGAGCCTTGGATGGAATTTTTCTGATAAACCATGAAAAAGTTATGCCCTTGTCAAAGTACAGTTGACTTTTCTGCTGTCCAAAAATAGTAACTTTTGCATCTTAATGATTTTTGAGCTATTCTTGTGGAATCATGATCAAGACTTGATCAAATGATGATTGTGGACCCAAAATAAGACGTTGACCAAAAATTCTGACTTTTGACTGCAAAATGACCATTTTGCCCTTGTAGTTGATTGTGGATCAAATGGAGCTTTTGACTGTGCAAATTGGCACTGTGAGTCTTGAGACTTGGCATGTAGGTGCCTGAGAATGTATACAGGCCTATGAGACTTGATTGAACCATTGAAAACCCCAAATTCTTTGAAAGAACCAAAACCCTAATTTCAACTGTCTTAGGAGGTGGTCTGACTGTACAACCCTTGAGCCATTTTGAACCATTTGAGGATCATATCTTGAGGAATATGGGAGGGAAAATTTTGGGGTACAACAGGAAGCATCCGTAAACTGTTTTCATAAGTTGAATCTAAACAAGCGATAGATTAACATCTGTGTTTGGAGAATCCGTAAACTATTTTCAGAAGTCTTGAAGTTGAATAAGCAATAGATCAGCATCCATGTTTGGAGAACCCGTAAACTATTTTCAGAAGTTGAATCTGAACAAGCGATAGATTAACATCTGTATTTGGAGAACCCGTAAACTGTTTTCAAAAGTCTTGAAGTTGAATAAGCAATAGATCAGCATCCGTGTTGGGAAGCGTCCATAAACTGTTTTCAAAAGTTGAATATGAACAAGCGATAGATTAACATCCGTGTTTGGAGAACCCGTAAACTGTTTTCAGAAGTCTTGATCGAAGCTTGATGACCTTATCCTTGGAAAGGGTCAAAATTAGCTGAAACACACAGTTATGTTGCATGAAATGTATGATGCAATTTATATGTTATATCAATGTTTATGATATATGAATGTAATGTATGCGTATGTAAGCCGATGAGCTGTCTTGCTAAGGAAAATGAATCCTGGATAGCTGGAGATAATAAAATCTTGACTGCTGACAGGGAAAAATAAATCCTTGATTGCTGCTGGGGATCGAGAATCTTTTGATTGTTGACAACGAGAAGTCCTAGGATCACTGTTGAGGAATATGTGTGTCTTCCAGCCCTTTGATAACCTATGCGGAGAGAAATCATACTGCCGGGAGAAGTCAGGAGTTTGGTTTGTATGCCAATCTACTGGGGGATTCCTATTTTTCTATTTGAGGAGAACTCCGCTGGGGATTGTCTGAAAACTCTGCCGGGAATCTGAAATTCTGTAGGGGGTAACCATACTGCTGGAGAGAAAGCTCGGGATCCTAGGAAAAGCTTAATCTTGTCTTAGGTTGTATGCCACTTTACTGGGGAAGCAAGAAGGGGGGAACTCCGTTTTGTTAAGGATATCGGGGAAAAACTGAATGATTTCCGCTGGGGATTGATGGCTCAAAGTTTTCCTCTCTGTTGGGGGGCCCTAGTGACATGCTGATTTGATTAGCGACTTCGCTGGGAAAAAGTTTAAGAGTAAATTTCTGATGAATTGTCTGGTTCGAAAGCAATTTTTCGGGAGAAGGGAAGAAACTGGATGATCTTCACTGGTGTTCACAGGTTGGTGGTTTTGTCTCTGCTTGGGGAAGAAAGTTTCATTCTTACCGATGGTTTGTAGTTCAAAGTTTTTTCTCCGCTGGGGATTGGGAGTTTTGAAGTTTTAACTCTGATGGGGAATTTTGAAATTTAGCTCCACTGGGGATATGCCTTTCAAAGTTTTAGCCCTGCTTAGGAAACAGACGAGGCATTTGCAGGGGATCTCTTCTGGAACAACCTAAAGACACTTTCCTATACTTCCACCTTATCAGTAATTATTCATTTTGTTTTATCTGTAAGCAGTGATTTCATTCAAATGCATATGCCCTTTTAATAAATCATTGGACATTTTCAAATAAAGCATAAGTGTAAAAAAGAAAGAAAAGGCAAGCAGTTTTCTGTACTTTGAAGTAACTTTGTATTAACTTTGTGTAAGTATTTGTACAAAGGGGGCAGACATCCTAGTAAGAGAATGTTGTCAAAAGCTGAGAAAAATTTTATACAAAGAAAGATGGCTATGTGTATCAATTCCATGGGATTCCCATTCTACTATAGCCTTCACAACTCTGAATATCTTGTCCGTTTGCTGCTTCGTCCGCCGATGACTGGATTGATCAGAAGCTTGAAGCTTGTTCGTGAAGAGATTGTTCTTAAAGTGATCCGACGAGACATAGTCATTCGCTTTAATTCCCTAACTTTTGCCTGGACCGCCCTTTCGGGTTTTCGATCCAACAGGAAACCCTTTTTTGCCCAAGTCGCCCTTTCAGGTTTTCAACTTGCCAGGTATACGGATTTTTGTTTTGTTTATCCCTAATTTTTTCCTGAACCGCCCTTTCGGGTTTTCGATTCACCGGGATGCCCATTTTTTCCCAGATCGCCCTTTCGGGTTTTCGACCTGTCAGATTGTTTATGTGTAGTATCTTTTGACTATGTCTGTGTTCGCAAGGTGTGGCAGGTCGTCACCGTCCATGGTGGCCAGGATCATTGCCCCGCCAAAAAAGATGTTTTTGATCACAAATGGTCCTTCGTAAGTAGGAGTCCACTTGCCCCTGGGATCACTTTGCGGTAAGATAATCTGCTTGATCACAAGATCTCCAACTTGATATACTTGTCTCTTAACTTTCTTGTTGAAAGCCTTGATCATACGTTTTTGATACATCTGACCATGACAAACAGCGGTAAGCCATTTTTCGTCAATCAAATTAAGTTGATCAAGCCGGGTCTGGATCCAATCGTCTTCGTTCAAACCAGCATCCTTCATGATTCTTAAAGAAGGAATCTGAACTTCTATAGGTAAAACAACTTCCATGCCGTATACCAAAGAGAAAGGTGTTGCCCCAGTTGATGTTCGTGCCGTGGTACGGTACCCATGTAGAGCAAACGGTAACATCTCATGCCAATCCTTGTAAGTGACTGTCATCTTTTGAATGATCTTCTTGATATTTTTGTTTGCGGCTTCAATAACACCGTTCATCTTCGGCCGATAGGGAGATGAATTGTGATGATAAATCTTGAACTGTTCGCATAGAGCGGTGATCATAGTGTTGTTCAAATTTGTACCGTTGTCCGTGATAATCCTGTCGGGGACACCATACCGGCATATGAGGTTCTGCTTGATGAAGCGGGCAACCACATTCTTTGTAACTGAGGCATAGGAAGCTGCCTCGACCCACTTGGTAAAATAATCAATAGCGACCAAGATGAAGCAATGTCCATTGGACGCCGTGGGTTTGATCTCTCCAATCATGTCAATGCCCCACATTGCGAATGGCCAAGGAGCTGTCAGAACGTTGAGAGGAATAAGAGGAATATGTACTTTGTCGGTGTAGACTTGGCATTTGTGGCAAGTACGGGAATATTGATGACAGTCAGCTTCCATGGTAGACCAATAGTATCCTGCCCTTAGAATCTTCTTAGCCATCGTATGTCCGCTTAAGTGGGTGCCAAAGGTGCCACTATGTATTTCGGTCATGATCAACTCTGCTTCAACCTTGTCTACACAACGGAGTAGAACACAATCATGGCTGCGCTTATAAAGGATACCATTGCTTAGGAAAAACTTGGCAACAAATTTCCTTAGGAACTTTTTGTCATTGACGGAAGCTCCTTCAGGGTACTCTTGAGTTTGGAGATACCTTTTGATTTCATGGAACCAGGGTTGTTCCATTACTTCTTCGGTATTAATCTCATGACAGTGCGCAGGTTCGTCCATTCGCTCGATGGTGATTTGGGGAGCCTCATTATCCCAGTTGAGTTTAAACATGGAAGACATTGTAGCCAAAGCATCTGCTAGCTGATTTTCCTCTCGCGGGAAGTGTTCAAAGATAATTTGCTCGAAATGAGGTAACAATGTCAGGACATGTTCTTTGTATGAGATGAGGTTAGGATGTTTAGTGTCCCACTCTCCTTTGATTTGATTTATAACCAAAGCTGAGTCTCCGAATACCACCAAAGATTTGATTCCTAAGTTAATTGCAGCTTTAAGACCAAAGATGCAAGCTTCATACTCAGCCATGTTGTTGGTACAGCTGAAACAAAGTCGGGCAGTGAAGGGTGTATGGCAACCTTCCGACGAGATGAGTACCGCACCGATACCGTTGCCAAGTGAATTTGAAGCACCATCAAAGTACAGGGTCCATCGGGATCCTTGTTCAGGTCCGTCATACAGCCCGTTACCTTCGATGTTGTCCAATGTCATGATGTCCTCGTCAGGGAAGTCAAATCTCATAGATTGGTAATCTTCGATGGCTTAATGAGCTAGATGGTCAGCTAGTACACTCCCTTTTATCGCTTTTTGGGTAGTATACTGGATATCATACTCAGTCAAGATCATTTGCCATCTAGCGATTCTTCCAGATAAAGCAGGCTTCTCGAAGATATACTTGATCGGATCCATCTTGGAAATCAACAAAGTGGTATGAGTCAACATGTACTGCCTTAGCCGGCGAGCAGCTCATACCAAAGCGCAACAAGTTTTCTCGAGCAGTGAGTAGCGAGTCTCACAGTCGGTAAACTTTTTGCTAAGGTAATAAATGGCATGCTCTTTTCGGCCAGACTCGTCATGTTGGCCCAGTACACACCCCATTGAGTTATCCAAAACAGTCAGATACATGATTAATGGCCTTCCTTCGACGGGTGGCATCAGAATAGGAGGTTCTAGTAAATACTCCTTGATCTTATCAAAAGCAGCTTGACAATCATTGTTCAATTCAACTACCTGATCTTTCTTCAACAGTTTGAAAATTGGCTCATAGGTAGATGTTAGGTGCAAGATGAACCTTGCAATATAGTTCAAGCGTCCCAAGAATCCCCTAACCTCCTTTTCAGTACGAGGAGCAGGCATTTCTTGTATGGCCCTTACTTTAGCTGGGTCAACCTCAATGCCTTTGTTGCTGACAATAAATCCCAGGAGTTTACCAGATCTAACCCCAAAAGTACACTTGCTCGGGTTCAATCTGAGCTTATACTCCTTCAACCTGGCAAACAGCTTTTGCAAATGTTCAAGGTGTTCTTCTTCTGTCTGTGATCGAGCTATCATGTCGTCTACGTAAACTTCGATCTCATGATGTATCATATCATGAAACAAAGCCACAATGGCGCGTTGATAGGTTGCCCCTGCGTTCTTCAGTCCGAACGACATCACTTTGTAGCAGAAGGTACCCCATTGTGTGACAAAAGTAGTTTTCTCCATGTCCTCGGGGGCCATTTTGATCTGGTTGTATCCCGAGAATCCGTCCATGAAGGAAAATACCTTGTGTTGAGATGTGTTGTCAACCAAGATGTCATGTGTGGCAGCGGAAAATCGTCTTTAGGGCTAGCCCTGTTCAAATCCCGATAGTCCACACACATTCTGACTTTGCCGTCTTTCTTAGGCACGGGCACGATGTTAGCAACCCATTGTGGATAGGAGGTAATAGCCAGAAAGCCAGCATTGAATTGCTTCATTACTTCAACCTTAATCTTCTCAAACATGTCAGGCCTCATTCGACGAACCTTTTGCTTGATCGGTGGACAGTTTTCTCTTGTAGGGAGACGGTGAACCACGATATCTGTGTCTAACCCTGGCATGTCTTCATAAGACCAGGAGAAGATTTCAATATATTCGTTCAACAATTGCACTAAGCGCTCTTTGACCTTTGGTTCCAGGTTGGCACCCACTTTCACTTCCTTCCTGTCTTCCTCTGTCCCCGAGTTGATGGTTTCTAACAGCTCTTAATGAGGCAGAATGGCCCTCTCTTCTTGTTGTAGAAGTCTGGCTAACTCTCCCGACACTTCACAATCTTCGTCAACTTCGTACTCAACATGATTTACCAAATCTTCAGAGTTATCGAAGGCTAAAACAGAATAGTCACCCATGGAATCCGGAGTGGATGGATACCTGCATTTGTGAGTGTGGGTGTGTGTAAGGGATAGCCATCCTTAAACAAAAATGCAAATGGAAAGAAAATGAACACAACAGTTTATAGATGAAAAACGTCCAATGATTCATTAAAACATGGCATATGATTATGAAGAAAATCAATCTCTTACAAATGGACCTACATGCCCCGGGCAAGGCATGAGGTGAAAATAGTGTGCAAATTGTTTAGTTATTACAGACCATAAAATGGGAAATTGTTCAAAGATAAAATTATTGGTTGATGAAGGTGATGGGAACAAAATCCTTTGCTTCCCAGTTCCTCAAACCCCCTTCGACAGTTGGAAAGATCCAATCTCCAAAGTGGCTCTCTTCATCTTCATCTTCTACAACATTGATCCCATGATGAGTGATCCTTATAGGTGGCTCTCCAGTCTTGGAACGACGCATAGCCTTCTGTCCTGCAGCTGTAAACCCTAGTCCAAATTTGCCCGTCTTATGGGGAAAATTAGGAAATTACCCCCATGCTGTACTCTTCCCTTCTTTGATCACCGCCTCTGCGTCCTTGAGAGATGCCATCCTAGATACATGCTCAGGAACGATTGGCACCTCAACCAAAGTCTTTGCAACTGCTACCTCGGGAGAAACTTCCTCAAAATGCTGGAAAGGCGTTTCGATGAACTCGCCATCCAGCTCCACATAACGGAAGGAGTTGAGGTGGCTTATTGTTGTACCCCAAAATTTTCCCTCTCTTTTCATCAACATTTTCTCACCACAAGACTCTTGGAGCTCAAGATCAAGTTAGGGTTTGCTCTGCTCAGGACCCCTCCTTGCACTGTTGACCCAAATTAGGGTTTGAGTTTGCACAAGGATATTTTGACCTAAAATTCCCAAGGTGACTTTCATGCTTCATGTTGGACTCACAAGTTTATCCATACCAAGTTTCAAGCCTTGATTCCAATCTTTGCCCAGTCAATTGGACAATTGACCTAGAAATCAGCTGTATTGGGGAAAAAGTCAACTGTGGCCAATTGACAGTCAAACCTCATGAAATTTGACCCACATCAACATAATGAACTCATATGGACCATTTGATCAAGTTTGGATCACAATTCCACAAGAAATTTGATCAGATCACCAAAAGGGCAAAATGGTCATTTTTAGGGTTTTGACTTCACAAAGGCAATTTTTGACTGTTTGACCTAACCAATGGCAAACCAAGCTCACATATGGACTCAAGAACTCAATGGCATTGTCTTGACACATTCAACAAGTTCAAAAGATCTCAAATGCACAGGATTGACAAATGAATTTTCCAGTCAACTGATCAAAATTTGACTGTATACTGAAAAGTCAAACTTTGACTTTTTGGTCAAAATCAAGTGTCAAGATTCATTTTTCATCAAGACATGTCAAATTATGAAACTTTTTCATCAAGAAACCCAAATTTGCAAATTAGGGTTTAAAATGAGAAAATTTCATAACTTAGAATTTTTCTAAGTTATGAAACTTCCTTATTTTTTCCTAACTTTGTGCCATTTTTTCACCAAGATGCAATTGGATTCAAACAAAACTTGAAACATGAAAGTTGTAGTCCATTGAAAAATCTACAACTTTTATTCACAAAGTTTTCTCAAAGGAAGCTTGTAGTTCAAGTTATGATTTTTGGAACAAGGGTGCAAAACATTTTTAACTTAGAAATTTTTTGACTATTCTAGGCAGGATTTTTGCCCAACTTCTTGGCCATTTTTCATATGCTTCCACTTGGAGTTTCAATTTGCATTACAAAGATGGATTGTATTACACATTCCAAGCTTTCCAAATTATCCAAGAACTTCTCAAACATCCTTGTGGTTAGGGAGAATAGAATTTGCAAAGATGGGCAAAAGTCACTTTTGTTCATAACCAAATACATGTTCATACATTGGCATTTTTCAAATCAGCTTGTACAAGCTAGCTTGCAGGCCTCAAAACCAGTCTCACACACCATAATTAAATGCCTAACCATTGTATGAATGCATTATTTATTCCCTTTGGGCATTACACATGAAATTATCCCTTAAATAGAAAAAGCAAACATGCCATTTTGATAAAGATGCACTTTATATCAAATACAAAATCCAAGAGGCATGGGCCAGATCTTTGAGGCTAGCATTTGTACACAAATCACTCTGATCAAGAACAGGTGGTGCAACATAGATAGAGAGGATATACAGGCCTGCATAAGGACTTGAGTTTACTTACTTCAAAAACAAGCAAGATTGATAAACAACTCCAATCTCTCATTCCTATAAAAACCAGCCAAAGCAAACTTTGCAAACATCTTTCACACTCTCTAACTGACCTAAAACACGAGTCATTCATCCTCAATACCTCCCCATACATAAAAACACCCTCTTGCTGCAGAAACAGAGCAAGTTCTGCAACTTGACTTCCACAAACATTTCCACTCGTGCACTTTGGCCAAAAAGAGTTCAAACATGTTCCATATCATCCACTGAAGCTATCCCAAGCATTGAACTCAAGCTGTAACACCCATAACCACGTTTTCCATTTTTATTTTCAAGCTGTGCAGGTTGACTTCCATAACACAATTCAGTTGATTTTAAAGCAAGCTAGGAGTTGGAGAAGCATCCTTGGACTTCAGGCAAGCTGTACAAAAGCTCAAAATCCATTGGAAGTTGCTACATTGTTCTGTTTAAGTCAAGCTGAAACAGGTAAAAACATGAACTTCTATCTCTCTATCCAGGCATGATTAAGCTTAGGTTTGTGAAGAAAACATGTTCTACTCATAGCCCTGAATCCATCCATGTATTTACTTTTCATTTATATTATGCGTGCTGTGAGAATTTTAGCCATGAACATTGAAGAAAAATTAGGTCAGAAATTGGGGATGGAGAAATTCTCCCTGGTTTCTTAGAGTTAGGTTAAGTTTCTTACATATTTGGAATCTTGATTTAATGCTCTACATTGTTTATGTTATGAGTTTTTGCCAAAAATCAAAGAATCAGGAGTTTGTATTTTGAACAAAGAAGCGCGCGTTTGACAGAAGCTGGAGGAAGAAGATGATGGCTTGGGCTGGGCCTGAGCTATCCTTGCTGTTCAGACCCATTTTTTCCATTTACACCCCCCTGGCCCATTGTGTGAAATATCCATTATTTTTGACTTTTTATTTTTTCTTCTGACTTGATATTTTTTGTCAAAACATAAAAAACATAAAAAATATTTTTCCACCCATTTTTGCATTTATTTGGCATTTATTTGTTTTATTTAGCATACATATATAAACAAATATATTTCCTTTTATTTAAAACACTAAAAAAATACAAAAATATATTTAGTTTCAGTCATTATTTTTCATTTACATTTTGAAAACATTTTCTAAAAAAATACATTTTTTGTAAATAATTAATATTTTATTTTTTTGTACATATTTAGCTTATTAAATATATATAAATATACTTATACATATTTTATTAAATATTTAGGACAAAAATATGAAAATAATACATTTTTATTTTTATTAATACATGACACTAAAAAATACTTTTTTTTACAATATACTTCTTTTTTTTGTTTTTTTGTATATAATTAACAAATATTGTATATAATTAATAAATAAATATTATTTATTTAGAAAACTAGGGTTTTGCCCTAAACCATAAAAATATTCAAAAAAATTGACTTTTTTTATTTTTGTTTATATTTCACATGAAAAAATACTTTCACATACATAAAAAACCATTTTTGTGCATAATACATTTTGCATATTTATTGTATTTATTTAATTATTGTACAATTTGATATTTGTATATTCAATATGGATGTAATAGTTTTAGATTTAATTTTTTGCTAAATATCCCCGCATTCAAACATTTGTACCCCAATCCCCATAATTATGTTGTAATAATTTAGGACTTTAAATTTCCGCATTTAAAAGCTTTCAAATTATGCCATGATAGACCTAGGGTTTGTATGCAAATAAAATAAACAAATAGCTTGACCTAAATTCAAAGACAAAGATGCATGGATAACACAATGCACACTTGCACCCTTAGGGTTACTCCACTTGTTGCCTTCAAAAATGGGCCATGTTGCATGTTGAGTGTCTTTGGCAAAACAAAAACAAATCAAATGATCATAGTCCCTCGATGACGCTTTCTCAAGTTGCCTAAAAATGATCAAGTCCCTTAAAGGAAAAATTGCCAAAGACACTTGGCACTATTGCATTTGTGATCGGTGGATCTGGAACTGACTGTTTAACGCTGGTTCGCGAAATGTCGCGGAAGCAAGAGTCGCCACCGTCTTTTATTTTCTCCAAATGGAAAGGACAAAAGCACAGAAAAATTCCTTAAAGAGATTGCTCTCGGTTCGGGAGGTAGGTTATAGAAAGGGAAGGTGTTAGCACCCTTTCTATCCATGGTTATCCATGGGCTCTTAGATACTTGCTCACTTGTGTTTTCAAAAATGGTTTGTTTGCTTTTCAACTGTGGGTTTTAAAAAGTTTCTTTGAAAATTTCAGTTCGACTCTTGTATCAGTCCTCAAGAGTGTTTGAAAAATGCTTTCGAAAGCTTTTTGAAAAGGTGTCGGTGTGAAAAGTATTTTTTTGAATTTGTTTTTGAATTTAGAGCAATTATCTAGAGTCGTCTACCTACCCTAAGGAATTCGTCTGTGTAAATGTCCTTTAAAGTAGTGCCATCCCACCATTGAGAGGTAGGTAGCACCACCGTTGGAGGTGTTCGGGTCAATTCGAAGTTCGGGACATGGTGATCACCAGAGCAATGGGAAGACACCTTAGAAGCTACCCTCATGCCAGGTTCCCGGATCATGAGGACTTACTAAGACATCCTCTACTCGACGATCACCTTTCGAGGCAAGGCAACAGTGAGGCGTACCCTAGGGGTGGTGTGTGATTTGTGTGTCGTTTTTAAGTATTTTGTCTTTTGTCATGTTATTGGTGATCTAACGTTTGTTTTTTAGTTTTGTCCATACATTCTTTCATGCTTTGATTAACAGTTAAAAAATTGCGGGAAAGTAAATTCTAAGCTATTACAAACGGCGCGGGTCCACATCGCAAAAATTTCTCGAACCCGATTTGACAGAAAATAAAGAATTAAAGAAAGAAAATAAGGAATTAAAAATGCGAGAAATTAATTACATGGCTTCGGGAGAGATACATAAATATTAAAGAAATAAGTATGCGAATTAATAAGAATTAAGAACGAGGGCGTTGGACCCCTTTTTTGCAAAATTAAATTAAATGGTGACATTAATTAATTAATTAAAAAAAGAAAAGGAAATGTTTTTGGTATTTTTTAGTATTTTAGGATTTTAATGAAAAAGGAATTAATTAAAGTTAAACCTAATTCTACAATTTTTAATTTATTAAAAAAGAAGATTAAAACCTAATATTAACCCTAATTAATTTACATGCAAATTTAATTATAAAAATCTAATATTTAATTATTATGGAATAAAAGAAAAAAAGATGAAAATTAATTAACCCTAATTCTATGTTTTTTAGATTTTTATTATGAAAATATTAAATTAAATCCTAATTTAAAACTAATTAATTAAAGTTATTTATTTATAAAAAATACTAAAATAAAAATATTTATTATCTTTTTATCTTTTTCTGATTTTTTGTGTGTTTTTTATATTTATGAAAATATTAAATTAATTAATAAAGCAATAATTAAAAGAAAGTATAAATAATAAAAAATAAAGAAAATAAATTGGCAAACCTAGGGGGTTCAGACCCCAAATAGGAGGTTTTCTTTTAGCAAATCTGGCCCATTTACCTTGGCCTGTTTGACTTTCTCCAGGCAGCGTGTGATGCATTGACTAGGGTTTACCATGTGCCTCAAATCTTGGCCTTTGATTGAATTCCCTTGGACGTGTGGACGCTTGATTATGAAGGAGTATGGTGGTCTTCAAGGCTTGAACTGCATATGAATGTTAATGGAAAAATAATATGGAGGGAATGAAGACCTGGGGCTCGAACCCAGGTCATGATTGTTACCAACAACGCCTTCTACCAACTGCTCCAACCAACGCGCTTGTACATTTAGTATCAAACAATTAATATAAAATAAAAACAAACATTGTTGATGTTTTAGCGCGAAAATTTAAAAGAGCCAATCGCTGCTGGCCACCACATCATCTTCTTCGTTGGTTTTTATTTTCCTGAAACACAAACATGTTAGGCAACGGTTTTGCAAGCGTTCTTTTAGGCATGTTTTGGGAAAATAGCGAATAGCCCTGTGATGCTCATAAATTGAGCGCGAGGGTCTCAAACTCTTCGTCCAGGTATGCTGAATACGTTCATGGCACTGTGGTGTGCTAATTTTACAGGACCAAGAAACCCCCAATTCGTAGCTTGTAAAACCCTAGAAAACAATAATGGTGAAATCGTATATAGCTTGCAAAAACTCAATCAAGATAGATGGTTAGCTTCAGAATCACACAAGGAATATGAATCTACAAATAAAATGCCATGAATATGCGTAAATTGTAAAGCACGATTATGCAAAAAAGTGAGAAAATTTGGACTTCTGTACAATGATTCAAGGGGTTAGGATTGATGCTTTTGATCCAGAAAGATTGCTTGATGTCCTTGGAAGGCAATAGGATGAGTTTTGTGGCTTGAATCGACCTGCAAGTAGGTTTTCAGAATTTGAGTTTTCAAAGAAAGTTTCAAGTTTGTGCAAGGGTTTTCTGCGCAGCTCAGTGGTCTTTGCCTTAGGTTTTGATTCCTTGTATAAGTATGAGTGAATTAGGTCAAGAAAAACAATCCAAATCATTTGCATTCATGGTTTTTGAGGTTTGATTTTTCAAGATCTTTTCCAATCTTTTTTCATGCTATTTTTGTACAAATCATATCCAATCAATTCCAATTCTTCCATATCTGATCATGCACGTTTTATTGAGTATATTTCATGCACAAAAAGATTTTATTTCATTGGTTTTATATTTTTCATGTATTTAATTGATTTAAATGAATTATTATTAATAAAAATTCAAATAAATAAATAAAAAAATGAAGAAATACTTCCCTTTGGGCCAAGTGGTCGTTCACATGCTTGGAATAATGAATTATGGAAGAAAACTAGGCCCATTAGCAATTTTAGGCCATTTGAATCAATGTTGACTTTTCAAAATATCCAAAAATTTCCCAACTTCCACAAGGCATAACTTGCTCAATTTTTAAGCTTTGCTCATGTTCTTGGACATTTTGGAAAGGTCTTTGAGTCCTCTAACCAATGCCTTTGGTCCCATGTCATTTTGATTTACCAATCTCAATTTATGGCCTTTGACTTAAAGTCCCTTTTTGTTGACTTTTGAAAATGACCTATAATGTTGAAATTGATAACTTTTTGTGAGAGCATTTCTTGGACTTGAAGTATGAAGATGAGTTGTAGGAAATGTCTTTCTATTCAAAATGAGCTTTGGATGGAATTTTTCTGATAATCCATGTGAAAGTTATGCCCTGGTCAATTTACAGTTGACTTTTTCAGCTGTCCAAATAAGGAAACTTTTGCATCTTGATGATTTTTGAGCCAAGCTTTGAGAATCATGATCAAGCATTGAACAAATGATGTTTGTGGCTTCAAAATGATATGTTGACCAAAAATTTGAACTTTTGACTGTCAAATGACCATTTTGCCCCTACAGTTGACTGTAGTGCAATTAGGGTTTTTGACTGTGCAATTTTATGCTGAAAGCCTTGAAACTTGATATGAGGATGCTTGACCATATTTATAGGCATGTGGGACTTGATTGGACCTTTGGAAGTTCATTTTCTTGATCAGAACAAAAACCCTAATTTTGACTGCTTAGGAGGCCCTTACACTGTGCAACCCTTGGGGGACTTTTGAAGCTTTGACTTGGCAATTTCTTGAAGAATATGGGAGGGCAAATTTTGGGGTACAACAGTTGCCCCTGTTCAATCTTCTTAGACCTGAGGATGCAGATTGGCTGACGTGCCTTTCGTAATCCGAGGGTAGAAGATGATTGAACACTAGAGTGCCCAGAAATTTGCGCTCACATAGTAGCAGTGTGATGATGGAAATGGGCTTACAGATGCCATTTGAAGATTGATGGATAGGATGATGGGCTTATAGATGCCATCTGGATGTTGATCGCGTAAGAGATTCCTTAGCGAGAACTTGCATACCTGCAAAACAGAAAATGATTACCTGACATGTTGCAGGAGCTGGTTTTCAGATGCTTGGTATAGATGTGTCCTGACTGGTTACAGGAGCTGGATCTGGAGCTTCAAAAGATGATGAATGAACCAGGGGTAGTTACTACCTCAGCAGGAATGGTGAGAGAACCTTGGGTGACTTTAACTTCAACAACGCTCGTTGAGAAAATCTTGGTGGGAATTACCATCTTCGCAGTATCGGGAAGAGAACCATAGGCAATTATAATCTCAAAAGCGGACGTTTGAGAAAAACCTGGAATGGAATTATCATCTCCGCACCGTTGGGGAGAGAACCATAGGAAATTATAATCTCAAAAGCGGACGTTTGAGAAAAACCTGGAATGGAATTATCATCTCACGCACCGTCGGGGAGAGAACCATAGGAAATTATAATCTCAAAAGCGGACGTTTGAGAAAAACCTGGGCTGGAATTATCATCTCACGCACCGTCGAGGAGAGAACCATAGGAAATTATAATCTCAAAAGCGGACGTTTGAGAAAAACCTGGAATGGAATTATCATCTCATGCACCGTCGGGGAGAGAACCATAGGAAATTATAATCTCAAAAGCGGACGTTTGAAAAAAACCTGGGCTGGAATTATCATCTCACGCACCGTCGGGGAGAGAACCATAGGAAATTATAATCTCAAAAGCGGACGTCTGAGAAAAACCTGGAATGGAATTATCATCTCACGCACCGTCGGGTAGAGAACCATAGGAAATTATAATCTCAAAAGCGGACGTTTGAGAAAAACCTGGAATGGAATTATCATCTCACGCACCATCGGGGAGAGAACCATAGGAAATTATAATCTCAAAAGTGGACGTTTGAGAAAAACCTGGAATGGAATTATCATCTCACGCACCGTCGGGGAGAGAACCATAGGAATTATAATCTCAAAAGCGGACGTTTGAGAAAAACCTGGAATGGAATTATCATCCCACGCATCGTCGGGGAGAGAACCATAGGAAATTATAATCTCAAAAGCGGACGTTTGAGAAAAACCTTTAATAACTTCTACTGAGTCTTTATCAGAAAAATCTGTTGGGAGTCGATTTAGCTGGACTAGAGAAGGCCTTAGACTGGATAAGAAATCTTTGGAGTTGATTAACTGAACCGGTCTAGGTCTTGAAATATGATTGAGAATTTAGCTGAATCTTTCCTGAAAGGTAAAGGTCAGTCATATGCAATGCATGATATGGATCAAGCAATGATGTTCTCAACATAAATGAGATTTGTATGATATGATGCGTCTATGCATGCTATAATGATGTATGTGATGTTTTATGAATGTGTTTTTCGTCTAGGAAAGTAAATCCTTAACGGGTGCCGGGAAGTCACTCCTGGGCTGATGTTGAAGAATAAGCTTTTACTTCCACTGGGGATGATAATTGCAAGAATACCGGTAGGAGAAGATGACTCCGTTGGGGAATAAACTTGGCGAATGAATTAACTCTGCGGGGGGAGAAGTACCCTGTCGATCTTTCTGGGAAGCGATACTCTGTGGGGAGAGAGGTACTTTGCTGAGTTGTTGATAATAACTTGCTGGGGGATACTCTTGTTGTATCGGAAGTGTTAATAGACTTTGCTGGGGGTAAGAGAACTTCGTCGGGGACGCTCTTTCCATGGCTTTTGGCTGAGGATAACCCAGTTATATCCTGTTAAGGAAATAACTCTTTAAATAAAGCCGGACGACGCGTTCGTGCTCTGCGAGGGATAAGCTTCCAGGATCTACTGGGGATAAGCTTACTGCTTGGGGCGATGAATTCCAACTTTCCTGGGGAAACTGGATTGGACTTTCCTGGGGAAGTTTGAACTGCGGGGGAAGTGATTCCTTTGAATGTTGGTATGCCGCCGGGGATCAATCTTTAGACCAAGACTGCCGGGGATGCTTGTTAAGAATACATATGCTGCTGGGGAGATGTTGAGATCCACTGGAGGATACTCAACTTCCTTAAGATTCATGATATAGCTTGGCTTGAGGAGAGTATACTGCTTGCTGGCTCACTCTCTGGGGAATTGGGATGTACTGGTTATGTTCTTTAGTTGTACCTACCTTGCTACCTCGGAGGACAGAACAATTAGATTGCTTAGACAACTCTTTATTGCCCCTGTTTCTGATGTGGGAGAGGAAGACCTGTGAGGTGCCGATAGTTGTTGAGGGTCAAACCTTCTTCAGGTAGGCAGGTGACAAGATGACAGGACATAGTCGTACGCTTTGATCCCTAATTTTTTCCTGAACCGCCCTTTCGGGTTTTCAGTCCACCAGGATACCCATTTTTGCCCAAGCCGCCTTTTCAGGTTTTCGACTTGCCGGGTGTACAGATTTTTCATTTCATCCCTTCATTTTGCCCGAACCCTTTTGGTTCGCCGGGAAGCCCTTATTTTTGCCTAGGTATGTCAACCTAGCGGGTCTTTGATTTTGCGTAGTATTTCGGCTATGTCCATGTTCTCAGAATGTAGGGAGTTGCCCCTGTTTAGAAGTGTTTTTGTCATGCCACCAGAAGATGTTTAATCAGGTAAGATTCATTGTTGGAATGCCCCAAGTGATTCAGGCAAAGATTTGCCCCAAGCTAATTGGCCTTTTGAGAGATTCTCCGAATCTTGATTGGATTGCCCCAGATGATTGGACCATGATCATGTCGTGCCCTTTAGTTGGAAGTGCTTTTGTTCACTAGGTATTTATCGTGCGAATTTTCCTGCTGGTCAGACAAAAAGTCATATGCAAACAAAGTTATGTTAAAAATGCAACGCTTATGTCTGTCTTGAAGATTTTGAAAATGCATTCTTTTTCATAAAACAAGTGAATGTTTGTAAAACGTGATGTCAACTCCGTATTTACCGTAGGCCTTAAGGAGTCAGGATACCTTTCGTAACAGTATGCTTTCGAACCAACCCATGCTTCAGCTAGGAGTTTTAAGGGTTATAACGTGGCCTGGTTCACGGTTTAAGAAACAAAGGATAAAGGCTCAAATTATTTGTACCCACCCGCTCTTCGTGATGTTCTCCAAACCTAAACTCAGTTGATCATGCGTTAGACCTTGTTTGAGTCTTTATTCTGATTTTCCGGTGATGATTCGGATGTTGATAACTTATTTTGAATAGGCAGTCATTCCTTTTTTGTTAAGGGTTTGTAAGACCTCTTTCTTGTCTGATTTTTTTGTTATCCCTTTCTTTTTTTGCATGAACTGTTTCCTTTTTTGGAATTACAGTCAGCGGGATGCCCCAGTTTTGTAAGTCTTCTTCATGGGTTTTGACTTAATGGGCTTTTTTTTTTTGAGATATAATGACTGCCTATCTGTATGATTGTTCAGAGCCATCACTGTCTTTTGTTTTGTAATGACCTCTTTGGTGCCATTCGTTATGCACCTGGATCAACTGAGAGACTACCCTGCCCCAGGTTATGATTAAGGGTTTTAAATTTCGAAAAGAAAAACTCCTACTTCTTTGGCTCAGAGGGGTTGACGAGGGATTATCATCCTTATAACTCCAGTGTTTAGGGATTAAAACAATGCCTGTACCTCATCAGCGGGGTCTGTTCAAAAGCATACTGTAGATTGTGGTATCGTTTTCGTCATCCTCCCTCAAGAGGCTTAGAATTTTAGATCACGAGCTGACATCAGAAAAAATATGAAAATAATTTGCATTTAGTGAATACAAATATATTGTTTCAGAACAGACATATGCGATGCATTAATGAAATAACAATGTTTAACATGAGTAAATGTTTGAACAAAAGAGAATTGCAACTTGAACATTCGAATGAACAAAATTTCTCAATCCTAGCCATGTTTTGGCAAGGGAGCAGTGATCACGTGGGGAGTCTTGGGTACTTTAAACTGAATCTCTCCAGCGTCGATCATGTCTTGAATCTTGTTTTTGAGAGGCCAGCAGTTGTCCGTAGTATGCCCCGGGCTATTAGAATGATATGCGCACCTATCGTTGGGATGATAGTTAGGAGCAGAAGTGTTCGGATTCCGGAGAGGAGCCCTTAAGGTGATCAGCCCTGCCTTCAACATTTGTTGTAGTGCTTGATCCAGCGACATGTTGATCTTGGTGAACTACCTTTTAGGCTTGTCTGGTTGACGCTGGTGAGGTTGATGTTGAATTTGTGACACTGGAGCCATTTGAGGAGCTCTCCCCTTATCTCCTTGTCTCAAAGGCGGTTGAACGATGACTGGCTTTTTACCCTTAGACTTTTGCCCCAGTTGGTTACCCTGAAGCAGTTGGTTGACGAGAAACCCGAGTTCATCTTGTCTTTGAGCTAAACTTTGAATGGCAGTCACCTGCCCCAGCATCTGGGTTTTTAGTACGTCCACTTCAACTTGCAGATGTTTCAGCCGTTCATCCTCATCACTGTTCCTGACCAAAGTCCCCATGAGAAGTGCTCTCAACTCCTCCTGCCCCTTGGATAGATTCAGGAGGATTTCCCCGAACCGAGTCTCTTGAGTATGGAAGTCCTGGTTGTATTGTTGGGAAGCCATTGCTGAAATAAACAGCGCAGATAGTAAGTGGCCTGTCAAAAGGGTACCTGTAATGCAATGATATGTATGATATGCATGCAATGTTTTCAAGGACCTCGCAGGGTAAACAAGAAGATTTATAGCTTGATTGAAGGAACCCATGTTGTCGAGAATTCTTCTTCAAGGGTCAAAGGCTCACCATATCCAGTGGGTCATAGCCTCTGACTTTAGTCATCATGTCTGGTTTTGGTTTCCAAACAACCTTGGCTAGGGGAACCTTCTTCAAGAGTCAGAGCTCACCATATCAAGTGGGTCATAGCCCCTGACAACCTTGGCTAGAGGAAAATAAATCCTCTTTGCCCCTTGCTGGGATAGTTGATTCACCGTGACCTGCATCACAAGCCCTTGATATCCTTGAAATGGATTAGGATGTATGCAATGGTATGATGTTATGGTATGCATGGGGTAATGTAAGTAGCCCTGTTATGAGTCCCAATTAAGGGCTATAAACAAAAAACCTGCAAGAACTTAGTGCACTCTGTTAGGAGTCCCAATTAAGGACTATAAACAAAACCTGCAAGAAACTCAATACACTCTGTTATGAGTCCTAATTAAGGACTATAAACAAAACCTGCAAGAAACTTAGTAAGCCCTGTCATAGGTCCCAATTAAGGACTATAACAAAACCTGCAAGAAACTCAAGTGTCAGATAACAAGCATGCAGGTAGTCAAGTTGGAAGGCACACAAGTCACACAAGAGAAACCCTTAGAGTTTAGGCCAGCATGAGGTCTAGGTACTACCCTCTTTCAGTTTGTTGGTTTATACCTGTCCTATCCAAGTAACCGGGTTCTTAGAGGATCCCAATATCATTGAGTACCCTCAATCGGTCACAACTCCAGCATCGCAATCTTTTCTTGCGGCCAGAACCATCACGAGAGTTTAGCCTCAATGGGCGTAGCATACTGCTACTGTTCTAATGGCCAAGTTGTGTCATTTAAGGTTCTACGGTCTGTTGGTGCTTAATGACTCCTTAGAAGACCCATATTCTCCCCGTTTCAACACGAGGGATATCGGTACAGACCAAGGCGCCACACCAACGTAGCCACTGCTTCACCCATGTCGGTATACGCCGGACAGGTCCCTCACAGCTTATGCTACCTAAACAGGGTATCCCCAGATCCGGGTTAGGATCTATGTAACTCCCATGCAACCCACAATAGTAAAGCAAGCAAGTCAATACAATTGAAAACACAGTTATGAACTAACCCTAAGGTACACCTCACTTTAAAAAGTATGTCCCCAGCAGAGTCGCCAGTTTTGTGATCGGTGGATCTGGAACTGACTGTTTAACGCTGGTTCGCGAAATGTCGCGGAAGCAAGAGTCGCCACCGTCTTTTATTTTCTCCAAATGGAAAGGACAAAAGCACCGAAAAATTCCTTAAAGAGATTGCTCTCGGTTCGGGAGGTAGGTTATAGAAAGGGAAGGTGTTAGCACCCTTTCTATCCATGGTTATCCATGGGCTCTTAGATACTTGCTCACTTGTGTTTTCAAAAATGGTTTGTTTGCTTTTCAACTGTGGGTTTTAAAAAGTTTCTTTGAAAATTTCAGTTCGACTCTTGTATCAGTCCTCAAGAGTGTTTGAAAAATGCTTTCGAAAGCTTTTTGAAAAGGTGTCGGTGTGAAAAGTATTTTTTTGAATTTGTTTTTGAATTTAGAGCAAGTATCTAGAGTCGTCTACCTACCCTAAGGAATTCGTCTGTGTAAATGTCCTTTAAAGTAGTGCCATCCCACCATTGAGAGGTAGGTAGCACCACCGTTGGAGGTGTTCGGGTCAATTCGAAGTTCGGGACATGGTGATCACCAGAGCAATGGGAAGACACCTTAGAAGCTACCCTCATGCCAGGTTCCCGGATCATGAGGACTTACTAAGACATCCTCTACTCGACGATCACCTTTCGAGGCAAGGCAACAGTGAGGCGTACCCTAGGGGTGGTGTGTGATTTGTGTGTCGTTTTCAAGTATTTTGTCTTTTGTCATGTTATTGGTGATCTAACGTTTGTTTTTTAGTTTTGTCCATACATTCTTTCATGCTTTGATTAACAGTTAAAAAATTGCGGGAAAGTAAATTCTAAGCTATTACAAACGGCGCGGGTCCACATCGCCAAAATTTCTCGAACCCGATTTGACAGAAAATAAAGAATTAAAGAAAGAAAATAAGGAATTAAAAATGCGAGAAATTAATTACATGGCTTCGGGAGAGATACATAAATATTAAAGAAATAAGTATGCGAATTAATAAGAATTAAGAACGAGGGCGTTGGACCCCTTTTTTGCAAAATTAAATTAAATGGTGACATTAATTAATTAATTAAAAAAAGAAAAGGAAATGTTTTTGGTATTTTTTAGTATTTTAGGATTTTAATGAAAAAGGAATTAATTAAAGTTAAACCTAATTCTACAATTTTTAATTTATTAAAAAAGAAGATTAAAACCTAATATTAACCCTAATTAATTTACATGCAAATTTAATTATAAAAATCTAATATTTAATTATTATGGAATAAAAGAAAAAAAGATGAAAATTAATTAACCCTAATTCTATGTTTTTTAGATTTTTATTATGAAAATATTAAATTAAATCCTAATTTAAAACTAATTAATTAAAGTTATTTATTTATAAAAAATACTAAAATAAAAATATTTATTATCTTTTTATCTTTTTCTGATTTTTTGTGTGTTTTTTATATTTATGAAAATATTAAATTAATTAATAAAGCAATAATTAAAAGAAAGTATAAATAATAAAAAATAAAGAAAGAAAATAAATTGGCAAACCTAGGGGGTTCAGACCCCAAATAGGAGGTTTTCTTTTAGCAAATCTGGCCCATTTACCTTGGCCTGTTTGACTTTCTCCAGGCAGCGTGTGATGCATTGACTAGGGTTTACCATGTGCCTCAAATCTTGGCCTTTGATTGAATTCCCTTGGACGTGTGGACGCTTGATTATGAAGGCGTATGGTGGTCTTCAAGGCTTGAACTGCATATGAATGTTAATGGAAAAATAATATGGAGGGAATGAAGACTTGGGGCTCGAACCCAGGTCATGATTGTTACCAACAACGCCTTCTACCAACTGCTCCAACCAACGCGCTTGTACATTTAGTATCAAACAATTAATATAAAATAAAAACAAACATTGTTGATGTTTTAGCGCGAAAATTTAAAAGAGCCAATCGCTGCTGGCCACCACATCATCTTCTTCGTTGGTTTTTATTTTCCTGAAACACAAACATGTTAGGCAACGATTTTGCAAGCGTTCTTTTAGGCATGTTTTGGGAAAATAGCGAATAGCCCTGTGATGCTCATAAATTGAGCGCGAGGGTCTCAAACTCTTCGTCCAGGTATGCTGAATACGTTCATGGCACTGTGGTGTGCTAATTTTACAGGACCAAGAAACCCCCAATTCGTAGCTTGTAAAACCCTAGAAAACAATAATGGTGAAATCGTATATAGCTTGCAAAAACTCAATCAAGATAGATGGTTAGCTTCAGAATCACACAAGGAATATGAATCTACAAATAAAATGCCATGAATATGCGTAAATTATAAAGCACGATTATGCAAAAAAGTGAGAAAATTTGGACTTCTGTACAATGATTCAAGGGGTTAGGATTGATGCTTTTGATCCAGAAAGATTGCTTGATGTCCTTGGAAGGCAATAGGATGAGTTTTGTGGCTTGAATCGACCTGCAAGTAGGTTTTCAGAATTTGAGTTTTCAAAGAAAGTTTCAAGTTTGTGCAAGGGTTTTCTGCGCAGCTCAGTGGTCTTTGCCTTAGGTTTTGATTCCTTGTATAAGTATGAGTGAATTAGGTCAAGAAAAACAATCCAAATCATTTGCATTCATGGTTTTTGAGGTTTGATTTTTCAAGATCTTTTCCAATCTTTTTTCATGCTATTTTTGTACAAATCATATCCAATCAATTCCAATTCTTCCATATCTGATCATGCACGTTTTATTGAGTATATTTCATGCACAAAAAGATTTTATTTCATTGGTTTTATATTTTTCATGTATTTAATTGATTTAAATGAATTATTATTAATAAAAATTCAAATAAATAAATAAAAAAATGAAGAAATACTTCCCTTTGGGACAAGTGGTCGTTCACATGCTTGGAATAATGAATTATGGAAGAAAACTAGGCCCATTAGCAATTTTAGGCCATTTGAATCAATGTTGACTTTTCAAAATATCCAAAAATTTCCCAACTTCCACAAGGCATAACTTGCTCAATTTTTAAGCTTTGCTCATGTTCTTGGACATTTTGGAAAGGTCTTTGAGTCCTCTAACCAATGCCTTTGGTCCCATGTCATTTTGATTTACCAATCTCAATTTATGGCCTTTGACTTAAAGTCCCTTTTTGTTGACTTTTGAAAATGACCTATAATGTTGAAATTGATAACTTTTTGTGAGAGCATTTCTTGGACTTGAAGTATGAAGATGAGTTGTAGGAAATGTCTTTCTCTTCAAAATGAGCTTTGTATGGAATTTTTCTGATAATCCATGTGAAAGTTATGCCCTGGTCAATTTACAGTTGACTTTTTCAGCTGTCCAAATAAGGAAACTTTTGCATCTTGATGATTTTTGAGCCAAGCTTTGAGAATCATGATCAAGCATTGACTAAATGATGTTTGTGGCTTCAAAATGATATGTTGACCAAAAATTTGAACTTTTGACTGTCAAATGACCATTTTGCCCCTACAGTTGACTGTAGTGCAATTAGGGTTTTTGACTGTGCAATTTTATGCTGAAAGCCTTGAAACTTGATATGAGGATGCTTGACCATATTTATAGGCATGTGGGACTTGATTGGACCTTTGGAAGTTCATTTTCTTGATCAGAACAAAAACCCTAATTTTGACTGCTTAGGAGGCCCTTACACTGTGCAACCCTTGGGGGACTTTTGAAGCTTTGACTTGGCAATTTCTTGAAGAATATGGGAGGGCAAATTTTGGGGTACAACAACATTCATGGTCTAAACGATGACCCGCGCCCGTCCCGTTAACATCCTAACACAAGATTGTCCACCAAATACAATGGTGGAACAATACTGTTAAAAGGGTTAAAACATAGGAAAGATCTTTGAGAAATTTAGGGGTAGACAACTCTTAGTTACTTGGTCAAACTTGAAAAACACATTTGCCTACTTTCAAAACACACTCCACAACACAACTTTCAAAACACAATTTCAAACAATTGAAAGCACCATTTCAAACAATTAAAAATGCAAGGCAAGTGATCTAAGCAAGTAACTAAGAGCCCATGGATAACCATGGATAGAAAGGGTGATAATACCTTCCCTTTCTATAATCTACTCCCCGAACCCAAGAAAACATCTCAAAGGTTTTTTCTGTGCTTTTTAACCTTTCCTTAGGATAAAATAAAAAGTCGGTGGCGACTCTTGCTAAACCGAAACATTTGCAAAAACAAACGCAAAACCCAAGTCAGTTCTCCCACTATATCACAGAATTGGCGACTCTGCTGGGGAAAATCTTAAAAGTGGAGTAACCTTAGGGTTTAGATCACCCTTTTGCATGACTAATTGTTTGCTTTGATTGCTTTACATCTTGGTTCTCTTGTTTGGGCTTGAAATCCTACACCCGAATTTGGGGAAACATTCATAGATAACAATACATTGTGGAAACTGTGCGGGGTATACCGACACGGTTGAAGCAATAACTATATTAGTGCGACATATTTGTGAGTACCGGTAACCCTTGAGTTCAATCAAGGAGAGTACGGGGCCGCTGAGTGATGTCACTAAGCACTAATGACCTAGAACCTTACTTGACCATCTTGGCCTTTTATTAGGGGTAGTGAGATGACCGGCTTTGGTGCAGTCCGAAGTTGGTAGATACTCGATACTACACTCATTGAGGGTTGTTTTCTTAGAATATTTTGGTCGCTAGTTAAGTGGCTAAACCAAAACCATGAACATAGAAAACAATTCGATGATATTGAGCTCCTTAGAACCCGATTACTATTTATAGGACAGGTTTTTTAAGCCAACTTCACTCAAGAGGGTACTTACCTATGAAACCCCATGCAAGCCTGAAACTAGGGTTTTATGTGACTTGCTTGTACATATGTTTGTGCATACAGCATGAACATCATAAAGCATCATATGCATCCACTAACCATTTCAAGGGTTTGGATATGCATCTTTGTTCTTGTTTTGTAGGTCATGGAAATTCTTAGCAGGAAAACTATCCAAGTCAACCTTGTGAGAATCCCTCCTCAGCTCAAGGAGCTTACATCCAGAATTCCAGAAAGCTCTCTCTTCAGTGAAAGACATGGTAGACTGCTCAGCCTAGTCAACACCAACATTGAAGAAGACATGGTGAAAGTGTTGTTCCAATTCTTTGACCCCCTTCACCACTGTTTCACATTCCTCGACTACCAATTGGTGCCTACTTTGGAGGAATTTTCTCAACTCCTGAGAATTCCTATTCTTAATCAACTACCCTACAACGGTACGGAAAAAGAACCAAAGCCTGAAGATGTTGCTCAAGCACTACACTTGCAACCATTTGATATCAAGGGGCATTGGGAGACTAGAAGTGGTGTCAAAGGCTTCTTGGCAAAATTCTTGTTTGAGAAGGCACAAGAGTGTTGGAACTCCTTGGATCTACAAGCCTTTGAAGAGATTGTGGCACTCCTCATTTATGGGTTGGTTTTGTTCCCAAATCCTGACCAACTTATAGATGTCAATGCTGTCAAGATTTTCCTATCCAGGAATCCCATACCAACATTGCTTGGGGACATCCTCCACTCATTTTACACACGAACAATGAGAAAGAGAGGTGTTCTCATGTGCTGTACTCCTCTCCTCGCAAGGTGGTTTATTTCTCACCTTCCACAATCTGTTTTGAAGAATGAGCAAGGCTTAAGGTGGTCACAACGGTTAATGACCCTCACACATTCTGATGTACATTGGTGTTCTCGGTCCAGAGAAAATGTCATCATCGTCGATCGTTGTGGTGAGTTCCCTAATGTTCCATTACTTGGAATTAGGGGAGGCATTACCTATAACCCTTGTCTAGCTTTGAGACAATTTGGATATGCACAGAGGGATGGCCCTCATGACATGCTGATTCCTGGCCTAGTTTTTGACTTCGATAACGATGCGCAAGGACTTCGCCAAAGATTCATCAGAGCTTGGAGGATGCCTAACAAGGTAGATAGCAAGACACTGAGGCACAAGAACTCCATCCCTCTTGAGCCTTATCTCAAGTGGGTAAGAACCCGAGCCCAGATTCTTATGATGCCTTACCCTCATATTCTCCCTTTGATTAAAGAGCCTGTTAAGGAAGGAGAGGTTCCTTACACCATCCTACATCCTGACATGCCTACATCATGGGAGGAGATGCAGAAGAGTTGGATCCAACTCAAGGAAGAACGTAATACTTTTGAAGCCAGCTTCTACGCCAGTGAGAAAAAGGTTTTGGAGCTTACCCGCCGACTCCACGAGGAGGAGACCCTTAACACTTACACCGCACCAAAGAGGATGCGCAACGTCTTTTTACCTTAAGAAGTTTTTGTAACATTTGGCCCCTAGGGCATTTATGTACTGACAAAATTTCTTCTTATTAATATGACGTGTGTTCTTTTTGTTTGCAACAAATTTTGAATTTCTAAATCCTTGAATGCATTGCATGAATAAACATATCATTCATCATATGCATAAACAGGTCTTCACACCAGGTTTCCTTATCTCTCTGCTGTTTATTTCAGTAAGATGGATCTCGAACAGACGGTCAAAGATCTGCAGGCACAAAACTCGCAGTTTCAACAACTCCTTATGACCTTGGCAAAGGGTCAGGAAGATCTTAAAGCACTGTTAGGAAATAAAGAGCAAGAAAAAGGAAAAAAGAAGAAGAAAAGAGTAGGGGTAGCTACACTGGGAAGAAGATTTGAGAATGAAGCTAGGAGAGTTCTTGAATTTCCCTCCACATCTGATGAGGGAACCGGTAAAGGAAAAGGGGATGCATTACCTTCTGAGTCCGAGGCTGAAGAGGAAGAGGTTGAGGAAGATGAAGACTACTCAGAGCAGCAATACCCACCAGCGGACGACAAATACAAAAACCTGGAGGATAGACTGGCAGCTATGGAGCTGCAAAGGGTTCCCGGGTTAGATTTTGAAGAATTGGGATTGATTGATGGGATTGTGACCCCTCCAAAGTTTTAGGTGCCAATTTTTGCAAAATATGATGGGCTGTCTTGCCCGAAGATGCACCTAAGGTCGTATGTCAGAAAAATTCAACCTCATTCATCCGATAGAAATCTTTGGGTACACTTCTTCCAGGATAGCCTGTCTGGTACACAACTAGATTGGTTTTACCAACTTGAGAGGTCAGAGGTGCATAGCTGGGAGGACTTGGCAGCTGCCTTTTATCGCCAGTATCAATATAACGCTGACTTGGCGCCAACCCGTACTCAGCTACAGAGTATGGGAATGGCCTCAAATGAGGGATTTAAAGAATACGCCCAGAAATGGCGCGACTTGGTCGGAAGAGTACAGCCACCTCTTTCAGATAGGGAACTAGTTGATATGTTCTTGGGGACCCTATCTGGCCCGTTCTTCAACCATTTGATCGGGAGCTCTTCCGCAGGGTTTACTGAATTGATTCTGACTGGCGAACGGGTGAAAGCTGGTATTAAGAATGGGAAGATTCAAAGGGATGCCTCTGCATCTACAACTGTTAAGAAATCATTTCCGGCCAAGAAGGAAGCGGTTGTTGTGTACTCTCAGAAAGGATCGGGAAGAACTGAGCGCCAGCCAACTGTGGGGGCCGTGATGATTCAAAATTCATCAAATGATCAGCCTCGTACCAATCAGTCTAGACCTAACCAGCAACGGGTAAAACGGCCACAACGGCAGTTCACCCGCATCAATATGATGCCTACACAAGTTCTTCCCCATTTGTTGAAGTTGAATCTGACTGGTTTAAAGGAGGCACCGAAAAACCCTAACACCACATCTCCATACTATCATGCCAATGCCAAATGTGCCTATCATTCTGACAGCGCCGGACATGACACCAACAATTGTTGGGCGCTAAAGAATAAAATTCAAGACTTGATAGATGCAAAAGAGGTTGAGTTCGACGCCCCTGAGAAGTCGAACGTAATATCCGCTCCGATGCCAAAGCATGGTCACAACGTCCATGCTGTTGAAGAAGATCTGTATGTTTCTGCTGTTGATGATCTGGTAACTCCATTACTAACAATCAAGTTGAATCTGTTGAAAGCTGGGATTTTCCCAGGATGTAAAGAAGACTGCTACTGTTGTTCCTCCCTACCAATTGACTGTCCATTGCTGAAGATAGGCATCCAAGGCCTAATGGACAACCAACAAATTATTTTCGAAAAGATTCCTGCTACTCCAACCCCTATCGAAGATGTTTCAATAATCACCATTTCGACCAATCTTTCCAAGGTCCCTAAAAAGCCTGTTAAGATTACATCCGCTACGAAGTTTGTTCCTCTGAAAATAACCATGCCTGGGCCTGTCCCCTATAAATCTGACAAATCAATACCGTGGAATTATGGTGGAGAAATCTACTACCACGGTGTTAAACAAGTTGAGATAACTGAAGAAAGCTCTGACGAAGAAAAGGCCGACATTGGAAACATTGCCGGTACGAGCAAGATTACCCGAAGTGGGAGAATATTTTCTCCAGAGATTGCCCCTCCAAAGGAAATCTTTGGACCCTCAGCTGCTGCCAAAGTTACTCCTGCACCGATAAAACTTTCTGCAAGAATTCCGTTGATTGAAGAGGCCGTCACTCCTGTGGTTGTTCCTCCTACTTCTACTGATAAGGGGAAAGGGATCCAAGATGAGCTCGTCAGGACGAGGGCTCAACCATTGGTCATCCCCGAAACCTCTAAGAAAGAAATGGAGGAGATTCTGAAAATAATAAAGAAGAGTGATTATGACGTTGTAGAACAACTGGGGCAAACCCCCTCGAAGATCTCCATGCTAGCTTTGCTGCTTTGTTCGGAGGCTCATGCCAAAGCATTGATAAGATTTCTGAAGACAGCCCATGTTCCCCAGGAAACCTCAGCCGATCAATTCCAGGATTGTGTAGCCAGCCTTACCGCAGACAACGGCCTGGGTTTCTCTGATGTTGACTTGACTCCGAAAGGAAGAAAGCACAATGACGCATTGCATGTGTCAGTTGAATGCCGAGGAACTACTCTTGCCCATGTTTTGGTCGACACTGGTTCTTCTCTGAACGTGCTGCCTAAGAAGGCTCTCGACCGGTTGGATTGTGAAGGCTTGGAGCTGAAACCAAGTAATATCATTGTCAGGGCCTTTGACGGGTCTAAAAGAATGGTGCATGGGGAGGTCGACATTCCCATCAAGGTGGGCACTGAAGTATTCCACTCAACTTTCTATGTGATGGACATCCATCCGTCATACTCTTGCTTGCTAGGGAGACCATGGATACATAATGCTGGCGCAGTTACTTCCTCCCTACATCAGATGCTGAAATACCCTGTCAAGAGAAAAATCATAACTGTACACGGTGAAGAGGAGTACATGATCAGTCATCTGAACTCCTTTAGGTATGTGGAAGTGGAGGGCGAATTCATTGAAACACCATTCCAACACTTCGAGGAAATTTCTCCCGAGGTTGCAGTAGCAAAGACAGTAGCTGAGGTACCCAAGCAGGTGGCCAGGATGGCATCTCTGAAAGACGCACAAGCTACAATGAAGGAGGGTAAGAGCTCAACATGGGGGCAGTTGCCTGACATTCCTCACAAAATAGACAAGTTTGGGTTGGGATTTACCACTGCGGGGCAGAAAGCTATGCGTCGCTCAAAAATTGAAAGGACACCCGTCAAGATTTCTCCTCATGGAATCAATGCTTTGGAAGACGAAGACGAAGAGGCCAACATTGAAGATTGGATCTTCCCAACCATCGAAGGGGGACTACACAACTGGAAGGCGAAAGACTTCTTCCCCATTACTTTCATTAATCAGTAACTTATCTTTCGAACATTTCCTGTTGGTCTGTAATAATTACTTTTAAACAATCTGCACACTACTTTTTCACCTCATGCCTTGCCCGGGGTATGTAGGTCCATTTGTAAGGGTTTTGATTCTCTTCATATTCATATGCCATGTTTAATGATTCATTGGACGTTTTTCATTTATAAACTGTTGTGTTCATTTTCTTTCCTCTTGCATTTTTGTTTGTTTAAGGATGGCTATCCCTTACACACACCCACACTCACAAATGCAGGTACCCATCCACTCTGGGTTCTATGGGTGACTATTCTGCTATGTCCTTCAATAACTCTGAAGATTTGGTCAATCAGGCTGAGTATGAAGATGACGAAGATTGTGAAGTACCAGGAGAGCTAGCCAGACTTTTACAACAAGAAGAGAGGGCCGTCTTGCCTCATGAAGAGTTGTTGGAAACAGTCAACTTAGGAACAGAGGAAGACAGGAAAGAAGTACAAGTGGGTGCCAATCTGGAACCAAGTGTCAAGGAGCGCTTAATACAGCTGTTAAATAAATACGTTGAAATCTTCACCTGGTCTTATGAAGACATGCTGGGTTTAGACACAGATATAGTGGTCCACCGTCTCCCTACAAGAGAGGATTGTCCACCGATCAAGCAAAGAGTTCGCCGAATGAGGCCCGACATGTCTGAAAAGATTAAAGTGGAAGTAATAAAGCAATTCAATGTTGGCTTTCTGGCTGTTACATCCTATCCACAATGGGTTGCTAACATCGTGCCAGTACCTAAAAAAGACGGCAAGGTCAGAATGTGTGTGGACTACTGGGATTTGAATAGGGCCAGCCCTAAAGATGATTTTCCGCTACCGCATATCGACATTTTGATTGACAACACAGCTCAGCACAAGGTGTTTTCCTTCATGGACGGATTCTCGGGCTACAACCAGATTAAAATGGCCCCCGAGGACATGGAGAAAACAACCTTTGTTACACAATGAGGTACCTTCTGCTATAAGGTGATGCCGTTCGGACTGAAGAACGCAGGGGCAACTTATCAGCGCGCCATGGTAGCTTTGTTTCATGATATGATACATCATGAGATCGAAGTTTACATAGACGACATGATAGCTCGATCTCAAACAAAGGAGGAGTACCTTGAACATTTGCAAAAGTTGTTTTCCAGGTTGAAGGAGTACAAACTCAGGCTGAATCCAAGTAAGTGCACTTTTGGAGTTAGGTCTGGTAAACTTCTAGGATTCATTGTCAGCAACAAAGGCATTAAGGTCGATCCAGAAAAAGTGAAAGCTATACAAGAAATGCCGGTCCCCCGTACTGAAAAGGAGGTTAGAGGGTTCTTGGGGCACTTGAACTATATTGCCAGATTCATCTCTCATCTGACGTCTACCTATGAGCCAATTTTCAAACTATTGAAGAAAGATCAGGTATTCGAATGGAACGACGATTGCCAAGCTGCTTTTGATAAGATCAAGGAGTATTTGCTAGAACCTCCTATTCTGATGCCACCCGTCGAAGGAAGGCCGCTGATCATGTACTGACCGTTTGGACAACTCAATAGGGTGCATACTGGGCCAGCATGACGAGTCTGGTCGAAAAGAGCATGCCATTTATTACCTTAGCAAAAATTTTACCGACTGTGAGACTCGCTACTCACTGCTCGAGAAAACTTGCTGCGCTTTGGTATGGGCTGCTCGTCGACTAAGGCAGTATATGTTGACTCATACCACTCTGTTGATTTCCAAAATGGATCCTATCAAGTATATCTTCGAGAAGCCTGCTTTATCTGGAAGAATCGCTAGATGGCAAATGATCCTAACTGAGTATGACATCCAGTATACCACCCAAAAAGCTATAAAAGGGAGTGTACTAGCTGACCATCTAGCTCATCAAGCTATCGAAGATTATCAATCCATGAGATTCGACTTCCCGGACGAGGATATCATGAATTTGGACAACATTAAAGGTAACGGACCGTATGACGGACCTGAAAATGGATCCCGATGGACCCTGTACTTTGATGGTGCTTCAAATGTAATTGGAAACGGTATCGGTGCGGTACTCATTTCCCCGGAAGGTTTCCACACACCTTTCATGGCCCGACTTTGCTTCAGCTGTACCAACAACATGGCTGAATATGAAGCTTATATCTTTGGTCTCAAGGCTGCTATAGACTTGGGGATCAATTCTTTGATTGTATTTGGGGACTCGGCTTTGGTTATCAGTCAAATCAAAGGAGAGTGGGATACCAGGCATCCTAATCTTATCCCATACAAAGAACATGTCCTGACATTGTTGCCTCATTTCGAGCAAATCACCTTCGAGCATTTCCCGCGAGAAGAGAATCAGCTAGCAGATGCTCTGGCTACAATGTCTTCCATGTTTAAACTCAACTGGGATAACGAGGCTCCCCAAATAACCATCGAGCGAATGGATGAACCTGCGCATTGTCATGAGATTAATACCGAAGAAGTAGTGGAACAACCTTGGTTTCACGAAATCAAAAGGTATCTCCAGACTAGAGAATATCCCGAAGGAGCTTCTGTAAATGACAAAAAGTTCCTAAGGAAATTTGCTGCCAAGTTCTTCCTGAGCAACGACATCCTCTATAAACGCAGCCATGATTGTGTTTTACTCCGATGTGTAGACAAAGCTGAAGCAGAGTTAATCATGACTGAGATACACAGCGGTACATTTGGCACCCACTTGAGTGGGCATACGATGGCTAAGAAGATTCTAAGGGCAGGCTATTACTGGTCTACCATGGAAGCAGATTTCCATCAACATTCCCGTACTTGCCACAAATGTCAAGTCTACGCTGACAAGATTCATATTCCTCCTGTTCCTCTCAATGTTCTGACAGCTCCTTGGCCATTCGCAATGTGGGGCATTGACATGATTGGAGAGATCAAGCCCACAGCGTCCAATGGACATCGCTTCATCTTGGTTGCTATTGACTATTTCACCAAATGGGTCGAAGCAGCTTCCTTCGCCTCTGTTACAAAGAATGTGGTTGCCCGCTTCATCAAGCAAAACCTCATATGCCGGTATGGTGTCCCCGACAGGATCATCACAGACAACGGTACAAATCTGAATAATACTATGATCACCGCTCTATGCGAACAATTCAAGATTTATCATCACAATTCATCTCCCTATCGGCCGAAGATGAATGGTGTTGTTGAAGCTGCGAACAAAAACATTAAGAAGATCATTCAAAAAATGACAGTTACCTACAAGGACTGGCATGAGATGCTACCGTTTGCTCTGCATGGATACCGTACCACGGAACGTACTTCAACAGGGGCAACCCCATTTTCTTTGGTATATGGCATGGAAGCTGTCCTACCCATGGAAGTTCAGATTCCTTCTCTAAGGATTATGAAGGACGCTGGTTTGAATGAAGACGATTGGATTCAGACCCGACTTGATCAACTCAATTTGATCGATGAGAAGCGACTCACTGTTGTTTGCCATGGTCAGACGTACCAAAAACGGATGATCAAGGCTTTCAACAAGAAAGTCAGACGTCAAGTATATCAAGTCGGAGATATTGTAATCAAGCGGATCATCTTACCGCAAAGTGATCCCAGGGGCAAATGGACTCCTACTTACGAAGGACCATTTGTGATCAAAAGCATATTTTCTGGTGGTGCAATGATTCTGACCACTATGGACGGTGATGATTTGTCACACCCTGCGAACGCAGACATAGTCAAAAGATACTACGCATAAAAAAACCCGACAAGTCGAAAACCCGAAAGGGCGGCCTGGGAAAAAATGGGCATCCTGGTGAGCCGAAAACCCGAAAGGGCGGTTCAGGCAAAAATTAGGGATAAAACAAAAAATCTGTACACCCGGAAAGTCGAAAACCCGAAAGGGCGGCTTGGGCAAAAAAGGGTTTCCCGGTGGATCGAAAACCCGAGAGGGCGGTCCAGGCAAAAGTTAGGGAATTAAAGCGTATGACTATGTCTCGTCGGATCACTTTAAAGAACAATCTCTTCATCAACAAGCTCCGAACTTCTGATCAATCCAGTCATCGGCGGACGAAGCAGCGAATGGACAGATATTCAGAGTTGTGAAGGCTATAACAGAATGGAATCCCGTGGAATTGTTACACATAGCCATCTTTCTTTTGTATAAAATTTTCAATTTTTTTACGACAACATCCTCTTACTAGGATGTCTGTCTCCTTTGTACAAACATACTCATAAAAGTTAATACAAATACTTTTCCAAATACAGAAACTTGCTTTGTTTTCCTTTTTCTCTTTTGCACTTATGTTTTATTTGAGAAACGTCCAATGTTTTGTTAAATAGGCATATGCATTTGAACATAATCATTTTCTTACAAACCAAGAAAAGATGATTGCATATAGTTTAAGGGTACATATAAATATCTTGATGCCCTTTCAAAAGGAATCCCGAGCAGAATTAAACTCCAAGTTCCTCAACAAAGTCAAAATCCAGAACTTAATTCCCCAAACAGAATTAAACTTCAGGATCTCCAGCAGAACATAAGATTTTTCCAAAAAAAAACTGATTTCCCCAGCCAGAGAGCCTTCCAGAACTTAATTCCCCTAAGAGTTAAGTTTCAGTATCCCCAGTGGAGCCTTAAAATCTGAAAATCCTATCCCCAGCGGAGCTAAAACTTCCAACTATCAATCCCCAGCGGAACCAGACTAGTGAACCTTTTCCCCACAGAGATACTTCCCATCAGATTAAAGATTCTCAATTTTACTTCTCCAGCTTAAGCCTACCAGGTTCTGGACTCCCCAGTAGAGATCATCAAAATCCTCATTCCCTATAAGTCACCAAGGAGTTCCAATCCCCAGCAGTGTTCCTAAGATCCCTCAACAATTGAAGATCTTGTTCCCCGAGCAGTCAGCAATCAACAAGGATATCTCAGCTTTAGCACTCAGAGATTCCTGCAATCCCCTGCAGCAGTCAGGGATTCACTTTCCCTGGCAGCAGTCAAGGTTCTATTATCTCCGGCTATCCAGGATTCATCTATCCTCAGCAAGACAGCTCATCAGCTTACATGCGCATTCATTATATTCATATATCATAAACATTGACATAACATATATATTGCATCATACATATCATGCAACATAGCTTTGTGTTTTAGCTAACATTTCATCCTTTTCAGGATAAGATTAAAAGGCTATCATTAACAATTATTCAGATACAGTATGGATACACCCCAGACACGACGGTCATTCTATTACTCATTCAGAATTTCAAGTCAGATACAGTACAGATACACCCCAGACACGACGGTCATTCTACTACTCATTCAGACTACAACAATCAGATACAGACTAGATACGCTCCAGACACGACAACCATTCTATCTCTCATTCAGATTCACTTATCTACCTCAAGGTTCAATGCATTCCAAGCACGGATACCATTCTGACCCTTACAACAGCAGTTTGATTCTCCCCAGTGCGTTCGCCACGGAAGTCATTCTGTCATTTATTTAGATCCCAGTTACAGTTTCAGATACACTCCAGACACGGAAGTCATTCTGCTACTCATACAAATCTCAACTTCAGATACAGTCCAGATATGCTCCAGACACGGTTTCCATTCTGTCATTCATTCAGAATTTATCCTCAGCACGCAGTTGCTCCATACACAGATATTTCTCTGTCACCCAGATACAATACAGATACACTCCATACACGGCAGTCATTCTGATATTCATTCCATATTCAAACACAGTTACAGCTCAGATACGCCCCAGATACGGAGGCCATTCTTTTGCTCATAGAAACTCAGTATCCAGAAACAGCTCAAATGCATTCCAGACACGGATACCATTTTGATCCTCATTCTTCTGACCAATCACATTGCAGTTCAACAAACATTCCAGATGGCATCTTTAAGCCCATCCCCGACAAGATTCTGTCTCCCCTCCAGATGGCATCTTTAATCCCATCTCTAAATGGCATCTCTAAGCCCATTCTCGCATCCATGTTTTGACGAGTGCAAATTTACGGGCACTCTAGTGTCCAATCTCCTTTTACCTTCGAGACGCGAAAGGCAAGCTTGCCAATCTAACTCTTCAGGTTCAAGAAGATTGAACAGGGGCAACTGTTGTACCCCAAAATTTGCCTTCTCTTTTCATCAACATTTTCTCACCACAAGACTCTTGGAGCTCAAGATCAAGTTAGGGTTTGCTCTGCTCAGGACTCCTCCTTGCACTGTTGACCCAAATTAGGGTTTGAGTTTGCACAAGGATATTTTGACCTAAAATTCCCAAGGTGACTTTCATGCTTCATGTTGGACTCACAAGTTTATCCATACCAAGTTTCAAGCCTTGATTCCAATCTTTGCCCAGTCAATTGGACAGTTGACCTAGAAATCAGTTGTATTAGGGAAAAAGTCAACTGTGGCCAATTGACAGTCAAACCTCATGAAATTTGACCCACATCAACATAATGAACTCATATGGACCATTTGATCAAGTTTGGATCACAATTCCACAATAAATTTGATCAGATCACCAAAAGGGCAAAATGGTCATTTTTAGGGTTTTGATTGTACAAAGGCAATTTTTGACTGTTTGACCTAACCAATGGCAAACCAAGCTCACATATGGACTTAAGAACTCAATGGCATTGTCTTGACACATTCAACAAGTTCAAAAGATCTCAAATGCACAGGATTGACAAATGAATTTTCCAGTCAACTGATCAAAATTTGACTGTATACTGAAAAGTCAAACTTTGACTTTTTGGTCAAAATCAAGTGTCAAGATTCATTTTTCATCAAGACATGTCAAATTATGAAACTTGTTCATCAAGAAACCCAAATTTGCAAATTAGGGTTTAAAATGAGAAAATTTCATAACTTAGAATTTTTCTAAGTTATGAAACTTCCTTATTTTTTCCTAACTTTGTGCCATTTTTTCACAAAGATGCAATTGGATTCAAACAAAACTTGAAACATGAAAGTTGTAGTCCATTGCAAAATCTAAAACTTTTATTCACAAAGTTTTCTCAAAGGAAGCTTGTAGTTCAAGTTATGATTTTTGGAACAAGGGTGCAAAACATTTTTAACTTAGAAAATTTTTGACCTATTCTAGGCAGGATTTTTGCCCAACTTCTTGGCCATTTTTCACATGCTTCCACTTGGAGTTTCAATTTGAATTACAAAGATGGATTGTATTACACATTCCAAGCTTTCCAAATTGTCCAAGAACTTCTCAAACATCCTTGTGGTTAGGGAGAATCGAATTTGCAAAGATGGGCAAAAGTCACTTTTGTTCATAACCAAATACATGTTCATACATTGGCATTTTTCAAATCAGCTTGTACAAGCTAGCTTGCAAGCCTCAAAACCAGTCTCACACACCATAATTAAATGCCTAACCATTGTATGAATGCATTATTTCTTCCCTTTGGGCATTACACATGAAATTATCCCTTAAATAGAAAAAGCAAACATGCCATTTTGATAAAGATGCACTTTATGTCAAATACAAAATCCAAGAGGCATGGGCCAGATCTTTGAGGCTAGCATTTGTACACAAATCACTCTGATCAAGAACAGGTGGTGCAACATAGATAGAGAGGATATACAGGCCTGCATAAGGACTTGAGTTTACTTACTTCAAAAACAAGCAAGATTGCAAAACAACTCCAATCTCTCATTCCTGTAAAAACCAGCCAAAGCAAACTTTGAAAACATCTTTCACACTCTCTAACTGACCTAAAACACGAGTCCTTCATCCTCAATACCTCCCCATACACAAAAACACCCTCTTACTACAGAAACAGAGCAAGTTCTGCAACTTGACTTCCACAAACATTTCCACTCGTGCACTTTGGCCAAAAAGAGTTCAAACATGTTCCATATCATCCACTGAAGCTATCCCAAGCATTGAACTCAAGCTGTAACACCCATAACCACGTTTGCCATTTTTATTTTCAAGCTGTGCAGGTTGACTTCCATAGCACGATTCAGTTGATTTTAAAGCAAGCTAGGAGTTGGAGAAGCATCCTTGGACTTCAGGCAAGCTGTACAAAAGCTCAAAATCCATTGGAAGTTGCTACATTGTTTTGTTTAAGTCAAGCTGAAACAGGTAAAAACATGAACTTCTATCTCTCTATACAGGCATGATTAAGCTTAGGTTTGTGAAGAAAACATGTTCTACTCATAGCCCTGAATCCATCCATGTATTTACTTTTCATTTATATTATGCGTGCTGTGAGAATTTTAGCCATGAACATTGAAGAAAAATTAGGTCAGAAATTGGGGATGGAGAAATTCTCCCTGGTTTCTTAGAGTTAGGTTAAGTTTCTTACATATTTGGAATCGTGATTTAATGCTCTACATTGTTTATGTTATGAGTTTTTGCCAAAAATCAAAGAATCAGGAGTTTGTATTTTGAACAAAGAAGCGCGCGTTTGACAGAAGCTGGAAGAAGAAGATGATGGCTTGGGCTGGGCCTGAGCTATCCTTGCTGTTCACACCCATTTTTTCCATTTACACCCCCTGACCCATTGTGTGAAATATCCATTATTTTTGACTTTTTATTTTTTCTTCTGACTTGATATTTTTTGTCAAAACATAAAAAACATTAAAAATATTTTTCCACCCATTTTTGCATTTATTTGGCATTTATTTGTTTTATTTAGCATACATATATAAACAAATATATTTCCTTTTATTTAAAACACTAAAAAAATACAAAAATATATTTAGTTTCAGTCATTATTTTTCATTTACATTTTGAAAACATTTTCTTAAAAAAATACATTTTTTGTAAATAATTAATATTTTATTTTTTTGTACATATTTAGCTTATTAAATATATATAAATATACTTATACATATTTTATTAAATATTTAGGACAAAAATATGAAAATAATACATTTTTATTTTTATTAATACATGACATTAAAAAATACTTTTTTTTTTACAATATACTTCTTTTTTTTATTTTTTTGTATATAATTAACAAATATTGTATATAATTAATAAATAAATATTATTTATTTAGAAAACTAGGGTTTTGCCCTAAACCATAAAAATATTCAAAAAAATTGACTTTTTTTTTTATTTTTGTTTATATTTCACATGAAAAAATACTTTCACATACATAAAAAACCATTTTTGTGCATAATACATTTTGCATATTTATTGTATTTATTTAATTATTGTACAATTTGATATTTGTATATTCAATATGGATGTAATAGTTTTAGATTTAATTTTTTGCTAAATATCCCCGCATTCAAACATTTGTACCCCAATCCCCATAATTATGTTGTAATAATTTAGGACTTTAAATTTCCGCATTTAAAAGCTTTCAAATTATGCCATGATAGACCTAGGGTTTGTATGCAAATAAAATAAACAAATAGCTTGACCTAAATTCAAAGACAAAGATGCATGGATAACACAATGCACACTTGCACCCTTAGGGTTACTCCACTTGTTGCCTTCAAAAATGGGCCATGTTGCATGTTGAGTGTCTTTGGCAAAACAAAAACAAATCAAATGATCATAGTCCCTCGATGACGCTTTCTCAAGTTGCCTAAAAAATGATCAAGTCCCTTAAAGGAAAAATTGCCAAAGACACTTGGCACTATTGCATTCATGGTCTAAACGATGACCCGCGCCCGTCCCGTTAACATCCTAACACAAGATTGTCCACCAAATACAATGGTGGAACAATACTGTTAAAAGGGTTAAAACATAGGAAAGATCTTTGAGAAATTTAGGGGTAGACAACTCTTAGTTACTTGATCAAACTTGCAAAACACATTTTCCTACTTTCAAAACACACTCCACAACACAACTTTCAAAACACCATTTCAAACAATTGAAAGCACCATTTCAAACAATTAAAAATGCAAGGCAAGTTATCTAAGCAAGTAACTAAGAGCCCATGGATAACCATGGATAGAAAGGGTGCTAATACCTTCCCTTTCTATAATCTACTCCCTGAACCCAAGAAAACATCTCAAAGGTTTTTTCTGTGCTTTTTAACCTTTCCTTAGGATAAAATAAAAAGCCGGTGGCGACTCTTGCTAAACCAAAACATTTGCGAAAACAAACGCAAAACCCAAGTCAGTTCTCCCACCGTATCAAACTTATCATGTACTCTTCCTCGCCGTGCACCATTATAATCTTACCCTTAACAGGATATTTCAGCATTTGATGCAAAGAGGAGGTAACTGCCCCGGCATAATGGATCCATGGTCTTCCTAGCAAACATGAATATGACGAACGGATGTCCATCACGTAGAAGGTGGAGTTGAAAACTTCCGTGCCTACTTTGATAGGGATATCAACCTCTCCATGAACCATTCTTTTGGAACCATCAAAAGCCCTAACAACGATGTTACTAGGTTTGAGGGTCAAACCTTCGCAATCCAAACGGTCTAAGGCCTTCTTTGGCAGCACATTCAGGGAAGAACCGGTATCAACCAAGACATGGGCGAGGGTAGTTCCCCTACAATCAACTGAGACGTGTAGCGCGTCATTGTGCCTCCTTCCTTTGGGAGTTAAGTCAGCGTCAGAAAAGCCCAGGCCATTGTCAGCAGTAAGACTGGCCACACAATCCTGAAACTGGTCTGCCGAAGTCTCTTGGGGTACATGCGCAATCTTCAAGAATTTAACCAGGGCCTTAGCATGGGCCTCTAGAGCAGGAGGGCTAACATTGAAATCTTAGAAGGGGTCTGCCCCAACTGTTCTACAACATCGTAGTCACTTTTTCTGATTATTTTCAGGATTTCATCCATTTCTTTCTGAGTGGTTTAGGGGATAACCACAACATGAGCCTTCGTCCTGACAGGCATTTCCAGCATCCCCTTACCCTTGTCGGTATTATCAGCAGATGGTCTTACCTCAGGAGTATCCAATTCTTCAATCATTGGGATTTGCAAAGAGGGTCCAACAGGTGTAGAGGCTTTTAAGGGGCCGAAAACTGCTCGAGGGGGAGCAATCTCTGGAGAAAAAATCCGGCCACTGCGGGTTATCTTGCTTGTACCCGCGATGTTCCCTATATCAGGGTCTTCTTCAGAAATCTCTTGGACGGTTTCGATTTGTTTGATGTCGTGGTAGAAGATTTCTCCCCCATAGTTCCACGGTATCATTTTGCTTGATTGGTACGGGACAGGTCTCGGCATGGTGATCTTTAAAGGTACACATTTGGAGTTGGGTGTAATCCTGACAGGCCTTTTGCAAGCCTTGGGAGGATTGTCGGAAATGGTTATGATAGCAATATCGTTGGTTGAAGTATCATAAGTATCAGGAGTAATCGGGTTGAAAGTGTTAACAGGGGTTTTCTGGAAAAGTATCTCTTGAGTATCCATCAGGTGTTGGACACCCGACTTCAACATTGGACAATCACCTCGTATGTTCACACAAAAATAACAGTCTTTACTACAACCAGGAAAGATCCCAGCTCTCAACAAATTCTCTTTAATTACAAGTAACGGTGTCAACAGGTCAACAACATCAGTAACATGGAAGTCCTCCATAACAGCATGAACATTATTACCGTGCTTAGGCATCGGAGCCGAAATCATGTTGGGTTTCTCAGGCTCCTCAAATTCTACTTCCTTGGCGTCGATTAAGTCCTGGATTTTGTTTTTGAGGGCCCAACAGTCATTGGTGTCATTCCCTGCACTGTCTGAATGGTAGGCACATTTTGCGTTGGGATGATAATGTGAGGAAGTGGTGTTTGCATTCTTAGGTGCCTCTCTCAAATTAGCAAGGTTTAATTTCAGGAGATGTGGGAGGATCTGAGCGGGTGTCATATTTATCGGAGTATATTGCCGTGGTGGCCTTTGCTGATAGGTTATGGGCTGATCATTCCTTGGTTGACTATTTCTAGGCCAGTCTGATGCGGGCTTCTGAATTAATACGGCCCCTACTGTTGGCCGACGTTCCTCTCTTTCCTGATTTCTCTGGGTGTAAACAGCATAACTCTCTTTTTTAGCCGGGAAAGTCTTCTTCATGGCGGTGGAGGCGGAGGCATCTTTTTGAATCTTTCCACTTTTAATACCGGCCTTAACCCTTTCGCCGGTCAAAATCAGTTCAGTAAATCCCGTGGAAGAACTTCTGATCAGATGATTGAAGAAGGGGCCAGACAGGGTCCCCAGAAACATGTCAACTAACTCCCTATCTGATAGCGGTGGCTGCACTCTTCCAGCCAGATCACGCCACTTCTAGGCGTACTCCTTGAACCCTTCATTGGAAGCCATCCCCATACTTTGTAACTGAGTACGTGTGGGTGCCAATCAGCATTGTATTGATACTGATGATAAAAAGCAGCTGCCAAGTCTTCCCAATTGTGAACCTCTGATCTTTCGAGCTGATAAAACCAGTCTAACTGCGTGCCAGACAAACTGTCTTGGAAAAAGTGTACCCAAAGGTTTTTATCGGATGAATGGGGTTGAATTTTTCTGACATACGACCTCAGGTGAATCTTAGGGCAAGACAGACCGTCGTATTTTGCGAATGTTGGCACCTTGAACTTGGGAGGGATGACAATCCCAGCTCTTCAAAATCCAGCCCGGGAACCCTTTGTACTTCCATGGCTGCTAACTGCTCTTCCAGATTTTTATACCTGTCGTCCGCAGGAGGGTACTGCTGCTCGGAATAATCTTCATCCTCTTCAACCTCTTCCTCTTCAACCTCAGACTTAGAGGGTACTGCAACTCCTTTTCCTTTGCCGGTCCCTTCGTCAGACGTTAAGGGGAACTCCAGAACTCTCCTAGCTTCATTCTCAAATATTCTTCCCAGTGTAGCTACCCCAATTCTCTTCTTTTTCTTTTTTCCTTTTTCTTGCTCTTTCTTCTCTAATAGTGTTTTAAGATCTTCCTGACCCTTTGCCAAGGTCATGAGGAGTTGTTGGAATTATGAATTTTGTGCTTGCAGATCTTTGACCGTCTGCTCAATATCCATCTCGCTGAAATAAACAGCAGAAAGATAAGGAAACCTGGTGTGAAGACCTGTTTATGCATATGATGAATGATATGTTTATTCATGTAATGCATTCAAGGATTTAGAAATTCAAAGTTGTTGCAGACAAAAGAACACACGTCATATTAATAAGAAGAAATTTTGTCAGTACATAAATGCCCCATGGGCCAAATATTACAAAGCTTCTTAAGGTAAAAAGATGTTGCGCATCCTCTTTGGTGCGATGTAAGTGTTAAGAGTCTCCTCTTCGTGAAGTCGGCGGGTAAGCTCCAAAACCTTTTTCTCACTCGCATAGAAGCTGGCTTCAAAAGTGTTCTGTTCTTCTTTGAGTTGGATCCAACTCTTTTGCAATTCTTCCAATGATGTTGGCATGTCTGGATGTAGGAGGGTGTATGGAACCTCTCCTTCCTTAACAGGCTCTTTAATCACGGGGAGAATGTGGGGGTAAGGCATCATAAGACTCTGGGCGCGTGTTCGTACCCACTTGAGGTAAGGCTCAAGAGGGATGTAATTATTGTGCCCCAGTGTCTTACTATCCACCTTGTTGGGCATCCTCCAAACTCTGATGAACCTTTGTCGAAGTCCTTGCGCATCGTTGTCGAAGTCAAAAACTAGGTCAGGATTCAGCATATCATGAGGGCCATCCCTCCGAGCATATCCAAACTGCCTTAGAGCTAAACAGGGATTGTAGGTAATACCTCCCCTAATGCCAAGTAGTGGGACATTAGGGAATTCCCCACAACGATCGATGAGGATGACATTTTCTCTGGACCGAGAACACCAATGTACATCAGAATGTGTGAGGGTCATCAATCGTTGTGACCACCTTAAACCCTGCTCATTCTTCAAAACTGATTGTGGAAGGTGAGAACACCTCTTTTCCTCATTGTCCGTGTGTAAAATGAGTGTAGGATGTCCCCAAGCAATGTGGGTATAGGATTCCTGGATATGAAAATCTCGACAGCATTCACATCTATAAGCTGATCAGAATTTGGGAACAAGACCAACCCATAGATGAGGAGTGCCACAATCTCTTCAAAGGCTTGTAGATTAAGAGAATTCCAGCAGTCTTGTACCTTCTCAAACAGAAACTTTGCCAAGAAACCCTTGACACCACTTCTGGTTTCCCAATTTCCTTTGATATCGGATGGTTGCAAGTGTAATGCTTGAGCAACATCTTCAGGCTTTGGTTCTTTTTTCGTACCGTTGTAGGGTAGTTGATGAAGAATAGGAATCCTCAAGAGTTGAGAAAATTCCTCCAAAGTAGGTACCAATTGGTAATCAGGGAATGTGAAACAGTGGTGTAGGGGGTCAAAGAACTGGAAGAGAACCTTCACCATGTATTCTTCAATGTTGGAGCTGACCAAGCTGAGAAGTCTACCATGTCTTTCACTGAAGAGAGAATTCTCCGGAATCCTAGAAGTAAGATCCTTGAGTTGAGGAGGGATTCTCACAAGGTTGACTTGAATTGTTTTCCTGCAAAGAGATTCCATGACCTACAAAACAGGAACAAAGATGAAGATCCAAACCCTTGAAATAGTTAGTGGATGCAAATGATGCTTCATGATGTTCATGATGTATGCACAAGCATATGTACAATCAAATCACACAAGATCCTAGTTTCAGGCTTGCATGGGGTTTCATAGGTAAGTACCCTTTTGAAGTTCGTTGGCTCAACCTGTCCTATAAATAGTAACTGGGTTCTAAGGAGCTCAATATCACTGGATTATTTTCTGTGTTCATTGTTTCGGTTTAGCCACTTAACTGGCGACCAAAATATTCCAAGAAAACAACCCTCAATGAGTGTAGTATCAAGTATCTACCAACTTCGGACTGTACCAAAGTCGGTCACCTCACTACTCCTAATAAAAGGCCAAGATGGTCAAGTAAGGTTCTAGTTCATTAGTGCTTTATGACATCACTCAGCGGCCCCGTATTCTCTTTGATTGACTCAAAGGCTACCGATACTCACAAATATGTTGCACTAATATAGCTATTGCTTCAACCGTGTCGGTATACCCCGCACAGTTTCCACAATGTATTGCTATTTACCTATGAATGTTTCCCCAAATCCGGGTAGAGGATTTCAAGCCCAAACAAAAGAACCAATTGTAAAGCAATCAAGGCAAACAAGATAATCATGCAAAGGTGATCTAGAAACCCTAAGGTAACCCCACTTTTAGAATTATGCCCAGCAGAGTCGCCAGTTCTGTGATACGGTGGGAGAACTGACTTGGGATTTTGTGTTTGTTTTCGCACTTGTTCGGTTTAGCAAGAGTCGCCACCGACTTTTTATTTTATCCTAAGGAAAGGCCAAAAAGCACAGGAAAGACCTTTGAGATGTTTTCTTGGGTTAGGGGGGTAGATTATGAAAAGGGAAGGTGCTAGCACCCTTTTCATCCATGGTTATCCATGGGCTCTTAGTTACTTGTTTTAGATCACTTACCTTTGCTTTTCAATTGTTTGAAATGGTGCTTTGTGTGTATGGTTTTGAAAATGTTTTGAAAAAGATGCCTTGTCTAGGCGACCTTTGTAATGATTTTTGTTTGAATATATATAAAGGTGTGTGTCTTTTTGAAAAGATAATTCAACGTTTTGAAAGTTGTTTTGAAGTTGTGTAGTGAAGTGTGTTTGAAAAATGGCAAGGATGTTTTGCAAGATTTTTGATCAAGTAACTAAAAGTTGTCTACCCTATTTTACTCAAAGATCTTTCTTATGTTTTTAACCCTTTTAACAGTGTTGTTCCACCATTGTGTTTGGTGAACAACCTTGCATTAGGATGTTAAACGGGACAGACGCGGATCATCGTATACAATCATTGAAGGCAACTTGTGAGACGCTCTAACAATTTTGTAAGGGACGAGATCGTTTTATCGAAGGCAACATCGAGGGTCATCGAGGGACTAACGATCTTTGTTTATCGAAGGGACATTTGCTAGAGTGTCTCATACTCGAGGGACATGATTTCATTTTTCGAGGCAACAAGCGAGGTTACCCTAGAGGTGTAAGTGTGGATTGTGTATTAATTTTCATGCATTTGTCTTTGTATTAGGTCAACTAACGATCGATTTTAGATTTTCGCATACAAACCCTAATCTCTAATCATGGCATATTTAACATAGTATAAAGTGCGAGAATTAAATTCTAAGCTATTACAAAAGAGTATCCGGGGGTGGGGGTACAAATTATTTACAAATAGGGATGATTCTCATCAGAATAATGTCCCAAATATTATGGGTTAAACCAAATTGAATCGACGCAATTCAAGTATAAAAATATGACAAAGTGTAAGATAATGGAAATCAAAGAAGTATGAGATGCGTGTACTTATTTACAAATGATCAAAATAAAAATTCTAACCTAAAAGGATTAAGTATAATAATTATTTTCTTGGATTTTTGCTAATGTTTTTTTTTAGAAATTTTGTATAAAAGATTAATTAAACAAAGAGTTTTAAAACAAAGAAAAATTATTTAAAAATCTATTAATTACATACCTTTGAATGCATTAAATTTAAAAAGCTATTAAGAACATCTTATACAAAAATTTAATATATCATTTTTATTTAACAAAAAGAATTAGGTTATAAAAAATGAAAATATGGTGATAAAATATTGTTTTCAAAACATAAAAAAAGGGGTAAGTGGGCTTAAGGAATGTATTTGGCCCAAATAGAAGAAGCAGCAATAAACTAAAAGGGGGGTGCAGCGTTGAAAGCAACTTGGGCTTTAGTTCAGTTTATGGGGCGAAGGCCCAAATGCAATGCACAAAGTTTTTTAGGGTTCGTGCTTTATGTCCCCATAATTAGGTTTGCAGTTTGTGAACGGCGCCACTCCTCTCCTCTCGTCTTCATCCTCTTTGTCTTTCTCAAACGGAGCCATGACTAATCCTTCCACCCTCCAGCCGCCAGAGTGTTACCTCCATCCCTCTCCTCTTCATGACGGCATGAGACAATGGTTGGAAAAGGTATTGTTTTCGTCTTGACGAGTTTTTTAGATTCGATTATTGCATGTTATTGTTTTACTAAGCTTTAAACTTTGATATTCATGATATGGTGATGTAGGAAAAGAAATAGGGAAATTGATACCTTGGGGTTTTGTTTCTGGAGAGGCGACGGAGGGTTGGAACGGCGGCGCTCTCAGGTGGCTGGTGGATGGAGCGTGATGATGATGCTAGCTCACTTTTGGTATTTTTGTACCTTTCTCTTTGAATCGTTTGATGATGAATCTTTATTCTGAAAGCTTTTGTTTTGAACTATTTTTGATGGTTGATGAGGCTAGACTTGAAACTTGTTGGTTCACCCTTATTTTGGCCAACTTGTCTTGAATCTATAGTTGGGACATATTTGAGTAAGTTGCAGTTATGCAGGGTTCTTGGTGTTTGCAGTTTATGCAGGTTAGTATCTTTGTGTTTTTGACAACAGGTCTGAGTTTGTTTGTTTGGTAAGGCAGGTTTGAGACTTGCTATGCTTGTGATTTTTGAAGCAGGCTTATGCAGGCTTGGTAACTTGTTGTCTTTTGGTTTTACAAGTTTGTTGTTTTAGCCTTTGGGAAACCAGGCTTGGGCTTTTGGACAGGTTTTAGTATTTTGGTGTTTTGGAAAGGCAGGGTACTGAGTTTTGGCTTGAATGTTTTAGGCAGGTGTGATCGGTGGAAATATAACTGACTGTTTAAAGCTGGTTCGCGAAATGTCACGGTAAGCAAGAGTCGCCACCGTCTTTTATGTTCTCCAACAAGGAAAGGACAAAAGCACAGCAAAATTCCTTTTCGAGAATGTTTCTCGGTTCGGGAGGTAGATTTATAGAAAGGGAAGGTGTTAGCACCCTTTCTATCCATGGTTATCCATGGGCTCTTAGGTACTTGCTCTTATGTTTTCAAAAATGTTTGCTTTTCAAGTGTTTGTGGGTTTTGAAAAAGTTTCGTTTGAAAAATTTCTAAGTAACTCTTGTATCTGTCCTCAAGAGTGTATGAAAAATTTGTTTTGAAAACTTTTGAAAGTGTCAGTGTGAAAAGATTGTTTTTGTTTTTTGAGAGAGCAAGTACCCATGAGAAATCTACCTAGTCTAAGGAATTAGGCTGTGTAAGAGTCCTTTAAACAGTACTATCCCACTATTGAGAAGTAGGTAGCACCGTCGTTGGAGTTATTCGGGTCAATTCGATTATAGGGACAATGTGGTCACCACAGCAATAGTAGGACGCCTTAGTGGTAACCCTAATGTCCTAGATCCTTTTTATCCGAGGCAACCGTTTCGAGGCAACTGGATCTTAGACAGGAGGGCGACCTCTAAAACACCCTATACTTGACGACCACGTTCGAGGCAACCAGTGAGGCGTACTGTTGTACCCCAAAATTTTCCCTCCCATTTTCTTCAAGAAATTGCCAAGTCATGCTTCAAAATTCCCCAAGGGTTGCACAGTTCAAGGGTCTCCTAACAGTCAAAATTAGGGTTTTGGTTCTGATCAAGAAAATGAAGTTTCCAAGGGTCCAATCAAGTCCCACATGCCTATAAACATGGTCAAGCATCCTCATACAAAGTTTCAAGACTTTCAGCACAAAATTGCACAGTCAAAACCCTAATTGCACTACAGTCAACTGTAGGGGCAAAATGGTCATTTGACAGTCAAAAGTTCAAATTTTTGGTCAACATCTCATTTTGAAGCCACAAACATCATTTGATCAATGCTTGATCATGATTCTCAAAGCTTGGCTCAAAAATCATCAAGATGCAAAAGTTTCCTTATTTGGACAGTTGAAAAAGTCAACTGTAAATTGACCAGGGCATAACTTTCACATGGATTATCAGAAAAATTCCATCCAAAGCTCATTTTGAATATAAATACATTTCCTACAACTCATCTTCATACTTCAAGTCCAAGAAATGCTCTCACAAAAAGTTATCAATTTCAACATTATAGGTCATTTTCAAAAGTCAACAAAAAGGGACTTTAAGTAAAAGGCCATAACTTGATATTGGTAAATCAAAATGACATGGGACCAAAGGCATTGGTTAGAGGACTCAACGACCTTTCCAAAATGTCCAAGGACATGAGCAAAGCTTAAAAATTGAGCAAGTTATGCCTTGTGGAAGTTGGGAAATTTTTGTGAAATGGCCAAAATCATTTATCCTTGAAATTTCATTTTTTGACAAAAGGGGCCCACTTTTTCCACTTGAATTAACTTGGCCATGCTTCCCACGTGTCCCACATTTTATTTCAAATTTTTAATTTAATTTTTTCATTTTTAATTGATTTTATTGGATTTAATTAACTTTAAATCTTTTAAAATCAAAGGAAAATCAAAAAGTTTAATTAAAAGGAATATTTGGTCTTAACTAACTTTGACTCATCATTATGCAACTTCCCAATTTCGTTTCAAGGCCAAATGGAGCAATATTTCAAAAATTGGTTCAAAAAGGAAAGTTTGTTAAGGGAGTTTATGTTAAAATCTCAAGCTTGAATGCATGGTATGATGAGCCTTAATGTTGATCAGAATCACCTACATAACCTAGAGAAAACTATCACAAGGGATAAGAAAAAAACGTGAGAGAGAGGCAGCCAAGAGAAATTTCTTTTCAAAAATTCCAAAGAATTGCACTAAGATCGAACTCAAGGATTCAGCCATCCACAAGACCTCCCACCCATCCTATCGTGATCTACAGGCAAAATAAGGTATAAACACACTCTTTTCATATAACCATGCATGCTGAAACTGTAGCTACATGAACATCCATTTTGCAGAATTTCCATGGATCGTATTTTTGATTATAGCTTGATTTAATCCCTACTAACCATACCTTTGAGTTCAAGTGGATGTTTAGAGCAGGTCTGGGCTATCGCTTGAGATTTTTCGTGGCCAAAACGTGAGCCTCCATGGCTAGGGTTCAGATTATGTGGAGTTGCGTTTTGATGAAAACAGGCCCATTTCCTTTTTCCCTTGAATTTATTTTCTTTTCTATTTTATTTTAATTTATTTAATTTTCTTTTTTATTAACAAAATTAATTTTTCTTTTTATTTCAAAAAATCACAAAAATATTCTTACCCAAATAAATTTTAGATTTTTCTTTTTTTTCTAAATTTAATTAATTAATTAGGTTTTTTTATTCTAGGAAACTCTAAATTATTTTGCAATATTAAAATTGATTAGACTTAATTAGATTGTAAATACTAATTTAATTAGTTTTATTTCTTAATATAAAAACCAAAAAAATCAGGAAATCATAAAAGAGGTATAAAAATATTTTATTTAATCAATTAATAGTTCCATTTTTGTAAATAAAATTCAATAATTAATTTTGTTTTGATTTTAGGCTATTAACTTTAATGCTTTTTTTTAATAACTAAAAAATATAAAAAAATAAGTCTTTAGCACATTTTCATCTTTTTAAATAAATATTTTATTTTCTTATTATAATTATTATTAACCATTAATTAATTTCGTAAATACTTGTAATTAATCAATTAGGTTTAAATTAGATTTAACTTAGGTAATTTTTCTTTAATAAATTAAAAAACAATTAGAACTAGAATTATTTGACTTTTAATTAATTTAATTTTCTTTAAATCTACAAATCCAAAAAACATAAAAAATAAGTCATTTCCTTTATTTAACTTAATTATTTCAATAATTTTATTTTAATTCCGTTAAAGGGTCCAACGCCCTCGCATTCGATTACATCTTCGTTTCGCGCGTTTTATTTATTTCTTTTTATGAATATAATGTACTTGCTCCAAAGCCCTGTAATAGTTAATTAGGCATTTATTTTCTGCATTTTATTTTAAATCGGGTCTGGATTAATTTGGCGTTGTAGACCCGCGCCTTTGTAATAGCGTAAGACCTTTATCTTTCCCGCACTTTAAATTCCCGCACCTTTTAACTGTTAAACAATAACATGAAAGAATGAATGCCCAAAAATAAAAATAAAGCGTAGATCACCAATGCATGAACAAGACAAAAATATCTGAAAACGACACACAAATCACACACCACCCCTAGGGTACGCCTCACTGTTGCCTTGCCCCTCGAAAGGTGGTCATCAAGTATAGGACGTCTTAGTGAGTCCTTGTGTTCCATTGATCTAGTTGCCTCGAATAAGTTGCCTCAGAACGGTCGCCTCATAATAAAAGATCAATGGCATAAGGGTAGCTTCTAAGGTATCCTACTGTTGCTCTGGTGATCACCCTGTTGCCTTGCCCCTCGAAACGTGGTCGTTGAGTACAGGACGTCTTAGTAAGTCCTTATGTTCCATTGATCTAGTTGCCTCGAATAAGTTGCCTCGGAACGGTTGCCTCGGAATAAAAAGATCAATGGCATAAGGGTAGCTTCTAAGGTATCTTACTATTGCCCGGTGACCATACTGTCCCTAACCCTCGAATTGACCCGAACACCTCCAACGGTGGTGCTACCTACCTCTCAATGGTGGGATGGCACTACTTTAAAGGACATTTACACAGACGAATTCCTTAGGGTAGGTAGACGACTCGTGGATACTTGCTCTAATTCAAAACAAAACAAATCAAAAATACTTTTCACACCAACACATTTTCAAAAAAGCTTTCGAAAGCATTTTTCAAACACTCTTGAGGACCGATACAAGAGTCGATCTGAAACTTTCAAAGAAACTTTTTCAAACCCACTCACCTTGAAAAGCAAACAAACAATTTTGAAAACACAAATGAGCAAGTATCTAAGAGCCCATGGATAACCATGGATAGAAAGGGTGCTAACACCTTCCCTTTCTATAAATCTACCTCCCGAACCGAGAGCAATCTCAATAAGGAATTTTTATGTGCTTTTGTCCTTTCCATTTGGAGAAAATAAAAGACGGTGGTGACTCTTGCTTCCGCGACATTTCGCGAACCAGCGTTAAACAGTCAGTTCCAGATCCACCGATCACAGAACTGGCGACTTTGCTGGGGAAACTCTTATAAAGTGAGGTGTACCTTAGGATAGTTCATAACTGTGTTTTCAATTATTGTGCTTCGTTTGCTTTATTATTGTGGGTTGCATCGGAGTTACATAGATCCTAACCCGGATCTGGGGATACCCTGTTAGGTAGCATAAGTTGTGAGGGACCTGTCCGGCGTAGACCGACATGGGTGAAACAGTGGCTACGTTGGTGTGGCACCTTGGTCTGTACCGATATCCCTTGTGTTGCAACGAGGAGAATATGGGTCTTCCAAGGAGTCATTAAGCACCAACAGACCTTAGAACCTTAAATGACCCAACTTGGCCATTAGAACAGTAGTAGTATGCTACGCCCATTGAGGCTAAACTCTCGTGATGGTTCTGGCCGCAAGAAAAGATTGCGATGCTGGAGTTATGACCGATTGAGGGTAGTCAATGATATTGGGATCCTCTAAGAACCCGGTTACTTTGATAGGACAGGTATGAACCAACCAACTGAAAGAGGGTAGTACCTAGACCTCATGCTGGCCTAAACTTTAAGGGCTTCTCTTGTGTGACTTGTGTGCCTTCGTACTTGACTATTTGCATGCTTGTTGTCTGACACTTGAGCTTCTTGCAGGTGTTGTTTGTAGTCCTTAATTAGGACTCATAACAAGGTTTATCGAGTTTCTTGCAGGTTCTGTTTTTAGTCCTTAATTGGGACTCATGACAGGGTTTACTAAGTTTCTTGTAGGTTTTGGTTTGCAGTCCTTAATTGGGACTCATAACAGGGCTACTCACATTACCCCATGCATACCATAACATCATACCATTGCATACATCCTAACCCATTTCAAGGATCTCAAGGGCTTGTGATGCAGGTCATGGTGAATCAACTATCCCAGCAAGGGGCAAAGAGGATTTATTTTCCTCTAGCCAAGGTAGTCAGGGGCTATGACCCACTTGATATGGTGAGCTTTGACACTTGAAGAAGGTTCCCCTAGCCAAGGTTGTCGGGGGCTATAACCCACTGGATATGGTGAGCCTTTGACCCTTGAAAAAGGACTCTCAACAAATATGAAGTTCCTTCAATCAAGCTACCGGATCCCAGCTCTAACAAATTTCTTGTTTACCCCGCGAGGTCCTTGAAAACATTACATGCATGTCATACTCATCATTGCATAACAGGTATCTTTGTTGCAGGTCACTTACCTTTCCCGCTGTTTATTTCAGCAATGGCTTCCCAACAATACAACCAGGACTTTCTTTCTCAAGAGACCAGGTTCGGAAAAACCCTCCTGAATCTATCCAAGGGGCAGGAAGAGCTATGGATACTTCTCATGGAGACCTTTGACAGGAACAGTGCTGAGGATGAAAGGCTGAAACACCTACAAGCTGAGGTGGATGCATTGAAGGTCCAGATGCTGGGGCAGGTGACTGCCATTCAAGGGTTAGCTCAAAGACAAGATGAGCTCTGGTTCCTCGTCAACCAACTGCTTCGGGGTAACCAACGGGGGCAAAAGTCTAAGGGTAAAAAGCCAGTCATCGTTCAACCACATTTGAGACAAGGAGGTAAGGGGAGAGCCCCTCAAATGGCTCCAGTGTCACAAATTCAACATCACAACCAACAAAAGAGCGAGAGAAGGCAGTTCACTCGGCTCAGCATGACCTTATCCCAGATATTGCCACAGTTGCTGGAGACCAATGTGGTAACTCTAAAAGAAGCTCCGAAGAGCCAAAATACAACGTCACCGAAGTATAACCCCAACGCCCGCTGCGCTTATCACTCTGACAGCCCGGGGCATACTACAGATGATTGTTGGAGCTTGAAAAATAAGATCCAAGACATGATCGACGCTGGAGAGATTCAGTTTAAAGTACCCAAGACTCCCCACGTGATCACTGCTCCCTTGCCAAAACAGGGCTAGGATTGAGAAATTTTTGTTCATTCGAATGTTCAAGCTGCAATTGTCCTTTGTTCAAACATTTACTCATGTTAAACATTGTTATTTCATTAATGCATCGCATATGTCTGTTCTGAAACAATATATTCGTATTCACTAAATGCAAATCATTTTCATATTTTTTCTGATGTCAACTCTTGATCTAAAATTCTAAAGCCTCTTGAGGGAGGATGACGAAAACGATACCATAATCTACAGTATGCTTTTGAACAGACCCCGCTGATGAGGTACAGGCATTGTTTCAATCCCTAAACACTGGAGTTATAAGGAAGATAATCCCTCGTCAACCCCTCTGAGCCAAAGAAGTAGAAGTTTTTCTTTTCGAAAATTAAAACCCTTTATCATAACCTGGGGCAGGGTAGTTCTCTCAGTTGACCCAAGTGCATAACGAATGGCACCAAAGAGGTCCTTACAAAAACAAAGAAAGACAGTGATGGTTCCGAATAATCAATAAAGAAAGGCAGTCATTATCTCAAAAATAAAAAATCCATTAAGTCAAAATCCATGAAGGAGACTTACAAAACTGGGGCATCCCGCTGACTGTAATTCCAAAAAAGGAAACAGTTCAGGAAAAAAAAAGAAAGGGATAACAAAAAAAAATCAGATAAGAAGGAGGTCTTACCAACCCTCAACAAGAAAGGAATGACTGCCTATTCAAAATAAGTTATCAACATCCGAATCATCACCGGAAAATCAGAGCAAAGACTCAAACAAGGTCTAACGCACGGTCAACTGAGCTTAGGTTTGGAGAACATCACGAAGAGCGGGTGGGTACAAATAAAATTTGAGCCTTTATCCTTTGTTTCTTAAACCATGAACCAGGCCACGTTATAACCCTTAAAAGTCCTAGCTGAAGCATGGGTTAGTTCGAAAGCATACTGTTACGAAAGGTATCCTGACTCCTTAAGGCTTACGATAAATACAGAGTTGACATCACGTTTTACAAACATTCACTTGTTTTATGAAAAAAGAATGCATTTTCAAAATCTTCAAGACAGACATAGGCTTTGCATTTTTAACATAACTTTGTTTGCATATGACTTTGGTTTGAACAACATAGGAATTCGCACGACGAATGCCTAATGAACAAAAGCACTTCCAATCAAGGGGCAGACATGACCATGGTCTATTAACTGGGGCAGTCCAATCAAGATTCGGGGAATCTCTCAAAGGCTAAACAGCCTGGGGCAAATCTCCGCCTGAATCACTTGGGGAATTCCAACAACGAGTCTTGCCTGATCAAATACCTTCTGGTGGCGTGACAAAACACTTCTAACAGGGGCACCTCCCTACATTCTGAAAGCACGGACATAGTCGAAAAAAATACTACGCATAATCAAAGACCCGCTAGGTTGACACACCTAGGCAAAAATAAGGGCTTCCCGGCAAACCAAAAGGGTTCGGGCAAAATGAGGGATGAAATAAAAAAATCTGTACACCCGGCAAGTCGAAAACCTGAAAAGGCGGCTTGGGCAAAAATGGGTATCCCGGTGGACTGAAAACCCGAAAGGGCGGTCCAGGCAAAAGTTAGGGATCAAAGCGTACGACTATGTCCTGTCATCTTGTCACCTGCCCACCAGAAGAAGGTTTGCCCATCAATGGCTATCAGCATCTCACAGATCTTCCTCTCCCACCTCAGAAACAGGGGCAATAAAGAGTTGTCTAAACAATCTAATTGTTCTGTCCTCCAAGGTACCAAGGTGAGTTCAGCTAAAGAACATAACCAAATATCTTAATTCCCCAGAGAGTGAGCCAGCAAGACAATATACTCTCCTCAAGCAGTCAAGTTATCAAATCTTAAGGAAGTTGAGTATCCTCCAGCAGATCTCAACATTCCCCAGCAGCAATATACATATTCTTAACAAGCATCCCCGACAGTCTTGGTCTAAAGATTGTTCCCCGGCGGCATATCAAACATTCAAAGGAATCACTTCCTCCGCAATTCAAAACTTCCCCAAGAGAGTCCAATCCAGTTTCCCCAGGAAAGTTGGAATTCACCTCCCCAAGCATTAAGCTTATCCTCAGTAGATTCTGGAAGCTTATCCCCACAAAAGCACGAACGTGTCGCCCGGCCTTATTCAAAGAGTTATTTCCTTACCAGGATATAACTGGGTTATCCTCAGCCAAAAGCCATGGAAAGAGCGTCCTCAACGAAGTCTTCTTATCCTCAGCGAAGTCTATCAACACTTCCAACGCAACAAGAGTATCGCTTCCCAGCAAGTTATTATCAACAACCCAGCAAAGTATCTCTCTCTCCACAGAGTATCACTTCCCAGCAAGATCGTTAGAATACTTTCCTCCCCGCTGAGTTATTCCATTCGCCAAGTTTATTCCCCAACGGAGTTATCTTCTCCTACCGGTATTCTTGCAACTATCACCCAGCGGAAGCAAAATCTTTTCTTCAACATCAGCCCAGGAGTGACTTCCCGGCATCCGTCAAGGATTTACTTTCCTAGACGACAAAAAAATACATTCATGAACATCGCACTTCCATACATCATTATAGCATGCATAGACGCATCATATCTTACAAATCTCATTTACGTTGAGAACATCATTGCTTGGTCCATATCATGCATTGCATATGACTGACCTTTACCTTTCAGGAAAGATGCATTTAAATTCTCAATCATATTTCAAGACCTAGACCGGTTCAGTTAATCGACTCCAAATATTTCTTATCCAGTCCAAGGCCTTCTCTAGTCCAGCTAAATCGACCCCAAACAGATTTTTCTGATGAAGACTCAGTAGAAGTTATCAAAGGTTTTTCTCAATGTTTGCTTTTAAGATTATAATTTCCTATGGTTCTCTCCCCGATCCTGCGGAGACGATAATTCCATTCCAGGTTTTTCTCAAACGTCTGCTTTTGAGATTATAATTGCCTATGGTTCTCTCCCCGATGCTGCAGAGACGATAATTCCATTCCAGGTTTTTCTCAATGTTTGCTTTTGAGATTATAATTTCCTATGGTTCTCTCCCCAATGTTGCGGAGATGATAATTCCATTTCAGGTTTTTCTCAAACGTCCGCTTTTGAGATTATAATTTCCTATGGTTCTCTCCCCAATGTTGCGGAGATGATAATTCCATCCCAGGTTTTTCTCAAACGTCCGCTTTTGAGATTATAATTTCCTATGGTTCTCTCCCCGATCCTGTGGAGACGATAATTCCATTCCAGGTTTTTCTCAAACGTCCGCTTTTGAGATTATAATTTCCTATGGTTCTCTCCCCGATCCTGTGGAGACGATAATTCCATTCCAGGTTTTTCTCAAACGTCCGCTTTTGAGATTATAATTTCCTATGGTTCTCTCCCCGATCCTGTGGAGACGATAATTCCATTCCAGGTTTTTTTCAAACGTCCGCTTTTGAGATTATAATTTCCTATGGTTCTCTCCCCGATCCTGTGGAGACGATAATTCCATTCCAGGTTTTTCTCAAACGTCCGCTTTTGAGATTATAATTTCCTATGGTTCTCTCCCCAATGCTGCGGAGATGATAATTCCATTCCAGGTTTTTCTCAAACGTCCGCTTTTGAGATTATAATTTCCTATGGTTCTCTCCCCAATGCTGCGGAGATGATAATTCCATTCCAGGTTTTTCTCAAACGTCCGCTTTTGAGATTATAATTTCCTATGGTTCTCTCCCCAATGCTGCGGAGATGATAATTCCATTCCAGGTTTTTCTCAAACGTCCGCTTTTGAGATTATAATTTCCTATGGTTCTCTCCCCAATGCTGCGGAGACGATAATTCCATTCCAGGTTTTTCTCAAACGTCCGCTTTTGAGATTATAATTGCCTATGGTTCTCTCCCCGATCCTGCGGAGATGGTAATTCCCACCAAGATTTCCTCAAATTGCTGTTGAGGATAAGGTCATCCAAGGTTCTCTTACCGTTCCTGCTGAAGTAGTAATCACCCCTGGTTCATTCATCATCTTTTGAAACTCCAGATTCAGCTCTTGTAACCAGTCAGGACATATCTATACAAAGCATCTGAAGACCAACTCCTGCAACATGTCAGGTACTCATTTTTCTTTTGCAGGTACGCAAGTTCTCGCTAAGGAATCCCTTACGCGATCAACATCCAGATGGAATCTATAAGCCCATCCACCTTCCATCACCTCTTAGCATGGCATCTATAAGCCCATCATCCTATCCATCAATCTCTAAATGGCATCTATAAGCCCATTCCATCATCACTGCTACTATGTGAGCGCAAATTTTTGGGCACTCTAGTGTTCAATCATCTTCCACCTTCGAATTACGAAAGGCACGTCAGCCAATCTGCATCCTCAGGTCTAAGAAGATTGAACAGGGGCAACTGTTGTACCCCAAAATTTGCCCTCCCATATTCTTCAAGAAATTGCCAAGTCATGCTTCAAAAGTCCCCAAGGGTTGCACAGTGCAAGGGTCTCCTGAACAGTCAAAATTAGGGTTTTTGTTATGATCAAGAAAATGAAGTTTCCAAGGGTCCAATCAAGTCCCACATGCCTACAAATATGGTCAAGCATCCTCATACCAAGTTTCAAGACTTTCAGCACAAAATTGCACAGTCAAAAACCCTAATTGCACTACAGTCAACTGTAGGGGCAAAATGGTCATTTGACAGTCAAAAGTTCAAATTTTTGGTCAACATCTCATTTTGAAGCCACAAACATCATTTGATCAATGCTTGATCATGATTCTCAAAGCTTGGCTCAAAAATCATCAAGATGCAAAAGTTTCCTTATTTGGACAGCTGAAAAAGTCAACTGTAAATTGACCAGGGCATAACTTTCACATGGATTATCAGAAAAATTCCATCCAATGCTCATATTGAAGGGGAAGACATTTCCTACAACTCATCTTCACACTCCAAGTCCAAGAAATGCTCTCACAAAAAGTTATCAATTTCAACATTATAGGTCATTTTCAAAAGTCAACAAAAAGGGACTTTAAGTCAAAGACCATAACTTGAGATTGGTAAATCAAAATGACATAGGACCAAAGACATTGGTTATAGGACTTCAAGACCTTTCCAAAATGTCCAAGAACATGATCAAAGCTTAAACATTGAGCAAGATATGCATTGGAGAAGTTGGGAAATTTTTGTGAAATGGCCAAAATCATTTATCCTTGAAATTTCATTTTTTGACAAAAGGGGCCCACTTTTTCCACTTGAATTAACTTGGACATGCTTCCCACGTGTCCCACCTTTTATTTCAAATTTTTAATTTATTTTTTTCATTTTTAATTGATTTTATTGGATTTAATTAACTTTAAATCTTTTAAAATCAAAGGAAAATCAAAAAGTTTAATTAAAAGGAATATTTGGTCTTAACTAACTTTGACTCATCATTATGCAACTTCCCAATTTCGTTTCAAGGCCAAATGGAGCAATATTTCAAAAATTGGTTCAAAAAGGAAAGTTTGTTAAGGGAGTTTATGTTAAAATCTCAAGCTTGAATGCATGGTATGATGAGCCTTAATGTTGATCAGAATCACCTACATAACCTAGAGAAAACTATCACAAGGGATAAGAAAAAAACGTGAGAGAGAGGCAGCCAAGAGAAATTTCTTTTCAAAAATTCCAAAGAATTGCACTAAGATCGAACTCAAGGATTCAGCCATCCACAAGACCTCCCACCCATCCTATCGTGATCTACAGGCAAAATAAGGTATAAACACACTCTTTTCATATAACCATGCATGCTGAAACTGTAGCTACATGAACATCCATTTTGCAGAATTTCCATGGATCGTATTTTTGATTATAGCTTGATTTAATCCCTACTAACCATACCTTTGAGTTCAAGTGGATGTTTAGAGCAGGTCTGGGCTATCGCTTGGGATTTTTCGTGGCCAAAACGTGAGCCTCCATGGCTAGGGTTCAGATTATGTGGAGTTGCGTTTTGATGAAAACAGGCCCATTTCCTTTTTCCCTTGAATTTATTTTCTTTTCTATTTTATTTTAATTTATTTAATTTGCTTTTTTATTAACAAAATTAATTTTTCTTTTTATTTCAAAAAATCACAAAAATATTCTTACCCAAATAAATTTTAGATTTTTCTTTTTTTTCTAAATTTAATTAATTAATTAGGTTTTTTTATTCTAGGAAACTCTAAAATTATTTTGCAATATTAAAATTGATTAGACTTAATTAGATTGTAAATACTAATTTAATTAGTTTTATTTCTTAATATAAAAACCAAAAAAATCAGGAAATCATAAAAGAGGTATAAAAATATTTTATTTAATCAATTAATAGTTCCATTTTTGTAAATAAAATTCAATAATTAATTTTGTTTTGATTTTAGGCTATTAACTTTAATGCTTTTTTATAATAACTAAAAAATATAAAAAAATAAGTCTTTAGCACATTTTCATCTTTTTAAATAAATATTTTATTTTCTTATTATAATTATTATTAACCATTAATTAATTTCGTAAATACTTGTAATTAATCAATTAGGTTTAAATTAGATTTAACTTAGGTAATTTTTCTTTAATAAATTAAAAAACAATTAGAACTAGAATTATTTGACTTTTAATTAATTTAATTTTCTTTAAATCCACAAATCCAAAAAACATAAAAAATAAGTCATTTCCTTTATTTAACTTAATTATTTCAATAATTTTATTTTAATTCCGTTAAAGGGTCCAACGCCCTCGCATTCGATTACATCTTCGTTTCACGCGTTTTATTTATTTCTTTTTGTGAATATAATGTACTTGCTCCAAAGCCCTGTAATAGTTAATTAGGCATTTATTTTCTGCATTTTATTTTAAATCGGGTCTGGATTAATTTGGCGTTGTAGACCCGCGCCTTTGTAATAGCGTATGACCTTTATCTTTCCCGCACTTTAAATTCCCGCACCTTTTAACTGTTAAACAATAACATGAAAGAATGAATGCCCAAAAATAAAAATAAAGCGTAGATCACCAATGCATGAACAAGACAAAAATATCTGAAAACGACACACAAATCACACACCACCCCTAGGGTACGCCTCACTGTTGCCTTGCCCCTCGAAAGGTGGTCATCAAGTATAGGACGTCTTAGTGAGTCCTTGTGTTACATTGATCTAGTTGCCTCGAATAAGTTGCCTCGGAACGGTCGCCTCAGAATAAAAGATCAATGGCATAAGGGTAGCTTCTAAGGTATCCTACTGTTGCTCTGGTGATCACCCTGTTGCCTTGCCCCTCGAAACGTGGTCGTTGAGTACAGGACGTCTTAGTAAGTCCTTATGTTCCATTGATCTAGTTGCCTCGAATAAGTTGCCTCGGAACGGTTGCCTCGGAATAAAAAGATCAATGGCATAAGGGTAGCTTCTAAGGTATCTTACTATTGCCCGGTGACCATACTGTCCCTAACCCTCGAATTGACCCGAACACCTCCAACGGTGGTGCTACCTACCTCTCAATGGTGGGATGGCACTACTTTAAAGGACATTTACACAGACGAATTCCTTAGGGTAGGTAGACGACTCGTGGATACTTGCTCTAATTCAAAACAAAACAAATCAAAAATACTTTTCACACCAACACATTTTCAAAAAAGCTTTCGAAAGCATTTTTCAAACACTCTTGAGGACCGATACAAGAGTCGATCTGAAACTTTCAAAGAAACTTTTTCAAACCCACTCACCTTGAAAAGCAAACAAACTATTTTGAAAACACAAATGAGCAAGTATCTAAGAGCCCATGGATAACCATGGATAGAAAGGGTGCTAACACCTTCCCTTTCTATAAATCTACCTCCCGAACCGAGAGCAATCTCAATAAGGAATTTTTCTGTGCTTTTGTCCTTTCCATTTGGAGAAAATAAAAGACGGTGGCGACTCTTGCTTCCGCGACATTTCGCGAACCAGCGTTAAACAGTCAGTTCCAGATCCACCGATCACAGACAGGTTGAGCCCACCAACTTCAAGAGGGTAATACCCAGACCCCATGCTGGCCTAAACTCTAAGGGTTTCTCTTGTGTGACTTGTGTGCCTTCATACTTGACTACTTGCATGCTTGTTATCTGACACATGAACTACTTGCAGGTTTTGTTTATAGTCCTTAATTGGGACTCCTAACAGAGTTTACTAAGTTCTTGCAGGTTCTGTTTATAGTCCTTAATTGAGACTCATGACAGGTTTTACTTGAGTTTCTTGCAGGTTTTGGTTTGCAGCCCTTAATTGGGACTCATAACAGGTTTACCTACATTACCCCATGCATACCATAACATCATACCATTGCATACATCCTAACCCATTTCAAGGATCTCAAGGGCTTGTGATGCAGGTCATGATGAATCAAACATCTAGCAAGGGGCAAAGAGGATTTATTTTCCTCTAGCCAAAGTTGTCAGGGGCTATGACCCACTTGATATGGTGAGCTCTGACTCCTGGAGAAGGCTCCCCTAACCAAGGTTATTTGGAAATCAGAACTAGACATGACGACTAAAGTCAGGGGCTATGACCCACTGGATATGGTGAGCCTTTGACCCTTTGAAGAAGGACTCTCAACAACATGAAGCTCCTTCAATCAAGCTACCGGATTCAAATTCTGACAACAAATTTCTTGTTTACCCCGCGAGATCCTTGAAAACATCGTATGCATATCATACACATCATTGCATAGCAGGTATCCTTGTTGCAGGTCACTTACCCTTCTCGCTGTTTATTTCAGCAATGGCTTCCCAACAAGATAACCAGGACCTTCTGGCTCAAGAGACTCAGTTTGGGGAAATCCTCCTGAATCTATCCAAGGGGCAGGAGGAGCTAAGGACACTTCTCATGGGGACTTTTGTCAAGAACAGTGCTGAGGATGAAAGGCTAAAACACCTGCAAGCTGAGGTGGATGCATTGAAAATCCAGATGCTGGGGCAGGGGACTGCCATTCAAGGGTTAGCTCAAAGACAAGAAGAGCTAGGAGCGCTCATCAACCAACTGCTTCAGGGTAACCAACTGGGGCAAACGTCTAAGGGTAAAAAGCCAGTCATTGTTCAATCATCCTTGAGACAAGGAGATAAGGGGAGAGCTCCTCAAATGGCTTCAGCACCACAAATTCAGCATCAACCTCACCAGCTTCAGCCAGACAAGCCCAGGAGGCAATTCACCCAGCTCAACATGTCGTTGTTCCAAGCTTTACAACGCCTGTTAAGATTGAACCTGATCACATTAAGGGCTCATCCCCGGAACCAGAACACAGCATATCCTGTCTATGATCCCAATAAAAGGTGTGCCTACCACTCTGCATGTCCAGGACATGATACAAACGAGTGTTAGGCTTTGAAAAACAAGATCCAGGACCTAATTGATGAAGGAGCATTGGAGTTCACACAAGATGGTCAGGCTGAATTTTTCTACCATCCCTCCAAGGCTCACCATTTGAAGTGACAAGCCCTGAGATGAGAAGACTTTTGTTCATTCGAATGTTCAAGTTGTAATTTTCTTTTGTTCAAACATTTACTCATGTTAAACGTTGTTATTTCATTAATGCATCGCATATGTCTGTTTTGAACCCATATATTCGCATTCGCTATATTCAAACTGTTTTCATATTTTTGTGATGTTCAATGCTCGGTCAATAATTCTAAGCCTCTTGAGGGAGGATGACAAAAACGATACCATAATCTACAGTATGCTTTTGAACAGACCCCGCTGATGAGGTACAGGCATTGTTTAAATTCCCAAACACTGGAGTTATAAGGATGATAATCCCTCGTCAACCCCTTTGAGCCAAAGAAGTAGGAGTTTTTCTTTTCGAAATTTAAAACCCTTAATCATAACCCGGGGCAGGGTAGTCTCTCAGTTGATCCAAGTACGCAACAAATGGCACCAAAGAGGTCCTTACAAAACAAAGAAAGACAGTGATGGTTCCGAATATTCAATAAAGAAAGGCAGTCATTACTTCTCAAATTAAAAACCCAATAAGTCAAAACCTATGAAGGAGACTTACAAAACTGGGGCATCCCGCTGACTGTAATCATAAAAGAAACAGTTCAGGCAAAAAAATAGGGATAACAAAATCAAAAAGAAAAAGAGGTCCTAAAAACTCTCAACAAAAGGAAATGACTGCCTATTCAAAATAAACTGTCAATATCTGAACCATCACCGGAAAATCAGGGCAAAGACTCAAACAAGGTCTAACGTATGATCAACTGAGTTTAGGTTTGGAGAACATCACGAAGAGCGGGTGGGTACAAATAATTTGAGCCTTTATCCTTTGTTTCTTAAACCGTGAACCAGGCCACGTTATAACCCTTAAAAGTCCTAGCTGAAGCATGGGTTAGTTCGAAAGCATACTGTTACGAAAGGTATCCTGACTCCTTAAGGTTCACTATGAAGAAGGAGTTGACATCACGTTTTACAAACATTCATTTGTTTTATGAAAAAGAATACATTTTCAAGATCTTCAAGACAGACATAGGCTTTGCATTTTTAACATAACTTTGTTTGCATATGATTTTTTGTTTGAACAGCAGGGAAGTTCGCACGACTAATGTCTAATGAACAAAAGCACTTCCAATCAAGGGGCATGGCCTGGTCATTGTCCATCATCTGGGGCAGTCCAGTCAAGATCCAGGGAATCTCTCAAGATGCCAAACAGCTTGGGGCAAATCTCTGCCTGAATCACTTGGGGCATAGGACATGAATTCCCAGCAACAAATCTTGCCTGATCAAACACCTTCTGGTGGCATGACAAAACACTTCTAACAGGGGAAACTCCCTACATCCTGAGAGCATGGACATAGTCGAAAAAATACTACGCAAAATCAAAGACCCGCTAAGTTGACACACCTAGGCAAAAATAAGGGCTTCCCGACGAACCAAAAGGGTTCGGGCAAAATGAGGGATGAAATGAAAAAATCTGTACACCCGGCAAGTCGAAAACCTGAAAAGGCGGCTTGGGCAAAAATGGGTATCCCGGTGGACCGAAAACCCGAAAGGGCGGTCCAGGCAAAAGTTATGGATCAAAGCGTACGACTATGTCTTGTCATCTTGTCACCTACCTACCAGAAGAAGGTTGGTCCATCAACAACTATCAGCTCCTCACAGGTCTTCCTCTCCCACATCAGAAATAGGGGCAATGATGAGCCGTCCAAGCGATCTAACTGCTCTGTCCTCCAAGGTACCAAGGTAGGTTCAGCTGAAGAACACAACCAGATATCTTAATTCCCCAGAGAATGAGCCAGCAAGTCAATGCACTCTCCTCAAGCAAGCTGTTATCAACCTTAAGGAAGTTGGGTATCCTCCCGCAGAGCTCAACATTCCCCAGCAGTACACATATTCTTAACAAGCATCCCCGGCAGTCTTGGTCTAAAGATTGTTCCCCGGCGGTATACCAAACATTCAGTGGAGTCACTAACCAATACAGTTCAATACTTCCCCAGGAGAGTCCAATCCAGTTCCCCCAGAAAAGCTGGAATCCATCTCCCCAAGCGGTAAGCTTATCCCCAGTAGATTCTGGAAGCTTATCCTCGCAGAGCACGAACGCGCCTCCCAGCTTTATTCAAAGAGTTATTTCCTTAACAGGATATAACTGGGTTATCCTCAGCCAGAAGCCACGGAAAGATCGTCCCCGACGAAGTCCTCTTATCCCCAGCGAAGTCTATCAACACTTCCAACACAACAATGGTATCCCCAGCAAGTTATTATCAACGACTCAACAAAGTATCCCTCCCCACAGAGTTTTGTTTCCCAGCAAGATCGTTAGAGTATTTTTCTCCCCGCAGAATAATCCATTCGCCAAGTTTATTCCCCAACGGAGTTATCTTCTCCTACCGGTATTCTTGCAATCATCATCCCCAGCGGAAGCAAAATCTATTCTCCAACATCAGCCCAGGAGTGACTTCCCGGCACCCGTCAAGGATTTACTTTACTAGACGAAAACATACATTCCAAAACATCACATACATCATTATAGCATACATATACGCATCATATCTTACAAATCTCATTTATGTTGAGAACATCATCGCTTGATCCATATCATGCATTGCATATGACTGACCTTTACCTTTCAGGAAAGATTCAGTTAAATTCTCAATCATATTTCAAGACCTAGACCGGTTCAGTTAAATCGACTCCAAAGATTTCTAATCCAGTCCAAGGCCTTCTCTAGTCCAGCTAAATCGACCCCAAACAGATTTTTCTGATGAAGACTCAGTAGAAGTTATCAAAGGTTTTTCTCAATGAATGTTATCGAGATTATAATTTCCTATGGTTCTCTCCCCAATGCTGCGGAGACGATAATTCCACTCCAGGTTTTTCTCAATGTTTGCTATTGAGATTATAATTGCCTATGGTTCTCTCCCCGATCCTGCGGAGACGATAATTCCACTCCAGGTTTTTCTCAATGTTTGCTATTGAGATTATAATTGCCTATGGTTCTCTCCCCGATCCTGCGGAGACGATAATTCCACTCCAGGTTTTTCTCAATGATTGCTTTTGAGATTATAATTTCCTATGGTTCTCTCCCCAATGCTGCGGAGATGATAATTCCACTCCAGGTTTTTCTCAATGTTTGCTTTTGAGATTATAATTTCCTATGGTTCTCTCCCCAAGGCTGCGGAGACGATAATTCCATTCCAGGTTTTTCTCAATGTTTGCCATTGAGATTATAATTTCCTATGGTTCTCTCCCCAATGCTGCGGAGACGATAATTCCACTCCAGGTTTTTCTCAATGATTGCTTTTGAGATTATAATTTCCTATGGTTCTCTCCCCAATGCTGCGGAGATGATAATTCCACTCCAGGTTTTTCTCAATGTTTGCTTTTGAGATTATAATTTCCTATGGTTCTCTCCCCAAGGCTGCGGAGACGATAATTCCACTCCAGGTTTTTCTCAATGTTTGCTATTGAGATTATAATTGCCTATGGTTCTCTCCCCGATCCTGCGAAGACGATAATTCCATTCCAGGTTTTTCTCAATGTTTGCTATTGAGATTATAATTGCCTATGGTTCTCTCCCCAAGGCTGCGGAGACGATAATTCCATTCCAGGTTTTTCTCAATGTTTGCTATTGAGATTATAATTTCCTATGGTTCTCGCCCCAAGGCTGCGGAGACGATAATTCCATTCCAGGTTTTTCTCAATGTTTGCTTTTGAGATTATAATTTCCTATGGTTCTCTCCCCAAGGCTGCGGAGACGATAATTCCATTCCAGGTTTTCCCAATAATTGCTATTGAGGATTGTAATCGCCTATGGTTCTCTCCCCGATCCTGCGGAGGTAGTAATCATCCCAAGATTCTCTCAACGATTGCTGTTGAGGTTGAAGTCACCCAAGGTTCTCTCACCGTTCCTGCTGAGGTAGTAACCACCCCTGGTTCATTCATCATCTTTTGAAGCTCCAGATCCAGCTCCTGTAACCAGTCAGGACACATCTATGCAAAGAGTTTGAAGACCAGCTCCTGCAACATGTCAGGTACTCATTTTTCTTTTGCAGGTACGCAAGTTCTCGCTAAGGAATCTCTTACGCGATCAACATCCAGATGGCATCTATAAGCCCATCATCTTATTCATCAATCTCTAAATGGCATCTATAAGCCCATTTCCACCATCACTGCTACTATGTGAGCGCAAATTTCTGGGCACTCTAGTGTTCAATCATCTTCTACCCTCGGATCACGAAAGGCACGTCAGCCAATCTGCATCCTCAGGTCTAAGAAGATTGAACAGGGGCAACTGTTGTACCCCAAAATTTGCCCTCCCATATTCTTCAAGAAATTGCCAAGTCATGCTTCAAAATTCCCCAAGGGTTGCACAGTTCAAGGGTCTCCTAACAGTCAAAATTAGAGTTTTGGTTCTGATCAAGAAAATGAAGTTTCCAAGGGTCCAATCAAGTCCCACATGCCTATAAACATGGTCAAGCATCCTCATACAAAGTTTCAAGACTTTCAGCACAAAATTGCACAGTCAAAACCCTAATTGCACTACAGTTAACTATAGGGGCAAAATGGTAATTTGGCAGTCAAAAGTTCAAATTTTTGGTCAACATCACATTTTGAAGCCACAAACATCATTTGATCAATGCTTGATCATGATTCTCAAAGCTTGGCTCAAAAATCATCAAGATGCAAAAGTTTCCTTATTTGGACAGCTGAAAAAGTCAACTGTAAATTGACCAGGGCATAACTTTCACATGGATTATCAGAAAAATTCCATCCAAAGCTCATTTTGAATAGAAAGACATTTCCTACAACTCATCTTCATACTTCAAGTCCAAGAAATGCTCTCACAAAAAGTTATCAATTTCAACATTATAGGTCATTTTCAAAAGTCAACAAAAAGGGACTTTAAGTCAAAGGCCATAACTTGAGATTGGTAAATCAAAATGACATGGGACAAAAGGCATTGGTTAGAGAACTCAAAGACCTTTCCAAAATGTCCAAGAACATGAGCAAAGCTTAAAAATTGAGCAAGTTATGCCTTGTGGAAGTTGGGAAATTTTTGGATATTTTGAAAAGTCAACATTGCTTCAAATGACCTAAAATTGCTAATGGGCCTATTTTTCTTCCACAATTCATTATCCAAAGCATGCACACGACCATTTGGCCCAAAGGGAAGTTTTTTTATTATATTTATTTATTTATTTGAATTTTTTATTACAATTAATTCATTTAAACTTAATAAAATATGGAAAAATGCTAAACTAATGAAATAAAATCTTTTTGTGCAGAAAATACTCTCATTGGACACTCAAAATTCGTGCATGATCAATTAGGGAAGGATTGGATATGATTGAGAGCAAATGTGCATGAAAAGATTTGAAAATATCATGGCTTAAAAATCAAATATTACATTCACCAATTCATGGATTTTGGACCAATTTTATTTGACCTAATCATTCCATACATAAGCCTGATCAAAACCCTCGTGCTCATTGACTGCAAACTGTGCCATACATAGGAAACAAAACTTGAGTTTTTTGTGAAGAAAGTGAAATCTGAAAACCAATTTCCAGGGCGATTCAAGGCAAGATTTTTATCCCATCACCTTCCTGAAGCTTCAAGGAAGGATTTCCAATCAAAATCATCCACTCTAACGCCCTAAATTGGTAACACGACCTCACCCTGTACCGAAAATAGTTGAAACTCTTGCATCTCGATTCATACACTTTTCATAATTTTTGATGCTTGGCTTGTGTTCATTATAAGATTCTGAAGCTAACCACATAAATTAATTGCGTTTTCATGCGATATACATGATTCTACCATTGATGCAGGTTAGGTTTTCTTGAAATCCAAATTAGGGGTTTCTTGATACTGTAAAATTAGGGGACCTAAATGCCATGACTATGTTCAGCACGCTTGGACGAAAAGAATAGCATTCTCGCGCTTAATTTATATACCCAGATGGCTTAATCGCTATTATGGAATATGGCTTATTTTGAGGGGGTTCAAAACCCCCGTTAATTGTCTTTATATTTTCAGGAAAACAAAACCATGAGGAAGACGATGAAGTGGCATAAGCTGAATGGCTGGTTCAAAATCTCGCGCGAAAAAAGAAGCGTTGGTGCTTGTTTGTTTTATTATATTTATTGATTATCTTATTTACAGATAGACAAAATAGCACGGTTGGTGAAGCGTTTGGTTGGTAATGTTCAGGACCTGGGTTCGAGCCCCAGGTCCCCACCCCCTTTCATATTTTTCTTCATTTAATATTCATATGCAGTGGCAATGTAGTGGAGCACCATACGCCCACAAAATCTATCCATCCACGTGCCCAATGGAGATGATCAGAAGGCCACGCTCTGAGGAACACTGTGAACCATAGTCAATGCTTGGGTACGTGAGTGGAAAAAGTCAAAGAGGCCAAGGTTGATGGGCCCAGATTGCTAAAAGAAAACCTCCATATTAAGGGGCAGACCCCCTAGGTTTGCCATTTTTCACATTCTTTCTTTTGCATTATTTCTCTTTTCTTTTAATTATGGTCTTTTAATTGATTTATTATTTTCATAAAAAAACACAAAACACCATAAAAAAAAATCAGAAAAGATGAAAAAAATAGTAAATATTTTATTTTAGTCTTTTCATAAATAAATTGCATTAATTCATTTAGTTTTAATTTAGGGTTTAATTGTAATATTTTCATAATAAAAATCTAAAATTGGTAGAATTAGGGTTTAATTAATTTTTTATCCTTTTTTATTTTTCTTTCATAATAATTAAATATTTACTATATTTATTTTTGTAATTAAATTGCATGTAAATTAATTAGGGTTAATTTTAGGTTAAAACTTTAACATGTTTTCATAATAAAATAAAAATTGTAGAATTAGATTTAATTTCATTAAAATCATAAAATACCAAAAAATACCAAAAAAATAATTTCTTTTCTTTTTTTTAATTAATTAATTTCATCATTTAATTTAATTTTGCAAAAAGGGTCCAACGCCCTCGTTTTAATTCTTATTTAATTCGCGTGTTTATTTCTTTTTCGTTTAATATTTCTGTATCTCTCCCAAGGCCTTGTAAATTAATCTGTCGCACTTTTAATTCTTTATTATTTCTGTCAAATCGGGTTCAAGAAATTTTGGCGATGTGGACCCGCGCCCTTTGTAATAGCTTAGAACTTTATTTTTCTCGCAACTTTTAACTGTTAATCAATGCATGCAAGAATGAATGGGCAAAAATAAAAACAAACGCTAGATCACCAATGACATGACAAATGACAAAAATATCTGAAAACGACACACAAATCACACACCCCCCCTAGGGTACGCCTCACTGTTGCCTTGCCTCGAAAGGTGATCGTCGAGTAGAGGATGTCTTAGTAAGTCCTCATGATCCGGGAACCTGGCATGAGGGTAGCTTCTAAGGTGTCTTCCCATTGCTCTGGTGATCACCATGTCCCGAACCTCGAATTGACCCGAACACCTCCAACGGTGGTGCTACCTACCTCTCAATGGTGGGATGGCACTACTTTAAAGGACATCTACACAGACGAATTCCTTAGGGTAGGTAGGTTCTCGTAGATACTTGCTCTAATTTCAAAACAAATCAAAAAAACTTCTTTTCGCACTGACACTTTCAAAAAGCTTTCGAAAGCAATTTTTCAAACACTCTTGAGGACCGATACAAGAGTCGAACTGGAATTTTCAAAGAAACTTTTTAAAACCCACAGTTGAAAAGCAAACAAACTATTTTGAAAACACAAATGAGCAAGTATCTAAGAGCCCATGGATAACCATGGATAGAAAGGGTGCTAACACCTTCCCTTTCTATAATCTACCACCCGAACCGAGAGCAATCTCTATAAGGAATTTTTCTGTGCTTTTGTCCTTTCCATTTGGAGAAAATAAAAGACGGTGGCGACTCTTGCTTCCGCGACATTTCGCGAACCAGCTTTAAACAGTCAGTTCCAGATCCACCGATCACACGTACCCTAGGAGTGGCATGTGCATGTGTGTTGTTTTCATGTTAATGTTTGTCCTTGATCATGTCATTTGTGAGCTACGAGTTGATTTTAATTGTCATACAGTCTTGCAGGCATATTAACAGTTAAGAGTGCGGAAAATTAAAGTGCGGAAATACGAATCTACGCTATTACAAGGCGCGGGTCTATACATCGCCAAAAACAAAAACACGTTTTGGAAAATAAGTGCGGAAAATAAAAGAAAGCGGTAAAACCTAATTAACTATTACATCCTTTGAGCAGATACTAAATAATCAAAATAAGAATAATGCGCGAAAAGAATTAAATTGGAACGTCCTAGGGTTTTTGACCCTTTTGAGAAAATAATTAAGCTTTGGTTCTTTTTTGCAATTAATTAAAATTAACCCTAATTTACTAATTAATTATTTAATAAAAAGAAAAAGGTTTTTGTGTTTTTTTAATGAAAATAATAAAAGGAATTAAAAGTTAGTAAACAAAACCCTAATTCTAAACTAATTTTATTTACTGTAAAAAAGAAATTAAAATTACCTAATTAAGCTAAATCAATTGGTTAGTATTTTATTTACAAAAAAAAGTCCTTTTTTATGTTTTATGTTTTTTATGAAAATAAAAAGAAAAAGAATTAAAAAGTTAGTAAACAAAACCCTAATTCTAAACTAATTTTATTTATTGTAAAAAAAGAAATTAAAATTACCTAATTAAACTAATTAAGTTGTTTACATTTTATTCACAAAAATAATAATTAGTGAATTTAATAAATAATAAAAATATTTACAATTTTTTTGATCTCTGAATTTATTAAAAATATTAATTTATTAGTTAATAATATTAATAATTAGTAATTAAAAGAAAACAAAATAAAAATAAGAAGAAAATAAGTAATTAACCAGGGGGGTTTGATGGACCCAAGGGAGGCGTTGTTCTGGAATTCAGGCCCAATAGCACAAAGCCCTTGTTGACTTTCTGGATTGGCTATGCATGCTTTGACTGGAGAACATGGTGGTCAACCATCCCTGGCCTTTGGATTGAGCTTCATGGCCACTTGGCAAACTGATGCGTGAGGACATATGGTGGAAATCATTGCAAAGCCTGCACATGAAGATGTTATGAAAAATAATATTGAGATTTGGGTGGACCTGGGAATCGAACCCAGGTCCCAACGATTGCCAGACACGTCCCTTTCCACTGAGCCATTGTGCTGCGTTTATTATTATGATAGATAATGAAAATAATATATGAAAAAACTCAATCATGCTGGAAACCAAAAAAGCGCGCATTATATTTGAATAAACCAATAGCTGGCTTCCACGTCTTGTCTTCTTCACCTGGCCTGTAAAAAAAATAAAGCAGATAGCGGGGGTTTTTAACCCCCACAAAGTGAAACTGCCAATAATAACGATTAGGCGTACAGTGAATATAAAAAGGGCGCGATGGTTGGGTTGAATTCGTATGGCCTTGACGAATTCAACCATATGCGTTATGAGGTCCAATTTTGTTGTATGTGGAAAGCCCTAATCTGAGAGCTCTGTAACCCTAGAATTCATTAATGGTGTTTTGCGTTTCAGGGCACCATAAGGCAATTAATCAATACCAAAAGCTTCAGAATGATGTTAGCAATGCAAAGCAATAATCAAAACATGTCAATGATGCATAAAACTAGAGTTTCGATTATGGAAAAGAATGGTAAACCGTGTGACTGTTTGAGGTGATTCTTTGAGTGTTAGGGCTTGTTCTTGATTGCAAATCGTCCCTGAATGTCCCAGCAAGGTATTGGAATCAAGAAAGGGCTTTGAATTGGCCTGGAAGGTTGAATTCAGTTTTCAACTTTTTCTTGATTTTTTGGAATTTCGTTATGGTGTTCGATAGTAGCTTGCACCTCCACAACACTAGGATTGGCTTCAGTATTTGTATTGGAATGAAAACTAGGGTAAATCTTGGTCCAAAAGTCCATGGCTTTATGTTTTGCATCCTTGATTTCCAATCAAATCTTTTCCAATTTTTTGATTGATAAAACTTGCTAAAATTGGATGATTTTGTCTCCTTGATTGATACATGAAATCTTCAGCATGTGTTGATCATATTTGCTCCACAAAAGATTTGAAAATAATATCTTTTGAATTTTCCTACAATTAAATCAATTAAATGAATTATTAATCAATTAAAAATCCAAATAATTAATAAAAATAAGAAAATAATTAAAATTAATCTTAATGGGTCGTGCATAATCCTTGGGTAAAGATTCAAGAAGGAATTTGAGGCCCATTAGAAAAAATGAAGTGTTTTAGGCAAAGTTGATTTTTGCAAATTCCCAAAAATTTCCCAACTTCTCCAATGCATATCTTGCTCAATTTTGATCATATGAACATGTCATTGGACATTTTGGAAAGGTCTTGAAGTCCTCTAACCAATGCCTTTGGTTCCATGTCATTTTGATTTACCAATCTCAAGTTATGGTCTTTGATTTAAAGTGCCTTTTTGTTGACTTTTGAAAATGACCTATAATGTAGAAATTGATAACTTTTTGTGAGAGCATTTCTTGGACTTGGAATGTGAAGATGAGTTGTAGGAAATGTCATCCCCTTCAAAATGAGAATTGGATGGGATTTTTCTGATGAACCATGAAAAAGTTATGCCCTGGTCAAGTTACAGTTGACTTTTCAGCTGTCCAAAAATAGAAACTTTTGGCATCTTGATGATTTTTGAGCCATGCTTGTGAAATCATGATCAAGATTTGATAAAATGGTGATTGTGGCTTCAAAATAAGATGTTGACCAAATTTTTTGACTTTTGAGTGTCAAATGACCATTTTACCCCTGTAGTTGATTGTGAATCAAATGAAGCTTTTGACTGTGCAACTTGACCCTGTGAGTCTTGAAACTTGACATGTAGATGCTTGACAATACATATAGGCACGTGGGACTTGATTGAGCCCTTGAAAACCTCAACTTCCTTGCAAGAAACAAAACCCTAGTTTTTGACTGGCTTAGGAGATGTTGGGATTGTGTAACCCTTGAGTAGACTTGAGCAAATTGAGATGATGCTTGACAAATCTTGAAGAATATGGGAGGGCAAATTTTGGGGTACAACAGTTGCCCCTGTTCAATCTTCTTAGACCTGAGGATGTAGATTGGCTTGTGTGCCTTTCGTGATCCGAAGGTGGAAGATGATTGAACACTAGAGTGCCCAAAAATTTGCACTCACATAGTGGAGTATCAGCAGTGTGATGGCGGGAATGGGCTTATAGATGCCGTTTGGAGAGATGGTGGATAGGAGGATGGGCTTATAGATGCCATCTGGAGATGTGACAGAACCTTGTCGGGAATGGGCTTACAGATGCCATTTGGAAGTGTGTGTCGATCGCGTAAGAGATTCCTTAGCGAGAACTTGCGTACCTGAGAAAGAAAGATAATTACCTGGCCCGTTACAGGGGTTGATCTTCAAACTCTTCATGCAGATATGCCCTGGATAGATACAGGTATCGAATCTACAATCTGTTACTCACAGATATGCCCTGGCTAGATACAGGAATCGAATCTGGAACTTGTCGTCTACAGATATGCCCTGGCTGGATACAGGTATCGAATCTCTAAACTCTTCATGCAGATATGCCCTGGCTGGATACAGGTATCGAATCTACAATCAAATCACTCACAGATATGCCCTGGCTAGATACAGGAATCGAATTTGGAATTCTTCGTCTACAGATATGCCCTGGCTGGATACAGGTATCGAATCTCTAAACTCTTCATGAAGATATACCATGGCCGGATACAGGAATCGAATCTACAATCAGTTACTCACAGATATGCCCTGGCTAGATACAGGAATCGAATCTGGAATTCTTCGTCTACAAATATGCCCTGGATGGATACATGTATCGAATCTCTAAACTCTTCATGCAGATATGCCCTGGCCGGATACAGGAATCGAATCTACAATCAGTTACTCACAGATATGCCCTGGCTAGATACAGGAATCGAATCTGGAATTCTTCGTCTACAGATATGCCCTGGCTGGATACAGGTATCAAATCTCTAAACTCTTCATGCAGATATGCCCTGGCCGGATACAGGAATCAAATCTACAATTAGTTACTCACAGATATGCCCTGGCTAGATACAGGAATCGAATCTAGAATTCTTCGTCTACAGATATGCCCTGGCTGGATACAGGTATCGAATCTCTAAACTCTTCATGCAGATATGCCCTGGCCGGATACAGGAATCGAATCTACAATCAGTTACTCACAGATATGCCCTGGCTAGATACAGGAATCGAATCTAGAATTCTTCGTCTACAGATATGCCCTGGCTAGATACAGGTATCGAATCTCTAAACTCTTCATGCAGATATGCCCTGGCCGGATACAGGAATCGAATCTACAATCAGTTACTCACAGATATGCCCTGGCTAGATACAGGAATCGAATCTGGAATTGCGATAGTTGATAGTAATCATCTTTGTACTGACCTTTTTCCTGAAAAGGCAAAATATCAGTTGTATGCAATGTCATGATGTATGAAGTGCATGATGTCATGATGTTCTCAAGAATAAATGAGATTGTATGTTTACGAAGCGTATGTGCATGCTATAATGTATGAAGATGTGATGTTTATGAATGTATTTTCGTCTAGGAAAATAAATCCTTGACGAATGCCGGGAAGCTAACTCCTGGGCTGACGTTGAAGAGTAAAGTTCTTCATTTTCTCTGGGAATGATGATTGCAAGAATAATTCGGTAGGAGAAGATGACTCCATTGGGGAATGAACTTATTGGAGAGATTACTCTGCGGGGAATACTCTGTGGGAAGAGATACTTCGCTGAGGTTTTGATGATAACTCCGTTGGGGATACCATTGATATGTTTTGTTGGAGGATTTGATGAACTCCGCTGGGGGATAGGAAGAACTTCGCTGAGGACGATCTTTCCGTGGCAATTAGCTGAGGATAACCCAGTTATAAGGTCTGGTGGGGAATAACCCTTGAATATGGTCGGGGAGAGACGCATGTACTCTGCAGGTGGTTAAGCTTCCAGAATCTACTGGGGATAAGCTTCCAGAATCTACTGGGGAGGATGATTCAACTCTCCTGAGGAAACTTTTGGACTGTACTGGGGAGGTGGCTCCACTGGGGTGTCTGTATTCCGCCGGGGAACAATCTTATATTAAGACTGCCGGGGATGCTTGCTTAGGAACATCTGTATACTCCGCTGGGGAATATTGAGATCTTCTGGGGATACCCAACTTCCTTAAGGCTGACAGTAGACTAACTCTTCTTGGGGAGAGTATCGTTGACTTGCTGGAGATACTGTGCCTTTTCAGGGCTGACGGGAGACCAACTCTTCTCGAGGGAGAGTATTGCTAAACTTTGTTTTACTCTGCGGGGAGTGGAGGTAACTTGGTCATGTTCTTCAGCTGAACTTACCTTGGTACCTTGGTAGACAGAGCAACTAGATCGCTTAGACAAACTTATTATTGCCCCTGTTTCTAATGTCACCTGTAATTAGTCCTTTGTTTCGCATGCAAATATTTATGAGTTAGCAATTAATATCAAATGCATATATCAAAAATGAACATTGGACGTTCTTCGCAAGACAAAACAGAAAAAGGAAAAATAATTGGCAATTTATCTGGAAAAGTGAATTTGTATTGATTTTTGAATTTGCCTGTAAATAGGCGTTTATGTACAAGAGGCTGACGTCCTAGTAAGAGAACGCCGCCGAACAACAGGGTTTATACAATTTTGTGAAAACAAAACAAAACAGCTATGTGAAAAAATAATCCCACTGGGTTCTAACTCTGCTATCGCCTTTATGTCTTCAAGCGTCTCATCACTTTGCTGCATAGTTGAAGGTGAAGCTGACTGATTGATGCCGTCTGAACCTGATAGTTGCTGCCGAATTCTGGATGCAAGGTGATCCAATGAGACATAGTATTACGCTTATCCCTAACTTTTGCCTGGACCGCCCTTTCGGGTTTTCGGTCCACCGGGATACCCATTTTTGCCCAAGCCGCCTTTTCAGGTTTTTGACTTGCCGGGTGTACAGATTTTTCCATTTCATCCCTTATTTTTGCTCGAACCCTTTTGGTTCGCCGGGAAGCCCTTATTTTTGCCTAGGTGTGTCAACCTAGCGGGTCTTTTGTTCATGCGTAGTATCTTTTTACTATGTCTGCATTGGCGGGGTGAGGAAGGTCGTCCCCGTCCATGGTGGTTAGAATTATAGGTCCTCCTGAGAAGATATGTTTAACCACAAATGGCCCTTCGTACGTAGGGGTCCATTTGCCCCTGGGATCACTTTGAGGAATAATGATGCGCTTGATTACCAGGTCTCTGACTTGATACTCTTGTGGTCTGACTTTCTTGTTAAATTCCCTGATCATCCGTTTTTGGTACGTCTGACCATGACACATAGCAGTGAGTCTCTTTTCGTCAATTAGGTTTAATTGATCAAGCCGAGTCTGGATCCAGTCATCTTCACTCAAACCTACATCCTTCATTATCCGGAGAGAGGGTATCTGGACTTCAATAGGCAAGACTGCCTCCATGCCATAGACCAAGGAAAAGGGTGTTGCCCCTGTTGACGTCCTTGCTGAGGTACGGTACCCATGAAGAGCAAACGGTAACATCTCGTGCCAATCTTTATAGGTAACTATCATCTTCTGCACAATCTTCTTGATGTTCTTATTTGTTGCTTCTACAGCCCCATTCATCTTCGGTCGGTAAGGAGAAGAGTTGTGGTGCTGTATCTTAAATTGTTCGCAGAGCTCAGTGATCATTTTGTTGTTAAGATTGGTACCATTATCCGTAATGATCCTCTCTGGTACACCGTAACGACAGATCAGGTTGTTCCGAATGAACCGTGCCACGACGTTCTTGGTTACCGTAGCGTAGGAAGCTGCTTCAACCCACTTCGTAAAGTAATCAATTGCTACTAGGATGAAGCGATTCCCGTTGGATGCCGTAGGCCTGATCTCGCCGATCATATCAATGCCCCACATTGCAAAAGGCCAAGGTGCTGTCAAGACGTTCAGAGGTACTGGAGGGATGTGCACCTTATCAGCATAGATCTGGCATTTGTGACACGTCCGAGAATGTTGGTAACAGTCGGCTTCCATTGTGGACCAGAAATATCCTGCCCGAAGGATCTTCTTTGCCATGGTATGTCCACTGGAATGTGTTCCGAAGGTACCTTCATGTAGCTCCGTCATGATCCTTTCTGCTTCAGTCTTATCCACACAACGCAGTAAAGTGGAATCATGGTTTCGCTTGTATAGAATGCCATTGCTGAGGAAGAACTTTGCCGCGAACCTTCTCAGAAACTTCTTGTCGTTAACAGATGCACCCTCGGGGTATTCTTGAGCTTCCAAGTACCTCTTCACTTCATGATACCAAGGTTTTTCAGTTACCTCTTCAGCCTCAAGATCACAGTAATATGCAGGTTCATCCAGTTTCCAGATAATGATCCGGGGAGCCTCGTTATCCCGTTTGACTTTGAACATAGAAGACATCGTAGCTAGCGCGTCTGCCAACTGATTCTCCTCTCTTGGGAAGTGTTCAAAAGTTATCTCCGTGAAATGGGGAATCAACGTCAACACACACTCTTTGTAAGGAATAAGATTTGGGTGTTTTGTATCCCACTCGCCTTTGATCTGATTGATCATGAGAGCGGAATCTTCGAAGACACTCAAAAACTTGATCCTTAAGTCAATTGCAGCTTGAAGACCCATGATGCATGCCTTATATTCCGCCATGTTGTTGGTGCAGTTGAAACATAGTCGGGCGGTCAGTGGAGTATGAGTGCCTTTTGGGGATATGATCATAGCGCCAATACCGTTACCCAAAGCGTTTGAGGCTCCATCAAAGTGCATAGACCATCGGGATCCTTCCTCACGTCCTTCATCCGGTCCGGGTACTTCACAATCAGTCACTACCATGATATTCTCGTTTGGAAATTCAAAGTTCATATATTGGTAGTCATCCACTGCCTGGTGTGCCAAATGGTCTGCCAATACACTTCCCTTGATTGCTTTCTGAGTCATGTACTGGATGTCGTATTCTGTCGAGATCATCTGCCATCTTGCTATTCTTCCGGACAAGGCAAGCTTTTCGAAGATGTACTTTATTGGGTCCATTTTTGAAATCAACAAGGTAGTGTGAGTCAACATATACTGTCTTAGCCGGCGAGCAGCCCATACCAAAGCGCAACAAGTTTTCTCGAGAAGTGAGTATCGGGTCTCACAGTCGGTAAACATTTTGCTAAGGTAATAAATGGCATGCTCTTTTCGGCCAGACTCGTCATGCTGCCCCAGCACACACCCCATCGAGCTGTCTAGTACTGTCAAGTATAAGATTAGAGGTCTCCCTTCAACCGGTGGCATAAGAATGGGTGGTTCTTGGAGATACTCTTTAATTCTGTTGAAAGCGGCCTGACATTCATCGTTCCAACGTACCACTTGATCTTTCTTCAGTAGCTTGAAGATTGGTTCACATGTAGCAGTTAGATGTGAGATGAATCGGGCAATGTAGTTCAGTCGTCCTAGAAAGCCTCTGACTTCTTTCTTTGTCTTGGGAACTGGCATCTCTTGTATGGCTTTCACCTTGGCAAGGTCCACTTGAATACCTTTGTCACTCACGACGAAGCCTAGCAATTTTCCAGATCTTACCCCAAAGGTGCATTTGTTTGGGTTCAACCTCAGCTTGTACAACTTCAGACGGTTAAATAGCTTTTGTAGATGGTCAAGGTGTTCCTCCTCAGTTTGGGACCTTGCAATCATATCGTCGACGTACACTTCGATTTCATGGTGGATCATGTCATGAAACAAAGCAACCATGGCACGTTGGTAGGTTGCCCCAGCATTTTTCAACCCAGAAGGCATGACCTTGTAGCAAAAGGTGCCCCACTGAGTAACAAAAGTGGTCTTCTCCATGTCTTCAGGAGCCATCTTGATTTGATTATAACCTGAGAACCCATCCATGAAGGAGAATACCTTATGTTGAGCAGTATTGTTAACCAGAACGTCGATATGAGGCAGAGGGAAATCATCCTTAGGGCTGGCCCTGTTCAAATCCCTGTAATCAACACACATTCGGACCTTATCATCTTTCTTCGGTACTGGAACCACGTTGGCAACCCACTGAGGGTAAGAAGTCATTGCTAGAAACCCGACATCAAATTGTTTCATAACCTCAGCTTTGATTTTCTCGGACATCTCTGGACGCATACGGCGGACCTTCTGTTTTACTGGAGGGCATTCTTCCTTGGTAGGCAGGTGATGAAGCACAATGTCGGTATCCAACCCAGGCATGTCTTCGTAAGACCAGTCAAATATTTCCACATAATCACGCAGCATCTGAATCAACCGTTATTTTACACTGAGCTCTAGATTGGCACCAATCTTGACTTCCTTTCTGTCTGTCTCAGTACCCAGATTTACCGTTTCCACTGGCTCTTCATATGGCTGAATGACCCTCTCTTCCTGGAGTAACAGTCTTGCAAGCTTGCCAGGCACTTCACAATCATCTTCACCTTCGTCTTCGGCTAAGTTGATCAGATTTTCAAAGTCATAACTGGCAGTAGCAGAGTCGTTACCAGTGAGATCCAGAGTGGATTGGAACCTGTATAAGTGAGTGTGAGTAAATATAGCTATTTTGCAATATATAAAGAAAGAAAGGGAGCGCAAGATTTGAAATGCGAAAAACGTCCAATGCTTTTATTCATGATATATGAGAATGACAAATAATAAGCCCTCACAAATGAAGCCACGGTGCTCCGGGTAAGACACCGAGCCATAAAGTTTCAAATTATTGTTCGTTACAAATTTAAAACAGAGGAGTTCATTACTGAGTGACAAAAGTAATAGGTATGTAGTCTTTAGCAGTCCAGTTGCTTGGTCCACCGTTGGTCGTTGGGTAGATCCAGCTGTCAAATTCGGATTCCTCCACGTCGTCTTCAATAGCATTTACTCCCGGGTTGGTGATGAACACAGGAGGTCTTCCAATCCTTGCCTTGCGAACAGCCCTCTGAGCTTCTGCAGTGAAACCCAGCCCAAATTTGTCAATCTTCGGAGTGAAATCAGGAAGTCGGCCCCCAGTTGGCGCACTCACCCTTCTCAACCACAGCCCGGGCATCCTTTAGGGAAGCCATCTTCAATGGAGAATCTTCTTCAGTCACAGTCTCTGCTGACGCCAGTGTTGGAGGCACTTCTTCAAAGTGTTGAAAGGGGGTCTCAATGAACTCCCCATCCATCTCTATGTACCGGAACGAGTTAAGGTGGCTGACCATGTATTCCTCCTCCCCCTGCACTGTAACAATTTTCCCTCTGACCGGGTATTTAAGCTTCTGATGTAATGTGGAGGTCACAGCTCCAGCCTTGTGGATCTAAGGACGGCCCAGCAAATAAGAATAGGATGGTCGAATGTCCATCACATAGAACATTGAATCAAATACCTGAGAACCGACCCTGATTGGAATGTCAACTTCACCATGTACCATCCTTTTCGACCCGTCAAAGGCCCGGACAACAATGTTGCTAGGCTTGATCTCTAAACCCTCACAATCCAGCCTGTCTAGAGCTTTCTTGGGTAATACGTTCAACGAAGAACCGGTGTCTACCAACACATGGGCCAGAGTAGTGCCCCTGCATTCAATAGAGACACGCAGGGCGTCGTTATGGTTCTTTCCTTTGGCGGTCAGATCGGCGTCAGAGAAACCCAAACCATTATCAACAGTCAAGTTGGCCACACAATCGGTAAATTGGTCAGCAGATGTTTCTTGTGGCACGTGGGCCGTCTTCAGGAAGGAAATCAGGGCCTTGGCATGGGCCTCTGAACACAACAACAGTGATAACATAGAAATCTTAGAGGGGGTGTGCCCCAGCTGCTCAACCACATTAAAATCACTCTTCTTAATGATCTTGAGGATCTCTTCCATCTCTTGCTGGGAAGCTTCAATAGTGGTTGTCTTTGGTGCCTCCGTCCGGGCAGGCACATCAGTAGCAGTCCCTTTGCCCCGAGCGTCAGATGACTCAGCAGCAGGGGCAGAAACAGGAACTTGGTCAGACAGGGAAGCAGGCACACTGGCAGGTGTGATGACAAGAGGTCTCTGAATGGCTGGAGGTGCAATATCTGGCGAGAAGAGTCTACCACTACGTGTAACCTTAGCAGGCCCGGTGATGTTGGTAATGCCGGTACTGGTATCAAACTCTTGTTTTACTCCGAGCACATAAACAACTGCCCCATAGTGCCAAGGGACAGCTTTGTCGGATGTATAGGGGAGGGGCCCCGGAACAGTGATGATGATAGGAGCAATCTTCTGTACATACATGATTTGGACATGCTTCTTTGAGGGAGCCTTAGGAGAGTTGTTGAAAATAGTAACAATGGAAACTTCTTCGGCAGGGGTAACAGGAGCGGCAACCTTCTCGAACAAGATCTCTTTGTTATCCATCAGGTTTTGGATGCCTGACTTCAACAAAGGACAATCAGCAGGGGAAACGGCACATAGATGGCAACCTTTACTACATCCCGGAAATAAACCGGCTAGCAACAGGTTCCTTTTGACGGTCAATAACGGAGTAATAATCTCTTCCATGGAGGCTACATACCGGTCTTCGTCCACAACACTCACTCCATGCTGGGGCATGGGAGCAGTCACAATATTGGGCCTTTCGGGCGCCTCAAACTGTATTTCCTTAGCATCAATAAGGTCCTGAACCTTATTCCTTATAGCCCAACAATCATCCGTAGTATGCCCCGGGCTATCAGAGTGATAAGCACAGCGGGCGTTGGGGTTGTACTTTGGAGAGGTTGTATTCACTAGCTTCGGAGCTTCTTTGATAGTTACCAGATTGGTTGACAGCAGTTGCGGCAAGATTTGAGACAAGGTCATACTAAGCCGAGTGTACTCTCTTCTGGGTCTCTCACCCCTTGGTTGGTTATATTGCTGAGGAGCAGCAGCAGGCTTTGAAATTACCACCGTGTTGACAGCTTGGCGGTGTTCCGGTTTATTATGTTTCCTCGACCCATAAACAGCACTAGCTTCCTTCTTGAAGGGTTTCTTTTCAGAACTTGAGGATGCACCTTTCTGTATCTTCCCCGACTTAATACCAGCTTCTATCCTCTCGCCAGTTAAGATCAAATATGTGAACCCAGCGGAAGAATTACCAATCAGATGGTTGAAGAACGGACCAGACAGGGTCCCCAAGAACATGTCCACAAGTTCGCGGTCAGTCAACGGTGGCTGCACCCTACCAGCCAGGTCTCTCCACTTTTGCGCGTACTCCTTAAAACCTTCTCCCGATCCTAGCGACATACCCTGGAGTTGGGTACGTGTAGGAGCGAGGTCGGCATTGTACTGATACTGCTTATAAAATGCAGTAGCCAAGTCCTCCCAGTTTCGAATACTGGCTCCATCCAGCTGATAGAACCACTCGAGTTGAGCCCCTGAAAGGCTATCCTGGAAGAAATGGATCCATAAGTTCTTGTCTGCAGTGTAAGGTTGGATCTTCCTTACATAAGATCTGAGATGCATCTTAGGGCAGGAAGCCCCGTCATACTTAGCAAAAGAATGTGCCTTGAACTTGTGTGGGATCACCACCCCGGAAGATAAACCTAGATCCCCAAAATCCAACCCAGGCACTTGTTGAATCTCCATGGCATTCAGACGATCCTCTAGTTGCTTGTACCTGTCTTCAGCGGGAGGGTACTGCTCATCATTGAAATCTGTCTCGTTGTCGGAGACCACTGGACTAGGAACCCTTCCCCCTTGGGGACTGTCTTTGCCTACCGAGGAAGCAGCTTGATCAGCCTCATTCTGCAGTGTATTACCAAACCTCCGTCCAGTGTTGAACAACACAGTTCTCTTCTTCTTCTTCTTCACCAGCAGAGCCTTCAATTCTTCTTGACCTTGGGCTAAGCTCATGACCAGCTCTTGAAACTGGGCGCTCTGGGCCTGGAGGGCCTTGATAGCTTGTTCATTGGATGACTCAGGATTCATGATGACTGCTGAAATAAACAGCGAAGAAGATTAAGCAACCTGTAAAAAAGAGTACCTGCTATGCACATGATGCATGATATGCTATTTATGCAATGCATTAAAGGGTTCGAAAGTTCAAATTCGTTGTAGACAAAAAGGAACACACGTGATATTAAGAAATAATCTGTTCAGTACATCAATGCCTCATGGGCGAAATATTACAAGATAATTAATCCCAAAAGACACTGCGCATCCTTTTTGGAGCGATGTAGGTATTGAGAGTCTTTTCCTCGTGAAGTAGACGAGTGAGCTCCAAGACCTTCTTCTCACTGGCATGTAGACTGGTTTCAAGAGAATTCCGCTCTTCCTTGAGTTGGATCCAGCTTTTTTGCATTTCTTCCCAAGATGTTGGCATGTCAGGATGTTGAATGGTGTAGGGCACCTCTCCTTCCAAAACTGGCTCTTTGATCACGGGGAGAACATGAGGATATGGCATCACGAGTTTCTGGGAGCGGGCTCGTACCCACCTGAGATAAGGCTCCAGGGGGATGGAGTTCTTGTGCCCCAGTGTCTTGCTATCTACCCTGTTGGGCATCCTCCAAGCTCTGATAAATCTCTGGCGAAGTCCTTGCGCATCATTGTCGAAGTCAAACACTATGTCAGGGATTAACATATCATGAGGGCCATCCCTCCGAGCATAACCAAACTGTCTCAAAGCCAGACACGGGTTGTAAGTAATACCTCCTCTGATTCCAAGTAAAGGAAAATTAGGAAACTCCCCGCAACGATCAATGATAGTGACATTCTCTTTGGACCGAGAACACCAATGTATATCAGCATGTGTAAGAGTCATCAATCGTTGTGACCATCTCAAACCCCGCTCGTTCTTCAAAACTGATTGTGGAAGGTGCGAAATAAACCACCTTGCCAGGAGAGGAGTGCAACACATAAGAACACCTATTTTTCTCATGGTTCGAGTGTAACATGAGTGAAGGATGTCCCCAAGCAACGTAGGTATAGGATTCCTGGACATGAAGATCTTAACAGCATTGATATCTATAAGCTGATCTGGATTCGGGAACAATACCAACCCATAGACAAGGAGTGCCACAACTTCTTCAAATGCTTGTAGGTCAAGGGAATTCCAACATTCTTGGGCCTTCTCAAACAGGAACTTTGCCAAGAATCCTTTGATACCACTTCTAACTTCCCAATGTCCCTTGATGTCAGATGGTTGTAGGCGTAATGCTTTAGCAACCTCTTCAAGTTTTGGTTCCCTTTCCGTACCGTTGTAGGGTAGTTGACTAAGAATAGGAACCTTCAGAAGCTGAGAAAACTCTTCCAAAGTAGGCACCAATTGATAATCCGGGAAAGTAAAGCAGTGGTGCAAAGGGTCAAAGAACTGGAAGAGAACCTTTATCATATCTTCTTCAATGTTGGTGTTGACCAAGCTGATGAGTCTACCATGCCTTTCACTGAAGGAAGAGTTCTCGGGAATCCTGGAGGTAAGCTCCTTAAGCTGAGGAGGGACCCTTACAAGGTTGATCTGAATTATCTTTCTGCGGATAGTTTCCATGTCCTACAAAACAAGAACAAAGATGGAGATTCGAACCCTTGAAGTGGTTAGTAAATGCATATGATGATGTATGATGCTATGATGTTATGGTAAAAACACACCACAAGTATACACAAAAGCAAACATGATAAGGCACACAAGTCACGCAAGATAGCCCTTAGAGTTTAGGCCAGCATGAGGTCTAGGTATTACCATCTTGAAGTTGGTGGGCTCAAAACCTGTCCTATCAAAAGTAACCGGGTTCTAAGGAGCTCAATATCATTGGGTTGTTTTCTATGTTCATTGTTTTGATTTAGCCACTGAACTGGCGATCAAAATATTCCAAGAAAACAACCCTCAATGAATGTAGTATCGAGTATCTACCAACTTCGGACTGCGCCAAAGTCGGTCATCTCACTACCCCTAAAGAGGCCAGGATGGTCAAGTAAGGTTCCTAAGGTCAGTTGATGCTTCACGACACCACGCGGCGGCCCCGTACTCTCCTTGACTTGACTCAAGGGTTACCGGTACTCACCAAAGTGCCACATCAACGTAGCAACTGCTTCAACCATGTCGGTATACCCCGCACAGTTCCCTCACAGTTTGTTGCTACTTCTAAAAGGTATCCCCCAGATCCGGGTTAGGATCTATGAAACTCCAAAACAAGCCCACAATATTAAAGCAAACAAGGCATTCAATTGAAAACATAAGAGTGGTCTAATCCTAAGGTACACCTCACTTATTAGTAATCCCCAGCAGAGTCGCCAGTTCTGTGATCGGTGGAAATAGAACTGACTGTTTAAAGCTGGTTTGCGAAATGTCGCGGTAAGCAAGAGTCGCCACCGTCTTTTATGTTCTCCAACAAGGAAAGGACAAAAGCACAGCAAAATTCCTTTTCGAGAATGTTTCTCGGTTCGGGAGGTAGATTTATAGAAAGGGAAGGTGTTAGCACCCTTTATATCCATAGTTATCCATGGGCTCTTAGGTACTTGCTCTTATGTTTTCAAAAATGTTTGCTTTTCAAGTGTTTGTGGGTTTTGAAAAAGTTTCGTTTGAAAAATTTCTAAGTAACTCTTGTATCTGTCCTCAAGAGTGTATGAAAAATTTGTTTTGAAAACTTTTGAAAGTGTCAGTGTGAAAAGATTATTTTTGTTTTTTGAGAGAGCAAGTACCCATGAGAAATCTACCTACTCTAAGGAATTAGGCTGTGTAAGAGTCCTTTAAATAGTACTATCCCACTATTGAGAAGTAGGTAGCACCGTCGTTGGAGTTATTCGGGTCAATTCAATTATAGGGACAATGTGGTCACCAAAGCAATAGTAGGACGCCTTAGTGGTAACCCTAATGTCCTAGATCCTTTTTATCCGAGGCAACCGTTTCGAGGCAACTGAATCTTAGACAGGAGGGCGACCTCTAAAACACCCTATACTTGACGACCACGTTCGAGGCAACCAGTGAGGCGTACCCTAGGAGTGGCATGTGCATGTGTGTTGTTTTCATGTTAATGTTTGTCCTTGATCATGTCATTTGTGAGCTACGAGTTGATTTTAATTGTCATACAGTCTTGCAGGCATATTAACAGTTAAGAGTGCAGAAAATTAAAGTGCGGAAATATGAATCTACGCTATTACAAGGCGCGGGTCTATACATTGCCAAAAACAAAAACACGTTTTGGAAAATAAGTGCGGAAAATAAAAGAAAGCGGTAAAACCTAATTAAATATTACATCCTTTGAGCAGATACATAAATAATCAAAATAAGAATAATGCGCGAAAAGAATTAAATTGGAACGTCCTAGGGTTTTTGACCCTTTTGAGAAAATAATTAAGCTTTGGTTCTTTTTTGCAATTAATTAAAATTAACCCTAATTTACTAATTAATTATTTAATAAAAATAAAAAGGTTTTTGTGTTTTTTTAATGAAAATAATAAAAGGAATTAAAAGTTAGTAAACAAAACCCTAATTCTAAACTAATTTTATTTATTGTAAAAAAGAAATTAAAATTACCTAATTAAGCTAAATCAATTGGTTAGTATTTTATTTACAAAAAAAAGTCCTTTTTTTATGTTTTATGTTTTTTATGAAAATAAAAAGAAAAAGAATTAAAAAGTTAGTAAACAAAACCCTAATTCTAAACTAATTTTATTTATTGTAAAAAAAGAAATTAAAATTACCTAATTAAACTAATTAAGTTGTTTACATTTTATTCACAAAAATAATAATTAGTGAATTTAATAAATAATAAAAATATTTACAATTTTTTTGATCTCTGAATTTATTAAAAATATTAATTTATTAGTTAATAATATTAATAATTAGTAATTAAAAGAAAACAAAATAAAAATAAGAAGAAAATAAGTAATTAACCAGGGGGGTTTGATGGACCCAAGGGAGGCGTTGTTCTGGAATTCAGGCCCAATAGCACAAAGCCCTTGTTGACTTTCTGGATTGGCTATGCATGCTTTGACTGGAGAACATGGTGGTCAACCATCCCTGGCCTTTGGATTGAGCTTCATGGCCACTTGGCAAGCTGATGCGTGAGGACATATGGTGGAAATCATTGCAAAGCCTGCACATGAAGATGTTATGAAAAATAATATTGAGATTTGGGTGGACCTGGGAATCGAACCCAGGTCCCAACGATTGCCAGACACGTCCCTTTCCACTGAGCCATTGTGCTGCGTTTATTATTATGATAGATAATGAAAATAATATATGAAAAAACTCAATCATGCTGGAAACCAAAAAAGCGCGCATTATATTTGAATAAACCAATAGCTGGCTTCCACGTCTTGTCTTCTTCACCTGGCCTGTAAAAAAAATAAAGCAGATAGCGGGGGTTTTTAACCCCCACAAAGTGAAACTGCCAATAATAATGATTAGGCGTACAGTGAATATAAAAAGGGCGCGATGGTTGGGTTGAATTCGTATGGCCTTGACGAATTCAACCATATGCGTTATGAGGTCCAATTTTGCTGTATGTGGAAAGCCCTAATCTGAGAGCTCTGTAACCCTAGAATTCATTAATGGTGATTTGCGTTTCAGGGCACCATAAGGCAATTAATCAATACCAAAAGCTTCAGAATGATGTTAGCAATGCAAAGCAATAATCAAAACATGTCAATGATGCATAAAACTAGAGTTTCGATTATGGAAAAGAATGGTAAACCGTGTGACTGTTTGAGGTGATTCTTTGAGTGTTAGGGCTTGTTCTTGATTGCAAATCGTCCCTGAATGTCCCAGCAAGGTATTGGAATCAAGAAAGGGCTTTGAATTGGCCTGGAAGGTTGAATTCAGTTTTCAACTTTTTCTTGATTTTTTGGAATTTCGTTATGGTGTTTGATACCAGCTTGCACCTCCACAACACTAGGGTTGGCTTCAGTATTTGTATTGGAATGAAAACTAGGGTAAATCTTGGTCCAAAAGTCCATGGCTTTATGTTTTGCATCCTTGATTTCCAATCAAATCTTTTCCAATTTTTTGATTGATAAAACTTGCTAAAATTGGATGATTTTGTCTCCTTGATTGATACATGAAATCTTCAGCATGTGTTGAACATATTTGCTCCACAAAAGATTTGAAAATAATATCTTTTGAATTTTCCTACAATTAAATCAATTAAATGAATTATTAATCAATTAAAAATCCAAATAATTAATAAAAATAAGAAAATAATTAAAATTAATCTTAATGGGTCGTGCATAATCCTTGGGTAAAGATTCAAGAAGGAATTTGAGGCCCATTAGAAAAAATGAAGTGTTTTAGGCAAAGTTGACTTTTGCAAATTCCCAAAAATTTCCCAACTTCTCCAATGCATATCTTGCTCAATTTTGATCATATGAACATGTCCTTGGACATTTTGGAAAGGTCTTGAAGTCCTCTAACCAATGCCTTTGGTTCCATGTCATTTTGATTTACCAATCTCAAGTTATGGTCTTTGATTTAAAGTGCCTTTTTGTTGACTTTTGAAAATGACCTATAATGTAGAAATTGATAACTTTTTGTGAGAGCATTTCTTGGACTTGGAATGTGAAGATGAGTTGTAGGAAATGTCATCCCCTTAAAAATGAGAATTGGATGGGATTTTTCTGATGAACCATGAAAAAGTTATGCCCTGGTCAAGTTACAGTTGACTTTTCAGCTATCCAAAAATAGAAACTTTTGGCATCTTGATGATTTTTGAGCCATGCTTGTGAAATCATGATCAATATTTGATCAAATGGTGATTGTGGCTTCAAAATAAGATGTTGACCAAAATTTTTGACTTTTGACTGTCAAATGACCATTTTACCCCTGCAGTTGATTGTGAACCAAATGAAGCTTTTGACTGTGCAACTTGATCCTGTGAGTCTTGAAACTTGACATGTAGATGCTTGACAATGCATATAGGCATGTGGGACTTGATTGAGCCCTTGAAAACCTCAACTTCCTTGCAAGAAACAAAACCCTAGTTTTTGACTGGTTTAGGAGATGTTGGGATTGTGCAACCCTTGAGTAGACTTGAGCAAATTGAGATGATGCTTGACAAATCTTGACAACAGCAGGTTATGCCGTCTAACAGGTTTTGAAGGCTTGTGTGGTAAGGCAGGCTGGCTTGAGTTTTGGCTTGAATGGTTTTAGGCAGGTTATGCAGTCTAACAGGTTTGAAGGCTTGTTTGTTATGCAGGTTGTATGGAAAAAACAGGCTTGAAGGTTTTAGGCAGGTTATGCAGTCTAACAGGTTTGAAGGCTTGTTTTTTATGCAGGCTGTATGGAGAAAACAAGCTTGAAGGTTTGTTGGTATTTTTGATAGCAGTTTGGAGGTTATACAATCTGTTCTTTTCCTTTGTGTTTTTTCTGCTGTTATATCATTTCTTTGGTTCCTCTTATCTCTCCTTTACAGCCTGTCAAAACTGCAAACTGCAAAACCTATCACTAGGTTCTCTCATTCCTCTCTCTCTCTTTAAGCATTTTAAATTGCTTAATTATCTTTGATTTCTGAAAAATTGGGCTGTCTAGGAAATGATGAAAAAAAAGCATCTTTGACAAGTTTTTACTCGTCAAATAAACTACTTCCTGTTGTCTTGCCTTTTGTCTGCTGCATTGCTGTTTTTATGCTTCATTACCATTTTTATCCAATCTGTCTTGTAGCAATTTTGGACTGTAGCTGAATGTGGGACTTTATTTGTTGTTGAGCTTATGCTTTTGTTTTGACTCACCCTGGCAGTTTTGGCGCCTGTTTGCCTCTTTGAACTTTGTGACACATTTTGTTTGGTTAATGTAACTTTGAATTTGGTAACTCAGTTTGCAGCTTGGAATTTTTTTTCAGTTTGCAAAATAAAGCGTGAGAGAAAAATAAAGCGTGATGAAAAATAGGCAATCTGATTCTAGACGGCCAATTTTAATGATGATTTTTTCTCTTCTTTTCATTTAAAAATAATCTTGTACTGACTTTCTTTCTCTTCTTTTTTCAGGTAGGTACCAGTTGAATAAATGGAAGAAATAGTAGAAGATCAAAGATTTCAAGATTTAGGCTTTAGATTTTTTTTTTTACTTATTGTAAAAATATTATTGTAAACACTGTAAATTATGAATTTACAATATTCGAATAATCATTTGTAACAATATTTGAAATAAATAAATAAAAGTCTTGGTCAAATATTTCATTCTTTCTTTTGCATTGTTTATTTAATTATTTAAGTCTCTTTAAATTAAAATAACTGGGAATGTATCCCAATGACTTTAATCCAAATGAAATAAACAATCAATAAACTTTTGCAGTCTCGCAATCCTGCATTAATCATCAGATGCCTGGCATTCCAATTAACCATGCTTTATACAGTTAATCAAACAAGTGTTCCATACAATTTTTACTCCACTGATCAAACCAATGCCTCACAGTTTCAAACAAAGCCTCAGCTCCTATCCCAGATCTTTAGGTTCTTTGAGAACAACCAGCAATCTTGAACAAGCATGACAATAATGTAACGATTAACTGAATATCTGAGGAGTCAGTTCTTTCTGAGAAATGCAAATGAAAAACCCTAATTCTGGATTGACTGATAAAGAAAAGTTTGTTTGACCGATTCTTAAGCCAATCTCGAAAATCAGAGAAAACCCTGGGGTTGTGATTTCTTATAAAAAGGGGAGGGCAAATTTTAGGGTATAACACTATGCTTATGATGCATTTGTTCTGCTTTTGTGGGCTTGCTTATTGCAGGTTATTATAATGTTGCCTGTTTGACTGCTGTTTGTTGAGGCTGCTGTTATTGTGGCGTGTTTTCCTATTCTGGTCTATTGCAGGTCTGTTGTTAGCTATTTGTAGCCTGTTATTTGGCTTCCTTTTTTGTCCGTTTGTTTGTTGTTTGCAGCTTTGGCAATTTTATTTTTCCTTTTTCTTTTGTGAACCAAGAAAGGCACTCTTTTTTGTGGTTTGCAATAGAATTTGGGGCCTATGATTAAGCATTAAAAAATCTGCATATGTGAAACAAATCAAATGAGGCTTTGTGGAATGTTTGAACATGATTCGACAACCACCCCCCCTAATTCTGATTCCTACACAAACCCTAGTGATGAATTTTGTGAAATAGCTCTTTGAAAATTCCTTGTTCATGTTTATGTTTCTTTCTTGTACTAATCATGCTCTCTTTCTCTTGTTTCATGTGAGCAAAAGTGGAGATGACAAGGCAAAGAATGCAAGGAATCCGTGGCAAACATGAAGGTCTTGGAGAAAAGTCAAAGGCATTGATATAATTTGAATCTTCAAGCAATTTGATCATGGATTAGTTCTCTTAGGTCAGATGTTCACTTGATTTTCTTTGTAACTTAGAACAAATCCTCTTGTACTTTGATGTATTTTGGAAGTATTGTATTCAATAGTTGTACCAACGTATCCTTGAATAACAATAAGTTATAAAACATAAAGTATTGAAAAAATTTGAAGTTTTGTAACAACCTTGGATGGTGTGTTTGAAATTGGGGAAGAACTTGAATTGTAGCATGAAGTATCCTTGTGATATATTAGAACTTGAAATTCTTTGTAAACAACAATTTTGTAATTTCTATGCAAACAAACAAAAATTTGTAATTTTATTTGCAGTGTAATGATACAAAGATTTGAACTATTTTGGTATGATAGGATCTTGTACAAACTTTCATATTCTAATTGATTTTTTTTGAAATTCCCAATCAGAATATTTGAAATAAAATGCTCCAGTCTAGTAACTTGAATTCCAAATAGCCCAAATAACTTTGTAACTGTATTTCAAACAAACATGCACTTTGTACTCCAATTCCTAAACAAAATAAATGTTTAAGAATGTAAATCATCTGGTCAACTTGAATCCAAGATCATGATTGTTTTAAATGACAGTCTTAATCTCCACATATTTTCCAAACAAACATGCTCTGAGAATAAACGTTAACCTTGCAGTAAACTGTGTTTAAGAAAAATTCAAAATCAATAAATGCCCTGCGACGATTCGATAATTTTAAAGTCTTCCAAACCCAACTTTCCTTCAATTCTTTGAAGATAAACCCGTGAGCGACATCACATATGACCATGAACAGAAATAATCGTCTCAAAGTCTTGTAACTTGAAGAAATCATAATTCTTAGAAATCAGACGACTGTTATTTGAAATTAGGTCAAAAAATCATGAAGTGACTTCCAATGCATTCGAATCTTTGGTGATTTTCTACGTGTAATCAGTTCTTGATTTGTGAAGAGAAATTTGAGATGACATCAAGGAAAATCATACGCAAGAAAAACCATTCAAAATTTTTGAATAATGAAGAAGTTACGATCATTTGAATTTGTTCTTGCAAACGGGCAATTTTTAAGTCAATGTAGTCGTTTTCAGTTATCTGGACCATTGATTGAGCAAGTTTGCAATGCGAGGTTTGAAAACAGATTTAAACAACCTTGAGGAGACATGAAGACCTATGAAGACCATTTGAAACCTTGAAGACTCAATTTTCTTTGAGAAATGCAAAACCCTAATTGCTGATTTACTACTTAGGAAGAGAATCTGTCTAATCAACTTCTGAGCCAAATTAGGTATTCGAGAAACCCTTGGATAGTATCCTGAATGAAAAATGGGAGGGCAAATTTTGGGGTACAACACCGTGTATGATATGGTGGGAGAGAACTGACTGTTTTTTGGAATGCTGGTTTGTGTTTTGCGTTTGTTTTCGCAAAATGTCGCGGTAAGCAAGAGTCGCCACCGTCTTTTATTTTATCCAACAAGGAAAGGAAAAAAGCACAGAAAAATTCCTTTTTCGAGATATTTCTCGGGTTCGGGGGGTAGATTATAGAAAGGGAAGGTGTTAGCACCCTTTCTATTTGTGGTTATCCACGGGCTCTTAGGTACTTGCTCATGTTGTTTTCAAAATTTTGCTTTCTTTGTGTTTGTGGGTTTGAAAAGAGTTTTTTGTTTTGAAAAGGAGTGTAAGTGTGAAAAAGATTTTGTTTTTTTGTTTTTTGAAAGAGCAAGTATCTAAGAACCATCTACCTACTCGAAAAAGGAATCGTTCTATGCTATCTTCCTTTAGACAATGTTATCCTACTATTGATGAGTAGGTAGCACCGTCGTTGGAGTTTAAGGGTCAATTCGATTAAGGGACGTGCGGTCACTAAAGCAATGTTAGGATGCCTTAGCGATAACCCTAATGTCTTAGATCATTTTATCCGAGGCAACCGTTTTGAGGCAACTTATGATCTTTGGACAAGAGGGCGACCTCTAAAGTGACCTATACTCAATGACCGCGTACGAAGGCAACCAAGTGGGGTGTACCCTAAGAGTGTGCATGTGCGAGTGTGTCGTTTTCAGTTAATTTTATCTTTATACATGTTAATGGTGATTGTTGTACCCCAAAATTTGCCCTCCCATATTCTTCAAGAAATTGCCAAGTCAAGCTTCAAAAGTTCCCCAAGGGTTGCACAGTCAAAGAGCCTCCTATACAGTCAAGATTAGGGTTTGTGTTCTGATCAAGGAAATGAAGTTTTCAAAGGTCCAACCAAGTCTCACATGCTTACAAATATGGTCAAGTATCCTCATATCAAGTTTCAAGGCATTCAGCACAAAATTGCACAGTCAAAACCCTAATTGCACTACAGTCAACTGTAGGGGCAAAATGGTCATTTGGCAGTCAAAAGTTCAAATTTTTGGTCAACATATCATTTTGAAGCCACAAACATCATTTGATCAATGCTTGATCATGATTCTCAAAATTTGGCTCAGAAATCATCAAGATGCAAAAGTTACTATATTTGGACAGCTGAAAAAGTCAACTGAAATTGACCAGGGCATAACTTTCACATGGATTATCAGATAAATTCCATCCAAAGCTCATTTTGAAGAGAAAGACATTTCCTACAACTCATCTTCATACTTCAAGTCCAAGAAATGCTCTCACAAAAAGTTATCAATTTCAACATTATAGGTCATTTTCAAAAGTCAACAAAAAGGGACTTTAAGTCAAAGGCCATAACTTGAGATTGGTTAATCAAAATGACATGGGACCAAAGACATTGGTTAGAGGACCCAAAGACCTTTCCAAAATGTCCAAGAACATGAGAAAAGCTTAAAAATTGAGCAAGTTATGCCTTGTGGAAGTTGGGAAATTTTTGGATATTTTGAAAAGTCAACATTACTTCAAATGACCTAAAATTGCTAATGGGCCCATTTTTCTTCCATGATTCATCATTCCAAGCATATGCACGACCACTTGGCCCAAAGGGAAGTATTTTCTCATTTTTTATTTATTTATTTGAATTATTATTTATATTAATTCATTTAAATCATTTAAATATGTGGAAAATATATAACTTGACCTAAAAAATCTTTTCATGCATGTTTTGCCATCAAGATTTCGTGCATAGGCTAATTAGGAAAGAATTGGACTGATTGGCATGATTGAGAACAAAGAACACTTGAAAAAAAAGATTGAAAAAGATCCTTAACAAATCAAATCTTCAATCCATGATTACAAGAGATTTTTATCAATTTTGTTAACCTAATAGCCTCACTACATATGCTTGATCATAAACCTAATTCCCATACACTCTAAGCTGCGCTAAAGAACACATTGCAAACTTGGAATTTTCTCTAAAAAAGCTCAAAACTGAAAAGCAGGTTCTAGGTCGATTCAAAGCACAAGACTTGTTTCATTAGCATCCTCAAGTCTCACTGAACGATTCTCAATCATTAACGTCCATCAAGACTCAAGAAATTGGTAATATGAATGCAGACTGTATCAAATAAAATTCATGATCGTGCATACCAATTCATGCGTTTTTTACAAGTTTTAATATGTGTTTTGCATTCCTCATGATGTTCTGAAGCTAACCCACGCATTTGATTAGATTATTATGCGTTATAGGCAATTTCGCCATTGTTAAATTTTAGGGTTTGCAGAGCTTCCAATTGGGGATTTTGAAACCAAGTAAAATTGGAGGACGAGTCCAACACCATTGAATTTGACGCATCTGGACGAACAGGAAACGCACATCGCGCTCAATTTATGAGCGCCTGGAACCTATTCGCTATTTTTTCAAAACGTCCCTAAAACAACGCTAAAAAAACCGTGGCTGAATGTTTGTGTTTCAGGGAAAACGAAGAAGAAGACCCCGTGGCCAACAGCCATTGGTTCTTTTGAATTGCGCGCGTTTTTGAAGCACTAACTTTTGTTTGTTGTTATTATGTTCGTTGTTTATTAAATATGCAAAGAGTTCAAATGGTACGATTGGCAGGCAAACGCGTTGGCAACCCTTAGGACCTGGGTTCGATCCCAGGTCCCCGTCCCTTTGCAATGTTATTTTTCTATCTATCATCCCATGCAGATTCAGCGCTAGCGACCACCATGCGTCTCTCCAATCCAACTTGCCACGTCCACTTAGAGATCAATCCAAAGGCATAGAATTGACGAACACCATAGACTCAAGTCAACATTGCTACACGCTATTCAGAAAAGTCAAACGGACCAAAGCTTGCTGGGCCAGAACTCTTGGATCAAAACCTCCATATTAGGGCCTGAACCCCCCCTGGTTTGCAATTAATTTACATTTTATTTTCAATTGCTATTTTATTTTCTTTATTGTTTTAATTTAATTAATTATTTTTTACAAAATATTAAATATCATAAAAAATTTCAGAAAAGATAAAAATGTAATAAATAATTTTTATTTCTAATATCTTGTAAATAAATTAGCATGTAATTAATTAGTTTTTAATTAGGTTACAATTTTAATTATTTTCATGATAAAAATATAAAAAAATATAGAATTAGGTTTAATAAATATTTTATTCCTTTTAATTTTTCTTTTTCCTCATAATATTTGTTTTATTTATTTTTATAATTAAATTTGCATGTAAATTAACTTAGGTTTAAATTAGGTTAAAATTCAATATTTTTCATAATAAATTTAAAAATAATTAGAATTAGGGTTTGCATTCAATTTTAATTTTAATTAATTCTCTTTTTCATATTAAATCACAAAATACTAAAATACCAAAAATATTTTCTCTTAATTTTAATTTTAATTCCTTATTAATTTTAATTTTGCAAAAGGGCCCAACGCCCATATTTTCAATTGTTTAATTTGCGTATTTATTTTATTGCTTAAATAATTCTGTATCTCTCCCGAAGCCTTGTAATTACTTTTCAATTTCTTTTTATTTCTTTTACTTTATTTGCTTTGCTGTCAAATCGGGTCCGGTTTAATTTTGGCGATGTGGACCCGTGCCTTTGTAATAGCTTTAGATTTACTTTTCCGCAACTCTTTCAACTGTTAACAAAAAGCATGCAAGAATGAATGGACTTAAATAAAATCAAGCGTAGAAAACCAATAAGATGACAAGACAAAAATAACTGAAAACGACACACGAATCGCACACACCACCCCTAGGCTACGCCTCACTGTTGCCTTGCCTCGAAAGGTGATCGTCGAGTAGAGGATGTCTTAGTAAGTCCTCATGATCCGGGAACCTGGCATGAGGGTAGCTTCTAAGGTGTCTTCCCATTGCTCTGGTGATCACCATGTCCCGAACCTCGAATTGACCCGAACACCTCCAACGGTGGTGCTACCTACCTCTCAATGGTGGGATGACACTACTTAAAGGACATTTACACAGACGAATTCCTTAGGGTAGGTAGACGACTCTAGATACTTGCTCTAATTTCAAAACAAACAAAAATCTTTTCACACTGACACTTTTCAAAAGCTTTCAAAGCAATTTTTCAAACACTCTGACACAAGAGTCGATCTGGAATTTTCAAAGAAACTTTTTAAAACCCACAATTGAAAAGCAAACAAACCATTTTGAAAACACAATGAGCAAGTATCTAAGAGCCCATGGATAACCATGGATAGAAAGGGTGCTAACACCTTCCCTTTCTATAATCTACCTCCCGAACCGAGAGCAATCTCTTTAAGGAATTTTTCTGTGCTTTTGTCCTTTCCATTTGGAGAAAATAAAAGACGGTGGCGACTCTTGCTTCCGCGACATTTCGCGAACCAGCGTTAAACAGTCAGTTCCAGATCCACCGATCACAGAACTGGCGACTCTGCTGGGGAATTAAAACTTAAAGTGAGGTGTACCTTAGGGTTAGTTCATAACTGTGTTTTCAATTGTATTGACTTGTCTGCTTTAAATTTGTGGGTCGCATGGGAGTTACATAGATCCTAACCCGGATTTGGGGATACCTTGTTTAGGTAGCATAAGCTGTGAGGGACCTGTCCGGCGTAGACCGACACGGGTGAAGCAGTGGCTACGTTGGTGTGGCACCTTGGTCTGTACCGATATCCCTTGTGTTGCAACGAGGAGAATATGGGTCTTCTAAGGAGTCATTAAGCACCAACAACCTTAGAACCTTAATTGACACAGCTTGGCCATTAGAACAGTAGCAGTACGCTACGCCCATTGAGGCTAAACTCTCGTGATGGTTCTGGCCGCAAGAAAAGATTGCGATGCTGGAGTTATGACCTGATTGAGGGTAGTCAATGATATTGGGATCCTCTAAGAACCCGGTTACTTTGATAGGACAGGTATGAACCAACAAACTGAAAGAGGGTAATACCTAGACCTCATGCTGGCCTAAACTCTAAGGGCTTCTCTTGTGTGACTTGTGTGCCTTCGTACTTGCCTACTTGCATGCTTGTTATCTGACACATGAACTACTTGCAGGTTTTGTTTATAGTCCTTAACTGGGACTCATAACAGGGTTTACTGAGTGTTTTGCAGGTTTTATTTAGTCCTTAATTAGGACTCATGACAGGTTTTACTTAGGTTTCTTGCAGGTTTTGGTTTGCAGTCCTTAATCGGGACTCATAACAGGGTTACTCACATTACCCCATGCATCATGACATCATACCATTGCATACATCCTAACCCATTTCAAGGATCTCAAGGGCTTGTGATGCAGGTCATGATGAATCAAACATCTAGCAAGGGGAAAAGAGGATTTATTTTCCTCTAGCCAAGGTTGTCAGGGGCTATGACCCACTTGATATGGTGAGCTTTTGACCCTTGGAGAAGGACTCTCAACAATATGAAGTACCTTCAATCAAGCCACCAGTTTCCAATGCTAACGATTTTCTTGTTTACCCCGCGAGGTCCTTGAAATCATTGCATGCATATCATACACATCATTGCAGGTACCCTTTCGACAGGTTGCTTACCTTCTTCGCTGTTTATTTCAGCACTCTCGTCATGAATCCTGAATCCTCAACCGAGCACACTATCAAGGCCCTCCAGGCTCAGAACGCCCAGTTCCAAGGGCTGATCATGAATTTGACCCAGGGGCAACAAGATCTGAAGGCTCTGCTCTTGAAGAAAGAAAAGAAGAAGAAGAGGATTGTTTTGTTCAGCCCTAGACGCAGGTCTGGGAATACACCGCAGGATGAAGCTGAAAGGACAACTCCATCTGTAGGGAAAGGCAGTCATCAAGAGGAAAGGGTTCCCAGTCCAGTGGTCTCCGACAATGAAACAGATTTCAACGATGAACAGTACCCTCCAGCTGAAGACAGGTACAAATAGTTGGAAGACCGGCTAAGTGCCATGGAGATACAAAAAGTGCCTGGCCTGGACTTCGAGGATCTAGGTCTGTCTTCTGGGGTAGTGATCCCGCACAAGTTTAAGGCACCTGCCTTTGCTAAATACGACGGGGCATCCTGTCCTAAATTGCATCTCAAGTCTTACACAAGGAGGATCCAGCCCTATACAGCTGACAAAAACTTATGGATCCATTTCTTCCAAGAGAGCCTTTCAGGGACTCAGCTCGAGTGGTTCTATCAACTGAGTGGAGCCAACATCCGCAGCTGGGAGGACTTGGCCACTGCTTTCTACAAGCATTACCAGTACAATGCCGACCTCGCTCCCACGCGCACTCAGCTTCAGGGAATGTCTAGGGGTGCAGGCGAAGGTTTCAAAGAATATGCTCAAAAATGGAGAGACCTTGCTGGAAGGGTACAACCACCTCTAATTGACCATGAGCTCGTTGACATGTTCTTGGGGACTTTGTCTGGTCCATTCTACAACCATCTGATTGGGAATTCTTCTGCTGGGTTCACAGATCTTATCTTGACTGGGGAGAGAATCGAAGCTGGTATCAAGTCGGGGAAGATTCAAGAAACCGCACCTGCTGATACTCAGAAAAAGCCCCACAGTGGGAAGAAAGAGTCCAATGCTATACATGGTAAAAAGGGTCGTCATGATGTAGGGGCAATCCAGATTTCTGATCCCACGCCCGTTCAACCAATGAAGAGCAATAGGCGTAGGATAAAGTATCAAGATAGGAAGTATACTGACATCAACATGTCTTTGTCTCAGGCATTACAGCAATTGCTGAAGGCGAAACTGATCACACTAAAGGATCCTCCTCAAAATCCTGACACTTCCTCTCCCAAGTACAACCCGGGTGTGAGATGTGCCTACCATTCTGACAGTCCTGGACATGACACCGACGACTGTTGGACCTTGAAGAACAAGATCCAGGATTTGATTGACGCCAAGGAGGTCGAGTTTGAACACTGATCCTACACCAAATCATCGAGAATGTCTTTTGTTCATTCAAATGTTCAAGTTGTATTTTTCTTTGATTGTTCAAACATTTTATTCATGTCAAACTTTGTTATTTCATTAATGCATCGCATGTCTGTTTTGAAGCAATATATTCGCATTCACTATATGCAAACTGTTTTCATATTTTTTCTGATGTCAACTCTGGATCTAAAATTCTAAAGCCTCTTGAGGGAGGATGACGAAAATGATACCGCGATCTTTACAGTATGCTTTTGAACAGACCCCGCTGATGAGGTACAGGCATTGTTTCAATCCCTAAACACTGGAGTTATAAGGATGATAATCCCTCGTCAACCCCTCTGAGCCAAAGAAGTAGGAGTTTTTCTTTTCGAAATTCAAAACCTTTCATCATAACCTGGGGCAGGGTAGTTCTCTCAGTTGATCCAAGTGCATAACGAATGGCACCAAAGAGATCCTCACGAAAAAAGAAAGACAGTGATGGTTCAGAACAATCAAAAGGACAGGCAGTCATTATCAAAAAAAATCGTAAACGAAAAGCCCAAGAAGTCAAAACCTATAAAGGGACTTATGAAACTGGGGCATCCCGCTGACTGTAATTCCAAAAAGGAAACAGTTCAGGCAAAAAATAGGGATAACGAAATCAAAAAAGAAAGAGGTCCTACAAACCCTCAACAAAAAAGGAAATGACTGCCTAATTAAAATAAACTGTCAATATCTGAACCATCACTGGAGCATCAAAGCAAAAACTCAAACAAGGTCTAACGTATGATCAACTGAGTTTAGGTTTGGAGAACATCACGAAGAGCGGGTGGGAACAAATAATTTGAGCCTTTATCCTTTGTTTCTTAAACCGTGAACCAGGCCACGTTATAACCCTCAAAAGTCCTAGCTGAAGCATGGGTTAGTTCGAAAGCATACTGTTACAAAAGGTATCCTGACTCCTTAAGGCCTACGGTAAATACGGAGTTGACATCATGTTTTACAAACATTCATTTGTTTTATGAAAAAAGAATGCATTTTCAAAATCTTCGAGACAGACATAAGCTTTGCATTTTTAACATAACCTTGTTTGCATATGACTTTTTGTTTGAACAGTATAGAAATTCGCATAACGAAAGTCTAATGAACAAGAGTATCTCCAATCAAGGGGCACGGCACGATCATGGTCTACCATCTGGGGCAGTCCAATCAAGATTCGGAGAATCTCGCAAAAGCCAAATAGTCTGGGGCAAATCTCCATCTGGATCGTTTGGGGCATGGGATGATAAAACAAAGATCTTCTGGTAGTATGGAAACACTACACTTCTAACAGGGGCAACTCCTGACTTTCTGAGAACGGACATAGTCGAAAAATACTACGCATAATCAAAGACCCGCTAGGTTGACACACCTAGGCAAAAATAAGGGCTTCCCGGCGAACCAAAAGGGTTCGGGCAAAATGAGGGGATGAAATGAAAAAATCTGTACACCCGGCAAGTCGAAAACCTGAAAAGGCGGCTTGGGCAAAAATGGGTATCCCGGTGGACTGAAAACCCGAAAGGGCGGTCCAGGCAAAAGTTAGGGATTAAAGCGTACGACTATGTCCCGTCTTCTTGTCACCTGCCTACTAGAAGAAGGTTTGTCCATCAACAATTATCAAGCACCTCCACAGGTATCTTCCGCTCCCACATCAGAAACAGGGGCAATAATGGGTGGTCTAAGCAATCTGATTGCTCTGTCCTCTAAGGTGTCAAGGTAGGGTCCGTTGAAGAACATAACCAATACAGTTCAATACTTCCCCAGGAGAGTCTAATCTAGTTCCCCAGGAAAGTTGGAATCATCTCCCCAAGCAGTAAGCTTATCCCCAGTAGATTCTGGAAACTTATTCCCCCCGCAGAGCACGAACGCATCGTCCGGCTTGATTTAAAGAGTTATTTCCTTAACAGGATATAACTGGGTTATCCTCAGCCAAAAGCCACGAAAAAAGCGTCGTCGACAAAGTCTTCCTATCCCCAGCGAAGTCCATCAACACTTCCAACAACAAGGATATCCTCAGTAAGTTACTATCAACAATCAACAGAGTGTCTCTCTTCCCACAGAGTATTGCTTCCCAGCATGGTCGCTAGAGTATCTTTTCTCCCCGCAGAATCTTCCATTCGCCAAGTTTATTCCGCAACGGAGTCATCTTCTCCTACCGGTATTCTTGCAATTATCATCCCCAGCGGAAGCAAAATCTACTCTTCAAATATCAGCCCAGGAGTGACTTCCCGGCACCCGTCAAGGATTTACTTTCCTAGACGAAAAATACATTCATAAAACATCACATACATCATTATAGCATGCATGTACGCATCATATCATACAAATCCCATTTATGTTGAGAACATTATTGCTTGATCCATATCATGCATTGCATATGACTGACCTTTACTTTTCAGGAAAGATGCAGTTAAATTCTCAAAACATATTTCAAGGCCTTCTCTAGTCCAGCTAAATCGACTCCCAACAGATTTTTCTGATAAAGACTCAGTAGAAGTTATCCCAGATGGTTCCCTCTCCAACGACGAGTGAGGTGGTAAGTCCTTTACAGATGTTTCCCTCTCCAACGGCGAGTGAGGTGGTAAGTCCTTTACAGATGTTTCCCTCTCCGACGGTGAGTGAGGTGATAGTCTCCTACGGTTCCCTCTCCGACGGTGAGTGAGGTGGTAAGTCCTTTTCAGATGTTTCCCTCTCCGACGGTGAGTGTGAGGTGATAGTCTCCTATGGTCCCCTCTCCAACGGCGAGTGAGGTGGTAATTCCTTTTTCAGATGTTTCCCTCTCCGACGGTGAGTGTGAGGTGATAGTCTCCTATGGTCCCCTCTCCAACGGCGAGTGAGGTGGTAATTCCTTTTTCAGATGTTTCCCTCTCCGACGGTGAGTGTGAGGTGATAGTCTCCTATGGTCCCCTCTCCAACAACGAGTGAGGTGGTAATTCCTTTTTCAGATGTTTCCCTCTCCGACGGTGAGTGTGAGGTGATAGTCTCCTATGGTCCCCTCTCCAACGGCGAGTGAGGTGGTAATTCCTTTTCAGATGTTTCCCTCTCCGACGGTGAGTGTGAGGTGATAGTCTCCTATGGTCCCCTCTCCAACAACGAGTGAGGTGGTAATTCCTTTTCAGATGTTTCCCTCTCCGACGGTGAGTGTGAGGTGATAGTCTCCTATGGTCCCCTCTCCAACGGCGAGTGAGGTGGTAATTCCTTTTCAGATGTTTCCCTCTCCGACGGTGAGTGTGAGGTGATAGTCTCCTATGGTTCCCTCTCCAACGGCGAGTGAGGTGGTAAGTCCTTTTTCAGAGGTTTCCCTCTCCGACGGCGAGTGAGGTGATAATTCCTTTCCAGATAGTTCCCTCTCCGACGGTGAGTGAGGTGATTCTCTTTCAGATTATAATGGCCTATGGTTCTCGTCCCGATCCTGCGAAGAGGGTATTTCCCACCAAGATTTTCTCAACGAGCGTTGTTGAAGTTAAAATCACCCAAGGTTCTCTTACCATTCAGGCTGAGGTAGTAACCATCCCTGGTTCATTCATCATCTTTTGGAAGCCCCAGACCCAGCTCCTGTAACCAGTCAGGACATATCTACGCCAAGCATCTGAAGTCAGCTCCTGCAAACGTGTTAGGTACTCTTTTTCTTTTGCAGGCATGCAGGTTCTCGCTAAGGAATCTCCTACGCGATCAACACCCAGATGGCATCTATAAGCCCATCATCCTATCCATCAATATCCAAATGGCATCTATAAGCCCATTCCACCATCACTGCTACTATGCGAGCGCAAATTTCTGGGCACTCTAGTGTCCAATCATCTTCTACCCTCGGATTACGAAAGGCACGTCAGCCAATCTGCATCCTCAGGTCTAAGAAGATTGAACAGGGGCAACTGTTGTACCCCAAAATTTGCCCTCCCATATTCTTCAAGAAATTGCCAAGTCAAGCTTCAAAAGTTCCCCAAGGGTTGCACAGTCAAAGAGCCTCCTATACAGTCAAGATTAGGGTTTGTGTTCTGATCAAGGAAATGAAGTTTTCAAAGGTCCAACCAAGTCTCACATGCTTACAAATATGGTCAAGTATCCTCATATCAAGTTTCAAGGCATTCAGCACAAAATTGCACAGTCAAAACCCTAATTGCACTACAGTCAACTGTAGGGGCAAAATGGTCATTTGGCAGTCAAAAGTTCAAATTTTTGGTCAACATATCATTTTGAAGCCACAAACATCATTTGATCAATACTTGATCATGATTCTCAAAATTTGGCTCAGAAATCATCAAGATGCAAAAGTTACTATATTTGGACAGCTGAAAAAGTCAACTGAAATTGACCAGGGCATAACTTTCACATGGATTATCAGATAAATTCCATCCAAAGCTCATTTTGAAGAGAAAGACATTTCCTACAACGCATCTTCATACTTCAAGTCCAAGAAATGCTCTCACAAAAAGTTATCAATTTCAACATTATAGGTCATTTTCAAAAGTCAACAAAAAGGGACTTTAAGTCAAAGGCCATAACTTGAGATTGGTTAATCAAAATGACATGGGACCAAAGACATTGGTTATAGTACCCAAAGACCTTTCCAAAATGTCCAAGAACATGAGAAAAGCTTAAAAATTGAGCAAGTTATGCCTTGTGGAAGTTGGGAAATTTTTGGATATTTTGAAAAGTCAACATTACTTCAAATGACCTAAAATTGCTAATGGGCCCATTTTTCTTCCATGATTCATCATTCCAAGCATATTCACGACCACTTGGCCCAAAGGGAAGTATTTTCTCATTTTTTATTTATTTATTTGAATTATTATTTATATTAATTCATTTAAATCATTTAAATATGTGGAAAATATATAACTTGACCTAAAAAATCTTTTCATGCATGTTTTGCCATCAAGATTTCGTGCATAGGCTAATTAGGAAAGAATTGGACTGATTGGCATGATTGAGAACAAAGAACACTTGAAAAAAAAGATTGAAAAAGATCCTTAACAAATCAAATCTTCAATCCATGATTACAAGAGATTTTTATCAATTTTGTTAACCTAATAGCCTCACTACATATGCTTGATCATAAACCTAATGCCCATACACTCTAAGCTGCGCTAAAGAACACATTGCAAACTTGGAATTTTCTCTAAAAAAGCTCAAAACTGAAAAGCAGGTTCTAGGTCGATTCAAAGCACAAGACTTGTTTCATTAGCATCCTCAAGTCTCACTGAACGATTCTCAATCATTAACGTCCATCAAGACTCAAGAAATTGGTAATATGAATGCAGACTGTATCAAATAAAATTCATGATCGTGCATACCAATTCATGCGTTTTTTACAAGTTTTAATATGTGTTTTGCATTCCTCATGATGTTCTGAAGCTAACCCACGCATTTGATTAGATTATTATGCGTTATAGGCAATTTCGCCATTGTTAAATTTTAGGGTTTGCAGAGCTTCCAATTGGGGATTTTGAAACCAAGTAAAATTGGAGGACGAGTCCAACACCATTGAATTTGACGCATCTGGACGAACAGGAAACGCACATCGCGCTCAATTTATGAGCGCCTGGAACCTATTCGCTATTTTTTCAAAACGTCCCTAAAACAACGCTAAAAAAACCGTGGCTGAATGTTTGTGTTTCAGGGAAAACGAAGAAGAAGACCCCGTGGCCAACAGCCATTGGTTCTTTTGAATTGCGCGCGTTTTTGAAGCACTAACTTTTGTTTGTTGTTATTATGTTCGTTGTTTATTAAATATGCAAAGAGTTCAAATGGTACGATTGGCAGGCAAACGCGTTGGCAACCCTTAGGACCTGGGTTCGATCCCAGGTCCCCGTCCCTTTGCAATGTTATTTTTCTATCTATCATCCCATGCAGATTCAGCGCTAGCGACCACCATGCGTCTCTCCAATCCAACTTGCCACGTCCACTTAGAGATCAATCCAAAGGCATAGAATTGACGAACACCATAGACTCAAGTCAACATTGCTACACGCTATTCAGAAAAGTCAAACGGACCAAAGCTTGCTGGGCCAGAACTCTTGGATCAAAACCTCCATATTAGGGCATGAACCCCCCCTGATTTGCAATTAATTTACATTTTATTTTCAATTGCTATTTTATTTTCTTTATTGTTTTAATTTAATTAATTATTTTTTACAAAATATAAAATATCATAAAAAATTTCAGAAAAGATAAAAATGTAATAAATAATTTTTATTTCTAATATCTTGTAAATAAATTAGCATGTAATTAATTAGTTTTTAATTAGGTTACAATTTTAATTCTTTTCATGATAAAAATATAAAAAAAATATAGAATTAGGTTTAATAAATATTTTATTCCTTTTAATTTTTCTTTTTCCTCATAATATTTGTTTTATTTATTTTTGTAATTAAATTTGCATGTAAATTAACTTAGGTTTAAATTAGGTTAAAATTTTATATTTTTCATAATAAATTTAAAAATAATTAGAATTAGGGTTTGCATTCAATTTTAATTTTAATTAATTCTCTTTTTCATATTAAATCACAAAATACTAAAATACCAAAAATATTTTCTCTTAATTTTAATTTTAATTCCTTATTAATTTTAATTTTGCAAAAGGGCCCAACGCCCATATTTTCAATTGTTTAATTTGCGTATTTATTTTATTGCTTAAATAATTCTGTATCTCTCCCGAAGCCTTGTAATTACTTTTCAATTTCTTTTTATTTCTTTTACTTTATTTGCTTTGCTGTCAAATCGGGTCCGGTTTAATTTTGGCGATGTGGACCCGCGCCTTTGTAATAGCTTTAGATTTACTTTTCCGCAACTCTTTCAACTGTTAACAAAAAGCATGCAAGAATGAATGGACTTAAATAAAATCAAGCGTAGAAAACCAATAAGATGACAAGACAAAAATAACTGAAAACGACACACGAATCGCACACACCACCCCTAGGGTACGCCTCACTGTTGCCTTGCCTCGAAAGGTGATCGTCGAGTAGAGGATGTCTTAGTAAGTCCTCATGATCCGGGAACCTGGCATGAGGGTAGCTTCTAAGGTGTCTTCCCATTGCTCCGGTGATCACCATGTCCCGAACCTCGAATTGACCCGAACACCTCCAACGGTGGTGCTACCTACCTCTCAATGGTGGGATGGCACTACTTAAAGGACATTTACACAGACGAATTCCTTAGGGTAGGTAGACGACTCTAGATACTTGCTCTAATTTCAAAACAAACAAAAATCTTTTCACACTGACACTTTTCAAAAGCTTTCAAAGCAATTTTTCAAACACTCTGACACAAGAGTCGATCTGGAATTTTCAAAGAAACTTTTTAAAACCCACAATTGAAAAGCAAACAAACCATTTTGAAAACACAATGAGCAAGTATCTAAGAGCCCATGGATAACCATGGATAGAAAGGGTGCTAACACCTTCCCTTTCTATAATCTACCTCCCGAACCGAGAGCAATCTCTTTAAGGAATTTTTCTGTGCTTTTGTCCTTTCCATTTGGAGAAAATAAAAGACGGTGGCGACTCTTGCTTCCGCGACATTTCGCGAACCAGCGTTAAACAGTCAGTTCCAGATCCACCGATCACAGTGATCTATGTTGATTTTAGGTTAAACATTAATTCTTGTCATGCATTCCTATTATCAAACATCTAACAGTTATGTTTTGCGGAAATTAAATTGCGGAAATTAAACTAACTATTACAAGGCGTCGGGTATTTACATCGCCAAAAGCAACCCTTTGAAATTTAAATGCGGAAAATAAATAAAGCGATAAAAAGATTCAAAGTCCTATTAAGCTATTACATTCCAGGAACAAATACAATATTGAATAAAATGGATCGCGTGCGGGAAATTAAATCGGGCGCAAGTTTTAGGGTTTTGACCCTTTAATTATTAAAGAAAAGATTTTTGGTTATTTTTGACTTTTAAGAAATAAACTGTCCTAAATTAATTGTTAAATTAATAAACTAATTAATTAATTAATGAAAACAATATTTTTGGATTTTTGTGTTATTTAAAGAAATAAAAATAAATTTAATCAATGTTAATAAAAAAACCTAATTGTCTAAGTTAATTTTAATTATTGCAAAAATATATTAAAGTTATTCCTAATTAAAACTAAATTAATTAAATTAATATTGTTAACAAAAATAAAATACTGAAATTTAATTTAAATAAGAAAATATTTTTTGGTTTTTAATTTTATGAAGAAAAAGATTTGATTGGTTAGTTAATAATTAAATAAAAATAAAACAAACAATTAAAATAAATAAAAAGAAATAGAAAGAGTTAGGGGTGTGGGCCTGATTTGGAGGCTTGCTTAGCAATTCAGAGGCCCAATTACGTTGGCCTGGCTTGACTTCCCTGGATTCCATGTGCACGCGCTGACTTTTCCCATGGTGGACGTCCATCTCTTGTCCTTCAGATCTGGCCATTAGCCATTTGTCCATTGATTAGATGATGGTGTATGATGCATTGCTGTTCCTCATGCACTGAAATGTCTGAAGAAATAAAATAACAAATAACATGGGGGACCTGGGATTCGAACCCAGGTCCTTTTGGTCATTGGATGCACACCACTACCACTGCGCCACTTTGTTTCAATTGCCAATATATTAATCAATAATAATAATATGGGATAATGGGTTAACATGCTAGAATAAAAAATAAAACGCGCGAATATTTGAACCAACCACAGGGGGGTGACACGTCTCCATCCCTAACCTCCAACCCTGTGATTTTTACCTGCGGATTCAGATCCGCAGCTGAATTCGTAGGTCAACCCTAAAATCAATTCTAGGCCATGAAAATTCCTCCCAAGACCATGGTTATGCTCGTCTTCCTCCTCCGGTCATGCCCATGGCCATTATTGGAGCTGATTTTGCCTGTAAAAGAAATGCCCAAAAAACAAACTATAAAACCCTAGATTCGGCTATGGGGTTGCAGGTCAGATAAATGCAATTGGATGATATAGAAAGCTTGGAAATTTGATGATAATCATGAATATGCAAAGAGTTTGTAAGAAAGGTGCAAGAATAAGGATCCAATGTGATCGGTGGAAATAAGAACTGACTGTTTTTTAGCTGGTTTCGCGAAATGTCGCGGTAAGCAAGAGTCACCACCGTCTTTTATTTTCTCCAACATGGAAAGGACAAAAGCACAACAAAATTCCTTATGAGAATGTTTCTCGGTTCGGGAGGTAGATTTATAGAAAGGGAAGGTGTTAGCACCCTTTCTATCCATGGTTATCCATGGGCTCTTAGATACTTGCTCTTATGTTTTCAAAAATTGTTTGCTTTTCAAGTGTTTGTGGGTTTTGAAAAAAGTTTAGTTTGAAAAACTTCTAAGTATCTCTTGTATTAGTCCTCAAGAGTGTATGAAGAATTTGTTTGAAAACTTTTGGAAAGTGTCAGTGTGAAAAGATGTTTTGTTTGTTTTGAGAGAGCAAGTACCCACGAGAATCTACCTACTCTAAGGAATTAGGCTGTGTAAGAGTCCTTTAGACAGTACTATCCCACTATTGAGAAGTAGGTAGCACCGTCTTTGGAGTTGTTCGGGTCAATTCGATTGTAGGGACAGTGTGGTCACCGAAGCAACAGTAGGACACCTTAGAAGCTACCCTTATGTCCTAGATCCTTTTTAATCTGAGGCAACCGTTTCGAGGCAACTGTTTCGAGGCAACTGTTTCGAGGCAACTGGATCATGGACATAAGGACCGCTAAAACGTCCTATACTTGACGACCACGTTTCGAAGGCAACAAGTGAGGCGTACCCTAGAAGTGGTGTGTGTATTTGTGTGTTGTATTCAGTAATGTTTGTCTTGTTAATTAGTGAGCTACGAGTTGTTTTTATTTACATACATTCTTTCATGCAAGTTAACAGTTAAGGGGTGCGGAAAGTAAATTGCGGAAACGTAAATCCTACGCTATTACAAGGCGCGGGTCTATACATCGCCAAAAATTACAAAGACCCGTTTTTTAGTAAATGAGTACGAAAATTAAATAAAGCGATAAACCTATTTAACTATTACATTCTTGAAGGCAATTACATAATAATCAAAATAAAGTAAATGCGCGCGAATAAATTAATCGGGAATGTCTAAGGGTGTTGACCCTCTTTAAGAAAAGAAATTGAATTTTTTTTTTGGTCTTTTTTATAATTAAAGTGAAATTAAAACTAACTAATGGTTAATTAATTAATTTAATTAAAAGAAAATATTTTTTTGTTTTTTTTATGGAATAAAATAAAAAATAAAAAGAAACAAAGTTAAAGATTAACCTAAATCTAAGTTATTTTAGTTATTAAAAAAAAGAGTTAAAATAGCCTAATTAAAAAAACTAATTCAATTATTGTTTATTTACCAAAATAAGATAATAATAATAATAATGTTAATTCTATTTTTTGGTTTTTTATGAAAATGTGTTAATTATGCTAATTATTACAAAAATAAAATAAGGCAAATAAATAAAAGAAAAGAAAATGACAAAACAAAATAAAATAAGAAAAAAGTAAATAAACCCAAGGGGGGTGAGATGGCCTTCATGGAGGTTTTCTGAAGTAATTCTGGCCCAACAACAAGAAGCCTTATTTGACTTTTTTCGGTTGCCTACGCATGCGGTGACTCTAGAGCATAGTACTCTTGTGGTCTGGGCCTTTAGATCTGCCTCCAATGACACTTGGCTTGTTGGATGGGTGAGGCTTATGGTGGAAACTACTTGAGAAACTGCACAAGAACGCGTTAACAAAAATGATATGAGAATTATGGGGGACCTGGGAAGAACTTACAGCGCGGTATGAGCCTCAGGACTTGGCAAAGGTTGCTTTAGCTTCAGGGTGTGGCAAGGAATAGAACCACGTGCTTGTTTTGATCTGAAGATGCTCGCAACTATGTTTTAGAACTCTCACTTTTTGAATAATTTTTGGTTTTGCTCTTGGCCGTTTCTGCACACACTATTTTTTGAATGAGGTTGGGAAGGCTTGTATATATAGTAATGTAAAGTGTATCAATAAGAATAATGGTCATTAAGCTTATGCAATTATGTTCTTGATTTCCTCCATAACCAACATTGAACCATTTGCCATATTTGTGAAATTTTGAATTTTTATGCCCATAATAGGCCATGCACGAATTTGGAATGTGTTTTAAGGTGTATCAAAGCTAATCATCACAAAATATATCCCTCCATTAATTTCTTTGATTTTTATTTGAATTTTAAAGATTTAAAATGAATTAAATCAAATAAAATTAAATAAAAATGGAAAAATTAATTTTAAATCTTGAAATAAATTGTGGGACACGTGGGAAGCATGGCCAAGCTGAATCAAGTAGAAAAAGTGGGGCCCTTTTGTCAAAAATGAAGTTTCAAGGATAATTGACTTTGGCCATTTCACAAAAATTTCCCAACTTCTCCAATGCATATCTTGCTCAATTTTGAAGCTATGAACATGTTCTTGGACATTTTGGAAAGGTCTTGAAGTCCTCTAACCAATGTCTTTGGTCCCATGTCATTTTGATTTACCAATCTCAAGTTATGGTCTTTGACTTAAAGTCCCTTTTTGTTGACTTTTGAAAATGACCTATAATGTTGAAATTTATAACTTTTTGTGAGAGCATTTCTTGGACTTGGAATGTGAATATGAGTTGTAGGAAATGTCATCCCCTTCAAAATGATATTTGGATGGGATTTTTCTGATGAACCATGAAAAAGTTATGCCTTGGTCAAGTTACAGTTGACTTTTCAACTGTCCAAAAATAGAAACTTTCACATCTTGAGACTTTTTGAGCCATGCTTGTGAAATCATGATCAAGAATTTATCAAATGAGGATTGTGGCTTCAAAATAAGATGTTGACCAAAATTTTTGACTTTTGACTGTCAAATGACCATTTTGCCCCTGCAGTTGACTGTGGAGCAATTAGGATTTTTGACTGTGCAATTTGATGCTGTGAGTCTTGAACCTTGACATATGGATGCTTGACACTGTATATGAGCATGTGGGACTTGATTGAGCCCTTGAAAACTTCAACTCCCTTGCAAGAACCAAAACCCTAGTTTGACTGGCTTAGGAGGATGGTTTGACTGTGTAGCCCTTGAGTAGACTTTGATCCTTTTGAGGAAAAACTTTGAAGATTATGGGAGGGAAAATTTTGGGGTACAACAGTTGCCCCTGTTCAATCTTCTTAGACCTGAGGATGTAGATTGGCTTGTGTGCCTTTCGTGATCCGAGAGTGGAAGATGATTGAACACTAGAGTGCCCAGAAATTTGCACTCACATAGCAGAGTATCAGCAGTGTGATGTCGGGAATGGGCTTACAGATGCCATTTGGAGAGATGACGGATGGGAGGATGGGCTTAAAGATTCCATCTGAAAGTGTGACAGAACCTTGTCGGGAATGGGCTTATAGATGCCATTTGGAAAGATGGTGGATAGGTGAATCTGAATAAGAAACAAAATAGCTTCCGTGTCTGGAGCGTATCTAGTCTGTGTCTAATTGCTGACGTCTGAATAAATGGTAGAATGACCGCCGTGTCTGGGGTATATGAGTAACAGAATGTCATCCGAATCTGGATCGTATCTGGACTGAATAATAGAAGAGCATCCGGGATGGAGCATCTCTAAGTTGTCTTTTAGAAGTTTGAATCTGAATAAGCAATAGAACGGCGTCCGAATCTGGAGCATCTCTAGGCTATATCTGAAAGGGAATCTGAATAAGTATTAGAACGTCATCATGCCTGGGTCACATCTGAACTATATCTAGAAGGAGTCTTGAATAAGCAAAGGAACAACATCCATATCTGGAGCATGTCTAAGCTATCTCTGAAAGGAAATCTGGAATAAGTATCAGAACGTCGCCATGCCTGGGTCACATCTGAACTATATCTAGAAGGAGTCTTGAATAAGCAAAAGAACAGCATCCATATCTGGAGCATTTCTAAGCTATCTCTGACAGGAAATCTGGAATAAGTATCAGAACGTCGCCATGCCTGGGTCACATCTGAACTATATCTATAAGGAGTCTTGAATAAGCAAAAGAACAACATCCATATCTGGAGCATTTCCAAGCTATCTCTGAAAGGAAATCTGGAATAAGTATCAGAACGTCGCCATGCCTGGGTCACATCTGAACTATATCTAGAAGGAGTCTTGAATAAGCAAAAGAACAGCATCCATATCTGGAGCATTTCTAAGCTATCTCTGAAAGGAAATCTGGAATAAGTATCAGAACATCGCCATGCCTGGGTCACATCTGAACTATATCTAGAAGGAGTCTTGAATAAGCAAAAGAACAACATCCATATCTGGAGCATTTCCAAGCTATCTCTGAAAGGAAATCTGGAATGAGTATCAGAACGTTGCCATGCCTGGGTCACATCTTGAACTATCTCTAGAAGGAGTCTTGAATAAGCAAAAGAACAGCATCCATATCTGGAGAATTTCCAAGCTATCTCTGAAAGGAAATCTGGAATGAGTATCAGAACGTCGCCATGCCTGGGTCACATCTGAACTATCTCTAGAAGGAGTCTTGAATAAGCAAAAGAACAGCATCCATATCTGGAGCATTTCCAAGCTATCTCTGAAAGGAAATCTGGAATGAGTATCAGAACGTCGCCATGCCTGGGTCACATCTGAACTATCTCTAGAAGGAGTCTTGAATAAGCAAAAGAACAGCATCCATATCTAGAGCACTTCCAAGCTATCTCTGAAAGGAAATCTGGAAGAAGTATCAGAATGTCGCCATGCCTGGGTCACATCTGAACTATCTCTAGAAGGAGTCTTGAATAAGCAAAAGAACAACATCCATATCTGGAGCATTTCCAAGCTATCTCTGAAAAGAAATCTGGAATGAGTATCAGAACGTCGTCATGCCTGGGTCACATCTGAACTATATCTAGAAGGAATTTTGAATAAGCAAAAGAACAGCATCCATATCTGGAGCATGTCTAAGCTATCTCTGAAAGGAAATCTGGAATGAGTATCAGAACGTCGCCATGCCTGGGTCACATCTGAACTATCTCTAGAAGGAGTCTTGAATAAGCAAAAGAACAGCATCCATATTTGGAGCATTTCCAAGCTATCTCTGAAAGGAAATCTGGAATGAGTATCAGAACGTCGCCATGCCTGGGTCACATCTGAACTATCTCTAGAAGGAGTCTTGAATAAGCAAAAGAACAACATCCATATCTGGAGCATTTCCAAGCTATCTCTGAAAGGAAATCTGGAATAAGTATCAGAATGTCGCCATTCCTGGGTCACATCTGAACTATATCTAGAAGGAGTCTTGAATAAGCAAAAGAACAACATCCATATCTGGAGCATTTCCAAGCTATCTTTGAAAGGAAATCTGGAATAAGTATCAGAACGTCGCCATGCCTGGGTCACATCTGAACTATATCTAGAAGGAATCTCTGAATAAACAATAGAATAGCATCCATGGTTGGAGCATCTCTAAGTTATCTCTGAAAAGAAGCCCTGAATAAGCAACAGAATAGCGTCCATCTGGATCATCTCTGAACTATTTCTGAACAAGTAACTCTGAATAAGCAACAAAATAGCGTCCATCTCTGGAGCATTTCTAAGCCATCTCTGAAGAGAAAATCTGAATAAGCAAAAGAATAACATCCATATCTGGAGCATTTCCCAGCTATCTCTTTAATCTCTTTAATGTAGATATGCCCTGGCTAGATACAGGTATCGAATCCATAATCAATTGCTCACAGATATGCCCTGGCTAGATGCAGGTATCGAATCTGGAATTGCAATAGTTGATAGTAATCGTCTTTGGATTGACCTTTTTCTTGAAAAAGGCAAAACATCAGTTGTGCAATGCATGATGTCATGATGCTCTCGGGGAGAAATGAGATTGTGTGATATGATGCGTATGTGCATGCATTATGTATGTAAGCAAGATGTATGAAAGGTGATATGTTTATGAATGTATTTTCGCCTAGGAAAATAAACCCTTGACGAATGCCGAGAAGTTGAATCCTGGGCTGATGTTGAAGAACAGAGTTCTTCGTTTCCGCTGGGGATGATGGTTGCAAGAATAAACCGGTAGGAGAAGATGACTCCGTTGGGGAATAAACTTGTTGGAGAGATTACTCTGTGGGGAATTACTCTGTGGGAAGAGATACTTCGCTGAGATTTGGTGATAACTTCGCTGGGGATTCCATTGAGAAGTTATGTTGAGGAATTTGATGAACTCCGCTGGGGATAGGAAGAACTTCGTCGAGGACGATCTTTCCATGGCAATTGGCTGAGGATAACCCAGTTATATCCTGGTGGGGAAATAACCTTTGAATAAAAAGTCCGGGAGACGCGTTCGTGCTATGCAGGGGATAGCTTCCAGAATCTACTGGGGATAAGCTTCCTACTAGGGAGATGGATTCAACTCTCCTGGGGAGACTTTGGACTGCACTGGGGAATGGCTCCACTGGGGTGTCTGGTATTCCGCCGGGGAACAATCTTAGATTAAGACTGTCGGGGATGCTTGTAGAGGAATGTCTGTATACTCCGCTGGGGAATGTTGAGATCTTCGGGGGATAATCCAACTTCCTTAAGGCTGACTTAGTATAACTCTGCTCGGGGGGAGTGTTGCTGACTTGCTGGAGATGTTGTGCCTTTTCAGGGTTGATGGGAGACCAACTATGCTCGGGGAGAGTTGTTGAATCTTGTCTTACTTAACGGGGAGTGAAGGCATCCTGGTTACGTTCTTCAGCCGAACCTACCTTGGTACCTTGGTGGACAGAGCAACTAGATTGCTTAGACAACTCATTACTGCCCCTGTTTCTGTGGGAGAAGATACCTGTGGAGGTGTTTGATAACTTCCGTTTGACAAATCTTCTTCTGGTAGGCAAGTGACGAGGTGACGGGACATACTCGCACGCTTTAATCCCTAACTTTTGCCTGGGCCGCCCTTTCGGGTTTTCAGTCCACCGGGATACCCATTTTTGCCCAAGCCGCCTTTTCAGGTTTTTAACTTGCCGGGTGTACAGATTTTTTCATTTCATCCCTTTTTTTGCCCGAACCCTTTTGGTTCGCCGGGAAGCCCTTATTTTTGCCTAGGTGTGTCAACCTAGCGGGTCTTTGATTATGCATAGTATTTTTTTCCGACCATGTCCGTGCTCTCAGGATGCCGGGAGTTGTCACTGTCAGTAGTGCAGTGTTACCATGCCACCAGAAGATCTTCGTTTGATCGTCCAATGCCCCAAGTGATTCAGACGGAGATTTGTCCCTAGCTGGTTGGCCTTTTGAGAGATTCTCAGAATCTTGACTTAACTGCCCCAGATGATGGACAATGATCATGCCCTGCCCCTTGGTTGGGAGTGCTTTTGTTCACTAGATATTCTTCGTGCGAATTTCTCTGCTGTTGAACAAATAGTCATATGCAAACAATATTATATTAAAAATGCAAAGCTTATGTCTGTCTTGAAGTTTTTGAAAATGCATTTTTTTATAAAAACAAGTGAATTTTTTGTAAACTATGATGTCAACTCGTTATTTTACCGCAAGCCTTAAGGAATCAGGATACCTTTCGTAACAGTATGCTTTCGAACTAACCCATGCTTCAGCTAGGACTTTTAAGGGTTGTAGCGTAGCCTGGTTCACGGTTTAAGAAACAAAGGACAAAGGCTCAAATTTATTTGTACCCACCCGCTCTTCGTGATGTTCTTCAAACCTAAACTCAGTTGATCGTGCGTTAGACCTTGTTCGATTCTTTGTCCTAATATTCCCATGATGGTTCGGATGTTGACATTTTATTTTGAATATGCAGTCATTTCCTTGTTGAGGGTTTGCAGGTCCTCTTTTCTTTTTGATTTCGTTATCCCTGTTTTTTGCCTGAACTGTTTCTTTTGTGATTACAGTCAGCGGGATGCCCCAGTTTTGTAAGTCTCCTTCATAGGTTTTGACTTAATGGGCGTTTATTTTGAGGGATAATGACTGCCTGTCTTTATGATTATTCGGAACCATCACTGTCTTTTGTTTTGTGAGGACCTCTTTGGTGCTATTCGTTGTGCACTTGGATCAACTGAGAGAACTACCCTGCCCCAGGTTATGATTAAGGGTTTTAATTTTCGAAAAGAAAAACTCCTACTTCTTTGGCTCGAAGGGGTTGACGAGGGATTATCTTCCTTATAACTCCAGTGTTTGGGAATTGAAACAATGCCTGTACCTCATCAGCGGGGTTCGTTCAAAAGCATACTGTAAATGTCGTGGTATCGTTTTCGTCATCCTCCCTCAAGAGGCTTAGAATTATTAACCGAGAGTTGAAAATCACAAAAAATATGAAGGCAATGCGAATATAGTGAAAATAATTGGATTAATTCAAAAACAGACATATGTCGTGCATTAATGAAATAAAAGAGTTCGCTATGACATTTAATTGTTTGTATAAGCAAAAAATTACAACTCGGAAATTCAAATAAATAAAAGTCTTCAATGATTGGGCAAAGGAGCATTGATTATGTTTGGAGTCTCTGACGCTTCAAACTGAATCTCTCCGGCGTCGATCATGTCTTGAATCTTGTTCTTAAAAGGCCAGCAGTTGTCCGTAGTATGACCCGGGCTATCGGAGTGGTATGCGCACCTCTCATTAGGATGGTAGTTGGGAGCAGAGGTGTTTGGATTCCGGAGAGGAGCCCTCAAGGTAATCAGCCCTGCCTTCAACATTTGTTGTAGCGCTTGATCCAATGACATGTTGATTTTAGTGAATTGTCTCTTGGGTGCGACCTCCTTACGTTGATGCCCCTGTCCTTGTTGAGCAGGCCTAGGATTAGAGATCTGGACTGCCCCTACATGTTGATCATGGCGACCCTTTTGGCTGTACGCAGCATTGACCTCTTTCTTCCCACTGTAAGGCTTTTTATGAGCATCAGCAGGTGCAGCTTCTTGAATCTTTCCAGCCTTGATACCAGCTTCAATCCTCTCCCCGGTCAAGATCAAATATGTAAACCCAGCAGAAGAATTCCCAATCAGATGGTTGAAGAAGGGACCAGACAGGGTCCCCAAGAACATGTCAACGAGCTCACGGTCAATCAAGGGCGGCTGCACCCTTCCATCCAGATCCATCCACCTTTGCGCATACTCCTTAAAACCTTCACTCGTCCCAAGTGACATACCCTGGAGTTGGGTACGCGTGGGAGCGAGGTCGGCATTATACTGATACTGCTTATAAAAAGCAGTTGCCAAGTCCTCCCAATTACGAATACTGGTTCCATCCAACTGATAGAACCAATCGAGCTGAGTCCCTGAAAGACTCTCCTGGAAGAAATGTATCCATAGATTCTTGTCCGCCGTGTAGGGCTAGATCTTCCTTGCGTATGAACGGAGGTGCAGCTTAGGACAGGAAACCCCGTTGTACTTTACAAAGGCAGGTGCCTTGAACTTGTGAGGGATCACAACCCCAGAAGATAGCCCCAAGTCTCTGAAATCCAACCCTGGCACACGTTGAATCTCCATAGCATTTAACCTGTCCTCCAGCTGCTTGTACCTGTTGTTGTACCCCAAAATTTGCCCTCCCATATTCTCCAAGAAATTGCCAAGTCAAGCTGCAAAATTCCCCAAGGGTTGCACAGGGCAAAGGTCTCCTATACAGTCAAGATTAGGGTTTTGAGTCTGATCAAGAAAAGGAAGTTATCAAAGGCCCAATCAAGTCTCATATACCTACAAATATGGTCAAGCATCCTCATATCAAGTTTCAAGGCATTCAGCACAAAATTGCACAGTCAAAACCCTAAATTGCACTACAGTCAACTGTAGGGGCAAAATGGTCATTTGGCAGTCAAAAGTTCAAATTTTTGGCCAACATATCATTTTGAAGCCACAAACATCATTTGATCAATGCTTGATCATGATTCTCAAAATTTGGCTCAGAAATCATCAAAATGCAAAAATTTCCTTATCTGGACAGCTGAAAAAGTCAACTGAAATTGACCAGGGCATAACTTTCACATGGATTATCAGAAAAATTCCATCCAAAGCTCATTTTGAAGAGAAAGACATTTCCTACAACTCATCTTCATACTTCAAGTCCAAGAAATGCTCTCACAAAAAGTTATCAATTTCAACATTATAGGTCATTTTCAAAAGTCAACAAAAAGGGACTTTAAGTCAAAGGCCATAACTTGAGATTGGTAAATCAAAATGACATGGGACCAAAGGCATTGGTTATAGGACTCAAAGACCTTTCCAAAATGTCCAAGAACATGAGAAAAGCTTAAAAATTGAGCAAGTTATGCCTTGTGGAAGTTGGGAAATTTTTGGATATTTTGAAAAGTCAACATTGATTCAAATGACCTAAAATTGCTAATGGGCCCATTTTTCTTCCATGATTCATCATCCATGACACATGCACGACCACTTGGCCCAAAGGGAAGTACTTTCTCATTTTTTATTTATTTATTTAAATTTTTATTTATATTAATTCATTTAAATCATTTAAATATATGAAAAATATTTAACTTAACCTAACCAATCTTTTTATACATGTTTTAGACTCAATATTTCGTGCATATGCAAATGTGGAAAGATTTGGCTTGATTGGATCCTAATTGACACAAAAGCACATGGAAAAAGATATGGAAATCATGGTGAAAAAATCAAATCTTCAAGTCATGAATGAAAGAGATTTTGATCAATTTTGTTAACCTAATTTGTTCACTACATAAGCATAAACAAAAACCTAATCATGCTAGAGGCGCAGCTGCTAAAGAAACTCCATTGACAACTTGAAAAAATTTGCAAAAAAGCTCAAAACTGAAAAGCAGGTTCTAGGTTGATTCAAAGCACAAGACCAATTGCAAAAGCTTCCTTGTGTTCCCTTGAAGCTAATTGGATCACTCTCCAACCTTCATACGCCCAGAATCGGTACCATGGATTCAAACTGTGTCAAACAAAATGCATAATCGTGTTTCCACATTTAGACATTTTCATTACGTTTTTTTTATGCATTCATACTAATTAACGTATTCTGAAGCTAACCATGTGGTCTAATTTCGTTTTCGTGCCATATTTGGAGATTTGCCATTGATAACTTTTAGGGTTTGTAGAACTGTAAATTAGGGGTTTTCAGGTGCTGTAAAATTGGACATCCTCAATACCATAATTGGATTTAGCACGTCTGGACGAAGAAGATAGGACCCTCGCGCCTAATTTATGTTCAAGGATAGCCTAATCGCTATTTTCCCAAAAGACCCATTCTGAAACGGTGATAAAACCGTGGCCTAATATTTTATGTTTCAGGAATATGAAGAAGATGAACTCGTGTCAAGGTGGGAGTGGCTAGTTCAAATCCTACGCGCGTTTTTTCAGATACTAACCAATTTTCTTTTATAATGATTAATAGCTATTATATATTAAAAGTAGTTGAAGTGGCTCAGTGGCGCAGGAATTGATTGATAATGCTAGTGACCTGGGTTCGAGCCCCAGGTCCTCACCTCCTTTCAATATTATTTTTCCTCTAATGTTCATATGCAGCGCAAGCGTTATAGATCACCATACACTTCCAGAATCCAACATCCACGTGCCCCTGGAGATCAAACCAAAGGCCTAGATCTGAAGCACACCATGAGCATAGGTCAACGCTGCAGCATGCCATCTGGAAAGTCAATAAAGGCCAGATCCTTAATGGGCTTAAAATGCTTACAATTCACCTCCATATTGGGGTCTGAACCCCCCCTGGTTTGCAAATTCTTTATATTTTCCTCATGTTTTATTTTCAATTGTTATTTTATTTTCTTTATTTGTTTAAATTCATTAGTTATTTCTACAAAATATAAAAATGCCTAAAAATCAGAAAAGAAAAATATAATAAATATTTTGTGTTAATATGTTTTTTTTTGTAAATTAATTTGCATGTAAATAAATTTAGTTTTAAATTAGGTTGCAATTTTAATTCTTTTCATAATAAAATATAAAAAAACATAGAATTAGGTTTAATTAATGTTTTTATTCCTTTTTAATTTTTCTTTCTTATAATAATACTTATTTATTTTATTTATTTTTGTAATTAAATTGGCATGAAAATAACTTAGGTTTAAATTAGGTTAAAATTCAACATATTTCTTAATAAGTTAAAAATAACTAGAATTAGGGTTTGCGTCGTACTTTGATTAATTCTTTTTCTATTAAATCTTAAAATACATAAAAATACCAAAAACAAGTCCTTCTTTTAACTTTAATTAATTAATTAATTCATGTGATTTTAATTTTTGCAAAAGGGTCCAACGCCCACGTTCGTAATTGTTTAATTTCGCATATTTATTTTATTTTTGCTCAAATAATTATGTACCTCTCCCGAAGCCATGTAATATATTTCTCGCACTTTACTTTATTTACTTTCTGTCAAATCGGGTCCTGGTTAATTTTGGCGATGTGGACCCGCGCCATTTGTAATAGCTTAGAATTTACTTTTCCTCGCGACTTTTAACTGTTAAATAAAGCATGCAAGAATGAATGGCCTTAAATAAAAACAAGCGTAGAACACCTGACATGAACTAGACAAAAATAAATGAATCTGACACATAAATCACACACCACCCCTAGGGTACGCCTCACTGTTGCCTTGCCTCGAAAGGTGATCGTCGAGTAGAGGATGTCTTAGTAAGTCCTCATGATCCGGGAACCTGGCATGAGGGTAGCTTCTAAGGTATCTTCCCATTACTCCGGTGATCACACTGTTGCCTTGTCCCTCGAAACGTGGTCGTCGACTATAGGACGTCTTAGTGAGTCCTTATGTTCCATTGATCTAGTTGCCTCAAAACGGTTGCCTCGGAACAAGTTGCCTCGGAATACTTACCTCGGAATAAAAGATCAATGGCATAAGGGTAGCTCCTAAGGTATCTTACCTTTGCTTGGTGGCCACACTGTCCTAAAACTCGAATTGACCCGAACACCTCCAACGGTGGTGCTACCTACCTCTCAATGGTGGGATGGAACTACTTTAAAGGACATCTACACAGACGAATTCCTTAGGGTAGGTAGAGAACTCATAGATACTTGCTCTAATTTCAAAAACAAATCAAAATTACTTTTCACACCAACACATTTTCAAAAAGCTTTCGAAAACATTTTTTTCAAACACTCTTGAGGACCGATACAAGAGTCGAACTGGAATTTTCAAAGAAACCTTTTTTAAAAACCCACATTGAAAAGCAAACAAACCATTTTGAAAACACAATGAGCAAGTATCTAAGAGCCCATGGATAACCATGGATAGAAAGGGTGCTAACACCTTCCCTTTCTATAATCTACCTCCCGAACCGAGAGCAATCTCTTTAAGGAATTTTTCTGTGCTTTTGTCCTTTCCATTTGGAGAAAATAAAAGACGGTGGCGACTCTTGCTTCCGCGACATTTCGCGAACCAGCGTTAAACAGTCGGTTCCAGATCCACCGATCACAGAACTGGCGACTCTGCTGGGGACTAATATTATAAAGTGAGGTGTACCTTAGGGCTAGTTCATAACTGTGTTTTCAATTGTTTTCCTTGTGTGCTTTAAATTATGGGTTGCTTGGGAGTTCTATAGATCCTAACCCGGATCTGGGGGATACCTTTCTTAGAAAGTAGCAACAAGGCTGTGAGGGAACTGTGCGGGGTATACCGACATGGTTGAAACAGTCTGCTACGTTGATGTGGCACTTTGGTGTGTACCGGTAACCCTTGAGTTCAGTCAAGGAGAGTACGGGGCCTCCGCGTGGTGTCATGAAGCATCAACAGACCTTAGGAACCTTAATTGAACTATCTTGGCCTCTTTAGGGTAGTGAGATAACTGACTTTGGTGCAGTCCGAGGTTGGTTGATACTCGATACTACACTCAATTGAGGGTTGCTTTCCTGGAATATTTCGGTCTCCAGTTCAGTGGCTAAATCGAAACGATGAACAATGAAAGCAATCCCGTGATATTGGGAACCTTAGAACCCGGTTACTTTGATTAGGACAGGTTGAACCCACCAACTTCAAGAGGGTACTACCCAGACCCCATGCTGGCCTTAAACCTTAAGGGCTTGTCTTGTGTGCCTTGTATGCCTTACATGTTTGTCCTTGTAAATATCTGTGGTGTGTTTAATCATGGCATCATGACATCATCCAGCATCATATGCATTGACTAACCATTTCAGGGGTTCGAATTTTCATCTTTGTTCTTGTTTTGTAGGACATGGAAATTGTTCGTAGAAAGACAATTCAAATCAGTCTTGTAAGGATCCCTCCTCAGCTTAAGGAGCTTATATCCAGGATTCCCGAGAACTCGTCCTTCAGCGAAAGGCATGGAAGCCTCATCAGCTTGGTCAACACCAACATTGAGGAAGATATGATAAAGGTCCTGCTCCAATTCTTTGACCCTCTGCATCACTGTTTCACCTTCTTGGACTATCAGTTGGTACCCACATTGGAGGAGTTCTCCCGGCTCCTGAAGATCCTTATCCTTGATCAGCTACCCTTCAACGGTACAGAAAAGGAACCTAAGCTTGAAGAGATTGCTAAAGCCTTGCACATACAGTCATCTGACCTCAAGGGACATTGGGAAGTTAGAAGTGGTATCAAAGGGTTCTTAGCCAGGTTTCTGTTTGAAAAGGCTCATGAATGTTGGAACTCCCTTGACTTGCAAGATTTTGAAGAGGTTGTGGCCCTCCTTGTCTACGGTTTGGTGTTGTTCCCTAACCCAGATCAGCTTATAGATATCAGTGCTGTCCAGATCTTTATGTCCAGGAATCCTATACCTACGTTGCTGGGGGACATTCTTCACTCATGTTACACTCGAACCATGAGAAAAAGGGGTGTCCTTATGTGTTGCACTCCTCTCCTGGGAAGGTGGTTTATCTCGCACCTTCCACAATCAGTCCTGAAGAATGAGCGGGGTTTGAGATGGTCACAACGGTTGATGACTCTTACGCATGCAGACATACATTGGTGCCCTAGGTCCAGAGAAGATGTCACTATCATTGATCGTTGCGGGGAGTACCCTAATGTTCCTTTACTTGGAATCAGAGGAGGTATTACTTATAGCCCATGCCTGGCTTGGAGGCAGTTTGGTTATGCTCGGAGGGATGGTCCTCATGACATGTTAGTTCCTGACATAGTTTTTGACTTCGACAACGATACTCAAGGACTTCGCCAGAGATTTATCAGAGCCTGGAGGATGCCAAGTAGGATAGACAGCAAGACACTGGGGCACATTAATTCCATCCCGTTGGAACCTTATCTCAAGTGGGTACGAGCCCGCTCCCAGAAGTTAGTGATGCCTTATCCCTATATGCTCCCAGTAATCAAAGAACCAGTCCTGGAAGGGGAAGTGTCCTACACTATTCAGCACCCTGATATGCCCACATCCTGGGAAGAGATGCAGAAGAGCTGGGTCCAGCTTAAGGAGGAAAGGAATTCTCTTGAGACTAGTCTACATGCCAGTGAAAAGAAGGTCTTGGAGCTCACCCGCCTGTTGCATGAGGAGAGGAATCTCAACACTTACATAGCTCCAAAGAGGATGCGTAGCATATTTTGGGATTGATTTGATTTTTGTATTATTTTGCCCATGAGGCTTTTGATGTATTAAACAATGATTTCCTTAATGATAACGTGTGTTCCTTTTTGTCTACAACAAATTTGAACTTTCGAACCCTTGAATGCATTGCATAAACACATCTCATTCATCATGTGCATAGCAGGTTTTTCCCCTTTTCAGGTTGCTTACAGTTCTTCGCTGTTTATTTCAGCATCATGAATACCGACTCTGCATCAACTGAGACATCAATCAAGGCTCTTCAGGCGCAGAATGCGCAGTTTCAAGAATTAATCAAGGGTCTGGCTCAAGGCCAAGAAGAACTGAAGGCTATGCTCCTGAAGAAGGAGAAGAAGAAGAAGAGAAGAACTGTTCTGTTCAACTCGGGCCGAAGGTTTAACAATACTCTGCAACAGGAAGAGGCTGGTTCTTCTGTTGACAAGAATTCTCCTCAGGTAGAAACAAGGGTTCCTAGTCCGGTAATCTCCGACAACGAGACTGATTTTGATGAAGAGCAGTATCCTCCTGCAGAGGACAGATACAAGCAACTGGAAGACAAGTTGAAAGCTATGGAGGTTCAACAGGTACCTGGGCTGGATTTCGGAGATCTGGGTTTGTCAACTGGTGTGATCATCCCTCACAAGTTCAAAGCACCCTCCTTCTCTAAGTATGACGGGGCGTCTTGTCCCAAGCTGCATCTGAGGTCCTATGTTCGGAAAATTCAGCCGTACTCTGCGGATAAGAATTTGTGGATCCACTTCTTCTAGGAGAGTCTTTCAGGGACTCATCTCGAATGGTTCTATCAGCTGGATGGGACCAAGGTTCGTAACTGGGAGGAGTTGGCTACTGCTTTCTACAAGCAGTATCAATATAATGCCGACCTTGCCCCCACACGTACCCAACTTCAGGGTATGTCGTTAGGTGCAAGCGAAGGTTTTAAGGAGTACGCTCAGAAGTGGAGAGACCTGGCTGGCAGGGTGCAGCCTCCGTTGACTGATCGGGAGTTGGTAGACATGTTCTTGGGGACTCTATCTGGGCCGTTTTTCAACCATCTCATTGGGAATTCTTCTGCTGGGTTCACTGATTTGATTCTAACTGGAGAGAGAATTGAAGCTGGGTTAAAGTCTGGAAAAATTCCGAAGGGGGCATCATCTAGTTCTGAGAAGAAACCCTTCAAGAAGGAGTCTAGTGCCGTATATGGTTCCAGGAAATCAGAGAGACATGAGCACCGCCAATCTGTCAGTGCGGTAATGATTGCTAAGCCTGCTGCCGCTCCTCGGCCAACTAATCCTCAAAAGGTTGAAAGACCCCGGAGAGAGTTCACCCGCTTGAGTATGACCTTGTCGCAGATCCTGCCACAGTTGCTATCCTCCAATTTAGTGACTGTCAGGGAGGCTCCAAAGTTCCCCAATACTGCATCTCCTAAGTACAACCCGAATGCTCGTTGTGCTTACCATTCAGATAGTCCGGGGCACTCTACCGACGACTGTTGGGCGTTAAAGAACAAGCTGCAGGACCTTGTTGACGCCAAGGAGGTACAGTTTGAGGCATCTGAGAAACCTAATGTGGTGACAACTCCCCTACCTGCTCACGGGGTAAATGCTATTGGGGACGAAGACGAAGTGGACGAGGCTGAGTTTGATAGCTGGATCTACCCGGCAACCGACAGTGGACTTAACAATTGGAGCGCAAAAGACAATCTCCCTGTTTCTCTTGTTACTGAGTAATGAATTCCTATGTTTTGTTATTTTGTAATAAACAATGATAAACTCCATGGCCCGGTGTCTTACCCGAGGCACCGTGGTTCTATTTGTGAGGGCATACAAACTGTCATTTCATATATCATAAATGAAAATCTTGGACGTATTTTTCGCATTGCAAATATTGTGCTCCTTTTCTGTCTTTCTTTTCCTTTACATAATTTTCAAAACAGCTGTATTTACACACACACTCACTCATACAGGTTTCAATCCACTCTGGATCTCACTGATAACAACCCTGCTACTGCCAATTATAACTTCGAAAATTTGATCAACTTAGCCGAAGACGAAGGTGAAGATGATTGCGAGGTGCCTGGCGAGCTTGCAAGACTGTTGCTTCAGGAAGAGAGGGCAATTCAACCCCATGAAGAGCCAGTGGAAACCATAAACTTGGGTACCGAGGCAGACAGGAGAGAGGTAAAGATTGGTGCCAACCTAGAGCTCAGCGTGAAGCAACGGTTAACCAAGATGCTGCATGATTATATGGAGATCTTTGCCTGGTCCTACGAAGACATGCCAGGATTGGATACCGATATTGTGATCCATCACTTGCCGACTAAGGAAGACTGCCCTCCAGTTAAGCAAAAGGTCCGTCGTATGCGTCCAGAGATGTCCGAAAAGATTAAAGCCGAGGTCATGAAACAGTTTGACGCCGGGTTCCTTGCAGTGACTTCTTACCCTCAATGGGTTGCTAATGTGGTACCGGTACCTAAGAAGGATGGAAAGGTCAGAATGTGTGTCGACTACAGGGATCTGAACAGGGCCAGCCCCAAGGATGATTTCCCCCTACCTCACATTGATGTCCTTGTTGATAATACAGCTCAGCACAAGGTATTCTCTTTCATGGATGGCTTTTCAGGTTACAATCATATCAAGATGGCACCTGAGGACATGGAGAAGACTACATTTGTTACTCAGTGGGGCACCTTCTGTTACAAGGTCATGCCATTTGGATTAAAGAACGCTGGGGCAACCTACCAACGGGCCATGGTTGCTTTATTTCATGATATGATCCATCATGAGATAGAAGTGTATGTTGACGACATGATCGCAAGGTCCCAGACTGAGGAAGAGCATCTAGATCATATGCAGAAGTTATTTGACCGTCTGAAACTGTATAAACTGAGATTGAACCCGAACAAGTGCACCTTCGGGGTAAGATCGGGAAAATTGCTAGGCTTCGTGGTCAGTGACAAGGGGAATTCAAGTGGACCCTGCTAAGGTCAAAGCTATTCAAGAGATGCCAGTTCCCAAGACAGAAAAGGAAGTCAGAGGCTTTTTAGGACGCCTGAATTACATTGCTCGCTTCATCTCACATCTGATTGCTACCTGTGAGCCAATCTTCAAGCTACTGAAGAAAGATCAGGTAGTACGTTGGAACGATGAATGTCAGGCTGCTTTCGACAGAATCAAAGAGTATCTCCAAGAACCACCTATCCTTATGCCACCGGTTGAAGGGAGACCTCTGATATTATACCTGACAATGCTTGACAACTCAATGGGGTGTGTGCTGGGGCAGCATGACGAGTCTGGCCGAAAAGAGCATGCCATTTATTACCTTAGCAAAAAGTTTACCGACTGTGAGACCCGATACTCACTGCTTGAGAAAACTTGCTGCGCTTTGGTATGGGCTGCTCGCCGGCTGAGACAGTATATGCTGACTCACACTACCTTGTTGATCTCAAAAATGGATCCTATAAAGTACATATTCGAAAAGCCTGCTCTGTCCGGGAGAATTGCAAGATGGCAAATGATCTTGACGGAATACGACATTCAGTACACGACCCAGAAAGCCATCAAGGGAAGTGTATTGGCAGACCACTTGGCACATCAAGCTGTAGATGATTATCAATCAATGAACTTCAAGTTTCCGGATGAAAGCATCATGATAGTGACAGATTGTGAAGTACCTGGACCGGATGAAGGACCTGAATCAGGATCCCGATGGTCTATGCACTTTGACGGAGCCTCCAATGCTTTGGGTAATGGTATCGGCGCCATCATTATATCTCCTCAAGGTACTCATACTCCACTCACTGCCCGGCTATGTTTCAACTGTACCAACAACATGGCGGAGTATGAGGCGTGTATCATGGGTCTTCAAGCTGCGATTGACCTAAGGATCAAATTTCTAAGTGTCTTCGGAGGTTCCGCTCTTGTGATCAATCAGATCAAAGGAGAGTGGGATACGAAACATCCAAACCTGATTCCTTACAGAGAATGTGTGTTGACCTTGATCCCCCACTTCACAGAGATAACCTTTGAACACTTTCCAAGAGAGGAGAATCAGTTAGCGGACGCGTTAGCAACGATGTCTTCTATGTTCAAGGTCAAATGGGATAACGAGGCTCCCCGGATCATCATCTGGAAACTGGACGAACCGGCATACTGTTGTGATCTCGAAACTGAATTGGTGACTGAGAAGCCTTGGTACCACGAAGTGAAGAGATATCTGGAAGCTCAGGAATACCCTGAAGGTGCCTCTGTCAATGATAAGAAATTCCTGAGGAGGTTTGCAGCCAAGTTCTTCTGAAGCAACGACATCTTGTACAAACGAAACCATGATTCAACCTTACTGCGTTGTGTGGATAAGACTGAAGCAGGAAGGATCATGGAAGAGCTACATGAAGGGACCTTTGGTACACATTCCAGTGGACACACTATGGCTAAGAAGATCCTACGGGCAGGATATTACTGGTCCACAATGGAAGCTGATTGTTACCAACATTCCAGGACATGCCACAAGTGCCAGATTTATGCAGACAAGGTGCATGTTCCTCCGGTTCCCCTGAATGTTCTGACTGCACCTTGGCCGTTCGCAATGTGGGGCATAGACATGATCGGCGAGATTAAACCTACGGCATCTAATGGACATCGCTTCATCCTGGTAGCGATTGATTATTTTACGAAGTGGGTTGAGGCAGCATCCTATGCTACGGTAACCAAGACTGTTGTGGCACGGTTCATTCGGCATAACCTGATCTATCGATATGGCGTCCCTGAGCGGATTATTACAGACAACGGTACCAATCTGAACAACAAGATGATCGCTGAGCTCTGCGAACAGTTCAAGATACAGCACCACAATTCTTCTCCTTATAGACCGAAGATGAATGGGGCTGTAGAAGCAGCGAATAAAAACATCAAGAAAATCGTGCAAAAGATGACAGTGACTTACAAAGATTGGCACGAGATGTTACCGTTCGCTCTACATGGGTACCGTACCTCATCTAGGACGTCAACCGGGGCAACTCCTTTTTCCTTGGTTTATGGTATGGAGGCAGTCTTACCGATCGAAGTGCAGATACCCTCTCTCCGGATAATGAAGGATGCAAATCTGAACGAAGATGATTGGATCCAGACACGACTTGATCAGCTCAACCTCATTGATGAAAAGAGACTTGCTGCTATCTGTCATGGTCAGACGTATCAGAAACGGATGATCAGGGCATTTAACAAAAAGGTCAGACCACAGGAATATCAAGTCGGGGATCTGGTGATCAAGCGAATCATCCTTCCTCAGAGTGATCCAAGGGGCAAATGGACCCCTACGTACGAAGGGCCATTTGTGGTTAAGCATGTGTTCTCAGGAGGAGCAATGATATTAACCAACATGGATGGTGACGACCTTCCTCACCCCGCCAATGCAGACATAGTAAAAAAATACTACGCATAAAAAAAAGACCCGCTAGGCTGACATGCCTAGGCAAAAATTAGGGCTTCCCGTCGAACCAAAAGGGTTCGGGAAAAATGAAGGGATGAAATGAAAAAAATCTGTACACCCGGCAAGTCGAAAACCTGAAAAGGCGGCTTGGGCAAAAATGGGTATCCCGGTGGACCGAAAACCCGAAAGGGCGGTCCAGGAAAAAATTAGGGATAAAAGCGTAATACTATGTCTCATTGGATCACTTTGCATCCAGAATCCGGTATCTACATCAAGTTCAGACGGCATCGATCAGTTAGCTTCACCTTCAACCAAGGTCATCAAGTGATGAGACGCTCGGAGTTATAAAGGCAATAGCAGGGTTGAAACCCAGTAGGATCATTCACTTCACACAGCTGTTTTATTTTGTACAAAATTTGTATAAACTCTCTTGTTCGGCGACGTCCCTCTTACTAGGACGTCAGCCTCTTGTACACAAAACGCCTATTTTCAGGCCATTCAAAAATCAATACAAATATATTTTCAATTAAACGTGCCAAGTGTTTTCTTTTTCTGTTTTGTTTTGCAAAGAACGTCCAAGGTTCAATTTATGGTATATGCATTGACAATAATTTGCTAACTCATAAATATTTGCATACGAAATAAAGGGATTAATTACAGGTGACACTAGAAACAGGGGCAATAAAGAGTTGTCTGAGCAATCCAATTGTTCTATCCTCCAAGGTACCAAGGTAGGCTCAGCTAAAAAACACGACCAAGTACATATTAAATCCCCAAAGAGTGGTTCAGTAAAACAGTACATTCCTCTCCAAGCAAAATTATCAAATCTCAAGGAAGTTGAGTATCCTCCAGCCGATCTCAACATTCCCCAGCAGCATATATTCTTAACAAGCATCCCCGGCAGTCTCGGCCTAAAGATTGTTCCCCGGCGGTATACCAACATTCAAAGGAATCACTCCCCCGCAGTTCCAAAACCCCCAGAAGATTCCAATTCAGTTTCCCCAGGAAAGTTGGAATTCATCTCCCCAAGTAGTAAGCTTATCCCCAGTAAATTCTGGAAGCTTATCCTTCGCAGAGCACGAACGCGTCGTCCGACTTTATTCAAAGAGTTATTTCCTTAACAGGATATAACTGGGTTATCCTCGGCCAAAAGCCACGGAAAGAGCGTCGTCAACAAAGTCTTCCTATCCCCAGCAAACTATTATCAACACTCAGCAAAGTACCTCTCTCCCCACAGAGTATTGCTTCCCAGCAAGATCGTTATAGTACGGTTCTCCCCGCAGAGTAATCCATTCGCCAAGTTTATTCCCTAACGGAGTCATCTTCTCCTACCGGTATTCTTGCAACTATCATCCCCAGCGGAAGCAAAATCTATTCTTCAACATCAGCCCAGGATATGACTTCCCGGCACCCGTCAAGGATTTACTTTCCTAGACGAAAACAAACATTCATAAACATCACACTTCCATACATCATTATAACATGCATAGACGCATCATATCTCACAAATCTAATTTATGTTGAGAATATCATTGCTTGATCCATATCATGCATTGCGTATGTCTGACCTTTACCTTTCAGGAAAGAATCAGCTAAATTCTCAATCACCTTTCAAGACCTAGCCTGGTTCAGTTAAATCGACCTTAAGATTTTCCTGATGCTTATCAAGTCAAAGGCCTTCTCTGGTTCAGTCAGATCGACCCTAAGATCTCCCTGATTCTTATCCAGTTGAAGATATTTCAAGACCTTGTCCGGTTCAGTTAAATCGACCCTAAGATTTTCCTGATTCTTACCCAGTCAAAGGCCTTCTCTGGTTCAGTCAGATCGACCCTAAGATCTCCCTGATTCTTATCCAGTTGAAGATATTTCAAGACCTTGTCCGGTTTAGTTAAATCGACCTTAAGATTTTCCTGATGCTTATCCAGTCAAAGGCCTTCTCTGGTTCAGTCAGATCGACCCTAAGATCTCCCTGATTCTTATCCAGTTGAAGATATTTCAAGACCTTGTCCGGTTCAGTTAAATCGACCCTAAGATTTTCCTGATTCTTACCCAGTCAAAGGCCTTCTCTGGTTCAGTCAGATCGACCCTAAGATCTCCCTGATTCTTATCCAGTTGAAGATATTTCAAGACCTTGTCCGGTTCAGTTAAATCGACCTTAAGATTTTCCTGATTCTTATCCAGTCAAAGGCCTTCTCTGGTTCAGTCAGATTGACCCTAAGATCTCCCTGATTCTTATCCAGTTGAAGATATTTCAAGACCTTGTCCGGTTCAGTTAAATCGACCTTAAGATTTTCCTGATGCTTATCCAGTCAAAGGCCTTCTCTGGTTCAGTCAGATCGACCCTAAGATCTCCTTGATGCTTATCCAGTTGAAGATTCCAAGACCTTGTCCGGTTCAGTTAAATCGACCCTAAGATTTTCCTGATTCTTATCCAGTCAAAGGCCTTCTCTGGTTCAGTCAGATCGACCCTAAGATCTCCCTGATTCTTATCCCAGTAGAAGACACCCAAGATTCTCTCAGCGTTCCTGTGGGGGTAGTAATCGTCCAAGATTATCTTACCATTCATGCTAAGGCAGTAACCATCCATGGTTCATTCATCGCCGTTTGAAGCTCCAGACTCAGCTCCTGTAACCAGTCAGGACACATCTATACCAAGCATCTGAAAACCAGCTCCTGCAACGTGTCAGGTACTCATTTGTTCTTTTGCAGGAATGCAGGTTCTCGCTAAGGAATCTCCTACGCGATCAACATCCAGATGGCATCTATAAGCCCATCATCCTATCCAGCAATCTCCAAATTGCATCTATAAGCCCATTCCCCCATCACACTGCTAACATGTGAGCACAAATTTCTGGGCACTCTAGTGTTCAATCATCTTCCACCTTCGGATTACGAAAGGCACGTCAGCCAATCTGCATCCTCAGGTCTAAGAAGATTGAACAGGGGCAACTGTTGTACCCCAAAATTTGCCCTCCCATATTCTCCAAGAAATTGCCAAGTCAAGCTGCAAAATTCCCCAAGGGTTGCACAGGGCAAAGGTCTCCTATACAGTCAAGATTAGGGTTTTGAGTCTGATCAAGAAAAGGAAGTTATCAAAGGCCCAATCAAGTCTCATATACCTACAAATATGGTCAAGCATCCTCATATCAAGTTTCAAGGCATTCAGCACAAAATTGCACAGTCAAAACCCTAAATTGCACTACAGTCAACTGTAGGGGCAAAATGGTCATTTGGCAGTCAAAAGTCCAAATTTTTGGCCAACATATCATTTTGAAGCCACAAACATCATTTGATCAATGCTTGATCATGATTCTCAAAATTTGGCTCAGAAATCATCAAAATGCAAAAATTTCCTTATCTGGACAGTTGAAAAAGTCAACTGAAATTGACCAGGGCATAACTTTCACATGGATTATCAGAAAAATTCCATCCAAAGCTCATTTTGAAGAGAAAGACATTTACTACAACTCATCTTCATACTTAAAGTCCAAGAAATGCTCTCACAAAAAGTTATCAATTTCAACATTATAGGTCATTTTCAAAAGTCAACAAAAAGGGACTTTAAGTCAAAGGCCATAACTTGAGATTGGTAAATCAAAATGACATGGGACCAAAGGCATTGGTTAGAGGACTCAAAGACCTTTCCAAAATGTCCAAGAACATGAGAAAAGCTTAAAAATTGAGCAAGTTATGCCTTGTGGAAGTTGGGAAATTTTTGGATATTTTGAAAAGTCAACATTGATTCAAATGACCTAAAATTGCTAATGGGCCCATTTTTCTTCCATGATTCATCATCCATGACACATGCACGACCACTTGGCCCAAAGGGAAGTACTTTCTCATTTTTTATTTATTTATTTGAATTTTTATTTATATTAATTCATTTAAATCATTTAAATATATGAAAAATATTTAACTTAACCTAACCAATCTTTTTATACATGTTTTAGACTCAATATTTCGTGCATATGCAAATGTGGAAAGATTTGGCTTGATTGGATCCTAATTGACACAAAAGCACATGGAAAAAGATATGGAAATCATGGTGAAAAAATCAAATCTTCAAGTCATGAATGAAAGAGATTTTGATCAATTTTGTTAACCTAATTTGTTCACTACATAAGCATAAACAAAAACCTAATCATGCTAGAGGCGCAGCTGCTAAAGAAACTCCATTGACAACTTGAAAAAATTTGCAAAAAAGCTCAAAACTGAAAAGCAGGTTCTAGGTTGATTCAAAGCACAAGACCAATTGCAAAAGCTTCCTTGTGTTCCCTTGAAGCTAATTGGATCACTCTCCAACCTTCATACGCCCAGAATCGGTACCATGGATTCAAACTGTGTCAAACAAAATGCATAATCGTGTTTCCACATTTAGACATTTTCATTACGTTTTTTTATGCATTCATACTAATTAACGTATTCTGAAGCTAACCATGTGGTCTAATTTCGTTTTCGTGCCATATTTGGAGATTTGCCATTGATAACTTTTAGGGTTTGTAGAACTGTAAATTAGGGGTTTTCAGGTGCTGTAAAATTGGACATCCTCAATACCATAATTGGATTTAGCACGTCTGGACGAAGAAGATAGGACCCTCGCGCCTAATTTATGTTCAAGGATAGCCTAATCGCTATTTTCCCAAAAGACCCATTCTGAAATGGTGATAAAACCGTGGCCTAATATTTTATGTTTCAGGAATATGAAGAAGATGAACTCATGTCAAGGTGGGAGTGGCTAGTTCAAATCCTGCGCGCGTTTTTTCAGATACTAACCAATTTTCTTTTATAATGATTAATAGCTATTATATATTAAAAGTAGTTGAAGTGGCTCAGTGGCGCAGGAATTGATTGATAATGCTAGTGACCTGGGTTCGAGCCCCAGGTCCTCACCTCCTTTCAATATTATTTTTCCTCTAATGTTCATATGCAGCGCAAGCGTTATAGATCACCATACACTTCCAGAATCCAACATCCACGTGCCCCTGGAGATCAAACCAAAGGCCTAGATCTGAAGCACACCATGAGCATAGGTCAACGCTGCAGCATGCCATCTGGAAAGTCAATAAAGGCCAGATCCTTAATGGGCTTAAAATGCTTACAATTCACCTCCATATTGGGGTCTGAACCCCCCCTGGTTTGCAAATTCTTTATATTTTCCTCATGTTTTATTTTCAATTGTTATTTTATTTTCTTTATTTGTTTAAATTCATTAGTTATTTCTACAAAATATAAAAATGCCTAAAAATCAGAAAAGAAAAATATAATAAATATTTTGTGTTAATATGTTTTTTTTGTAAATTAATTTGCATGTAAATAAATTTAGTTTTAAATTAGGTTGCAATTTTAATTCTTTTCATAATAAAATATAAAAAAACATAGAATTAGGTTTAATTAATGTTTTTATTCCTTTTTAATTTTTCTTTCTTATAATAATACTTATTTATTTTATTTATTTTTGTAATTAAATTGGCATGAAAATAACTTAGGTTTAAATTAGGTTAAAATTCAACATATTTCTTAATAAGTTAAAAATAACTAGAATTAGGGTTTGCGTCGTACTTTGATTAATTCTTTTTCTATTAAATCTTAAAATACATAAAAATACCAAAAACAAGTCCTTCTTTTAACTTTAATTAATTAATTAATTCATGTGATTTTAATTTTTGCAAAAGGGTCCAACGCCCACGTTCGTAATTGTTTAATTTCGCATATTTATTTTATTTTTGCTCAAATAATTATGTACCTCTCCCGAAGCCATGTAATATATTTCTCGCACTTTACTTTATTTACTTTCTGTCAAATCGGGTCCTGGTTAATTTTGGCGATGTGGACCCGCGCCATTTGTAATAGCTTAGAATTTACTTTTCCTCGCGACTTTTAACTGTTAAATAAAGCATGCAAGAATGAATGGCCTTAAATAAAAACAAGCGTAGAACACCTGACATGAACTAGACAAAAATAAATGAATCTGACACACAAATCACACACCACCCCTAGGGTACGCCTCACTGTTGCCTTGCCTCGAAAGGTGATCGTCGAGTAGAGGATGTCTTAGTAAGTCCTCATGATCCGGGAACCTGGCATGAGGGTAGCTTCTAAGGTATCTTCCCATTACTCCGGTGATCACACTGTTGCCTTGTCCCTCAAAACGTGGCCGTTGACTATAGGACGTCTTAGTGAGTCCTTATGTTCCATTGATCTAGTTGCCTCAAAACGGTTGCCTCGGAACAAGTTGCCTCGGAATAGTTACCTCGGAATAAAAGATCAATGGCATAAGGGTAGCTCCTAAGGTATCTTACCTTTGCTTGGTGGCCACACTGTCCTAAAACTCGAATTGATCCGAACACCTCCAACGGTGGTGCTACCTACCTCTCAATGGTGGGATGGCACTACTTTAAAGGACATCTACACAGACGAATTCCTTAGGGTAGGTAGAGAACTCATAGATACTTGCTCTAATTTCAAAAACAAATCAAAATTACTTTTCACACCAACACATTTTCAAAAAGCTTTCGAAAACATTTTTTTCAAACACTCTTGAGGACCGATACAAGAGTCGAACTGGAATTTTCAAAGAAACCTTTTTTAAAAACCCACATTGAAAAGCAAACAAACCATTTTGAAAACACAATGAGCAAGTATCTAAGAGCCCATGGATAACCATGGATAGAAAGGGTGCTAACACCTTCCCTTTCTATAATCTACCTCCCGAACCGAGAGCAATCTCTTTAAGGAATTTTTCTGTGCTTTTGTCCTTTCCATTTGGAGAAAATAAAAGACGGTGGCGACTCTTGCTTCCGCGACATTTCGCGAACCAGCGTTAAACAGTCAGTTCCAGATCCACCGATCACACCTGTCTTCAGCAGGGGGTACTGTTCATCATTGAAGTCTGTCTCAGTGTCAGAGACCACAGGGCTAGGAACCTCTCTCCCTTGGTGATTGCCTTCCCCCACAGATGGAGTAGTCCTCTCAGCTTCATTCTGCAGTGTGTTCCCAGATCTGCGCCTAGGGTTGAATAAAACAATCCTCTTCTTCTTCTTCTTATGAATCAGAGTCTTCAATTCCTTTTGACCTTGGGCTAGGCTCATAATCAACTCCTGGAACTGGGCATTCTGGGCCCAGAGGGCCTTGATAGCTTGTTCATTGGATGATTCAGGATTCATGATGACTGCTGAAATAAACAGCGAAGAAGGTAAGTGACCTGTAACAAAAGGGCACCTGTGATGCAATGATATGTATGCATGCAATGTTTCCGAGGATCTCGCGGGGTAAACAAGAAAAATTGTTAGCATTTGAATTTTGGTAGCTTGATGGAAGGAACTTCATGTTGCTGAGAGCCCTTCTTCAAGAGTCAAGGCTCACCATATCTAGTGGGTCATAGCCCCTGACCCAAGTCATCAACCTTGGCTAGAGGAAAATAAATCCCCTTTTGCCCCTTGCTAGACAGTTGGTTCACCATGACCTGCATCACAAACCCTTAAGATCCTTGAAATGGATTAGTCCTTATGTAGGATGTATGCAATGGTATGATGGTATGATGTTATGCTATGCATGGAGTGATGTAAGTAGGCCCTGTAATGAGTCCCAATTAAGGACTATAAACAAAACCTGCAAGGAACCCATGTTGTTAGATAACAAGTATATACAAGTCAAATTTGAAAGCACACAAGTCACACAAGAAAGCCCTTAGAGTTCAGGCCAGCATGAAGTTTGGGGTACTACCCTCTTGAAGTTGGTGGGCTCAAACCTGTCCTATCAAAGTAACCGGGTTCTAAGGATCTCAATATCATTGGATTGTTTTCTGTGTTCATCGTTTCGATTTAGCCACTGAACTGGCAATCAAAATATCCCAAGAAAACAACCCTCAACTGAGTGTAGCATCGAGTATCAACCAACTTCGGACTGCACCAAAGTAGTTATCTCACTACCCTAAAGAGGCCAAGATGGTTCAATTAAGGTTCCTAAGGTCAGTTGATGCTTCACGACACCACGCGGCGGCCCCGTACTCTCCTTGACTAGACTCAAGGGTTACCGGTACTCACTAAAGTGCCACATCAACGTAGCAGACTGCTTCAACCGTGTCGATATACCCCGCACAGTTCCCTCACAGCTTTGTTGCTACTTTCTAAGAAGGTATCCCCCAGATCCGGGTTAGGATCTATAAAACTCCCAAGACAGGCCCAATAATTTAAAGCACATAAATCAGGCAATTGAAAACATAAGTCTGAGATATCCTAAGGTACACCTCACTTTAAAGTTTCCCCAGCAGAGTCTCCAGTTCTGTGATCGGTGGAAATAAGAACTGACTGTTTTTTAGCTGGTTTCGCGAAATGTCGCGGTAAGCAAGAGTCGCCACCGTCTTTTATTTTCTCCAACATAGAAAGGACAAAATCACAACAAAATTCCTTATGAGAATGTTTCTCGGTTCGGGAGGTAGATTTATAGAAAGGGAAGGTGTTAACACCCTTTCTATCCATGGTTATCCATGGGCTCTTAGATACTTGCTCTTATGTTTTCAAAAATTGTTTGCTTTTCAAGTGTTTGTGGGTTTTGAAAAAAGTTTAGTTTGAAAAACTTCTAAGTAACTCTTGTATTAGTCCTCAAGAGTGTATGAAGAATTTGTTTGAAAACTTTTGGAAAGTGTCAGTGTGAAAAGATGTTTTGTTTGTTTTGAGAGAGCAAGTACCCACGAGAATCTACCTACTCTAAGGAATTAGGCTGTGTAAGAGTCCTTTAGACAGTACTATCCCACTATTGAGAAGTAGGTAGCACCGTCGTTGGAGTTGTTCGGGTCAATTCGATTGTAGGGACAGTGTGGTCACCGAAGCAACAGTAGGACACCTTAGAAGCTACCCTTATGTCCTAGATCCTTTTTAATCCGAGGCAACCGTTTCGAGGAAACTGTTTCGAGGCAACTGTTTCGAGGCAACTGGATCATGGACATAAGGACCGCTAAAACGTCCTATACTTGACGACCACGTTTCGAAGGCAACAAGTGAGGCGTACCCTAGAAGTGGTGTGTGTATTTGTGTGTTGTATTCAGTAATGTTTGTCTTGTTAATTAGTGAGCTACGAGTTGTTTTTATTTACATACATTCTTTCATGCAAGTTAACAGTTAAGGGGTGCGGAAAGTAAATTGCGGAAACGTAAATCCTACGCTATTACAAGGCGCGGGTCTATACATCGCCAAAAATTACAAAGACCCTTTTTTTAGTAAATGAGTACGGAAATTAAATAAAGCGATAAACCTATTTAACTATTACATTCTTGAAGGCAATTACATAATAATCAAAATAAAGTAAATGCGCGCGAATAAATTAATCGGGAATGTCTAAGGGTGTTGACCCTCTTTAAGAAAAGAAATTGAATTTTTCTTTTGGTCTTTTTTATAATTAAAGTGAAATTAAAACTAACTAATGGTTAATTAATTAATTTAATTAAAAGAAAATATTTTTTTGTTTTTTTTTATGGAATAAAATAAAAAATAAAAAGAAACAAAGTTAAAGATTAACCTAAATCTAAGTTATTTTAGTTATTAAAAAAAGAGTTAAAATAGCCTAATTAAAAAAACTAATTCAATTATTGTTTATTTACCAAAATAAGATAATAATAATAATAATGTTAATTCTATTTTTTGGTTTTTTATGAAAATGTGTTAATTATGCTAATTATTAAAAAAATAAAATAAGGCAAATAAATAAAAGAAAAGAAAATGACAAAACAAAATAAAATAAGAAAAAAGTAAATAAACCCAAGGGGGGTGAGATGGACTTCATGGAGGTTTTCTGAAGTAATTCTGGCCCAACAACAAGAAGCCTTATTTGACTTTTTTCGGTTGCCTACGCATGCGCTGACTCCAGAGCATAGTACTCTTGCGGTCTGGGCCTTTAGATCTGCCTCCAATGACACTTGGCTTGTTGGATGGGTGAGGCTTATGGTGGAAACTACTTGAGAAACTGCACAAGAACGCGTTAACAAAAATGATATGAGAATTATGGGGGACCTGGGAAGAACTTACAGCACGGTATGAGCCTCAGGACTTGGCAAAGGTTGCTTTAGCTTCAGGGTGTGGCAAGGAATAGAACCACGTGCTTGTTTTGATCTGAAGATGCTCGCAACTATGTTTTAGAACTCTCACTTTTTGAATAATTTTTTGTTTTGCTCTTGGCCGTTTCTGCACACACTATTTTTTGAATGAGGTTGGGAAGGCTTGTATATATAGTAATGTAAAGTGTATCAATAAGAATAATGGTCATTAAGCTTATGCAATTATGTTCTTGATTTCCTCCATAACCAACATTGAACCATTTGCCATATTTGTGAAATTTTGAATTTTTATGCCCTTAATAGGCCATGCACGAATTTGGAATGTGTTTTAAGGTGTATCAAAGCTAATCATCACAAAATATATCCCTCCATTAATTTCTTTGATTTTTATTTGAATTTTAAAGATTTAAAATGAATTAAATCAAATAAAATTAAATAAAAATGGAAAAATTAATTTTAAATCTTGAAATAAATTGTGGGACACGAGGGAAGCATGGACAAGCTGAATCAAGTGGAAAAAGTGGGCCCCTTTTGTCAAAAATGAAGTTTCAAGGATAATTGACTTTGGCCATTTCACAAAAATTTCCCAACTTCTCCAATGCATATCTTGCTCAATTTTGAAGATATGAACATGTTCTTGGACATTTTGGAAAGGTATTGAAGTCCTCTAACCAATGTCTTTGGTCCCATGTCATTTTGATTTACCAATATCAAGTTATGGTCTTTGACTTAAAGTCCCTTTTTGTTGACTTTTGAAAATGACCTATAATGTTGAAATTGATAACTTTTTGTGAGAGCATTTCTTAGACTTGGAATGTGAAGATGAGTTGTAGGAAATGTCATCCCCTTCAAAATGAGCTTTGGATGGGATTTTTCTGATGAACCATGAAAAAGTTATGCCTTGGTCAAGTTATAGTTGACTTTTTAGCTGTCCAAAAATAGAAACTTTCGCATCTTGAGACTTTTTGAGCCATGCTTGTGAAATCATGATCAAGAATTGATCAAATGAGGATTGTGGCTTCAAAATAAGATGTTGACCAAAATTTTTTGACTTTTGACTATCAACTGACCATTTTGCCCCTGCAGTTGACTGTGGAGCAATTAGGATTTTTGACTGTGCAATTTGATGCTGTGAGTCTTGAACCTTGACATATGGTTGCTTGACACTGTATATGAGCATGTGGAACTTGATTGAGCCCTTGAAAACTTCAACTTCCTTGCAAGAACCAAAACCCTAGTTTGACTGGCTTAGGAGGATGGTTTGACTGTGTAGCCTTTGAGTAGACTTTGATCCTTTTGAGGCAAAACTTTGAAGATTATGGGAGGGCAAATTTTGGGGTACAACATCCACGAATTCAAACGAAAAGCCATTTTTCGAGACACTTACAAAGTTTTTGAGCGTGTATGGGAGCTTGCTAGGGGGTGGTTATGACTCAGTGAACCTCCAGCAATTGAGTGATGTTGAGTTTTGCTTCTGAATTTGCCTCCAAGGATGATTTCGATTTCACACTTTTTTGTCAAATTTGCAAGTTTGGTTCTCAGTGTTCTTGCAGCCTCTAGGTCTCAATTTCGTGTGCTTTCACTTGTATATGTAATATGCAATGCATTAGGTTAACATTTGTGGATTGAATCCTTGCACATTAATGCCATGGGATTTGATTTGATCCACCATTGAAAGCTTGCCTATTTTGTCAAAAATCCAATCTTTTTGCACATGGAATACTTGATACGAGTTTGATCATGATATTGATGATGATTAAGTCCTGAAAATAGAAAAAGATCTCATGTAATCAAGTTTTGAGATTTTATTTGATTTAAATTGATTTAAAATGAAATAATTCAATAAAAAATCAAATAAAATAATAAAATTGATAAATGGACACAAGTATGAAGATAGGACACGTGTGTAATGTGGCAAGATCAAATCAAGTGGAAAAGAGTGGGCCCATTTGACAAAATTTGAAGTTTTGGGGATAGTTTACTTTTGGCAATTTTGCAAAAATGCCCAACTTCAACAATGCATAACTTCTTCATTTTTGAATTTTTGGAAGTGTTATTGGACTTTTTAGAAATATTGAGATGTCCTCTAACAAACCATTTTGGTCTCATCTCATTTTGATATTCCATGCTCAAGTTATAAGCTTTGCCAAAAAAGGTGTTTTTGTTGACTTTCAAAAATGACCTATAATGTCCAAATTTATAACTTCTTGTGAGTGCATTTTCTGATCTTGGGGTATGAATATGGATTCTAGGAAATTGCATCCTCTTCAAAATGAGATTTGGATGGGTCATTTCTCATAAATTATGAGAAAGTTATGCTTGGTCAAATTGAGTTGACTTTTCCTACAAAACCCTAATTTAACAACTTTTGAGTCTTGATAAATTTTGAGCAATCCTTGATGAATCATGATCAACCCTTAATCAAATGATGAAATATACTTAAAAATGAGAATGTTGACAAAAAATCTTGAAGTTTGACTGTATTTAGGTCACAGTTGACTTTTGCCTTAGCACAATCGATTTTTGGACCCTTTGAGCAATTGACTGAGCAAACTTCCTCTGCAAGGCTTGAAATTTGACATGGATGACCTTGAGAAAATATTAGGACATTGGGGAGCACTTGAGGTCATTTTGACTCAAATATCTTAATGCAACACAAAACCCTAATTTGGGGTTGACTGCCTTAGGAGATAGCTTGATTGTCCAACTCTTGAGCAATCTTGAGACACTTGGGAGACCTTTCTTGAAATGTTTTGAAGAATATGAGAGGGAAAATTTTGGGGTACAACAGCTTCCCCTGTTCAATCTTCTTAAACCTGAGGATGTAGATTGACTTTCGTGCCTTTCGTGATCCGAAGGTGGAAGATGATTGAACACTAGAGTGCCCAGAAATTTGCACTCGCATGAAGTGGTATCAGCCTTGCGATGTCAGGAATGGGATTACAGATGCCATTTGGAGATTGTTGATAGGAGGTCTTCGACTGGAATAAGAATCAGGGAGATCTTAGTGTCGATCTGACTGAACCAGAGAAGGTCTTAGATTAACTTTGGCTGGATAAGAATCAGAAAAAATCTTAGAATCGATTTAACTGAGCCGAACGAAAGTCTTGGAATATCTTCAACTGGGATAAGAATCAGGGAGATCTTAGCGTCGATCTGACTAAACCAGAGAAGGTCTTGGATTAACTTTGACTGGATAAGAATCAGAAAAATCTTAGAATCGATTTAACTGAACCAGACGAAAGTCTTGGAATATCTTCAACTGGAATAAGAATCAGGGAGATCTTAACGTCGATCTGACTGAACCAGAGAAGGTCTTGGATTAACTTTGACTGGATAAGAATCAGAAAAATCTTAGAATCGATTTAACTGAACCAGACGAAAGTCTTGGAATATCTTCAACTGGAATAAGAATCAGGGAGATCTTAGCGTCGATCTGACTGAACCAGAGAAGGTCTTGGATTAACTTTGACTGGATAAGAATCAGAAAAATCTTAGAATCGATTTAACTGAACCAGACGAAAGTCTTGGAATATCTTCAACTGGAATAAGAATCAGGTAGATCTTAGCATCGATCTGACTGAACCAGAGAAGGTTTTTGACATAGCTGAGAATTTAACTGCATCTTTCTTGAAAGGTAAATTTCAGTCATATGCAATGCATGATATATATCAAGCAATGATGCTCTCAAAAAAAATGAGATTGTGTGGTATGATGCGTATATGCATGTATCATGATGTATGGAAATGTAATGTTTCTAGCTGGGGAAAATAAATCCCGGATAACTGTTGAAGAATAGAGCTGGATTCTTCGTTTCCACTGGGGATGGAGAACGAAGAGAATAAACCTGCAGGAGAGGATGACTCCGTTGGGGGAATAAACCGATGAGGAGATTACTTTGTGGGGAAGAGATGTTCTGCTGAAGATTCCACTGATAAATTCCGTCGGGATGAATTATCGTTGCTGGTGATATTGAACCCTATTGGGGATTGAATTCTTGTTTGTGAAAGGAAAGAACTCCACTGAGGACGATCTCTCAGTGGCGACTTCACTGGGGATAACCCTTTTAGACTTTTGTGGGGATAATCTTATGAGCTTTGCTGGGAATGATCCTTTGAACTCGGCTGGGGAGATTTATTTTTGTACTCCGCTGGGGATAAAATTCCAGAGTCTACTGGGGATGATTCTCCCAACTCCGTTGGGGAAGCTTTTTCAGACTGTGTTGGGAAAATTTTGACTCCACTAGGGATATCTTGTACCCTGTCGGGGAACATTCTTATACTCCGTTGGGGAATATTAAGACCGTCGTGGGTATCAAGCCTTTTTAGTGCTGATGGTAGATAAACTCTGCTTGGGGAGAATATTACCGATTCATTCACAATTGCAAGTCTCAGCTGGGGAGAGCTATCATTACTGTCTTACTTTGCGGGGAGTGAAGGTACCTTAGCCATATTCTTCAGCTGAATCTACCTTTGTACCTGGTGGACAAAGCAACTATATAGCTTGGGCACTTCTTATTGCCCCTGTTTCTGATATTACCAATAATCATATTTTTGTTTCGCATGCAAATATTTATGAGCGACAATTAATGTCAAGTGCATATATAAAAAATGAACATTGGACGTTCTTTGCAAAACAAAACAGATAAAGGAAAAACAGTTTGAAATTTCTTTGAAAATGAATTGTATTGATTTTGAAGTTTGGCCTGCGAATAGGCGTTTTTCTGTACAAGAGGCTGACGTCCTAGTAAGAGAACGCCGTCGAATAATAGAATTTACACAATTTGTGAAAAAATAAATAAAACAACTGTGTGAATAATCCCACTGGGTTCCAACTCTGCTATTGCCTTTATGTTCTCGAGCATCTCATCACTTTGCTGCTGGTTGAAGGTAGATCAGATTGATTAGTTCCGTCCGAGCTTGATAGTTGATACCGAAGTATGGATGCAAAGTGATCCAATGAGACATAGTGTTACACTTTGATCCCTAATTTTTGCCTAGACCGTCCTTTCGGGTTTTCAGTCCACCGGGATACCCTTTTTTGCCCAAGCCGCCTTTTCAGGTTTTTGACTTGCTAGGTGTATAGATTTTTTCATTTTCATCCCTTATTTTTGCCCGAACCCTTTTGGTTCGCCGGGAAGCCCTTATTTTTTCCTAGGCCAGTCGACCTAGCGGGTCTTTGATTATGCGTAGTATCTTTTCACTATGTCTGCATTGACGGGGTGAGGAAGGTCGTCACCATCCATGGTGGTTAGAATCATAGCTCCTCTTGAGAAAATGTTCTTAACCACAAATTTCCCTTCGTAAGTAGGGGTCCATTTGCCCTTGGGATCACCTTGAGGTAGAATAATGCGCTTGATTACCAGATCCCCAACTTGATACTCTTGTCGTCTAACTTTCTTGTTAAATGCCTTGATCATCCGTTTTTGGTACGCCTGACCATGATAAATGGCAGTAAGTTTCTTTTCGTCAATTAAATTCAACTGATCAAGCCGGGTCTGGATCCAGTCATCTTCGCTCAAACCTGCATCCTTCATGATCCGAAGAGAGGGTATCTAAACTTCAATGGGTAAGACTGCTTCCATGCCATATACCAAGGAATAGGGTGACGCCCCTGTTGACGTCCGTGTTGAGGTACGATACCCATGAAGAGCAAACGGTAACATCTCGTGCCAGTCTTTGTATGTCATTGTCATCTTCTGCACAATCTTCTTAATATTCTTATTAGCCGCTTCAACAGCCCCATTCATCTTCGGCCGGTAGGGAGAAGAGTTGTGATGTTGTATCTTGAATTGCTTGCAGAGCTCAGTGATCATCTTGTTGTTAAGATTGGTACCGTTGTCCGTAATGATCCTCTCTAGTACACCGTATTGACAGATCAGATTGTGCCGAATGAACCGTGCCACGACATTCTTGGTTACGGTAGCAAAGGAAGCTGCTTCAACCCACTTCATAAAGTAATCAATAGCTACTAGGATGAAACGATGCCCGTTGGATGCTGTAGGTCTGATCTCGCCGATCATATCAATGCCCCACATTGCAAAAGACCAAGGTGTCGTCAAGACGTTCAGAGGAACCGGAGGTATGTGCACCTTATCAGCATAGACTTGGCACTTGTGACATGTCTGAGAGTGCTGATAATAGTCTGCTTCCATTGTGGACCAGAAATATCCTGCCCATAGGATCTTCTTTGCCATGGTGTGTCCACTAGAATGAGTTCTGAAAGTACCTTCATGTAACTCCACCATGATCCTTTCTGCTTCATTCTTATCCATACATCGCAGTAAGGTTGAATCATGGTTACGCTTGTAAAGAATGCCATTGCTGATGAAGAACTTTGCTGCGAACCTCCTCAAAAATTTCTTGTCATTAACATATGCACCCTCAGGGTATTCTTGAGCCTCAAGGTATCTCTTCACCTCATGAAACCAGGGCTTTTCTGTTACCTCTCCAGTCTCAATGTCACAGCAATGTGCAGGTTCGTCCAATCTTTCAATGATAATCCAGGGAGCTTCGTTGTCCCAATTGACTTTGAACATAGAAGACATCGTAGCTAGCGCGTCCGCCAACTGATTCTCCTCTCTTGGGAAGTGCTCAAAAGTTATCTCCTCGAAATGTGGAAGCAATGCCAATACATACTCCTTGTAAGGAATAAGATTTGGGTGTTTCGTATCCCACTCGCCTTTGATCTGACTGATCACGAGAGAGGAATCTCCGAAGACACTCAGAAACTTAATCCTTAGGTCAATTGCTGCTCGAAGACCCATGATGCACGCTTCATACTCCGCCATATTGTTGGTGCAGTTGAAACATAGTCGGGCGGTAAATGGAGTATGAGAGCCTTTAGGAGATATGATTACGGCGCCAATGCCATTACCCAAAGCATTTTAAGCTCCATCAAAGTATATAGACCATCGGGATCCTTCCTCAGGTCCTTCATCCGGTCCAGGTGTCTCACAGTCAGTCACTATCATGATATTCTCGTCCGGGAATTCAAAGTTCATAGACTGGTAATCATCCACTGCCTGATGTGCCAAATGATCTGCCAACACACTTCCCTTAATTTCCTTTTGGGTCATATATTGGATGTCATACTCAGTCAAGATCATCTGCCATCTCGCTATTCTTCCAGACAAAGCAGGCTTTTCGAAGATATACTTGATTGGATCCATCTTCGATATCAATAGAGTAGTGTGAGTCAGCATATACTGTCTCAGCCGACGAGCAGCCCATGCCAAAGCGCGGCAAGTTTTCTCGAGCAACGAGTATCGTAGTCGGTAAACTTTTTTCAAAGGTAATAAATAACATGCTCTTTTTGGCCAGACTCGTCATGCTGACCCATCACACACCCCATTGAGTTGTCAAGTACTGTCAAGTATAAGAGCAGAGGTCTCTCTTCAACTGGAGGCATCAGAATGGCTGGCTCTTGGAGATACTCTTTGATCCTTTCGAAAGCGGCCTGACATTCATCGTTCCAACGAACTACTTGATCTTTCTTCAGTAACTTGAAGATTGGTTCACAAGTAGCGGTCATGTGTGAGATGAATCGGGCAATGTAGTTTAGTCGTCCCAAAAAGCCTCTGACTTCTTTCTCTGTTTGGGGAGCTGGCATCTCTTGTATGGCCTTCACCTTTTCCGGATCCACTTGAATACCTTTATCGCTTATGACGAAGCCCAACAGTTTACCAGATCTCACCCCGAAGGTGCACTTGTTCGGGTTTAACCTCATCTTGTACAACTTCAACCTGTCAAATAACTTCTGAAGGTGGTCAAGATGCTCTTCTTCAGACTGAGATCTTGCAATCATGTCGTCGACGTATACCTCAATCTCATGATGGATCATATCATGGAACAAAGCAACCATGGCACGCTGATACATTGCCCCAGCATTTTTCAATCCAAAAGGCATGGCCTTGTAGCAAAAGGTACCCCATTAAGTAACAAAGGTTGTCTTCTCCATGTCTTTGGGAGTGTTGTACCCCAAAATTTGCCCTCCCATATTCCTCAAGATTTGTCAAGAGTCATCTTCAAATGGTTCAAGACTACTCAAGAGTTGTACAGTCCAAATGCCTCCGAAGCCAGTCAAAATTAGGGTTTTGGTTCTCTCAAGGAATTTGGGGTTTTCAATGGTTCAATCAAGTCTCATTGGCCTATATACATTCTCAAGCATCTACATACCAAGTTGCAAGACTCACAGTGCCAAATTCCACAGTCAAAAGCCTTATTTGATCCACAATCAACTACAGGGGTAAAATGGTCATTCTACAGTCAAAAGTCAGAATTTTTGGTCAACATATTATTTTGAGTTCACAATCATCATTTGATCAAGTCTTGATCATGATTCCACAAGCATGGCTCAAAAATCATCAAGATGCAAAAAGTTACTATTTTTGGACAACAGAAAAGTCAACTGTATCTTGACCAGGGCATAACTTTTTCATGGTTCATCATAAAAATCCCATCCAATGCTCATTTTGAAGGGGATGACATTTCCTACAACTCATCTTCACATTCCAAGTCCAAGAAATGCTCTCATAAAAAGTTATCAATTTCTACATTATAGGTCAAATTCAAAAGTCAACAAAAATGAACTTTAAGTCAAAGACCATAACTTGAGATTGGTAAATCCAAATGACATGGGACCAAAGGCATTGGTTAGAGGACTTCAAGACCTTTCCAAAATGTCCAAGAACATGTTCATATGATCAAAATTGAGCAAGATATGCATTGGAGAAGTTGGGAAATTTTTGTGAATTTGCAAAAGTCAACTTTGCTCAAAACACTTTGTTTTTGCTAATGGGCCTCAAATTTCTTCTTGAAACTTTATCCAAGTCCTATGCACGACCCATCAAGCTTAAATTGAATTATTTTCTTATTTTTTATTAATTAATTGGATTTTTAATCAATTTTAATTCATTTAATTAATTTAAATTGTAGGAAATACAAAGATTTGATTTTTCAATCTTTTTGTGAAGCAAAAGTGGTCAATATATGCTGGAAATTTTGTGTGCAAATCAAAGGGACAAGAATCTCCAAGTTTGGCAAGTTTTTCCAATCAAAAAGATTCAAAAATATATGATTGCAAATCAAATATTCAAACCATTATTCAATGGATCTTTGCTCAAGGATTTGACCTAATTCTATTCTACTATAAGTACACAAGCCAACCCTATTCATGCACACGTGAAAGCTGCTGCAAGAAAGCCATAACCACTTTGAAAAAAACTCAAGAAATTTGAAAACTGATTTCCATATTCTAACGTGATTCAAAGGCTTTTATTGATTCTAATCTATTGCAGGGGTTCCCAGAAACGTATTGCAATCAAAACCAAACGCTAAAGCTCAAGAAATCACCAAGAACAGTTTAACTGTTTGCATTTTATTTTCAGAATCGAATAGCTTAATTCATGCATCATTAACGTGATTTTTTGTGTGTTTTGCATTGCTAGAACTCAGGTGAAGCTAATGGTATAGGTTAATTGAATTATAACACACAAAATCACAAATTGCCATTGACGAATTTTAGGGTTCATGAGTTCTCAAATTGGGGCTTTACAGTACAGGAAAAATTGGAACCTTTAAGACCCATGGTTGAATTCGTTGAGACAAGATGAATCTAAAGCCACCCTCGCGAAATATGTATGTGTACCAGGGTCCTATTCGCTATTATTCCTCATGTCAAATTGTGGGGGTTAAAAACTCCCGCTATCTGTTTGTTTTTTACAAGTACAAAGGAGGACGATGATGAGGTGTAAGCGCATGGTTGGGTGGTTTAAAATAGCGCACGTTTTTATTTGTTTTCCAGCATAATTGTTGTTTTTATATATTATATTCATTGTCCATTATATTATCAGAAGCAAGCAAATGGTGGAGTGGTTAGGTGCGCTGGCTGGTGATCATTGGGACCTGGGTTCGATTCCCAGGTCCCCCAAAACTCTTCTATTATTTTTCTTACATATTCACATGCAGGCATTTAAAGGCGTTCCACCATGCACTTTCACATCCCAGGCGCCATGTGGCCACAAGCATGAATCTGATGGTCCAAAGATGGATGACCATCATGCTCCTGGTCAACCCACGCGTAGACAAGTCAAGAAAGTCAGAAGGGCTTGAGTGTTATTGGGCTTGAAGATTACTTTCTCACCTCCAAAGCTGGCCCATCACCCCCTGGTTTCTTTATTCTTTTTTCTTTTCTATTTTAAATTTCTATCTATTTATTATTTTTGTGAATAAATGTAATTAATTAATTTAGTTTAATTAGGGTTAATTGTAATTATTTTCATAACAAATAAAATAAATTAGAATTAGGGTTTTCTTGACAATTTTAATTTCTTTTATTTTATTTTATTAAAACATAAAAAACTTAAAAAATATTTCTTTTATTTAATTAATTAGAATTAGATTTAATTAAGTGCAAAATAACCAAAATTCCATTCTTTCTCAAAAAGGGTCAAAACCCTAAGGACTTCTCTGATTTAATTTCTTCGCGCGCATAATATTTTTGATCATATTTATGTAATTGCTCCGAGGATGTAATAGCGTAATTAGGACCTTTTTTATCGCTCTCTTTAATTTCTCGCAATTTACTTTTCAAGGGTTATGTTTTGGCAATGTAAATACCCGACGCCTTGTAATAGCGTAGATTTACTTTCCACAATTTACTTTCCGCAAACTAATAACTGTTAACTATGCATGACAAGACTTGCTTGAAAATTAAAATCAACTCGTAGCTCACAATAACATGTGCAAAGATAATCTTAATTGAATCCTGACACACATGCACATGCCACTCTTAGGGTACGCCTCACTTGGTTGCCTCGACGTGGTCATTAAGTATAAGGTGTTTTAGAGGTCGCCCTCATGTCCAAAGATCAAAGTTGCCTCGAAACGGTTGCCTCGGATAAAAAAAGATCTAAGACATTAGGGTTACCGCTAAGGCGTCCTACTATTGCTTTGGTGACCACACATGTCCCTATAATCGAATTGACCCGAAAAACTCCAACGACGGTGCTACCTACTTCTCAATAGTGGGATAGTACTGTCTAAAAGGACATTTACACAATTTAATTTCTTTTGAGTAGGTAGAGGTTCTTAGATACTTGCTCTTTCAAAACAAAAATACTTTTCCCACCTACACTTTTCTAACAAAAGTTTTTTCAAACAAACACTTCATACACTCTTGAGGACTGATACAAGAGTTAAAACGAAGTTTTCAAACAAACTTTTTCAAAACCCACAAACACAAGAAAAGCAAAAACATTTTGAAAACATAGTGAGCAAGTACCTAAGAGCCTGTGGATAACCACGGATAGAAAGGGTGCTAACACCTTCCCTTTCTATAATCTACCTCCCGAACCGAGAAACATCTCGAAAAGGAATTTTGCTGTGCTTTTGTCCTTTCCTTGTTGGAGAACATAAAAGATGGTGGCGACTCTTGCTTACCACGACATTTCGCGAACCAGCATTCCAAAACAGTCAGTTCTATTTCCACCGATCATAGAACAGGCGACTCTGCTGGGGACAAATTAATAAGTGAGGTGTACCTTAAGATTAGATCATTCTATGTTTTCAATTGTATGCCTTGTTTGCTTTAATATTGTGGGCTTGCATCGGAGTTTCATAGATCCTAACCCGGATCTGGGGAATACCCTTTAGGTAGCAATAAATTGTGAGGGACCTGTCCGGCGTAGACCGACACGGGTGAAGCAGTAGCTGCGTTGGTGTGACACCTTGGTCTGTACCGATATCCCTTGTGTTGGAACGAGGAGAATATGGGTCTTCTGAGGAGTCATTAAGCACCAACTGACCTTAGAACCTTAAATTGACCAACTTGGCCATAGAACAGTAGCAGTATGCTACACTCATTGAGGCTAAACTCTCGCGATGGTTCCGGCCGCAAGAAAAGGTTGCCAAACTGGAATTATGACCGATCGAGGGTAGTCAGTGATATTGAGATCCTCTAGAACCCGATTACTATTTTTAGGACAGGTCTTAACCAACTAACTTCAAAAGGGTACTTACCTACGAACCCCATGCTGTCCTGAAATCTAAGGGCTCTTGTGTGACTTATGTGCCTTACCATGTTTGCCTTTTGTGAATACTTGTGGTGTGCCTTTACCATAACATCATAACATCATACCATAGCATTTCCTTAACCATTTCAAGGATCTCAAGGGTTTGTGATGCAGGTCATGATGAACCAAATGTCTAGCAAGGGGCAAAGGGGATTTATTTTCCTCTAGCCAAGGTTGTTCAGAGATCAAAACATGATAACTTGAGTCAGGGGCTATGACCCACTCGATATGGTGAGCCTTGACCCTTGATGAAGGACTCTCAACAGCATGAAGTTCCTTCAATCAAAGCTATCGGATTCAAATTCTAACAAGTTTCTTTGTTTACCCCGCGAGATCCTTGAAAACATTGCATACATATATCATACATATCATTGCATTACAGGTACCCATTTTCCAGGTCACTTATCTTCTTCGCTGTTTATTTCAGCAATCATCATGTCTACTGAACCTTCCGCTGAACAAGCTATCAAGGCCCTCCAGGCCCAGAATGCCCAGTTCCAAGAGTTGGTTATGAGCCTAGCCCAGGGTCAACAGGATTTGAAGACTCTGATTCTGAAAGAGAGGAAGAAGAAGAAGAAGAGGACTGTTTTGTTCAACACTAGACGCAGATCTGGGAGTGGATTACAGAATGAGGTTGAACTGACTACCTCATCCGTAGGCAAAGACAGTCCACAAGAGAGAAGGGTTCCTAGTACCGTGGTCTCCGACAACGAGACTGATTATAATGATGAACAGTACCCTCCTGCTGAGGATAAGTACAAACAGCTGGAAGACCGGTTAAGCGCTATGGAGATACAGAAGGTGCCCGGTATGGACTTCGAAGATCTAGGTCTGTCCTCTGGGGTGGTGATTCCCCATAAATTCAAGGCACCTGCCTTTGCCAAATATGACGGAGCTTCCTGTCCTAAGTTTCACCTCCGTTCATACGTAAGGAAGATCCAGCCCTACACGGCAGACAAGAATTTGTGGATTCACTTCTTTCAGGACAGTCTGTTAGGGACTCAACTCGAGTGGTTCTATCAGTTGGAAGGAGCCAACATCCGCAACTGGGAGGACCTTGTTGCTGCCTTTTACAAGCAATACCAGTATAATGCCGACCTTGCTCCCACGCGCACTCAGCTTCAGGGGATGTCTATGGGTACAGGTGAAGGCTTTAAAGAGTATGCTCAAAAGTGGAGAGACCTTGCTGGAAGGGTGCAGCCACCTTTGACTGACCATGAACTTGTGGATATGTTCTTGGGGACCCTGTCTGGTCCATTCTTTAACCATTTGATTGGGAATTCTTCAGCTGGGTTTACAGACCTTATCTTGACTGGTGAGAGGATTGAAGCTGGTATAAAAAGCGGGAAGATTCAAGAGGCTACACCTCCTGATACTCAGAAAAAGCCCTACAATGGAAAAAAAGAGTCTAATGCTGTGTCTGGTAAAAAGAGTCGTCATGATCAGCATGTAGGGTCAACCCAGATCTCCGATCCCACGCCTGTTCAACAAAGACAGAACAATAGGCGTAGGGTGAGATATCAAGATAGGAAGTATACTGACATCAACATGCCTTTGTCTCAGGCGTTACAACAATTGCTGAAGGCGAAGCTAATCACACTAAAGGATCCTCCTCAAAATCCTGATACTTCCTCTTCCAAGTATAACCCGAGTGTGAGATGTGCCTACCATTCTGACAGTCCTGGGCATGACACCGACGACTGTTGGAGTTTGAAGAACAAGATCCAAGACTTGATTGATGCCAAGGAGATTAAGTTTGATCATTGATCCTGCACCAAATCATTGAGAATGTCTCTTGTTCATTAGAATCTTCAGTTTGTAATTTTATTTTATTTGTTTAAACATTTATTCATGTCAAACTTTGTTACTTTATCAATGCATCGCATATGTCTGTTTTGAATCAATCCATTCGTATTCACTATATTCAAATTGTTTTCATTTTTTGTGATGTTCAAACTCTCGATTAAAAGTTCTAAGCCTTTTGAGAGAGGATGATGAAAACGATACCACGATCTTTACAGTATGCTTTTGAACAGACCCCGCTGATGAAGTACAGGCATTGTTTCAAATCCTAAACAGTGGAGTTATAAGGAAGATAATCCCTCGTCAACCCCTTCGAGCCAAAGAAGTTGGAGTTTTTTTTCTTTTCACAAATTAAAACCCTTAATTATAACCTGGGGCAGGGTAGTTTCCTCAGTTGATCCAGGTGCACAACGAATGGCATCAAAAAAATTCCTTCCAAAATAAGAGACAATGATGGTTCCGAATAATCATAAAGACAGACAGTCATTATCTCTCAGAAATAAAAGCCCATTAAGTCAAAACCTATGAAGGAGACTTACAAAACTGGGGCATCCCGCTGACTGTAAATACAAAAAGAAACAGTTCAGGCAAAAAATAGGGATAATGAAATCAAAAAGAAAGAGGTCCTACAAACCCTCAACAAAAAGAAATGACTGCCTATTCAAAATAAACTATCAGTATCCGAACCATCATCGGAATATCAGAGCAAAGACTCAAACAAGATCTAATGCACGATTAGCTGAGTTTAGGATTGAAGAACATCACGAAGAATGGGTGGGTACAAATAAAATTTGAGCCTTTATCCTTTGTTTCTTAAACCGTGAACCAGACCACGTTATAACCCTTAAAAGTCCTAGCTGAAGCATGGGTTAGTTCGAAAGCATACTGTTACAAAAGGTATCCTGACTCCTGTAGGGCTTGCTGTAAAATCCTGAGTTGACATCACATTTTACAAAAATTTGCTTATTTTATTGAAAACTGC